>LR990644.1:30265651-31626652 GCA_905147715.2 Xestia xanthographa
AAGAAACGAAGACGGGCCTATTTTTTGGCCAACAAATCAGCAGTGCCATCCAACGTGGTAATGCTGCCACCCTTCTGGGCACTTTTCCTGTTGACAGCGATGTGGACGAATTTTTCGACGCCCTGTAACCCTTTTTGATACTTGTACATATTTTTATTTCTATTCACACACAATTATACAAAAATAATTGCACACAAAAAATATTAATTTGTTTAAAAAATACAGTGATATCCACAACATAAATACGAGGAACAAACACAAATTTGTTGTTCCTGCAACGAGGCTCAAAAAAATAGGGGGTACGTTCAGATGCCAATGTATACGTTTTTACAATAAACTTCCGAGCCAAATTCAAGCACTAAGCCTAAATAAATTCAAATCGTTTATAAAACGGAAGCTGTGCCTGAAAGCCTACTATCATGTTAATCACTATCTCGAAGATAAAAAGGCTTGGGATTGAGCTGCTCCAATGAAATTTGCTTTGTGAATGTCGAAGCTTCGGACTTCGCTTGTTTGTTATTTTTATTCCTTTCTTTTCCTTTTTTTATTTTTTCTTTTCCTTTTTTTATACACTCTGACATTTAATGTTTTGACATGTATTTTATTATTTTTTATACACTCTGACATTTAATGTTTTGACATGTATTTTATTATTTTTTATTATTTTATTTGACTTTTACTGATTTGACAGAGAGCAGTGGTGGCACAGTGGTGGCGGCCCCGACTTACGAACAGTAAGGCGTGGGTTCGAACCCAGTCAGGCGCATTACTTTGTGTAATTTATTTCATCACCACTGCTCTCAAAACGGTGAAGGAAAACATCGTGAGGAAACCGGCATGTCCTAGAACAAAAAATTCGAAGACATGTGACATCTGCCAATCCGCACTGGGCCCGCGTGGTGGATTATAGCCCATTCCCTCTCATAGAGAGGAGGCCTGTGTCCCAGCAGTGGGAACATTAATAGGCTGATGATGATGATGATGATGATGATTTGACATGAATACTTATTTTGTTAAGTATTCTACTTTTTTTTGTTATCATCATTGTGACTTTTAATGATTTTTGTGATTTTATTTACATTCTTTTGAATAGAACTTGTTATGAATTTTATATGATTATTGTGAATGTGGGGACCATGTGGGTCACATTTATATTTTTTGTTTATTTTTTCCCACAACTGTCTGGCAGTTTGAGTACTCTAAGCGACCTACCCAAATGTCCTTTCTTTGGTATTGTTCGTCGTTTCGTTGAGCTCCTTGAGTTATAAGTCGAGCTACACGTTAACTGACAAATGCTTGCACTGACTGGACAGGTCCACTCAAATCTGTATGGTTCTTTCTTCAAAAGACCATCTCAGACACTAATCTGCATAGTCCTCATGTGAATTGAGCAAGATTGTCTGGACTTTAAAAGAGACTATGACCTCTGAGTTTGTTTCGGCTGTTTCTTCTCAGAGTAGTCAGGTACGAAACACCGGCCCCATCTAGTTTTAAAAAATGACGTGTAAAAGTGTTTGTAAAAACCTACTTGCAAAATAAACTTCATTTATCATTTATCATCTATCATTATAAAGTTATAATGTAAATAACGTAAAAAAAAGGAAAGAGAAACGAAAGAAAAGAAAGAAACGAAAGAACCGAAAGAACCGAAAGAAAAGAAAGAAACGTAAGAAAATAAAGTGCATATAATATTAGGAATAGCAAACAATAGACATACAACGCATTTAGACAAACACAAACATTAAGAATACAACATAACCACATTATAATACAATTGTAAGACTTCTGTCTTACAATTTTATTTTTACGGAACAAAAACAAAAAAAAAAATAGAATAAAAAGGAACAAAGAAGAAGAATTATAATGAGTAGGTATTTATAATGTACCCACTGTGCGTACTCGTATTATATAATAATTATCACTTGCATCGGTGAAGGAAAACATCGTGAGGAAACCTGCTTGCAGCATGGCTTAAACATAATTGACGAAATGTGGATGTACTGAAATAGGTACACCTCTGCCTGCACCTCGGGAATTACAGGTGTGAAGTTATGTATATGTGTATTAAACATTATGACAGATATTATCAATGATATTCTAGTAAACAGATAATGTTATGAGCGCGCAATCGTGAAGACTCGAAATCGGGCCAATTGGGTCGTTTTGCCTTTAGTCTGCAAAACGCATGGCGACGAGTGATACGCTGCTATGAATTTAGATAAAAATTGTAAAAATGCCATCGTGCGTGTTCAAAAAGTGTACCTACCAATTACGATACCAAAGTACACACAAGCGATCTCATAACACACGTTACAACGTAATATACTTCGATTTATTAATATTTTTCATTTATTTTCCAAATATTCTGATATTAGGAGGATAAAAAAGTAAAAGTATCATTTTGACTTGTACTGAAATGTAAAGTGAATGAAAAGGTGTGCTGCTGCTGCTGCGCGGAACACTTTTTTCAGTGGTTTTGTACACAATATAAAAAAATAAAAATAATGATCATAATAATGTTATGTGGTAAAATCGCCAAAGAATCTTGCGTGTAACGTACCTACTTACGCACATGACTGTACTTACCTACTCCTTTCGTAATAATTTCGGAAAATCGTGAATGAAACCTCATTTGTAATTTCGGCTTTCAGGGATTTTCAAGTAAATTAATATAATGGGTCTCAATTCCTTGTCTTTCCCTGGTTCGCCTCCTAAGGTATTATTTTATCTATTTATATCTATACGAATAAATACAATTTAAGTGTCTTTATGTAATTTCAAAATAACAGCTTTTATACAAAAATATTTTATTTTATTTTTGTCTGTCTGACAACCAGTCTTACCAAGGGGGTATCGTATTACCCAGTACTAACTGGGTTGTGAAGTTTAGATAGGCAGTCGCTCCATGTAAAATACTGGTATTCAGCTGCATTCGGTAAGACTGGATGCCGACCCCAGGTGGGAAAAGGCTAAGCAGATGATGATGTCTGTTTGTTTTAGCTATTTTCCAAAACGGTAGGACCGATTTTGATAAGACTTTCACTGACAGATAGCTGATGTTTTAAGGAGTAACTTAAGCTATTATTTTAGAAAAAGTATAAAAGTTCCGTGCAAAGAAATGAAAACCGTTGAAATCTAAACTATCTATACTTAATATTATAAAGCTGAAGAGTTTGTTTGTTTGTTTGAACGCGCTAATCTCTGGAACTACTGGTCCGATTTGAATGATTCTTTCAGTGTTAGGTTAGGTTAGGTTAGCCATTTATCAAGGAAGGCTATAGGCTATATAACATCACGCTGCGACCAAAAGGAGCGGAGCATAAATGAAAAATATTGCAAAAACGGGGAAAAATGTATTCCTTTTGTGAGCTGTTTCTCTTTTATGTGACGCTGACGAAGTTGCGTGGGTCAGCTAGTAATATTATAAAGAGGAAAGATTTGTATTTTTGTTTGTGTGTGTATGTTTGTAATTAATAAACTCAAAAACAACAGCGCCGATTTCAAAAATTCTTTCACCATTAGAAAGCTACATTCACCCTGAGTAACATAGTTTATATTTTATCCCCGTACTCCCACGGGAACGGGATCTACGCGGGTGAAACCGTGTGAAGTCCGCTAGTTATTAATAAAATCCGTTTCAAATAAGGATGTAATATTTTTATAATAATTTTACGCAGACGAAGGTTACGGGCAACAGTTAGAAGGAAATATATTTGGGAAAAACCTAATTTATGTTAGAATAGTGGGCCATTGTTTTGATTTATTAGGGTAACCATATTCTAACACCCACTTTCTAATTTGAGAATTTATTTGAATATAGAATAACCCGTAACATCGTGAGGAAACCGGCATGTCCTAGAACCAAAAATTCGAAGACATGTGACATCTACCAATCTGCACTGGGCCCGCGTGGTGGATTATAGCTCATTCCCTCTCATAGAGAGGAGGCTTGTGTCCCAGCAGTGGAAACATTAATAGGCTGATGATGATGCTGATGATAGAATAACCCAAATTCTCACAAAAATACAGTCTAATAGGTACCTTTTTTTTCATACCACACTGTCGGGAATTTTATCTTAAAACAGCGAGATCCTTCGAATCATTAGCTAAGCCAAGATAATCCTGACGTAGTCAATGTCCACATTATCCCACCTGGTCACATTAACCGGTTGTTTCGTATAATGGCCCCTTGTGGAGTCAGATAGCGGCCAATTTGATTGTAAATATAATTATATTTGGTATTTACCTGCAAGGTTTTGGATTTGAATATTTTGAACACCTTGAGAAAATAAAAAGTTGGTAAACAACTCAAAAAGATATGAAGATTTAAGACTTCAACGAAGATAGGGATGATTTTGGGTTGGATAGAGACATCATCATCTGCCAAGCATTTTACCAACTATGTTGGGCTCGGTTTTGCGTCCACATCGAACGACTACCTATCTGACCTCCACAACCCAGTTAGTACTGGGTAATACGACACCCCTTGATAAGACTGGTTGTCAAACTTCCGTATCTCTACCTGTAACGACTGTCAAAGATCTACAAATACCAGCCAGGACCAACAGTTTAACGTGCTTTCCGAAGCGCGGAAGAAACTCGGTATGTAAAGGATGAGACTGGTTGTCAGACTTTCAAGCCACTGACTGCTTGTAACGACTGTCAAAGATCTATAACTGACAGCCGGGACCGAGGCACGGAGGTAACTCGGTATGTAATGGGTGGTCACTCATCCACGGAACAACCTAGGCAAGCGCGGCTTAACCTAAAGATCGACCAGAGAGGTTGTTATAATTTAGCCACGAGCGCCACATCAAGTGATAGACATGAATTCTTAGGAAGTCACGGTTGATCAAAAAGAGAAATCAATATTTTTAATTAGCACTAACGGACGTCACGCGGTTTCACCCACGTAGTTCCCGTTCCCGTGAGAGTACGGAGATAAAATCCATTTTCCAGCGTCGATAGCGCCAAAAGCGTATATTTTTTGCAACTAACCGCGTTGACCGCGCCAACGATTTGCGAATTATTCGCAAAAATTCGCAATTCTATAAAAACACTTGACGATCGCAAACTACAAGAGACATAGCTATATAAACTCTACAATGAATAGCTGAATAGATATGGAACCTATTTAACTAAAAATAAAGATAAATAATTATAATTTGATACCCTAAAAATAATGCAGAACTTGAAAAACAGCGATAAAAACGTACATTTCGCTAATAAATTATTAATTTGTGGAAAAACTATTAACTTTTTACAATTTTTTTTTATACTAATATAAACTAGACTATATTTCCTTTCCAACAAGACCATACACGTGTAAATACCTTATCACCAACATAAAAAACAAATAATTAGAAACTAGGTACTCACTGTTTGTTTACATCCGCGGACTGACTCTGGCCTGCCGCTTGTGGGCGAAATGGTCCTCATACAAAACACAAAACACTTGTTTTTTGGTTTAAATAGTTGAACAATCTAATCATCTCACTAATTAAACACTAGTTTTCCCATTTCACACACGTTTTAATCACTAAATCACGTATTTTTTCACATTACGCAATCACTGTAGGTACATAAAACTACTGCATTTTCACAGGCGAAATACTGCAATTTTGCGATTCGGAACCTAATTTGTGTTCTCGTAATACGATAATACAACTTCTCACGAACATTTTAAGGTATGACACTGCATTCCAATAACAAATACGTAACTCGTAATTACTTGAAGTGTGACACTAACGCTAAAACGATGACGCAAAAAATGGCGCGCTCCGTTGACGTAAGTTTGTTACTTCATTGTGACACTTGTTGACGGATTATATCTATGGTTTTTGGTATGGAGTTAAGGAATATTGTAGAGATGGGAAGTAAATCAGCCTATTCACGAATAAAGCACGTTTAGTCGATTATTAAATGATTAATTGACGGGGTATTTTATAAATGTTAATGGGGAATTAAGGTACCCGGACGCGGTTGGGGGTACGCACCTCCTGGGTATGTAGGGTACCCGGACGCTGTTCAATGGATGTTACTCAATAAAGACGTGGATTTCTGATGGTGAAAGAATTTTTTAAATCGGCGCAGTAGTTTTTGAGTTTATTTATTACAAACACACACTCACACAAAAATACAAATTTACCCTCTTTATAATTTAGTGTAGATGTTGTTATGTTACCTTACTGCTGAATGAAAACCTCATGCCTTGTAAACTTATCCTACACAATCTCTATCCAATATCTTTCTAGAAAATACGTCTTGTCGCGCGTCGACTTTACAAGCCTGGTCCTCCCTCAGGCGTCCAACGACATCAGTAACTTTCGCCCAAAAAAATAAAACATCCGATTTGATCGGTCAATCCTTTAAGATACGGACGCGTACTCATATTTCCATGCAAATCATGGTACAAAGGGAACAAGGGAACATTTATGTCGGAGACAGGGAAATTTTTTTACGCAAAAATGTCGTAATAATAATGTTCAATGTCAACAGAAGGTCACGCGAATATAAATCATGTTGAAACGCGGTTTTTTTGTGGGAATTAAGTGATTTTTATACCAAGTGATGGAATGTATTTTTATGAAAGATTGCCTCGTACAGGACCATATCATCACGCCAGTTATCTTTGAAGGGTTAGGCTGAGGTTTACCTAATAGTTATACACTCACATTTCTCTAGTTATGTTTAGGTCCCATGTAATAGGGGGCAAGCCTATTGCTATCAATCGGGCACAAATCTAAACTCCGTGGCTGGGTCAGTGGGTCGTACTCGTCACTATGAGAAAAAAGACAGAAAAATTTCGCTACCAATTTCGAGGTAGCGCTCTCCGGCCGCTGCCGCGGCACCGCTCGCTACGCTCGCTCGGCTCGTAGTCGCGCGTAGTTGGTCACAGTTCTAACCTAACCTAACGTATGTATCCCTTCAACTTCGTTTTTACTACAAACGGTTAGACGGAGACAAAAAACACCAAGACACTTTTTGCCTTATATTTATGTGTTTTATACGATAGAATCGAGAATGATTTGCGAAAATAACACTTTTTTGGCTAAATTTTTCTGTCATTCGTGCCGTAACGCCCCTAAGGCTACACTCCAACCCGTGGCTGCTACTGAGAAATTCCTGATGGAAAAACCCAATACCACTTTGCCCGACCTGGGTATCGAACTCAGGGCCTCATGTTCCGCAGACTCGCTCGCAACGACCATCGAAGCAATAATATTTGTCAAGACTAAACCAAAAGCTAAACCCTACGTTTCACTAACAAGACCCGGGGGCACTAATTTGTTTAACTAAAGGCGTATTGACAGTTCGACACCTCACGTTTATCATAAACCCTTTAGTTCATACAATATTCATGTATCATGTCAAACTTGCTGATATACTATAATACCCTTATATTGTAATAGATCAAAGAGAGTCAGCGAAAGGAAGGGGTCCGCAAGGGCCGATGCCTGCCGGGGCTGCGGGACTGTTCGAGAGATACCGTGGCCCCGGAACACAAAGGGCGATGAAGGAACATGGATGGGTTTTAGTCAGTAAAAGTCTTACACTCCCTCCTGCTCCGCCCAGAGCGGGAGGAGTCATTTAATGATTTCCCATCCGAAAAAAACGAAACGAACGAACGATTCCAATTTATCTCGTCTACTCGACGTCCATAAGTCACTACATGGATCCAGCAGAATATCAGCGTCAGGTGCATGCCTGGACAGTTGCTGAGCTGGACTCCCATTTGGTGCAACTTTGAGACGCACACCGCACCTTGTATACTAGTTACTTTACTTAATTTGAAGTATGTCATAGTGTTACCGTGTTAGCCGTGTGGTATCACGGGTGTCGTATAAGGCGACTAATGTCTGAGGCAGAACACCTTGCGCCTCCGTAGACCTGAGAATGGGCAGCAGCGTTTTCTGTTAGTCTTTCATCCCTGCGATCTCCAATCCGCCTGCCAAGCGTGGAGATTACGGCAAATTCCTCCCATCATGGGAGAGGCTTATGTCCAGCAGTGGACGTTATGGGCTGTTGTTGTTGTTGTTGTTGTCATAGTGTTACTATGCTTTTTTCTTAAATATGTTTTTTTTTTTGTATATTGGCACCTTGTTTTTATAATCAGGTAAATTGTATCATTTAATTGTACTTCTGTGTGTTGTGTTGTCTTTTGTGTGCACTAAATAAATGGTATATCTATATATCTATCTACCCTTTGGGGATTACAGGCGTGATATTATGAAAAGACAAAGCAAGGAAAAAGCTCTAAGGAAAACTGGTTAAAATTACAATTCTAGGCTTAATCTTAGTAGACTTTTGTTCAACAAGTTGCGATTAAGATAATTGCTAGCACTTACAGTTTGAGGAAATACTAATGACACAGCGTTTTGAAGCGAGATTACTAAATCGAAGAATATTTTTATTTTTAGCATCCCGGGATAAGCAATTCGTTCGTGAGGTTTTTTGGACATCAGTTAGATAACTTGACTACCTAGAGTTCCTTTCTTAGTTTGGGCCCAGAGATTGTATTGCTCGTAGTTAAAATTGTTTGTTTTACACAATTTTTGAACCATTTCATTTCTTTTTTTTATAAACAATTTTTACGTTGTATCAATTTTTTTTTACATTAAGAACTAACAAATCACAGCCACTTCTAACCATGGAATCTATAGTGAAATTAACGTAACTACTTGAGTATAAGTAATTACTTAAATAAGCAAACGTTTTTATGCAAAAGACAAGAATTTGAACGAAGTAAGAACCGTCAAAGAAAGCAAAGCTAAGAATTCAAACTTTTGACAGTTCCAACTTCAAGCAATGACTAAACTACAAAATAAAAATCGTATCTTATGTTATAACTTTTGTTTAAGTAATCACTTTGACTGAACTTTCATAAATACATTCAGTAACTTGTAACAGGTCAGTGGCCCAAAAAGTCTGACAACACCTCTTACGAAGGGGTATCGTATTACCCAGTACTAACTGGGTTGTGGAGGTCAGTTAAGCTGTCGTTCCATGTAAAATACTGGTATTCAGCTGCATCCGGTTAGACTTGAAGCCGACCCCAACACATAGTTGGGAAAAGGCTGCATAGCCTGATGCGATTATGATGATGATGAATTCAGTAAAAAAGTTGTTATTTTGAAATTACAAACAGACACTTCAGTTTTGTTTATTTCTATACATGATCATGTTATCGCAAACATAGTACAATACACACAATAGTACCCACAATCTTTATTTTGTGACATCCTTCGTTTACACAAACAAACAACATTTCCTTTCCCTAACAACGACAACACAACAACAACGTCAACTAGCACCATAATGTAACCAACAACAGCCTGAACGGCTCCTTTATTTATGACGTCACTGCCGGTCCCCGCGCCGATGACTTCCGGTTTCGAGCCGGTTTTATTGCCGACTACCAGAGACAACGGTTTGAAGATTTGGAATTGTTATTTTTATTGCTAAGGGGTTGAAACGAAGCTAGGTCGAAGCTTTGGTCAGCTGGAATTGTATTTTTCGGTTGAGCGACAAATGTATAAACCCAGCTAAATTAAAAAATGATTTTCTCTTATTTTTTTTTAGTTGGCTGGTCGTGTGTCCCAATGCTGGGCAAAGGCCTCCCATTTCCTCTTTCCCCTTTTTTATCTTGTGCGATATCTGGCCATATTCACCCTGTAAACAAGATCAGTAGGGCTGTTACGTATCTTTTTGATCTCCAGTGACTATCAAGCTTCGGTTGTATACCGAACTTTGATTACAACCGAGTATGTCAAAATATTGATATTACGTATTTCACAGAGTGGATATCACTTTACGGTGAGTAACAGCCCGGATACGGTGTAACGTCTTCCACGAAAGCCACTTCAAACTCAGTTGTCATCAATTTGTTGTCCACTATGCTTACATAATCGCAATATTAGAAGAATCGATACGAAAGCGTCTGTCAAAATGAGTTACGGTGACTATCAGCCACGATGGGCACCGATGACGTCATATTTGATCGCGAGCGGTCATACATAATACGAAACTAACCTTCTGACAGTTATTTGATGGACACCAAGCCCAGTTACTATCATTTATTGAGCTCTCAACAGAGATACGCACCTTTCGCCGAGGTCTACTTCGACAGCAATTTCCTCCATCAGGCGTCCAGTTAGTGACGATATTTGCCTACATACCTTTTAATACTATTACATCAGCAAAATGTGTTGAATGCATTACATTTAGTCCTACCTTAAAAAGTAATTTATCACCTCAAAAAAAGTCGTTTTCCAGCAATCATTTTTGCGTAGGGTTACTTAGTTTGATGTACAGAATACTTGGTTGACGGCTTCGTGAAGGGTGCGTTCACACCCTGTATATATTTAGGAAGTCTGACAGTGAACAAATTGATTTAAGATGTCTCATTCATATATATGTTACGGCTAATAGCCGAAGTGCGGCTACACCTAGTTTTAGCCTTCTCGAACTAGGTGCAGCCGGCCATATGCGGCTAAACCTAGGTGTATCATCTTATCTTCGGTTAGAACTAGGTTTAGCCTTCATCATAGTGGCTAGAACTAGGTGCATCCACACACCAGTGGTTAAACTTAGGTGTATCCTATTTATCATCGCGGGGCCTGTTCGACCGGTTCTCCTTCGACTCGGATGCATCTGCGGGGGTAATACGAAATTGAATCAATTGGGAAACGCAAGATAAGAATCTCAAAACAAAACCAATAATTATGCTTAACTGAACTAAAAACCTAGTTCTAGCCGATGATAAATAAGTCACACCTAAGTTTAACCACCGGTGTGTGGCTGCACCTAGTTCTAGCCACTATGATGAAGACTAAACCTAGTTCTAACCGAAGATAAGAGACACGTATTTTTAACCGCATGAGGCCGGCTGCACCTAGTTCTAGCCGGCTAAAACTAGGTGTAGCCGCACTTCGGCTATTAGCCGTAACATATATATTTCATTCATCATCAAAAGCAACTCTACTAAGAAAGGAAGCTCTAAAAGGACCTCACATCAAAGGCTGCATCTAACTCAAAAGATCTAAAGGCCCAAACTTACGAGATAATATAACAAAATCTCCTCTCTCTGAACCCAAAGAAACACAAAGAAACTATCCTTATTCAACACGACATACCTACCCGAAAATATATCAAGAAAAATCCATTTTGCACTTAACATTCGCGGACTGAAGAAATGGATAGAAATTCGTCACCCCAGATCCTTTTTAAGCCATCGCCGGGTAATAATAAAATCAGCCTTTATAAATCGGGGTTCCGTAACCTCTGAAAGGCGTTTTCAGTTACATAGAAAGTGAATTTGGGAGGTACACTTGTCAACCTTTCTGAAACGGGGACAAATATTTGAAATACAACACCTTACGTAATGATATTGGTGAATTTGAAATATACAGGTTTGAGGTAGGATTTTTGGGGTCTCGTTTGGTGAAAAAGGATGAAAAATTGTGGCTTTTACAGTTGCGATGTTAAAAAATTGTTTCGTTTTGTTCAGAAAAATGATAAACGTAAAATTCGTAGCGTGGAATTCAATTAATTGAAGTTTTTGCCGTCTCTTAGTGCAATATAATGGTTTATAGTAACTACTTATTTAGTACTTTGTTTATGAAGGTCAAATAAATCTATATATTATATACTATATACTATTATATTACTATTATATTATATACTTATCTAAGTAGGAATTAAAGGTCGTTGCTCTTTCCTTAATTTCTCTGCGTAGTAGGTACCCCGACAATACATTATGAATCGTTATTATTAACGAATTACGAATTAATGATAATATTGTAAGATTATGTAAGTAATATTAATATGCATAACTTCATTATTATTTATCCGTAAATCCATTATCGAATAAGTATAATTTAATATTAATTTTACAACTTATATAATTATAATACTTATCATAATGTAACTGCTGCTATGGGTGAACTGTATGTGATTACGTGCAATGCCTGAAATAAAATGATTTATTATTATTATTATTACTATATTATTTTTACTAGAAAAAGTCAAGGATCACGACAAAGGTCGTTTTGGGACAAGTTTATGTCATTATTTCTGTTTTCGGAATAATGTATTTGAATAAATGTATGCTGGTTAATGACCTTTATTTTTTTTTATTTATCTGGCGCAGACTATAGTGAAACTTCACAGACGTGATGGGTATCATTAACTTAACATGATAAAACTCTAGTACATACAACATGTATCAAGAAGGTTGGTGTAGTCATATTCAAGAATGTGGTCAAGACCATCAAACTGAACAACTTTCTTCATGGAATCAATATCGTACCCGCAAAAAAATACCTGTTGTCCCATACATGCTCGTCGACCAGTTATTAAAAGGGCTTTGAATTATTAAACCTATATGAATGTATAGCTGGTATCAATATGAACAAGCACTGTTTTAGACATTCACGGTTTTTCACTACACTTACAGGCATTGTTTACCTAAATGGGGGCTCCAAACTAGAGGTGGGCAAAGTGTATCATTTTTAACCGACTTCTTGAGATTGGAACATTTGCATCTCGATCACTGAAATGATCCGAATCACTGATATGTTTCATTTGGCTCATTTGGATCATCGGCTCAAAGGATATAAAATTGGTATTTTTGTGTCGTAAAACGATAACTTGTTAATGCAAACATTTTATGCAAAAAACGACCGTATAGTATTTGATATGTAAGCGCCTTATGGTGGTCATTTTTACGTGCATTGATAACGACAACGAAAATCTGTGAGAGTATGAGTGATACACATCTCATTTGGTATCTCTTTCTGATTTGTATAGATTGTAATTATGGCGCTCGCTCACTCGCGTCTCGCGAGTCTTAATAATAATTAAGTAACTCAGTGTGTCTGCGTCTCTCTTTCTCTCTCGCTCACTGCTCAGTCGCCTCGCGAGCGACGCGTCGGCCGCGGAATGAGAAAAAGCAAAGTAATGTTTCAGATCCAAATGATGCGTTTGAAACGTTGTTACTGAACCAATCTTTTGAATCACTTCAATGATCCGGATCAGTGAGTCGGTTCCGTAAAGAGTTACACACGCCTACTCCAAACACATTAACATGTAATAACACAATAAACTATTTTGTATTTTATTTTGTATCCGTTATTTGATGCTTGCAACAGCGTCGAAATATCGGGAGCTCATAAAATCAAAAGAAAATCCCGGATATTAGCCCGTAAAATAGCCGCAGCATAACTTAGCGTAGCCGAGTAACAAATATTGTTTGAACAAGTTTTGAATGAGACCAAATCTTCTAAGCGTCTCGTTTTCGAGATATAATAGCCAACAAAGTTACTATCTTCGCCATCAGCACATATTTAATAGCTCATATTTCGGAAATGTGACGCTTTAGAAGGTTTTGTCTGAAACACTACTTTTTGTTAATTGTTGTTGTTGTTAATTGATGCAATACAATTTTTATGCGTGACTAATACAATTAAACTTGTGTACTTACCTACTCATTGCGCTACCAATGAATAAATTCTAACTTTGATATAGTTGGTGCTGGTTAAGATGAGAATAGCGGTCATTGCCCTTTCCCTAACATCTCTTCGTACGAACCAAAACAAATAAACTATGTATCGTTTTTCACAACAAAAAATGTTGAAGATCACAATACATGACGATTCCAGACTTGAACAGGTTTATTTTTTGTTTTCAAAGTTAAGAAGTTTAATAAATGTATACCTGGTGGATCAATGACCGCTATTACTATAGCTTATATCTCTGAAACGTGACGCTTTAAAATATTTTGTCTTGTACAAAACTTGTTTGTGTTATTTTGTATCTTTTTTATATTAATGTGTGTGCTTTAACTAACGTCAAATAAATATATTTTTTTCTTTCTTTCTTTCTTTTATATACATTCTATTTCATCCTCTCCAACTAGAGTGAAATCAACAACTACGGTGAACTATCTTTGTCCATCATTTTGCCACGAACATTTACGCCGTAGATAGAAAAGAACCAATAATTCGAATTTGCAGCCGACACTTTATCGAGTTATCGACGGAAACAGTGTTATATTCTTCTATTTTATGTTTAGCGGTAGATACTAGAATGGTACGTGCCTAGTCATCCATCTTTGACTGATCAATGATAGACTCAGTTAAGTTCAACTAAATTATGTTTTACAGTGATAAAAGTGTCTTTCAGTAAACTAATCAAAGAAATTGTCTTTTTTAGGGTTCCGTACCCAAAGGGTAAAAACGGAACCCTATTACTAAGACTTCGCTGTCTGTCCGTCTGTCTGTCCGTCTGTCCGTCTGTCTGTCACCAAGCTGTATCTCATGAACCGTGACAGCTAGACAGTTGAAATTTTCACAGATGATGTATTACTCTTGCCGCTATAACAACAAATACTAAAAACAGAATTAAATCAATATTTAAGGGGGGCTCCCATACAACAAACGTGTTTTTTTTGCAGTTTGTCTAATGTTTTTAAATAATGGTACGTAACCCTTCGTGCGCGAGTCCGACTCGCACTTGGCCGGTTTTATTAAACAGATATGATGTGAGCGCGCAATCGTGAAAACTCGAAAACGGGCCGATTGGCTCGTTTTGCCTTTATTCTGCGTCACTGCGTGTATGTGAGCTGGCGCTGCCCCGCGGCACACTTTTTTCGGTGGTTTTGTAGGTGTATAACATATCTGTTAGTTAGAATATCATTGCCTAAGACCAAATAAAATACGAAGACACAGCGCTGCAAACAATAAAGTGATGGCGGTTTCGTAAACATGTGTGCATTTTTTGAGCTTAGTTTAATTGCTGGACATAAGCCTCTCCCATGATGGGAGGAATTAGCCGTGATCTCCACGCTTGGCAGGCGGATTGGAGATCGCAGTGATGAAAGACTAACAGAAAACGCTGCTGCCCATTCTCTGGTCTACGGAGGCGCAAGGTGTTCTGCCTCAGACATTAGTCGCCTTATACGACACCCGTGAGTGTAATGGGTTGGTTCTATTCTACTCTGCCGGATACCACACGGCTAGTTTTGCGCTGGCTTCAATTTATTGTTCTCAGCGCTATGTATTGGTTTTTTATTTAGTCTGAGTGTATGGCTAATAACAGCTGGTTTAAAAAGTACATGAAATTTGTATCATGCTTCTTTACCATGTAGCTAAGTCAGAGCCCCATGGGTGGAAGAGAACTCTGACACTAGGTTGGGCATTAATCGCACGAAAAAAAAAAACTAAAAAAATGAGTAACATGTAGTGAACGACCTTTAGCAATTTCGCATTGCGTCGTATTTGTCACTTACCCCAAACGTGTGGTTACCAAGGCAATAAGTCTAGAGTAACTACTTCTAGACCGTTTGGTCTAAACGTTAATATATCCACCGCTCGAATGTCAGTTGTGTCAATGTAATGAATAGCTTGTATTTGAGAACGGGTGGTTTCGTGGTTGCAGCCTAGTAGAGTATTTAAGGTCTTGT
This sequence comes from Xestia xanthographa, assembly GCA_905147715.2. Lineage (NCBI taxonomy): Eukaryota > Metazoa > Arthropoda > Insecta > Lepidoptera > Noctuidae > Xestia > Xestia xanthographa. The sequence continues at coordinate 30,281,115 of LR990644.1, forward strand.
GTTAGGAGAAGATATGAATTACTAGCTTCTGCCCGCGGCTTTGTTCGCGTTTTGTTTGGAAATCATCCTAGGGGAGCGTTTTGAATATAGCATATGACACTCAGGGATAGTGTAGCTTCCCATTAGTGAAAGAATTTTCGAAATCGGATCAGCAGTTCTGAAGATTATCCCCTACATCCAGACTGACAAACTTCACCTCTTTTATTATAGTAATGATATCTATTATTTTTGCCGTACATTCCCTTTCGCCCCCGCGGCGCCTGCCACCAGAGGCAAATGAGAATAAAAAATCCCAGTCGCCACCGGCGGTGACTGGGAAGTCATTGTCCCCACTTCAATTTTGTATTCCAAACCTGCATCATCATCTAATTGATGATAATATTGAAATAAAGTTTGTTATAACAAAGTCTATTTTGGAAACTGAAGGAACGGAGGAAACTCGCTATGTAATGGGCGGTCACCCATCCACGGACCAACCTCAGCAAACGCAGCTTAACCTGAAGATTAATTGGAACGATTGTTATTATATCCACCAGCTCCTCTCCCCTTACAAAAGTATGAATGGAAAATTGATATTCTGTTTATTTTTCTGAAGAGATTTTTTTTTGTTCACAGGTGTGTGCTTAGTGTAATAACTTTACGGATTGGATGAAGTGTTTACGAGGAACATAACTGTTGTTCAGGTAAGATTTTACACTTTTTATTCATATTTTAATTTATTTATTAAAACTTTATGCACAATTAAAAAAACTGTACAAAGGCGGACTTAATGCCTTGGGCATTTATATTTTTTATAATTCCGTAGTTCAACGTTAAAACCTTAATGAGTACCAGTAGGGTCCCAATAGCAATTCTTACTGGTAATTGGAAATCTCTAATAACAAATTATAACGTAACATCACGCCTGTAATCCCAGAAGGCTTAGGCAGAGGTGTACCTAATAGTACACCCACATTTTACCAGTTATGTTTAAGTTCCATGTAATAGGGGCGAGCCTATTGCCATCAACCGGGCACAAATCCAGACTCCGTGGCTGCTACTGAAAAAATCCTGATAGAATAACCCAATAACACTTTCTCGACCTGGGAATCGAACCCTGGACATCATGCTCAGCAGTCACGCTTGCGACACGTAGACCAGCGGGGCAGTTAACAAATACGCTTAATTGACATTAAAGTTAATAAAGAAATAATAAGAGTAATAAAACACAAAATACCACATCAAAAGGGAATATGCATGATTTTTTATTTTTGTTTATTTCGATACGGAATGTTAAAGTACTATAAAAATCATGACAAAAAGCGAAAACAAGACATAAATCGGCCAAACAACACAAAAGTTATAACCATTTAAACTTTTGTTTCTATCTCTTTCTAGATAAACGGAATTTAGTATGGATTTTGTACGTCGATGCAGCGAATGACGTCATTCGCTGTATCAGATCTCTCTTTCTAATCAGCAGTTTCAAATGCTTATAACTTAGTATTTTTTATAGATATCAAAAAAAAAAACACTTTGTCACTTCTGATGTTAATACGCTTTGTTTACAGTGATAAAAAAATCATGCATATACCCTATTGACATTAAAGTTAATAAATAAATAATAAGAGTAATAAAACACACAGAATACCACATCAAATGTTTCAACACTACCACGCGTTCCACCATTTTAGATCAAAATAATGTCCTACACAAAAACCAGCTAAACAAAGAAACTGCCATTTGGGGCTCTAACAACATTAAGAATAAGAATAAGAATAATTTATTTATAAAAGTATTACAAAAATGTACATTTATGTGCAGTAGTGTTATTTCTAAAAAAATGGTATAATTAATGCATAAAGTAAACTATAACTAAAAATATATTTAACAGCTGCAAAAAACGATAATGTGGAATTCACAAATGTTTGCTAGCGACCTGCCCGATCTAGGTTTATTTAAACCTGTGTTTCAGGCCATCACTTTACATAGCACAAAATTAAGTAGGACAGTAAATGTTATAAAATAAAAGAAATCTATTAACAACTTTATGAATAATCTAAGTGGTACAAAAATCAATAAACATTAAAACTAAATTAAGTAAAATACCTATGTACAATTAGATACCAGGGAATAACATAATTAAACCAGGACTTCTAGCAGTTTTTCTGTGTCCGTGTAATTAAGTATCGCTAAATAATCCGATATTACAAAACTACATTTCCTATAACTAAGACTGTAGAAGTTTGCACGCAAACAATAACAAACACTTTGAAATAATATTTACTAACCCTGGTTATGTATTCAACTGGGCACTGAATTGGATATATAAGAGTCTCATGTTTATATTAGGGATTTTAATACTGACCCGAAATATTTAAATTCGTATTTTATTTACACTTCCTCACTTTTTACATTAAAAAAATTGTAGCCCACCGGTATCGGGAACAGGGTCCAAAATACAGTCAGGGTTGTGAAGTCGGTTGTAAAGTCAGGTCAGGCTCCAGAGAGAGGGACCTCTGAACAATACGAGCCGTGTCCAGGAGTACCGCTTTCTGAATCAAGCCCTTGATCCAGCTACCTAACGAGAGCCTCCATTTTTTTTTTGGATGGGAATTCATCAAAGGGCCCTTTGATGAATTCACATTCTTGGCGGAGCGGAAGGGAGTGTCAGACTTTTACTGATTAAAACCCATCCATGTTCCTTCTTCTCCCTTTGTGTTCCGGAGCCACGGTATCCAGGTATTGATCGATAAATAAAATTATTTTCGTGAAGACGTGTAAAGGGTGTAAAAGCTGAGAGGCACGTGTTCTTCCCATTGTTGTGATATTTTTTGTTCTGGACCATTCTTGGGAACCTTTTAGTTGCAGAGATACTGAAGGTCAAAGTTCCAACTACTTTTTTTTAATAATAGTTTTGAATGTTATTACTTTACATTACTTCATGACTCTTACGAGATGCATCACAAGCACAATGTTTTAAGTGCGTAACATTGAGCTCTACCATTTGACGTGATTTTGTCACATAAAAAGAACTTAATTACGTAAGGTGAACCCCTAGCTATGTTGCCCTAATTATCTTTTAGGAATTTCTATACCAATAGTATAAAGAGGTAAAGTCTGTAAGTTTGTATGTTTCCAAGTCAGAGTTTTGGATTTAGGGAGTAATCTTCGGAACTACTGCACCCCTAGCCAAGTTACAAACGTTTCGTATCGATTCTCTTTCTACAATCGTAAATGCCTCGGCGTAAGCGATTGTAGAAAGCGCTAAATTGGTAGCCAAGTTGACACGACTGAGTCGATTGCTCGTTCTTTAATGTCTGTAGAAAAAACCTACACTTTAGTCTATGGTGAGCGTTCCAACCAAAGAGTTTAGCGATCGAGACGATAACATTCTATTCTATCATTTTGAACGATGTAAACTTGTCTACGAATTTTCTATTCGTTTGTGTTGATCACGTGATTTAACGTTGAGATGATGTCATTCCCATTCATTTGAATAGTTTTCTACTAGCGTTAACGATTGTAGATTGTCAACTTGGCTAGGGGTGCTGATTCGATTTCGCAAATACTTTTACTAATGGGGAGCTACACTATTTCCGAGTAACACAGGCTATATTTCAAACGTTCCCGTGAGACCCGACCACGACGCGAGCGAAAGTTATCAGGATACTTCCGCGAACCCATTTGCGTGAAAAGACATTTGCACGCATGGACTTTATATGCTTTTTGAAAACCCGATCTAAGCCGTGGCCAAAAGCTAGTATGTATTATAGAAAAGAAAAAAAAATGTCTAGTTGCGACGGTAGAGAAAAAATACAAAAAATAATATTTCGTTTCAAAAGATGTTTCAACTTTAGCAAGTTATCGAAAGTGAGAGAAGGGCACTTAAATTGGCCCCACAGTTACTAAAAGCACTAGTTTCGAAGTTAGTTTGCAAAGTTCCTTGACCCCTGTCAACTCGAATAGAACTTTCCTGAATAACTCCTGAAACAGTAGGTAGAAATTCTTTCAAAACTTACGTTCTTGCTAACATTAAAAAGTATTCTTTCAATGCAGACTACCAAATAGGGATGATCTTTGATATTATACAGAAAGAATTCGGATATTTGCAAGATTAAATATTATGCAGATGATAACTTCTAAACTTTCTTTTAACCGACTTCCAAAAGGAGGAGGTTATCAATTCGTCTGTTTTTTTTGTGTATTTTCAGCGATATATTCGCCAATTGTGAACCGATTTTGATGGTTCTTTTTTTGTTTGGAAGAATATTATTTCGCGGTGATCCCGTTTAAGTTTGGTGAAGATCTGATGCTGATTTTCGGAGATATACAAGGGAACTCTTAAATAATGAACCGCAAATTGGTCGTGATTGCTGCAATCGCTTGGATGTTTATTGTTTATACAACATCATTACATTATCACGACAGATTTGCTGTCTATTACATTGAAGATTTAATGGAAAAAATAAAAAACTTTTTTGCAAAATATAAAACAGACATAAATACGAATCATTCCCCCTGCGTCGAATCCCTTTATGTCGACTTGTGATTTTTCTTGGTTTTGATGCACTGTCTTTTGTTTCGCCTCGACATAGCTGTCACAGAGTACACGAAATACGGCTTTTTAATTAATAAAATTATTTTGATCATCTGGTTATTCGTATTTTAAGTGAAAAATTACTTTAGCTTCAGAAGTCGGTGGCAAAAAAACTGAATCAAACAAACAAAAGTCACCGACTTCTGAAGCTAAAGTTATTTTTGACTTTTTTTGTGTTTTTAGTCTTTTTTTTGTATAAATACATAACATCACGCTTGTAATCCCCAAAGGGTTAGGTAGAGGTGTGTCTAATAGTTCACCCAGATTCGCCAAAAAAAAAAAAAAATATTTGTACTTGTTTGACGACCCGATTGGCGCAGCTGTAGTGAGGCTGCCTTACGTTCTTAGGGTCCCAGGTTCGAATCCCAGTAGGAGCAAATGTTTGTGTGATGACTGTGATGAGCATGGAAATTTGTTTCCTAGTCATGGATGTTTATATGAATAATAAGTATGTATTTACAAACAAAAAAACTGGTGTCCACGACACAAGCCTCGTTACTTAGTGTGGCACTAGATTGCGCTGTGTGTAATGTCTAGCGATATTTATTTATTTATATAAATATTAACTGATTAATCAATGAAAATGTTGTAAAAGTGGCTGTAAATGTTGATTATTATTCATAATAAAAACGCACTTATGAAATTTGATTCACAATTTCAGTTACCAATCCATTCGTGAACACGTCAGTAAAAACTATGTGCATTTTTAAAAGCATGACGCAGTAAAAACATTTAAATCCTTTGCATTCGTACAAATTGCTCAAAAAATGTTTCGAATTTAAATAACGTTATAAAGCTGTTGTTGCATGAAACGATCGCGATTTTAAAACCATCGCGTCTATAATTCTGGCATGCTCGAATGATTGCAATTTTTAGGGTTCCGTTCAAGAAGGGTAACCAACGGCACCCTATTACTAAGCCTTCACTATCCGTCGTCGTCGTTTTATAGCCCATTCCCTCTCATAGAGAGGAGGCCAGTGTCCCAGCAGTGGGAGCATTAATAGGCTGATGATGATGATGATGATGATGATGACTATCCGTCCGTCCGTCCATATGTCTATCAGTGGGCTGTATCTCATATTCAGCATTTTATTTTATTTATAAGCTCTACCAACAATTGTTTACACTAATTTAGAAACAAAAATAAAACATGCGTTTAAAATCTACACAGAGCAACAATAACTTAAACGTAAATACCACATGGACAAAAAAGAAAACAATAATAAGTCATTGCTTAAGCTGCATAATGTACAAGAAAACTCAGTAAAATATATAACTATGTATCAACACTATATATGTTAAATCTTAAAAGCATCATTTCTTTAAAAAGTTACGTACACAGTCCAAAAACTTTTACACAGTAATAGGTGGACAGTTGAAATTTTCACAGAATTTTTATTTCTGTTATTACGTATACTGTTGCGCTATAACAATACATAAAAACAATCAATTTAACCAAAAAATTCGAAGACATGTGACATCTACCAATCCGCACTGGGCCCGCGTGGTGGATTATAGCCCATTCCCTCTCATAGAGAGGAGGCCTATGTCCCAGCAGTGGGAACCTTAATAGGCTGATGATGATGATGATGATGATGAATCAATTTAAAATTAAAGGGGGCTCAGGTACTACGATGGTACGGAACCCACCATGCGCGAGTCCGACTCCTACTTGGCATATTTTGTTTAAATCACAATTAATGAAAATTCACGAGTTACGAGATGTTATACACGTAGCAACGTTTAAAACTGATTTTCTTTTAATTTCATCATCTGCCTAGCCTTTTCCCAACTACACTGGCCTGCAAAAATACGTCCCACACTTACTCACTCACTCACTTTAAAAAAAAAAAAACTAATTATGCCATTTGCTTCTACTCCGTTTTATACTTAAAAATAAAATAAATAAATACAATAAAAATAGTTTATTGCTTCAACTTAAATACCTTATTCTAGTTACAGTGGGGAGAATCCATTTAAGCAAATAGTATGCTTGTTTTAGGATACTCCGCCCTTCCCCAGGTTATGTAATTGTATTTAAGTTATTATACCTGAAATGAACTTATACAATTAAAAATGCTGGAACAAAATGGGTACACAGTATTTTTATATGAGTAAAAGACAAATAAAACAAAGACAAATAACGCGCTGTTCTGTGTGTAGGAGATGGTGTGGTGGTGAATGTGTATGTAGTATGTGTATGAGAGTGAGTAGTGGGTGAGTTGTGGGTGAGAGTAAGTGTGGGGGGGTGAGGGTCATAATCCACACTTCATACAGGTGGAGATTAATTATTATATACTTACTATATTCACTTTACAAAAAATGGGTTTTTTGTAAAGTGATAAAAAGTCACCTGTAGAGGGCGAGCTTATTGCCATCAGCCGGGCACAAATAAAGGGGACAAAATATGAAAGTTTTACATCAAAGAAATCATTTGTGAATACGACTGAATCTCGAATAAATGCCTGAGTTTTTGGCTATTCTTGAGTAGCAGTGGTAGTATGAGCAATATTTCATCAAGAAGCATTTTCTTGCTAATAGCTTTGGTCTGAGTTATTGGTTGTCAATCATACTAATGAATACTTGTTACTAGATTTGTTTAGTCTACAAAACAGTTGGCAGAGACGCGTGGTTCGTAATGTTTCGATTTTGCAAAACAATTGTACCTATTTTAAAATAATTTGAGATTTTATGCAAGTTTTTCGAAATTGGCCTGGTCCGTAAAGAGAGAACAGTCAAAAGAAACACTCGTATCTATTATCAAGTTAAATTAGGTACTTGAGTAATTACTTAGAAAACCATTTTTATGCAATAGACAAGCATTTGGACGAAGTAAGAACTAGAGAGCAAGCTTAAGCTAATTCTAACTTCTGAAAATTCTAACTACAAGCAATTACCAAAATACCAAATAAAAATCAGATCTTAAGTAATCGCTTTTACTCAAGTAATCACTTTGACTTCTTTATAGATATGAGGATATAACTTAAAAATAAATTAAAAAAACCAGCCAAGTGTGAGTCGGACTCGCGCACGAAGAGTTTCGTACCAAATCTCTATGTAACAACATTAGACAAAACGGCAAATAAATCACGTTTGTTGTATGGGAGCTCGCCGTAAATGTGTATTTTATTATAATTTAAAAATTTATTTTTAAAGTGACTAAACAACTAAATATTCTGTGAATACATCTACCTGTGGCCGTTGTTAATATCGAGCAAAAATAGCAAAAAATCACGAGTATGGGAGCCCCCTTAAATATTTAATTTATTCCGTTTTTAGTATTTTTTGTCATGGCGGCAACCGAAATACATCATCTCTGAACATTTCAACTGTCTAGCTATTATTGCTGTTAGCACGGTTCATGAGATACAGCCTGGTGATAGACAGATGGACAGACGGACAGTGGAGTCTTAGTAATAGGGTCCCATTGTTACTCTTTGGGTAACCCTAAAATCTCAAATTAAAATTCATTAACTAAGAAATACACTCTCGTCGTACTTTTGGACCAGATGAATAAGTACACAAAAATAATAGTAGATTATGCACCGAGGGGCTAAAGTTGTGTCTTATGTCACGGGCGTCATATTGAATCTCGAGCGCAATGAAGGATTCGGGATATAACTCACGAGCGAAGCGAGGGAGTTAATACAAGAATCCTGAATGCAGCGAGGGATTCAAGCTAGCCTAAGGCAAAGACACCTTTAGCCCAGAGGAGGATACTCTACTTTTAACACCTACTGTGAGAAAATAATAGCCATAGTACGAAAAACAAAGTATTTATTAAATAAACAAACAGTAAGAATAATTAACTAATGTTACAGCCAATTACTATTATGGTATTACGGCGCGGTACGGTATTTGTGATTATTAATGCCAGTTTTAATGTTATTCCATTCCTTTTAAAAAATGGTTCGTAGTTATCTAATTATTCTTACAATATTATGTCTTCGAAAACATGGCAACGATATGAAGAAGCAGTCGTTATGATTTTGTAGGAAATCGAGAATATCATCCACGCGTAGTAAGGGTATCGAGAATAGCTTTCCTCTTTCTGGTACCAAAGGGTGTTTGTTAGTACTATACTGCCAATTTAGCTGAGTATGTGAGATTCCAAATTCAAATCACATTATTGACCAGCGGGTCATAATGAAATCCAGTACAACATTATTGACCGGCTGTGCCCCCGGCCACTAATGACTCACTTTAGGTTAAGGTTGCTGGACATATAATTTGACATTTTCGAGCAGATGGTGTGAAAAGTCATTTATGTACCTATACTTGCAACTCAAATTAATAATAATTGGGTTTACATTGTGAAGTATACAGATGTCAGCCGTCTGGGTTTGAATTCCTACACTTCAACCAACTTATCTATACAGGCGGGAAAACAAAGAAATAAAATAAATGTACCAAGTTTGACATTTCGATGCAAATTTTCTTGACAATCAGCGCCATCTTGAACACACACACTTAAAGTGGTCCTACTATACTTCCTCCTGAGTAGTGTTTTCTCATTTTATTATCATTTAGAAATTCGCTAACAGAGAGGGTGTAAAAAACCTTTTAACGAAGTTAAAAGGTACTTGTATTCCCCGTCATGGCGATCATTTTTTTGTTCTACACCATACCTGGGAACCTTCTAGTTAAGGAGATATTGGGGGTCAAAGTTCCAACTTTTTGGCAAGTTTTTTTTTAAATACAAGTTTTTAATGTAAGATTTTTACTTTAAACACCTCCACAACCCCCGTACTATTCAATCCATCCATCAGCACGATGTTTTGAGTGCGTTACATTGAGTTCTACCACAAAACATGATGTTTCACCCCCAAAAAAAAGTGGTTTCCCAGCAAGAATTTTCGCTTAAAGTTATTTAGTTTGATGTACAGAATGCTTGGTTGACGGCTTCGTGATGAGGTCTTTTACACCCTGTATAATTTGTATATCAATCTTTGTCAAAGTCTGTTTTTAAATTCGGAACTGGAATTCGGATATTTAAATATTGTCTCTCGATACATTTAAGAGAGTATTTTATAACTCCGTATCCGTCATATATCCGAATATCCGCATCAGTTCCATCACTATGGAACATCCGGGAGGCGCTCAAAGTTTTCCACTAGCTTGGCACTGATATACACATGGCGCAATGTAAGCCAAACTTTTTGCGGTTACTCCAACATTTCTCGTATTAAATCTTAGAATGAATTGGAAATCAACTGACATATTTTTAAGTGACTTTCATATTAAAAACGTTGAAGTTATGCTGAAGTAATCTGGGGGCACGGCAGTGCCCCCGCCAAGAAAAACTAGCCAAGTGAGAGCCGGACTCGCGCACGAAGTGTTCCGTAATATTAATCTATACAACATTAGACAAAAGGGCAAAAAAACACGTTTTTTGTATGGGAGCCCCTCTTAAATATTAATTGTATTCTGTATTTTAGAATTTGTTGTTATAGCGGCAAAAGAAATACATCATCTGTGAAAATGTCAACTGTCTAGCTATCACGGTTCATGAGATACAGCCTGGTGACAGACAGACGGACGGACAGACAGACAGTGGAGTCTTAGTTATAGGGTCCTGTTTTTACCCTTTGGGTAAACACAAAAAAAGTCACAGCCGTACATTCCTTTTCTCGAAGGTATTTAGGACATTTCCGGTCCCCCGTAACTTCGTTGTTGATAAATCTAGAAACCTGAATTTTCAATTTGAAGAGGGCATAATATACCTGGGTATATTACTCTTTTTTTTCTTTTTTTTTTTTCCTGAGTTTTTTTCATTGCTCGCAGAACGGATGGCCGATGGGGCCGAAAAGTTCTGGAGTCGCGACCGCGAACCGGAAGACGTTGCGTTAGAAGACCTCCCACTAGGTGGACCGATGACCTGGTGAAGGTTGCGGGAATTTGCTGGATGCGAGTCGCACGGGACCGGTCAATGTGGTGACACTTAGGGTAGGCCTATGTCCAGCAGTGGACGTCTTTCGGCTGAAATGATGATGATGATGATGATATTTCTGAATCATATTCAACTAACTTATGCCAGCCGCTCGCCCGCAGGTAGTACAGAAACTGGTGCCATGGAATCATACTACAGGGATAAAAAGTACCCTATATGTTAATCCAGGTTATAAACTATCCATGTGCCAAAATTCATTCAAATTCGTTCAGTAGTTTTCGCGTGAAAGAGTAACAAACATCCCCATCCTCACTATCTTCCGCATTTATAATAATAGTAAGATTTGAACCGGTAGTTCAATGAACTATTGTATGTCAAAGTGCCTTAATGTTGTCCCTGACTCACTCACCGGTCTTCATAATTCTAAAGTACATAATAGGGATGATGACTGATTAACCCTTTTCTTGGCAAAAAAAAAAAACTTAAATTACCGGTATTTTTTCAAATAATCTCTTTTTATATAAACGTAGGTTGCAGGGAAAAAAAATAAAAAAAAATATAGAGTTTTATTTTCAGAGATACCTTCCGTATCTCGTGAGATACATTGCCATGTTCGTAAGGAATAACTGTCTCAGGCGAATGTATCTCACGAGACACACTGCCAAAAAGAGGTAATAATACAAATGGTTTAAAAAATAATAACTTTTAATTAATGAGATCGTATATTTGTACAAAACAAGGAATTAATGGTGGTGAAAACTATAAAAACAATTTCTACCAGGTATTAAGCACAATCTCACTACACACTTAGTACATGAGACAGTGGTTTGCCCTTTGGTACATATTTTGCACCTGCCCTTTGTCCCAAAAGTCGCGAAATGGCCAAGTTGGTCACTGCAAATTTCTGTTGCTGGTCTTGGAGCAACCGACGCCTTTATTGGCCCCTTCACATTGTCGGTGTGCTTCGTGGTGGTTCTGTGGCGTAACAATAAGTTTTTGGCAATGTTGTACCTGGATTGTTTCAAACTCATTATTTTTCCATGACCGATATTTCTCCAGTACAATATCCATATCATATATCATAGGATATATTATATACAACATATGTATATATCCTTAAGATATGCCTCTTCTTAAAAATAATTATGGGCTATTTCTGCTCGATGGCGGAATTGTTGTCTAGTCCATCGAAAATTGAGAGGTTGCACTTTTACTCTCGCTTTTACAATCTTGGTCTAATTGCTCTGGAGCGTGTTGACGTTAAAGGAGTCCTTGGAGACTGTGGAACTGTCGGAGTTGGAGCTTACTGTGGAGTCGCTACAGATTGTGCCAAATTTTGCGCAGCTAGTGGAGTGAGTAGAGACGCTATCATAGGTGACCGCTTCTTGGACATCAATTATTTCATCGTCGAATAGCAGGTTGAGATTTTCCATTGACGATGGCAGTGAAGACACTGGAGATGAATCTCCGTCTGCCCTATGTCAAATTGGATACTGCCTGATTTAATTTACAGACTCCGTCAATGAATCGTCGTTCGATGATTTTCTACCCGTATTTGGGATAAGCGCACAGAGCTTTCTGCCTCTTGTAAATAATGGTTGTACTCCGCCCTAAGACAAACATTCTAAAGTAACCCTCCATGCAAAGCGAAAACCAAACTGAACACACATTCCATAAAAACCCAGAAACCCATAACCACATTCCAAAGACGAAAGCATACAGGATACAACCGTTTTAGAGGCCATGAATAAAAATCGTTTTTTTCTCGACTGGGAATCGAACCCAGAACCTTTTATGGTTTAGCGTAACACCATCACCACTACGCCACCATCAAATCAATGACCCCAAACCATAAAAATAAAAACACTACAAACGTGGTAGTGTGCACTACAGGATACATTCCACCAAAACATACAAAACCAGTAAACACGGCAGTGTGCACTGTGAGATACATAACGATTTGGCTTTAGTTTACTAAACCAAATATACAATTTTGCATCAAAATTCACTCAATTGACACGTATACACTTATGTACTTTATCGTGATTTGCACAATTATTACATTACTGACTAAAAATAATATAAAATATAAATTTTCTTACCTTTTTCGGCGGGATTGCTTTGAGTCGGTTCATAATTTTGAAAGTGAATGGAAAACGGTTATGTCAAACTGACATGACATGATGTAGATCAGTTCAGAAACAGTTACTTTCTTAAATAGTAGAAACGATCCGTTTCACGCAATAATATTTTTCTTGGTTTGATTTTTCAAAGTGGACTGTATCTGACAGTGCATTCCGTCAAGAAAAGGGTTAAGAAAAAATATGATTCTGTTTAGTCCGTCAGTTAGATTATCGAAAAATATAAATCTGTCGATTGTAGAATCGGTCAAACATAGAATCTGTCGATTGTAGAATCTGTCAAATATAGAATCTGTCGATTGTAGAATCTGTCAAATATAGAATCGGTCAAATGTAGAATTTGATGTCATAAGTAGAATCTGTCATATGTAGACTAAACGTTTTTTTATCAAATTAATAGAAATTGACGAAGATAAAACGTGTCAAAGATTATGAGTGAGGGCTTGTGACCTCACATTTGAGTAAAAAACTTCGACGCAATGTATATGTCTTCATTTTATGTTTACGTGAAAAAAGAAATAATATACCTATATTTTTTGGAAATCTATCTGAGGGACTAATTAGTTTTTTTTTTGTTATCTATACCCTATTGTTACAGACACAAAAGCTACAAGTTTTGAACACAATTAGTATTTATTTTAGCCTATAAAGTTAGGAAATAAAACGTAACTTATACAAAAAAATAAACCACACTCCAATTTCAGTACACTTTTCTAGATTACGAACTGTATAAGTAAACTAGCAATTCACCCGCGACTTCGTCCACGAAAATTGTGATAGCTCGGCTAATTTGCATGATATCAATATAATTTATAGCCTATGTTACTCGCTAAAGATGTAGCTTTCTAATGGTGAAAGAATTTCTAAATCGGTTGAGTAGTTCTTGAGTTAAATCGTAACAAATAAACAAAAAATCAAATCTTTCCTCTTTATAATATTATTATAGTTTAGACAAATTATGACATAGGATACTTCTAATCCCAGTAAAGCGTACCCGTGAGATAATTTTCATCCTCCACGCGAGCAAAGCCGCAAGCAAAGTCTAGTATCCCTATGTGCTCGTTTCTGGTGCGTCACGCGGCGCGTTGCGCGTTTTTCCGTTTACGGAGAGGCGGCGTGTGCAGCGGCGGTGTCATCTATACATATAATAAATTTGTAGAAAAATCGTTTTTGTACATCGAAAATATTAAAAAAAAAACATCCTGGGTGTTAAAGGATAACCAACAGAACTCATTTCCAGCATTTTTGGAATTTTTGTCTGTTTATCTGTTTGTCTGTTTCGATGATCAAGCATCACGTAAAATCTTCGCAACCAATTTAGATAACTTTTATACATAAAAATTGTGCGCATCTTGAGGTATTACTTAGTTTTTGTTTCATCGTAATTGGTTAACTCTATCAAAAGATATATGAATATAAAGTGTTCAAGAAGAACTAATCATTAAATGTGCATACAGCGACATCTTTTAGCGAAATATGGTACAAATGACTAAAAATGTGCTAACTGGATAACTTTTAAATCGACTGACCGGCTTTAAAAAAAAAGTTATAGCTTATGGTACTCTAGATTAGTCTACAATCTACATGATGCTGCTTTAAAAATTTATACAGCATGATTTCCGTGCATTCTATTTTACCAGTTTAACATTTTGGTCGATAGATGGCGTTGTTAATTTCACTCCATTTTCTGAATCCCACAACTTTGGTTTTTATCTGACGAAACAAAAAGGAGGAAGTGTATATTTTTTATGTATGACCCCGCATAACTTTTTACAGAGAAGTCCGATACACGGATACATGTGGTCCTTTTTTTTGTGAAAAGCATAGGTATATCTCAAATATGGTCCCATTTAAAATTGAAAAATCGTGTTTGGGCTGATTTTCTGGGGTCAGAGCCCATTCGTCCCCTAAGATTCGCACCCTGTGCCCACTCGTCCCCTGGAACTTTTGAGGTGCCCATTCGTCCCCTGAAGAATATTTATTTTTATTCATTCTTCTAATATAAGTACATGTATATGTGTATACTGCAGCTTGGTAGTCCTGGTACAGTCGCGCAGAAAAGGGTAAAATAAAAAATATAGTAATTCGGTAGATATCATGTTTATTTCAAATAAGATTAAGTTTAATAAAATGCCTCTGGGCTCTAGGCATTAAGTCAGTCTTCAAAATAATTAATCAACTTTTGGTTTCTTGTACATTTGTAAATATTTAGCAAAATATATGATACTATGATATCTTTATGCAGTAAAATAAAACTGTGTAACTATTTAAATAAAATCCCAGTAATAACTGAATTTTAGATTAATTTACATCCAGTGTACAAACAAATAACCAAATATCAATACCAATATAACAAAAATAACAATTAATTGTTAGTACTTTGTACAGTCAATACAGTCAAAGAGATCTACAAAATAATGCAATATCACAATAACTTTGTATAAAAGTAATATAAAAAGTAAAATCAGTCTTTATCAACTATGTAAAACCAACATTTTTACTAACTACAAATACACATGCAAAATCACAATGTCCTAGAAACTAACAAAATACAACTCTTTTACAAAAATCAGCCTTGATTGACCATCATATAAATCAACATTAAATATAAAATATGCAAAAAAATAGTCACAACACATATATAGTCAGTCAGAACACATATCAACAGTAAATAATCACTTCTTATTTTTTTGTATATTTACCAACTACATACATGCAAAATCATAATAACTTAAATCTAAAAAATTATAACAGTACAAAAAAAATACTAAAATCACAGTAATTATTGAAGACTAGATAAATCAACATATTTTTTTTTGTATATTAACCAACTACATGCAAAATCGTAATAACTTACATCTAATAAATTATAACTAGAAGTACCTACATAAAAATTGGCTATAATCACCGTATTTTTTGTATATTTACCAACTACATTCAAAATCATAATAAGTTAAATCTAACAAACTATAACTACAATAACAAAAAATGACTAAAATCACAATAATTATTAAAGATTAAACAAATCAACATTATTTCAGTATAAAACTAATCTTATTACGAAAACAGAATTAATGTTAGAACGTTCATTATTTTTGTACATTAAAAGGGTGACAACGACACCACATTGAGCTAAAACGAAACACTTAGAATACAAGAACATAATAACATCCACTAATATAATAAAATTATAATTACGGAAAAAAAAAATGCTTTGCTATACATATTTAGGAGTAAATAATTTAGTTTTGACTTTTTAGTCAAAATATGACTGTAGTATTCCACCATAAAGTGAATTACCATCAATAATAATACTAATCATATTCCAGGATTCAAATGAGATAATTCGATTCTTGTTTATTTTGTTAGGCGAACTTCATTTAATAAAAGACCAAAGACACATTGAACAGTCTCGTATTCGCAGTCACTTTCAAGAACCAATATGTCACCGAGGCAGCCATAACATACAAACATCATCATCATCATCATCATCAGCCTATTAATGTTCCCACTGCTGGGACACAGGCCTCCTCTCTATGAGAGGGAATGGGCTATAATCCACCACGCGGGCCCAGTGCGGGTTGGTAGATGTCACATGTCTTCGAATTTTTGGTTCTAGGACATGCCGGTTTCCTCACGATGTTTTCCTTCACCGTTTTGAGAGCAGCGGTGATGAAATAAATTACACAAAGTAATGCACCTGCCTGGGTTCGAACCCACCACTTACTGTTCGTAAGTCGGGGCCGCCACCGACTGGGCTACCGCTGCTCTGAATATCACAATCATACTTCAACATACAAACAAAACACCTTATCTATTTTGTAACCCGTTTTTTTAACAAGCCATTCGTGAGACGAGAGACAATATTACATCGTAAGCCTATCGTCAGGTTATATTATTATCATGACGGATTATCATTGATCATAGCTCTTTTTTCAATGATCTGTTATGATTTATTAAATTAATTCCGTTAATAAACTGTTCACAAGTGTACTATGTTAACCGTTTCTTATGTAAAATATAGCTAATTTTATCTCAGGGGACCAATAGGCACCTGAATAGGTGCCGAATCTTTAACTTATATTGTATATATATTAGAGGGGACGAATGGGTACCTTAAAAATAATATTTTTTGTTAAAATATTAATTGGTCCCCTACCAGGAGACCAATGGGCACCTATATAGGGGCCGAATCCACAACTTTTATGCTGGGAGACGAATTTTAGGGGACGAATGGGCTCTGACCCATTTTCTGCACCTTTGATGAGAACTTTCGACCTAGCTAGAGTATGACTGTAATCGAGTGTCTAAGGATGAAGACGTAGGTAAGGCTGTCGAAGGAAGCTCTTATTTGGTAAAACATAAGTAGATTATTTTAGCGATTAATGTAAATATATCGGAGAAATTAAATTGCTAACGTTGTGCACGCGGCGGGCAACGCTGCATTTCAGCAAATCGCCTCTCCGTAAACGCTCTCATACATTGCCATATGTTTGAATTTTAAGCGGGCCGCGCCGCACGACGCGCCGCGCAAGGCAACGCGTCTCCGTAAATGAGCCCTATGAAAGCGGAAATCTAAATACCACTCCATACACAAACACATTTATCAAAGTCTCATGACCTCCTCATGATTGACACCCGCTTAACTGCTTACCCCCGAGAGTTAAAGCCGTGATGATACAGACATTAATCAATGCTCAGCAAGATTTATCTCTGGGACTCTCATTGAAGACTTGGAAGCGTAAAATTAACTTACTCTGCATGTCTCTAAGGTATTCGAGATAAAAAAAAAGCAGGTAAATTCGAATTTTCTTTGGTGTTAGCAATTTCCTTGAGCAAATTAAAGGGCTCGTGGCAAAAAAAGTAATAGCAGCAGCATATTTTGGTCTTCCAGGTTAAGCAACGGTTGCCAAGGTCGGTCCATAGATGGGTGACCGTTCAATGCGTCCCGAGACGCCTCTCTGCCTTCGCAAACTAGTTAAGCAGTTGGTCCCGGCTGCTATTTAAGGGCCTATACTACCTCAAATGGCTTAGTATGATCCTCCGTTACGCCTAAAATACTGCAGCATTAATTTTGAAATAAATATATGGTAAAGTTGAGGATTAATGTTAGGTTTTATGTTTGGCGAAAACACGATTTCATAAAATTTTCTCGATAGAAAAAAATCCCAAAGTTACCTCCAAATCGAACAATAAACCGCTGGTATTCAAAAAGTACTTCAAATTAGATCATGAAACTTTGCATACTAACTGAACTAACTATAAAGCAGGTCTTATGTTTTTTATTTTTTCCAAAAGACAAAAAATTGATTTTATAAAGAATAAAAACCACTCATTTGGCACTATTCGGCCGCAGTGACTGACGTAACAACCGCTTTGTAGTGCAAGCTGATTAGAACGTTATTCTAACAGTACCTACTTCAAACGAAGCTGCAAAGTTTGAACCACCACAAATAGAGTTGCTAATCTGATGTAGTATAGGCTCTTAAAGATCTTACAGGTAATCCTAACAACCAGTTTTACTAAGGCGACGTCAAAATCGAATAAAGAACATTTATTTAGTACAATTGGAACATCATAAGGCATGAATACTGAATTAAGTTTATCATTCATGAGTAAACAAGTCCAATCCAGGGTTGGTCTCCACGAGCGCGTTGAGTATCGTCAGCATACGCGTTTAGGGGAAGTAGATCGACCTACAGTGCGACAAAATGGAACATTAAATAACGTGATTACACGAGGATAAAATTCTACCGAAGTATGCCGATCGGCACGAGCCGAAAATGTGTAATAATTACTTCGAGTCGGGTTTTTTGTTGTAATAATACTGTCGAGTGGAATACAATTATGTGACGACCTCATATCTGAAATTCTGAATAGCATTCATCGTCAACAACCATTTTGGGATCGGCTTCCAGTCTAACACGATGCAGCTGAATACCAATAAGTTACATGCCGCATACCATACCCGCACTGGGCCCGCGTGGTGGATTACAGCCCATTCCCTCTCATAGAGACGAGGCCGTGTGTCCCAGCAGTGGGAACAATAAATAGAAAGAGCTCTAACCACTTTTAGATAATTATACTTTATTGTTCAAAATTATTACACGGATCTTTTACAATATTGCTAAATCATATGGTATGGATGACGACCGATCAAGCCATAAAAAACAGTTTATGAGGATGTCTCATTGAATAGAATAGAATTATAAACAACTCGTTCAAATTGGATTGTGTTCGGGTTTTTCTCACAGACAAAGCCTAACCTCTCGTTACACCAATACTTGTACAAATAACTATCTGTTAAGAGACATACACACGTTCTTCTAATATCATCTTCCGACTGGCCTTCTTTCCATTCGTTGTAGACATCGTCGATGTTTTCTCCTGAAACAAATTAATGATTAGTTAGCTTTCCTCTGACGTACGTAACCAAGATCTTGTAAAAATTATTTTATTTAAAAAAAGTGTTAATAGAGTCTCTTGCCCATTCTTCTTCATAGAGATCATACGCGCTACGCTTTGGAATGGGCAACTACAGTACTTTCACCAGTTATTATGCCTTGACATTCAAAAGTGCCTGTAAGGTCCAGCGCACAACGCTGCAGGTGCGGCGGAGCGCATTTGAAGACAACAATTTAATATAAACCTTAAATGCCTTGATATACGGTTAATATAAGAATAAATTCGTACGCGGTACTCGGAGCGCCTTCAAGCTACTACAAGAGCATGCGCGCGACCGTATATCAAGATAGTTAAGGTTTATATTAAATTGTTGTCTTCAAATGCACTCCGCTGCGCCGCCAGCGGTAAGTGGTGGGCCTAACGGTATAATTGAAATAAATGCTTTAAGTTAAAGATTGAGTTTATCGTTAAAAAACCGGCCAAGTGCATGTCGGGCCACGCGCAGTTTAAGGTTACGAAGTAGCCCGTTTAATTTTAGATTTTGTTTTTCAATGCAAGTCATTACCCGTTATAAACAAGCAACTACTTCATCTTAGTCACTTTAACGAATTTATTATACGGATGTTGTACTTATTTGTTACAAAATTATCCAACACCCAAGTTCAACGACTATTATCTTAACCGCTATAGTTTTCCTTCAAAGTTCATGAAATGTACAGACTATCATCAAGAATTTTATCAGATTTTTCAAGCCAGCGGTTTAGATTTTAGAGGGGGGGGGGACTACTACAGTACTGGAACAAAAATTTGCCCATTAAAGTTTAATATTTGGTTAATGGAGCATTAAATTGACTTAGGGGTTGCCAATAATATTTTTCAATTTAATGCTCAATTGAAAAATATTATTGGCAACCCCTAAGTCATTTTAAAAAACCTATTAAACGATACTCCACCCGACTGGGTAGACGACGAAAAAAAATTCATCCCACTTCACATGTAGGGGTGCTACCCTAAAAAACATATTTTTCAAATTTTATGTTACCATTTTGTTGGCGTAATTGATAAACTAGAAAGCTGTAATTTTGTAGGGGTGTCCCTACAATTTTCATTCTATTACTAATCGTCTTTTAACAATACCTCGGACAGACAGACGGACGGACATGACGAAACTATATGGGTTCCTTGTCAGGACTGCAGAACCCTAAAAAGGGATGAAAAGTGCTAAGTAAAGTAAAGTAACTACTCAAATGGCCACTATTAGAAGAAGATGCTGCAACTTCTATTATATTGGTGTAAGGACGATAAATAGTAATGTCTACAATACGTACCGGTAACGGTAACCCGGGTGAAGTCGTTACTCCAGGTTAGTATTCCTACGTGTATTAGTGGACTCCAGATACCAGGAGGATTGATTATTGCGGAGACCAAGTCCATGATGACCTCAGTCTCTTCTTGGTTATTTAAGACCACCAAGTGGCCTGCTTCAGCCAAGCAGATCTTCTGAGCTTCACTCCATAGTTTCTTTTCCGTGTGTAGCTTGTAGCAGCTACCTGTCGTTGCATTTAATTTATATTCTGGAAATATTATAATTATATCATCAACAACAACAGCCCATAACGTTCACTTCTGGACATAAGTCTCTACCATGATGGGAGGAATTTGCCGTAATCTCCACGCTTGGCAGGCGGATTGGAGATCGCAGTGATGAAAACTTAACAGAAAACCTTGCTGCCCATTCTCAGGTCTACGGAGGCGCAAGGTGTTCTGCCTCAGACATTAGTCGCCTTATACGACACCCGTGATATGACACGGCTAATGATAATTATATAATTTTTTCATAATTTATTAACTTCTGCGGCATCAATAATGCGTACCTATCAAATGATGAAATAATATTTCAAAAAGGTGCTGTAGTTCCAGAGATAACCCACCACATAAAAAATCACACTCTCTTTATCTTATGATAATACCTTCTTCAAAATTACGTATCACTATGCACATATCCGAAATCATCTAACAAAATTCGAATAAATTTTGACTAAGAAAAAATAGAAGGTAATATTATCGGCTGGCCGCTAGTAATATTATATAGGTATCGATTAATAATGTCATTGGCATTTTTTACCAGTTCCCTTCAGTAACCAGAAATTAAGCTGATGCAAAGAAAAACAGTGATAGGTGTATATCATCGTCATTATGATGTTTGTGAGTAGGCTTCATTATTATTTTACATGGTGTATTCTTGGAACTTTTTTTTTTTTTTTCGGATGGGAAATCATCAAATGACTTCTCCCGCTCTGGGCGGAACAGGAGAGAGTGTCAGACTCTTACTAACTAAAACCCATTCATGTTCCTTCATCGCCCTTTGTGTTCCGGGGCCACGGTATCTCTTTCGAACAGTCCCGCAACCCCGGCAGGCATCGGTCCTTACGGACCCTATTCTTGGAACTTTCAGTAGAATTTCCGGAATCGGATCAGTAGTTCTGAATATTATCCCCTACATAAAAACCTACCTGCTTACAAACAAATACCTCTTTATACGATATTAGTATACATTTATCAATACTTACTGTAATCGAAGGTTCCGCACTCATTCATTACCTCATTTTCATTTTTTTTATAGCAATAATAGGGAAGATATTCCTCGCACGACGATGTATACACCTTGCCGTAAGAGGTATAAGTTAAGCAATCTTCTGTCTTTTTGCCATCACCGTATGATCCCATAATTACAGGCATATTGTCCAGAGGAACTCCTGAAATTAATAACATACTTTGTACAACCACAACCAGTTCAATTTAAGTTTCATGTTATAGGAATCGAACTTCGTGCTTCTTAAGCTGTTGATCCCAGCTGTCATTTGTACATTTTTGACAGTTGTAACAGGTAGTAAGTCATGACCCGAAAGTCTAACAACCGGGTATTTAACAGTACTAACTGGGTTGTGGAGGTCAGATAAGCAGTCGTTCCATGTAAAATACTGGTACTCAGCTGCATCCGGTTAGACTGGAAACCGACCACAACATAGTTGGGACAAGGCTAGGCAGATGATGTAATAGGGGGTAAACTTATTGCCAACAACCGAGCACAGATCCAGCCTCAAGGCTGATAAAAATTATCATTAGCATGATAATTTTCCTGATGGGAAAATGCAGTAAAACTTTGCCTAACCTGAGATTCTAAACCAGGACCAGAGATAGATAGGAATAGTTAATATGGGAGTGTGGCTCATACCACTATTGATTCTGGAAAATAATTGGTTCCTTAAAAGTACGTATTGCTTAAAACTGACCTTCAATAGAGACGAAATATCCTTTAGACTTCAATCCGCTCACTCCCAAGTGGATAGGACGATCAACTTTGTTTAAGAGCATATGAACACGTATATTGTCTATGATATTTGTATTCAGCGGAGAGGCCAGTACAGCACCTACATTTTTGAAAAATCAGTTAGGTGTAAATCAGCTTTAAATATGACACAAAGTAATAAAGCTACACTAATACCATTGATACATAAAAAAACCGGCCAAGTGCGAGTCGGACTCGCACACGAAGGGTTCCGTACCATTGACTATATTTAGTATTTGTTGTTATAGCGGCAATAGAAATACATCATCTGTGAAAATTTCAACTGTCTAGCTGTCACGGTTCATGAGATACAGCCTGGTGACAGACAGACGGACAGACGGACAGACAGCGAAGTCTTAGTAATAGGGTTCCGTTTTTACCCTTTGGATACGGAACCCTAAAAAGCCAAAAAGTCCGCAATGTCCATTCCCGAGGCAGACTACTTCGGGCGGTCTCATGCAAGAATGCACCACGAAGCTGGTCAGGAGGGCGTAGTGGTGGACGATCGTGAGGCGAATCACATCTGCTCTGACAAAACTCTCTACGTGGAAACCAGAACGACCTAAAAATAATGGTGTATTAATCTGAGTCAGTTTCAGAATAACGTTATAATGAATATTACGTACTATGTTAAATATTCGTAAAATGAATGCAGTCTGACCTACCTAGGACAAATTTTATCGCACTGTAATGTTGACACACGTCCATTGTTCAATTAGTTGTGTAATATAAGCTTCATGTAAGTACTACTACAAATTATTAAAGCCATACACAGCTCCAAGAAATGTTGCTGTTTGTTTCAACAACAATCGCTGTATAACGTAATACATAACGTTACATAACGTTATTAATAACGTTAGACAAGACGTTAAAAATAACGTTATTCGTTACGTTTCTGTCACCGAGTCTATTCATCAAGCCGTTATTTACTGCACTCGTCCGATGAAGCTAGCGGACTGAATTAACAGGATTGCTAAAAATAAAGGGTGAACTGTATTTATTCGATTCTGATACAAACACAATGAAATAACATTACAGTTTGCAGGCTTTTGTAATTGAGCTATGAAATTTATCGAGTTATTTATTTTATTTATGAGTTTAAAAGATTAAGATTAAGTATCAAATACACACACACACGCACACAAAACACATACACACGCACGCACAAAACACAAGGAGAGCTGCTTAAGTAAGTAAGTAATTAATCATTTCATTTTTTAAATTAATTAACTATCATTTATTTTATTTCTTTTTATTGTATTTTTATTCTATTCGTTGACTTCATTTTCATTATTAGGATACCACTTATGGGAAGAGCGAGACAGCCCCGTTACAAGTACTATTGTAACTTATGGGAAGAGCGAGACCACCCTGACACAAGTACTATTGTAACTTATGGGAAGAGCGAGACAGCCCCGACAAAAGTACTATTGTAACTTATGGGGAAGAGCGAGACAGCCCCGACACAAGTACTATTGTAACTTATGGGAAGAGCGAGACAGCCCCGACACAAGTACTATTGTAACTTATGGGAAGAGCGAGACAGCCCCGACAAAAGTACTATTGTAACTTATGGGAAGAGCGAGACAGCCCCGTTACAAGTACTATTGTAACTTATGGGAAGAGCGAGACAGCCCCGACAAAAGTACTATTGTAACTTATGGGAAGAGCGAGACAGCCGCGACACAAGTACTATTGTAACTTATGAGAAGAGCGAGACAGCCCCGACACAAGTACTATTGTAACTTACTGGGGCTGCCTCAATTTATGTATGACACAGTGTTTGAGAATTAATAAATATTTTTGTATTTGTATTATTGTTGATTTGGTGGTCGACTACTGAGCACGAGGTCCTGGGTTTGATTCCCGGGTCGGGCAAAGTGTGATTGGGTTTTCCATCAGGAATTTCTCAGTAGCAGCCTCGGAGTCTGGATTTGTGCCTGGTTAATGGCAATAGGCTCGCCCCAATGACAATGGGACTTAAACTTAACAGGCGAAATGTGGGTGTACTGGGTAAGTACACCTCTGTCAAACCCATCGGAAATTAAAAGGCGTGATGTTATGTTACGTATGGTTCTTTCAACAAAAAATCATCTCAGACTAGCGTGTAAAGGTCTTTATAAGAACCTACTTACAAAAAATATTTTTAACAGCGAAATATCGTCTGTCATAGATAAATATTATTAATTTAGGCTGTATTTCGCCATTTGAAACTGAATACGATCAACATTATTTTTGTGGTACAAAAGACTTCGTTTCGTTTAGTTTCAAGACTAAAAATCACCTAGTTTATTTATAAATATTTTACAAGATTTCTCATGAAAAAATGGTTTATAGAGCAATAGTAAATTTTAAAAAGGTATTGAATGAATGTACATACATCAAAAAACGTTTGTGATCACTTTGAAAATTCGAAATCTTTTTTGTTACGTTTTTATAAAAAAAACTAGCGGACGTCACGCGGTTGAACCCGCGTAATTCCCGTTTCCGTGGTAGTACGGGGATAAAATATAGCTTATGTTACTCAGAGTGAATGTCTTATGTGTTCTAATGGTGAAAGAATTTTTGAAATCGACGCAGTAGTTTTTAGGGTCCCGTACCCAAAGGGTAAAAACGGAACCCTATTACTTCTTAGTAATAGGGTTCCGTTTTTACCCTTTGGGTCAGCGACACCGCTTTGGGTTTGAGACAGCGAAGTCTTCTTCGCTGTCTGTCCGTCTGTCCGTCTGTCCGTCTGTCCGTCTGTCCGTCTGTCTGTCACCAGGCTGTATCTCATGAACCGTGACAGCTAGACAGTTGAAATTTTCACAGATGATGTATTTCTGTTGCCGCTATAACAACAAAT
This sequence comes from Xestia xanthographa, assembly GCA_905147715.2. Taxonomy (NCBI): domain Eukaryota; kingdom Metazoa; phylum Arthropoda; class Insecta; order Lepidoptera; family Noctuidae; genus Xestia; species Xestia xanthographa. Next base: position 30,306,324 of record LR990644.1, read on the forward strand.
ACTAAAAACAGAATTAAATCAATATTTAAGGGGGGCTCCCGTACAACAAACGTGATTTTTTTGCAGTTTTGTCTAATGTTTTTAAATAATGGTACGGAACCCTTCGTGCGCGAGTCCGACTCGCACTTGGCCGGTTTTTGAGTTTATTCATTACAAACATACACGCAAAAATACAAATCTTTCCTCTTTATAATATTAGTGTAGAAGTGTAGATAAAAAATAGTTTTATTTTTTAATTTCAAACAGGGTATTTCTATTAAAAAAAAACACACAACAAAGTTTTTTTCTTGATAAAGTTCAATTTAAAAAATTATATTAGTTTATGCTAGTGTTCGCAAACTTTTTTTGATGTGTGTATGAGGCAACTGAACAGTACCATAAATCCGTTTCCTCGAAATAAGAACTAGGTCAAAAACGACTAAAAAAATCCTACCAAACGTATTTCTCGAACAACATTGAATCTTTGGCCATTGTCTCGTCGCTCTCTACCGGTCCCTCACGAACTCGTCTTTAAATGAATAAATAATTTGGTAATCCTAACAAGGCGTTTTTATCTTCTAAATGCGGATCCCTAAAAGAAAAACCTTTTTGTTTTATTACGCCATTACTTAAACATTGAAAAGGAGCTTAGCTCAAGATTTTTACTAATGTATGTACAGTAAAACTAGTATATTCTTTTGGGGTGGGCAGAATTCTTTTGTATGAAAAATATCTACATTTAGTGAATATGCAAACATATTTTTTTTATATCTATACTAATATTATAAAGAGGTAACATTTGTTTGTACGTTTGTAAGTTTGTATGTAGGGGGTAATCTCCGGAAGTAATAAACCAATTTTAAAAATTGTTTCACTGGTAGAAAGCTACATTATTCGTCAGTGCTATAGGCTATATTTTATTCCCGTACTCCCACGGGAACGGGAACTACGCGGGTGAAACCGCGGGACGTCAGCTAGTTCTTTATAATTTGAGATAGACCGACTATGGGATGGTCCGACTAATCGGTTCCAAAACGGCCGACTGATCGGACGGTCAAGACCATTATTGCTGTCGGTGGCGTTCAAGGTGCATCGCAAATGTCCATCATCATCATCAGCCTATTACTGTTCCCACTGCTGGGACACAGGCCTCCTCTCTATGAGAAGGAATGGGCTATAATCCACCACGCGGGCCCAGTGCAAATTGGTAGATGTCACATGTCTTCGAGGTTTTTAGTTCTAGGACATGCCGTTTTCCTCACGATGTTTTCTTCACCGTTTTGAGAGCAGCGGTGATGAAATAAATTACACAAAGTAATGCGCCTGTCTGGGTTCGAACCCACGACTTACTGTTCGTAAGTCGGGGCTGCCACCACTGGGCCACCACTGCTCTCCAAATGTCCATAGAAAATAAGAAATGTTTATAGAATTGAAAAAAAAATAAACTTGAGAGGTATTCCATGAAGCACACCCAAACAAAGCACACCCAGACGAAGCACACCTAAAGTATTCCACTTAGCACACCCGTAGGTGGGCTTCAAACTAAAATTAAAAAAAAAATATTTCCTATTCCACGAAGCACACCTACGAATATCACTCGCATAGTGCGGGGACTAAGAAATAAAAATGTCGATAGGAGAAAATATTTATTATTTAAAAGACTAACTAGTTTGTGAGACTTTAATATCCTTATTTACGTTTGTTCCCGTTCAGTTAGACCATAAAAAAAAGAAGAAGACAAACTACCAGGATCCCAGAATCATGAAGAAGTATTTTCTACATTGCATACTGCATGATAATCGAAATGTACATGGATTGATTATGAGATCCCTATTAAAAATATATAATACCTCCTTTATGGTTCTGGCCTCCTGGTAGGTAGTAGATAAATAAAAAATAAAAAACCAATAAACCCGTGCCTAGTCAAATTATGCAATCACTCGTTACCCGTGGTCCCGGTGGGATATGATATGCTATTATTATGGGTTTGTATTTTCTATCGATACGTGCAGAAGTCCAGGAAACAATCCCTAATGCTATGGAACCACGGGTAATTAAAATTACCCATGGACCCGGTAATGGGTCAACCCACCGGGACCACGGGTAACCACCCGATATAAGTAAGCCATTACACCCTTTTTTAGGGTTCCGTACCCAAAGGGTAAAAACGGAACGTATACACACATCAAAAAAAGTTTGTGATCACTAGCATAAGCTGATATAATTATTTAAATTGAACTTTATCAAGAAAAAAACTTTGTTGTGTGTTTTCTTTACATAGAAATACCCTGTTTGAAATTAAAAAATAAAACTATTTTTATCTACACTTCTACACTTATATTATAAAGAGGAAAGATTTGTATTTTGTGTGTATGTTTGTAATGAATAAACTCAAAAACTACTGCGCCGATTTAAAAAAAATTCTGTCACCATTAGAAAGCTACATTCACTCAGTAACATAGGCTATACTCTGAGTAACATAGGCTATATTTTATCCCCGTACTACCACGAAAACGGGAATTACGCGGGTGAAACCGCGTGACGTCCGCTAGTTTTTTTTTATAAAAACGTAATAAAAAGATTTCGAATTTTCAAAGTGATCACAAACTTTTTTTGATGTGTGTACGTCTCTCACAAGCAGAATTTAGAACCAATACCTGAACACAGTGACTGTGTAGATTGTCAACAGACGCGCCCTGCCCGGGACAAAGACAACAATGGTGTGTGCCTGTTGGTTCAAAAGGAATAAATGGGTAAATACCAGTGACATCACTGGCACTTCCGTAGTTTATACGCTAAGCTGATGCTCGCGGCTTCGCCCGCCCGCAAATTATACAGGTTGTAAAAGACCTCATCACGAAGCCGTCAACCAAGTAGAGATGTTATATTAGGGTCATTTTTAGGTAATCATATTATTGAATATATTAGTTAACGCATATTATGATACCATACCTATTACTGGGTATTAGTCAAATATTAGTGAACAGATTCATTATTAGCTACTCAATCTAATATTGATACCTGCTTTTATTCTCTGAATATGAAATATGCCTATTATCAATGATAATAATGAAAATGATGAATGATGATGAAAATTAAAAACCACCACCAAACCAAAACCTCCACCAAAAATAAATACAAACAAAATAGCTACTAACTTAATACGAATTAGGTAAATATTATCACTCACTGCGTGCACGTGCTATCTGAATACAATATGGAGTCGCTGTGAGCTTCGGTCACCGCTAGAGTTTGGCCAACGAAAGCTGTCCACGACGTATTTTCAGAAGTTTTGATATGGCAATAATTTAGGACTGTCAAAATTGACATATTGACGTTTCATACTTGAGTTATCTTGTATTTACGTTTCACATATTTTCATTGGTTTTGGTTAAAATAATGCCGAAAACGATCAAAAGTTCGACGAGGAAGCTTTTATTTACCATGATTGACAAATTTAAAGATATAAAACGTGATTTAAATCAGAAATCTGCGGAGAAAATGCTACGACTAGACTCAATCATTTCACTTTTAGGTTAGTTTATTGAATTTCTATTGAAAAAACTTGATACTTTTCGACTATTTATAACAAATCGCAATATCTTTCACGGTGTATCGATTTTTCAGGATGTATTAACAACGAGGAGACAAAACTCACAATTGTGGAAGCAGTAAAGAAGTTGAAAACTCTAGAAAAAAATGAAATGTTGAATTGTGAATCACATTATTTGGAAAAGATATCTTCAATGACAGGTATTACTTTAGAAATTATAGATTTTTAAAAGTTACTTCGAAGGATTTATATATTTATGATAATGTATGGACGGCTAATTATGGTTTTTGATTTTAATGACTGAATAGTAACAATATACTGTTACATAATTTATTGTATTCATTCTCTTCAGATGTAAGTGTGAAGACCCTAAGGAGAATTAAAATTGAAGGGTCTAAAAATCAAGGACAGTGGGACATTCCGGGGAAAAATCGTCCACATATAGCAACAGTTTCCAATTTGGATAATTTTAATATTTCAGCAATAAGGAACAAAATAAATGAATTTTATGGAGTTAGGAAACAAGTCCCAACACTGAGAAGCCTGCACAATGAGCTGAAGGAAGCCATTGAAATTACGGGATGCCGTGAAACCCTCAGAAAATTTTTACACAAGAACGGGTTTCATTTTCAAAACAATAAAAATGAACGGGCTTTACTTACAGAAAAATATGAAATTGCGGCATGGAGATACAGATTCTTGAGGACAATACATCGAAAGAGGCTAGAAGGTAAACAGATTGTTTACGTTGATGAGACATATGTACATCAGAACTATAAAGTAAAAAAATCGTGGCAAGGACCTTCAACAAGTGGTGTCACTACTAATATATCGTCAGGAAAAAGACATATTATTGTGCATGCAGGATCGAAGGAAGGATTTGTGCCAGGTGCATTATTGGTATTCAGTACAAAATCCAAATCAGCTGACTACCATGATGATATGAATGCTACCAACTTTATGAAATGGTTTGAAGAAATGTTGTTTGTGAACTTTTTGAAAATAATAAAGAAGGCAGAATTAAAAGTACTGTTTTATTTAATACTAGCGGACGTCCCGCGGTTTCACCCGCGTAGTTCCCGTTCCCGTGGGAGTACAGGGATAAAATATAGTTACTCAGGGTGAATGTAGGTGACAGATTTTTTTAAATCCGTTCATTACTTCCGGAGATTACCCTCTACATACAAACTTACAAACAAATGTTACCTCTTTAGTATAGATATTACTTCATAATACACTCGAAAATTACAGGTCATAAAACATATAAAAAATATTTTACTTGCTGAATAATAAATAGTATCAACCCCGTTTAAGCAGTGTACAGCCAGGGTTAACAGCTCTTGATTTTTTAAAATTCCCGCCTTTTTTTTGGACAGCTTTCGCTGGCCAAACTCTAATATTCGTATTAGATTAGCAAATACACAGTGCGACAGAAACAAGTGACCAAATTTGAAAAACGGTTTTCATTGCTTACTTACTTTGTTCCCATCTCATGCAGCTTTCATACGGAGCCCGACGTGTATAACTATATCTTTACAATTACAATACACACATTATGTGCATAATTCGACAAGCAAGCGGCCAGATACTATTCATACAATACAATATTCATCTCGCTCACTCGCCCGCCTAGAGTCGGTCTAGGCGAGTCTTGTCATCTCGCTCACTCGTCGGCGAGCGAGTGAGTGAGATGACGGCGGCGGCGGTCGGCACATAGTAGGTAATTGAATAGACTAGCGAGCGAGGTGAGTCGCACAGATTATAGCCTCGCTCGCTATTACGCGTCCCTAATATTTGACTAATACCTAGTAACCTATTACTTTACATTCGCGTATCCTAATATTAATATACGTGGCTTGTATTATAATACCTGTACCTATTATGAATATATTAGTTACACCTCTACAACCAAGCATTCTGTACATCAAACTAAGTAACTACGCGACTTTTTTTTGGGGTGAAAAATCATGTTTTGTGGTACGCTCTCAAAATATTGTGCTTGATGAATATGGATTAAATAGTACGGGGGTCGTGGAGGTGTTTAAAGTAAAAATCTTACATTTAAAACTTGTATTAAAAAAAACTTGTCAAAATGTTGGAACTTTGACACTTTGACAACTTTGAGCACTACCCTAAATCCATTTTTTTCAAACCAAAAAATAAAATAATTTCCATTTATTTTCGCCTAATATTTAGTTTATTTTCCCAGCATTTATTTTCGCGTAATATTTAGTTTATTTTCCCAACATTTATTTTCGCGTAATATTTATTTTGATATACATTGCTTGACAACTAGGTGAAGGGTCCATCGGTCATCTCCGTCTAACTTAGCTCAAATTGCCACAAATCAATCTCGCTTAAATAACTTGACAATGGTGTCGATTCTGTTGTGCACAAACTAAACTTAATTTAGGCTATTGCTATCTTTTACTAAAAGGCAGTGCGAGAAAAGGACGGCTATAGCTATGAACTAAGTTAGAGCTGTCAAACTAGTTTATACCTTGCACTTCACCGTGTTTTTAATCGACATGTTTTTACGTTCACTCTACATTTGTATAAAAATATTAGTGCCAACTAAATTTGACAGCTCTAAATTACGTCCGTCTCTTTCTTGTTTTATTAGAGAGAGAAAGATAGCAATAGCCTAAATTAAGTTTAGTTTGTGCACAACAGAATCGACATCAATGACTCATCACTAAACTAAGTTAAAGCTATAAGTTGACGTCAACACACCACTTCGCGTCAACTTAGAGCTAAGTTAAACAACCTAAGTGCTTAGTGCTTGCGGGGTACTTGCTGCAAGTTTGTGCAAGTACAGCAATTTGTGAACACCATGTAAACGCTATAGGGTGTTGTTTAATTACTGTTGCATGAGTTTCGAGTGAAGTTCGTGTTGCATAATTTTTGGGTTGAAAAAGCAACCGATGCTGCATGTTTAAAGGATTTTTGGGCATAGGAAGTTCATACATTTAGGGCAATGACGAATACTGGTTTGTTGAGGTTAAGCTGCGTTTGCCTAGGTTAGTCCGTGGATGGGTGACCATCTGTAGTAAACCGAATTGACCGACTATCAAAGATCTACGTATACAAATGACAGCTGGGACCAACGGCTTAACGTTCTTTCCGAGGCAAGGAAGAAACACGGTATGTGATGGATGGTCACCCATCAACCCACCGACCTTGGCAAGCACAGCTCAACCCAAAGATCGCTCCGTGCGGCTGTTATTTAAGAAAAACACCAACAATACACAGTAGAAAACAAAATGCCTTTCAAAGCTGCCAACCAATCATAGCTTATTTACCCCAATCATACTGACAATAGCCCACAATTGATATTTTTACCCGACTCCCACAAGAGAGGTAATGTTTTCTATTTGGTTTGCTCCCCTCCCGGTTTGTACGGCAAACAATGGAATTGCTATAGGAAATAATATTACGGCATTGGGAAAAGCTTGAAGTACTTATGGTTTTGTGCGCAAACGATTGTATTAGTGGTCGGGAAATAAATAAGTTACGGAGAATTTTCAATGGCACGTGTATATTTAAACAATGGAGGCTATCTAGAGCTCACCAGATGGCGCACTGTCGAGTAAGGTCCTGTCAGTAATTCTATTCAATACTTTAAAGCACCAATAACTTCATAACAATGTTTATTTTATTACGTATAACAACATAGTGTAAGCTTTAGATATATATTTATAATACTCTTCCTAAAATTAGCAAGCATGAAACATTTAAAAATCATTCTACCTCCAAGTACTAACAATATTATGATCCTAAGTTGGTACTTAAAATCTTCAAGTCATAATTAATCAGAAATGGCTCAATTTAGAACACAATCGTGAGTATTAGTATAAATACGTGATAAAAAAACACACAACGCGTGAACACTCTATGACATCTGACATTTTGGAGGACCTTAGTCTACACAAGCGCCTCTAGCGGCAAATACACACGCGATAGCCTCCATTGAGTGCCCTTGATTAGGAAATGGGCTGAGGAGCTCGTGGCTAAATAATAACAGTCGCTCGGGTCGATCGTTAGGTTAAGCCGTGCTTGCCTAGGTTGGCCTGTGGATGGGTAACCACCCATTACATACCGAGTCCTCCATGCCTCGGAAAGCACGTTAAGAAGTTGGTCCCGGCTGTCATTTGTAGATCTCTGACAGTCGTTAGGTAGTCAGAGGCCCAAAAAGTCTGACAACCAAGGGGTATCGTATTACCCGGTACTAACTGGTTAGCCGTGTGGTATCCGGCAGAGTAGAATAGAACCAACCCATTACACTCACGGGTGTCGTATAAGGCGACTAATGTCTGAGGCAGAACACCTTGCGCCTCCGTAGACCAGAGAATGGGCAGTAGCGTTTTCTGTTAGTCTTTCATCACTGCGATCTCCAATCCGCCTGCCAAGAGTGGAGATTACGGCAAATTCCTCCCATCATGGGAGAGGCTTATGTCCAGCAGTGGACGTTATGGGCTGTTGTAGTAGTAGTGTAGTAACTGGGTTGTGGAGGTATATATGCAGTCGCTCCATGTAAAATACTGGTATTCAGCTGCATCCGGTAAAACTGGAAGCCGACCCCAACATAGTTGGGAAAAGGCTAGGCAGATGATGATGATGATGATTAGGAAATGGGCTTATCCGCTTTTGTTATGAGTAAATAGAGGACATTGTCATGGGGATGGGCGTTTTGTCATGGGTTTGATTGCCGGGACGGGAAAATTGATATGGGGTTTTTCAATCAGAACCTTCCCAGTAGTAGCCACGGAGTCTGGATTTGTGCCTGGTTGATGGCAATAGGGTCACCCCCTATTGATTGGACTTAAACGGAACATCTGGCTCATTCGGTGGAACATTCCACCGAATGAGCCAGAGAGAGCCAGAATGAGCTGTATTTATTCGATTCTGATACAAAAACAATGAAATAACATTGTAAATTGCGGGCTTTTGTAATTGAGCTATGAAATGTATCGTCAGTTATAATAAGTTTGTAAGATTAAGATTAAGTATTTTTGTCTAAATTGGATTTGCCTCGTTGGTTTGGTGGTCGACTGCTGAGCACGAGGTCCTGGGTTCGATTCCCAGGTCGGGCAAAGTGTGATTAGGATTCCATAAGGAATTTCTCAGTGGCAGCCTCGGAGTCTGGATTTGTGCCTGGTTGATGGCAATAGGCTCGCCCCAATGACAATGGGACTTAAACATAACTGGATAAATATGAGTGTACTATTAGGAATACCTCTGCCTAACTCTTCGGGGATTACCGGCGTGATGTCACTCAATTAACGAAGAACATCAAATTAAAGTTTTACGAAAATACAGAGTGTAAACCACCTCATCACGAAGCCGTCAACCAAGCATTCTGTACATCAAACTAAGTAACTTCACGCAAAAATTATTGCTGGGAAACGACTTTTTTTTTTGGGGTGAAAAATTATGTTTTGTGGTAGAACTCAATGTAACGCACTCAAAACATTGTGCTGATGGATGGTTTGAATGGTACCGGCGTTGTGGAGGTTTTTAAAGTAAAATCTTACGTTAAAAACTTGTATTTAAAAAAAAAACTTGATAAAAAGTTGGAAGTTTGACCCCCAATATCTCTGATATTGGGGGTCAAACTTCCAACTTTTTATCAAGTTTTTTTTTTCTATTAAACTAGAAGGTTCCCAGGTATGGTGTAGAACAAAAAAATGATTGCAATGACGGGGAAAACAAGTGCCTTTTGGTTTCGTTAAGAGGTGTTTTATACCCTTTATATAAGACTAGCAGACGTCTCGCGGTTTCACCCACGTAGCTCCCGTTCCCGTGGGAGTACGGGGATAAAACATAGCCTATGTTACTCAGCGTGTATGTAGCTTTCTAATGGTGAAAGAATTTTTGAAATGGGCGCAGTCGTTTTTGAGTTTGTTCATTACAATCATACACACACACACAAAAATACAAATCTTTCCTCTTTATAATTTTAGTGTAAATTATATATAGTGTAGATGTAGACAAGAAAAAAATACGAAATATCTCCATCTATTCCCAGAAAATACACAAAGAACTAATTCAAAGAAGAAAACGGTCTCGACGGATCCCGAATCACGACACAAAGGCACTTATAATACTAATCCCTATATAAATTATCCCTTAGATACGTAATCTTACAAGAATTGTCCCCTCGACGAGTAATCGGTCTCAGAAGAAATGCCTAATTTCGCTACAACTCTAACATGACCTCCTGAAATGAAGACCGGATTTTTTATACTCCCGATCTTCAAAGAGAAGATTTATGTGGCGGTTTAAGTTAGACTGGGCGTGTCAATGTATTGACTTTATCAGTGTATATATAGGATGAAGACTCGGTATATAGAGTGTAATTAATTAAATATATTTCACGGAGATACTCGTGTAGAATTTGGAGGTTAAAACAATGTATGGTTAAGTTATATAATAGGGAAATGAGAATTTTGTTTGATTTTGCAGAATTTCCTAGGTATTGCTTTTGTTTGTAGACTAGCTTTTTCTCGCGACTTCGTCCGTATACCGTATATATCCGTTACTTGGTAGGAACCTTCTAGTTACGGATATGGTCAAGAACAAAAAAATAATCGCAATGAAAACAAGTGCCTTTCTGCTTCGTTAAGGGGGCACATGTCAACGGCTCGAACTCGTTGGCGGGCGTTGTTAATATCCATTCTATTTAATAAAATGTCTAATTTATTAAGTCTTCATTTCTCTAGTTTTTATTCATCTATGTATATATACTTATTTAGTGAAACATACGACGATTTATAACGAAAATGAGCGCGTAAAATTTCATAAATTGACCTTTGAGCGTTCAGATAATGGAAAAACTACTGGATGTATCTACTCAAAATAAATTATTTGAACTTTTTGTTCCACACAGAGTTAGGGGAAACATAAGTAAAATGCCGGAAATGATTTAATTAACAAGCTTTATTATTAACGTATTATAGACACCGTACAAGTACAACTAAGTAAGAGGAAAAAACTTCCAAAACAGTAGTGCCAACACCATAAAGTAACTAATAGCTAACTTATGTTCGGATATGTCTCGAACACTTTTGAATAAATTGTCTATCCCTGTATGGTTTAAATTTTTCCATTTTCGTACTACATAAGTTATTTATACGCCCAAAGATGAGTTAAAATTTATGTTGAAATATGAAAGTTTCGATGCTCATAACTTCAAAACCATTTTTTTTTTTCAATTCTGCTTCCAGGGCTAGATAATGACAAGACCAGTTGTTACAATTTTTAGTTTACACCGTCAATCAGACGAATATTCACCATTCTACGTGTGTATGGAAGAGTGACCGACTTGTGTAACCTTAAGGGTGTTTTTACATCCATTACACTTACTATAATTTGTGGATAATATATTAGTGTCGTCACCTAACGGTCTCTTGTGTCCGCATCCGATAATAATCCCACTGACGATAGTTTCAATTGTCACCTCCGTCGGAACCTGCCATCAGTCAGTATAACACCGTGTCAGATAAGCCTTTGACGTTCAAACCCGTAGAATACTGAGCAATGTGGTCCTAGCACGAATGTGCGCGTGTTTAGTCTGAACGGACTGCTTTTTTTTTTTTGCGGATGGGAATTCATCAAATGACTTCTCCCGCTCTGGGCGGAGCAGGAGGGAGTGTCAGACTTTTACTGACTAAAACCCATCCATGTTCCTTCATCGCCCTTTGTGTTCCGCTGTCAATTCATTTTGGTCCGTTCAGACGTAGACAAAGGTGCGACGGAAACGTAACGTAAATTCGAACGATTATTTAATTGAAAAATATAACTATCTCACTATAATAGCTATCATTTACACTGAAAGCGGAATATTTAGCATTTTCACTATTTTTCCTTATTGTTGAGTTCCAGATATTTCGGCGCTTTTGCAGGCACTAGACCGCGAATAAATTTGTCCCGTTTTAAGTGTTAATCATAATGTTAGTGACTTTAAAATGTTGGGGTCTTCAGGTCTTGGAAGTAGGGTAAATTAAATTCGGAGATATTATTACATTACTCACTTCGAGGATTAAGACGTTCATTTATTTCGTAGTTAATTTTTCTTTGTGTCCAGTGTTGCTACTGTCATGATTTTCAAATATGTATTAAATAATAAGATCTGCTGTGATCTATCTAAACTAATATTATGTAGGGTTTTAAAGATTTTAATAATTCGTTTTATATTTTGAGAAATGACAACACTGCCTAACCGCTGCCTAACCGTTAATGTTGTAGCGGGAAGGGGTAGTAGTTTTTAGAAAGAGATACCGTGGCCCCGGAACACAAAGGGCGATGAAGGAACATGGATGGGTTTTAGTCAGTAAAAGTCTGACACTCCCTCCTGCTCCGCCCAGAGCGGGAGGAGTTATCTGATGATTTCCCATCCAAAAAAAAAAAAAAAGGGGTAGTTTATAAAACATGACACTCGGCCGAGAGAGCGCGGTTCATTGGGAGAAATTGTGGTGTTAAGAGTAATAGTCGAATCTATGTCTAATAACTGATAAGTGTTGTAAATATTGCATTTTGTATAAAACGTGAAGTAATGTAGAATTGTGTAATACCAAATAATTTGAAAAGAATAACCATAAAGTTTCTTGCCGGTTCTTCTCCATGGAAGCCACCAGCCCGAACCGTGCACCCTTGTCGACGTTTGTAAGTGCCCATCCAGGCCTACGTGGACTGAAATACTTGGATTTGAATATACTTAAGAGTTGATTGGAGCTACAGTAGTTTTATAACACTACCAACTAAAATTAAATACTAATTTTTATTAAGTTAGGTGTCGCAAACTTTAAAATACTCACCACAAAACTGTTTTATGTCCGTCACATCACCATCTCAGGTCCAGTTGAAAACCAGCGTCGGGCACTAGCTGCTCGGCAGTTTGCTGAAGTTTTAAGTTAATTTTTAATTTTTATTGTGTAGTTTAAGTGTCTTATTTTTTTATTGTCATGCTTATTTTGTTGTGTGCACTTGCAGCTAAAGCCAAACAAGTACGTTTTCTTTCTTTAAAATATGAGGTGGTTTCACAACAGTGACTGTGTCAGTTTAAAAAATTAGATAGGTAATAGCTGTGTTTTAGTTTCTGGTAACGTACATGAACTCGTGCTTTTTACCATCCTTACTTACTGTTTTCAAAATGCCTCGCCACCTTGTTTCATCTTTTTATAATAACGCGTTTACCACACAAATTTACAGCAACGCCACTGTCAGATTTTATGTGTTCATTTATTATTTTATTCATATTATACATATTATTTACCACACATCCCCTTTAGAATTCTCATCTCACCCACATGCTATTAATTGCCTTTCATTTATCCCTTTTGTGACCCAACATTCTGATCAATACATAACTTCAATACTGACACTTAGTGAGCCGGAATATAATTGATGCTATAGAGTGTATTTCCGATTCAAATACGTTATGTTTACATCGCACGTTCACGTTTGCTCCACTGTCCTTTGATATACTACAATGGACGTAGACAAGACATTTAGATGTAGATCAGGGTATCAATGATCGTGTGTACTTTGTTATTTGGTCCTCAGACCGTAACTTTGTCTTACAATGTGTTGAGGTGCAGACGTATTTACTTAGGGTTACCAAACGTCCGGAATTTTAGATCAAAGTGTCCAGAATTCGGGGGAATCCTAAAACCTTCGCTATTTCCAAAAAATAAAATGTAAAATATGTCAGTGTAATAAGCAGTATTTTGCTTATGGGACATATATGCCTAACATGGCTTAGCATGATCCTCCGTTACGCCTAAAATACTGCCGCATTCATTTTGAAATAAATATATGGTAATGTTGAGGATTAATGCTAAGTCCTAGGTGTGACGAAAACACGATTCCATAAACTTTTCTCGATAGAATAAAAATCCAAAGTTACCTCCAAATCGAACAATAAACCACTGGTATTCAAAAAGTACTTAAAATTAGATCATGAAACTTTGCATACTAACTGATGTGTTTTATTTTTTTAGTCCAATCAATGGATTTTTTGTAAATCGCAAAAAAACACTCATTTCGCACTATTCGGCCGCAGTGACTGACGTAACAACCGCTTTATAGTGCAAGCTGATAAGAACTTTATTCTAACAGTATTTCAAACGAAGTTAGAACCATCACAAATAGAGTTGCTGATTTTAGGGTTAGAAGGGCCTTAAGATTAAATGCAAGTATGTGGGTAGTTCGTTTATGATTTATGTTGTAAGCACCCAGCAATGTACTGCAGCAAATTTTTCTCCATTAGTATGGCATAGCAAAAAAATCGTAGTATTCAACATAATTATACTGTACGATTCAAAGGAAAAAGAGTTCGGAATTTCCTTCAAATTACGAACTTTTTCGTGATAACTTTTACATAGATCTGGGAACTATTTACTCGACGATAAATTAAAAATGTAATGATTTAGCGCCCATTAGTGGATTTAAGATAACGTAATATACATGGTGTTAATGAATGAGAAAGTTGAACCCGGCAGCCAACTGCACAGCAGTGCATCTTAACCCTCAATTGCTAAATTCATTTTATTTCAGACGCCATAAATCAGAAACACTACTAACACACTGACTTCTTGTTCTCTGGCCTGCAATAAAACACTTAAATTAATACTTGGTTGTAAAAACGTTAATTAATACAGATTTATCGCTACATTATAAGAAGTAACGGCCAAAAAACTTTAACCAGAGCCAAAATGGCTTCCATGCTTTAGTGACTTGTTGAAAAAGTTATGGAATAAAAGAAACATTTTTGAAGTGAAAACTTCTTTAAGCGCGTTGAGCACTTTTTGGGTGAAGGAAAAACATTGAACTCATCGTCACTTGTCGTAACGTGCGGTCACGCTTCGTAGCACTCGTAGGCGATCCGCTACGGCGTAGCACCACATGCGCGGGGCACAACCAGTGCTACGACTGGGGCGGGGCCTGTGTACTTTTTGTTTTTGCTTCTATCGGCAGTCCCCAAAGACTGCCCCGATTGCTTTTATTCACGTTGGGTTCGAAACTATGACCTACTAGGTACTAGGTAGGTGGGTAGGTCTGAACGGACCACCCTTCACGAAGCCGTCAACCAAGCATTCTGTACATCAAATGTAACTCTACGCAAAAATTATTGTTGATTTTTTTTTATTTTACGGAGTTTTTGTTCTTTATTGAGTCCTACTCAATATAACGTACTCAAAACATTGTCCTGATGGATGTATTGAATACTTACGGCGGTGGTCAAGGATGTATATAAACGAATCTATACTATAATAATATTATAAAGAGGTAACATTAATTTGTTTGTAAGTTTGTATGTAAGGGGTAATCTCCGGAAGTAATGAACCAATTTTAAAAATTGTTTCACTGGTAGAAAGCTACATTATTCGTGAGTGCTATAGGCTATATTTTATTCCCGTACTCCCACGTGAACAGGAACTACCCGGGTGAAACCGCGGGACGTCAGCTAGTTTAAAGTAAAGTTATAACATTAAAAACTGACGTATTTAAAAATAATTTGTGAGAAAATTGGGACTGACCCCGATATCTCCCGATATTTCGGCACAAAAAAAAGATCGCAATGACGGGGAAAACCTGTTGTTAAGGGTACTTTTACACCCAATATACACTAACTTTTTACAGATGGTATGAAGCCCTTAACGCAGAGTATTCTATGTAAAAGTGGACTGTATCGGAATCTATGTTTTTGATTTTCAGAATGCCTTTATGACGGCTCCGTGAAAAAACTTGTAAAAACATTGTGTCTATAATGATGATGGGTTATAACGTCCTGTTTATTTCAAAGCAATTTACCAACTGAACGATTAAAGCTTCCGTTCTTTTAATCATTCACTCTCACCATCCTTTGAAAATTTAAATATTCTGGCACTCACTTCGTTGCACTCCCCTTTGCGAAAATTTGAAGAATTATCGTCTTATTTGTGCAAATCTGAGAGCTCCAAGGTTCGTTCTCTGATGAGATTCTCAGGTCTACGGAGGCGCAAGGTGTCCTGCCTCAGACATTAGTCGCCTTATACGACACCCGTGAGTGTAATGGGTTGGTTGGAATGGGTTGCTGATGCAAGGACAACGTTCAGTTCATGTATAAAATGTGTTTTTGTGGTGTAAGAGTAGAGGAATACCAAAGAAACGATGGATGAACTGTGTGAAGGATGATATGGCTAAAAAGGAGGTGTCTGATGAGTTGACGAGTAAAAGAGAAGTATGGCCGTGCGCTAGCCGTGTGGTTTCCGGCAGAGTAGAATAGAACCAACCCATTACACTCACGGGTGTCGTATAAGGCGACTAATGTCTGAGGCAGAACACCTTGCGCCTCCGTACACCAGAGAATGGGCAGCAGCGTTTTCTGTTAGTCTTTCATCACTGCGATCTCCAACCCGCCTGCCAAGCGTGGAGATTACGGCAAATTCCTCCCATCATGGGAGAGGCTTATGTCCAGCAGTGGACGTTATGGGCTGTTGTAGTAGAGAAGTATGGAATAAAAAGCCATGCTGCGCCGACCACAAATAAGTTGGAATAATGATGATGATGTGGATTTTGTACTTTCAGGTACATGATCTCTTTCGTCATACCCTTTTTTTTTTTGGATGGGAAATCATCAAATGACTCCTCCCGCTCTAGGCGGAGCAGGAGGGAGTGTCAGACTTTTACTGACTAGAACCCATCCATGTTCCTTCATCGCCCTTTGTGTTCCGGGGCCACGGTATCTCTTTCGAACAGTCCCGCAGCCCCGGCAGGCATCGGCCCTTGCTTCATACCCTTCGGAGATTTCAGGCGTGATGTAGTTGTAACTGTAGTTATGATCATAATATTAATACGTGGAGAGAAAACTTTCTACTTCTTTTTACGAAAATTGCGTGGACGGAGGAGTATGAAATTTCACACACTTATAGTTTCTATACCAAAATAATGCACTTTCACCAAAGAACTGAAGTACCAGAAGTAAATATTAGACATAGTAACTGTGACATTGAAGAAGTTAAAGTAGCAAAATTCTTAGGTTTATTGCTTGATAATCAGCTTAACTGGAAGGCCCACATAGATGACCTAAGTAAGAAAATAAATAAATCAGCATACGCACTTTTCCAAATTGCTAAAAAAATAAATATGGATGCGCTACTAGTTGCATATCACGGCCTAGTAGCCTCAATTTTGCGATATGGCATTATTTTTTGGGGCAATTCTACAGATAAAGATATCGTTTTTAAGGCACAAAAAAGATGCATAAGATCGATGTGCGGTCTGAAAATTGATGATAGCTGTGTACCATTCTTTAAATCGCTGAAAATACTTACCTTACCATCATTATATATTTTCGAAATTAGTGTTTTCGTCAAAACAAACATGAGGCTGTTTGAAAAAGTGTCGACTTTACGAGATGTTGCGATTCGTAGCCAATACGCAAACTCTATAAGCAATCAGCGTTGTAAGACGGCCTTAGTGAGAAAGAGCGTTTTAGGCATGGCACCGCGCATTTACAATAAATTACCAGATGTGATAAAAAATTTGAATGTTACACAATTCAAACAAAAATTAAAACTGATGTTAATTGAAAAATGTTATTATACGATTGATGAATTTTTGAATGATAAACTAATGTAGACTTATTTATTTATTTTTGACTAGAGAATACACGCAATAGACAATTTTTAGTAGAATATTGAGAGCAATTGTAATTTATATGATATGATTATTTATTTAAGCATTGACTGTAGTAATTACTTCATATTGTGACATTTTATATTTTGTATTTTTTTATCATCATGCTATTAATTTTGACATACATACCAAATAATTTGTGATTACCTCTCGCATGATTTATATTTTTTTATTCGCATGCAACCATATATTTGTACGCCTCTTGGCATAACATAGCGACCTATTTTTAATTTAAGAACTTTATTTACTACCTATGTTACACAAATAAAATTGATTTTGATTTTTGATTTTTTTTTTGATTTTATAGAGGAGGAGTGCAGAATGCTAATATTTTTTTTTTAATTATCCATTAAATCAATAAATAAAACTTTACACACTCTACCATTGTATTTGACACAGTACACGCATACGTGCGGACGTTTCATATAATAAAAGACTTAGTCGTCATGGCAACGACTTTGTTGACGTTTGGCAATTTATTAATACGTGAAGCAAAAACTTTGTATCATTCAAAAAGAGTAATATATTTGAATGTCTTTGGTATCATTGATTTGAAATTAATTATGGTCAAATTTCGACCCCTGAAGACCACTAGTATTACTAAAACGCCAATCCATTTCATAGTAGGCTGGACAGATCTGATAATTGACAAAGTCACCCACGAATAAAATAAATGGTAACATTATTTGACATTGCGGGAGACCTCAAACTGTTAGACTAAATCGATCATTAGGGTTAGGGCTGTGGTGAAGTTATCCAATTACTGGCACAATGTCTAAATATTAATCTAAACCTGTTTCTGTTAATAATAATTAATTATTATTATCGTTTTCTAGCACTGGCTGGGCGAGTTAGGTAGGTGACAAGTTATTTTTTGATTGTTTTTAGTTGTTTGTGGAGGAGCTCGTGGCTACATAATAACAGCCGCTCGGGTCGATCTTTAGGTTAAGCCGTGCTTGCCTGGGTCGGTCTGTGGATGGGTGACCCCCCTTACATACCGAATATCCTCCATGCTTCGGAAAGCACGTTAAGCTGTTGGGTTGTCATTTCTAGATCTTTGACAGTCGTTAACCTGTAACGACTGTCAAACTACTGCCAGACTACTGTCAAACGACTTTTTGGGCCACTGACTACCTAATCAGTGGCCCAAAAAGTCTGACTAAGAGGTATCGTATTACCCAGTACTAACTGGGTTGTGGAGGTCAGATAGGCAGTCGCTCCATGTAAAATACTGGTATTCAGCTGCATCCGGTTAGACTGGAAGCCGACATAGTTGGGAAAAGGCTAGCCAGATGATGATGGGTCCATTTATTGATACTGTGTTCAAAAGGGAGGACAAGAATAGAGTTAGTATTGGTCTCAGGCAGGTCCTTCAAGGTGCAGGTGGAGTTGCACAGGGAACAGAACAGGAGATGGGCCATCGTCTGCGACGACGCTGCACGGTCACATTCTCATTCGGATCTCTCACATATCATGAGTTTGGACGATGCAAATGTAGCCGCATACGAACTGATCGGTGTTCTCCAGGGCTTAGTAAAAAAACATACGTACGAGGTCTTGATTCCCAAAAAAAATAGGAATATTAAGCCATGGATAACGCCTGGTCTCATGCGTTGCATTCGTCATCGTGATTCACTTCACATGGACACTAAAAAGTCACCCGATAATGATATCAAAAGAATAACCTGCAATCGCTACCGAAACCATTGTAACATCATATTACGTAACCTAAAAGCTCAGTTCGAAAAGGATGAGTTAGAGAAAGCTAAAGCAAATATTAAGACACTTTGGAATAAAATTAAAGATATTACAAACTATAAGAAAACACCGACATCCTCTACAAACTTATTAAACATGGACTCTAATCCTCAAGCTGCTGTTGATCGTGTGTGTAGGTACTTCGCGGATGTTGGCAAGAACCTCGTATCTGATATCACCTCACGGATTTCATTGCCTCCCACCCCGTGCTCACGGCCTTGTAAAAATGTTCCCCTTAACTCATTAGTTCTCCTCGAATTTGATGAATCGGATATAAATAACGCCATTATTCAGCTCCGTCGAGATTCTGCTACCGGTTGGGATGGCATCTCAACAAACCTACTAAAACAATGTCGTCATGTCCTCGTATCTCCAATTACACATATTTTCAATCGTTCAATTGCCACTGGAACTTTTCCGAAGGCTTTTAAAAAAGCTATTGTGCATCCGATTTATAAGGGTGGGAACAGAGACTCTATGAACAATTATAGGCCTATCTCAGTCCTTTCATCTATCTCAAAGTTTTTGAAAAACTAGTAAATATTAGGCTTACTCAGTTTCTTGATAAAAATAACTTAATTGCACAAAATCAGTATGGTTTTAAAAAAAGAGTACCGTCAGAAGATGCAGTTCTCGACTTAACTGAATTTGTAGCAAGAAAGCTTGATGAAAAACAAAAGTGCATAGGTCTATTCCTAGATTTAAAAAAGGCATTCGACACCGTTTCTGTTCCCACCCTCCTATCGAAGTTGGAGGACATCGGCGTATACGTGGCTTAGCTCATGATTTTTTTGCAAGCTATCTCACTAACCGTAGACTGTGTGTTAGGGTTGGTGACCATGTTAGTAGAGAGGAAATTACGACCTTCGGTGTACCGCAGGGAAGTGTGCTTGGCCCGACCCTTTTCCAGGTCTATATCAACGAGCTTTGCTGCATACCTCTCAAAAACTCCAAAATATTCACCTATGCTGATGACACTGCAGTCATTGTTCATGGAACTGAATGGGAGCATCTTAGAACCACTGCCGAAACGTCACTTAGATCTGTTATGGGTTGGGTGCAACTAAATCTACTCACTCTGAACCTGGACAAGACCTACTTCATCCCGTTCGGGCTAAACCCTGGTACTAAACCTCCCATAGACTTTGCCATAAACGCCCACACATGTAATGGCCATATCCCTTGCTCATGCTTTGCTCTTCGTGAGGTTAACCATCTAAAGTATTTGGGTGTGGTTATTGATAGCGGACTCAACTGGTACGCGCACTTGGATACTATTACTACAAGAGTTAGAAGAATGATTTATATATTCAAGCTACTTAGGTCCTCAGCTGATTTCAACACGATTAGAATGGTGTATACTGCTATCTGTCAGTCCGTCATCACCTATTGCATCACAGTGTGGGGAGGCGCAGCTCGTACAAAATTTCTCAAGTTGGAACGAGCACAAAGAGCTGTCCTAAAGGTGATGTCAAAGAAGAACTTTAGGTATCCCACCACACAATTATACAAAGATGCAAATGTACTTACTGTTAGGCAACTGTTTGTGCTTCGATCCGTACTGAGAAAACACACCAAAGTCCCCCCACCAGACCCAACACGCCGCAAGAAAAAACCTCTTATTCTTACGGTTACGCATAAGACCGCTTTCGCTAGACGCCAGCATTACGTTCTAAGCTCACACCTATACACAATTAATACATACAAAAATAAACATAATTCACTTGGACACTTATAGCGTTAAAGCTAAAATTGAGGAGTGGATAAAAGATCAAGACTACGAGGCAACTGAAAGTCTACTTGCCTGGATCTCCTAAACCAACGCTACCTATCACATCACAAAAAAGGAAGCTGCCCCCACTAATTCCACTCACTTAACACACCTCACACACCCTCACACCACACCACACGTCCACACCCCATCACACTACGCCACATCACATCACATCTCACCACACCACACACCCCTCTTCCTTACACATACATACACACACAACACTTGCACATGACATGACTCCCCACACAAATACACTTCACACATACTATTCACACATATTATTGCTTACCTAAATAAAAATACTAAATATATTTCTATAGATATGTCTTTTACCTTTCAGTCATATATTTATTGTTTGTTCTACGAGATTATGCTAGTACGCTCATAAATTGCTCGTCCACTATTTATGCGAAGACACTGCCTCCTAAGATACAGGATCTTCCTAGTTTAGGAGTCAGGGCTCAAATTTTGTATTGACTGTACTAAGTACTAAATTCGCGAAAATACCCGTTTATATGTGTTTTATAATACGTAGTAACCGTTTGCGCGTAAATATCCCATAGAGGTTCCTGAATCGATTTGCGCGCCATATCGGTCATCAGTACCAGTCCTGCCAACGATAAAGCCTTTCAATTAAAACGGACGCGAAAGGACATTGATTTCGGACCTTTGCAAATTGAATTGCTTGTAGCTACACTGTTGGGGATTATTACGTGTTTTCCTTTTTTATGTTAAGCTAGATGACTTTGTTTTACGTTTTTTTTTTCTTGTTTGTTTAAATCAAACGAAACTGGAAAATTGATGAACGCGTTGCTTATTTTGGAATGCTCTTCAAACAATGTAGACTTTTTATTCATTCCTTCACAAGTAAAATTTTTGTTTGACTTTGTGTTCTTCTTCGACATTTTTTGCAAATAGCGTGACCTTGGGTCCTCAAGTTGCAGGTGGAGTGGCACAGCTAGATGGGACATCGTTTCTGAGGATCCGCAGTCGCACTTTGTGTTGTATAAACTAAATTACCTTACATTTTAGAGGAAGGCTTATGTTTTAAAACTTTTCAACTGGTTTCCTAATCGTGAATTTGAAGTCGAAGACTCTTGTCAAATCCTACTCTAGAAGGATATCTTAAGGTATAAAGTCTCTTCATGGTACTAAAAAATGGTGAGCAGGTTGAAAACAAACAAACTATTTCTTTATACAACAACAACAACAACAGCCCATAACGTCCACTGCTGGACACAAGCCTCTTCCATGATGGGAGGAATTTTCCGTAATCTCCATGCTTGGCAGGCGGATTGGAGATCGCAGTGATGAAAGACTAACAGAAAACGCTGCTGCCCATTCTCTGGTCTACGGAGGCGCAAGGTGTTCTGCCTCAGACATTAGTCGCCTTATACGACACCCGTGAGTGTAATGGGTTGGTTCTATTCTACTTTGCCGGATAGCACACGGCTAATTTTCTTTATACGCCGTCTTCAAATCCCAGCCATCTTATTTATTTTCGCTCCGTATTTGATCACGTTAAATTTCGTACATTTCACTTACATTTTTCCCTTACAGCATGTTACAACAGATAGGGGGGACCGTCATTAGCACGATTCAATTAAATGTATAGCTTACAAATCCCTATAGGGGATTATGAGGGGCCCAATGACACCATAAAAAGGGATCTGCCCCAATCGAAGCGACATATCCCTTTGATTCAGATAATTAGTATGTATGTGTCGTTCATGGGTGCCGGAGCAGGAAAGAAAGCAATATCCGTAGTTTTTGACTCAAAGCTTAGGAGGCATCAGCATAAAATAGGAGTAGAAGGTCTATACAATGATAAAATAGGCTAGTTTCCACCGTCAATAAATTGCAAATCTATTTAGTCCGTCAGTTAGAGTATTGAAAAATAATGGATACGTATTTTTTGTTTTTGTAAATCAATGAATATTGACAAAGATAAAACGCATCAAAACTGGAGTGGCTCGTGACGTCAGAACGCACTAAAAATTATAGCACGGCGTGATGTATTGAGAATTTTAGAAGCTTCGTATCTTCGTCAATGTTGGTTTACGCAACTTGAAAAAAATACGTGTTAAATAGTTTTTGATAATCTAACTGACGGACTAATTAGATTTTTTCAGTTTACAAGCCTATAAGCTTCTCGTACTTACACTTGCAAGCAGAATAAAATACACTTAGTAACATTTGAATGTGATTTTCTCTTTCTGTTTAAGTAACAATTTCATGTTGTCAGCAACATAGTATTGTTGGAACCCATATTATTATGAAACTAGCTGTTGCCCGCGACATTCGTCCGCGCGAAATCTATTATAAAAAGTTCATCTCCCTAATTGAATTCTTTTAACAATTTAAAGAGTTTTAATGATAATGCACGGAACTCTAATCTATTTTCCTGGCAGTAAAAGTCCCGTCAAATCATTGCAGCCGTTTTGGAGATTAGTCCGGAGCAAGCAAACAGTCATACACACAAAAATTAAAAATAATGTATTTTTTTAATATAGTACCGTTATATAGGTATACTTTCATGTGCAATTAGGTTTTGTATTAATGTATGTACGTTTGTATTGTCTTCGGTCATTGCATGGGTTTGACTTA
The DNA here is from genome assembly GCA_905147715.2 of Xestia xanthographa. Lineage (NCBI taxonomy): Eukaryota > Metazoa > Arthropoda > Insecta > Lepidoptera > Noctuidae > Xestia > Xestia xanthographa. The sequence continues at coordinate 30,329,678 of LR990644.1, forward strand.
CTGTACTGTATTGAGATATCAGGTTAGTTGTCAGTTACACCCTTTTTGGTCGAAGTTATGAAACTAGGTCGAAGTTAATTTCGTCATATCGTCAGTAACTTGTAAAGCGGTTAGTGATGTGTACGTCTGTAAGTTCATTTTGGGAAGGAAACCTTGTAATGAGGAAGAATGATTGAACTGTTGTATGATTGACGTATTGGCTAAATAGATATTGTTAGTACCTATTATGTTGCCGTGTTAGTATATCATGTTAAGTAATGATGCCAAACTTTTGGGTAACAATTGATAACATTAATATACTGGTATTCAGTCGCATTCAGTTAAACTGGAAGCCGACCCCAACATATTTGGGAAAAGGCTAGGCAATTGATGCTTGCTAATATTATAAAACGGGCATAAATATATCCTTTTCTTTGTATCTCTAAATTGTCTTGAAGACTAAAATGCTAATCTAGATCAAGTTTCCCCAACATAATATCTAGCTAGATCTAAGTTTGCATAGAAACCTTAATTAAAGTCTTTAGTTTGAGACGAAACGTAATTAAGTGTAGTTTTATTTATTCAGGCTCGGAGTGCTGAAGTTTCTTACATGGTATTTGTATTACAAAATGTTAGATATAAGTTACAGTCAAAACTGTTAATCGGTCAAAAGTGATTTTGACTGGTTCTTGTGAAAACCGTTATAATATTGAAACGCGGTCCTCCTATGAAAAATCGTTTTTATGGAACGCTAATATTTGAACTTTTTTTAATAATTACAACAGGAAAGTTTTTTAAAACGGTTACTAAAAACCTACCAACCAAAAAGGTTCTACCAGATATTAGAGTTGTTAGATCAAAACTCAATAACCATTTTGCAACAGAGTTAGGAATCAACTCTATTAAAACCGACAGCCCCAAAAATGCCCAACCCTTCACCACTTCCTAGTGTTGGAAGGTTGGGCGTTTTTGGGGCTCAATAACCATTTTGCAATAGAGTTGGGAATCAACTCTATTTCAAAATAAAGTTTTGATTTATCAACTCTAATATCTGGAATTATGATATGTTAGTTTAGTTTGGAAGAAGTGGAGTGAACACTCTGTTACTGGGCAATGCCCTTCCACCACTTCCGTGGTTTATCTTAGACGTAACCTATGGTGCACAGACTTGGTCTGTGACTTAAATCTAGAAGTACAAACTCAAGGTTTGCCAACGAGCAATGGAGCGCAAGCCACGAAGGAGATGGCGGAACAAACTGGACAGGTTCCATCAGAACTGGTAGGAGAACGCGTGAGTTTGCGAGACATTGAGAGAGTAGAGGCCATTGCCCAGGAGTGCGACAGAGCAAGCTAGAAAAAAAAAAGTTAGTTTTAACCGGCCAAAACTGACTGATTTACAGTTTTGACTGTGACGTATACAGTGAGTTTGTATAATGTTTATACTTAATTAATTTTCACGTATTACATTCGTGTTTACCCGCTATTAATTGTTGAAGACTCGTAGTTAATTAAACCAGCCACACGGGTAGACTTCCAAAGTTAAGTAACGCTTGCTGAGGCCAGTTTGTGGATGGGTCACCACTCAAAAAACACGTTATACTTCAACAAACTTATCTGTGGAAGCCTTCTAAATTTCACTTGCCTATGCTCGTGGCTTCGCCCGCGTGAGTTAGGTTTTAACCTACGGGATCGTGATATCAGAATAAAAAGTATGCCATGTGTTAATCCAGGTTATAATAATAATAATAATAATCATTTTACTGTCAGGCGACTAAGGCCCATAGATAAATTACACCAAATAATAATTAACAACAATAATATTATACTAATACATATTTTAAACCAATAGAATTAAACTATTGAACACGAAGAGACAGCATCATGTTGAGTCGTTCAGCAACTCGTCCCACAAGCCTATGGCCCATTTGGGACGAGTTGATGAAAATAAAAATAAATAATATTTTCGTTGCGCTGCGTGGTGTCGCGTAGCCTTCCGCGGAATCGCCGATACACGACACTCTTCGGCCAAAACTCTTCCTTGAGGAAGGTCTCAATATGATGAGTCGGAACTCGCAGCACGAACGACTTAAAATTCGTGTTGTGGCGCGACTCCAGCTTCTCGACCCTCAAGGTCCAGCTGGTCTTCGCTCGGACATACTCCACGATCTCCTCAACCTTCGTGGTGTGATGTAGCCGGGACACATAGAGCTGCGTCGTTGGTATCGCCGGACGCAGCATATTGGATCCTGCCAGCGCGGTCCCGCACTGGTTCCGACTAGGAGGCTTCTTCCTCTTCTTCCTCTCCACCTTCACGAAGCCATCCTTGTCACACGTGGCCGTTGCTGAGCCATGCTGTTTATGAACTATATGTGTGGTTTAGTAGTTTTTGTGTAAAAGAAACACAAATATACTCACAAACTTGCACATGTAATAAAGTTACATTTAACCAGCCGTTCAAACGCCTTCAAAACGGTGAAGGAAAACATCGTGAGGAAATCGGCATGTCCTAGAACCAAAAAAAAACAATCGAAGACAAATCATGTGATATCTACCAAACCGCACTGGACCCGCGTGGTGGCTTATAGCCCAATCACTCTCTTAGAGAGGAGGCCTGTGTTCCAGCAGTGGGAACAATAATAGGCTGATGATGATGATGAACCAGCCGTTGCTGCCGACTTCTATCGTGTGGAAATCTTGATGAATGTGAAAAAAAAATTAAATGTGCTATTCCACAATAGAATAGAATATAATAGATGTTTATTTCTTTGGTTAATGTCTTACAAATAGGGATTATTACAGGTGTATTTGGCGCAGTTTGTCCGGAGGGGGATCTATTGCGACCTATTATGTAATTATTTTCACACACGGGTGAATTATATTAAGCAAGTGTGAGAAGTATTGGATTTAAGATCCCATCAGGTCTAGACCTGCAGTTACTTAAAACTAGGAGTGACTGTACGAGTCAAAGCCTATGCTGACGGGGGGGGGGGCTGTTCTCTTATGGAGCGGTTTGCCCCTCTCCGATTTGTTTATATATTCTATATCTCCTATTCTATTTGAGAAAAGGAATGGGTTGAATTGTCCATATCTCGAATATGCGGAGCCGGGATCTTCTAGGCCGCTGATCGTCAGAGAAGTTAGTTTTTCGATCATATCGCGATGGAGATCGTGTGCTCTGAGGTGCCAAGGGTCTTGTCCAAGCATTTCCCAGAGGGTTTTGGTTTCAGTGCGACGTGGGAAGTCACCTGCAGCTTTCAGTGCCATTCTGCTATTCCAGACTATAATCGATCTTTGTGCTAAATTTCATCCAGATGATCCCATCAGCTGTTCTGGCGTGATTAAATACCATACATCCATCCATCTATAAAAAATTTCGCGTTTATAAAAATAAGATTCCTTTAGTCGCCTATAAAATAATTCACGGACACAGTTTCAAATTACTATCCACACAATAACAATTTAAAAGGCGCTCTATAACAATTCACACTCTACATAGATAACGCTTACCATCGCAGTTTTCAAACAAAACTCTACCTTTGCTCTACGTAGAGTTTTAGTTTAAAAAATCGGATTTTTTAAAGTTTCCTCGCAAGCGAAAACCGTTGTAGAGCTCGACTCTACAAGGGTTTTGTAGAGCGGAAACCTCATTTTGGCTCTACGTTTTTTTATTAAAATATCTTTATTTTTTTGTTCTCAGGTACGTGAATGTAGAGACTTTGCGGTGCGTTGTCAAGATGGATTGTTTTAGACAATGAAGATGTTGAAAAGGTAATTTGTATTTTAAGAAACGGAGCATATAATTATCAAGTACATTGAAAAATGGCGTACCCATACACGTTTTATGGGACATCGCGACACAAGCTTTAACTACGTACTAAGTATATAGGCTAGTGGCTAAATAAAAAGGATTATTCCAGAAATCTACACCGACAAATCCCTACCAGTGGGGATAGTTACTTTTTGTCCCGAAATCCCCACTAGTTAAATAATCTCAGCCAAGTGGGGATTTTTGGCAAAAAAAAAACAACAATCCCCACCAGATGTTGTTGTTTCTAAATTGTTAAACAAAAAATGCGTTACTCAAACAAACAGCCACTTACAATACCTACGTGGCTGTTTGTTTGACTAACGCATTTTTTGTTTTCAATCTTTAGGTTAAGCTGCGCGTGCCTAGGTTGGTCCGTGGAACGCTGACCAGCTATAACGAGTTACCTTCTTAAGCCGTTGGTCCCAACTGTCATTTGTTGATCTTTGACAGTCGTTAAAGGTAATCAGTGGCCTGAAAGTCTGACAAGCAGTCTTACCAAAGAATATCGTTTTATCCAGTACTGTGTTGTGGAGGTCAGATAGTACTAGGTAAAACGATACCCTAAAATTATTGCAGGGAAACGATTGTTTTTTTGGGGTGAAAAATCATGTTTTGTGATAGAACGCAATGTAACGCGTTCAAAACATTGTGCTGATGGATGGATTGAATAATACGGGGTCATGGAGGTGTTTAAAGTAAAAAATAAAACAAATGTAAAAACAATAAAAACTTGTATAAAAAAAAAACTTGTCAAAAAGTTGGAACTTTGATTCCCAATTTCTCCGTAACTAGAAGGTTCCCAGGTATGGTGTAGAACAAAAAAAATATCGCAATGAAGAGAAAAACAAGTGCCTTTCGGCTTCGTTAACAGGTTTTTTACCCCCTTATCATTATTTTCAGAATGTATTCATATAAGGATGATACGGATTGTGCTTGTTGCAAACAATTCAATTAAAAAAATTAGATTAAAAAATCGATGTATTTACGATACGTTTACTGTCATCATCATTTTAATGAGCAGTTTTGCAGAGATGTTGCGTAAACATTACTTTAGTTTTATTTTTTTAAACACAAAATATAATAACTGAAAACATTTCTTTAGAGCTCTTTTTCCAACAATTTCTAGAACAGCAAACATGGCAACGGTCATTACCGTCACAAAAAAAAAAACTAAAAATAAGGCAAGCGTAGTAAGGGGAAGTACTTGTCGGTAATAAAAATATTATCACGACGACTAGATGTCAGAATTTCACGGAACTCGTTAAATATGAGCTTCTGACTGAAATACGAATTCCGTCATACATTAAAATATAATTATATTATGCAGTCTGAAAATATTTGGTAAAAGTGACTAAGGAGTAGGGTTGCCAAACCTTCGGAGTTTTACGGACAAGTCCGAAAGGGCTTATTTTGTATGAACTCGTTAAATATAAGCTTATGACTGAAATACGAATTCCGTCATACATTAAAATATAGTTATATTATGCAGTCTGAAGATATTTGGTTGAAGTGACTAAGGAGTAGGGCTGCCAAACCTTCCGAGTTTTACGAAGTCCGAAACGACTTTTTTTTGTATGAAGTCTAGTCGGACTTCCGGAATTTTATTTTATATTCAAAATTGCGGCGTCGTATAAAAACCTGTATCAATCGATAGCTGGCTCAATCTATACTAATATTATAAAGAGGTAACATTTGTTTGTAAGTTTGTATGTAGGGGGTAATCTCCGGAAGTAATGAACCGATTTCAAAAATTCTTTCACCATTAGAAAGCTACATTCACCTTGAGTGACATAGGCTATATTTTATCCCCGTACTCCCACGAGAACGGGAACTACGCGGGTGAAACCGCGTGACGTCCGCTAGTACATAATATGTTTTTTATGAGACAAAGTGTTCCACACGTTCCCGAGATATAAGCTATCAAAGTTAAATTCATATAAATAAGCTATCAAAATTAATTTCATTTACTGATGCCTGATGTTTAGGTAGTTTTATATTTACACCATTAATATTTAACTACCTTAATATACCCACCCGCAGCTTCGCTCGCGTCCAGTTTGATAATTGTCCCACAAAAGTACCCTATGTGTTCCAGGTTATAAACTATCTGTGTGCTAAATTTCATACAAATCTGTTCAGCAGTTTTGGCGTGAAAGAGTAACAAACATACACACATATATGTACAGTCGGGGTCTTTTCCGCCTGACCATTTTAACTTTTTTTCGCTTAAAACATGCGGAGGCGCCCCCTTAAAGTTTGGGCCTATTAGGAAAGCCTCAACTTTGGCGCGCAAAATAACAATAACTCTCGTTTGGCGTGCGTCGTCAGTGCGCTCGGCCGATTCGGTAACTTTTCATTCAATATTTCTATACAAAGTCAACGGGGCGGGGCTAGAGAGCATTTCTATGTTGCGAGAGCAAGCAAAAATAAGCTTAGTGGTGGTCAGGCGGGAGTGTCATCGATAGTACATACGTGTTACTTGCGCGACTACATTTTTAACAACAACAACAACAACTTGGTTGTAACCAAGCACTGACATGCACATGGCAAAAAACATTAAAAAAATGAATTTTGTGGGGCTACTCTGCCGGTTCCTCCTTACCTAACGTTTATATTTTTACTGATATCTTCAAAAACATTATCATCGACGTGTCCATGACGTGTGCAGCACCCCTGAATGATACGGACTTAAAGTGACTAAGGTTCAGGGCATTTCCGAATAGCCATTATTTTTTCGCAGAATGTTTATTTTAGGAGACGTAAACAGATGTGGTTTTTTGGAGCACTTCCCTTATTATTTTTAAATACATTTTGGCAGATGGATCTTCAATAATGATTCATTTCCGTTGTGGATAAATTAGTATAAGCTGTATATACTTATTTTTGGGTTTTAAGAAGATTCTTTATTAGACAGTAGTTGAGAAGGTCATGGCTAATAAAAACAGCCGCTCGGATCGATCTTCAGGTTAAGCCGCGCTTGCCTAGGTTGGTCTGTGGATGGGTGACTACCAATTACATACCGAGTTTCCTTCGTGCGGTCTCCACTGTTAATTATGGATCTTTGACAGTGGTCTCACGCATGAAAGATTCCGTACCATCGTAGTAAGCCCCCTTTAATTATTTTTTTATTATTTATTGATAGACCGGCAACGAGGAGCTCGTGGCTAAATAAAAACAGCCGCTCGGATCGATCTTCAGGTTAAGCCGCACTTGCCTAGGTTGGTCTGTGGATGGGTGACCACCCATTACATACCGAGTTTCCTCCGTGCCTCGGAAAGCACGTTAAGCCGTTGGTCCCGGCTGTCATTTGTAGATCTTTGACAGTCGTTACAGGTAGTCAGAGGCCCAAAAAGTCTGACAACCAGTCTTACCAAGGGGTATCGTATTACCGGGTACTAACTGGGTTGTGGAGGTCAGATAGGCAGTCGCTCCATGTAAAATACTGGTATTCAGCTGCATCCGGTAAAACTGGAAGCCGACCCCAACATAGTTGGGAAAAGGCTAGGCAGATGATGATGATAGAGTGGCAAAAGAAATACACATTCTGTGTAAACAACTGCCTACCTTCACTGATCATGAGAAACAGCCCTCTGACAGACAGACAGACAGAAGGACCGTGGAGGCTTAGTAATAGCGTCCCGTTGGTTATCCTTCGGATACAGAACCCTTAAATGACAAGATTCTTATTCAGTATTAAACTTCCATTACGAATCAACTCGTAGAAATATTTTTGTGATTTAAATGCTTCATCATAATTCAATCGATGATAGATTTTGCGTCTATTTATATAATAATATGGTAAATTGCAAATCTTAATATTAAGTCCACTCTTTTTTCAACACCATTAATAAAGGGTGTAAAAAACCTCTTAACGAAGCCGAAAGGTACTTGTTCTCCTTGTCATTGCGATCATTTTCAACCGACTGCCAAAAAGCGGAGGTTCTCGATTTTTTAATTTATTCGACTGCATTTTTTTTTTTTGTGTTTGTTACCTCAGAACTTTCGACTGGGTGAACCGATTTTTATGATTCTTTTTTTATTTGAAAGCTGGTATTTTCCGTATGGTCCCATTTATTTTTCAATTTTGTGAACATCTGATGGTGATCTTCGGAGGTATACAATGGAACTCTTCAAAAATAGACTGCAAATCTGCCGTGAATGTTGCAATCGCTTGGATGTTTATTGTTTATACAATATCATGACGTAACATCACGCCTGTATGCTCTGAGGGAGTACACAGACGTGTACAATACACCCAGATTTCAACAGTTAGGTATGTTAAGTTGGCGCGATCGTGTTCCGCGTGCGCCTCAAATAACGTAACATCACGCATGTAGGCTCTGACGGGGTACGCAGATGTGTACAATACACCCAGATTTCGATAGGTATATGTTAAGCTAGCGCGTTAGTGTTCCGCTCGCGCCTCAAAGAGATGGCAGCAAAAGGGACTGTGTTGTAAGTTATTTTTCACTTTTTTGTGTTTTTTGAAGTCGGCTTTATTATTTGCAAAAAAGTTTTTTTGTTCTAAACCATACCTGTGAGTCTTCTAGTTACGGAGATATTGGGGGTCAAAGTCCAACTTATGACAAGTTTTTTTTTAAAATACAAGTTTTTAATGTAAGATTTTTACTTTAAACATCTCCACGACCCCCGTACTATTCAATCCATCCACCAGCACAATGTTTTGAGTGCGTTACATTGAGTTCTACCACAAAACATAATTTTCACCCAAAAAAAATAAAGTCGTTTCCGAGCAATCATTGTTGCGTAAAGTTACTTAGTTTGATGTACAGAATGCTTGGTTGACTGCTTGGTGATGAGGCTGTTTACGGGTGTAATGTTTATTACAACAATATTACAATAATAATATCTGTATTTAAAATGTTACCCCCTTAACTGCCTATAGGCGAAGAGACAGACTGCTCAATTTCGCCAACAGTATAAAGTAGAAGTGCACAGATTGATTCGCGTAAATCGGATTATATAACATCGAACACCGTGTGAGATATTCGCAGTTCAATTTTATCCGATTTCGTTGACTGAAAACGTGTTCTTCGAAGTTATGTAAATTGAATTTGGGAAACGGATGTTATTGTATAGTAACGTGAATTTAACAAAAGGAAAACTTTTCATCGAAATATCTCAAAAATCTTAAACTTCATATTTTTTTTTTTATAGCAGCAATTGGTGCCAAAACGGTTTAATTAATTTTGTTGACAGTTTGTCAAATTTTAATTTCCAACAGCGACCTCTTGCCAATGTCATTTAAGCGACAAAAGAACCAATTTTACCAGCACTTTAGCTATAGCTTTTACGAGTAGGTAGGTATATAAAAAAATGACGAAAGAATTTATGTTATTATTTATGTTTTTTAAATGACGTTTTTACTATTTTATAATTTAATGTTGCTTATATATGGGTATTTTACCTGAAATAAAACATTCTTTTTTGGCGAGTTTTTTTGCAGAGTTCAAATTCATTTTGTGAACATAGGGGAAAATAGTTGGGATAGTATCTCAGAAATATTATTAGAAAAACCATTCAATACATATACGGGATTTTTGGTAATATGTCGGCACTCCGTTAACTTGAAAAGGTCACTAAGTAGTGGATCTCTGAGCAGTCATTCATAGTAAAAGGTCTAGAGACAGTCGTTACAGGTATTCAGTGGCCTGAAAGTCTACCAGTCTACCAAAGGGCAAAAATATTACTGAGTACTAACTGAGTTGTGGAGGTCAGAGGCAGTCGCTTCATGTAAAATACTGGTATGGAATAGTGTTTATCTTTAGTCATGATGTAGACTTCCTATTCCTTCTGTCTTTTAAATTATTTAAAGAAAAACTTAAAGAATAGGTATGACTGACTTAAAAAAAAATATGATTCTGTACTCCGTCAGTTAGAATATCGGAAAATATTGGATACGTGTTTTTTGTTATACCATATTATTAAAAAACGACGAAGATAAAACGCGTCAAAGATCATGAGTGGGGGCTTGTTACATCACATTTGAGTAAAAATGCTACATCACATTTGAGTAAAAATGTACTTAAATGTGACGTCACACGAGTATCGACGCACTGTATCGTCTTCATTTTGAGTTTACGTGAAAAAAGAAAAAAATATGTGTCCAATATTTTTTAAAACCTATCTGACGGACTAATTAGATTTTTTTTTGTCATCTACCCTATTCTTTAGAGAAACATCATTTTTTTAAATTCTTTTCTATTTTCAATTAATTCTCTTCTACCCACATAAAAACACTTAACCCTTATTAATAGCCAACTATAAAATAACACTAAAACTGCAATACCTGTCTGATTATCTTGCAAGTCGTAAACCGCTTGAAATCTATAGTAATGGCCGAAACGATTTAACTGATGGTAGATTCCTAGAACTAGCTGCAAGATTCACGACTCGAATCGAGGAGAGTGGGGAAAGGTTGTAATAGCTTTGAAGGGGAGAGTTTACAGAAATGATCGTAGTTAGCACAGGTGAGACGATTTGTCTTGGCGTTCTGGAGAAACGTTTAATCATTACTTTGACAGAAAATTCGGATACCTAAGGGTTTTCGATGGTTGAAAAGTGCGGTATCTCAGATGTTAAGATAAGAAAATTATTTAACAAACTGACAACCTACCAAAATATTTTTTTCTGTACAAATCACAATTACTTTAAGCTTAACATAAATGATATCAAGGCCCATTTGCACGATAATTCACAAATTGCATTTTACTAAAAAAACTACCCTGTTATCTTTATAAATTGGCCGTAACAAAACGATGCTTTGATTGAAGTTTATTAAAAGTAATATCTTTTTTTTATGTTATTTAAAACAAAATTACATTGTAAGAGGGTGCTTACTAAAAATCGATCGATATTTAAAATTCTTCGATTACAAAATCCACCCGGATTAAATGCCCACTACTAGCATACCATGTACATCACCCGGGCAATATCCTATCCGGATGTACGGAGTGTGGGCCTAATGAACCGGGTAACGGTCAAGGAATGGAGTTCAATAATAAATGTCCGTACGCCTGACTGGTATAATGCGCGGATTTCAAGACGTGATTTCGGCAAAGATATGTGTGGCTCTTGGGCTATTTTGTTGGTGTATGTAGTTGGCAAAAATGGAGTCAGAATTTTAACTTGTTAGCGTTTTTTGCAGAGCTATTTAAAAAGAGTAGTACGCTGTAATAATTTATTTGCTTGTCGGCGTTAACAATTTTTAATTCATTGTCAGTTTTTTTTTAATTTTTCTCCGCATTTTTCAATAAATTTTTATAGCAGTTATTATTGTCATTTCTTTTTATAAAATCGACTCAACGTAGCTAGAAAATACCAACAAGGATTTAAAGTTGCCCGAACACGCTGACTTTTGACAAGAAATAAAAACATGCTTTTCGGACACGGGCAACTTACATTTTGAAGTTGCTCCAATTCTGTGCCTTCCTAAATAAAACCAAACAAACCGTACTCATTTTGTTCAAGAAACTGTTGGAAGAAATTTCTCCCTTTTGTGCTCATAACTTATGGTGTTATTTCAACACAACCTAATTAGCATAGTACCTTCGCCCAAAAACCAAATAATAATTTGCCCTACTTGGGAATAGAATCCAGGAACTCATTCCTGCAGTTATTTTTTCCCCTGTGTGTATATTGCAATGCACACCGTTAATAGTCTGTGTTGAATAAAGGAGACATTTTTTTTTTGTTTGGAGAACGGGCCACCCACATAAATTGTATCAGATATTAATGAAACGTATATAGATTTCTTCCTTATAATCTCTAGATTACAGTGGTAATATAAGCTAAGCCATGTCTAACCGGAATGATGGGAAATCGAAGAGGGCCTAAAAAAATGTCTCCTTTATGTTATTTGTTTAGTTTTGCGACCACTAGACCGGCGAGCTTATGAAACCCAAACATCTACCAAAATTAAGTAATCACACGCATCAATAATCTTTAATACTAATTACCACTACCAATTACCGACTTTACCAACGAATACTATAAATGCTACAGTAAATACTTTGTTTGTTACCTTTTCTTGCCTAAATCATCTTGAAATCGCTTTGTATAAAGGGTGTAAAACACCTCTTAACGAAGCCAAAAGGCACATGTTGTCCGCGTCATTGCGATCATTTTTTTGTTCTACACCATACCTGGGAACCTTCTAGTTACGGAGATATTGGGGGTCAAAGTTACAACTTTTTGACAAGTTTTTTAAATACATGTTTTTAATGTAAGATTTTTACTTTAAACACCTCCACGATCCCCGTACAATTCAATCCATTCATCAGCACAATGTTTTGAGTGCGTTACATTGAGTTATACCACAAAACATGATTTTTCACCCCAAAAAAAGTCGTTTCCCAGCAATAATCGTGATGAGGTCTTTTACACCCTGTATAATTACAAGCAGAGTACAATCCGAATTGATTGTCATTTTTTTAACTAACGCAAGCGAACCCGCGGGCAAAAACTGGTCTATAATAGATATTAACTGCATTAACCGATCTCCATATTTCAAGTCGTGAATAAATTAATATTTCCCATCGAACAACCATGCCTTGTTCAAACATGTGCCTTACGTGTTGCGGCTAGCAAGCCATGCTATTATTTATAGCTATCGTATAGCTTGGCTTGTGTGCTGACAGGCTAATGGTAGGGAGGCGATGTATTGGCATATTTTGTGTACATGTAAGTATGTAGGATATTAAGGCCCTTCTAACCCTAAAATTAGCAACTCTATTTGTGGTGGTTACTGTTAGAATAAAGTTCTCATCAGCTTGCACTACAAAGCGGTTGTTACGTCAGTCAATGCGGGCCGAATAGTGCGAAATGAGTGGCTTTTTGCGATTTACAAAAATCTGTTGATTGGACTAAATAATAAAGCACTATCATGCTCATATGTTGCTTGTAGAATTATTTGCCAAAAAATCAGAATGATCGCATAGAGTATGGTTTTTACTTGTTAAAATATTTTTTTAGAGATAAGTTCGTGATTTTTTTTATCGAGTAAAATTAGTTGTATTGTTTTTTCAAAACACTATCATACTAGCATATATCTGATTAGAATTTTATTCTAACAGACAACCAAACAAACAAACGAAGTTTAAACCACCACAAATAGAGTTGCTAATTTAGCTCTTGTAACGAACAGATTATTGTTTTCGGCCATCCACACCACCCTATACATTTATAGACAGTGATAAGGGCCTTAAGACGAACAGATTATTATTTTCGGTCATCCACAACACCCTATATGTATAGACAGTGATACTGAAATTCCTAGTGCAGACACCGGTCTCTCACAAACTTTCGTGCATTAATTTTAAGCTTTTTATAATAACAATAAGTCATGTTTTGTGAAAAGATAACAATTTATCTGAATGCTAGTTTTGAAATTGATTTGGCATATTAAAAAGCTGCAAAGGAATATTTACTCAGTGGAAAAGAAAGTCAGGCAAGCCTCTTTTTCGAAGTACCTACAATATTTGATCAGAAATTCTTACTTTTTATTCCGTCTACTACGGGCTAGAGTAAACGGTAATGTAAATATGCACTACGTGTCTGTTTGCTTCAGGTACAACAAACAATGTATGTTCACGTTCTGTCTACCATATTGTCTGTCTATCAACTTGTCTGTCAGTAAGATAAAGCTTCGATGTTTTATAGCTCTTTCGTATGTTGATGCCTTGCATGTTGACTAAATACTTACTAACTTTTATTTGATTAATGTGAATGTGAGGACATTTTTTTTTCCTTTTTGTTTCAACGATCGTCTGGCAGTTTGAATACTATCAGCGACCTACACAAATGTCCTTTCTTTGGTATTATTGTACGTCGTGTCGTTGAGCTTCTGGAGTTATGAGTCGAGCTACACGATAACTGACACATATTGCACTGGCTGGACAGCTCCACTCAAATCTGTGTGGTTATTTCTTCAAAACACCATCTCAGACTTATCTGCATAGCTCTTTGACCAAAATTATGTCTGGACCTTAAAAGAGACTATATTTAACCTTTGAGTTTGTTTTGGGTTGTTTCTTCTCAGAGTAGTCAGGAGGGTAGTTTAAAAAAAATCCCTTTGGCAAGCCGCAGTAGGAGGTAGATTTCGAAGAAGGTTCCACCCATATTTAGATTATTTTTTCATATTTTTATACAGCTGAAAAATGGTTATCATAAAATAATTATGATTAAAATTCTCCCATAAGAATTTTGCATGCAAACGCCCTCAATTTTTCAGTTATATTTTTATATTTCGAAAACTTTAAGTTTTATCGCTAAACTTTTAAATTCTAGAGTAAAAATGTTTACCGTTTCGGATATTTTTTTTCCAAAAACAAAATTTTAGCCCCCTTCCCAAGTTAGGGGTTGCATCAAAAAAGTTTGAATTTAAAAGTTCTCCGTATTCTAACTCGAAATGATAAATGTTTTCAAAAAAATTTCATAGGAAAAAAGTTACGGCCAAAAAACTATTTTCGAAAAATCGCCCCCGCCGCCGACCCCCATGGATCAATTCCGCCCATTTACGAACTTAACCTAAGTTTTGACCCTTTCGATTTTTTGGCCAACAACAACAACAACAACAGCCCATAACGTCCACTGCTGGACATATGACATGGCCTCTCCCATGATGGGAGGAATTTGCCGTAATCTCCACGCTTGGCAGGCGGATTGGAGATTGCAGTGATGAAAAACTAACAGAAAATGCTGCTGCCCATTCTTTCGTCTACGGAGGCGCAAGGTGTTCTGCCTCAGACATTAGTCGCCACCCGTGAGTGTAATGGGTCGATTCTATTCTACTCTGCCGGATACCACACGGCTAAAGTTAAAGTTTTTGGCCAAGTTTGAAAGCAATCGGTGCATAATTTGCGACCTGTAGAGTGTGGCTGAATTTTGCTTGTCGCCCCACATACATACGTAAACATTATACTTATGTATAAAAACTTTTTAACCGGCGGTTGATTTAGTTGTGTATGCACGTAATTCGGAAATATATTATTTTATGAAACAGAATAAAACTAAGTCTGCAAACCAACTATCAGTCGTTTATTTTTCTTAAGGGCACTAACACAGAGTATTTAACATGTAGGTTATATACACCACTTAGCTATGTAGGCTTATAATGAGGGATTTTCTTTTTAGCTCTTCCCTAGTCGCTGGATAGATGGCGCTAGGAATAAGTATGATAATGCAAGGAACGGAACCTAAAAAAACTGATTTTAACAAAGCGCGAGAAATGTTGGTTTTATTCGGAAGGTTAAGCAAATGAAAGTGTCAGTCAACGAGAGTATGTGATGTGACACAATGTTTTTTTTTTCAAGCGTTTTGGCTTTGGCATAGTTAGTCAACGCCATCTATTGAGTTCTTGGAAACTAAGTTTTTTTTTAAAACCTCAAAAGGAAAACCTCTCATTATATCAATTGTAATGTTTTTGACATTACTCTGAGCATCCTTACTCCTTTGTATTTGTACAGCAAAAACCGTTGTGCAGTAAATATTTTGATTTCACTTAATACTGCAAGCGTTCCAAGTTTCTATCTACAAATCTAATGCGTTTTGTCTTATTGCAGCCTTCAGGGAACGCCTAACTAGACACTTGAGGGAACAATTAAAAGGAGAGAGCAGATCGCAAATTGCACTTTCGTAATGCTAGCTCTCCGACGTTGCCCATTTACAAGATTTTACTGGGATGCTGCTGTATTTTTATCACTGCTTTTGTCTAAAGAATGCATTTTATTGCAGAAAAAGTGTGCTTATGGGAATTCGTGTCGTCTGAATATAATACTGGTTGTTAGGATTATCATGTACTTTTTTAAAATGATTTTTTTATTTTTTATCTGCTTTTTCTTACTCGTTTTTTTTTTTATCTGCTTTTTCTTACTCGTGTTGGTACTGCACTATTGTAGGAATCAGTAGATTTTTCGTATAATGTACTTAACACGTAGTGAGTTTGGCTTCGATGTCCGTTACAACCTGTATAATGTGAAATAAAATAAAATAATGTCGCACGGTATGAATAAATCGTTTTTTTTTTGTGAAAATCCTTAAAATTTTGATATTACGAGCTAAAAATATTAATTTTATTCAAAGTAAGATATATTTACACTACATTATCATACAAACTACAACTCAAATTATAATACAAATATGTATAAGTATCAAAACGGTTACAGGGCGTCAAAAAATTCGTCTACATCGCTGTCAACATGAAAAGTGCCCAGAAGTCTGGCAACTTTGCCACGTTGGATGGCAATAAGTCGAGCTAAAACAATTAATTATATTAAATAATTATATACTCATACTTAGAAATACTACGAATAGTTTTAAAAAATCGGAACTAAGAAAAATGCCATTCCCTTCTCTTTTTTAATTTACCTTGTATTTCGTTACATAGCATAAGACTAAATACTAAGTCGCATAAAAATGGTACAGAAGCCAGCACATTAAACTACTCGACCCAGTCACTCACTTATTTTGCTGTGCCCGACATGAGTACATGTGATCTAATTATAAGTTTACCACTTAAGAATACATGTGGAATGCAATAAAAGTATTGAGTATTGAGTGAACAGTCAATATTCCCAATTAACCGCGAAGAGAGAAAGTTGAAAATCTATTAAAGAAAGGAGATACCCCATTATGGGCCTACCCATATGTACTGCCTACCATATGGCTTACCCATATGTACATATGTACCAAAATAATGTACTAATTTGTTTAATTAACCCATTTAAATCTTAGCCTCAATTACAATGGCCAAGTGTAGAAAATAAGCAGTTTTAAACTTAAGAACTCAGTTGATCGATTGTCAACAGTAAAACTTCTGCAAATTCCTAAAACTTCTCTACCTTCGGTACTCTACTGGGTAATTCTAGAAGCCAATAAAAATTACAATGAAATAAAAATTCCTAGAATATTATGTTCTAAATCTAATCTGGATGAAACACTTTACAATTTTTACTATATTTCCTAAACTAATGAAGTTATATATGTGAATCCTTTTGTGCTATTGCTTTTAAATATAGACCTATCTTTGGGCACCAATTTCGTTAAAATATCTCTATTATTTAAAAATGAGATCAATTTTTTCTAAGTAAATTTTTCCCTTTAAATTAACATATTAAATCAGTCTTGCAATGACTCTAATAATAAAACCAACTATAAATAACTCTTTTAAAAGCTAATTGATTCCCCCAAAATATTTTTGAGTGGTATTCACAATAACTGAATTATTAAAATAATCGAAAACGATTGACGATTGTCTGATTTTACCAATTTGGCCATTGCTGGGAGACGTGAAAATTAGGCACTTGAAACCTTCCCAAATGCTCTAATGTATGGCGGCAAAATTGTAGCCCTGTAACGCTATGCACAAGTTAAATAAATAAATATTGCTGGACAATTACACACAGCGCCACCTAGTGCCACACTAAGCAACGAGGCTTGTGTCGTGGACACCAGATAGTTGATATACTACATATATACTTTTTGTTTGTAAATACATACTTATTGTAATTTATAAACATCCATGACTCGGAAACATGTCTATGCTCATCACACAAACATTTGTTTCTACCGGGATTCGAACCCGGGACCCTAAGAACGTAAGGCAGCCTCAGTACCGCTGCGCCATTCGGGTCGTCGCCTTCCTACGGAGTTCCTACGGAGTTCCTACGGAGTTCCTACGGAGTTCCTACGGAGTTCCTACGGAGTTTGGAGTATCTCCTTTGACACATTGTAGTAGCTTGATGTTCTTGCGTCTCTACCTTCAGAACCACCCTTTCCACCACAATTTTCATAAGCCTAATCTCATGGTGAACGATAAATTAAAATTCAAAGCCTCAGCTTCAAACCTATTACTATTAAGCAAAGATAACCCCGGGTTTATCTTAACCGCCTCGTAAAATCCAGTTTGATCCGGATTTGGTACCACCATTTTAATAGACCCGCGGTTTGGGGGAAAATGTTTTTGGTGAGGGGTTAGGTTATAAAAGTTATGTTCGTGAAGAAATATCGGTGTCGTGGAGAAGGAATTTCTTAAGGTACGTAATTATGTGTTTTGAATGTGTGTGTGGAAATTAATTTGGGGAAAGGAAGGAGTTATCTTTAAAGTTAAATGTTTTCTTCTCCATCATAATTAATCGTTTATTTTAGAACACGCCACGTGCATAACGAGATGACGAATTTCCTTACGATTTTTCATCAATTATTTACTCTTCAACCAATTTATCTGGGCAGACGTGAAAACGCAGAACTAAAATAAATAGCTAATGGTGTCGATCCTGTTGTGCACAAACTAAACTTAATTTAGGCTATTGCTATCTTTTTCTCTCGAATAAAACGAGAAAGAGACGGACGTAATTTAGAGCTGTCAAATTTAGTTGGACCTAACATTTCCATACAAATGAAGGGTGCACGTAAAAACATGTCGACTAAAATCACGGTGAAGCGCAAGGCATAAACTAGTTTGACATCTCTAACTTAGTTCATAGCTATACCTGTCCTTTTCGCGCACTGCCTTTTAGTAAAAGATAAATAGCCTAAATTAAGTTCAGTTTGTGCACAACAGAATCGACACCAATAGCTATATATTTTAATTTGTGTGTATATTTTTTTTAATTTTGTGTGCAATAAAGAATAAGAATAAATGTACCAAGTTTGACATATCAATGCCAAGCAACATCGCCTTGAACTACACATTTTACTTGGTCATATAATAACTCCTTTGAGGAGCTCGTGGCTAAATAATAACAGCCGCTCGGGTCGATCTTCAGGTTAAGCCGTGCTTGCCTAGGTTGGTCTGTAGATGGGTGACCACCCTTACATACCGAGTTTCCTCATTTGTTGGTCCCGGCTGTCATTTGTAGATCTTTGACAGTCATTACAGGTGGTCAGTTGCCCAAAAAGTCTGGCAACCAGTCTTACCAAGGGGTACCGTATTACCCAGTACTAACTGGGTTGTGGAGGTCAGGTAGGCAGTCGCTCCATGTAAAGTACTTGGTATTCAGCTGCATCCGGTTAGACTGGAAGCCGACCCCAACATAGTTGGGAAATGGCTAGGCAGATGATGATACAATAACCCCTTTGAGTATTAAAAACTCATTCTCTAGTGAATTCATGCTTCTAGACCATCATGGTTATCATAGAATAGGCTGTGCTTTCTCGGTCACACAGTTTCATGAAAAACTTACTCAATGATATTAAATGAACAAAATGTTGTATTGATATAAAGCCATTTTTGTTACGGTCCCGAATGATATTTTAATCAAAATGCAATCCAACACTGACCTGCAAAGTGCAAAAAACGTAAGAAAATCTGAATTTGGCGCCAAATTCAGATTTTCTTTTTTTTTTTCCTTAGCTTAAGGCGCTGTACTTAGTCAAAATAGGCTTCACAAAACAGTTTTTTAGCCAAATGTATACATTTTAGAGCAGCTAAAAAAATATATGTTAATCTTGATCATATTTATAGGTGGACCATTGTATTCAAAACACGTTTTCGGTAAATTTTCTCGATAAAAAAAAAACCACAAAATAACCATTTAAATTGAAATTGTAGCAATTGTAACTGTATTATTTATAAACAAATCTTGATAATATTAATAACAGTGATGTAATATATAATAATAAAGGGAACTGTTGTTTTTATTTATTCTTTTTATTTATCACTTTTGTTTGCACTTTTGTTTTGCAAATTTGTTCGCAAGTACCCACATTTTTACACTACACGAGAAAATATACAGTCAAGATACACATTACGCCACAAAAATAGACTAAACCTACCAAGCTCTAAGCTAAAAATGCATTCAACAAGTACTCTAGTCATGTCAATGAAAGTTTATAACAAATTGCCGGAAATAATTAA
This sequence comes from Xestia xanthographa, assembly GCA_905147715.2. NCBI lineage: Eukaryota > Metazoa > Arthropoda > Insecta > Lepidoptera > Noctuidae > Xestia > Xestia xanthographa. The sequence goes on from LR990644.1 coordinate 30,349,342, forward strand.
AAAGGAACAAAACTTTATTCCATTCATAAATAAATTACAACAATTTTTATTATATAAATGTTATTATACTATAAATGAATATCTAAATGACAAATTTTAAATTACTTAATACACATAAATATTTTTTAATTAGTATTGTTACTTTGTATTACCAATTTATTAGAAAAATTAAGCTCTTTCTCTGTCCTACTTTGCTGTGCCCTAACAGGGTCCATATTTATGTACCTAGCTTTAAGCCCTTTGTAACACCTTATAAACAATATGGAATGCAAAATAAATGAATATGAATATGTTTATTTCAATATTTATTCATTATTTTCTTCTAAAACCTGGCCGCCCAGTAATAGTGACGTCTCATTTCGCCGATTTCGCGATGTCGTCGGGATGTTCGCGGAAGCGTGCGTCGACGGGTTCGCCGTAATCATGCGGTAGAGATGTGCTTCCATGATGGCGCGCTTGCGCTCCTCCTCCAATGGCATCCTGAATGTGTTTTCAGACCGGTGGGACTCTCCTCTCCTACGAAGGTGGGTAAGTGTTCAGACACACTTATCCAAATAAACTTGTCATTCTAGTTGTTTAATTGTAAATTTAATTTAATACTAACATTAGGCTAAGTTATACAACTACTAACAATATATGGATGTCATTCTGAAATAAAATATTTGGATTTGAATTTACTCCCATACAAATAGACAGTGTGCGCGATTTTGCTGTTCACAGCGCCTTAAAGCACAAATAGGCGAGCCTATTGCTATAAAACCCAGATTCTGGGCTACTACTGTGACAACCAGAAACCACCAATTGTACCAAATTATTATCAGTAGGGCTATATCGTTTCTCTGTTCACAGCTCGAAATGATAGTAACTGGGCTCAGTGTCCATCAATTAACTGTCAAAAGGTTAGTTTCGTATTATGTGTGACCAGTCGCTATCAAATATGACGTCATTGGTTGTCATCGTGGCTGATAGTCACCGTAACTCATTTTGACAGACGCTTTCGTGTCGATACTTATCATCATCATCTGCCTAGCCTTTTCCCAACTATGTTGGGGTCGGCTTCCAGTTTTACCGGATGCAGCTGAATACCAGTATTTTACATGGAGCGACTGCCTATCTGACCTCCACAACCCAGTTAGTACCGGGTAATACGATAGCCCTTGGTAAGACTGGTTGTCAGACTTTTTGGGCCACTGACTACCTAACGACTGTCAAGGATCTACAAATGACAGCCGGGACCAACGGCTTAACGTGCTTTCCGAGGCACGGAGGAAACTCGGTATGTAATGGGTGGTCACCCATCCACAGACCAACCTAGGCAAGCACGGCTTAACCTAACGATCGACCCGAGCGGCTGTTATTATTTAGCCACGGGCTTCTCCTCGTATCGATACTTATATTATTTCGATTATGTAAGCATAGTGGACGACAAATTGATGACAACTGAGTTTGAAGTGACTTTCGTGAAAGGCGTTACACCGTACCCGGGCTGTTAGTCACCGTAAAGTGATATCCACTCAGTGCGATACGTAATACCAATAATATGACATTCTCGGTTGTCATCAAAGTTCGGTGTACAACCGAAGCTTGATAGTCACTGGATATCAGAAAGATATGTAATAGGCCTACAGAACCAGAAGACATTTTCAGCCATTCAAAGCCACATTCCTTTCATGTAAACTACGAGTACACCTACCTGTAGCTTGGCAAGCCATATTGGTACATTTCCCTGGAAAATAATCCTTGTATCAAATAACACGGATATATCAAAGAAAGTGGTTCCTTGAGAGGGAAGCGACAGATATTGACTGCATTTCAAAAGGACCAGTCCCAAAGGATATTAAGGAGACGAACAGGTTTCTCACTCCTATGAAATATTTGTATAAATATGGCCGTCTTTATGGGGAAGGGAGGTTTTAATATAATATGTGAAATTAAAATGATGTGAGTATAAAATAAATTGAATGTGTGTGTATGTCGGAAAAAACCAAGATCTCATGTTGAATTTATGAAGATAAACTAGCTTGCGTTCGCGTTTAAAATACTACTAAGCAAGTATTTACCTTATTTTAAATTCATTAGTGACTAGCTGACCCGGCGAACTTCGTACCGCCTAACAGTCGATTCTTACTTTTTTTTTTCAGGCAATTTTTAAAATTTTTCTCTCCGTAAAATCATCCTCGTACTTCCAGGAAAATTATATATTAATTAGGCAATGATATTCTATTACACAGATATGTTGTGAGCGCGCAATCGTGAAGACTCGAAAACAGGCCAATTGGTCTGTTTTTCCTTTATTCTGCGTCACTGCGTGTATGTGAGCTGGCTCTCCCCCGCGGCACACTTTTTTATGTGGTTTTGTAGGTGTATAACATATCTGTTTATTACAATATCATTGTTAATTAGGTAATTACTGTGTATCAAAAAGGAATCAACCAATCATTGTCATGATCAAGAACTACGACACAACACGAAAAAAAATCACCGTCATCATCTGCCTAGCTTTTTCGAATTGTATGTTATATTTTATTTGTTTTACGTTATCAGTTTAAAAGTGTTATATTTTATCTGTGGCATTTTGACATTAGTTAATGAAAAAAATGGCGGGAAAGAGAATGACAGGTGGCAGGGGGAATTCTGATTCCGGCCGTTGCAACTTGTAACTTCTACATGTTTTTTGTAATAACTTAATTTGGAAATATAGTAGTTGAAACTGAGAGAAATACAACGAAGAAATAAGTAATACTGTGCTTTATTACGTCTGCTTACTTCTGAACCTAGCATGTGTTTGATTCGGTTCCAGTTTAAACAGATGCATCTGAATACCAATATTTTAAGTGGAGCGACTGCCTATATGACCTCCACAATTCAGTTAAAACTAGGTAATACGATCGATACCCTTTGGTAAGACTGGTTGTCAGACTTTCAGGCCACTAAAAATCTGTTACTACTGTTAAAGATCTACAAATCACAGCTAGGATCAATGCCTTAACGTGTTTTCCGAGGCATGAAGAAAACTCAGTATGTAATGGTCATCCCATCCAAGAACCAACCTAGGCAAGCGCGGCTTAACCTAAAGATCGACTCGAGCAGCTTAGCGTATATTTTTAGTTTTTAGTTTTTTTTATTATTAGCGCTTATTTGGCCACGACCTCCTCCGAAAAGAAATGAACATAATTATAATGTTCAACTTGGCTTTAAATTTTAAATAAATCTAATAGACCATGTTCATACTTTTCCTGACTCAAAAACAAAATAGTTTGTCCTCACCCATTTCCCCTATAGTTGGTGCCAATTAAGATGAGAATAGCGGTCATTGCCCTTTCCCTAATATCTCTTCGTACGAACCAAAACAAATAAACCATGTATCGTTTTTCATTACAAAAATTGTTGAAGATCACGATAGATGTCGTTTCCAGACTTAAACCGGCTTATTTTTGGTTTTCAAAGTTAAGAAGTTTAATAAATGTAGGTGGGTCAATGACCGCTATTCTCATCTTAACTGGCACCAACTATACCAACCCGCGGGCTCACGTGACTTCTACAGACAGAACTCTGCCTACCCGCCGGGGTACAGGGGAATGTGTTACTCGCTTCAAAACTTTGGCACTGATAGTTTCATGGAATAAAAAGAAGTTGGAGCGAGTGTGAAGTTTGGAGTTGCGACGGGTTCTGTAGCAATATTAAAATGGAATGAAAGGTACTTACATTGTAATTCTACTGGAATAACATACAAAAATATTAATATTGAAGTGTCTGTTTGTATTATATATTTATTGTCAAAATAACAACTTTTGTCCGAATGTCTATGAGATTGAATACGGTACTTTTCACTAAAATAACTTAAAAAAACTGATAATGAAGTTGAATCGTCGACCCTCAATATCTCTACGAGTATAACTAGAAGGTTCCCAGGCATGGTCTCAAACAAAAAACGATCGCAATGAGGGAGAACAAGTAAGTGCCTTTCGGCTTCGTTAAGTATATTTTTACATCCATAATTTAGGCGTTAAATTGAAGTGTCCCTTCGTGTTAGTGAAAACGGGTGTATACTAAGTAAGCACACAATTCGGGTTAAAACGCGACGAAACACACAGTCAAATCAACAACACAGTCATCATTACGGGGACGCTGGAGCCATATTGGAGTTCGGATAATCAGTTCTGAAATCACAAATCATAATTAGTTTACAGTGAATTTACGTACGGATCACTAAATAGTAGCTCATTGCAATCCTAGCAACGTTATAGTGTGTTACGCTATACGACGTGCACGTTGACGTGTGGAGGAGCTCGTGGCTAAATAATAACAGCCACTCGGGTCGATCTTTAGGTTAAGCCGTGCTTGCCTAGGTTAGTCTGTGGATGGGTGACCACCGTTATATACCGAGTTTCCTCCGTGCCTCGGAAAGCACGTAACCGTTGGTCTTGTCTGTCACTTATAAATCTTAGACAGTCTTTACAGGTAGTCAGTGGACTCAGTGGCACGAAAGTCTGCCAACTAGTCTTACCAAAGGTATTACCCAGTACTAACTGGGTTGCGGAGATCAGACAGGCAATCGCTCCATACTGGTATTCAGTTTAAAACAACCTCAAAACATACCGCTGTCTAGAAACATACAATACCATAACAAAACATTAATACAAAAAACCGCTGACGAGAACATCGTCAAACGTCCCCATTCTCAGAAACACAATCGTTTTACCGATACAGTAACGGGACCCTAAAAATATAAACTGTCGCACTGCAGTGAGCGTCGGTCAGCGATTCTGATTTTACGAGTGAGCCCCCAGCGATGTGCCCCAAGTGTTATTCTTATGTAGCTAGCTTTTTCTTGTAGTATTATTTCCATGTAGATTGTAATGAAATTTTTGCATGTTTTATCATAATCATTAGCCGTGTGGTATCCGGCAGAGTAAAATAGAACCAACCCATTACAGTCACGGGTGTCACAAGGCGACTAATGTCTGAGGCAGAACACCTTGCGCCTCCGTAGACCTGAGAATGGGCAGCAGTGTTTTCTGTTAGTCTTTCATCACTGCGATCTCCAATCCGCCTACCAAGCGTGGAGATTACGGCAAATTCCTCCCATCATGGGAGAGGCTTATGTCCAACAGTGGACGTTATGGGCTGTTGTAGTAGTAGTAGTTATCATAATCATTTATTCATTTGCGAATATGGGTACAAAATAAAAGGTTTTAAATAAACAAATAGTGTCCATTAGCCATATCCTACAATAAGGCACGCAAAGGGGTAGCAAGGGCCCCTTTGGGCCCACCACCACGTGGCCCCCGGCCACCGTAGGTGCGGGCCTGTGGACGGTGGGCTATGGGCTAGCTCGCCGTCCGTCCGTCTCATGACGACAGGCCGTGTCGACGGCGCGTTCGTGTTCCACGCGCGCCTCAAAGAGAGTCAGCAAAAAGGAAGGGGTCCGTAAGGACCGATGCCTGCCGGGGTTACGGGACTGTTCGAAAGAGATACCGTGGCCCCGGAACACAAAGGGCGATGAAGGAACATGGATGGGTTTTAGTCAGTAAATTATTTGATGATTTCCCATTCGAAAAAAAAAACAAAAAAAAAAGGTAGAACTCAATGTAACGCACTCAAAACATTGTGCTGATGGATGGATTGAATAGTACGGGGTTTGTGGAGGTATTTGAGTAAAGCTTTTAGTAAACCTCAATAACCAGTATCTAAAAAAAATAAACTTGTGAAAAAGTTGGAACTTAGACCCCCAATATCTCTGTAACTAGAAGGTCCCCAGGTAAGGTCTTGAACAAAAAAAACATCGCAATAGCCGGGAAAACAAATGCCTTTCGGTTTCGTTAAGGGTATTTTCCCACCCTTTATACTTGCTTGTAAAATTACAATGTATGCAAGAATAATAGACCGTAGTTTAAAAACCCATAATGTCATTATAATGACAGTGCTAGGGTCACCCACCACGAAATTTTAAGTTCTGCAAAAAAACAAAAAAGCTTACCTGCTCTATTAAAACTTCCAACTCCATCTGTAAAAAAAAAACTTAAGGCGATTACAGGAGCTAAATTAGCAACTCTATTTGTGGTGGTTCAAACTTTGTTTGAAATACTATTAGAATAAAGTTCTAATCCGCTTGCACTGCAAAGTGATTGTTACGTCAGTCACTGCGGGCCGAATAGTGCGAAATATTGCGATTAACAAAAATCTATTGATTGGACTAAAAAAGTAAAATACTATGATGCTAATATGTTGCTTGAAGAATTATTTGCCAAAAACTCTGAATAATTGCATGTATTTTAGTATGGTTTTTACTCGTTATAAGAAATTTTTAGACATAAGTTAGTGTTTTTTTTTGTCAAGTACAATTAGTTGTATTATGTTTTCAAAACAGTATCTACTAGCATATATCCTGAAGAATATCATATATTTTTCTGGTTTTGTTTACTGCAGTGAATAATGTGCTTTTTTGCATTATAAAACTCGCGTTTAGCTCTTGAAGTCGTCTTAACTAATAAAGTTGTCCAGCAAAGCTAAACAAATCGTTTTCCTTTTTACCCGCCATAATGAATAACACGGAACCGTATCAGCGATTTAAAATTAAGTTATCTGCTGTGAAATTTTTAATATCTGCGTCGCGATCGTGCGCGGAAAGATTAAAAAGTTAATCAACGTTGAGTCAGCGACGTGGTTGAATGTTGGGCTCATTGGTAGCTGTACCGTGTTTTATGGTGTATTAGAGGGGTTCGATGCCGTTATCTTTAATAGTCAGAGGGGAGCTGCAATTCAGATGCATGTTTTGAATTGCAATTGAGGAATTCGATCACGTTAAATTTATAAAGGGTGTAAAAAACCTCTTAACGAAGCCGAAAGATACTTGTTTTCCTCGTATTTTTTTGTTTTACACCATACCTGGAAACCTTCTAGTTACGGAGATATTGGGGGTCAAAGTTCCAACTTTTTGACAAGTTTTTTTTTTTTAATACAAGTTTTTAATGTTTAAGATCTTTACTTTAAAGACCTCCATGACCCCCGTAATATTCAATCTATCCATCAGCACAATGTTTTGAGTGCGTTACATTAGGTTCTACCTTATAACATGATTTTTCACCTCCAAAAAAAGTCGTTTCCGAGAAACTAATTTTTGCGTAAAGTTACTTAGTTTGATGTACAGAATGCTTGGTTGACGGCTTCATGATGAGGTTGCTTACACCCTGTATTCTTAGAAAGTTGTCAGTAGCGTTCTCAGTAGTGAGGAGCTCGTGGCTAAATAATAACAGCCGCTCTAGTCGATCTTTAGGTTAAGCCGTGCTTGCCTAGGATGGTCTGTGATGGGTGACCACCCTACATACCGAGTTTCTTCTCCGTGCCTCGGAAAACACGTTAAGCCGTTGGTCTCAACATGAATGATGTAACCAAGATTTTGTAACAATTTTTTGATTTAAAAGAGTGTCCATGGAGTTTCTTGCCCGTTCTTCTAGAGATCTACGCTAGGGAATGGGCAACTACAGTACTTTCTCAGTCCTGTTTAGATTTTATCTTTTTTTGTCTGCACTTGAATTGCTATAGGTATTAATCGATAGCTGGAATCAATACAAACCAGTTTTGTAAGAAGGAACTTAAATTAAAGGGGGGATTTTGGTAGGGCGTTAGTTAGTTATCCAGCCAGGGTTCATAAATAAATCTTCCAAGCCCTTTATCTAGTAAACAACTGATGTTAAAAGTACTAAGTAACTGTTAATACCATCAGCCCCCCCCCCCAAAAACCAGGAGAGGGGGGCAGGTGACACCTTACCTACTTCTATAGTTCTACAAAGTTCATTAAAGGTCTCATTACGAACTTAGTCAGCTTATTACGTCTGTACAGGAAATATACAAACATCTAGATTCTATGTAATTACTAGATCTTTCTTAACTACATAGGCTAGGTGACCTAACTTTGCCAATTGAGATAGTTTCTTGTTGGGAAGTCAAGACCTTATAATTGAGGTGGTCCTTTTTACCCGACTATTGATAAAGTCAAAAGGAACGGTATATGTATACTGAACTTCGAAGTTTACAATATCGATGTGATAATTATACACTATGGTATAAGCCGTGTTGTTGAAGAGCCAAATAAAAAATAAATAAAAATAAAATAAATAAAGTCAAACCTAAGGGCCAGTCCACATCTCCACGTCACGGCGTCGTCAACGTGGAACGGTGCGGTAACGTGCTACGTTATGTTGCCGCGCGTCGTGCTAGTGCACGGTACGGCAACGTCGCCGTAGGACGGCACGTCACGTCGGGGACGTGGCTCGATTCGATGCGCTCGCTCACTTAATGCTTCATTGTCTTAGCGATTAGTTGTGATTTGTGAAAAAAAAATGCGTTTTCACATCTTTTTAGGGTTCCGTACCCAAAGGGTAAAAACGGAACCCTATTACTAAGACTTCGCTGTCTGTCTGTCACCAGGCTGTATCTCATGAACCGTGACAGCTAGACAGTTGAAATTTTCACAGATGATGTATTTCTGTTGCCGCTATAACAACAAATACTAAATATAGTCAATGGTACGGAACCCTTCGTGTGCGAGTTGGTTTTTTTTCTTCAACCTCTCTGTCTTTTTAACGATAGCAGAAGCAGAATACGTCTTGTGCGGTCCATATCTAGAACGAGACTGACGTACGTTAGTGAAGAATGTAGCAGAATTTTACAAGGCGCCGCGACGTGCAACGTTGCTACGTGGTGACGTGCATTTTTACGTTACGTTAACGTAAATTTGCACAACACACAACGTACCGTGCTGCGTTACCGCACTGTTCCACGTTGACGACATCGTGACGTGGAGATGTGGACTTCGAATTCCTGTCACGCCGACGGTCGGTCAGGATGTCTTCGGAAACACCTCTGTACGTGTCGTGTCGTGTAACAATCTAAAGTAATAATATTATATAGAGGGGGAGCAATCTTCGGACCAACTGGATCCAATTCCGAAATTTCTTTAAAACGTTCCCGTGGGTTACTTTCTGAACAAAACGGGAGCAAAGCCGCGAGCAGAAGGTAGGTAGTAAAAAATAATCCAAATCAACTGGGAAATTAAAACCAATGCCGCTGATTAATAATCTTCGCACACAATTACTTTAATCCGACGAAACAACTCACAAACGTCAACAGCCAAATTCTCATTACGAAGAAAAATAAGAGATTTTAATCCAAATTTTTCATGCAGAAAATTTACTCCCTTTGTTGAAAACATTCAATTATGAACCTTATGCCTTCGTGATAAATGTGTCGCGTATATTTTGGAAGTTGATATTTTAATCAGTCCCATATTGTATTTCCGATGGTTTTGTTACATTAATAATTAGCCTTTGAAATGTTAATTTATATAATTTCATGCCTTTGTTGGTTGTGTAAACATGAAAGTACCGTTTTATTCGCTAATTGCTGAAATAAATGAAAACAAATAAAGTGGCTGATTTAATTGGATATTGTACTAAAATGGTACGTAAAGTAGAATTTCATATTGTTTAATTTTACGTGGGAAGATCGCGATATATTTGAAAAACAAATAATTAAGGCCCTTATAACCCTAAAATTGGCAACTCTATTTGTGGTGGTTCAAACTTCGTTTGAAATTCTGTTGTAATAAAGTTCTAATCAGCTTGCACTGAGGTTTTTACGTCAGTCACTGCGGCCGAATAGTGCGAAATGAGTGGTTGTTTGCGATTTACTAAAAAAATAAAACACACAAGACGTGCTTTATAGTTAGTTCAGTTAGTATGCAAAGTTTCATGATCTAATTTGAAGTACTTTTTGAATACCAGCGGTTTATTGTTCGGTTTGGAAGTAACTTTGGATTTTTTTTCTATCGAGAAAAGTTTATGGAATCGTGTTTTCGTCACATATAGTACTTAGGATTAATCCTCAACTTTAACATATATTTATTTCAAAATTAATGCTGCAGTATTTTAGGCGTAACGGAGGATCATGCTAAGCCATTTGAGGGAGAGTATAGGCCCTTAAAAATAAATTAAAACCATTTGACGTTTACGTATGAAGATAGGTGAATCTACGTTGTTTTCTAATTTACATAACATCATAACATCACGCCTGTTATCTCAAAAGAGTTAGGCAGAGGTGTACCTAATAGTACACCCACATTTATGTAATAGGGGGTGAACCTATTGCCATCAACCGGGCGCAAATCCAAACTCCGTGGCTGCTACTGAGAAATTCCTGATTGAATACCCAATGACACTTTGGTCGACCCGGGAATCGAACCCAGGTCCAGGTCTCAGCAAATTCTAATTTAATCTGTACCCAACTTAAATGAGAACCTTCTTCTAGATAAAATCTTTGAATCAAACGTAACTTTCAAAAAATTAAAAACCATTTCCTTAAAAAAAAACTTTAAAATAAAACGCAGTCCAATATCCTGATCTCATTGGAAATACTAAGGCCTCAAGGCGACGAGAACCGCCCATAAATAGTGCTGCGACACGATCTTAAGTCCCCGGATTTACGGGACGACTCACTTCTGTAAAAGATTGAAATGTGCTGAATAATAATATCAATGGTTTGAATCCTCTGATTTTTCGGATTCATGTTTGTTTTGTATAATATCACTTGCTTCGGTGAAGGAAAACATCGTGAGGAAACCAGCATGCCTGAGAGATATTTCTCGACGGAACGTAAAGCCAAGTCAGAGGCACAGGGCGGCATAAAAACTCTGACACCAGCCGGTCTATTACGTATCTCTGTTGACAGCTCAAAATGATACTAACTGGGTTCAGTGTCCATCAAATAACTGTCAAAAGGTTAGTTTCGTATTATGTATGACCAGTTGTGATCAAATATGACGTCATCGGTGCCCATCGTGGGTGATAGTCACCGTAACTCATTTTGACAGACGCTTTCGTATCGATTCTTCTAATATTTCGATTATGTAAGCATTGTGGACATCAAATTGATGATGTAGTTTAAAGTGGCTTTCGTGAAAGACGTTACACCGTACCCGGGCTGTTAGGTCATCGTAAAGTGATATCCATTTTGTGTAATGCGTAATACCAATATTTTGACATTCTCGGTTGTTATCAAAGTTCGGTGTACAACCAAAGCTTGATAGTCACTGGAGATCAAAAAGATACGTAATAGCCCTACAGGTCTTGCACTAACCACACGATAAAAAATAATAGTTTCAAAATTGGGTTGTCAAAAGACATTATAACGAAAAGTTACGATCACGATCACGTTCTTGTAATTCATCTGCAGGTTATTCTACGACACACATAACCCTTCGATTTTCGTTAAAAACAGGATTTGTTGTATGATTTTATGGTAGAGTAATTCCTGGAATATACTGTAATACAATCAAAGTGAGATCCAGTTGAAACGGAATTTCGAAGAATCTATTTTAATCAGTCGTAGGGATGTGAACCAAGAGAATTTGTAAAAAGTCCGGGATTTTTTTTTTGCTTTGTTGTACGTGAAGGTTCCGACACTTTTCGTATTTTGCAAAACACAGGTTCCATGCAGTCTGTTGCATGTTTTTGCGTTGTTACACTTTCGTATAAGCCTTCGCTACAAAGCGTTTTTTAAGTAAGGATTTTTTCGTGTTAATTTTTTTATGTGACGAAAATGTCGTTTAGAACATTTCACCGTACCAGAAGCATGAAAATAGTAAGTCATCATCTGCCTAGCCTTTTCCCAACTATGTTGGGGTCGGCTTCCAGTCTAACCGGATGCAGCTGAATACCAGTATTTTACATGGAGCGACTGCCTATCTGACCTCCACAACCCAGTTAGTACCGGGTAATACGATACCCCTTGGTAAGACTGGTTGTCAGACTTTTTGGGTCTCTGACTACCTAACGACTGTCAAAGATCTACAAATGACAGCCGGGACCAACAGCTTAACGTGCTTTCCGAGGCACGGAGGAAACTCGGTATGTAATGGGTGGTCACCCATCCACAGACCAACCTAGGCAAGCACGGCTTAACCTAACGATCGATCCGAGCGGCTGTTATTATTTAGCCACGAGCTCCTCGAGCATGAAAATAGTAAGTATTTCAGTATAATCTACGGTTGATACCCTCTCATTTATAGATGAAGTCCAATAATTCCCAAAAAAAAACTACACATTGAACAGTCTTTTCTAAGAAAATAATAATGAAAAAAAACCTTCCATCTGATATTTCTTGTCACTATTCGACTGACAGTTTTCTATGATTGAAAATAGTTAGCAACAAGATTACCACATTATTATTAAAGAAACTGGTTGCCATGGCAACAAAGACGATAGGTATTGATAATTGGCACGTACGCTTCGTTGTAACAAAAATGTCTATTTACTTCCCAAAAAATATTTATTTTACTGACAAGATAGGAATTAATACTGTTATAGGCTGACGTGGGGAAAAGAAAACGAAGATAAAAAAGCTCGAGGTAACACGTGTGATGATATTTTATTTTTATTTTTAGAAAACGGTGTCTTATAATAAACACGTAAAGGTAAATTGAAATCTAAGATGGCGGCGAAGACACGCGTTTAATCACCATGACATTTGAATTGGTGACATTTTTTGAGTTTTAGGTTTCGATACCCCAAAGAGTGCCAACGTGCCCGTGTTGTGTTTTGTTACTGTTTGTCTGTCTCTTTTGAACCAAATAGTAATAGGTATACATTTGGAATTTTCTTAATTAAATAATTTAATAATTAATTTTTAATTATAAATTAAAAAAATAATTTTCATTAATTAATTTTCATTTATTTTTACGATAGTCTCTAACGCAACAACACGTTTCTCGTAACCCCACGAGAAACGTGTTGTTTTCTGCACCGGGCAGTTGTTTTCTGCAGATAATTTTTGTAGTATGGCAAAAATCTAAATGTTTGAGATATAAAACCATTACAATCCTATCTATCAGTTATGAGTATGTTTACGTGCTACACTAACGCTGAAAGCTTTTAACATTGAACTGCATTGTACCTACTGAAAACTGAAAACGAAAAACGGATAACGGATTTTTTGCAACACAACATTCCGATTAACTACTAAAATGAAAGTATTTTTCTTTTCTTTTTAATGAGATTTCAATCGACTATTATTACAACTAAGACTATTAGGATTTTTTTTTATAATGAATAGCAGTTGGCAGTATTATGTTTTCAAAATAAAATACTCATACAATTTATTTTTGTTACAGGTAAAATTACAAATAAACTTCAGGTGCAGTAATGGTACACAGGTGGACTTAATACCACAAGGCAACCTGTACCAGTTGTCAAAGTTTCAAGGTCAGTGAAGTTAGGTTATGTGGCAAATACTTAATAATTTACTATCAAATCCCGGATTCGCTTTTGTTAAAGCACATCACTAATCAACTAGTCACTTTTTATACAAATAAGGTTGAAGTTTATCATAATTGATAAATAATGTCTCGATTACTAGTTTGTTAAGAGTGGTTTGGGAGCAACACTAGTGCTGCCGCCTGCCATGATAAGGATTGATTTTTTGTAAATTCATTCATTCAAGTCATTTAGTGCGTGGTGATTTCTTAAAAATATAAAAAACTTAAGTAGGTATAAATCTTGGTGGTATTAATTAATTACTTACCAAAAACTATAACCATACGTTCTTGGAAACCCGATTTCCTCCTCACGATTTTTTTTTTATCCATATTTCCAAATCCCGGGATATTAACATCCCATCACTAACCTATCAGAAGGTCCTTTCAAAGCCTCGACTTCGCTCTACATTTACTTTATTCCGTGGCTCCTGACCTTAAAGCTCTTCCCTATTTATTGGGGTTCTGCAAACGTTACAAAGGTTCTACGTAATTTAGTTTGTCCTCCGAATTCCGTACAAGAGATATTGCGGTCTCTTGTGTCTTTCAAATGTTTTGTTTCTTTGCATATTGAGTGTCGTAATTTTATTGTTTTTAAGAAAGACAATGGTTCTTTATGAAGATGGCAAATTATTCAAGAACAAAACAATTGAATAGGTTCATTCGGGTGTTTGAAGAGTAGCTTAAAAAATACAGGGTAATTGGTTAACCATGGGCAATACTTTGAGCAAACGAAGTACTCATAATTATGAAAAACTTTTACAATGGGACCAACTATACGCTTCTTCGGGAACGCTTTGGTAAGACTGGTTGTCAGACTTTCGGGCCACTGACTACCTGTAACGACTGTCAAAGATCTAGAAATGACACCCCGGACTTACGGTTTAACGTGCTTTCCGAGGCACGGATGAAACTCGCTATGTAACGGGTGGTTACCTATCCACGGATTAACCTAGGCAAGCGCGGCTTAACCTAAAGATCGACCCGAGTGGCTGTTGTTATTTAGTCACGAGCTTCTTCCTCCTTTCTTTAGAAGTTCTAATCAGAATACACAGAAAAAAACATAACACAAAGTTAATAAAATATTGAATAACGGCCATTTTTAATAACTTATCTACTAACAGGTAACGGAAAGTTGCTATTTCCGTTTGACATTTAACTTACGGACCGTTAGAAACTTATGATTTTTTATGAATCAAAATGACAGGTAGGTGACACGGATAGGATATTCTTTGTTTATAGAAACACCGATAGCTACGGAAGATGGCGTATTAACCAACAGTCATACGTAAGTAACATAAGAAAACGGCCTCAGGGCGACTACAGGAGCTAATTAGCATTTCTGTTTCTGGTGGTTCAAACTTCGTTTAAAATACTATTAGAATAAAGTTCTAATCAGCTTGCACTACAAAGTGGTTGTTACGTCAGTCACTGCGGGCCGAATAGTGCGAAATTAGTGATTTATTGCGATTTATAAAAAATCTATTGATTGGACAAAAAAAACAAAACTTTATCATGCTAATATGTTGCTTGTGAAATTATTTGCGAAAAAAATCAGAATGGTCGCATGTATTTTAGTATGGTTTTTACTCGTTAAAAGAAATTTTTAGATCGTGATTTTTTTTATCGAGTAAAATTTGTTGTATTTTGTTTTAAAAACAATATCATACTAAGATATATCCTGAAGAATATCATATATTTTTCTGCTTTTGTTGTTATTGCAGTATATTACTCGCGTTTAGCTCCTAAACACTGACCGACTTGCAGTAGGATTCTTCTCTCAAAGTAGCCAACAGTAAAGTAACAATCCTCTTATACTCAAGACTGACGCGTTCGTCATATTTGCGAGTAGGTACCCTCACAATGTAATATAAAGGACCGGCATTATCATAATACTTGACCCTAAGGGTGTTCGCAGACAGGCGATTGTCTTATCAACGTGACATTCATGCTTGTACTGCCAGTAAGGAATGGAGAGTTGTTGTATTTCAGCAGTAACGTTAAAATTCCTTGAAAACAAACCTAAAAGAATTGCCATCATTAAGTCGACTGATCCCGCGGGATCTATCTGTGTGGGACCAGTTTACTAAACACCCTAAATCCGGCCACCTTAGGCGTGGGCCTGTGGACGGTGGGCTATGGGCAGCTCGCCGTCCGTCCGTCTCATGACAACAGGCCGTGTCGACGGCGCGTTCGTGTTCCACGCGCGCCTTAAAGAGAGTCAGCAAAAGGAAGGGGTCCGCAGGGCCGATGCCTGCCGGGGTTGCGGGACTTTTCGAAAGAGATACCGTGGCCCTGGAACACAAAGGGCGATGAAGGAACATGGATGGGTTTTAGTCAGTAAAAGTCTGGCACTCCCTCCTGCTCCGTCCAGAGCGGGACGACTCATTTGATGATTTCCCATCCGAAAAAAAGGCACAGGTGTACCTAACAAGTACACCTCACCAGTTATGTTTAAGTCCCATGTAATAAGGGGCAAGCCTATTGCCATCAATCTGGCACAAATAAATACTCCGTAACTGGTACTGGGAAATTTCTGATGGAAAAACTCAGTAGCTTGACCCGGGAATCAAATTAACCCAGAACCTAATGTTTAGCAGTCCCGCTTGCGACCACTACACTAACGAGGCAGAAAAAAAAAGAAAAAAAAAATGTACAATGAATTGTGTTTGGAGCCTCCTTTTAGAATCAGAATCATTTATTCGTAAACATATGTAACAATTACAACACACATTACAAGACAACAACACACAAGATCTTAAAAAATTAGGTCATCATCTGCCTAGCCTTTTCCCAACTATGTTGGGGTCGGCTTCCAGTTTTACCGGATGCAGCTGAATACCAGTATTTTACATGGAGCGACTGCCTATCTGACCTCCACAACCCAGTTATTACCAGGTAATACGATACCCCTTGGTAAGACTGGTTGTCAGACTTTATGGGCCTCTGACTACCTAACGACTGTCAAAGATCTACAAATGACAGCCGGGACCAACGGCTTAACGTGCTTTCCGAGGCACGGAGGAAACTCGGTATGTAATGGGTGGTCACCCATCCACAGACCAACCTAGGCAAGCACGGCTTAACCTAACGATCGACCCGAGCGGCTGTTATTATTTAGCCACGAGCTCCTCGACAACTAGCCTTACCAGGGTATCTTTTTCTTCATTGCGTGTCGATGGCAGTCTAAACAAAGTCGTCACCTACCTTGGCTCTGCCGTCCATCAGGGAATAGCCCAGTAACTGGGTTACTGAGGTCAGATAGGCAGTCGCTCTAAGTAAAATAGCTTCAGCTGCAACCGGTTAGATTGGAAGCTGGCTAGCACAGTCGAAAAAGACGAGGCAAATGATGATCTTTAGAACCAAATGCTTTCCATTCCAACCGTTTAGTCGTCGAGACTCACACGTTCGACTGTTCAAGCCATTAACGTTGCAATCAATGCGACAAAAAAGTTGCTGGCATGAAGTTCAAGCGATTGGTTCGGCTATTTTCCCAGCGCAGGCCAGTTGGCGATCATTGCCGATTCAAAATTGAGTTCGTGTCAAGTGTATTCTTCTATTTATTCCAGCGATTTTTGTTACGACTACAATTTCGTGTCTATGGAAACTGTTTCGTTTATTTCTATATTATAGGCAATATTTGAGTGTATTAATCCTGTTCTTCTTCGGGAACTAAAGGTGCCAAAGCTTAATATTGTTTCGTCGTACTCGTACCTACAATTACAAATAGGTAGGTCGAATGATGTAGGTATAGGAATTGTCATTATAATTTCAACCGTACGCCGAGGGCATAAAGTTCCTACTTCTTTAATTTGTACAAGTTGTGAAGGGACAATGACCTACTATGTAATTGTCTAGCACAATTCAAGTAAGTCGTGGATCTTTCTAGAAGGGTTGGTCACCATATAAATAGCGGACATGTTTGCGGGAGCGGCAGTCGGATCGCCAGTGATCCGCGCAGCTCGTCACCAAGGAACCGAAGCGACACCTAGTGACAGTAGTGGAAGTTTTTGTGTGTGCCGTGACTGGAGGTACTCCAGCAGAAACTTTTTCGCCCGGACCGCCCAACGCTTCACTTTCCCTGTGTTCACACAAGTGCATAGCACCTGTGTGAGCACGGGGGGAGTCGTCCCGGTGCTACCCGGTGATTATACCACCGTAGCGGTCGCGAAGTCACTTCCCGGTGAAAGTTTTTAAAAAAAAAATTAAGAAGATGCCGAAGCCTGGCGCCCGTGGCTCTTTAGGCCACGCTGATGACGCCAGCCAACAAGAATCTCATCCGGAGTTGGACCAGCCGCTCTCGCTACCGTCTCTCGACGACGGAGCGACTGGTGCAGCGCTGGCCAGACCGCCCTCTCCTCGGAGCGAAGAGAAGGTGAGGTCTGGCAAGAAGAGGATCTCCCAAGGCGGAACAAGCGCGGCGGCGGCCACGGCCGATTCGTCGACGACGCCGGCGCCTGCGCGCGGTGCGCCGGCGCCCTCGCCGAGCCTGCCACATGCCGTAGCCGTGCGCCCATCCGCTTTCCGTCCGGTGCCGATCCAGGCCCCGGAACCCGCCGCAGCAATAGCTGGTCGCGCGCCACACGCGCGCGCCACTGCATCTACTGCGCGCGGCACAGTGCGCGACTCCGCGCCTCCCGCGCGCGCACCCGCGCCTACGCCGCGAGTCTCCACGAGCGCGGCTCGCCCCGTAGCGCCTTCGGCGCCTTATGTGCGCCCTACAGCGCGCCCGTCCACCCGTGCCACCGCTGATCCACGGCCCGCCGCGTCGACTGCGCCCTCCGGGGCTGCGTCCGCGGTGGCCTCCACCAGCCGCGACACCCCTATCCCGCGCACCGCCACTGGCCCCAGCCACAGCTCGTTGGCCGGGCCGGCTCAGGCGGAACGGGACAGACGCCCGCTTACTAAGCTGGCGCCTAGCGGCCGCCCGACGTCCTCGGCGCCGCAGGCACCCAACTCGCCGGCGCCACCCCGCGCCTCGGCCTTCGACTCGCCGGCGGCGCTGTCGGCATGCTCGTCTCGAGCCGGCTCGAGCATGTCGATAGCGTCCGGGGGCTCAGTCGACTCCGGCCGGAGCGCCTCAGGGAGGCGCACCCCTACAGCATCTCCGACGCCGTCGCTGGGATTCGGCTATGAATTCCAGCTGGAGCCGCGGCCCCAGCGACGGCGCCGCAGCACCGATGAAGCCGAAGAAGAAGAGGCCAAGCGATACTGCCCGGACTCGCCGCGGCCGCAGCGCGAGCGCGCGCCGCCGCGTAGCCAGGGCAGTGCCGCCTCGCCCACCTTCGCGGAGGCGGTCAGGCGCACGCCCACCGCGTCGCCGACGCCGCCGACGCCCACACCCAGGACCAGTCAACACGGGGTGAGTGTCTCAAAAGTTGACTCTTCCCCAGCTCAGCCGGCGGCCCCTGTGGACGACGGAGGAGCATCGACCAAGAAGGCCACTTCCCTGCCCAAGCTGAAGCCGCCCAAGAGGCCCAAGTATCCTCCGCTGACAGTGGAGAAGCTGCCAGGTTGGGCCGCCCACTTTAGGGCAATCAGGCAGAAGCTGGGTCATCCCCCCAATGCCCGCCCATATGGCAAGGGGATTAGGTTCTGGCCCGACAGCGAGGCCGAATATAGGATGATCCAGAGCTACCTGACGGACCTGGAAAAGGCGGACGGCACCTCGTGGTTTGCTTACTCGCTGCCAGCGGAGCGAAGCATGAAGGTGGCCATCACAGGGCTGCCGGTAGACACCCCCCCGGAGGAGATTGAGGAGGAGCTCCGGGACATGGGGTACGAGCCGGAGTATGTGCGCCATATTAAGGCGCGCGCAGGACGACCCGGCTGCGTGTACCACGCCGTCCTTAAGAGGACCCCGGAGGCCAGGTCCATATTTGACGTCCATACATTCATGTGTATGAAGGGCGTCAAGATTGAGGCCTGGCGGGGTAAAAGAGGGCCCGCCCAATGCCACCGGTGCCAAAAATTCAGGCACTCGTCGCATCATTGTCACCGGCCGCTCGCCTGTGTCCGTTGTGGAGAGGGACACGCTGCGCGGGATTGCCCCCGCCCACGAGACGAGCCGGCGACTTGCATCAACTGCGGGGGTGATCACCCCGCTAACAACGTGCGCTGCCCCACCTTCCAGGCGGAAATTCGAAACAGGCGAGCGGGCACTGTCGCCGCCACGACCGCCTCACGCCGACCTCAACAGGTCACCGAGGGGCCCCAGGATGTGGCCGTCACAGAGGCCCAAGGCGCGTCGCTCATGGCGGCGGCCAACGGGCCCACCATCAGGGGAGAAGCCCCCCCCCCCCTCCTCCACAAAGCGGCGGAGGAAGCGGAAGGGGAAGAAACGGAGGGGAAAAGGCAAGACAGCCGAGCCCTCCCCCCCCGCATCTACAGAGGAAATACGGGACGACCTTACCCCGTCCCAGGCGCAGGCTGTGCCACCCAAAATCGCGTCGCAGCCACCACCTCAGAAGGAGAAGAGAGGGCTGTCTGCTGGTGCCGGCACATCGCGGCCCCCAGCCCTCCAACTACAACAACAACAACAGCGGCCCAAACAGGCTGCACGCGCCGGTCCAGCTGCCGGCGTGGAGAAGGAACCTACAACGACAAAGGAATTCACAGCCTGCGCCGTCCAACTGCTAATGGACTTAATCAAAGCCATAAGGCAGGGACAAGACGCGGGTCTGGTTATCCTCGACGGCCTGGCCTCCCTCCTCAAGCTGTATGGCTAGGCCGCTGAGGGTAATCCACTGGAATGCCCGCGGCCTTAAAGGTAAGGTCGCCCCCCTCCGCCGTCTCCTACACGAAGAAGATATCGACGTGGCGCTAGTAAGCGAGACGCACCTGGGACCAGCTGACAGGCTCAGAATCTCGGGCTACCTCGCTTACAGGAAAGATGAAAGGTCGGCACTCGGCACTCCCTACCGTGGTCTGGCGGTACTGGTGAGGCGTAGGGTCGTCCATCAAGAACTCCCTGTGCCGTCGCTCGGCACGTTCTACGCGCTGGGCGTGCAGCTGCACGTCGCCGGCGAGGATCTCGCCATCTACGCCTGTTACAAGGCGCCCTTGGCCAAACTGGATCCCACAGAGCTGAGGGCCCTTCTTGAGGCTCACAGCGGCGCGACGATCCTTGCTGGTGACCTTAACTGCAAGCACCCAGCGTGGAACTCCGCCGCGACCAACACGGGGGGCAGGCGACTCTACGCGGACGCGGAAGCCTTCGGCTACACGGTGTCCGGCCCAGAGACGCCCACCCACTACCCGGACGCCAACGCTTACATGCCGGACGTGCTGGACATCGTGGCCTACCGAGGGCTACACTGCCAGATCGCACAGCAGGTGCTAGACGACGAGATGCAGTCAGACCATCATCCTGTTCTCGTCGTCCTATCGGGGATGCCGACCCGACAGCTGCCCGCAGCGCCACGTCGACGAGTAAACTGGGAAGTTTTTAAAGAAAAGGCTGAGGCCACCACTCCGACTCGGCCCATGATGACCTCCGCGGACGTGAACCAGACCGCGGATGACGTCACTGCTTGCATACGGAGCGCCTTGGAAGCGGCGACAACGCTGGAACCGCAGGGGAGAGTGCTGCAGCCGCCCCTGCCTGTGTATCTACGACGGATGATCGCCGACAAGAGGCGCCTTCGCAAGCAGTGGCAACAGTCGAGATGCCCATCAATGAAGACCAGGGTGAACCGCCTCGCGGAGAGGATTAAGGCCGAGTTGCGGGACCGGGAAGCCGAGAGCTGGGAAGACCGCATCCAAGAGGCGGCTGGCAGCTGGCCATCCGCCCACAGACTCTGCCGCCAATTGACGAATGCCCCAGCTCCGGTGCGCCCACTACTGGATAGCGGCGGGGCGCTCAAGTATGTCGCAGAGGACCGCGCGGAGGTCTTCGCCGAGCACCTGGAGCGTCAATTCCGACCGAACCCGACCAACGACGTCGACCATGTCGCAACAGTCGAGAAACACCTTGGGGACTACTTCGCCACGCCGATAGCTCCCGAGGAAGAGCCCATATTTTTTCGCCTGGGGCAGTAAGACGCGCCATCCTGAGGACGAAACCCAGGAAGGCCCCCGGTGCGGACGGTATCACCAACGCAGTGCTGCGCCAATTGCCGTACCGTACGGTAGCGGCGCTGGCGCGCCTGTACACGGCGATACTGCGCACTGGGACGTTCCCCTCCTCGTGGAAGGAAGGGCGCGTCATCATGCTGCCTAAGGCGGGGAAAAACATACTGAAGCCGGAGAGCTATCGGCCGGTAACGCTGCTGCCCACCACCTCCAAGGTGTTCGAAAAACTCCTGTTGCGGCATCTCCAGCCGCACATCGACCCACGGCCCGAACAGTTTGGGTTTAGGTCGGAACACAGCACGACGCTCCAGCTGTCGAGGGTGCTGCACCACATGGCGCAAGCCGTCAACAAGAAGGAGTATGCGGTCGCAGTACTCCTCGACATGGAGAAGGCCTTCGACCGCGTGTGGCACGAGGGCCTCATTTTCAAGTTGGCCACGTCCGACGCGCCTCGCCGCGTTGTAAAGGTGGTCCAGTCTTTTCTTTCAGATAGAAGCTTCCGCGTGGTGGTCGAGGGAGCGCTCTCCAGTGCCCGCCCGGTGCTGGCTGGAGTGCCCCAAGGCAGTTGCGTGTCGCCAGCGTGTTACTCACGTTACACCGACGACATCCCCACGACGCCAGAGGCGATGCTCGCGCTGTACGCCGACGACGCCGCGTACATTACTACATCGCTTAACGCGAAGTACGCGGCGGTCAAGATGCAGCGCGCGCTAGACCTACTGCCGGACTGGCTGTCCAAGTGGCGGCTGTCGGTTAACGTGGGTAAGACGCAGGCGATGGTCACTGGACTAGTGCCCCTCCCACCACCTCTGACTCTTCAAGGCGCCGACGTCGAGTGGTCGCCCCGGGTGAAGTACCTGGGGGTCACCATCGACCGTCGGCTCACCATGGGCCATCATGTCCGCCAGGTCGCGGCTCGGGCTGGGGTAGCCCGCCACCAGCTCCGTCCGGTGCTCTCGTCCCGACTGCCGGTGCGCGTCAAGTTGGGCGTGTATAAAACTTATATACGTCCGATTCTGACGTACGCCGCCCCCGCATGGTACGTCTTCACATGCGAGGGTCACAAGAAGCTCCTCCGCACGCAGCAAAATCTTGCGCTGCGGACCATCGTCGATGCCCCTCGCTTCGTGAGGAATGACGTTATCGTGCGGGACCTCGGGTTCGAGAGCCTGGATGCCTTCATCCGGCGCCTTGCGACGGGAATGTTCGCGCGTGCCGACGCATCTGCTTGGCCCCACGTCAAGCACATTGCGCCCTGGCATGCGCGCCCCCCTGACGCGAGGCGCCCCCTCCCCCGCGACCTGGTAGCGGAGGATGTCCCATCACCACCGGACTTGACGCCTGGGTAAGCTGTTTTTCCCGGATACACGCAGCTTACCTACACATGAATGACTCCACACACACAACACACACCCAGTTGCGCGACCTGTACTAAGTTAATATAGGCAGGCCGCGTAGCTTCGACCACACATGCATCCCTACACAGGCACGTTAACTCACGCGTAGGATCGCGGCGCGGGCTCGCGAACCACGCTTGCACTGGGCGGTGTTCACACAACACATTACCGCCCATACATACACTACGGTTCTTCGTCCGTAACGTAACCGGCTAGCTCTGGAAGCGGGGCGGGCGGGAACCACTACATCCTCCGTAGGTGCGTCGGAGTCGGCACCTCTGTCGCTGGTCGTCCCCCGCCGGGCCTCCTTCGGGTCTCACCTGGCGGGGACTGACCGCCGAGGTGCCGTGAAGAAAGCAGCGCTGTATGGACAGCGCTGCAGGCGCGCCTACGGAACACTTCATAGCAATCTCTCACAGGCATGCGACACTGCTGCCGCATGCCACAAGGCCTTGCCTACTAGGCAAAACAATGATAGGCCTGTCGTTACAGGCCTCGGTATGGCTTCCGCGGCCAGGGGGCATAGCCCCGAAGCCGCCCGCCGCGCCCCCTGACGGGGGCGCAGCGACATCCTCGTAGTGTAGTGTGGGAGCGGCAGTCTTCTTTTGGCTACAGTACGAAGCAAATCGAAGTGAACTAGAAGTGCGATAGGTATCTAAGTGAATAGTGATCAGTAGTCTACTAGTGATTGTGTTTTAAATGTTTAGTGATTATTAAAGTTATTCAGTTGTTTAATCGATAGTAATTAATTTATCCCGTACCCAGCTCGTAACAATATTACTTTTAGTTTTTTTCGCCTGTTTGAGTATCCCACTGCTGGGCAAAGGTCTCCCCTTTCTCATTCCAAACCTCTCTGTCCTGTGAGATATCTAGCCATGTTCGCTCCACAAACGAGATCAGATCACCACACTACCTACGCCGCGATCTACCTCGACTTTGAGTTTACCTAAACAATTTCCTAGCTTTACTTTGATAAGTTATTTTCTTTTATTTCTATTTATAAAGGGTGTAAAACACCTCTTAACGAAGCCGAAAGGCACTTGTTCTAGATCCTCGTCATTGCGACCTTAATTTTTTGTTCTACACCTGGGAACCTTCTAGTTACGGAGATATTGGGGGTCAAAGTTCCAACTTTTTGGAGGTTTTCAGGATTCCGTACCCAAAGGGTAAAAACGGAACCCTATTACTAAGACTTCGCTGTCTGTCCGTCTGTCCGTCTGTCCGTCTGTCTGTCACCAGGCTGTATCTCATGAACCGTGACAGCTAGACAGTTGAAATTTTCACAGATGATGTATTTCTGTTGCCGCTATAACAACAAATACTAAATATAGTCAATGGTACAGAATCCTTCGTGTGCGAGTCCAACTCGCACTTGGCCGGTTTCTTTTAAATACAAGTTTTTAATGCAAGATTTTTACTTTAAACATCTCCACGACCACCGTACTATTCAATCCATCCATCAGCACAATGTTTTGAGTGCGTTACATTGAGTTCTACCACAAAACATGATTTTTCACCCCTAAAAAATGTCGTTTCCCAGAAATAATTTTTGCGTAAAGTAACTTCGTTTGATGTACAGAATGCTTGGTTGACGGCTTCGTGATGAAGTCTTTTACACCCTGTATGGTCTGTTTATTATTATTACAGTGCCTATATCATGACTGTGCCAAATAAACATGTTTTTTTCCTTCTTTCTCAATAGAAAACTGGTCATGTTGGTCAAAACAGTCGACTGTATACAAGCCCTAAGAAATCCTCTGACAGTAGAAAAACGTAAATAATATCCCGTATAAACATAATTAGGTAATAAGGGACGGACAGACATGTGTACTTCTTGTGTTAGTAAAAATGTTATGGACAATAAGAGCTAGATTATGGATGCTGACGACAAGAGGGCGGAAATATGGGCTATGAACGGGAGTGGAGTTTGTGGGTCAGTTGCGAAAACGGGCCTTATTTCGAACTTAGATAAGAGTAAGAATGGACTGCAGTTACAGATACTGCTTTGTTATTTTTGTAAACTTCTAAACCAACAGTCATAATATCACCAAAGCCACAAAAGCCCGCCTGATGAGAAGTTTGTTTTTTCCAATATTTCTCTACGGCGCAGAAACATGGACGGTTCGCCTCAAAGACCGACGCAAAATCGATGCACTCGAAATGTGGTGCTGGCGGCGACTGCTGCGGATCCCTTGGACAGCATTTCGGACCAATGTTTCGATCTTGGAAGAACTAAGGATCAAGGAGAGGTTATCATCGACTGTACAGATGCGAATCCTCAAATACTTCGGCCACATTGTGCGAAATGAACGCTCCATGGAACGACTTGTTGTCCAGGGGCAAGTAGAAGGCAAGAGGTCACGCGGTCGATCCCCTACGCGTTGGACAGACCTTATAAAAGCTGCAACACAAACGTCCATGGTCCAAAGCTCCCGAGACGCTGAAGACCGCAACAAGTGGAGGCGCATCGCAAGGGCTTTATCATCCAAAGAGAAAAGTGCATCATCTTCAACCACGACCATTCTGTCAAGAATGTACGACTGAGGAGGAGGAAACCAACAGTACAAATAAGTAACATTTTGTTGGTATTTTAAACGTATCGCTGGAGGTAATGGTCTTGATACTGATGACAAAAAAGATTTTTAAACAAAGTGTAGAGAGATGAATAAATAGTTTTATTGGCGAGTGAAACGGGCATACTTTATGGTATATTAATTAACGCCTGGAATGCTCAGGAACCGGATCTTGATATTTTTACGAATAGCAGTATAGCTATGCTTAATTATTGCATGAAGTTATTTAGTTAATAATTATTATGTTGTAGGCTTGCTGCGCATTTTGGTGCAAATTTTTAGTGCAAACTGTAAGTGCAGCAAGTATCTGAATAAATAAATAAATTAGACTTCCACGAGGAGCGAATAATTTATTTCAGCGGCAGGTTAGGTGTCGAGGCAATAAAACCAACAATACATTTTTTCCCAAAGAAGCTTTGACCAATACCTTGATCATGATCAACAATACATTTTTTCCCAAAGAAGCTTTGACCAATACCTTGATCATGATCTGTCCACGTGGAGCGAATAATTTATTTCAGCGGCAGGTTAGGTGTCGAGGCAATAAAACCAACAATATTTTTTTTCCCAAAGAAGCTTTGACCAATACCTTGATCATGATCTGCCCACGTGGAGCGAATAATTTATTTCAGCGGCAGGTTAGGTGTCGAGGCAATAAAACCAACAATACATTTTTTCCAAAGAAGCTTTCTCCAATACCTTGATCATGATCTGTCCACTTAGAGCGAATAATTTATTTCAGCGGCAGGTTAGGTGTCGAGGCAATAAAACCAACAATACATTTTTTCTCAAAGAAGCTTTGACCAATACCTTGATCATGATCTGTCTAGCCGTTTCCGAACTATCTTGGGGTCGTCTTCCAGTCTAACCGGATGCAGCTGAATACCAGTATTTTGCATGGAGCGGCTGCCTATCCGAGGAAACTCGCTGTGTAATCGGTGGTCAACCATCCATGGACCAATCTTATCAATCACTGCTGTTATTATTTAGCCACGAGCTCCTCCCTTCAATTTTCCCCCTTTTGAACTGAAAATGGATCACTTATCCACTCCATACAATACTCAATACACACTTGATATAACAGATTTCAAATAAATAAATAAAATAACGTATTTTCGGAGCTAAAGTTGGATTTAAAAGGAGCTATTACACTCGCTGAGACAGGGATTTATCGGAGTACGATAAATCTTCTGAGAGAGTTGTCGACTGAATGGCGTACTATCGATGTCTGGTGATGTATGTAGTTGAAGTGACGTGATTTAGTGAGTCAATGCTACGGTAGAATGTGGGATGGTTCTGCATATTTTTTTTTTATTCTTTGAATTTGTTCAGGTAGGAGAACAGCGGTGGTCCAGTGGTGGCGGCCCCGACTTACGAACAGTAAGTCGTGGGTTCGAACCCAGGCAGGCGCATTGCTTTGTGTAATTTATTTCATCACCACTGCTCTCAAAACGGCGAAGGAAAACATTGTGAGGAAACCGGCAGACATGTGACATCTATCAATTCGCACTGGGCCCACGTGGTGGATTATAGCCCATTCCCTCTCATAGAGAAGAGGCCTGTGTCCCATCAGTGGGAACATTAATAGGTTGATGATGATGATGATGAGGTAGGCATTTTTACGGGGACTATGAAGCGTTTTTTGATAAATATCAACAGTAATAATAATACACTTTTGAATTATCAAGGTGTCGGCAAGTCAAAAGCAAAGAAAAATGTTGCCAATTTCAAAGCGTAGATCTTCAGTTTACTACTGTTGCGTCGTACCCATACCTACAATATAAGTAGCTTCTAATAGTAGGTACCTACAATGAAGTAGGTAGGTAGTAGTAGGTATGTATCGAATGATGTAGGTACAAATTCGCAAACTACCTATAAAAGACATCAGGAAGTTGTCATTGTAATTTCGACCGTACGCCGAGGGCATAAAGTACCTATTTCTTTCCTTTGTACAAAAGTTTTGGAAGTTTCTCGAAGGACAGTGACCTATGAATTGTCTAGAAGATTCTAGGAAGTCATGGGTCTTTCTCAAACGTTCGGTCGTCATATAAATAGTCGACGTGTTTGCGGGAACGGGCAGTATTATTTTGGCTACAGTACGGAGCGAATCGAAGTGATCTAGTAAGTGCGATATCTAAGTGAATAGTGATCAGTAGTGTATTAGTGATCGGTTGGAAGTGTTTTGTGATTATTAAGGTTATTCAGTTGTTTCATCGGTAGTAATTAATTTATTCCGTACCCAGCTCGTAACACTACTTAAACATCATCACTTATGTGATTACCAGTAGACACGTTCACCGAGCATAGTTTTTTTTAATTCCCATGTTTTTTTTTAAATCGAAGACATGTCTGTTTACCGTCGTAAACTTCAGGCTGATACTATGACAATATGATGTATTCTATAAGTACTTAAGTTACTGCCATTCGTGTGTACAATCATTTACCGCCGGCAATTAGGCAATTGAATGGAATTATGTTTAAAAACCCGGCCAAGAGCGTGTCGGGACTCGGGCCACGCTCAGTGTAGGGTTCCGTAGTTTCCCGTCCGTCACAATAAGTGTTCCCACTTATGAGTTTAAAGGTGGGTATCCATTATGTAAAAATGCTTGCATATACTACAAACTTAGTCCAGAAATTATTTTGTACAACTTTTTGTCTTTTTTGTACAAAAACTGTTGTTTCCATCAAGTTCAAAATGATTTTCCTAGAAAGTCCTTATAAAGTTCTACTTTTCAGATTTTTTTCATATTTTCTAAACTTATGGTTCAAAAGTTAGAGGGGGGGAGACACATTGTTTTTTACTTTTGGAGCGATTATTTCCGAAATTATTGACATTATCAAAAAATTATTTTTGGAAACCCCTATTCATTTTTAAATACCTTTCCAACAATATATCACACGTTAGGGTTGAAATTAAAAAAAAAAATCACTTCCCACTTTACATATTATAGGGGGGCTACCCTAATAAAACATTTTTTTCCAATTTTTATTTTACCACTTTGTTGGCGTGATTGATATACATATTGGTACCAAATTTCAGCTTTCTAGTGCAGTCACAGAGATTAAGCGAGGACGGACGGACGGACAGACATGGCGAAACTATAAGGGTTCCTAGTTGACTACGGAACCCTAAAAAGTAAGTGGGCAGACGACATAGCTGCCGTTGTGGGAAAAACTGGATGAGGCTGGCACAGGAAGGTGGAGAATGGCACAAGAAATGAGAGGCCTATTCCCAGCAGTGGGTGAGTTCGGGCTGTGGATGATGATGATGATGATGTTTAAAAATAAATTGAAAAAAAATGTTAGTTAATAATGTATTTTTTAATCTGCATGAGTTTTTTTGATAGGAAATAATATTCTTGGGAACTTAATTGCTTAAAATACTATTGCATACCCGACTTGGGTGGACTGTTGAGACTGAAAATGTAATCTATACTAGTATTATAAAGCTGAAGAGTTTGTTTGTTTGAACGCGCTAATCTCTGGAACTACTGGTCCGATTTGAATGATTATTTCAGTGTTGGGTAGTCCATTTATCGAAGAAGGCTATAGGTTATATAACATCACGCTACGACTAATAGGAGCGGAGCATAAGTGAAAAATGTTGCAAAAACGGGGAAAATTTGTTCCTTTTGAAAGCTTTTTCTCTCTTATGTGACGCAGACGAAGTTGCGTGGGTCAGCTAGTGTTTAATATTAAGAGCTTGATGTACACAGTTACGCAATAAATGTATCTTTATCTTTACGACAAAAATCAAAATTCATTTATTCAAATTAGGCTGATAATCAGCAGTTTTAGATCGTCAAGTGCAAAAACTAACTATAATTTACATATAACACACATACTTAACACAGAAGATCTATGAAGTCTTCGATAAAAAGATATCTATACTAATATTATAAAGAGGTAACATTTGTTTGTAAGTTTGTATGTTTGTAAGTTTGTTTGTAGGGGGTAATCTCCGGAAGTAATGAACCGATTTCAATAATTCTTTCACTTTTAGACAGCTACATTATTCGTGAGTGCTATAGGCTTTATTCCCGTACTCCCACGGGAACGGGAACTACGCGGGTGAAACCGCGGGACGTCAGCTAGTCGTAGATATTACTCTAGCCTTCAAACTTCTAGATCTTCAAAGTTTATCAAAAAATTTAAATACAAGAGACAGTCGTCCAAAACGCCCGCCCTTCGCGAAAGTCTGAAATTACTGAAAACCCAAATAACACTATGCCTGACCCGGGGATCGAACTAAGGCCTAATGCTCAGCAGTAGGTCTTGTGACCACTCGACCAACAAAACTGTTAACAAACACTCACCTGCCTAGCCTTTTCCCAACTTTGTTGGGGTCGGCTTCCAGTTTTACCGAATGCAGCTGAATACCAGTATTTTACATGGAGCGACTGCCTATCTGACCTCCACAACCCAGTTAGTACCGGGTAATACGATACACCTTGGTAAAACTGGTTGTCAGACTTTTTGGGCCTCTGACTACTTAACAACTGTCAAAGATCTACAAATGACAGCCGGGACCAAATGCTTAACGTGCTTTCCGAGGCACGGAAGAAACTCGGTATGTAATGGGCGGTCACCCATCCACAGACCAACCTAGGCAAGCACGGCTTAACCTAACGATTGACCCGAGCGGTTGTTATTATTTAACCACGAGCTCCCCCAGAAACAGTAAACAAACACTGATCACAATAAAAGATCAAAGCCCAAAAACACATCTAAAGCTATCTATGACTCCCCCAGGCAATTCACACTTATGCAGAACATGAAACGCGTAAAATCGCTCCGTTTATTAGCCACAGCTATTTCCAAACAGGATATGGAGACCATAAAAGGACAGTGGGGTATCGAGATGACCCCTTTCGTGATATTTGACCCCCTTTCCAAACGGATACATGAGCTTTTTAAAACAAAACCGCTTAAGGCAGTTTTACACGTTATCGCGGCGTTTCATATCCGACCGGACGGAATTGGAGTGCGATAAGCGTTTAAAATTGGTAGATATTTTTAGCCGATTACGAAGGAGAGGAAAGGGTTGGTTTTTGGAATGAAGCACCTTGTGTTTGAATATTATGATGTGAGTGTTATTTCGACACGAAACTGATGAAACATAACATAAAAATAACAACATAAAAATAATGCAATGCTGCCAGCCTTCTGGGCACTTTTTCTGTTGACAGCGATGTGGACGAATTTTTCGACACCCTGTAACCCTTTTTGATACTTGTAAATATTTTTATTTCTATTATAGAGTTAGTATTTAAATAATGTAAATATTATTAGTCTGTGTTTAGAAACATATTTTTTTAAACTGAAATATGGCCGTTTGACATATTTTGTAAAACTACCATATCTATATCTTCTTAAATAATCTATATCTTCAGTAAAAATTAAGTGATGATTTACCCAGGCTTAAAATTTACAAGGTGTCAGTAATCTAAGGCTCACTATATTGTTATAAATTACTTAAACAAACACGCTTAAACTGAACCAAATTATATTTTTTGTATAATAATAAAAAATGATAAAATAATACTAAACTACTTTTAAGGCTGGCTCACATGTTATCGCGGTGTTCTGAATCCGATGACCGAAATCAAATGGATGTGATAAGCCTTTAGTCTCAATTGTTAGCCTGAATGTGAAAATTGGGGATTTAGTTTCGATTCCCAGTTGATGACAAAAGTTTTATTTTAAATTCCTAGGCAT
Source organism: Xestia xanthographa (assembly GCA_905147715.2). Lineage (NCBI taxonomy): Eukaryota > Metazoa > Arthropoda > Insecta > Lepidoptera > Noctuidae > Xestia > Xestia xanthographa. Next base: position 30,380,412 of record LR990644.1, read on the forward strand.
TTGCGGTCGGTTTTATATTTTGGAGGTACCAATTCTACCGTAGTCCAAACATTCGGGTTTCAAATCACAATTAAAACGATGCTTTTTTTTCGGAAGGTAGGCTCTGGGCGGAGCAGGAGGGAGTGTCAGACTTTTACTGACTAAAAACCCATCCATGTTCCTTCATCGCTCTTTGTGTCCCGGGGCCACGGTATCTCTTTCAAACAGTCCCGTAGCCCCGGCAGGCATCGGCCCTTGCGGACCCCTTCCATTTGCTGACATCTCGAACGCGCCGTAATTATGATCATCTGCCTAGACTTTTCCCAAATATGTTGGGGTCGGCTTCCAGTGAAACCGGATGCAGCTCAATACCTGTATTTTACATGAGGCGACTGCCTATCTGACCTCCACAATCTAGTTAGTATTGGGTAATGCGATAACCATGGTTAGACTGGTTGTCAGACCACTGACTACCTAACGACTGTCAAAGATCTACAGTTGACAGCCGGGGCCAATGGCTTAACGTGATCTTCGAGGCACGGAGGAAACTCGGCATGTAATAGATGGACCCATCCGCGACCAACCTAGGCAGGCACGGCTTAACCTGAAGATTGACCCGAGTTGCTGTTATTATTTAGCCACGAACTCCTCATTGTCCAAGATGGTAATTATTATTAATAATGACAAAAATTTATTCATCAGACAGGCCATTAACATAAAAAGAGTGACCGTAATGGCAATATTCGCCATTTTGCTCCCAAATTAGCATGTTCATTGTTTTAGTTCACTCATTCGTTCATTAATTTTGCGTTGCTCAACGGGTCAACGGTATTGCAAATTAAATGGTGTGTTTTAAACTATAATTTAACATGGATTTTATCGTTCTTGGTGTGTATCAAAAAGCATTGTGGCCTGTACGGTCGACCAAGCTATTCGGTTTACATTTTACAATGTAATTTGTAGAGGAGCCCGTGGCTAAATAATAACAGCCGCTCGGCTCGATCTTTAGGTTAAGCCGTGCTTGCCTAGGTTTGTCTGTGGATGGATGACCACCCATTACATACTGGGTTTCCTCCGTGCCTCGAAAAGCCCGTTAAGCCGTTGGTCCCGGCTGTCATTTGCAGATCTTTGACAGCCGTTACAGGTAGACAGTGACCCAAAAAGTCTGACAACCAGTCTTAGCAAGGGGTATCGTATTACCCAGTACTAACTGTGTTGTGAAGGTCAGATAGGCAGTCGGTCCATGTAAAATACTGGTATTCAGCTGGATCCGGTTAGGCTGGAAGCCGACCCCAACATAGTTGGTAAAAGGCTAGGCAGATTGATTTTACAATGTAATTTGCAAGTTAAAATGTAAACTAAATAGCTTGTCCTTGCCACTTTTCAAAAATAAGCTGAGAATTTTTTTAGTTAATAGAGCGTATTACAATATTTTAATTTTTTTGAATGAAAAGGACTTTTCTATTCCGACTTCTAATACACATGGTTAAGAATAACAATTTAATCATGTAAACTTTAAATTAATAGACTTTTGATACTTTTTGAATGCATAATAATGAATATACTGGACATACCTAATTTAATTTATTTTTTGACTATTATATACTTATACAATAATATCTTGACATCAATTATTATTTATTTCTTATGTATTTTGTAATTAAATTTCAAATGACTTTACGCAATGAAATGAAATTTTTAAACCTACAAAATTTGTACGCCATAGTATTTAATACCTTGCATGTCTGATTACTCAGTTTATGTAAACGCATGTTTGACAAATAAATTATCTTGTTTCCTTTCTTTCTTGATCGACCGTACTTGCCAAAATGAAGTGATATTTTTCGATCATAATCATTTCCCTGCCAATTTATTTGTGGTCAGCGCAGCATGTCGATTTCTTCCATACTTTTCTGTTATACTAGTCATCTCATCAGATACCACCACTAAATACCACCACCACACCATGCTGAGATAGGGGCCTTTTGGCCTCGTACAGGACCAATTTCATTTCATGTTTTTTTTTTTTTCTCTTTGTTTTTTTTTTTTTTAAATTAGTTGTAAGTACTGTTAATTTAACCATTTTTATTTGTGTTTTGTCCTGTGCGGGCTAATAAATGCTTTTTCTTTCTTTCTTTTCTTTCTTTTAGATACCTTCTTTCTTGTCATTTCATCCTTCACACAGGCCATTGCTGGCTTCTTTGGTTTTCTTCAACTCTTACCTATAACCATCTCCGTTATTTTTCTCATTCCTCCGCATGACAGTTCATCCCACGATAACCGATTACAACACACTTTTCAGTCACCAACTTTTCGACTTCCTCATATGTTCACATTCCTCGTTTTATTTTTCAATGTGGAGTGCAATTTATTAAAGCAACAAAGAATGGGAAGAAAACTTCGTAAAAGACCCCGGATCTTATAAATAATTAATTAAAAAAACTAGACATTGAAACATTAATGATAATAATCAATCACCTCCATTAATCAAGCTGCAGATCTTGGGGAAAAAATAGCCAAGCTAAAGTGGGAGTGAGCTGGCCACGTAGTACGAATGCACCCGGAAAGTTGGGCACGGATCGTCTCTCACTCTACACCAGTCCTGATGGTGGAAATCGCTGCTGAGGTAGACCGCGGTGAAGGTGGTATGACGATCTGATCTTAGCCAGAGATCGCAGAAGACAGAGAGGTTTGGAAGGAGAAAGGGGAGGCCTTTGCCCAGCAGTGGGACAATTAGAAAGGGGAGGCCAGCAGTGAGACACTTTAAAGATTAACAAAAAAAAAACAGCTCATACCAGTTATAACTTTACACCCCGTTTATTAATAAGGGGGTCATCATCTGCCTAGCCTTTTCCCAAGTTTATTGGAGTCGGCTTCCAGTCTAACCGGATGCAGCTGAATACCAGTATTTTACATGGAGCGACTGCCTATCTGACCTCCACAACCCAGTTAGTACTGGGTAATACGATACCCCTTGGGTAAGACTGGTTGTCAGACTTTTTGGGCCACTGACTACCTGTAACGACTGTCAAACATCACAAATGACAGCCGGGACCGACTGCTTAACGCGCTTTTTAAGGCACAGAGAAAACTCGGTATGTAATGAGTGGTCACCCATCCACAGACCAACCTATGCAAGCACGGCTTAACCTAAAGATCGACCCGAGCGGCTGTTATTAGTTAGCCACGAGCTCCTCGTTTGTTATTAATAATTGGGTAGGTAATGGTTTAAAAATTGTGTACAACAAGCAAACATGGTAACTTTTTTGTTACATTCTACAAGAGAAGAAAACAGATGATAAGATCATTCCTAAGCAGGTAACCCGACCTAGTACTAAGATTTTCATAAAAAAAGAAACTGCAAATATCAAGCTTTTTCTCTCAGACAGTCTGTTCCAAATGAGTCCTCACGCACTACTATCAGACCTTTTATTTAATAAAGAGTTAGGTCACACCTTGAAACCACATCTAAAATTAAAATCCTTTCAAAAAAACTCGCTCAAAATTCAAAGCAAACCCTATTTTCGCAGCTTGCGTCACACTCATAACCCTGCGAACGCTACGCTGTGTTCGCGCGAAATGTTGCCCTGTTTCCGGTTTTATCAGCTTTTATTGGCAACACTCGGTCCGCAGTTTCCCTTGCTGGTACGGAAAGAGAGAACCCATTTTTATGTGGTCACAGACTTGGGGTCGCGGCGTGTGGGTTAATAGGATGACGTAAGCGTGTTTGCGATTTTTAAAAGGGTAAGTTTCTGCGCGTATGAAGTTGAGGTTAACTTTTAAGTGAAATGTTAGCGTGTTTTCATTTGGAAGGTTTATTACTGTGTTGTGAACTTGTGAGCTCATCGGATTTGTGTGCGTCGGGCATTTAAATATTCTTAGGATAAACTGGACAACGTGAACTAAATCGTAATTTGAACTGTTTTAGACTTTGAGCAGCGGTGGCCCAGTGGTGGTGTCCCCGACTTACGAATAGTAAGTCGTGGGTTCGAACCCAGACAGGCGCATTACTTTGTGTAAATTATTTCATCACCACTGCTCTAAAACGGTGAAGGGAAACATCGTGAGGAAACCGGCATGTCCTAGAACCAAAAATTCGAAGACATGTGACATCTACCAATTCGCACTGGGCCCGCGTGGTGGATTATAGCCCATTCCCTCTAATCATGAGAGGAGACCGTGTCCCAGCAGTGGGAACATTATAGATTGATGATGAGACTTTCACGGTTTTTCACTACACTTTAAGTACCTACGGGATAACATCCGTGATTTTCTCTGGTTTTGTTCCCGCAATCATGATGCTTGCAACAGCGTCGAAATATCGGGAGCTCATAAAAACAAAAGAAAATCGCGGATATTATCCCGTAAGTACTAAATCGTTATTTACTTGCAAAAGGTTACTGTTGGATGGGACCTTAATTTTTCCGTTCACATTTCATCTCATGGCAATAGTCACTACCAAGTCAGCTTGAGAAATAATTTTAAAGAGTCGGACAGGGGCATCGATTTGATATTTTTCCACCATCATTCAGTTTGACACTTCAAAGTTTGAGGCCTATATTGCGGTATTTTTATATAAACAAGATTTAAAAAGAACACCAAAATACTTTCTGTATTCATAAAAGTTTGTTGTATGAGTTTGAAAGATATAGATAGATTATGTTTTGTCAACAGTGGGCTTTTATAACCCTGGGCCTAATTTGTAAACTATATTCTCGGCTAACTTCAAAAAACCCACATGATTTTCACAACTGACATTACTGCCATTAAAATTGTTCTGTCAAAAGCCAGTCTAATGACTGATTTAACAAATTAAGCCTCGCCACTCGCTGCTCGCAGCCACAAGTGGCGAGGCACAAGCCAGTCACTTCATTATTCATACATTCTGCAGTGACTCGCGGCCACGCTGCGTTCACTAACTGTTTGAATAATGCAGTCTACATTGTAGATGGCCATTTTTGGTTGGGTTAGTGGCTCGTGTAGTCCCGGCTTAAGCTGCTGTCGTACACGAAAGTTTGGAGGTGAGTTGAATGGTGTCGATTCTGTAGTGCACAAACTAAACTTAATTTAGGCTATTGCTATCTTTTACTAAAAGGCAGTGCGAAAAAAGGACTACACTATGAACTAAGTTAGAGATGTCAAACTAGTTTAAATCTTGCGCTTCACCGTGTTTTTAGTCGACATGTCTTTACGTGCAACCTTCATTTGTATGGAAATATTAGTTCCAATTGAATTTGACAGCTCTAAATTACGTCCGTCTCTTTCTCGTTTTATTAAAGAGAAAAAGATACCAACAGCCTAAATATAGAAAAATATATTTACATAATTAATTAAAAACTAAGTATTAAATAAACTAAAATAAATGAACTAACAACAAACTATAAAAGGGCATCGAAAAACTCCTCCTCAACGCTGTCAACTGGTAATGTGCCCAAGAGACTGGCGGCGTTGCCACGTTGTATGGCAACACTTAGCCTCTGACCAAGGTAAAAGTCAGCTCTTGGGTCACGGGAAGCGTCAACTAGGCGTTTTGAAAGTTCTTTGAACAGGCTATGGGCACTCGGACCCCACGGCCCTAGAGTTTCAACCCCAAACGGCTCGAAAATATAGTTACCACAAAGGTTTCCATATTTACGCCGTTTGAGGTTCTCTGCAGCCGCAGCAGCAGCGCCAGCACAGCACGACGAACTTGGAAGATGAGAAGGCGCAAGAGTATCGACGCAAGTTGCGTCCCATACTAAGGGCCCACCCATCTTCCAAGGAAACAAAGACATGCCGTCCGGTCTCTTGCCATCGTCGCGTGCCAAGCCATTAGGTTCTACAACAGCTGGAACGCCGACGGTGACAAGAGCTCGTCGGATAATGTCGTTAAATAATAATAATAATAGCCTAAATTAAGTTTAGTTTGTGCACAACAGAATCGACACCAATGTCTCTTTGACGACTTTGTAATCTTTAAATTTGACAGATATAAAATCCGTCTTCTCTGTTCAATTCGTGGGGTACAACATAATTATTTGAATCGTTTCGTCAGGGCTCGTTGTAGTTAGTTCTATTCTACTTTCGTCATCATGCTCAATGAAAAACAACTCAAGTCTTGGTTAAAATATAAAGCCAGGAATGGTTACTACCCGAGTTGATTTCCCAGGGTGCTCTGGACATAGTAAAGTTCGAAATAAACCTCCTATAAAAGATTTTTCCGAAAGAATACTACCAAAAGAATTCATGCAAACAAAATTTGGTTTTATTATTAACCCGCAATTATTGGGTATGAAAGATAATAATATGAGAGCCATTGAAATAGAAGCCGTGTGAGACTCATCATATTTGTCTTCAAAAACAATAACATCTTTAATACCTACCTATCGCTGCCCAAAAATGGTTTTTGGCCACGGTAACCTCTGTTTCGCAAAGGTGCATCGCAAGAGGAGATCGTGGCTAAATAATAACAGCCGCTCGGGTCGATCTTTAGGTTAAGCCGTGATTGCCTAGGTTGATCTGTGGATGGGTGACCACCCATTACATACCGGGTTTCCTCCGTGCCTCGGAAAGCACGTTAAGCGTTGGTACCGGCTGTCATTTGCAGATCTTTGACAGTCGTTACAGGTAGTCAGTGACCTAAAAAGACTGACAACCGTCTTACCAAGGGGTATTGGAGGTGAGATAGGCAGTCGCTCCATGTAAAATACAGGTATTCAGCTGCATCCGGTTAGACTGGAAGCCGACCCCAACATAGTTGGGAAAAGGCTAGGCAGGTGATGGTAATCTCTGCTTCGCCAAAGGAACAGCATATTTAGCAGTAAAGACTCCCTTTCAAATAGAGGAGGCCTGGAACACAATCCAGCAGTATCAAAGTTCACCTGTACCCCCAGGATTGTCAAGTGTGGCAATATGTGAACAATATGAACAGCGCGTCTCACGCCACAGACTCGACCCGACCCGCACCGGCTTTCTATGTGATTCGGGCTTTACTCACACTTCAATGCTTATAAAAGGGTCCTTTTTTCTAATAATTCTCACCACAAAGGTAAAGAGGAAAATACGCATCTTTTTTAAGCTTCCCGCATTTGTCGAACACTCATGACAGGTACCGTACGACAACCATAAGTACAGTCGCTGTCAAAATCACAATCATCCTTATGTCCGTAACAATAAAATTGTTGTTACGTTACACTTAAAGTACTTACGGGATAATATCCGTGATTTTATTTTTCTATGAGCTCCCCATATTTCGAAACTGTTGCAAGCATCATGATCGCGTGAATACTGAAGAGGTATGCGGGTGGGGGAAGAATTATTTATTATGAGCAGACAAATCTGTCTACCCTCTTAATAGAAAAAGAAAATCATGGATATTATCCCGTATTTTAAGTGTAGTGAAAAACCGTGAAAAGTCTAAAACAGTGCATTATTGTTACGTTGCTATTACTGAGACGTTACGTCAAATTTGTAGTGAGCTTTATCTTCTGTGTCTATAAGGCTGTTATTTGTCTGCAACTGACAGAGGTGTAGTATCTGTACAAGGACTGTACCTACAGCCCGTTTGCCTGAAGTACGAGACATAACGAGTGACATGTCTGTCACAACTTATTTCTGTACCTAACCCTTTCACGGAGTTTTCGGCTGAGTAACGTGAGGGTTACGTGAGCATTTTAGGGTTACGGGTTGCTGTCCAGCCGGAAATGTGTTTGATGTTTTTTTTTTGTGGGCTTATGTGTAAATAGAAAAGAAAGATATTGGTGTCGACTCTGTTATGCACAAACTAAACTTAATTTAGGCTATTGCTATCTTTTACTAAAAGGCAGTGCGAGAAAAGGACGGCTATAGCTATGAACTAAGTTAGAGATGTCTAACTAGTTTATGCCTTGCGCTTCACCGTGTTTTTAGTCGACATGTTTTTACGTGCACACTTCATTTGTATGGAAATATTAGTTCCAACTAAATTTGACGGCTCTAAATTACGTCCGTCTTTTTTTCGTTTTATTAGAGAGAAAAAGATAGCAATAGCCTTAGTTAAGTTTAGTTTGTGCACAACAGAATCGACACTAAAAGAGTTTAAAAACTATTTATCCCTTTATGAGATTTTAAGATTCTGGAATAAAATGGAGGTTTGTAACTTTTGGAATCATGGAATGGCCAAAAAACAAAAAAGTATAATTGTATGTTTTTAACACAAAGCTGTTTTAGTAGTCGCAATTGCTACTGAACAGAAAGTCCTGTGTTAGATTCCCAGATTAATCATCATCAGCCTACAACAGTCCACTGGTAAACAAAGCTTCTTCAATCGTACGCCATGAGTGCGAAGAATTCAATCGTATTGTTGAATTTGTATTGATAATTTTGTTTGTATTGTTTCGTCTCCGTAAGTCACAACAGGCAAGGAGCCCTGATAGAAGACCTGATTCCCAGATTGGGAAAATGTTATTTGGGGTTTCCATCAGTTTACCAGTAGCTTCTTAGTCTAGCCATAGCCATAGGCTCGACCCTGTCTGGCAACATGTTTATAGGGTCTCTGCTTAACGCTCCAAAGAAAATATGCGTGATATTAATCATCATCAGCCTACAACAATCCACTGGTAAGCAAAGCTTCTTCAATCGCAGGCCATGAGTGTTCATATTTCGGCTCCGTAAGTCACAACAGGCAAGGCGCACTGCTTGAAGACCTGATTCCCAGATTGGGAAAATGTTATTGGGGTTTTCATCAGTTTACCAGTAGCTTCTTAGAGTCTAGCCATAGTCATAGGCTGGCCACTGTCTAGCAACATGGTTATAGGGTCTCTGCTCAACCCTCCAGGGAGAATATGCGTGATATTAAATGACCACAGACTCACACATTACACACTCTTGGACCATACCAATTTCTTTTTACTTACCCCATTTTATTTGTTGCCCATGGTATTTATTACGCTTCCGTAAAAAACTCGTTCAAAACAATACTATTCAAGTAAACCACTATTATCGCTCGCACGGTCCAGTAGTTTTAATGGCCGCCATTTTGAATTTATCCCCGAATCCGGTTGAATCTGGTTTGGATCAGCGCAAACCAGTTTAAAGTGGTTAATGAGACGAACTCTGAATGCAAATGTTTGTGTTATTTTACGAGGAACGTAAAGTATTAAATACTTACATAATTATGTTTTCGAATGTAATTATGTATTTAATGCTTTTATTTTTACCGGCTTTAAATATGGAAGAGGTTTTCAATTGAACTGCAAATTATTTTTAACTGAAGTTACCTCATTAACCTCGGTATTTTTGTCTTTGCTTTCACATTAAGCGGGATGCAGCTGAATAACGGAATTTTATATGGAACGACTGCATATCTGAAGTCAGAACTCCACGATCCAGTTACTGGGTAAAAGAAACCCCATTTTTTTTCGGATTGGGAATTATCAAAGTTGTTCATTTCACTCCATTTTCTGAATCGAATGACCCTCGCCCGTGTCAGTTGCCTTTTTTATTTTATTTTTTTTCGGATGGGAAATCATCAAATGACTCCTCCCGCTCCGGGCCGAGCAGGAGGGAGTGTCAGACTTTTACTGACTAAAACCCATCCATGTTCCTTCTTCGCTCTTTGTGTTCCGGGGCCACGATGCCCCTTTCGAACAGTTCCGCAGCCCGGCAGGCATCGGCCCTTGCGGAACCCTTCCTTTCTGCTGACATCTCTTTGAGGCGCGCGTGGAACACTCCTGCGCCGTCCACTCGCCTGTCGTCATGAGACGGATGGACGGCGAGCTAGCCCATAGCTCCGACCGACGCCCGGTGCGTCTCCCGCGGCGGCCAGGACGTGAGGTTCTCTCCCTCTCACGTTCCGCCACCTCCTTCTCTAGCATGACTGCTTCGCAGAAGGAGGTGACGGCTTCCCATTCCGTCTCGCTCGGTCGCGAAACGTCGCCGTCGTCGTAAAAGATACCCCTTGGTAAGATTCTCCGTTCTGGTCTTTCTCTGAGTTCTGGGCTTTTGTCTACCTGTAACGACTGGCAAACATGTACTTTCTGAGGGACAGAGTTGTCTCTGAAATCACCCATCCATAGACTGTCCTCGGCAAGCGTTGCTTCTTAACCTAAAAGATCGATCCGCTCGACTGTTATTATTCAACCACGAGGTTGTCGAAGCAACAAAGCCAGTCGCCACTATCAATTAGTCCCCCATAGATATCAATTCTCCGTACATTTGCACACTCAAGGCCTCAGATTCTAGTTAGGGATAATGAAATCTGATTAGGTAATCGAATATTAACAGCACACGCTGATTGGCTGGCATTAGCATAGTATCAGGATTGATTGCTGTATGAGGTGGAGGTGCATTATGATGTTACCGTGATGTGATTTTAGTTGTTTGACTAATTGCGCCAGGTCCTGGTCGATCAGTTCAGGCAAAATCTGTCTCTATCTGGTGTATTTTAAACTATGCTATCTGACAGTCAAAGCAGTTTATAGAGGAGAGGTGGGATATTTCAAAAAAATATTGTTAGCATAAGGACAGATTTGATTTACGCCAGATTCGCGTTGGGACAGATTCGCTTAAAGACAGAATATGTACAGACCGCAGCATAAAGTTCCTTTATTTACATAAGGTCAGATTCGCTTTACGTCAGATTATTACACTATAATCTGCCGAACTGCCACGCAATGGGTTCGAATTCTGGGGTGCTTTGTGATAATACTTCCAGGTGTGCCTGATGGCTGCCGGTCCCTGTCAATACGTCTGGAGAAAACAGCAGCTGCTGAGCCAGTGCACCCTGAGCACGGGTAGTATCCTTCCCCAAGGAATGGTAAGAGATTTTTATTCTTCGGGAAATGTTACTGCCCGTGACGAATATTCTGACACGGAGGGGTCCAACCTGGACCAACGGGCCGATATTCAGCGTGACCTTCTGAAACGCAGAGGGCACAGCGGAGGAGCAAGGAAAGGCTCGGTGTGCCCTGCCACCGAGCAAACAGAGAAAGAAAAATTTCAACTTTAGAATGCTTAGAACATTTAGCAAATTTGGGTACCTACTGTAAAAAAAATGGGATGAAACATTAGTACAGGGAATTAATTTTTGGTTAGTAACGATATCTGAAAGGTTTCTTTTTGTTTTTCTGATATTTCGTAATAAAGTTACCTACTTTTCATCCGACTGTACATCTGTCTTTAAGCGAATCTGTGCTAACGCGAATCTGGCGTAAAGCGAATCTGTCTTTATGCTAACAAATGCTTAAAAAGCCCAAATTAGCCTATAGTATGCTCGCCTCCTATTATATGGGACTTAAACATGACTGGCAAAAAGTGGCCTACTTGAAATAAATGCTTTGATTTTGATTTTGGGTGTACTTTGTGGTACACCTCTGCCTTACCCTTCGTTGATTACAGGCGTGATGTTATGTTGTTGTGAGATCCGGGGTTGCGGGACTGTTCGAAAGAGGTACTGTGGCCCCGGAACATGGACGGGTTTTAGTCAGTAAAAGTCTGACACTCCCTCCTGCTCCGCCCAGAGCGGGAGGAGTCATTTGATGATTTCCCATCAGAAAAAAAAAACCGGCCAAGTGCGAGTTGGACTCGCGCACGAAGGGTTCCGTACCTTATCTATACAAAATTAGACAAAACGTAAAAAAATAACGTTTGTTGTATGGGAGCCCCCCCTTTTTTTTTTTTTTTTTTTTTTTTTCGGATGGGAAATCATCAAATAACCCGTCCCGCTCTAGGCGGAGCAGGAGGGAGTGTCAGACTTTTACTGACTAAAACCCATCCATGTTCCTTCATCGCCCTTTGTGTTCCGGGGCCACGGTATCTCTTTCGAATAGTCCCGCAACCCCGGCAGGCATCAGTCCTTACGGACCCCTTCCTTTTTGCTGACTCTCTTTGAGGCGCGCGTGGAACACGAACGCGCCGTCGACACGGCCTGTCGTCATGTCATGAGACGGACGGACGGCGAGCTAGCCCATAGCTCACCGTCCACAGGCCCGCGCCTACGGTGGCCGGGGGCCACGTGGTGGTGGCCCCCGACGCCCGGGGCGTCTCCCGGTTTAGTTTCCCGGTTTAGTCCGTCAGTTAGATTATCGAAAAATATTGGATACGTGTTTTGTGTTTTATCAAATTAATAAAACCGGCCAAGTGCGAGTCGGACTCGCGCACGAAGGGTTCCGTACCAATTTTTATAAAAAAATCACGTTTGTTGTATGGGAGCCCCCCTTAAATATTAATTTTATTATGTTTTGTTGTTATAGCGGCAACAGAAATACATCATCTGTGAAAATTTCAGCTGTCACGGTTCATGAGATACAGCCTGGTGACAGACAGACGGACAGACGGACAGACAGCGAAGTCTTAGTAATAGGGTTCCGTTTTTACCCTTTGGGTACGGAACCCTAAAAAGCCGCGACAGATACTAAAATATTGCTACTAAACTGCGGTGCCACTATAGTCCCATTAGCATCTGGAGGATCGCATGGCATATAAATTTCACTCAATACCCACCAAGTAAAAACTAAATCAACCGTAATAACTATTCCAAACGAAACGAAATATTATATTCGAAACGGCTAGTTGACACTTGCCGTGACCCAAGAACTGGCTTTTACATTCGTCAGAAGCTAAGTGTTGCCATACGACGTGGAAACGGCGCCAGTCTCTTGCGCACATTACCAGCTGACAGCGTTGAGGAGTTTTTTGATGCCCTTTTAAAGATTTTTGCTAGTTTATATAATATTAATAAAGAAGTTTTTCGGAAAAAATAAAACCGACTTCAAAAAAGAGAAAAATAACTTAAAACTTAACTTCAGAAGTCGGTGACTTGTTTGTTTGATTTATTCTTTTTTTGCCATCGACTTCTAAAGCTAAAGTTATTTTTCTCTTTTTTGAAGTCGGTTTTATTTTTTGCGAAATGGATTTTTATTTATCCATTTTTAGTTGTTCCCAAACAAATGTTTGCCATGAATTTATTTTACATTGTCCTCAGAGCATACCGGCGTGATGTTACGTCATGATGTTGTATAAACAATAAACATCCAAGCGATTACAACAATCACGGCAGATTTGCCTTCTATTTTTGAAGAGGTCTATTGTATATCTCCGAAGATCAGCATCAGATGTTCACTAAATTTGAATGGGACCACACGGGAAGCACTAGCTTTCAAATGAAAAAAAAATATCCAAATAAGTTAGCCCAGTCGAAAGTTCTGAAGTAACAAACACAAAAAAAAAATACAGTTGAATTGAGAACCTCCTCTTTTTGGAAGTCGGTTGAAAAAAAAGTGTATAGTTAGTTTCCAAACCATTCAAAATGTGTTGTTAAATGTTACGTACATTTATTAAGCTACCAGAGAAACAGTTTTCCAACCAAAAACAATCTTTGTAACTCGGAAAAGCTCTACTGAAATTGCCCTACATCAATTTGAGTGTAAAACCAATTTCCGCCAGAATATGCAGTAACTAATACTACAGCGTTGTTTACGATACGAGTAGGCTTTCTGCTAAATGGAAAATACGATATACTTACACCTGTAAATTATCTAGGCTTATAATAATAATTGTTTTTGTACTGATTTTTACACAATGGGTATACAGAATGAGTTTTTGAATAGAAATGTGAATTTTGTTGGAACTTTGTCAATAGGGGGGACAATAGGAATTTCTCCTGTTTCGTGGGGTTTACAAACATTTAAAGTCACCTAGTCAAACAGCCAGACTTGGTTTACAATACGGTCTATGTATATTTTTTTGTACGTTGTGCTTAAATGGAATGATTAGTTATTCACCTCAATCAAAATTATGATATAATATTTCGTAACGTTATCATCAACATATCGCCTTACACAGGGTATAAACAACCTCATCACGAAGCCGTCAACCAAGCATTCATCAAATTATGTAACTTTACGCAAAAATTATTGCTGGGAAACGACTTTTTTTTAGGTGAAATATCATGTTATGTGGTAAAACTCAATATAACGCAGTCAAAACATTAATCTGATGGATGGATTGAATAATACGGGGGTCGTGGAGATGTTTAAAGTAAAAATTTTACATTAAAAACATGTATTAAAAAAAAAAAAACTTGTCAAAAAGTTGGAACTTTGACCCCCAATATCTCTGTAACTAGAAGGTTCCCAGGTATGGTGTAGAACAAAAAAATGATCGCAATGACGGGGAGAACAAGTACCTTTCGGCTTCGTTAAGAGGTTTTTTACACCCTTAATACCACCGGGGGATTAGACAGAGGCGTGATAAACACCAAATTAATTCCGATTTCCATGTAACGAGGCGATCTTTTTTAAAAAGGAACATAAAAGAATATCACGCCTGTATACTGAAAGGTTTAAGCAGAGGTGTACTTAATAGTTCACCCACGTTTGACCACTTAAATAAATAAATATCGCTGGACCTTACACACAGCGCTATCTAGTGCCAAACTAAGCAACGAGGCTTGTGTCGTGGACACCAGATAGTTGATATACTACATATATACTTTTATTGTTTGTAAATACATACTTATTATATACGTACATATAAACATCCATGTCTCGGAAACAAATGTCCATGCTCATCACACAAATAGTTGCTCCTACGGTGGATTTGAACCTGGGACCCTAAGAACGTAAGTCAGCCTCACTACCGCTGCGCTATTCGGATGTTAAAACTTACTTACTTTGATGTTTTAACTTTACTTACTAATTCCTGATGCAAATCCTAATAACACTTTGCCCGACCTGGTGATCGAAACCAGGACTCTGTGCACATCAATCAAGCTCGCTTCCACTAGATTATGGAAGCCGTCTTTGTAATAAGGAAGTAACAAATAAATTAGGTAATTAAATTAAACATCTACCCCACTTAACAAGAGGGTAATACATCTCCTTTTCATTAAAAAGCAAGTTAATTAATTAATGTCAAAGTTGCTAATGATTATGAATGCGAGCTCCTGCAATTATTTCGATAATATTCACCATGCTGCTTATTACAGCAACGTGCTGTTTCTTCTGGGGCGCGAAATTCAATTTCTGCTGCAGGCGTACCAATGCGGTGTGGCGTAAGTTATTAGAGTTAGCGATTGATTTGAGATGTATTGCAAAGTAAAGCAAGCTTACCGTTTTACCTAAACTGTGCCTGTTTAGGGTTCCTCACCCGAAGGGTAATTACCAGGACCCTATTACCAAGCCTACGCTGTCCATCAGTCTGTCTGTTAGCGGACTGTATCTCATGTTCCGTAACAGATAGACGGTTGAATTTTGCTACTATACACTGCGTTAGAAGCAGCTGGAAATCTATACCAGTTCCGACGTATACCTTTTGGATTAACCAATGGAGTTTCCAGCTTCCAAAGAACTATAGATTGGCTTATTCGAACTGAAAAATTGAAAGGCACATTCAAATATCTACAGCATGTGTATTTCTAATGCTGCTATAACAACAAAATAATAATAAAAGGGGTTTCCCCTACTATGATGGTACGGAACCCTTCATGCGCGAGTCTGACTCGCATTTGGCCGGGTTTTTTTTCTTGATGTGGTAATCCTCAATGGATATCCCCCGCCTTGGGGAGAACGCGGGGTCTGTCAGACTCATACTGACTGAAGCCACACCGGTGTTCCCTCGCACACTTGTGTCGGGGGGCAGCAAGATCTAATGCGACTTCCTCTGCTCTGGACTAGTGGCGCCTGCTTGACCTGCGTGCCAATATCCGCGGTGCTTGGGGTAGCTGCGTGGTGTGGTAGCCGTCAGTGGGCTATTTTAGCGCTGCGCAGTTTCTTCGGGCGCCATCTTGGTTCAACTTTATGGCTGACCAACTTCTTTAAATTAAAAGTGTTTGAATTGGTTTTTATTGAGTCGCGATAAATCTATTTTTACGACTGTACCAGTCAGCTAATAAAAATCTACAATTACTGAATTTATTTATGCAGTAATTGTAGATTTTGCTCATGTGCGTGTTGGTAAGGATTACAAATCATCATCATCATCATCTTTCTGAAATCCCTGATACTTGTGGTCGGCGTAACACGATTTTTTTCCATGCTCCCCTGTCAACCGTCACACAATCATACCCTTATACTATACCTTTTTCATTCATATCATTCCTCACACAAAGGAAGGATTAAGGATTACAAATCATAAACTATTAAATGAGCAATGTTTGAATGTATAACATTTGTAATCACGTTCTCGAAAACGGATTTAACGATTTCGATGGAGTTGTAAGGTCTTAAATCAGGGAAAATTAGTATTTTGTATTTTCATCCTAGCAGAGCTCGGTCGCTAATACTTTAAGCTTGCATATTATATATAGAAAGAATCTTTATGATGTGTCTTCACCATGACGTGATGATATTGGTATAATGTAGTTTAATTATCATAAGCGATCTTTTCAATTATCCTTTGAATGGAAAAACGCTCCGCTCATGCCTCAGACCAGCTGAATCCCACGAGTGCGCGCACACATATATCAATTTGCGCCCATTAAAGTCTTAATAATAAACAGGCTTTGATGTATTGCTGAATATCAAGGCGCTAAATACGGTAATAAACATAATGTGATAATAATTTAATATTACACTAGTAATGCTTTTGGTTTCAAGCAAAAGGAGTTTGATTGTCAAAGTTTTGAAATTACGGAGGCTAACAGAATTGTTACTCGTCATAACAGGTAGTCAGTGGCCCGTAAGTCTGACAATCAGTCTTACCAAGGGGTATCGCATTACCCAGTACTAACTAGGTTGTACAGGTCAGATAAGCAGTCGATCCATGTAAAATACTGGTATTCAGCTGCATCTGGTTGGACTGGAAGCCGACCCCAACATAGTTGGGAAAAGGCTGGGCAGATGATGATGATGATTATTCTTTTTCTTAGCGTGCCGTTGGCATTCTAAATTGGTCCAGCCCAAATTTTTGGTAACTATTAGTTTGGAACTGAAAGAAGCGTCCATCAATCAGCTTTTGTGATGTGTAAACAACCAGGACAGACAGGACACCATATTTAACTGTTCTATCATTTGTAGAACAACACCTCATTTACACTCCAGGGCAGAGTCATCCCGGGATCTCATGGCGACATGGAGAGAGCGACTGTCGCAACCCCGTGCAGGGCACGCCACGATAGTGGCGATAAGTCCCCTCTTTGAGGAGTGGCTTGAGAGACGCCACGGCGTCCTCACCTTCCGCCTGACGCAGGTCCTCACCGGACACGGAGTGTTCGGGAGGTTCCTGCACCGAATCGGGCGGGAGGAAACGCCCGGGTGCTTCCATTGTGAGGATCGACCGGAGGACACGGTGGAACACACGGTGGAGGTGTGCCCCGCGTGGGCGGAGCACCGCCGTGTCCTCGAAGCGGCGATCGGCGGCGGCGACCTCTCGCGTCCGGCCCTGGTGCAAGCCATGGTCCGGAGCGAGACGGAATGGGACGCCGTCACCTCCTTCTGCGAAGCAGTAATGCTAGAGAAGGAGGTGGCGGAACGTGAGAGGGAGAGAACCTCTCAACGTCCCGGCCGCCGCGGGAGACGCCCCGGGCGTCGGGGGCCACCACCACGTGGCCCCCGGCCACCGTAGGCGCGGGCCTGTGGACGGTGGGCTATGGGCTAGCTCGCCGTCCGTCCGTCTGATGACGACAGGCTGTGTCGACGGCGCGTTCGTGTTCCACGCGCACCTCAAAGAGAGTCAGCAAAAGGGAAGGGGTCCGCAGGGACCGATGCCTGCCGGGGTTGCGGGACTGTTCAAAAGAGATACCGTGGCCCCGGAACACAAAGGGCGATGAAGGAACATGGATGGGTTTTAGTCAGTAAAAGTCTGACACTCCCTCCTGCTCCGCCCAGAGCGGGAGGGGTTATTTGATGATTTCCCATCCGAAAAAAAAAAAAAAAGGGCAGAGTCATCCTAATCCTAATTATTTTTCTAATTATTCATTGGAAACCGTCTTAGTTCTCTTTAGTCTTAGCTTAGCTCTTTGTCTAGAGAAAAAATGTATTAATTAAAACATTTACTTTCTCAACCGTCGAGCAAAAAGATTTGCAAAAGTGAAGTAGAGGAACGGCAAACGACTCGAGGCTTTAAAAAAATGCAAGTACCTTCTTCTTTAAAACATGGTGACATGAAAAAACAGGCAGAAGTGGTTATAAGCGGTAAACGGAGTTTTTTAAAACCCTACCCTAGGGCTAATGTCCTGGTTTTGGTTTTACTAGGTTTTAGAACCTAATCATCGCAAATAGCTGCCGTATATATCCCGTTTATGATGAATTTCTTCGATGACTAAATAAAAATGGAATACTGCTGTGTTGCATTCAATATATTTACATAGTATAAAACAAAGTCATTCCCGCTGTCTGTACGCTATATTATCGGCTCTCAGACGCGCGCACGTCCGTTCACTACCGCAGCTCAAAACTAACTGCTGCCCTACCATCGTACGCGCACTAGAGACGACATAACGCTCCCCTCTCCTTCACTCACAGACACTACAGGATTTTAATGTAGTTTTCAGCAATAGATAGAGTGATTCCAGAGGAAGGTTTATAATATTTACTAGTTAGTTACTCTTTGTTTCGAGTTTCCAATATTTTATTAATATTAGTACCCATGTCAGTTTAGAAACGTATTTTAATTTCGCGGTCCACCCTGGAGTTTCTACCTAAACTTCAGTTACTCAATTCTGAAACCAATACACCGCATTTTCGAACGAAGATTGAAAATCACGCCTCATACAATATAAGTTATTGAAACTGTATCATATCAAGAGTAGGTATATTGCCTAGCTAACCTACATGTTACGTCAATGAAGTTAGACAAGTTTGGAAACTAGATCGAGCTTCAATGAGCTTCATACAACATATTATTACGTCCCAAGAGCTGGAGTTGATCCATTTAATCAATTCTTAATTAGGTTAATCAGCATAAAATGATCTCGTGGGTACATAATAACACCCGCACTTCAAGATTAAGACGCGCTTGGTCGGTTGGTGGATGGGTGACCATCTGTTACATACCGAATTTCCTCCATGACGCAAAAAGCACTTTAAGTCCCTGGTGTCATTTGTAGATCTCTGATCTGCGTTCTGCGTAATTTGAAGGAAAACATCGTGAGGAAACCGGCATGTCCTAGAACCAAAAAATTCGAGGACATGTCATTGTGACATCTACCAATCCGCACTGGGCCTGCGTGGTGGATTATAGCCCACTCCCTCTCATAGAGAGGAGGCCTGTGTCCCAGCAGTGGGAACATTAATAGGCTGATGATGATGATGATGATGATGATGATCTGCGTTGCAGGTAGTCAGTGAACCGAAAGTCTGATAACCAGCCTTACCAAAGAGTATCTTATTACCTTGTACTCACTGTGTTGTGGAGGTCAGATAGGCAGTGACTGCATGTTAAAATACTGGTATTCAGCTGCAAACGGTTAGTCTGAAAGCCGATCCCAACATTGTTGGGTAAAGGTGAGGCAGATGATTAGCATAATCAGGCTTAGTGTTGCCCAAATGCAAACAAAAGACGAGACCTAAGTCAGTCTTGGTCTTGCGTCAATACACCTGGTCTTGGTCTTGGTATTGCGCTCTCAGTCTTGGTCTTGGTCTTGGTCTTGCAGCAAGAGTCTCGCAAGTCTTGCGAGACTCTACTACTTAGACTAGACTACTTTCAAATACCTATTAGTCTATTGCTATATAATAAACACGTTAGTTTAGATTTTAGAACAACGTAACAGAGTAGGTACATGTTGAGCTTAAATTGACATAGGCATAGTGAACCACCAAATTAATAAAATTAATTTGACAATAATTATAAAAATACGCAATTTAGTACCTAAGCGTAATTACTAACGTTATGTAGGTACCATTAAAGGTACCTTTAATGATTTTGTGTATGTGTACTGGCTATCCTAAACTCTTCACAAACAACTAGCGGTTAAAATAATTATCACATATACTTTCATCTTCATCAGGACTAGCTAACGAAAAATTTTATTAGTTAGAAGTATTAACTTCTAACTAATAAAATTTTTCGTCAGCTAGACTTTTAATTACCAGCACAAACATCTAAAACATGAATTAAATTTTTGATACCTACATTAAAATGTAACAGTTAGTAACAGAATTTATAATAATACTATACTAATTCTGGGGACCGTCTATCAAAATTGATATCGAAACCAAATATCTACTATAACGCCCAAATCTCAGTTTGACTTAACTGCAAGACGCAAGCATCTTGCAGGCTTAGACTTGTTCTTGCTCAAGTCTTGCAGGGTTCAGTCTTGGTCTTGGTCTTGCTACAATAAGTCGGTCTTGGTCTTGCAAAAATGCAAGTACAAGACCAAGACTGCAAGACCAATACCGATTTTGGGCAACACTAATCAGGCTACAGCGTCCTCACTCCTAAGAGGCCAGCCTCCGCTTTTTAAGGAGTTGTCCGTAATCCGCCAAACAAGCCCAGTTCGGGATGGTGGGTGTCATGTTTCTGAATTTTTGATTCGAGGGCATGTTGGCTTCGCTACGATATTTTGATATTTCTTCAACATTTCAATTATACAATGTTAATTTCTTATCAGGTATTCAGCTGCGTCTAATTAGACTGGAAGCCAACCCTGATATAGTTGGGAAAGGGCTAGATGATTCGACTTTTTCTAGTTATTGTCAAAAATACCTGGATTTTCGGGCAAAAATCTTTGCTTTTCGTATCAATTCGCTACCTTATCAGATTTATTAATGTAAGTGTGTACAAAAACGATTTTTCTACAGATTTATTATATGTAAGTATAAGTACGTATATAGACTAGCGGACGTCACGCGGTTTCACCCGCGTAGTTCCCGTTCCCGTGGGAATACAGGGATAATATATAGCCTATGTGACTCAGGGTGAATGTAGCTTTCTAATGGTGAAAGAATTTTTGAAATCGGCGCAGTAGTTTTTGAGTTTATTTATTACAAACCTACACACACACACACTAATACAAATCTTTCCTCTTTATAATATTGGTGTAGATTATAGTGTAGATGAAGAACTACCCACCTCTGACCCAAAACACACACTTTCAAAGTAACAAACGCCAACGTTTCCGGTACGTACAAAATCGCCACGATACGTCTTGGGGACGTATGGGCCACCGTACGTCTCGGGGACGTATGGATAAATCTCTTCGTGTCGTGAGATACGCCCCGATTTGCCAGGGAAATAGCACTCGATAAAAGGTAATGCTAGGTAAATATATTTCGTGGGAAAAGAAGTGTCTGACTCTTAATACAAAGGCGATAGAGAACATAACTCTACGACAGATAATAAACGGGTAGTTGTACATATAAGCATAACATTACGCCTGTAATCCCCAAAGGCTTATGCAGAGGTGTACTTAATACACATTTTGACAGTTACGTTTAAAAAGTACCATGTAATAAGGTGCGATCCTATTGCCATCAATCGGGCACAAATCCAGGAGTACTTACTTAATACTCCCACATATCGCCAGTTATGCTTAAGCCCCATGTAATAAGGGGCGAGCCTATTGCCATCAACCGGGCATAAAGCCAGACAGGAGTCTCTCCGGAAAGTCTCTCGGGAATTTCTCAGTAGCAGGAGCTACTGAGAAATTCCTGATGGAAAACCCCAATAGCACTTTGCCCGACCCGGGAATCGAACCCAGGTCCTCATGCTTGCGACCACAACACCTTGTTTACCATTCGAGTTCTGGAGGGTACAATGCGAACGACGGGCATAAGAAAATAATAATAATGAAACCTTTATTTTCAGGCAACTTTGGCCCATAGATAAATATACCTTCCAGACTAACATACATTTGTGATAAAAATACAAACTGTATTAATATAAAGGACCTTAAAATTACGTTAGTATCAATTCTCTTGTGCACTATGTCACCGTGCGTTCATGTGGCACTTGCCCGTGGAAGCGACGGAACACCACTCCCTGCGGCGAAAATGTGTGGTATATCCTGTATTGGGGCTTCCTCGAATTATATCCGAGATTGGTCGATTATAGCCTATCTAGCCAGATAGCTAATTATGCTAAAGGATTGGGAATTCACCTAAATTACTTCACAGATTATTAGCTAATACAGTTTAGTAATTAATAGATAGGTAATTACTGATAACGTAGGGAGAATCATTAACGCGTCAGTTACCTCTATTTGAGTTCATCCTTTGACGCACATGTTTACTGACTACTAGCAAACATTAGTAAATCAATGATAGGAATATGTATTAACATCTACATCAGTCAATGACTCAAGAGTCATTGATATTGTTACAAAATATCGCTGACTCTTGAGTCTTAATATGTCAAACAAAAAAAAACTTTTTTCCAAAAAAATAAAACCGACTTCAAAAAACACAAAAAAGTGAAAAATAACTTTAGCTTCACAAGTCGGTGACCTTTGTTTTATTCATTTAGTTTTTTTTTTTCACCGACTTCTGAAGCTAAAGTAATTTTTCACTTTTTTGTGTTTTTTGAAATCGGTTTTATTTTTAAGCAAAAAAGTTTTTTTTATTTTTCCATTTTTAGTTGTAATATCCTTATACAAATATTTGCTATGCATTTATTTTACATTGTTAACAATACATGTATTGGTACTATTACCATGACATGTATTGTTAACAATACATAAAGCCTATGCTAGCCTATGCTTATCCCCAATAAATGGAACTTAACATACCTACCTAAGCTGTCGAAATTTGGGTGTATTGTACACATCTATCTGCTTACCCCTCAGAGCATACAGGCGTGATGTTACGTCATGATGTTGTATAAACAATAAACATCCTAGCGATTGCAGTAATCACGACCGATTTACTAGCTAGTTTTGAAGAGTTCCATTGTACATCTCCGAAGATCAGCATCAGATCTTCATCAAATTTAAAGGTAACCATTTCAGGAGTATATTCTTTCAAATAAAAAAATAATTTTGAGAATCGCTCCACAAATGGAGGAGAAATCGGTGAACATACATGAAATTATACCACACAACTGAAGTAAAAATGTTCATAAAATGAAAACTACTGGGCCAAACCATGTTAAATTTTTATGGGACCCAATGGCAACTATTCCGCATCAAACTTAAAAAGAATCACGTAAATCGGATCATAAATGTCAGAGTAATCGGTGTCCACACATAAAAAAAAAAAAGTACCAGTCGAATTGAGAACCTCCTCCTTTTGGAAGTCGGTTAAAAACAGTTGAACACTCGATCTTCAATTGTTTTGCTTGACATATTTTGTAACAATATTCTGATTTAAAATATGTCTTGTTTAAATATGATTGTGTCCATGGAGTTTCTTGCCCGTTTTTTACACCCACATTTTAGCAGATATCTTGAGTCCCATAATACAATAGGGGGAGACCCTATTGCCATCAACCGGGTACAAACTCAGACACATATTATATACACTTTAGAATCGAACGAGGCACTCCCACTTGACCACAACGAGGCAATCTCGAGTTAAACGTTCTCTAATTTAAAGTGCTCTCATATTTGAGGTATTCCTCGAAGCGCTCCCGTTTTGAAACGCTCCCATCTAAGCGCTCCCGTTTTGTTCCTCTAAGCGCTCCTACGTTTAAAAATATTAACATTTATTTCCTCCAAGCGCTCCCAAAAGGAGCGCTTGGAGGAACAAAACGGGAGCGCTTAGATGGGAGCGTTTCAAAACGGGAGCGCTTCGAGGAATACCTCTCATATTTGACCCATGTTATAAGTTTGGTTTATTTTTAAACCACGTAGGTAATATATTATGAGGTAACTTAAGAGCCTATACTACCTCAGATTAGCAACTCTATTTGTGGTGGTTCAAACTTCGTTTGTAATACTGTTAGAATAACGTTCTAATCAGCTTGCACTACAAAGCGGTTGTTACGTCAGTCACTGCGGCCGAATAGTACGAAAAGAGTGGTTTTTATTCCTTATAAAATCATATTTTCGTCTTTTGGAAAAAATAAAAAAAGACCTGCTTTATAGTTAGTTCAGTTAGTATGCAAAGTTTCATGATCTAATTTGAAGTACTTTTTGAATGCCAGCGGTTTATTGTTCAATTTGGAGGTAACTTTGGGATTTTTTTCTATCGAGAAAATTTTATGAAATCGTGTTTTCGCCAAACATAAGACCTAGCACTACTCCTCAACTTTACCATATATTTATTTCAAAATGAATGCTGCAGTATTTTAGGCGTAACGGAGGATCATGCTAAGCCATTTGAGGTACTATAGGCCCTTAATGCTTAACTTTCTACGACAAAGTACTAAGTTTGTTTTGTTAGCTTTTAGGAGTTCTAGTATTACAACGAAAATGAAAAAGGTTTTCGGGCTCATGTACTGTTAACTTTCCTTAATAAGGTAAAGTAGGTACAAGCTGATAACATCGCCGAATCTGAAAACGAAAACTGTTTTTTTTTTTTTTTTTTTTTTATTACAATATGGGCCTGCTCTTGACCTCGATCACGCCTGATGGAAAGCGATGGATGAGATCTATGATGGAACGAGCGTGCCCAGAAGATGCCTGTTCACTCTTGCTTTGAAGGCAGGCGGGTTAAATGTTAATTAAATTAATTATGTTAATTTTCATCCATTTATTTTATACAGTGTGTAAACAGACTTATCACGACGCCATCAACCAAGCATTCTGTACATCATATTATTATATGTAAGTTTACGCAAAAATTATTGAAAGAAAGAAAGAAAAAGCATTTATTAGCCCGCACAGGACAAAACACAAATAAAAATGGTTAAATTAACAGTACTTACAAATTAATAAAAAATAAACACAGAGAAAAATAAAAAAAAAACATGAAATGAGATTGGTCGTGTACGAGGCCAAAAGGTATCTCAGCATACAGCATCATCATGACATTTAAAAAAAAAACGTCACAGCGCTGGTATTCTGATAGGGCCCAGAGTGATGCCACGGTCAGACACGGATAAATAATAAATACATAAAGTGTAAACAAAAAAATAATACAAATATGGGTAGAATAAATAGAGAAAATAATAATTACATCCTCACTCTACGTAACCACTGCTGCTGCTGTATTGCTGGGAAACGACTCTTTTTTTGGGGTGAAAAATCATGTTTTACGGTAAAACTCAATGTACCGCACTTAAAACATTATGCTGGTGGATGGGTTGAATAGTACGGTGGTCGTGAAGGTGTCTAAAGTAAAAAATCTTACATTAACATTTTTTTTTAAATACATGTATTTAAAAAAAATGTTGTAGAAAGGTTGGAACTTTGACCCCTAATATCTCCGTAACTGGAAGGTTCCCAGGTATGGTCTAAAACAAAAAATATAGCAAAGACGGGGAGAACAAGTGGTTTTCGGCTTCGTTAAGTCTTTTTACACCCTTTAGTTAAGTGCTTAAAAATCAAAACTCAAAGTTTCACAGGCATTTATTTGGTCGACGACATTAGGAAACATTCATACCCACATTTTGATAGAGGAGGCGAGTGTGTTGTCATAATTCGGCACAAATCTAAACTTACAAGAAATTCCTGATGAACCAAGATAGATAAAACTATAATGATTAAAATGTGCAAAAGCGTTTTTTTTTTTATTAATTCAAGATGTAAACGAATCTTTTACGAAAATGGTAGCTACGCGTTCTGTACATTTAACTAAATAACTCTACCCAATCATTTATTGCTGGGAAACGACTTTTTTATGGGATGTAAAATCACGTTTTACGGTAAGACTCTATATAACGCACACAAAACACTGTGCTGATGGATACATTTAATAGAACGAGGATCGTGGAGGTACTTAAAGTAAAGTTATTATAGGTAAACTTGTATTTAAAAAAAACGAGTAAAAGAGTCGGAACTTTGAACCCCAATAACTCCGTAACTAGAAGGTTCCCAGGTATAGTCCATAACAAAAAAAAAACATCGCAATGACAGGGAGAACAGTCCATTTTGGCTTCGCTACCAGTATTTTTACAAATTAGATCTAAAAGAAGCCTAGATTACACTGTGAAATCTCTTCTAAAGAGACCTAACTGATCCCACATTTCCCTGTTACAAAATAAACCATCACTTTTTATCTGTTTCTTCCCACATTTACCGCGTAATACCTATAAATATCGTACCAAAAAACGATGTACGATAAAGGAAACAAATACATATCGGCGGCGGATCGTACATAGTTGTTACATGCCAAGGAAAATGTTGTTGATGACGAGGGAAAAAATCTGGTGGTCTGTAAGGGTGCGCGTAGACCGTCCATTTTTGGGTTGGTCTTCATCGTAATTTTTGTCCAGTCCAACTCGATACAGTCATTGGTCAAGTTTCCCTGGCCTGGTGCATGTCAACCTTTGTGTTAAATGATAAATGATGTTTATTTTGCAAGTAGGTTTTTACAAACACTTTTACACGTAATTTTTTTTTAAACTAGATGGGGCCGGTGTTTCGTACCTTACTACTCTGAGAAGAAACAGCCGAAACAAACTCAGAGGTCTCTTTTGAAGTCCAGACATAATCTTGCTCAATTCACATGAGGACTATGCAGATTAGTGTCTGAGATGGTCTTTTGAAGAAAGAACCACACAGATTTGAGTGGACCTGTCCAGTCATTGCAAGCATTTGTCAGTTATCGTGTAGCTCGACTCAAGGAGCTCAACGAAACGACGAACAATACCAAAGAAAGGACATTTGGGTAGGTCGCTGTTGTTTTGTATAGTTATGGCGCTGTCAACACAAAAATCGTGCTTACTGTCTATTTGTATGGGAGTATACGAGACGTCACTATCACTGGGCGGCCAGGTTTTAGAAGAAAATAATTAAGAAATACTGAAATAAAAAAAAGTGTGGATTATTTGTGAAATATGATTCGTTAGCGGTTTAGGTATGAATATGTTGACTTCATGTTTTTAATTGCAGACCCATAAAAAGAAAGAAAGAAAAAAGTTTATTTGACGTCAGATAAAAGCACACACACATATTTAAAAAAAGATACAAAATAAGGAGGAAAAGCAGCTGTGTGCCTCACGGCTGCGCCAAAAAGGTCCATTTCAGCATTCGTGCCAGACAGGTGATGGTGATTCTGTCTGACGCTGGTCTTCCAATGAACCTTGAGGGGTATGTAAGTAACGACATACGTCAAAATAATAAAGACATAGAACCGTTAATTATGTTTTTAAGACCAATCTTTGCAATTATTTTCTTTCGATCTGATTTCGTCCAATTATGTATCGAGTCCGTCCAAGGTCTTTGAAATATGATGAATATTAACATTTTTTTTTTGATGTGCTAGAACAAACAGTTTTTCTTAATAAACTGCTTAAATAACATCAAACGAATTAAGTGTTGTCAGCCCCCGACTCGTCACTGTTCCGACTGGACATCGAAAAACAAAAGAGCACGATTCACAACTGGTGTTTCAAATATTTTTGTTTTCATAGTACCGATTTTAACTTGTCTAAAACAAGAGACAATCGCAACAAAGCGTGTCTCTTACAACAAGTTATAATAAGACTAACATAAGCTTTTTAACCGACTTCAAAATAGAAGGAGGTTCTATGTTCGGCTGTATATTATTATACCGAGAAAGATACGTCAATTCACTCACAATTTAACATACTTTTAAGGCGATTACATGTGCTAAATTAGCAACTCTATTTCTGGTGGTTCAAACTTCGTTTGAAATGCTGCTAGAATAAAGTCCTAATCAGCTTGCACTACAAAGTGGTTGTTACGTCGTTCTTATGGTGTCTGGCGGAGGTTTCTCACCACACAAAGTGTCTGGCAGTGAAGGGGGTGAATCATCGTACTTATGTGATATCGAAAAATCACGCTTAAATGACTTAACAGCTATTTAGCACACCTTTGTTACCTACTAATACCTAGGCCACCACGACCGACTTTTCATAATATCCGATTGTTCTTACCTACAGTAAGATACTTCTTCAGAAAAAGATTTAGCTTTTATAAATGAAAGGAGATCTGGTAGTCACGCGATCTCCCTCTACAAAAAAACAAGTCGTTATTGTGCAGTTTTGCAGTACAAAATAATTGGTTTTAGAGAGATGACATTTTGCTCAACTCCAATTTATACAGTTTGGTTGGGAATCAGCCGTCTGCAAACACCCTAAGTTGTTCGGGTATGCTCGGGCGTTGTCGGGTCTTGTAAAACATGGGTTCTGTGTCAGTAACTTATGGTATGTTATGGGGTTTTTGTAAGTGGCATTTTTAGATGTAAGGGCGATATTGGTGTACAGATTTGTTGGTTTTGGGTCTAGCATATTTTAACGTCATCATGATTACGAACCTTGGTTTTTAGAGGTCCGTAGTCGAAGGGTAACCAACGGGACCCTATTACTATAAGCCTCTGTACGTCCGTCTGTCAGCGAACTGTATCTCATGATCCGTAATAGGTAAATGGTTGAAATTTTCACAGAATGTGTATTTCTGTTGTTGCGCTATCAACAAACAATACTTAAAAGTAAATACAGAATTAAAGGGGGCTTCCCTACTGCAATGGTACGGAACCTTTCATGGGCAAGTCCAACTCGCACTTGGCTGGTTTTTTAAATTAAGTTGATATTGTTTGAAGTAAATAAATCAATTTACTAGACTAGATACAAGGTACTTTAGTTGGTGCCAGTTAAGATGAGAATAGCGGTCACTGACCCACCTACATTTATTAAACTTCTTAACTTTGAAAACCAAACACAAGCCTGTTCAGATCTTAAATCGTCATCTATTGTGATCTTCAAAATTTTTTGTAATGAAAAACGACACATGATTTATTTGTTTTGGTTCGTACTAAGAGATAAGAATAAGAATAAGAATAAGAAATTTTATTAGCTCAAACATGTGTATACATACAGAATTAAAATAATACATGCATGCAAGGTCTTAAATAGGAGTGGCTCACGACATGTCTGCCATTTCTCATGGCGTGCAAATATTTTCAGGTACCTACAATTATTATTATTTAATTAATGATTTTTACATTTTAAACGTTATACATTATATACCAATTTATTAAATACAATTATAATTACAGAATCATTGAATTTTTAATTTTACACTTATTTATTAAATATTTTTATTCAGTCACATTAAACAAAACTTAAATTAAGATTTCTGTGATTTATTTACGTTGTCCAATATTACAATGTATGTTCTCAATGAAGATTTACATCACTCTAATAAGCATTTAGTTTTAAAAACATTTATAATATAATTAAGTTTTCCACTTCTACTTTACCTTACTACACTCTGAGTTATATTTATTTATTTATATTAATCACCATGAGTCGTTTAAAAATTCTAAAACACTATAATATGCTTTTTGTGCCAAAAACAATTTCATTGTTTGTTTAAGTTTCGGTATAGTTTGCTCTTTCCAACTTTTGGGCAATTTGTTGTAGATAGTTGGTGCCATGCAAAAAACACTCTTGCGCATAAGTGCAGTTTTTGATGTGTGTACACATAGTTTGCTATCGTCACGTCTATTTCTTGGAAATTTGTCTGCCATACGAGGAAACAAATGTGGATTTTTTTTTACGAACATTACTACTTCTAAGATATAAAGTGAAGGTAATGTTAATATATGATATTTTGTGAAATAATTTTTACAGCTATCGGTAGTTTTGAGATTAAACATAGATCTCAAGCAGAACTTTTGTCTTTTAAAGATGATATCCCTATCGGTCGAGTTACCCCAGAAGATAACACCATATCTAATGATCGATTCAACTAAACCATAGTAAGCCGTTAACAGCGCTTCTATATTTAAAGTACGTGATCATTTATATAACGCATAAGCACCACTGCTTATTCTTTTGGCTAGGGCCTCAATATGCGATTTCCAATTTAAGTGTCTGTCGATTGTTAGTCCTAAAAATTTTGTAGAATTAGCTGTCTGTATTTTATTATTATTATATTCGATGTCAAGACTAGAGTATAATGATGATCGTTGGCTAAAGTGCATAATCAAAGTTTTATTTATATTAATTTTTAAATTATTATTGTTCAGCCACGTTACCGCTTCAATTAATGTACTTTTTATGTCCGTTTCATATGTATTTTTATCATGGCATGGTATTGTTATAGTACTGTCATCCGCAAACAGTGTCATGGGATATTTAATAGATTTAGGAAAGTCATTAATATAGAGAGTAAAAAGGGGTGGTCCGAGTACACTGCCTTGCGGAACTCCATGAGGGACGGTACGCTCGCATGATGTAAAAATCTCTTCACGTCTGGAGCTCATATTTATTCTACTAATTTGCGTTACTTGTTTCCTGTCATGTAGGTATGATTGTATTAAATTAGATATGTTTCCTCTTATACCATACGCATCAAGTTTATTTAGTAGTATATTATGTTGGACATAATCAAATGCCTGTGTCATGTCGCAGAAAATGGCACAGACTGGTGTATTTTTATCCATGTTTGTCATAACAGTATGCAAGAAGTCGTATATGGCCAAGTTAATTGATTTTTTCTCCCTAAATCCTTTCTGTTCGTCACAGATTATATGATTTTTCTCAAAATAGGTATTAAGTTCCTTGTAAATATATTTTTCTATAATTTTTGAAAATATTGGTATTAATGAAACTGGCCTGTAAAATTCCATTAACTCCCTATCCTGTTTCTTAAATAGTGGTTTTACAATGGATTTTTTTAGCGCATTCGGAAATATACCTTCACTGATACTTAAATTAATAATGTAGCTTAAGGGGCCACAGATTTCATATGCTACCGCCTTAACAATTTTTGTACATATGCCATCGTATCCTACACTGTTTGTATTTTTTAAGGCCGCGATTATTTTTAATATATCAAGTGATAGACTTGGGGCCATGAACATTGAGTCTTTTCTGGCTAAAATATGTTTAGTGACTGTGGTTCCCAAAGTAGTCATAGGTTTAATTTTTTCTATAAAGTAATTGTTAAATATATTTGCAATAATTTTAGGGTCAGTTACAGTTTCATTATTATTTCGAATTTTGTCTATAGTATTTTTTGGTAAGTTGAGTTTTGTTTGGTTTATTATTTCCCAAGTAGTCTTAGATCTATTATTTGATGTTTTAATTTTATGTATGTTTTGTGCGCGTTGAGTTAAATAAATTATTCTTTTAAGCAATTTTGAATAGCTCTTAAATTTATTTTTATTCATTTCGGTAGGTTTTTGTCTATATTGCCATAATAAATGACGTTTCTTTTTGCTACATATTTTAATACCATGAGATACCCAACTAGGCTTTCTTTTCACTTTTACAGAGATAAGAGTTTCAGGGAAGCACTGTGTATATAGGAAAGAAAACATTTCTGTGAAGGCATTATAAGCAATGTTTGGGTCCTTAGCTTCATATACTTCAGCAAACGATAGGCTATTGAGGTAGGATTTGAATTTGTCTACATTCTCTTTGCTATAGTCCCGTCTAGTGGTCCGCCAATGATTCCTAGTGCTTGAGGTACTAATCGGGCAATTGAGTAATTGTGCCGTATGATCAGACAAAGCTAGTTCCAATACCATAGCTTTACGACACTTACTAAAATTATGCGCAAAATTGTCGATGCATGTATTGCTCTTTAAACGAGTAGGTTGACGTATAGATAATTTTAAATTAAAATTTAATAACACATTTTCAAATTCTAGAGTCTGTTTGTTTTTCTTCAATATATCTATATTAAAATCACCCGCCAGTACAACATTTTTAAATGGTTTTTTTATCAGAACACGTAATAATATCTCTAATCTATTCATAAATTCATCAAAATTTCTTGCATTTGGTACTCTATATTATATACATACAATTACAACTCTATAATCTGTAAGTTCTATAGCGCAACATTCAAAAATACCCATTATTGATAATTTAGCGATTTTCGGTAATTCTCTCCATTGATGACCATTTTTTATGAGTATACAGGCACCACCTCTTTTATTTTCCTTACGACTAAAGCAGGCAGCTAAACAGTAGTTAGGTATATTGAGATGGACTTCAGAGCCTTCCATCATGAAATGCTCCGTAATACATAATAGGTCCACTTGTATACTTTTTTCTAATAACTCATATAGACATACTGTGAGCATGTCAGACTTGGCTAGGAGTCCTGCAATATTTTGGTGCATAATGTTTACATTTTTATTCACGAAAAAAAGTATTCGTAGGTATTTCTATTTCCGCTGTTTGATTCTTATCGTCTAATTTATTTACTGGTACATTTTTGTCAGAGTCTAAGTTAACTTGAACATATTTGTTTTCAACGGATTTTTTACATTTATTTTGCATAATTTGTTCATATTGAAACAGTTTGAAATGATAATTTAAACATAATATTTCTTTTAATAGTGATCTTGCAAGGTTTACTACATAATTTCGTCCACTTGGTAATAATCTAGTGTAGTACATATCCATGTATAGTACATTTTTATATTTGTTACAAATAAACCTAAATAAATAGTTAAGCTTCGATTCTTTTAAAAACCTGTTTTTGGGTACTTCTGAGATGATGACATTTGTATTCGCAGTTAATGCTAGCCAACGGTGTAGATGTATATCGATGTCATGGGGATTTTTGTCACAGCATCCGCCTAATACAATGACGTAGTCGTTTTTTGTCAGGTTGCTGATTTTGTTCTTAGTGCATTGCAGAACCTCACTCAATGCCGCACCTGGTTTCAGATAAGAAACTACAGCATACTCAGGCCCTAGGAGATCCTGCAGTACGTCGCGCAAGCCACGTCCCTGACCATCTCCCAGAATAATCACTCTGTGGCAGCTGCTCCGCCGCTCAACCGGTTCACCTTCTGATGACCGGCGCTGAGTCCCCTTACCAGTTCCTTTTTCACAACATTGACGTGGGGTGTCCGTTTGGATCTGTGCATCGCTCTCCGATTGATACTGCTGTGTTATGTGTTTGCTGGGTTGCTCCGATGCACTTTTTGGCAGAACACTTCTGGCTAGACGTAGAGGGGAATGGCGGGAAGTATTTACTCTCATATTCAAAACTCTTCTTGAGATGGGTGTCGAGTTGCTTTTTTTGAGTTGTGGAGTAGAGTTGGTGATTTCTTTCAGCAATTCTATTTGTCTTTGTTGGTCCTGTATATTTTGTTTTAATTTGGTATTCTCATTACTAAGGTTATCTATTTCTTTGTCAGCACTTTTTAGTTTTTCTTTAATTTCCTTTATTTCCTGTCTGAAATCCTCCACAAATGATTGATTGCTAATTTGTGTAGCACTCTGTATGCTCATCATAGTAGAATCTAGCATAGTGGAGTTTAATATGTCTTGACTTGAATGTGATAAGTTAGTTTGTGATCGTGACCTACCAAGTTTGTTTCTGTGGGTGATATTTTCCATCTTATTTAGAATTTGTCGTAATTTTTTCTATACAAATTCTTATATAATTATCCAAATGTTTTTTGCAAAAATAATGTTATTTGAAATCGTAGTTATGATAAATTGCAAAAACGTGACTCAAAAAGTACTAGTTGTGACCGAGATTTAATCCCTCATCTATTGAATCCTCAGGTACAGTGATTAAGTATTACGCTATGCTAACATTACTTTTCGCTCCGAATTGGTACACTGCTTGTTCCGAATTTTTATTTTGAAATCAATAAAGTCGTTACTATGATTCATGCAGAAAAAATTTTTGCACTCAATCACATAAACACAAGTCATTTACATTCGTTTTTTAACACTTTTCTGTTGACATTCTAGTTGTTCACTGCACTTGATTAATTAGTTTTGTTTGTTTATGTGGTTTTAACGAAAGATACACTTATTAAGTAAGGTGTTGCATTATTATTTTATAGTCCTTTTTTTATTAAGTCCGTCACACAATTCACTGGATAACAATGTCACAGAGACTTTAGATGTTCTTTAACAGTTTTATATAGCAGGAGCACTTCTATTGTCACTTTAACTATTTTTTTTGAATAAATAAACACGGACCCGATGTTAACGCGACAGCTAGCGCCATCTATTCGCCAGATATTAGGGAAAGGGCAATGACCGCTATTCTCATCTTAACTGGCACCAACTATAGAATGCCAACATATTGTTTTCATTCACCGCTTATAGACTCAGCTAAGTTTCAATGAAGTATTAAAACTAAATCTTTCAAAATATTAAAATTCCCGAAGAGTTCGGTATACTTACTAAGCCCCAATTCTACATAACTTTATAATACTTTGAGATGGGGCCTAGCTTAAAGCCGCATGGCTCTTTTAACCCCGGACAGATCCGATGCCCGATGGCCCGACAGTCTGAAAACTAGTCTTACCAAGAGGTAACGTATTACACAGTACCTACCAACTGGGTTGTGGAGCTCGTGGCTAAATAACAACAGCCGCTCGGGTCGATCTTTAGGTTAAGCCGTGCTTGCCTAGGTTGGTCTGTGGATAGGTGACCACCCATTACATACCAAGTTTCCTCCGTGCCTCGGAAAGCAAGTTAAGCAGCTGTTGATCCCGACTGTCATTTGTGATCTTTGACAGTCGTCAAGTAGTCAGAGGCCCAAGAAGTCGGACAACCAGTCTTACCAGGGGGTATCGTATTACCCGGTACTAACTGGGTTGTGGAGGTCAGATAGGCAGTTGCTCCATGTAAAATACTGGTATTCAGCTGCATCCGGTTAGACTGGAAGCTGACCCCAATAAAACTTTGGAAAAGGTTAGACAGATGATGAACTGGGTTATGGAAGTCAGACAGGCAGTCATCATCATCATCATCATCATCATCGGCCTATTAATGTTCCCACTGCTGGGACACACGCCTTCTCTCTATGAGAGGGAATGGGCTATAATCCACCACACAGGCCCAGTGCGGGTTGTTAGATGTCACATGTCTTCGAATTTTTTGGTTCTAGGACATGCTGGTTTCCTCACTATGTTTTCCTTCACCATTTTGAGAGCAGTGGTGATGAAATAAATTACACAAAGTAATGCGCCTGCTTGGGTTCGAACCCATGACTTACTGTTCGTATGTCGGGGCCGCCACCACTGGGCCACCGCTGCTCTTACACACAGACAGACAGTCACTCCATGTTAAATACTGGTAGTCAGCTGCTTGCGGCAAAATAGTCGGGAAAAGGCAGATTATGATGATGGACCATAAGCTGAGCTGGAACTTAAACGGACCATTTTTCCTCACTCACTTATCTTTTATCCATAATCTGTCGCTCCCAGCATTTCGTCTCCGACAACAGTAAGCTAAAATGTAATGTCCCGTCTAAACAATAAACTTTTTTATTAACCTGTAGCCTTTTTAGGGTTCCGTACCCAAATGGTGCCAACGGAACACTATTATTAAAGCTCCGCTGTCCGTCTGTCTGTTCATCCGTCTATCACAGGGCTGTTCATTTGTAAACGGCGTTATAACAAATGTATTAATCCTTTATGTATTCCCAGGGTTCTTGTTGTAAATGAAACTCCATGGTTACTGATTTCAAATCACTTGGTATTACAATATTAGTATGTTACAGCATCATCATCATGATCATCATCATTATCAGCCTATTAATGTTCCCACTGCTAAGACACAGGCCTCCTCTCTATAAGAGGGACGTATGTTACAGTATTTTTACTTTATTATGGGATTTATTCATAAACACATTACTACAGAATTAACATAATACAAATTGAAAACACAACTTATCTATCTGACAGCTAGTCGACAACCTCACGGGCTAACGTTCCAATTGTTTATGACCGCCGGCCGGCACATGTGACTGTCCCTCAGACTATCTGTCAAATCAGCAACCCGTTTCCTCAAATTATTTGTAAAAATGTGGGTATCGCTACACATTTTAGACCAATATAGGCAGACACTTGAAATCTTCACAGAGCATGTAAATATTACTATGGCCAATATAACAACAATAATGTAAATGAAATGAAGTTAAAAGATAAATAAGGTTCTGTCTTATTAATTACGAATTAAAAGAGCCAAAATATTGTACGGAATCCTTTTTGTACTAGTTCGACTCGCACATGACCGGTTTTTTCCCTAACCGATGCTAGTAATAACTTGATTGCCAGTTATAAAAAAGCCGTAAATATTTAAGATCTAGTAATCAGCCTCTGCCAAGCATTTATTCCGTTCTTCAAGAGAAATTGCCGACAAGGGAAATATATTTTTTAGGTAAAAATTTCTTAGCAATCTAGTTTAGGTAGTTCATCTATCTTGTTTAGTGACTTAGTAAAAGGTTCATTTAGTTTATTCCCTGCGGTTTTTTGAGTAATAAGTAAGCCTAAAAAGTACTAATTAGTCTTTTTTATTGGGCACTTTATTAAGTTAGTCTAAGACACCGTAAACTTTTGGTAAACTAAAACATTAATGCACTGTTTTAGACTTTCACGGTTTTTCACTACACTTAAAGTACTTACGGGATAATATCCGTGATTTTTTCCAGTAGTGCGCGTAATAAAAGACTAAGAAAGAGGGTCTACGATCCTTACATACTCCACTCGCCTCATCCAGTCATACACGCACGTCGGTTTTGAGTACTACGCACCTGGCAACACATGGCCTTTTATTAAATTATTTTTATTTATTTATGTATGTTTTTAGCCGTGTGGTATCCGGCAGAGTAGAATAGAACCAACTCATTACACTCACGGGTGTCGTATAAGGCGACTAATGTCTGAGGCAGAACACCTTGCGCCTCCATAGACCTGAGAATGGGCAGCAGCGTTTTCTGTTAGTCTTTCATCACTGCGATCTCCAATCCGCCTGCCAAGCGTGGAGATTACGGCAAATTCCTCCCATCAAGGGAGAGGCTTATGTCCAGCAGTGGACGTTATGGGCTGTTGTTGTTTGTTGTTGTTATTTATGTACACACAAAATACTTTTCAATACACTTCCTCGAAAACTGGTCCATAACGCACTACGATAAGGTACAACATGCAATGTATTTCAAACGCGTGCGTTTTTTCCACTTTCCCACACGTGTGCGGGAATGAAAATTGCCACAGATAACTATACCTATACTTAGTCCAAATTGGTTCAATGCCTATAGTCTGAGGTGAATGTTTTTTTTTTTATTTCGCGTAAGCACTACGCGTCTTTACGGCATAAATATTTTTTGAATATTAAAATTGGGTTTATAGAGTATCATTGATAAACATAATTATTAAAAACGAATAGTTATTTTTATACACAAATTAACATTTATTCGTGTTATGAATTCAAAAATATAAAATAAATCTATTTTTTATATTATTAGGCTGTCTAACGGCTGCATACCTTTGCCTCTCCTTCAACCTGGCGAAAGCAGAGCGCGAAAAAAAAAGAAAATTAAAATCATAGTTTCATAGTTCGTGACAAAATATTTTTCGTTATATTTTATTTTATTTCTTCAAAAGTGTATTGAAAAACGTCGTTTGATACATGTGGATATTTGTTATTGCAGTTCTCGGCTCGGGTGTAATAATTCCGCCTCGAATGCAATAACAAACTTTCTCCACTTGTATCAAAATGTACTATTACAGGACAATATAATTTACATAGAAGAGCACAAAGGTACTGCTTATTTCTTAAGAAATGTCTTCCAGCAGACCTGCGAGAGGAAAGTTGGATAAGAAATGTAGGCACAGTGTGTAGAAAAGTTAGACACAAAAAAATAAATTTAAACTTAAAACAAAACTATAACTATAATAATAAACATACATACTAATACAAACACATATAATAAAATAAAAATAATACTGTAAATATTTACCTATAATATACATACATATATATATGAAGAATATTACTGAGAAGAGAGGTAACTAACTAACTTTGACTTGTTTTTTAAAGAGAAATAAAGTTTTAGAATCTCGAATGTAAGGCACGTATATACTATATGCTAAGAAAATTCGTTCTGTCAGTAAAATGTAGTGGTAAACGTTGCGTATGTGAACTTAAAGACACTATTCCACACTAAAATGCTAAAATATTTTGTATGTCATAAATCACAATTAACAAAAAACTTTAAAACTCGTCGACCATTTTCATAAAAATAATACAAACATTCCGTTGCAACGTAAAACCTCAACTTCTGCTTCCAAATTCAAAACCGGACAACACAAACACATGTTACTACCCACATTTTCGTAGAAACTAATTATGAATTACACACAAAACTGACATTTTAGCTGGCGTCCCGTTTTCGAGGGTAGTTTACAAATTGTAAGTCGTGTGTACGCGGGTAGGAACAAAAAGATTCTACGTTTCAAATGGGGAAGCTGTCACAAATGTCGGTCAGGGGTTTACAGAGATGTATTTTGAATTTAAAAAAAATAGTTTTTCTACACTTAAAGTACTTACGAGATAAAATACGTGGTTTTTGACGTGACAACGTCTTATAAATTGGTTTGCCGGGTGACACTTCAAGAAACTGCGTTACGCTCCGCTCACGTTATGCGCTCACAATGAGAGCGAGTGAGAGCCCGCCTAAGAGCGAGAGAGACAGACATAAAAAGTTTATTTTACCACTCAAAGTCGTTGTCACGTAAAACTTTCGCCCGTATACCGACTTTACAGGCAACCAATTTTTTTTATTTATGAGCTCCCGATATTTCGACGCTGTTGCAAGCATCATGATCGCGGAAATACTGAAGAGGTATGCGGGTGGGGCGAAAATTATTTATTATGAGCAGACAAAAATAGTTACACAAATAGTTGTGTTGTGTGTTGTGTTGTGTTGTTGTTGTTGTAGTTGTTGTTGTTGTAGTTGTAGTTGTGACAAATAGTTTTTCTTTTTTATATGACACAAATTGCAAATAACAAATTACTGGCGTTGCTCATAAAGCCACTGAGCTAAAGTGGGACTGGACTGGCCATGTTTGCCGTATGCCTGACGAGATTTGGGCTAAAATAACCACGATGTGGAGCCCTGACACAGCCAGAAGGTGACGAGATGAACCTTGCAGGAGATGGTGGGACGAGCTGGACAAAACCAACGACCAGTGGTCCACATTGGCCCTGGATTGAAGAATTTGAAAGTCATGGGGAGAGGCCTCTGCCCAGCAGTGGTATGACACGAGCTGACAGTAACAGTGTGTTGTTTGTATGGTGTCGGACGTAAAGTATAGTACCATCCGATATCCTCCCGTGGGTGTCGTAAGAGGCGACTAAGGGACTTGCCAGAGAATGGGCAGCAGCGTTCTCTGTGCTATTGTAACAACCCTACTGCGATCCTGCGATCGCCAACCAGCCTGCCAAGCGTGACGATTCCAAACCCCCCCCCCCCCCCTCTTGGGGGAGGCCTATGTCCAGCAGTGGACTTCTTTCGGCTGATGTGTGTGTGTGTATAACAGTAACGATGTTATACCATTAAAACTATTTATATATTAATTTTTTTTAATTATATTTATATAATATTTGTAGAGGAGCTCGTGGCTAAATAATAACAGCTGCTCGGGTCGATCTTTAGGTTAAGCCGTGCTTGCCTAGATTGGTCTGTGGATGGGTGACCACCTAATACATACCGAGTTTCCTCCGTGCCTCGGAAAGCAGTTGGTCCCGGCTGTCATTTGTGATCTTTGACAGTCGTTACAGGTAGTCAGTGGCCCAAAAATTCTGACAACCAGTCTTACCAAGGGGTATCATATTACCCAGTACAAACTGGGTTGTGGATGTCAGATAGGCAGTCGCTCCATGTAAAATACTGGTATTCAGCTGCATCCGGTTAGACTGGAAGCCAACCCCAATAAACTTGGGAAAAGGCTAGGCAGATGATAATGATATATATATACTATTTGTTACTCGGAACATAGAAACGACAGGAGGGTTCAGTGGTTGCTAAAATTTTCCCGGACGAGCTATTATCAAATATAAATTAAAAGAACATATTTTGCAGAGATCGACATAGACATATCTTGCCAATATTATTTGTAAATATACTACCGCCTCTTTTTTCTGATTTTTTAACTCTGAGATACGACGGCTCGCTACCTACAAAAAGGACAACGGGTGTTTTATTCAGGAAAATTAAAAGTTTTTACGGCAGTCCGTTAAGCCATGTGTACCTTTTTTTGGTCATGCTGACCCCAAAATATTTGGAAAATAGTAGATTTTTTTATCCGAAACTTTTAGCAGCCCGAGCCGAAGGCGAGGGCTGATAGTAATGTCGAGGATAAAATGGTTTTGTGAACGAGTTATAAACTCTGCTTTTCACTTCGATTGCGAGAAAACAAAACAATAGCATAACAAAAAATTCAAAGTAAAATTAGTACAGTTTTGAATACTTAACGAAATTAACTTATTAACCAATTTAAATAACTAATTAACTTATTAACCAGTAAATTGGTTGTGGAGGTCAGATACGCAGTCGCTACAACATGTAAAATACTGGTATTATATGGCATTCGGTTAAAAAGAAAAACACAAAAAAGTGAAAAATAACTTTAGCTTCAGAAACCGGTGACAAAAACACCAAATCAATCAAACAAAGGTCAAGCTTCAAAGTCGGACATTCAAACGATTGCAGCAATAACGACAGACTTGCCATCTATTTTTAAAGAGTTCCATTGTATATCTCCAAAGATCAGCATCATATCTTCACCAAATTTAAATGGAACTATCTCAAGAGTATACTCTTTTGAATAAAAAAAGAATTTTGAGAATCGGTCCACAAGTGGGGGAGAAATCCGGTTACATCATAAAAAAATACATGAACATATAACCTCCGTCTTTTTTGAAGTCGGTTAAAAAAGGAAGCCGACCCAACATAGTTTGTAAAAAGGCTAGGCACATGATGATTACATTATTTAACCAATTGGCAATTGTATTATCTTAAAGCCCAATACAGCGGTTTACGGCTGTCACAATATTACATCTTAATTAAGGATTAAGGCCTGAATGGTTAACCGCCGGGACCACGAAACTAGGGATACGTAAGTACTTAACGCGGTTAGAACCAAATAATCTTGGGGTCGTTAAGTTACTAGCTAATAGGTTAGGTTAATTAAGTACTTCCATACCAGACTTGTTGACCATATCGTTTCTTAGCAACAGATGCGTTATTCTCATTTTCATTATACAAAGTGACATCTATATCTACGTATACATACTTCTTAATCTATACTTAGGTATTATAAAGAGGAAATATTTGTATTTTTGTGTGTATGTGTGTGTGTACGTTTGTAATGAATAAACTCAAAAACTACTAGACCGATTTCAAAAATTCTTTCAGCAATGGATAGCTACATTATTAGCGAGTAACATAGACTATATTTTATCCCCGTACTCCCACGGAAACGGGAAATACGCGGGTGAAACCACTTGACGTCCGCTAGTCTAAAATGAATCAAAAGTGGTGATAGCGTAGTGGTGTGATCGTCGGACTGCCAAGTCATAGGTTCGAACCTAAGGTATGTGCTCTCCCGGGGGTACGGCACGATCTCCCGCGAGGCGGCGAGCCTCCTTGCCGGATTGCCGCCATGGGATCTGGAAGCGATAGTCCTCGCGCGCCTACATGAATGGCGCGCGGAGGCGCTACGCCGGGGGGAAACTCCGCTGCCGCGACAAATTGTCGCTCAGCGGACAGACTTCCGGCGGGATCTCATGGCGACATGGAGAGAGTGACTGTCGCAACCCCGTGCAGGGCACGCCACAATTGTGGCGATAAGTCCCCTCTTTGAGGAGTGGCTTGAGAGACGCCACGGCGTCCTCACCTTCCGCCTGACGCAGGTCCTCACCGGACACGGTGTTTTCGGGAGGTTCCTGCACCGGGCGGGAGGAAACGCCCGGATGCTTCCATTGTGGGGATCGACCGGAGGACACGGTGGAGCACACGTTTGAGGTGTGCCCCGCGTGGGTGGAGCACCGCCGTGTCCTCGAAGCGGCGATTGGCGGCGGCGACCTCTCGCGTCCGGTCCTGGTGCAAGCCATGGTCCGGAGCGAGACGGAATGGGACGCCGTCACCTCCTTCTGCGAAGCAGTAATGCTAGAGAAGGAGGTGGCGGAACGGGAGAGGGGGAGAACCTCTCAGCGTCCAGGCCGCCGTGGGAGACGCCCCGGCCGTCGGGGGCCACCACGTGGCCCCCGGCCACCGTAGGCGCGGGCCTGTGGACGGTGGGCTATGGGCTAGCTCGCCGTCCATCCGTCTCATGACGACAGGCCGTGTCGACGGCGCGTTCGTGTTCCACGCGCGCCTCAAAGAGAGTCAGCAATAGGAAGGGGTCCGCAAGGGCCGATGCCTGCCGGGGTTGCGGGACTGTTCGAAAGAGATACCGTGGCCCCGGAACACAAAGGGCGATGAAGGAACATGGATGGGTTTTAGTCAGTAAAAGTCTGACACTCCCTCCTGCTCCGCCCAGAGCGGGAGGAGTCATTAAAATTTATTTAGAGTCAGCGCTATTTCTAGACGGCATGTAAAGCCAAGTCCGGGCCCATCCGGGGCCCATTGGCGGCATAAAAACTCTGACACCAGGACAAACACAAACCGCACGAAAAAAAAATCTAAAATCAATAAACTCAATCGCCAATATCGCCTGAAAATCAGCTCTGTTGAACGTCCAACAACATCAACTTCCAGTTTTCGCACTGTTGAAATTCTTGGCGCTGAGCTGTGAGCTTTTATTCAGACAATCTTTCAAAAACCAAAAAATAAGTGCTAAATCATTATAATTTTGACCTATAAAAGCACAAGCCCCTTTGGTAAAGTTGGTCAAAATTTATTGTTGAGAAAGTTTTGTTTTATTGGTGGTACATCTCTCATGAAAAAATAGTTACAATATTGAACTTAACATTAACTCCAAACTCATAGCAAAATCCCAGCCTTTACTAACACCATTAATTTTAAACATCACACAAAACCATTTAAAAATCCAATTTCAAAGAAAAACAGAATAAACAGACCGTCGGTTTACGATGTTTTCCTGTCATTCCCGCACTCAAGTGGGATTTG
The DNA here is from genome assembly GCA_905147715.2 of Xestia xanthographa. NCBI lineage: Eukaryota > Metazoa > Arthropoda > Insecta > Lepidoptera > Noctuidae > Xestia > Xestia xanthographa. The sequence continues at coordinate 30,423,202 of LR990644.1, forward strand.
AAATAAAAACCTGGTATAATACCAGTGGCGAAGTTAAAAGCCCACGCCTCCCGAATCCGGGCCTGTTGTTATAATTACCAAATACCAGCTTATCTTGCTCGACAGTTTCCTGCAAAAATGAAAAGACAGAAGGTTTAGACCTAGTGTAAAATAAAAGAGTAGTTTATTATTATGCTTTGTTTTATTTATTACAAAGTTCATATAATAGCAATTTGTACCTTTAATACCATTTTCCTCCCATCATGGGAGAGGCTTATGTCCAACAGTGGACGTTATGGGCTGTTGTTCTAATACCATTTTAAATATTTATAATTTTGTTTTATTTTATTATTTTCGGAAAACTTAACTTACAGCTAGGCAGACACAGTTTAGTTAATAACAACAATATGGCCGATAACAAGTTTTCACAAATAGTTTTATACAATAGTTAAATCAAACAAGAATAACTTAATTAAAAGACAGTTGTAAGGATTAGTACACACAAAAACAATATAGACAAAATATATAAAATATAATATATAAAAATTGGCATAATTCAACGGTTATGGGTCGAAGAAGTGGTTTTAATTATCAACTAAGTTTATTTATCTTAATTATAAAAATAAAATAAAAATAAAAAAGACTTTTATTTCTTGCATTTCACACATTTTTACATAAATGAACTATTTTCTATTAAAACATAAATTGTATTTTGTTAAAAAGTAGGTACTTAAAAGTATTTTTCTTAATTTAATTTCTAAATTAAATTAACCATATCTAATTAAACATCGTCAAAAATAAATATTACAAGATCAACTTACTTGATAACGGGTGATGTTAACTCCACCAACGTCGCACACAAACTGAGCTTTTAAACAATAATGGTGGGGACGGCGACATTGCGAGCTTGACAGTTAACATTATTTTAATATTATGAAATTTTGCAGCTAAATTAAGATCTTAGTTAATCATCATCATCATTTCAGCCCAAAGACGACCACTGCTGGACATAGGCCTCCCCCAAAGGGAGGCTTTTTGCCATAATAGCCACGCTTGGCAGGCGGGTTGGCGATCGCAGTACGGTTGTTACAAAAGCACAGAGAACGCTGCTGCCCATTCTCTGATAAGTCCCTTAGTCGCCTCTTACGACACCCACGGGAGGATATGGGATGGTGCTATTCTTTACGTCCGACACCATACAGAACTCTCTTAGGTAATATTAATAAATTTATAGTTATATAACAACAATTAATAATGTGATATAAAATGAGGCATAAAATGACACGTGCTTGCATAAAATTAATAAGCTGAAACGCGTATCTGAGCACGTGTCTGAGCGATTGTGTGCAAACGTGCTTACACTAGTGTCTGATTTTTGTATTTGATTAGTGAACTAACATAACATAACATCACGCCTGTGATCTCCGAAGGATTAGGCAGAGGTGTACCTAATAGTACACCCACATTTTGCCAATTATGTTTAAGTCCGATGTAATAGGGGGCGAGCCCATTGCCTTTAACCTGGAACAAATCAAGACTACGTGGCTGCTGCTGAGAAATTCCTATTGGACAAACCCAATAATGCTTTGTCCGACCTGGGCATCGAACCCAGGACCTCATACTCATCTGTCGCACTTGTGACCACTAGATCAATGAGGCAGTACATACGAGGCCTTAGAGTTTATTTCTCCCACACTGGTTTATAAGTAACTCTATGAAAATGGTCACAGGTGACAATGTCAGATCCACGGAAGCATTTTCATAGATTCAATAGGGGGAAAATATAATGACCACCAAAAATAACTTTGTGACCACTAACATCTATAACCTAAAATATCAATTGATCACCAAATTTAGTAAATTCAGCACCAAATTGTAATGTGGTAGTTGATGACAAACTTGCCTAGGCCGACTTGGGGCACCCCCACCCTTCGCGGTTATTTTTTTATTAACCATTCAGAAGTAGGTTCGCGGGGCTCCGTCGACCGGGTCTCCCTCGACTCGGACGCAAGAGCATAATAGTTCAATTACTGGTGGTCATTAACTTAAAAAAAAAATTGGTACTAATTTCTCGATAAAATGGGGATTAATTTTCGTGATCATTTACTAATTTTGGCAATCAAAAGTGATTTTTTTACCGTTACATTTTGCTAAATTTGGTGGTTTGTTAATTGTATGCCGATTCAAAATAAAAATCAAAGCTTTTATTTTAGGTGACCAGTTACAGGCACTTTTGAATTGTCGAAACAAAGACAACAATGATGATTGCTGCAGTCCCATGCACAAGGCATAATAACTGTGTACGAGCTCTAGTTGCCTAATCCAAAGCGTAGACCGATTTGAATAGAACCTATACTGGTTAATTACGAGCTGGGTATGGGATAAATTAATTATTACCGATTAAACAACAAATAACTTTAATAATTACAAAACACTTATAACTCAATCACAAATACACTACTGATCACCATTCGCTTAGATATCGCACTTCTACTTCGCTTCGCTTGGCTTCGTTGTGTAGCCAAAATCAGACTGCCTCTCCCGCAAACATGGCGGCTATTTATATAGCGACCGATCCTTCAAGAAAGATCCACGACTCGAATTGTTCTAGACAATTCCATAGTGGGTCACTGTCCTTCCACAACTTGTACAAAATAAAGAAGTATGTACTTGATGCCTACGACGGCGTAAGGTCGAAATTACAATGACAACTTTCTGATGTCTTTTATAGGTAGTTAGCGAATTTGTACCTATAATATCATTCGAGACTCGTTCTACCTACTTACCTACTACCTACCTACTACTACCTACCTACTTGTAGGCACCTACTACCGTAATTGTAGGTATGGGTATGACGTAACAGTATTATATATTTACTTCCCAGCTGACTGGGCCTTCTGAAACCTTTTTGTTCAGTGGTGTAACTCTTAAAATTTCAGCCTGAATATGACGGCAAACTTCGTTATCATTTAATAAGTTTTTTTTTAATGTTAAAACAAATACTTGCGCCAGATTGTTATTCAGGTCAAATAATAATATTTAGTGTAGCTTTTTGGTTTAATATTTAGGTTGTAGTACTGTTTATTCTAATATTTTTAAATGGGGTAACATTTTAACCCCCAACTGACCCCAAAAAAGAGGGTCAATGGCAATCTAAATTGTGTTGGCCCAGAGCTGAGCCACTAGTTTGGCGCCTAAAGTAGCGTTAACCTGTAATGAACAAGCAACAGCAGAGCTCTTACGTATCTTTCTGGTATCCAGTAACTATCAAGCTTCGGTTGTACACCGAACTTTGATGACAACTAAAAATGTCATATTAATGGTATCACACTGAGTGGATATCACTTTACGGTGACTAACAGCCTGGGTAGAGTGTAACGTCTTTCACCAAAGCTACTTCAAACACAGTTGTCATCAATTTGATGTCCACTATGCTTACATAATCGTAATTTAGAATAATCGATACGAAAGCGTCTGTCAAAATGAGTTACGTTGACTATCAGCCACGATGGGCACCGATGACGTCATATTTAATCGCGACTGGTCATACATTATACGTAGTTTCGTACCTTTTGACAGTTATTTGATGCTCACTGAGCCCGGTTACTATCATTTCGAGCTGTCAACAGAGATACGTAATAGGCCTGCAGAACACACAGGACACAATATTAAGTGCCCCATAGTTTGTGGAACAGCACCACATTTATACTCCAGGGCAGCTGAGTCATCAATAAATCTCCACCTGAGCAGATGAAAGTTACATACTATCCACCAAGTGCTCAAAAAAGAGTGCTATGTGTTTGAAACCTTAGTCTGTCTAATTATTTCATAACATTTTTTGTTATGTTATGTCATAGTATTTTCAATGTTTTTGTACTATTATTATCACTAAAAAGAAGATTTTCTTGCAACAACAAAAATGTCTAACAACTGTTATTCTTTTGCTTTCAGGTAAGAAAAGTGCCTCCGGTACAAACTCGTTAACGTAAGTACCTCAGAGACTTATGTTATGAATTTAAATTCTAAAGAAGTCTGGCTTGGTGTTCTGGAATCTTTTAAATTAGACAGCTAATGTATTATTGCGCAATCTTGAGTTTGAAAAAGTTTTGATTGATTTCCAACTGTACAAGGTCTCTCAGCGAGCTATAGAACGGGTTATGCTTGGAGTCTCCCTGAGAGATAGCATCCAGAACGAGGTGATCCGACAGAGAACCAGAATTGTCGACATAGCTCACAGAATAAGTAAGCTCAAGTGGCAATGGGCCGGTCATATTAGCCGTAGAATCGATAAACGTTGGGGTAGACGTGCTCTTGAATGGAGACCGCGAATCGGTAAGCGTAAGGTAGGTCACCCTAAGGCTCGGTAGAGCGACGATCTTCACAGGATGGCTGGTAGCAACTGGATGGGAGTTGCTGAAAATAGAGTAGAATGGCATGCTATTGAGGAGGCCTATGTCCAACAGTGGACTGCTGTAGGCTGATGATGAACTATTCAGGGTGGCTATTTAGTTACCTGTATCCCTCACGACTGACTTTCTTATCACTTTCCAAAAAAATGGATATAATATGTGAACGGAGTAGAAGCAAATGGCATAAAAATTCGATATTCAATTCGATACTTTTTTTTTTTTTTCAAGATTACCTTTTCTTTGTTCTAATATGAAAAGTTTACTTAAAATTTGTAGCGTTTTTTGATGATGTATCAATTTTTTTCTAAGCTGTGGACAAAATAAAAAAAAAACTGGCCAAGTGCGAGTCGGACTCGCGCACGAAGGGTTCCGTACCAATTATTATAATAAAAATCACGTTTGTTGTATGGGAGCCCCCCTTAAATATTAATTTTATTCTGTTTTTAGTATTTGTTGTTATAGCGGCAACAGAAATACATCATCTGTGAAAATTTCAACTGTCTAGCTGTCACGGTTCATGAGATACAGCCTGGTGACAGACAGACGGACAGACGGACAGACGGACAGACGGACAGACGGACAGCCGGACAGACGGACAGACAGCGAAGTCTTAGTAATAGGGTTCCGTTTTTACCCTTTGGGTACGGAACCTTCTTTCTACTTCGTTAACCATATACCCATTTTTTTGGAAAGTGATAAAAAAGTAATTCGCGTACACTAGTGTTTTAAGATGTGTATGTACTACTAACAAATTGGATTGTGTGATCTGTTAAATTAATGATTATTACCTATATTATTAAACAACCTTCCCAAAGAAACTCCACACTTCTCAGGCAGGTTAGACTGGAAGCCAATCTCAACATAGTTGGGAAAAGGCTGGGCAGATGATTAGCGTGATGAAATTACTGAAAAATTTTTTGCAGGTCAAGATCCCCTTGATGTTAATAAACAAAATAATTGTAACACTGTTTTAAGCTTTCACGGTTTAAAACTAAACTTATATTGTCACTTAAGGGATATCTTCCGTGATTGTTGATCAAATCAACCCGCGATCATGGCACTTGCAACAGCGTCGAAATATCGGGAACTCAAAACAATGAACAATCACGGAAAATATCCCGTAAGTAACAATATAAGTTTAAAATAATTGTAATTTTAAAATTTTCAGCTACTATATTCAGTTTGATTCTAGGAAACCATATTGTGGGTTCAGGAATGTGTAAATAAATAATAATAATAAATATCGCTGGACATTACCACACAGCGCCATCTAGAGCCACACTAAGCAACGAGGTTTGTGTCGTGGACACCAGATAGTTGATATACTACATAGATACTTTTTTGTTTGTAAATATATACTTATTATACATATAAACTAAGTATAAACTATATTAATACATATGTGTGATTACCAGAAGCAATATTGCGCTGAATAAAGTGTTCCACGAATATAGAATTGAAGTGAGTCTATGATAATTATTTGTTTGTTACCCAAAATGTTCGTGAATGTCAGAGTTAAGTCAAATGTTAGGACAGATATTTTCATTTATATCGCAACTTTAACACCATAAAGGGTCAAAATGTAATTTAACTTTTGCAGACGTGATGAATGAGTATATAAATAATGGTGAAACATCACTCATTTTACGAATTATTTGGGGTTCAACGTCAAGTAAACATAGCTAGTTACATACATGAAATATCTTTAAAAGACGGTTGGATGGCAGATGGTCACCCATCCACAAACCAATCTTACCAACCGTAGCTTAATCTTCAAATAAACTCGTGTGGTTGTTACTACCTAACCACAAGGTCTACCAAAAAAAACTCTTACAAATATGAACAAAAGTAATTTAATTAAAGTACAGCTTAAATGGATCACAATTAAACAAATTAAGCAGTAATAAAACGCACCCTGTGATGTTCCCAGTTGATTGATTGAGCAGTTGTGCTGTAAAATACACACACACATATTTTGTTTTTGTTCGTTTTCAATGGAAATTATTCAAAAAGGCTGAAATGTTTTTGTGGCAATTTGTTTCAATATTGGTCGGCTGTGCAAATGGTTTTTTGTTATTGTAATAAAAAACTACAACAGCCATTTGCTAGTTATAATAGGGTATTTTCATGTTTTTTTTTATCACTCTATACAAAGCGTATTAACATCAGAAATAACAAAGTGAAATATTTTTTTTAATATCTATAAAAAAATACTAAGCTATAAACATTTTGAAACTGCTGATTAGAGAGATCCGATACAGCGAATGACGTCATTCACTGCATCGACGTACAAAATGTATACTAAATTCCGCGTTTATCTAGAAAAAGATAGAAAGAAAAGTTTAAATGGTTGTAACTACGTATATAAGGGATCAGGCAAACAAAAAGTTTTGTGAGTTGTATTGGCTAATAGTAGTAGTAATAGTGGTAGTAGTCACTAAGTCTGGAAAATAAACTTCTCTTATACATAAGCATTATAAAACCAGTGTGGACATACGGCATACAACTATGGGGATCAGCAAGTCACTCCAATATAGAAATTCTCCAACGCTTCCAAAACAAAGTATTGAAGACGCTGAGCAATTCACCATGGTTTGGAACACAGAAATACATGAGTACTTGGAAACTCCAACAGTCAGTGAAGAAATAGAAAACTCCTGTGAGGCATACAAGCAAAGACTCAGACGACACAGAAACCATCTGGCCACAACACTGTTGAACACCAACAATTGCATGTTCCGATTGAAAAGGACTAGATTAGCCTCAATCTGATGATTGTTTGAAAATGGGAGATGACACATCACTGGATGTGCAAATCAAAAAGAGATGACATATCAACAAATCTGATTAAAGCTCTAGGGCTGATGACAGATATTAAATAAAAAATAAAAATGGTTATAACTTTTGTGTTGTTTGGCCGATTTATGTCTTGTTTTCGCTTTTTGTCATTATTTTTATAGTATTATCTCAATTTATTTGTGGTCGGCGCAGCATGTCTGTGTCATGTCTTATATTTTTTAAATAAGAAGTCACAAGAAATATGGAAAAACCAAAATTTTTCGTAGAAGATGGAATTACTTTCTGTAGCTTATGTTAGCCTAGTAGTTTTTCTGAGGTAATTTATCAATTTGTTTGAATTAAAAATTCTAAAAAAAAAATGTTATAATCTTGTCTTCATAACTGTACCTAACGTTAATAAAGTTTAAAGTTCCACACAAAAAGAAACGTGTGACGAGTTGCAGATCGAAAATATTATTTATTTTGATTTTCATCAACTCGTCCCCAATAGGCCGTGGGCATGTGGGACGAGTTGATGGATTCATCGTGTTTTTAGGGTTCCGTAGTCAACTAGGAACCCTTATAGTTTCGCCATGTCTGTCCGTCCGTCCTCGCTTAATCTCTGTGACCGTTAGCACTAGAAAACTGAAATTTGGTACCAATATGTATATCAATCACGCCGACAAAGTGGTAAAATAAAAATTGGAAAAAAATGTTTTATTAGGGTAGCCCCCCTATATGTAAAGTGGGAAGTGATTTTTTTTTAAATTTCAACCCTAACGTGTGATATATTGTTGGAAAGGTATTTAACAATGAATAGGGGTTTTCTAAAATCATTTTTTGTTAATGTCAATAATTTCGGAAATAATCGCTCCAAAAGTAAAAAACAATGTGTCCCCCCCTCTAACTTTTGAACCATAAGTTTAGAAAATATGAAAAAAATCTGAAAAGTAGAACTTTATAAGGAATTTCTAGGAAAATCATTTTGAACTTGATGAAAACAACAGTTTTTGTACAAAAAGACAAAAAGTTGTACAAAATAATTTCTGGACTAAGTTTGTAGTATATTCGTATATGCAAGCATTTTTACATAATGGATACCCACCTTTAAACTCATAAGTGGGAACACTTATTGTGACGGACGGGAAACTACGGAACCCTACACTGAGCGTGGCCCGACACGCTCTTGGCCGGTTTTTTTAAAAAATGATCACCGCTGCTTTAAACCTGGGAATTGAATCCAGAGCCTGGAAGGAATTGCGCTTGCAACCACCTGGACCAACGAGACAGTAGCATGGAATATACATACATGAACTTGTTTTTTACCCGTAGGAGTTAGCGGAAACTAAAAAACGCATCCTGCTTCGGTACTTATATGTATTTCTTTCGTCTCGTCCACGTTCATACATTACATACGGTTACGAGTACTAGCACGGATAATATAATTCTTTAATTACATAGAACCTTTAAATCATAAATAAACTCATTTCCGGAGAAATGTTAACTCTGACATAAGTACCATTAAAAGTGGCGGGCAACCTCGAAAGCTTTTACAATAACATGGGTATGTTAGGGACTAACCACATTCATACGACATGGCCCGTGGCTTACCGGCTTATATACACATTTTGATAATTTATTGTGAAGGAAGAAATATAAAGTTCAGTGTAATTGAATTTGTTTATTTTTGTCATTGAGAATGGCTGGTCTGCGGTTTTGCTCACTTAACAGATGGTATTTTAGATTTTTATTTTTACATATCATAACATTACGCCTGCATGCAATCCCCGAAGGGTTATGCAGAGGTGTACCTAATAGTACACCTACATTTCGCCGGTTAAGTTTAAGTCCCATGTAATAGCGGGTGACCCTATTGCCATCAACCGGGCTTAAATCCAGACTTCGTGGTTAGCACTAAGAAATTCCTTATGGAAAAACTTATTAACACTTTGTCTGCCCTGGGCATCCAACCTAGGAAATCATGCGTTTTTACTTTTATCAGTTAAATACGCAAATACTTTACTAAAGGTAAATAAATAAATAAATATCGCTGGACATTACACACAGTGCCATCTAGTGCCACACTAAGCAACGAGGCTTGTGTCGTGGACCCCAGATAGTTGATATACTACATAGATACTTTTGTTCAGTAAATACATACTTATTATACATAATAAACATCCATGACTAGGAAACAAATGTCCATGCTCATCACACAAACATTTGCTCTTACCAGGACTCGAACCCGGGACCCCAAGAACATAAGGCAGCCTCACTACCGCTGCGCCATTTGGGTCGCCAATGGTGGTCGTGGCTAAGTAACTACAGCTACTGGGGTTTATTCTTCAAGATTTAGCAGTGTTTGGGTCAGTCCGCAGATGGGTGACGACTATTCATTACATACCGTTACATAAAGAGACCCGAAAATCTGACAACCAGTCTTACGAAGACGTATCGTATTATCCAGTACTGTGTTGTGGAGTTCCGATAGGCAGTCGCTCCATGTAAAATACTGGTATTCAGCTGCATTCGGTTAGTCTGAAGCCGATCCCAACATAGTTGGTAAAAGGCTGAGCAGATGATGATAATCCAAATACATTATTAAAGTTTCTCTCGTCCTCGCGAACAAAGCCGTGGGTAAGCTTGTAGCTTATAGAGAGAGGCATTAAAGTGATTGTGTCTCAATCTCTTAATTTGGTAAAACCAGAATTAATTTATGAAAGTAACCATGTATATTGACCTCCCATATTTACCTCTTTTGTAATTTAATGTTTATTTGAAAACAGAAATAATATATTTTTGTAAAGTATTTATGAAAGCCCGTACCCGGTTTGTAAAGGATCCTTTTAAAGGCTTATAAAATATGTTTTCGTTGTTGATTTCCTTAAACTGCACGGAAATTATTGTTTTAAATAATTAACATTTTGTAATATAAATAAACCTGGAACAGGAAAGATAATATGGGGAGCCAGTAAACAAATAAAAATATCTTCACGCATCGTTCGTAGCACGGTGCTACGGCGTAGCAAGTAGTGCTACGGCGTAGTAGGCACAGCTACGCAATAGCTATGTCGTAGCTTAGGTTAATCCTATGTTACCAATAGTATAACTTAGAGCAGGTTGCTTTCTTAGTAGATACTTCTACTAAATCTTGGAACTTTTACTACTAAAATAAGCTTACTACTCAATAAGGTTATCTTAAAACCCTATTTTTGGCAGTGATAGTTAAAAGTATTTCGAACATTTTTCTATCTTTATGAAAAGAATTTGGATCTATATTCTAAAACACACACTCACATGTAGGTCTACATGTGGTTCGAGATGGAGGAGTTCGCGGCTAAATAACAGTCACTTAAATCAATCTTCAGGTTAAGCCGCACTTACCTAGGTTGGTCTATGAATGGTTAACCACCCATTACATACCGAGTTTCCTTCATGCCTCGGAAAGCACGTTAAGCCTTTGATCCCAGCTGCCATTTGTAGATTTTTGACAGTCGTTACAGATAGTCAGTGCCCCAAAAGGGGGTATCGTATTATCCAATACTAACTAGGTTGTAGACGTCAGATAGCCAGATGTTCCATGTAAAGACTAATATTTAGCTCCATCAGGTTAGTCTGGAAGCCGACAAGCAGTTGCTCCATGTAAAATGCTGCTGTTCAGCTGCATCCGGTTAAACTGGATGCTTAACCCAACTTAGGAAAAGGCTAGGAAGATGATGATGTGTCTCCCTAGATACAAGAGGCCCAAAGTAAAGTGTCGAGAACTGAATGAGAACTACTCTCAGCATTGGGTGGATACGGGTTGATGAAGAGAGAAAGAGGGTTGTTTTTCTTCTCTTTCTTGTGTTTAGTGCCTAACCTGGTGTCAGAGTTTTTATGCTGCCCAAGGGCCAATTTCGTTGCGGGATCCAAGACAGTTAAAATCATTCCCTGGGACTTCGTCGAGCTTCATTGTCTCGGCGCTTTTCTGGTGGTCGCCACTGTTGATTCTGGCTTTCAGGAGTTACAGTGGTTTGGGAATAGTGTGGCGGGCTTGTCCCAATAAAAAAAAAATGCTGCCCATGGGTTTACATGCCGTCGAGAAATATCTCTCAAGCATGCAGCCGGTTTCCTCACAATGTTTTTCTTCACCGAAGCAAGTGATTATTATACAATACACACATGAATCTGAAGATCAGAGGTGCGTGTCTTGGGTTCGAACTCGAGTCCTTTGACTCGACAGTCCGACGGTCACACCACTACGCTATCACTGCTTAAGAGAGTTGTGATTACCGGAAAGTAAGCCAATGGCCTTGATTGCTTACTAAACTTGGTTCCTGACTCCTTTCTTAAGGGCCTATACTACCTCAAATGGCTTAGCATGATCCTCCGTTACGCCTAAAATACTGCAACATTCATTTTGAAATAAATATATGGTAAAGTTGAGGATTAATTTTAGGTCTTATGTTTGGCGAAAACACGATTTCATAAAATTTTCTCGATAGAAAAAAATACCAAATTTACCTCCAAATCGAACAATAAACCGCTGGTATTCAAAAAGTACTTCAAATTAGATCATGAAACTTTTTATACTAACTGAACTAACTATAAAGCAGGTCTTATGTTATTTATTATTTTTAGTCCAATCAATAGTTTTTTTGTAAATCTCAAAAAACATTTCGAACTATTCGGCCCGCAGTGACTGACGTAACAACCACTTTCTAGTGCAAGCTGATTAGAATTTTATTCTAACAGTATTTCAAACAAAGTTTGAACCACCACAAATAAAGTTGCTAATTTGAGGTAGTATAGGCTCTTAAGGGAGTTGTGACTACCGGAAAGTAAGCCAATGACCTTGATTGCTTACTAAACTTGGTTCCAGCCTACTTTATTAACATAACAACAGTACAGAAAGGCCCTTCTTTTGTTGATAAGCTCAAAATAAACGCGTCCAAACATGTGGTTAATTGGTATGTTACATATCAAAGATAAACATCGCTTTTGTGACTGCGATGTTGTTGTGTGTGTGTGGGGTGTGAATCGGAGCGAGGAAAGTTCCTTTTTGTTTATAAAAATACAGACTTCATGAATTTGGTCGTTGACCTCACCCACGGTAAAAAGCAAAAAACGTTCTGTAGCGAGTTTCGGTTTTGCTTTTTTCTTTTATTTTGCGTGTTATGATTAAGTTCGATGTAATAGGGGCAAGCCTTTTGACATCAACTGGACTCAATACTGAGAAGTGCCTGATAGAAGATCAACCAGACTCACTACTGAGAAATGCTCGTTGGAAAACCCCAATAACATTTAACAAGACCTAAAAATCGAACCCAACTCTTCACTTCACCACAACAATCCTAGTTCGAGAACTGAAAAAGTTTTCATAAAACTACATTTCAGTATTAAATTGTGAATCTTCAGGACAAGGTAAAAAGAAAATCAAATAAAGCAGAAACTGGTTCCGTTGCAGTTTGCTATCATTTGCCTTTTTTATTCTATATTTTCCTTTGACGATGTTTCCTCTTTCTTCTCTTTTTTATTTTACTGAATAACGAACATATTATTATAAAGCATGAAGCTCCACTTTTTCTTTGTGTGTAGAATATCCTCATGAATGACGATTCCCTCCGTCTGGGGCAAGCATAGGATTATGTCGGACTTTAACCGACTAAAACCCCACTATTCTTACTACTGCCATGTGTCGGGGGCCCGGGAGATATAAGTACATTACATAAGGACACCCCCGACTGACATATATACCTAAAAAATGCAAAAAAAACGTGTACTTAATAAACCAAAACACATAATCCTTTAAAACACCAAACACGCTCGGATCGATCTTCAGGTTAAGCCGTGCTTGCCTAGGTTGGTCTGTCGATGGGTGATCACTCATTACATACCGAGTTTCCTCCATACCTCGGAAAGCACGTTAAGCAGTAGGTCTCGGCTGTCATTTGTAGATCTTTGACAGTCGTTACAGGTCAGTGCAGTGGCCCAAAAAGTCTGACAACCAGTCTTACCAAGGTGCACCGTATTACCCAGTACTAACTGGGTTGTGGATGTCAAATAGGCAGTTGGATAGTAGACAGGAATACCAGGTTCGGGAAGGGTACACTCACTGCTAGTCCCGCAGACTCACGAGACTGATCAGAGATGGCTAAAGGTGTCTTGGCCACAGTGAGGGGTACTGAGACAAGAATATTAAATTCAAATTCGATTTATTTACAAAATGTTCTGCTTATATACTACTTTTTCTTAACACACACTATTATACAAAGTCTATGTGTCCTATGCGTGTAAGATGAAACCAAATCATTCTTTTAAGAGGACGCATTGGAAATCATGTAGTCAATGATCTCAATTTTTGTCAGTAATTACAAAACAAATGAAAATATAAGTTGGTGACCTGATAATTCATGATAAAACCCCTATTTTGTTAGTTTTCAATACATGATTAAGTAACTTTTGTAACAGAGAAAAAAATATCAAACATACCTCTTTTTAAAAAGAGATTCACATTTTATGGGCAAACGGGACCAATTTAAGCCTCTTAACTTTCTCCGTAGATGAGCCTATACATACTCTTTAAAATTATAGAAGGAATTTCTGAAATTATCGTTCCCAACTGAATTAAATAACAAAAACCATTTTGTCGTTTACGTCCTTTAAGTTATAAGCTAGCAATCCTCGCCCCGCTCAGACGCCCAGTCCCCCGCTCAGTCCCGATGCGCGCGTGCCCGGTTTTAGAACGATGCCTCGCCTTAACTGGGCCACGCGTAAGCCAGGCCGATTGCTGAGTCAATGTCCAAAGGTAACATTGAACACAAGTATAGCCGACCCCAACATAGTTGGGAAAAGGCTAGGCAGATGATGACTTACCAAACAAACAAAAAATAATATTATCTCCGCTCTATGTGCAACCCTACCTCAATAACAAGCATGTAAATACGGAACGCTTTCACGGCATTGTTTAGCATAATCAACAGTTATGTCCTGACTGTTTGCTGACGAAATTAAAGATTTTATCACACCCTGAACTGTACATGTTTCGGTTAGAAAGTTTTTTGGGCTTGGAAGTTAGTTGATTTTGTATGGTTGGATTACTGTATGGGCTGTTGGAGGGTTTTTTAAAACAAATATTTTAATATTCTTTCTTAAAAAAAAGGTGTTATGTTCGGCTGTTTTTGTTAAATGTATTATCATTGATATTTCCTTTAGTTATTCATTTGGTAGAGGAAAGTTGCGCACTAATTTTATTAACTTTGCTTGGGTACTATATGAGCTTCTATTATAACACGTATTTTTTCATCTCCGTTTATTCAAAATAGTTACAATTTAAAATGTACACATAGCAAGTTGTGTAGAATGCTTAATTTAAAAAAGATAAAACAAAAATCTTTTTGCTGTTGTGTTTTTTTGCAAATTATTATTTTCATTCTATTTTGTGGCCTTCTAGGTTTTGGACCTGAAGATTGACAACTACCTTATTGTTAAACTATTTGTTCGACAGTCACAGGGGTACTTTTTAAACTGTTGTAGTTTGAAGTACTCATTTTTACTGAATGCAACTTATTATATAATCCTTTAAATATTCTACCTAGGCCTAGCCTTTTCCTAACCTAGAACAATGTTAGTAAGTCAAAATCTTCTATCTTTCCTAATTTGTATTGTTTGCCACTTTGTTCCTAATAGTGTTTTTGTAGAATAAACCTTCTACGCTTTTATACTCCGTATTAGCTATTCTCAAACGTATTGGCACACGTGGGAAGAAGAATAACTTCAAGACTTCACTAGCTGCGGTTTTACGTAACATTTCTCTTAGTATCGTTACTTTAAGAGGAAACAGGGGCTTTGAATCTCCCACAAATGTATTTCCCTTTTTTTTTATTCTAGATGAATCTTTTTTTCCCCCTAAAACTCAACTTTAGACCATGTCCTTGTCATTTCAATTTTTTCAGCAACTTTCAAGTGAAAAAAATATAACCCTCCAAAAATGACAAATAACTCCTCTTTTTTACGGCTGTGATTAGAGGACTACCAGACAAATTCGAAAAGTTCTTAACATAAAAGAAATCAACAGAAACATACATTTTTTTAAATTAATGAATCGGCACTGTTTTTGAAGAGAAAAAAGAGGAATACGAAACGTTAATCACGTCAAGATTTTTGTGATATATAATTGGTTTGAGCTGTACTTGTCCCTATCGCACTCTATGGGTGCAGGCTTGACGCAGCGCGACGACAATAGTTTCATCAAATACCTATTTTTATTCTTACTTCGGTAACTTCGGTAACCCAGGTACTCAGAAATTGTCAGCAACATCAAGGCGCTTCTGGCCTTTCTCGAGGAGTTAGGGTGGATCGAATAAATTTCTCACCCATACGCAAAATACGTGCTTTGACGTGGAGTTGCGGACACCAGCCCGCTATACAATACAATACAATATACCAATTTTTCAAATTCCTCGCAGACCCCGTTCCCTCTTAAACATATTCAACGTAATACTACTAGAAATTCTCTGTGGCTGTAAACCTCTACCCACACACTCTGCACCTACGCTTCCAAGTTTGCTTAATGTAGCTAGCTACGTAAATTAGCTAGGTACCCACTTCTCATTGCTCTTGTTTCTCGAAGGCACTTTAGGGTTAACTAACTTAAAATGTTTCTTATGCATAGGTAGGTAGTAAGTAATGGTGTTAGTGAATTCTCATGAAGGTGTGCTGATAAGCTTTTATTAAGTACTTGCGGACGTCACGCGGTTTCACCCGCGTAGTTCCCGTTCCCGTGGGAGTACGGGGATAAAATATAGCCTATGTCACTTAGGGTGAATGTAGTTTTCTAATGGTGAAAGAATTTGAAATTGAAATCGGTTCATTACTTCCGGAGATACCCCCACATACAAACTTACAAACAAATGTTACCTCTTTATAATATTAGTATAGATAGACTAGCAACAGCCCTAGTTTGCACGGGTGCAATTTACTAATTCTCCTCCTCCTCCTTCTCAGTCGTACATTCTTGAAAGAATGGTCGTGGTTGAAGATGATGCATTTTTTTCTTTGGATGACGTAGCCCTTGCGTTGCGCCTCCACTTGTTGCGGTCTTCAGCGTCTCGGGAGCTTTGGACTATGGATGTTTGTGTTGCAGCTTTTATAATGTCTGTCCAACGCATAGGTGATCGACCGCGTGACCTCTTGCCTTCTACTTGCCCCTGGACAACAAGCCGAAGTATTTGAGGATTCGCATCTGTGCAGTCGATGATAATCTCTCCTTGATCCTAAGTTCTTCTTACTATTATTATTTATACTATTTACTAATTAAAAATGTATAAAACCGCTCTCTTTTGTTCGGGGGTTAAAAACACGAAGAGCGATTAGTTCTTTCATCGAATCTGGTTCTGAAAATTACGAACACAACAAAAACATAGCTAAATCGGTCGAGCCATCAGACAGTCAGCGATTTTTTTATTTACATAGATTTGGGAGTGCATTAAACATTAGCCTCGACGAGTGGAGATACTGAAGGGTACGGTCGAACAAGCTATTTGGTTTACAGATAAACCAACAAATTACATTGTAAAATGTAAACCAATTAGCTTGTTCGACCATACCTACGTCTGGTGCACACTGAGCGCCTAGACAAGTGGCAATGACTTTCAAAGCGTTTCGTAATTCTGCCACAATCTATAACAACAAACAAATAAAACAGACTACTATTTTTTTACATACGGGACCGAAACGTGGTCGCTCACAATGGGCCTCATCAGAAGGCTTAAAATCACCCAAAGGGCAACGGAGAGGGCTATGCTCGGAGTTTCTTTGCGCGATTGAATCAGAAATGAAGACATCCGCAAGAGAACCAAGGTTACCGACGTAGCCCAAAGAATTGCTAAACTTAAGTGGCAGTGAGCAGGGCACATTGCTCGCAGAACGGATGGCCGATGGGGCCAAAAAGTTCTGGAGTGGCGACCGTGAACCGGAAGACGTTGCGTTGGAAAGCCTCTCACTAGGTGGACCGATGACCTGGTAAAGGTTGCGGGAATCCTCTGGATGCGAGCGGCACGGGACCGGTCAATATGGCGACACTTGGGAGAGGCCTATGTCCAGCAGTGGACGTCTTTCGGCTGAAATGGTGATGATGATGACTATTTTTTATAATACAGAAGACACAATTTTTTATATTAATTATAGAAAGTCGTCTTTTAGCCTCGTACAGGTCCAGCAAATAATAGGAAATAGCTTAAACAGAATGAATTTTAACTAGACACAAAAAATAAGCTATTAATCATAACGCTGTTAACAAATAAAATAACAAAAAATTAGTTAAATATTTATTCTGGCGTCCCGTCAGTTATCTCAACTTATTTGGCGACAACTTTGCAGTTGAATGCCAAACGTACGCCAGTGTGAACTGGCTTTACATTATATCTAAGCTTATCTAGCGTCGTGGGGTTAATGAACTGTGTGGTTTGGAGTATTTTTTAGATACAGTATTTGGTGTTAGACCAGAAATGTCACATAAAGGAGACAGTTTTTTTTAGGCCCTCTTCGATGTTGCATAAATATTATTCATATTACACCAAAAAAAAGTAACCATTTTATTATAGTAATAAACGAAACATTACACAGAAACGAAACCGGAATCTTTAAATCCTAATAAATAAGTTATATTGTGATATTTTTTTGCGAGTCAAATCATTCCTGTTGTGATCAATGTTATTTGACAGAAAATACTTACGTAAATAGGGGCGTTTTTTTCCGTTTACAAAAAAAAAGTACGGTATCCATTGGTAATAATATCTGCTTTAATTATAATAGGAATAGAATATAACATAAAAGTAAATAATATTAAACTGTGAGCTTTTTAATGCTATTTTTAAAGGTTTCCGCTAAAATCTTTTATATGGTATAGAAAATCATCATGGCACGGAACGTTATAAATCCGTCTTTTTGGTGGTTGACAGACAACTTCATTAGACATTTACTCTTTTTGACATTTACAACTTCATTTGACATTGGTTGCATTCCGTATTACAAAATAATCGGACACAGCGCTCACATCAATATTTTGCGTTCCGATTTAGATATCACGATTAAGAACTGTCATCAATTCGGAACGCTCATGAACGCGTTGCCAGTGATCATAACCCCAATCACAAGACCTTGGTTGAGTCTATCGACTCTGATAACTCAGATTTTGAGATAGAGAACGACGATTCGTCCAGTGATGAAAAGGATGACGGAAGTATATTAGCGTATTTTGCACCTGGCAAAGATTTACCCCTTAAAAAAATACCATGAATTACAAGTCACATAGATGCAACGATAATTAAATAAAATGTATAGTTGGATGCGAGTCATACGTTCATAACAAAACAACACAACCTGTCAACACAACTGTCATTTTTGACAGCGCTCACGGTGATATTTATTTGGAGCATGGTCGGTGTAATCGCAAGATGACACATGTCATGACGTCATCTATGACGATTCAAGGGACATCGTTATTGCGCTCACGGTAATTCGGAACGGGTTTATGGACGCTCAAATCGATTACAGCCTAATTCGGAACGCAGCTATTTTTACTCAGTTTATTTCGATTTTTTTGAAAGTGTTTCTGCGATTTATTCGCATATAATGAAAAACTATTTTATGAAAATGGCATCTGCTGGTCGTTGTGTCAATTGTGCAGTAAGATTTCAAGGCAATGTGTGAATACAATTACATTCTGACTGCAACAGACGTGCAGCAACTTGTATGGTTATTGTTAGATACACGTTTTCATTTTCGGATTTCTCATCATTCCGGTTAGACATGGCTTAGCTAATATTACCACTGTAATCTAGAAATTATAAGGAAGAAATCTATATACGTTTCATTAATATCTGCTACAATTTATGGGGTGGCCTGTTCTCCAAACAAAAAAAATTGACTCCTTTCTTCAATATATTATTCAACGCTATATTATTTTACATAAGTGCTCCTGACAAATTTGCACATTCTGTGATAAACTTAAGTCAAGACTTTACGAATGTATATTTATTGTGATTGAAATCTTGTTAAATTGAAAATAGGCTTGTGTCCTGGAAAAAACTAATTAGTCCGTCAGTTAGGTTACGAAAAAATATTTGACACGTATTTTTTCTTTTGTTACCTACGTAAACCAAAATTGACGAAGATACGACGCTTTTACAATTCTCAATACGTCACGCCGTGCTATAATTTTTAGTGCGTTGTGACGTCACAAGCCCCCACTCTCGAATATTGATGCGTTTTTTTTGTCAATAATAAATAAATATAATAAACGTGTCCATTATTTTCCAATACTCTAACTGACGGAGTAAATTGATTTGCAATTTATTGATGGTGGAAACTAGCCTATTCAGTTGATTTTTTTTCTAAACGGCTTTTCCTTTCTAAGCCTTATCGATTACATTTTGTCCCAAAAGAAGGTAAGTACAAAAATTAAATAAGTAAAAAAAAAGTTTTTATTAAAATGCAAAGAAGAAATCTGTATTAAAAATTAACAAAATATTAGTATCATAACGCAAAAATGCTTAAATTATAAAATGTAACCATGCAAGCAAGATCACGCTACACTCCAAAATATTTTTATTAATAACATTTTCGGCACTATAAGCCCACTTCCCGACGTCCATAGCAAATAGCTAGGCACATACTGGTTGCATTGTTATGTTTCGTGTAGTCACGTAGCAACCATTACTCACAGATGCTTTACGTGATCATTGGCGCAGAAAAATGCTTCTCATGGTAGCAATTGGTGTTCTGATTGTGTTAAGAGAAATCTTCGAAGGAGGTTCAACGTGTTGTGACTTTTTGGAGAAAGGAGAGAGATAAAACGGGTAATCTAGAGAACGACAGTTTGAAAAATGAAATTAGCTAGATATGAAAGAAAGGGAGTGTGAGCACGCGCATGCGTGGGTTTTAACCCACCCCGTCGACCCCTAAACGCGCCTACGCTGCTATTGTCGCCACGCAGAAATCTGTATCGCAGGTGAAGAAGGGGGGAAATAAGAGCTGCTGTGAACCTGCCAACAGGGGTTCGAAACAGCATGGCCCAGCAACGGTCACGTGTGACAAGGATGGCTTCGTGAAGGTGGAGAGGAAGAAGCCTCCTAGTCAGAACCAGTGCGGGACCGCGCTGGCAGGACCCAATATGCTGCGTCCGGCGATACCAACGACGCAGCTCTATGTGTCCCGGCTACATCACACCACGAAGGTTGAGGAGATCGTGGGGTATGTCCGAGCGAAGACCAGCTGGACCTTGAGGGTCGAGAAGTTGGAGTCGCGCCACAACACGAATTTTAAGTCGTTCGTGGTGCGAGTTCCGACTCATCATATTGAGATCTTCCTCAAGGAAGAGTTTTGGCCGAAGGGTGTCATGTATCGGCGATTCCGCGGAAGGCTACGCGACACCACGCAGCGCAACATGACGCCGTCTTTTCGTGTACAATAGTTTAATTAGGTTTTTGAAGTTTATATAAATATGTATGTTAGTCTGTAAGGTATATGTGATATGGGTCTTTTGTTACCTGAATTAAATGATATATTATATCCTTTATTCATTTATAAACAAATTTGTTACATTTTTAAATATTAATTAAAAAATATATAAAAAACATTTAAAAATATAAAAAATTGTAGCCCACCGGTATCGGGAACAGGATCCAAGCTACCGGCGGTCAGGGCTCCAGAGAGAGGAACCTCCTAACAATACGAGCCGTGTCCAGGAGTACCGCTTTCTGAATCAAGCCCTTGATCCAGCTGCCTAACGAGAGCCTCCTCAGGTATTGATCGAGGCTCTTGGCAATTAAGCCATGGGCTGATACGACTATCGGCACAATGATTGCTGAGTCCACTTCCCACATGTCAACAACCTCGCGAGCCAAGTCAAGATACTTGATTTGTTTATCTTTCTCGGCTTTCACGAGGTTCTCATCATGTGGGACCGTTATGTCAACAATCATTGCGCGCCGCTCTGATCGATCCACCACCACTATATCAGGCTTATTGGCTACAATAGTCCTGTCAGTGATGATGGATTGATCCCAGTACAACGTGATACAGCCATTATCGAGAACTGGGTCGGGCACATACCTATAGTAAGGCACTTCCGATTCCACAAGGTTGTATTTTAGAGCAAGTTGCTGATGGATAATCCTGGCTACAAGGTTGTGTATATGCAGGTACTCTCCGTTAGCTAGATGAGAACACCCGGAGATAATGTGACGGATTGATTCGCCTGGACGGTGGTATGCCCGACATATGTCAACCGTGCCATCCTTCACAATAAATCTCCGGTAGTTATTCGTCATCATAACTTCATCCATTATTGCACAGACAAAACCTTCAGTTTCTCCGAATAGGTCCCCGGAACGTAGCCAGGCTACGGACGCTGATAGGTCTACATCGGGCCCATGGAGGGCCCGGAAAAAGCGTCCGTGAAGCTCCTTACTCTGCCATACCTCCCTGCGATCGTTAGTGTCAAGTACTGGAGGTTTGCGCCAGTTCTCTTTAGCCAAGGAGAGCGGGGTGAAGCCCTTGTCCATCGTGACGACATCTCGATGCATTCCCACATCGGTTCCTAGGAAATATTTCCTGAGGCTGCATATCTCGCGATTGTGGAGAGTCTTAGCATTTAAAAAGCCTCGACCCCCACACTTTCGCGGGATATACAGTCTCTCTCTCTACCGAAGAACGTGGTTGATGCATCCGATACGCCGTCAACAATTTACGGACCTTCGTATCCAAGGCGTCTAGTTCTGTTTGAGTCCATTTGAACATGCCGAAAGAGTACATCAAAACCGGCATTACCCAACCGTTGAAGGCACGTACCTTATTGCCACCTGATAAAAGACTATTAAGTACTTTTTTCAGGCGGCCAAAGAAACGCTCCTTCAACGATTGCTTCATGTCAGCAACATTGACGCTCAGCGCTTCCGACATACCCAAATACTTATAGGTTTCGGTTGCTGAGAGGGATCGAAGAGTTATGGAATCTGAGAGCTGGGTTCCCACAGATTCCACAATCTCCCCTCGTTTTACATGCATGACCGCACATTTGTCCATATTATATTATTATTATTTCCTTTATTCATTACATTACATAAATTTTACATTTTTAAATATTTCTATACAAAATACTATTAAAAAAAACATTTAAAAATATAAAAAAATAATACATATTATTATTATTAAGGTTTCTTCAATGAAATACTGTACTGAATTATAAATTACTTTAGTGACTTCGATCTGAACTAGATTCTTACAAAAGTCGCTGAACCCGTTACAAAAATGCGTTATGTCTACTAATCTGATTGCTAGCGGCCCTCGTGGGCAAGTGTACGAGTTCTTCCTTCTGCCAGCGGAGCCCTGTGCGCGCGCGACGCCGCAGCCGCTGCGCTGTTATTGGCTCGGCTGAGGTGGCGTGATCGCGGCGCGCAGCTATTGGCCGAGCGTGCAAGATGGCGCGCGTTCGGCGCAGCCATTGGGTCGCGCTGGAGCTCCACGTCACCCAGCCAGGGTTGCCAGGCGGCGGAGGCCGGAACAGAGTAAATGGATAGCGTGATGGCTTGACAAGGGAGAATGGAAGAAAAAAACTAGGGGTCTAAATTGGCCGCTTTATCACAACCCTAATATGAATCACGTTAAAAAATTTACTTCTTAAAATGGACTTAATAATCATTAAAATAAAATCCAATTTAAGAATTTTAAGTTTTTATCGTGATTCATATTACGATTCTGCTAAAGCGGCCGTTTTAGTCCCCCTGGTTACACCAACCCCTTCAATAACTATTTCATGAAAAAGTTATTCAATGGAGTCAAATGAAAAAAAGAAAAAAACTTAAAGGTTTGTATTGATGATTTTAATTATTATAATTCTGTAACTCTATACGTGTAACTTGCGCGAATTATATTTTCATCAACTTTACAACCTGACAATGACCTGCAAATTGCAATAAACGTAAGAAAATTTGGCTACACTAGCGCTGGTATTACCTTTGCCTCTATTAGTAAACGTCTTTTTACAAAGATTTATACCTGTGTGCCTATTACACTGTGTCTAACTACCTACTGCTAATTTGCAATGTTGTTTTCCAATTTCAATAGGTTTACGTAGGTGAATTAGAAATTACAGTTAGCTCGTGTGTCGGATGCCAGACCTATGGGCCTGTAACTACACCACGTAATGTATTCCTCTACAGTGGACGGGGACATCGATGCACAAACAAATACTACGAATTCAGTAAATCATTCCGAACCCCTCTACACATATACATTTTTCACGACAAATTAAAAAAAACTACTGTTTCCAATAGAAGTGCACAACATACCCAAAATTTCCTACAAGGAAATTTAAAAAATATGACAATATTAGGGAACAGATTTTGTATTTTCATTTTTTTATTTTCTAGGTGTTCTTTCTCCTGAACTCATTTTCATAATTTTTCTCCAAACTTAAATAATATGACTATGATCCGATGTCCTTTTATCCGTCAAGTGACAAATTACGCGCCATTAACGCGCGCGCCATGTTGGCGGCCATTTTGACGAATTATTTATGATCGCCATTTTGTGAAGCTTATCGCGGTTTAGTGTTTTAGGTGTTTATTATTTTTTTTACATGAATTTAATATTATTTTGTAATCTGGAGGACGAGGAATACGATACATGTTTTGTTTGACGGATTATTAAGACTAGATTAATTTCTTTAAAATTCAGATAATTGTTGTTACTCTTTCTTTGACAGTTCGTTATGGGTAGTCAAAAGCCGTGTGGTATCCGGCAGAGTAGAATAGAACCAACCCTTTACACTCACGGGTGTCGATTTTTTTGTTTGTTTGTTCCGAGCTCAGAAACTAAAGAACCGATTTTAACCCTTTTCTTGGCAAAAAAAAAACCTTAAATTACCGGTATTTTTTCAAGTAATCTTTTTTATATAAACGTAGGTTGCAGGGAAAAATAATAAAAAAAATCATAGAGTTTTATTTCCAGAGATACCTTCCATATCCCGTGAGATACATTGCCTTGTTCGTAAGGAATAACTATCTCAGGCGAATGTATCTCACGAGACACACTGCCAAAAAGAGGTAATAATACAAATGGTTTAAAAAATAATAACTTTTAATTAATGAGATCACATATTTGTACAAAACAAGAAATTACTGATGGTGAAAACTATAAAAACAATTTCTACCAGGTATTGAGCACAGTCTCACTCCACACTTAGGACATGAGACAGTGGTTTGCCCTTTGGTACATACTTTGCACCTGCCCTTTGTCCCAAAAGTCGCGAAATGGCCAAGTTGGTCACTGCAAATTTCTGTTGCTGGTCTTGGAGCAACCGGAGCCTTTATTGACCTCTTCACATTGTCGGTGTGCTTCGTGGTGGTTCTGTGGCGTAACAATAAGTTTTTGGCAATGTTGTACCTGGATTGTTTCAAACTCATAATTTTTCCATGACCGATATTTCTCCGGTACAATATCCATATCATATATATCATAGGATATATATACAACATATGTGTATATCCTTAAGACATGCCTCTTCTTGAAAATCATTATGGGCTATTTCTGTTCGATGGCGGAATTGTTGTCTAGTCCATCGAAAATTGAGAGGTTGCACTTTTACAATCTTGGTCTAATTGCTCTGGAGCGTGTTGACGTTAAAGGAGTCCTTGGATACTGTGGAACTGTCGGAGTTGGAGCTTACTGTGGAGTCGCTACAGATTGTGCCAAATTTTGCGCAGCTAGTGGAGTGAGTAAAGACGCTATCATAGGTGACGCAGTGACCGCTTCTTGGACATCAATTATTTCATCGTTGGATAGCAGGTTGAGATTTTCCATTGACGATGGCAGTGAAGGCACTGGAGATGAATCTCCGTCTGTTCTATGTCAAATTGGATACTGCCTGATTTAATTTTCAGACTCCGTCAATGAATCGTCGTTCGATGATTTTCTGCCCGTATTTGGGATAAGCGCACAGAGCTTTCTGCCTCTTGTAAATAATGGTTGTACTCCGCCCTAAGACAAACATTCTAAAGTAACCCTCCATGCAAAGCGAAAACCAAACTGAACACACATTCCATAAAAACCCAGAAACCCATAACCACATTCCAAAGACGAAAGCATACAGTATACAAACCGTTTTAGAGGCCATGAATAAAAATCGTTTTTTTCTCGACCGGGAATCAAACCCAGAACCTTTTATAGCTTAGCTTAACACCATCACCACTACGCCACCATCAAATCAATGACCCCAAACCATAAAAATAAAAACACTACAAACGTGGTAGTGTGCACTACAGGATACATTCTACCAAAACATATAAAACCAGTAAACACGGCAGTGTGCACTGTGAGATACATTACGATTTGGCTTTAGTTTACTAAACCAAATATACAATTTTGCGTCAAAATTCACTCAATTGACACGTATACACTTATGTGCTTTATCGTGATTTGCACAATTATTACATTATTGACTAAAAATAATATAAAATATCAATTTTCTTACCTTTTTCGGCGGGATTGCTTTGAGTCGGTTCATCATTTTGAAAGTGAATGGAAAACTGTTATGTCAAACTGACATGTCATGACATGATGTAGATCAGTTCAGAAACAGTTACTTTCTTAAATAGTAGAAACGATCCATTTCACGCAATAATATTTTTCTTGGTTTGATTTTTCAAAGTAAGTGCACTCCGTCAAGAAAAGGGTTAACCAATGAAAGATAAATTATCAGGAAGTAACATAGCCTATAAATAAATTTATATCATGCAAATTAGCTGAGCTATCACAATTTTTGCTAGTCTACACTCACACACACACACACACACACATCACTTCAGCTGAAACACGTCCACTGCTGGACATAGGCCTCCCCCAAAAGGCGGGTCTACACTATCTACAACAATATTATAAAGAGGAAAGATTTTGTATTTTTGTGTGTGTGTATGTTTGTAATGAATAAACTCAAAAACTACTGCGCTGATTTCAAAAATTCTTTCACCATTAGAAAGCTACATTCACCCTGAGTAACATAGGCTATATTTTATCCCTGTACTTTCACAGGAACGGGAACTACGCGGGTGAAACCGCGTGACGTCCGCTAGTCTATACTAATATTATAAAGAGAAAAACTTTGTTTGTTTGTTTGTTTGTTTGTAATGGATAGGCTCAAAAACTACTGGACCGATTTAAAAAATTCTTTCACCATTCGAAAGCTACATTATCCACGAGTAACATAGGCTACACTTTATCCCCGTACTCCCACGGGAACGGGAACTACGCGGGTGAAACCGCGGGACGTCCGCTAGTAATTCATAAAATCCTTCAAGGTCAAGACAAAAACACAGAAAAATCGATGAGTAAGCATAAAAATCATTGCCAAAACCAGCATTCGTCTCACTTCGTAAAGTAGAATAGGCCTAAAGATACGCAAACCTAAAGATACGCCATCCAATAGTATTTTCCCTCAAAAAAGGGATTCTTTTCGTCCCAGGGGCGATAAAAAAAGCGTAAAACACTGGTTTTATTACCAAAAAGGGCTTTATATCATCGGAATTACGCTTCAATGATTGTGATATGAAGATTATGTGATATTTCCTAATTTTCGCGAAGAGAAATGGGAATATTTTTAGCACGTAGGTAATGATGTATTATGTGACGGAAAATCTATCTTTGTGTGTCTGTGGGTGTTGTGAAAGGTGAATGAACCTTGACTCCGGAGGAATTACGATATTTTTAGGAATGTTTGCTTTCTAATCTTATTTTTCTTTATTGTATCAAAATAATCCATTACTACAGTACTGACAAATTAGGACAGAGGAGCTCGCGGCTAAATAATAACAGCTGCTCGGGTCGATCGTTAGGTTAAGCCGTGCTTGCCTAGGTTGGTCTGTGGATGGGTGTCCACCCATTACATACCGAGTTTCCTCCGTGCCTCGGAAAGGACGTTACCAATGGCTTAACGTGCTTTCCTGGCTGTCATTTGTAGATCTTTGACAGTCGTTAGGTAGTCAGAGGCCCAAAAAGTCTGACAACCAGTCTTACCAAGGGGTATCGTATTACCCGGTACTAACTGGGTTGTGGAGGTCAGATAGGCAGACGCTCCATGTAAAATACTGGTATTCAGCTCCATCCGCTAAAACTGGAAGCCGACCCCAACATAGTTGGGAAAAAGGCTAGGCAGATGACTACAGTACTGACAAATTACTGATTAATAATTACTTTATTTTAAAACAGGCTCATTCCTCTATCGCGATTTATTACAACCGGCATCTTCTCAGTTCGTTGGCCGCATCCACATCAGTCTTGTCTAGGTAGGGTAGCGTTGCTCCATCATCGAAGCTGAATAACTTGGCCATTGTCAACAAATTATTTAGCGGCTACCTACATTTTTGACTTGGGTGTCGCTGAGATAAAATTCAGACTTGATTTTGAACGTCTTTGATAACGGGAATTGAGATAAAATAATTTTGTAGGCTCAACGTAACTTTATATTTAAAGTGATGGTCATCCGGGATAACACTACCATTATTGGTGCCAGCATCGTTGTGTCTCAATTGAAGTAGTAAGATTTTCGTTGCAATTACAGGCACATTATAACGCCATTTTAATGTTTTCTCTTAGACAACGCACCTGCGATATATACGTTGGTATTCTAGATATTAATAAGAGCTGGTGGCCAATTTTATCATTAAGAATTGTGGCTTACGTTTGCACTGTGACTTTTTTTACCGGGCATTGAGTTTTCAATTCACAGCATTTTGCTGAACGGTTGAGACTACCCCGTTGGTATAGTGGTCGCAGTCGCGACTGCAGAGCATTGGGTCCTGGATACGATTACCGGGTCGAGAAAAGTGCTATTGAGTTTTTTCATCAGGAATTTTCACAGACGCAGCCATGAAGTCTGGATTTATGCCCGGTTGATGGAAATAGGATCGCCTCCTATTTCATGGAACTTAAACCTGGCGAAATGTGGGTGTAATATAATTGGGTACATCGCTGTCTAACCCTTCTGGGGTTACAAACGTGATGCTATGATATGTATGGTTGAGAGAGAACTCAACTGATTGCATTCTTAGCATGTTGAAAAAGATAACGGTGCAGTTACTGTTAAGCACTTGCATTTAGTTATCTTTCATTGACTTGAGTATGCCTTGGTGGCTGAGAGAATGTCATGCTCACTCAAATGTCTC
Source organism: Xestia xanthographa (assembly GCA_905147715.2). Taxonomy (NCBI): domain Eukaryota; kingdom Metazoa; phylum Arthropoda; class Insecta; order Lepidoptera; family Noctuidae; genus Xestia; species Xestia xanthographa. Next base: position 30,451,568 of record LR990644.1, read on the forward strand.
GTTGATGGTGGCGGGTGTGTCGGGTCATTTAGTTCCCTTCAAGATGGTTGAGTTGAATGGCGCCGATAAATGCGTCATGTTCGTGTACGGGCGCTGTCAGTTGGGACTGGTCATCTCTTAGCTGTCACGGTTCATTTTAATTACCTATTTTATTTTTAAATTGTTGATTTAATCTTTTACTCTGGACGCTCTTAATGTGCAAGTCTTTCTACATCGTTCTCACATATAATTATGTATAATCTCAACATGAATGACGTAACCAAGATTTTGTAACAATATTTTGATTTAAAAGAGTGTCCATGGAGTTTCTTGCCCGTTCTTCTCCATAGAGATCTACGCTAGGGACTGTCTTGTGACAGTTATTTTTGAGATTCAAAAGTGCCGTAATGGTCTAATTGAAATAAATACTTTGAGTTTGAGTTTTAGTTTGAACTGTTGGATTCCCAACGCTCGACTGAACGCACAGAGTAGAAAATGCAGTGCTCGTTGAAAATCGCACATTACCCTAAATATTCCTTACAAAAACGATTTAAATCTTAACAAATTAAATAGCACATCGCTCCTATAAATACATTCAGGCACAAAAATGATTCAAATAAATCAATTACTAAGAGAAAAAAAAGTAAAATAACTAAAAATATCATCAAACGACGAAACAGCAGCTGGTCGTGCCAAAATAAACCGAGTTAATTGACGGTCCACAGACAGACACGGAATAATAAATATTATGCTTTTTGGGTGAAGGCCTAGCCGGGGAATGTTGGACTAGACAAACATCTGGATCTGACCGTGACTGTGGACGTTTCTCAGGGATATTTTTGGCGAGATAATAATAACAAAATCTTACTTAAGAAAGTTTCTGAGGATGAATGGATATGGATGGATAGATCTTTGTTACTGTTTGAATGGATTTAAATGAAGTTTGGCGTACAGATAGTGTATTAGCTGGGATTATAAACAGGGAGTACAATCCCGTGGGACAATCACCGAACTCCACGCGGCCGAAGCCGCGGGTATATGCTAGTTTTAATATATAAATAAATGTGCCCTGTCTTTTTTTTAATAGTTTTATTTACATTATATACATACTACAACTAGATGCGGAGGATTACTTTGACGCCTATTGACGTCGTTGTTTATACACACATCAAAAAAAGTTTGTGAACACTTCGAAAAATCGAAAACTTTTTTGTTACGTTTTTATAAAAAAAAACTAGCGGACGTCACGCGGTTGAACCAGCGTAATTCCCGTTTCCGTGGTAGTACGGGGATAAAATATAGCCTATGTTACTCAGAGTGAATGTAGCTTTCTAACGGTGAAAGAATTTTTGAAATCGACGCAGTAGTTTTGAGTTTATTCATTACAAACATACACACAAAAATACAAATCTTTCCTCTTTATAATATTAGTGTAGAAGTGTAGATAAAAAACTACACTTCGTAGATAAAAAATAGTTTTAATTTTTTATTTCAAACAGGGTATTTCTATTTAAAAAAAACACACAACAAAGTTTTTTTCTTGTTGTGTAGTTTTTTTTTTGTTGTTGTTCAAGTTCAATTTAAAAAAAAATATCAGCTTATGCTAGTGATCACAAACTTTTTTGATGTGTGTATGTAGGTACTTACTTTTAGTTTTTATTTTTGTAATTATATATAGTTCTAATATGTGCTCATTTGTATTTCCCTTCAATATTAGTTACGAATTTCCATTCAAACGGGAACAAACCTTGATAAATGCGTACCTTTGTAATAAAAGAACCTCTTGGCAAGCCAGCGTTTTTTTTAAATGTTACAGCACCATGTTGAGATGGGGCCTTTTGGCCTTGTATGTACGAGACTAATTTCGTTTGTTCTATTTTTTTGTAATGTTTACTTTTTTTTTAATGAGGGATTTTCTTTTTACTATCTTCCCTAGTCGCTGGATAGATGGCGCTGAACTTAGTAAGTTACTGCAAGGAATTGAACGTACAAAAACTGATTTTAACAAAGCGCGAGAAAACTAGGTTATATTCGGAAGCTTAGGCAAACTAAAGTGTCAGTCAACGAGCTTAGGTGACGTGACGCAATTTTTTTTTCCAAGCGTTTTGGCTTTGGCATCTAGTAACGTAGTCAGTTCAACGCCATCTACAGAGTTCTTGGAAACTATTTTTTTATTAATACCTCATAAAGAAAGTCTCTCATTTTATTCTATTGTTAATTTTTTTTCGCAAATTTTTGATTTTTGCTTCCTGGATCCAATTTTTTCGACCGGCCTACACGACTCGATAATAATATTGTTCTCCGGACGATTGTCGATTGTTATTGACGAAAATTAGAGACGAGACTGACATGAGACTGAGGTGCGAGCTGAATTGACGCAGAATTATAGTTCTCCAATTTTATTTATTGTAATTTTGTCTTATTATATTGACAAACGAAAACTAATAAAACGTATTTGTTGTAGATCGAAGTTTTATATCATATTAATTTATTTGATAAAATTGAGTTTATTTGGAATATAATGGACGCTGAAAATGCATACATTTTAGATCAATATTGCTTTTGAATATCGTTTTTTTTGCGTCTATGCAATTTTTATTTCAATATTCTAATCAATCTACAACCTTGAGGACTATATGACCAGTACATATATATTTTTTTTAGATTTTTTCGTGTTACCAGTTTAATACAAATGGCAGGAGAAAACCTAATGTTTAACGTTTGCTTGAAATTGGCTGTCGGAAAATTGCTATTTCTCGTAATATTAAGAGGGCTATTACAAATTTTCTTGTTTTTGAGTGTTTTAAGAGTCTAGCACTCAAATATAAGAAAAATTTTGATTTTTATTTTGAGCACTCCATAGAGAATTAATCAAACTTTCTCGGGCATATATCTTTTTTAATTTTGTGGCCATATCTAAACCATAATCACACTTCTAAAATAGTATACCTTCACTACACAAAACTTATGTTTGTTGGTCGTGACTCGACGATTTGAACCTGTGTAAGTAGTTGAGTTCAAGTTCAATGTCGCTAACTTGATGCCACTTAACTTTAAGGGGACTACAGGAGCTTAACGCGAGATTTACAATGCAGTTTAGAAGTGTGATTATGGTTTAGATATGGCCACAAAATTAAAAAAGATATATGCCCGAGAAAGTTTGATTAATTCTCTATGGAGTGCTCAAAATAAAAATCAAAATTTTTCTTATATTTGAGTGCTAGACTCTTAAAACACTCAAAAACAAGAAAATTTGTAATAGCCCTCTTAACTATTATAACAAAATTCTAATCAATCTACGAACTAAAACAAAGCCAGATTTATGATTCTTCATTGAAATATTATGCCATTATCTTTATATAACAAATATCGAGGACTTGGAAAAGTACGTATTTTTGGTCAAACGCCCAAAATATGCGAGCACGCTCTTAATTGAACCTTTATTTTGTTTTATCCTGTAATAAATACTTTTTCATTATTTCGTGCTGCCAGATCCACTGGTTTAGGCTTCGTAGTCAGAATCATTCACTACTATTTTCAATTCGTATTGAAAATACAGCTAATTTCAACGCTGATTGGTTGCTTATACTAACTAATAATTCTATAACGTCCAAATCCGTCTTCCTAATTGATTGTGGTTGGTGTATAACGTTATCTTAATAAAAGTTATTGCTTCTAATAATAGAATATTCTTGAGTTAATTTATTAGGTATTTGCTAAGATGAGATTAGATTAATGATGTTGATACAATATTTTCTTTTCGATTTTTGTTCAGAAAGTATATACGTACGTATTTATGTTCTGTTGTTGTTACAGTTGTGTGTTGTTTTCTTTATAAGTGAAGAATTGTAATTGGCTGTCAGTTTCACTCACTATTTCTATTCTGTTTTGTTTAGCTGTAAGTTTTCCATAGTTCAGAAATAAATATAGAGCACGGGGGGCCTAAAATGGCTGCTTTATCAGAATCATAATATCTATCACGTTAAAAATTTAAAATGGACTTTATAATCATAACCATAAAGACCATTTTAAGAATTTTAAATTTATAACGTCATTCATATTATGGTTCTGTTATAGCAGCCATTTTAGGCCCCCTGAATGTTGTGACCAGAGATGACATAATTTTTATAAGGAAATGAAAACTGGTTATACAAACATGTTTTATTAGCATACATTAACAAAACATCACGCTTGTTATTCCCGAGAGGTTAGTTAGAGGTGTACCTCATAGTACAATCACGTTTCAACAGTTATTTTTAAGTCCCATGTAATAGTAGGCAAGCTTCGTTAATGATGTTACGTATGTAGTGTATTTTCTTTTTCAAGTGCATACACCATATAAAGTTATGTGCAATAGTCTCCTAATACAAGCATCGATCTTACAAATCATATGTGTTAAAGCATTATGTAATTGAGATTTTTTAAAAATGCAGTTATTATGTCCTATACAAAACATTTACAATTTTAGCCATTGTAAAACAACCTCCTTCTAACACGATCACCATCATCATCATCAGCCTATTAATGTTCCCACTGCTGGGACACAGGCCTCCGCTCTATGAGAGGGAATGGGCTATAATCTACCACGCGGACCCGGTGCGTATAGGTAGATGTCACATGTCTGCGAATTTTTGGTTCTAGGACATGCCGGTTTCCTCACGATGTTTTCCTTCACCGTTTTGAGAGCAGTGGTGATGAAATAAATTACACAAAGTCATGCGCCTGCCTGGGTTTGAAGCCACGACTTGCTGTTCGTACCTAAGTCGGGGCTGCCACCACTGGGCCACCGCTGCTCTCTCTACACATCAAGATACTTAAAGAGAATTCGTTCAAAGCTTAACAAAACAAAATACACTCATCTACTACGAAGCCATTACAACAATACTTATAACGACCTTTAACAAAAGCAGGACCGACAGTCACAGAGGTTTAATGCCTCATATTTTGACTTCGAGTGCCCGTTAAGATGTTGTGAGCTTAAATATCTTCCTTTTGTAATTTATTTATCTTTAGTACTTTTATTTGGGTGAATGGTCTCTTAATTTTGAGGACGGTGAGATTAGGTAAAGTGTTCTTCGAGTGAATTTTGTGTTTGGTGTAATGTCTTCCTTTATGTTTGTTTTGAGTGTCAATTGTATGTTTACTACAACAGCCCACAACGTCAACTGCTGGACATAAGCCTCTCCCATGATGGGAGGAATTTGCCGTAATCTCCACGCTTGGCAGGCGGATTGGAGATCGCAGTGATGAAAGACTAACAGAAAACGCTGCTGCCCTTTTTGTGGTCTACGGAGGCGCAAGGTGTTCTGCCTCAGACATTAGTCGCCTTATACGACACCCGTGAGTGTAATGGGTTGGTTCTATTCTACTCTGCCGGATACCACACGGCTGCCACTCGGCAATTGTATGTTTACATTTTAAGTACTAACGGTATAATATCCGTGAAAAACCGTGAAAGTCTAAAACAGTGAATTGTATGTTTATTTTTGTCATAACTATATACATTTAGTGTCGGACACAAACTCTTCCACCGAACTTGCTTTTAGCATAATCAGTGTTTAAAGATCCCACTTGCGGGATATGGGCTCTCCCTGTGAGACCTTTTGTTATTTTTTCGATGTGAATGGCCTAACACATACCGCACCGTCTGGAGAGACGGTTTCATATTCATATTCATATTCATTTATTTTGCATTCCATATTGTATAAAAGGTGTTACAAAGGGCTTAAAGCTAGGTACATTAATATGGACCCTGTAAGGGCACAGCAAAGTAGGACAGAGAAAGAGCTTAATTTTTCTAATAAATTGGTAATACAAAGTAACAATACTAATTAAAAAATATATAAGTGTATTAAGTAATTTAAAATTTGTCATTTAGATATTCATTTATAGTATAATAACATTTATATAATAAAAATTGTTGTAATTTATTTATGAATGGAATAAAGTTTTGTTCCTTTTTAATTATTTCCGGCAATTTGTTATAAACTTTCATTGACATGACTAGAGTACTTGTTGAATGCATTTTTAGCTTAGAGCTTGGTAGGTTTAGTCTATTTTTGTGGCGTAATGTGTATCTTGACTGTATATTTTCTCGTGTAGTGTAAAAATGTGGGTACTTGCGAACAAATTTGCAAATTTCTAGAATGTATAGGCAGGGGAGGGTTAATATTTTATGTTCTTGAAAATGAGGTTTACAGCTGTCAGTGTCTTCTATATTTACTAATATTCTTATCAGTCTTTTTTGCAGTGTGAAAAGTGTCGGTGCGTCTGTACTGTTTCCCCACAATATCACGCCGTAACTGAGCCACGCATGTGCATAGGCATAATAGGTAATTAGTGCGGTTTTAAGGTTGGTAGTCTTTTTAACTTCACGTAGGGCGTATGCAAATGTGGATAGTTTAGATCTTATCTTTTTAATGTGAGATTTCCAGTTAATGTTAGTATCTATGGATAGGCCAAGTAGAGTAAATTCTTGAACGACTTCTATTGTAGTGCCGTTGTAGGTGAAGTTTATTTCTAGTGGAGTTTTTTGACGGGGGTGGAAGGACATTATTTTAGTTTTAGAGAAATTGATTTCTAGGTTATGGTTTTTGAGCCAAGTTATGGTTTTATTTAGTGTAGTGGTTAGGTCCTCGCTCAAGCCAACACTGTTCCGGCATGAAGTTAGAAGTGAAATATCATCAGCAAACAAGACGCATGGCCCCTCTATGATTTTCGGAAGGTCGTTTATGTAAATTAGAAATAGGAGGCATCCAACTACACTCCCTTGGGGAATAGAGGCGTTAATTATTTTACAGTCAGACCGAATATTTTGTATTTCTTTGGTATTTTCATTATAAAAATCTATTTCGACCTGGTGTTCTCTATTTTTTAAATAGGATTTAAACCATTCATGAGCTTTACCGCGGATCCCTATACCATGTAATTTATTCAGTAAGATGTCATATTGCACTTTGTCGTAAGCTTTGGTCATATCTAAGAGTAAACCTACGGCGTATTTTTTGTCATTTATTATATTTAAAACTTCCTGTATGTATTTGTAAATTGCTAAAATAGTGGACCGGTTTCTGCGAAAGCCGTTTTGGCATTCATTAAATATGTTGTATTTTTCGCAGAAGGAGTACACACGATTACACATCGCTTTCTCAAAAATTTTTGAGGCGGTTGGTAAAAGAGCTATTGGTCGGTAGTTGTTTGGATCCGCTTTCGAGTTTTTTTTGTGGATTGGTTTTATTAGTGCTTTCTTTAGGAAATTCGGGAAAGTGGCTTCTTCGAAAGATTGTTGTACTAGCAAGAAGAACGGTAACGTAAGTTCGTTTGCACATTGTCGTATTAAGATTGGTGGTAACTCGTCTATTCCATGACTTTTTTTGTTTTTTAGGTTTTTTAATAGGGTGTTTATTTCGCCGGGGTCTACTGGGCTGAGAAACATGGTGTTTTCAGTGGGGTTAAGCACTGGGGTGCCTGCGGGCTCATTGCAAGGTGTTTTTGTGCTACCAATGGACGCAAAGAAGTTATTAAAAAAATTAGCTATTTCCTTAGGTTCAGTGATGTTTATAGTATTTGTTTGTAATTTAATGTTATTTTTGTCCCTTTTTAATTTCTTATTTGTTCTTTCATTTATAATACTCCACATAGTTTTAACTTTGTTATTTGATTTTTTAATTTGATTTATATATTGCAATTTCTTTGCAGTTATAACTGTTTTCTTCAGTGTTTTTTCGTATTTTTTATAGTTATTTTTAATTATCGGATTATTAGTTTTGAGTGTAAGTATCTTTTCAAGCCTTTTATTTTTACATGAAAGTTTGATGCCAGGGGTTAGCCAATATTTTTTATTATTTGTTCTTAACTTTATTTTCATTTTAGGTATACATTGGTTTAATATGTTGGTTAGTGTGTCATTAAATGCTGCATAGTTTTCGTTTATGTTTTTGTTTGCTTTTATTATTTCGTTCCAATTTAATTCATTTAATTTAGATTTGAATAGTTGAGTGTTTTTATAATTGTATAACCTTTTTTTGACATACCAGATAGTTTGTTTAGATTGTTGAGGCAAAGCTATGTGTATGATAGTACCCCTATGATCTGAGAAACCTAACTCCTCTACTGTTGTATGCATTTTGTTATTGAGATTTGTAAAAATTAAGTCTAGACATGTTGATGAAGTTTGCGTAATTCGTGTTGGTGATTTTATTTGTTGGTTGAACTTATATTCTAGCATTAGATCTAAGAATTGGTTTGTTTTCAAATTATTTTCCAAAATATTTACATTAAAGTCCCCTCCTATAATTACATTTAGTTTACTATATTTTTTATTCACATAAGTTAATATTTGCTTTAATTGTTTATAGAATATATCTTCCTGTCTTTTGTTCCAATAAACCGTTATCAATAATAGTTTTTCTTTTACTAATTCTGTTGCACATACTTCTATAACATGTTCAATTGAAAATTCTGTGATATCACTTCTTTCCACGCATTCAATGTGTTCCTGTAAAAGGATGCAGACACCACCGCCTGTCCGAGTTGTCCGGCAGTATGAGGATGCAAATTTGTAGCCGCTAAATTGCATTGTATCCATTTTCGCTTGTGATAACCACGATTCTGATAAGCAAATTGCATTGTACTTAGGTGTTTGTTCTATGAAGGCTTCAAGTATGTGTTGTTTATTACAGAGGCTTTGGATATTTTGGAAAAGTATTTTAAATTGTTGGTCGTTGTTTACGAAATGGCTTGTTGTGATGTTCTGCGTTATTGTAGCTTTGGAAGTGGTTGTTAATATCTTGGGAGTTTATTTGGTCTTCTTTGCCTTCGCTTCTGTTTATGGTAATTCGGTTTTTGGGTGTCTCGTCTTCTATAGTTATGAGTTTTCCTTCTATCATCAATTGATTGTTACGAATTATTGCATGTAACCCTTTACTTCTTGCTTTCAGCATTTCTTCGCGCATAAGTTTCCTTTCCCTTCGTGCATTATTATCCAGAAATTCAGATAAAAATAATCCGGTACCCTGGAAGAGGTGTCTGTTTTCTTTGACATACGTAGCCATTCTCTTGCTCAATAATTCAATCACTAGTGGGCGATTATGCGTGCTATATCTGCCTATTCTGTAAGTATCCTCTATATATCCCATTAGGTCGACATTCATAATCTCGCGAAATAAATCAATTAGTCTCATGTGTAGATTGGTGACTGGTTCCTTGTAGTATTCATCAAGACCATACAAAACAATCTTTTTGAGATGACTTTCTATGCAATAACTATTAGGGTTTGACTGATCCTTAACGGTTTTTGTTTTTGTTTTTAGGTCTTCTATTTCAGTTTTTAATTTCTCGTTTTCGATTCTTAGATTTTCTAAAGCAGTGTTTGTATCGTGAATATCCTTTATTCTTTGTTCGTTTTGTCTCAATAGTTCGTTGGTTTCCCGTTCAACGTCTTCTCTTAATTTTGAAATGGCTTTGTTTATTTCAATTTGGATTGTGTTTTGCAATTCTGTGATAATAGATTTGTTGTTTTCCTGTAGGCGTAACATCATCATTTCACTTAAGTTTTGCAGCGTTAGTTCGGTTTGTGTAGAGGATTGAAATAGTTTTGCTTCGTTCTGTGTGTAAATTGTATCGCCTAACAAACTAAGGTCTGCAGAGTCTGTAGTGTCATTAATAATGTTGTTTGTAGTTTTTCTAATCGTGACGTTATTTACTTCTGGTGATGAGGTTTTTGATTGGGAATCGCGTTCTCGTTGACGAATGGGGGTATCTATGTTCCCTTTTTTGGGTATTTTACATAAACATGCTTGACACTTCCAAGTATTAGTGGTCTTTAATGCCGACATTTTTTTAAAGCAGTCGGTCGGTATATTGGCGCATTCTAGGTCGTACATGCCTTTGCACAATGAACAAGTCACATTTTTGTTGATAGATATATCTTGTTTACAACCTGCGCACATTAATCGTGACATTTTGTACACCTTTATTGTATTCGTATATTAAATTTTATTGTTCTTGTCGCACACTTGAAATTTTCTTATAATTTATAGTGTTTTAATACATCGATTCCACTAGTTTTAATTAATGCTCCTATGATACAAGTACCTCTACAGCTCTGTCGCACCCTTTAGGGGAACACAAGGCGTGATGTTGTGTTGATTTATTATACACTTGCTTCTAAAAGACATCAAAATAAAGCGCTCGTTCGTAGACAAAGGCGGTGACTCATGTAGCTAGTGCGGCGAGCAGTACACGCGTAGAGTGCGTGGAGGTGCGTGATACGTGTGCGAGCAGCGTAGCAGTAGTCCGCACGCATTAAAGCGGCAGCGATAGCAATAGTGTTACGGGCGGGCCGGCCGGCGCATGCGGTGACTCACCCGAGACCAGCAGCTGATCAGTGTTTACCGATTTTGGTTTCACTAAATACTGTGATATCTTCGTTATTATGAGTCCGATTTTAATTATCACTATCACAGAACACAGTAATTTTATTGAGCTTCACACTGATATGACTTTTGTCTTTACATGTACACTATTTAGCTTTTTGTGAATATTCAAACACGGAGAACGTAATTTGTGATGCGCACGCGAACGAGTCGAGCGACCGAGTTTGGTTGCTTGCTCCTACTAAAAAACACCGCCGTGAGCTTACTGTTGCCTTGGTGGATGAGTCGCGAGAACTGGTACGCATCGATGGGTTTGGTGCCCGGAAGGTGGGCTGAGCTACCTAGAGCAGCCCACCTTTCGAGCACCAAACGTGAAAGGGCAACCTAGACCAACCTAGAAAAGTTCGACTTAACCTTTTATAAGATAGTTAGAAGTGTACCAGTAAAACAATTAATACTTAATAACAAATCAAAAGGAGGAGCTCGTGGCTAAATAATAACAGCCACTCGGGTCGATCGTTAGGTTAAGCCGTGCTTGCCTAGGTTGGTCTGTGGATGGGTGACCACCCATTACATACCGAGTTTCCTCCGTGCCATGGAAAGCACGTCAAGCAGTTGGTCCCGGCTGTCATTTGTGATCTTTGACAGTCGTTAAAGGTAGTCAGTGGCCCAAAAAGTCTGACAACCAGTCTTACCAAGGGGTATCGTATTACCAAGTACTAACTGGGTTGTGGAGGTCAGATAGGCAGTCGCTCCATGTAAAATACTGGTATTCAGCTGCATCCGGTTAGACTGGAAGCCGACCCCAATAAAAAACATGGGAAAAGGCTAGGCAGATGATGATGACTTAATAACAAATCAAATATGTATTCGTCATTAAACAAACCACTGATTTCACAACCTGATACAATGAACACCTTCATAACTTCTAAATCTTTCCACCTTTACACCGGTCGGTATCGCTCCACAAATCAGAATGCTTCAACATGGCCGACCGCAGTAAAGTAAGTTACGGATGGAAGTCAAAACACGAACTATTATTCACGAATAAATGGTATTATATTATTTTTATTAAACAGTCAATTATACATCTTGCAAATTAAATTATTCTAAATATTTTCAGACGAATTAAATAGCAAAAGCTAACACTTTAAAATCGACCCACGAGCTCCTCCTTCTCTAAAATTAAGTAAGTCCTCAATTTCAATCCCAATTCTATTTGTGGATTTAGAACTGTAAAACTACCTACTGCGAATTCCATTCCTTTGTTTTCCTTCATTAATTTCCTTTCCATGTATGTTTTTCCGGGAGTGTGAAAAGGTTCGTACCTTTATATGTTTTGTATCGGAACGACCTTGACCCTCGCACGTATTCTGTTAAGGTCAGGTCCGATTGAAATTGAAAACAGGGGTAAGCAAAATACGAGTACCTACATTATGGACCTTATGTTGTCTTCGGTAGAGATGGGTTCTGCAGATTGTGTTTGTATTGTTATTAATATCATATTGTGATAATGATAAAAGTTTGTGGAGATGTTTCTTTATGACTTAATAGCTGACGTCCCGCGGTTTCACCCGCGTAGTTCCCGTTCCCTTGGGATTACGGGAATAAAATATAGTCTATAGCACTCACGAATAATGTAGCTTTCTACCAGTGAAACAATGTTTAAAATTGGTTCATTACTTCCGGAGATTGCCGCTACATACAAACTTACAAACAAATGTTACCTCTTTATAATATTAGTATAGATAGATAATTAAAGATCTTCTTAGCGTGTCGATGGCAAATATTTATTAAATATGTTTGGCCCAAAATTCAGCTATGCGAACTCCGCTCGCTGATGCAGTCATATGGTCGTCAAATGTGCATGTGTCAGGGCATGCGGTGTAAGATGGAAGATGGGCCATTGTCTGTGGAGACACGCCGCATACACATTTGAGGTCTGAGCCGTCCATAAACCGCCATTTGAGGAGATTGTCTTTGCTACGGCCGTCCTGGGTTCGAAGTCTATTCAGAGATTTCCAAGTCGGCCACGGCAAAGTATTCCCAGGTGGAAGGGTTTCAGACGGCTCGATGAAGCCGTCATAATTAAAGATTAAAACACTATTTATAAAAAAAAAATACCGGACACTTTTGAATTATCAAAAAGTATAAGAAGTTACAGTCCAGCAATGCATAAAAAGTGTGAGTTTTTTTTTTCTTGTGTAATATGTTAATAATAAAACTAAAACTGCCGCTGCTGCTGTTATAATTAAAACTTTTAAACATTGCAATCTTGTATGTCGTAAACAAGTAAACAGCGCACCATTATCCTCTTAGGGGCCGTCTCCACGAGCGAGAGAATCACGGCGATATTATCGTCCTTGCCACGTTTTTCTACACTCTCTTTTGTGCCGTCTCCACGAGCGAGAGAATCGCGGCGATATTATCGTCCTTGCCACGTTTTTCTATACACTCTCTTTTGTGCCGTCTCCACGAGCGAGAGAATCGCGGCGATATTATCGTCCTTGCGACGTTTTTCTATACGCTCTCTTTTGTGCCGTCTCCACGAGCGAGAGAATCGCGGCGATATTATCGTCCTTGCCACGTTTTTCTATAGGTACGCTCTCTTTTGTGCCGTCTCCACAAGCGAGAGAATCGCGGTGACATTTGCGTATAGAATACGTAATACGTTGAATCGCCGCGATTCGCTCCCGTTGTAGAGGCGGCCCCCTACATGGCATATGCTCAGGTCAACTTTCAAAGGTTGAAGTTAAAACAAGTTTTCTTCTAGTCAACTTTCATAGTTTACATACTGTCAACATACGCCGGTCGGAATAATATAATAGTCTGGTATAAAATTATTTTGTTACCCGACTACAGCGAAGCCAATTTAGGTTATGTCTAGGTATGTATATACAGGGTGTAAAAGACCTCATCACGAAGCCGTCAAGCAAGCATTATGTACATCAAACTAAGTAACTTTACGCAAAAATTTTTGAAGCATGGGAAATGACTTTTTTTTTGGGGTAAAAAATCATGTTTTGTGGTAGAACTCAATGTAACGCTCTCAAAACATTGTGGATGGATTGAATAGTACGGAGGTCGTGAAGGTGTTAAAAGTAAAAATCTTACATTAAAAACTTGTATATAAAAAAAATCTTGTCGAAAAGTTGGAACTTTGACCCCCAATATCTCCGTAACTAGAAGGTTCCCAGATATGGTGTAGAACAAAAAAATTATCGCAATGACGAGGAGAACAAGTGCTTTTCGGCTTCGTTAAGAGGTGTTTTACACCCTTTATTTGTATTTACCTACGTATTTTCCTCCGTAGCGCTTAACTAATCATTCGATTTTGATAAACAAGGTGTCAATCGATGCCGGGGTTGCGGGACTATTCGAAAGAGATACCGTGGCCCCGGAACACAAAGGGCGATGAAGGAACATGGATGGGTTTTAGTCAGTAATAGTCTGACACTCCCTCCTGCTCCGCCCAGAGCGGGAGGAGTCATTTGATGATATCCCATACGAAAAAAAAAAAAAGAAAAAAGGTGTCAATCGATTCGTTATTATGGCCTGGTTAATATAAGCTACATTTTAACCGACTTCAACAATAGGAGGAGTCTTTTATCTTGTAAACCCCGAATTTAATTAGAACCTGATAGTCGGGTATTTTAGTTGTAGTATCACTATCACTACTTATTATAAAACAAAGTCGTCCGCCGCGTCTGTCCCTATGTATGCTTAGATCTTTAAAACTACGCAACGGATTTTGATGCGGTTTTTTTTTAATAATTTTACCCAACAAATGCGTAGTTATTAAGCATAATTATAACCAATACCTATTGGGTTGCACTAAAAATAATAGGGATGACTGACTAAAAAAGATATGATTCTGTTTAGTCCGTCATTTAAATTATCTAAAATAAAATAAATTGGATACGTCATGTTTTTTGTTTTATCAAATTAATTAAAATTGACGAAGATAAAACGTGTCAAAGATCATGAGTGGGGGCATAGAGTGATTAAAGAGGAAGGTTTTAGTATCTAATTCGTGGACGTGCGAAGCCTTGGGCATCAGCTAGTACCACATACATTTTTGTTGGAAATTAATTAAGTTATTTGAAAACGATTTATTAATTACATTGGTGAGGTAATTAATTGGTATTTAATTACTTTTGAGTACAGTATGGGTGTCAAAATCGACGAATATGGGGTTATGTATACCGTGGGACTGCAAAGCATGAAAGGGCAAAGTGGTATTTGGTTTTTAGGGTTCCGTACCCAAAGGGTAAAAACGGAACCCTATTACTAAGACTTCGCTGTCTGTCCGTCTGTCCGTCTGTCTGTCACCAGGCTGTATCTCATGAACCGTGACAGCTAGACAGTTGAAATTTTCACAGATGATGTATTTCTGTTTCCGCTATAACAACAAATACTAAAAACAGAATAAAATTAATATTTAAGGGGGGCTCCCATACAACAAACGTGATTTTTTTGCCCTTTTTTTGATAATAATGGTACGGAACCCTTCGTGCGCGAGTCCGACTCGCACTTGGCCGGTTTTTTTAAATAATTTCACACTTTTGCGAAAGGTGCGCGCGTTTTGAAGTATTTACTATCTTTTTACGGTCTTAGTGTTGATTTGCAACATACTTTTGATTTCACAGTATCTCCTGGGTTCATTTCCTGGATCGGTCAATGTGTTATTGGGATTTTCTATCAGGTATTTTTCAGCAGCAAGGAGTCTGGATTTGTGCCCGGTTGATGGCAAAAGGCTGGCCCCCTATAACATAGGACTGAAACATAACAAATCATAACTAGCGAAATGTAGGTGTACTAATGGGTAGACCTCTGCCTAACGCTTCGGGGATTACAGGCATGATGTTATGTAAAATGGGTTGATGATGACGATGATGATGATGATGATGATAAATAAATAAATAAAATAAATATTGCTGGACATTACACACAGCACCATCTAGTGCCACACTAAGCAACGAGGCTTGTGTCGTGGACACCAGATAGTTGATATACTACATAGATAATTTTTGTTTGTAAATACATACTTATTATACATATAAACATCCATGATGACATGATGACACCATCTAGTCGATTTCGGCCACAGCAACTGCATTCGATGGCTTTCTAGTGTGGTTGTCGAGAGCTTTGGTGTGCTGCTCTTTCATGTGCTCAAAAGTGGCTATAGTTGGTGTCAGTTAAGATGAGAATAGCGGTCATTGCCCTTTCCTTAATATCTCTTCGTACGAACCAAAACAAATAAACCATGTATCTATCGTTTTTCATTACAAAAAATGTTGAAGATCACGATAGATGATGATTCCAGACTTGAACAGGCTTATTTTTGGTTTTCAAAGTTAAGAAGTTTAATAAATGTAGGTGGGTCAATGACCGCTATTCTCATCTTAACTGGCACTAACTATAGTTATTTTAGTTAAGTTAGATATTTTCTAACTTTGGCCGAAAAACTCCGAGCACAAAGCGGACATGTCAGAACACCATTGACGAAATTGTTGGGTATAGCTGTAGGTGGTCTTGCTTTAAGGTCATCACGCTTTAAGTCCAACTGCGACTTTCTCTCTTCAAAAGCGTTGACCTGCCGATGCAAACGACGTCTCCACTCGGCTTATTAATGATACGGCTAATATCACGTTCGATCAGTTTTGTTAGTCTCTCGACATGTGTAGCTAACTGAATTTTGGTACAGTATATGTAGGACATGGTATGTGGGTAATGATGATCGATCAGGATATCGAAAACCCAATTAGGAAGTTACCGAATATCCTAGACTGTTTCATAAATATGCACTCGTCCCGGGACGAGGGTTGCGGGACTGTTCGAAAGAGTTACCGTGGCCCCGGAACAGAAAGGGCGATGAAGGCACATGGATGGGTTTTAGTCAGTAAAAGTCTGACACTCCCTCCTGGTTCGCCCAGAGCAGGAGGAGTCATTTGATGACTTCCCATTCGAAAAAAAAAACGTTGTTCTCGTGACTTTAAATTATCATCATCATCTGCCTAGCCTTTTCCCAACTATGTTTGGGTCGGCTTCCAGTCTAACCGGATGCAGCTGAATACCAGTATTTTACATGGAGCGACTGCCTACCTGACCTTCACAACCAGTTAGTAGTGGGAATACGATTCCCCTTCCTAATTGTCAGACTTTTGGGCCACTCTACCTATGACTGTCAAAGATCTGTAATTGACAGCTGGAACCAACGGTTTAACGTGTATTCCGAGGCACGGAAGAAACTCGGTATGGGTGGCCACTCATCTACGGACCAACCTTGGCAATCACGGCTTAACCTGAAGATCGACCCGAGCGGCTGTTATTGTTAAGCTGCGAGGTCCTCGTGACATAAACTTTTACCATGGACAAAACCAAAAACAAAATTTTCACAAAGCCCAAAAATCGTTCAATTTTATCAATTCAACCTGCTTTCAAAATCATGATTTATTTACAAATGGTCTTAACCCTGACTTTCCCCCCCCCCTGTCCAGGATTCAACCCCTTCTTAATCAATCCAACAAAACCACCCTTTAACTTATTCATAGAGGTCTTGGAAAAAAAACGGCTAAATGTAAATTGGACTTATGAGCTGAGGGTTCCGTACAACGTTACGTCTGTCAAAAAGTAAAAAAAAAAATGTTTCTTTATTCGCTAAAATACCGCTGATCCAATCTTTCGTACAGAGGGAAAGCCTGTGGAATTCACAACCGGTTTTGTGTTTTCCGATAATTATAATCAAGATCTCTTCAAAGTTCTAGTAAATCGATTTCTTCTAGACAAGCGTGCTCCACCCTAGGCCGCATCATCGCTACATATCAGGCGAGTTGCAAACGTAAGCATATTTAGTAAAATAGTAAAAACAAAATATATTTTCAAGTAGGTTGATTATGATAGTGTGTAGGTATGATTTACCATAACAACACCTATACCCATATGTTCTGCAAAATGTTCAACTTCCTACCTTTTACGGTTATGATAAATGATTTTTATTTGAATAAGTAGGTTTTTACAAACACTTTTACACGTCATTTTTTAAAACTAGATGGGGCCGGTGGTGTTTCGTGCCTGATTGCTCTGAGAGCCAGCCGAAACAAACTCAGAGGTCATAGTCTCTTTTGAAGTCCAGACATAATCTTGCTTACTTCACATGAGGACCATGCAAACTAGTGTCTGAGATGTTCTTTTTAAGAAAGAACCACACAGGTTTGAGTGGACCTGTCCAGTCAGTGCAAGTATTTGTCAGTTATCGTGTAGCTCGACACAAAGGGTGTAAAACACCTCTTAAGTGAAACCGATAGGCACCTGTTCTCCACGTCATTGCGATAATTTTTTTCACACCATACCTGGGAACCTTCTAGTTACGGAGACATTGGGGGTCAAAGTTCTAACGTTTTGACATTTTTTTTTAAATACAAGTTTTTAATGTAAGATTTTTACTTTGAACACCTCCACGACCCCCGTACTATTCAATCCATCCATCAGCACAATGTTTTGAGTGCGTTACATTGAGTTCTACTACAAAACATAACTTTTCACCCCAAAAAAAAGTCGTTTCCCAGCAATAATTTTTGAAAGAAAGAAAGAAAGAAAAATGTTTATTTGACGTCAGCTAATAAAGCACATACACAATAATATAAAAAGATACAAAATAAGGAGGAAAAAAAAGCGTAAAGTTGCTTAGTTTGATGTACAGAATGCTTGGTTGACAGCTTCGTGATGAGGTCTTTTACACCCTGTATGTAGGTATGATTTGCCATAACAACGTCCATAGCCATATGTTTTGCGAGATGTTCAACTTCCTACCTTTCACGGTTACAAAGATACAGCCTTGTAAGAGACATCGCAAGCTTACGAGTATTAATACTCTCCCCAAAGCTTACGGAACCCTGAAAACGGGATCCATTTAAAATAGCCCTCTCTGTAAACAGAGGCCTTTCGCACGTATAATGCAAGGTCCTGCTGAATGCCACCCGGACCCATAGGTCATTAATTCTGGTGAATAATGGCGAGGTAGGCTGTCTACCGGGTGAGGACCGGCTTGTGGAGAGATTTTTGCCGATTTCGGCTGGATTTTGTGGTGTAGAAGTAGTTTTGTATGTGGATATAACAGAAACAAATATTTTATTGGTTTATTTCAGCTATTTTGAAAGCGAAATCAATATATAAAGAGGTGTTATAGGAAAAATAATAAAAAAACAAGAGAAATGGACCAAAATTATAACGGAGTGGTACCCAAGAGATGACAGAAAAGTGGCGGGTCTAGAATCCAAGTGGCAAAAGACAGGGAAAAAGAAATGTTTGGAGGAGGATGTCGAAAGACAAGCTGTTTGTGAACCGAACGCTGATATATAAAATCAGATATAAGAAAGAAAATATATACATAAATGGTTAGTTAGATTTAATGTTTTGTTGGTTAAAACAGCAATAAAGGCTAATTTTAATTTATTTATTTTATGTAGGAAAAATAAGTAAGTAACATGTGGTTATAGAGTTGGGCAGGACACCAGGACACAAAGTGCAGTGAAGATAAGTGTATTAAAGCTGTCACCTAATGTCGTCCAAGAACTGGCAAAAGAAATGGGGGTTCTCCGGCAGCGAGATAGGCAGACGACATAGTTGTCATCGGAAGCCTGGGAGAAACCTGGATGTTGCTGGCACAGGACCGTGGAGATTGGCACAAGAAAAAAGAGACCAGACCCAGCAGTGGGTGAATTCAGGCTGTAGATAAATATATAAACATAATGGATAATACCTCCGTATAAAATCTCAGAATGATTTTTAAGTTCCTTATTAAAGCCATTAAATTAGAGGAAGGCATGATCCACATGTTACTTAATTCCTTTTGGCAAATAAAATCCACCTATTCCAAATTAGGCGAGACGATAAAAAAATCGAATTAGTCCGTCAGATAAGATTTCCAAAAAATACTGGACACATCTTTTTTCTTTTGTTACGTAAACCAAAATTGACGAAGATGGCTCTTTAGTAGATTGATCCCGCTCATTTGGATCCCGCGGAATCAGTTTACTAAATTATTACTTTTATGTAGTTTTCTTTAGTAGATTGGTCCCGCTCTTAAATGTAAAAAAAATGCCGTCAAATTTCAAATTTGGGTAACATTATGTAGAAAAATGTTAGGAAGAATAGAAATAAAATCCCGTTGGCCCCACAGTATTTTTAACATTGTATATAATTATGACGCTTTTAAAATTCCCAATACGTCACGCCTAGGTTTCAGCTAGTTCTGACGTCACGAGCCCCCACTCCCGAGTTTTGATGCGTTTTATCTTTGTCAATTTTCATTGATTTACAAAAACAAAAAATATGTGTCCATTATATTTCAATACTCTAACTGACGGACTAAATAGTTTTGCAATTTTTTTAAGACTGTCGTCATGCCTATTATACAATATCCAGTATAACTTGCCCCCACTTTGCACGGCCTTTCCGTATAATGGGAGATAAAATTTCACTGGTTACGCATAGCTTGTTAGGCCGTCGTACGTACTAGGTATGCGTCTGCCATTGTTTGTTAATAATTATACTGTTCAGAACTCATCCCATCTTGCCCTTGAAACCGTACAAGCACATGACAAAAAAGCCTACCCTCATAATAGAAAACATTATTATTTTCCTTAACAACAAATGGGACGAGGAAGAATGCCATAATGTGACATCCTACAATTGTACTGATGAAAAGAGCCTTTGTCGTGTTTCCTTTCATTTACATTTTAATCATTTTTTTTTGTTTGATTTGAAAGGCAAAACAAAAGAAGCCATAGAATATAATAATGCCTGTCCTTGACGTCAAAAGTAGCCAGTTACAATATCAAATTACAAGTGAATAGTTGATAGGTCCGGGCGTGTCCAGCTCGTGGCTAAATAATAACAGCCGCTCGGGTCGACCTTTAGGTTAAGCCGTGCTTGCCTAGGTTGGTCTGTGGATGGTGACCACTCATTACATACCGAGTTTCCTCCGTGCCTCGGAAAGCACGTTAAGCTGTTGGTCCCGGCTGTCACTTGTAGATCTTTGACAGCCGTTAGGTAGTCAGTTGCCCAAAAAGTCTGACAACCATCTTACCAAGGGGTATCGTATTACCCGGTACTAACTGGGTTGTGGAGTTCTGATATGCAATCGCTCCATGTAAAATACTGGTATTCAGCTGCATCCGGTTAGACTGGAAGCCGACCCCAACATCGTCGGAAAAGGCTATGATGAGCAGGAAAATGATGATGACGTCAATGAGAAGGAATTTCGCGACCTACTAACACATTATTAGTAGCTTAGGCCAAGAATAAAAAAATGAAATGGAAGATGAGACGACTTTCTACATCGTTCTCACATATATGTATAGTCTCAACATGAATTATGTAAACAAGATTTTGTAACAATATTTTGATTTAAAAGATAGAAAAGAGTGTCCATGGAGTTTCTTGCCCGTTCTTCTCTATAGAGATCTACGCTAGGGAATGGGCAACTACAGTACTTTCTCAAGTTATTATGTCTTGTGACTGGGACTGTAGCTTTGTTTATTTTTGTATTTTTGACATTCAAAAGTGCCGTAATGGTCATAATGAAATAAATGCTTTGAGTTTTTGTGTTTTGATGGAAATTTTTGCCTATGACAAATCAAATAAGCACGTGGCTTGCATCTAATAAGACCTACTAAAATATATTCATAGTGATTTCCTAGACAACTTCTATATCTAGATAAATATACTGTAGACAGTTTCAGACGTCCCGAATAGCGGAGTGGCGCTTAGCATTCCACTGAAAAGGTCGCCAGTTCAATCCGCTTATAGAATGCTGATTCACTATTTATTTAGAGTTTTGATATTATGTGTGACATGACAAGTCGTAATAGTTTTTTCGATACCACCATGAGATGAAAACATTTAATTTTAGACAGACATACGCATAGTGGAAATTATGATTTTCTTCCACCTCCTCCTCAATTCGTGCTCCTCATTACTGAGGGTCGTGATCCTCCCTTAAAATATTTTTTTCCTTGACAATGTTTCGCCATCTCCGTCTATCCTTGGCCAAGTGAAACGCATCATGAATTTTCGTTTCGAGAGAAGAGCTTATCTGATCAGACTATCGCAAAGGGCTGCGACCTCTTGGTCGTTTACCATCCACCTTGCCGGTAACCATCAGTTATTCGAGGTTATTGCCATCTTTCCTCGCGATATGGCCGAAAAATTTCAAAACTCTACGGAGGCAGGTTGTAGAGAGTCTGGTCTTTATCTTGAGCTCGCGTAGGATGGACTCGTTGGTGCGGAATGCCGTCCAGGGTATCTGAAGCATCTTCCTCCAACACCACATCTCGAAGGCGTCTATACGAGTCCGGTCAGCCTTTCTCAAGGTCCAAGTTTCTGCTCCGTATCTAAAAATTGAAAAGACCAGCGTGTTCACCAATTTCACTTTGGTATTTCGCGAAATGTTGCGATCTCTCCATATTTTTTGAAGCTGAGACATAGCATTCTTGGCCATACCATGTTTTTCCTATTCGCTTTTATTTTCTGTTTAATTTCGTTGCGGGATCCAAGGCAGTTATTGTTTCTCTGGGACTTCGTCGAGCTTCATTGTCTCGGCGCTTTTCTGGTGGTCGCCACTGTTGATTCTGGCTCTCAGGAGTTACAGTGGTTTGGGAATACTGTCGAGGGCTTGGCCCAATAAAAATAAGACATACGCATTGAATGTTTGACTAACCAAATCTGTAATAATCATTCATGCATGTAGGTCTTCCGTAGCAACATAAAATAATCAAAAATATGGACCGATCCAAACAATCACAAGTTTTTCAGAACAAATCAACCCACGAATTCGATCCAACAATTCTTAATAAAACTATGGACGAACTTTGAAATAAGTTTTTACGAATCCTGTCTGACCCCAGCTTTGGTTGGCCGAAATAAATAAGATAAAAGTATTATTAAGTGGCTTTGCCACTGTGACCTCCAGTGGGTCGCAAAGTCAATAATATCTTTGGAGAAAAAGAAAAGAAAAAAAGATAGGTTAGGGAAGTGAAATGTTGAGTTGTAAGATAGATCGTTTGTGAGGCGGGGGGTTTATTACGTGTCGCGATGGCAATAGAGATTAGTTAACTTTTGTTACAAAATATAGTAGTATTGTGTCATTTAACTAGCAACACTGTTAACAGTTGGCAATACCATACTCCTCCTACTAACCGTAGTGCTCACAGGACAGCTAAGACTCGACCATTTCAATCGCTGATCGCCGACCCGAGAAGTTCTTATAGTGAAACCTCTGCCTGATTGACCGTTAGTCGTTAAAAGTTTAAAATATTGTTGAGTACCGGAAAATATTATAATTTATTGTATGCGAAATTGTGATAAACTAATTTAATTGTGAGTTTGTTTAAGGTAATAAAGTGAATAATAAAAGTATATAATCATGAAGTTGCACTTTTTCTGAGTTGCCTAACACTTTATTTGAGCTAAGAAGGTTAAAATTCACGAGTAGTTTTAAGCGTTCAAAATTATCTTATCCACTCCTCAATTAGCTACGGGATAGGGTACAGGTTAAGCTGCGCTTGCCTAGGTCGGTTCGTGGATGGGTGATCATTCCATACGGAGTTTTTTCCATGCTTCGGAAAGCACGTTTTGGTCCCGGCTGTCAATTGTAGATCTTTGACAGTCGTTACAGGTAGTACAGGTAGTCAGTGGCCCGTAAGTCTGACAACCAGTCTTACCAAGAGGTATGGTATTATCCAGTACTAGCGGACGTCACGCGGTTTCACCCGCGTATTTCCTGTTCACGTGAGAGTGCGGGGATAAAATAAAGCCTATGTTACTCAGGGTGAATGTAATGGTGAAAGAATTTTTGAAATCAGCGCAGTATTTTTTGAGTTTATTCATTACAAACATACAAAAATACAAATCTTTCCTCTTTATAATATTAGTGTAGATGTAGACTAATTGGGTCGTGGAGGTCTGATAGGAAGTCGCTTCATGTAAAATGCTGGTATTCAGTTACAGTCGGTTAGACTGGAAGTCGATAAAAAAGCTAGTCATTTGATGACAGAAAGACAACACGAATCTTTTTCACCCCTAGTCTCTATCCAAAATCTCTATTGCTATCCACATTCACCCCAGACAGGGGTAAGTTTGATAAATGTCCCGGCCCCATCCCGTCTACTAATACTCCCCTTATATCGAAATATTTGTCAAAATAAACTCGAATGAACCAAATATATCGTCAAAATATATCTTTCTTCCATAATTCATCAGGTATAAATGTTAGTTCATTGATTTTCAAATGAAATATGATCAAAGAATGTATTTGGGGAAACGGATGACAGTTTGTATTTCTATAAATTTTAATGTTGATATTTGGTGGATAGTCTATTTTTGGGATCTACGCCAATAATTTTCTTCTTATTAGCATAATTTTGCAATTATTTAAGAATGAAATATTTCTTCCGTATCGGTCAACTATTGATTAGCTGCCGCTGCAGGGACTTTGGCTGGACAACCCTGCATGCTACACACTACCCTCAGACTGGAAGACCGACCCACCTACCTGGCTACCGTCTATCTCCTACGTTCTGGAACCTTCAGGATAGTGGTAGAACCCAACACGAGCTCGATTTCGAGAAAACACGCCAGTCTTCTACTGGGGTGATTATAGAAGTTTACCTATACTTAGGTACTATTCCGAGTTTCATTTACCAGCTGAGCCTTAACCGTTACAGTGGCGTTACGTTAAAATGTACGTTTATGGCTCGGCGCAAACGGGCCACCAACCACAGCCACTGGTAGTCAGCGACAAGCAGTTCACACGCTTTTTCATACATTTTGTTGAAACTCGACACACACGAGTGGCCGGTGGCGGCCACTCGCTACAGCAGTGTCGGTGACTCACGGTAGCGCGCGACAGCCATTCGTAAGACAAACAGGGTATAAAGTTCTTCATCACCCATAGAAAAGGGAGGATCCTCGGACGTGTTGTTTAATTTTCAGCATTTTTTTATTCAGCATTTTTATGTTAGTTCTTCATTTGTGTCGTAAATGGCGCTGTAGTATTTTTTGTACTATGTTGCTGTAGTACTTTTTTTACTCTTTTACCATAGTAAACCAGTGCTGTGCTACGGGTGGTAGCCCAGCATCATGCTGAGTTGTAACCTGTTTGTCGCTATCAACTTCTTTTTTCCGTCCTGTTCTATTTATAAATATTTGTTATGCGTATGTTTATTGTTTTTTTTTTGTCGTTTTGCATGCATGTCATGTCCCTGCGACAAATATATTTATAAGTATTTTTTTTCTTTCTAATCGCTCATAGATTGACACTCTAGATTATTTCTAATTATCTGCCATATCCTAATCCACCCATATAATATAATCAAGATGGAACAACACAAGTGTTAAAGTATAAAATTTTACAAATGTCGGTCGTAACCGCGCGCCCGCGACCTCGCCTACTTGGCAAGCTGCGCGAGCGCCGGTCAAGGCGAGTTCTGTGGCACGTCTCATCCCAATGATATTCGGCTGACTGTCGTTGTGATTCAATAGTATAGGTATATAGTTGGATGGTGTCAGATTGTTGAATGAATAGTTGTGTTAAGATAATTATTTCATTGCGGACACCGAGGAATAACATATACTTCAGTGGATAAACTAAAGTATTTGTTTGTTCACTCTTCTTTCCATTTGGTTTTTATTTGAATTAAGTATGTTTTTAAGTACTTAAAACTACAAATAGATCTAAAATAATAACAAAATTCCACAAGTATCAAAAGAGGAACATAATTACAGGGCGTCAAAAAATTGGTCCACAACGCTGTCAATAGGAAAAGTGCCCAGTACCTAGGCAGGCAGCATTGCCACGTTGGATGGATTTCTTAGACCAGATCTTAGACCATTAGGTATATGTCCATACCAAACAACAAACGCCTTCCTTTCAATTTTTCTGTAACAGGCGTCACTTTCAAACTTCCTCTAATATACTCATTCCTTACTATAACCATTCTTGCGACTCCACAAAATCATAACGTTTTCTGAATGTATACAGGGTGTAAAAGACCTCATCACGAAGCCGTCAACCAAGCATTCTGTACATCAAACTAAGTAACTTTACGCCAAAAATATTGCTGGGAAACGACTTTTTTTTTTTGAGGTGAAAAATCATGTTTTGTGGTAGAACTCAATGTAACGCACTCAAAACATTGTGCTGATGGATAGATTGAATAGTACGGGGGTCGTGGAGGTGCTTCAAATAAAATATTTCATTAAAAACTTGTATTTAAAAAAATACTTGTAAAAAAGTTGCAACATTGACCCCCAATATTTCCGTAACTAGAAGGTTCCCAGGTATAATGTAGAACAAAAAAATGATCGCAATGACGAGAAGAACTAGTGCCTTTCGACTTTGTTAAGAGGTGTTTTACACCCTTTATTTAAATTAAAATAATAATAATAATAGTTCATTTAAAGCCTTTCTAAATGGCATTGCAAATATAAAGCTCCTTGACACAAACCAGACCTTGACAACAACATTTCAAACCAGACATTCAAATATACAACAATATTTACATTAAAACTGAAGATCTCCGCGAAGCCACTCCAGACTACCAGAGCGTTTATAATAAAACGGACACATGCAATGGATATCGTTTACGATCACTGTAAAACGGAGCTATTTCCAAAACATTTCCCGTGTCACGAAGAGTGTTAACTTTTGAGAGTACTGCCAACTTTGTAGTTTTATAGTAATGCTTTCTTTAGGATTTTTATTGAAAATCTAACTTAGATTCTATGCATACATACCCTTGCTTTTTGGCCAGTACCCACTGCTCCTTCCGCGTGGACTATATAGCATATTAACATTTAGATACAAAGGACATCTGTTAGTTAAATCAACAATTTTGTTAATTTGCTACGTGTTATTTATTACATCACCAGTTCTATTCCATTCCATTACCCGCATCTTCACTCACGTTATGATCGAAAATCTTTCCACGGGAACATTTTAACGGGCCGCGTCGTGCGGCTCGGCCCGCTTAAAATTCAAACATAATATATGGCAATGTATGAGAGCGTTTACGGAGAAGCGATTTTACGCGCGTTTGCTGAAATGCAGCGTTGCCCGCCGCGTGCCCCGCCGCGGTCAACGCGGCGGTGCGCGCGCAAATACAAACATATGACAGATGACACCGCCGCTGCACACGCCGCCTCTCCGTAAACGGAAAAACGCGCATCGCGCCGCGTGACCCGCCGCACAACGCGCCGCCCGACGCGCCGCATGTCCAGAAATGAGCACTTAGAAGTGTATTCTTAGCTTCCAAGTTGCGAAAGACTTTCGCAATAGGACCAGTAGTTTCAAAAATTACCCTCTACTAAAATTCACTTCACCTTACATAATAGTATAATCGACCTATCTGGGACACAATGCCCGTGTGGAGCCCCAACACACACACACCACACACACACCCCACACACTCCTGCCCGTCGTGCACAACTAATTGCACCCTCCAAGACTTGAATGAAGCAAATGACAGAGCTGCTGTCCAGGTCGCTATGTAGATTTTTTTTAACCTTTTTTTTTATTTCAAGAAGCTATAGAAGCAAAAAAAGCCTTTGTATAATATTCCCACTGCTGGGACACTGGGACAAAGGCCTCTGTTTTAGGAAGCGGTTTTCCACCACGTGGGCTCACTGCTGATTGGTTGGTGTCACAGTCGACATGACTGTGACTGTGTGTACCTCTTCGAATGTTTCGTTTTCTCCTTCATGTCCATTAAAATCTACAACCACATCCCGAAAGCTATAAGAGAGTCACCACTGCATTTCTTCAAAAAGAAGTTGAAATTGTGGTTACTTCAAAAGGCTTTTTACTCAGTAAAAGAATTTCTTGAAGATGTTAAATATTTAAAATAGGTACCAGATATTATTATACAAGTTTTCACGTTAATTTTTTATATTTATGGTTAATGTTGTGTTATAGATTACTTATTATTTTATAGAGTTTTACACGTTTTAGTTTTGTTTTTTGATTTTGTATTTTATTCGAATGTAAGTAGGTAAGCTAAGATTAGATAAATGTGCGTAAAAAGTTAAGTTAAAATGTAAAATTGTTACATATATGTGTGTATTTTAGTGTTATTTAAGTGTAACTATGTAAATATTCGTATGCCGCGTCTAGCGGCGGATATGTCCTGTCCTGCTATTTTTATTTAACAACTGTGTGCCTACCATATCCGACGAATAAATATCTTTGTCTTTGTCTTTGTCTTGTCTTCACCATTTTAAGCGCAGTGTCTTTTGCCCTGAACAAATTTTCCATCAAAAACGTCTACTAATACTGCAGCACATTCATCTAAAAACATATTCACCAAACACACATGTGTGAAAACGCATCAGATTTCGTTTACGACCGGCACTAAAGCAGGATCACTTCCAAAACATTACCACCGACATTAATGGATGTAATGGTTTTGACTACATTGTGGATACTTTGATTTTTCATATTTTATATTTGTTACGGAGTCTCGATTTTTGTCCGGTTGATGGTAATATGGTTGCCCCCTATTACACGGGACTTAAAAATAACTGGTAAAATGTGGGTGTACCGCGATGTTTACGTTATGTAATTTTTACTAAAATAACTTAATTGTACCCATAATAAACTAAAAAACCGGCCAAGAGCGTGTCGGGCCACGCTCAGTGTAGGGTTCCGTAGTTACAATAAGTGTTCCCACTTATGAG
This sequence comes from Xestia xanthographa, assembly GCA_905147715.2. Classification (NCBI taxonomy): domain Eukaryota; kingdom Metazoa; phylum Arthropoda; class Insecta; order Lepidoptera; family Noctuidae; genus Xestia; species Xestia xanthographa. The sequence goes on from LR990644.1 coordinate 30,479,662, forward strand.
TTTAAAGGTGGGTATCCATTATATAAAAATGCTTGCATATATGAATACACTACAAACAGTCCAGAAATTATTTTGTACAACTTTTTGTCTTTTTTGTACAAAAACTGTTGTTTCCATCAAGTTCAAAATGATTTTCCTAGAAAGTCCTTATAAAGTTCTACTTTTCAGATTTTTTTCATATTTTCTAAACTTATGGTTCAAAAGTTAGAGGGGGGGGACACATTGTTTTTTACTTTTGGAGCGATTATTACCGAAATTATTGACATTATCAAAAAATGATTTTAGGAAACCCCTATTCATTTTTAAATACCTTTCCAACAATATATCACACGTTAGGGTTGAAATTAAAAAAAAAATCACTTTCCATTTTACATATAGGGAGGCTACCCTAATAAAACATTTTTTTCCAATTTTTATTTTACCACTTTGTTGACGTGATTGATATACATATTGATACCAAATTTCAGCTTTCTAGTGCTAACGGTCACAGAGATTAAGCGAGGACGGACGGACAGACATGGCGAAACTATAAGGGTTCCTAGTTGACTACGGAACCCTAAAAATAATGAGCTCGTGGCTAAATAATAACAGCCGCTCGGGTCGATCTTTAGGTTAAGCCGTGCTTGCCTAGGTTGGTGTGTGGATGGGTGACCACCCTTACATACCGAGTTTCCTCCGTGCCTCGGAAAGCACGCTAAGCTGTTGGTCCCGGCTGTAATTTGTAGATCTTTGACAGTCGTTACAGATAGTCAGTGGCCAAAAAATCCGAGAACCAGTCTTACCCAGTACTAACTAAGTTGTGGAGGTCAGATAGGCAGTCGCTCCATGTAAAACACTGGTATTCAGCTGCATCCGGTTAGACTGGAAGCCGACCCCAACATAGTTGGGAAAAGGCTAGGCAGATGATGAAACTAAAAATAATACAAAAATTAAATAAACAGGTAAATATCGTTTTGGGTCAATGCCCAAAATACAAATTTTCAACAGTGCAAAAAAAAATCGAAACATTCATTAAATGTGATTTAATGTTACTGAGAGCGCTAAGCTACATCTTGCAAAATAAACAATCGTGAATATCACAGAAAAAAAAATTAACTAAAAACGAGACTTAATTAAAAAACAAATGCCAGTCTCAAGTTGTGATACTCTGAACATCCAGGGTGCTTCCGGAAGGCGCCTGCAGTTTAAAAGTGCGCAGCCAAGTGAAGCAACTTGTATAATTAGAAAACAACGCAGGGCTAGTCTAGTAGTTGGAGTGGGGGTGGTACAAGGAATGAGATGTAGCGTGGAAATTATAATCTGGATCCCATCAAAGTTCAAGTGAGTTGGTTTCTTCTGGGCAAGCAGGCTCTACCCAAGGCCGTATCATTGCTCGTGGACCTGTGGACGATGAGCTATAAGCTTGGTCGCCATCCATCCGTCTTATGACGACAGGCCCTGTCGACTGCGCGTTCGTGTTCCACGCGCGCCTCCAAGAGAGTCAGCATAAGGAAGGGGTCCGCAAGGACCGATGCCTGCCAGGGTTGCGGGACTGTTTGAAAGAGATACCGTGGCCCCGGAACACAAAAGGCGATAAAGGAACATGGATGGGTTTTAGTCAGTAAAAGTCTGACACTCCCTCCTGCTCCGCCCAGAGCGGGAGGCGTCATTTGATGATTTCCCATCCAAAAAAAAAGGCCGTATCATTGCTTTGCCAGGCGAGTACCGGCCAAACGCAAGTCTATAATGGTTATGAAAAGACCCTTCACGCACGATAACCAAACCAAAAGGCACTTGTTCTCTATCAAAGCGATATTTTTGATCTGGACCATACCTGGGACCTTATAATTTCGGAGATATTGAAGGTCAAAGTTCCAGCTTTTTACGTTTTCGTACCTCAGTCGACAAAATCGGAATCTTTCCCAGGACTAATTAGGTTGTGGAGGTCAGATAGACAGACTGTCGCTCTATCATAAGGGGATGTCAACACCAAAATGCGCGCACACTGTCTATTTGTATCGGAGTAAACGAGAGTGAGAGAGTTACTGGGCGGCCAGGTTTTAGAAGAAAATATTAAATAAATCTATACTAATATTATAAAGAGGAAACCTTTGTATTTTTGTATGTTTGTATTGAATAGGCTCAAAAACTACGGGACCGATTTCAAAATTTCTTTTACCATTACTTAGAGGGATTCTTCCGAATCCGTATAGGCTATATTTTATCACCGTACTCCCACGGGAACGGGAACTACGCGGGTGAAACCGCGTGACGTCCGCTAGTGTTGAAATAAAAAGAAGTGTGGATTATTTGTGAAATATGACTCGTTAGCCGTTTAGGTATGAATATGTTGACTTCATGTTTTTAATGGCAGACCCATACGTCAAAAAAATAAAGACAGAACCGTTTAATGAGGATTTAAGACCACTCTTTGCAATAAAATTATTTTTTATCGTCCCGATTTCGTCCAATTATGTATCGAGTCCGTCCATGGTCTTTGAAACATGATGTTTTTTTATGTGTTAAAACAAATAGTTTTTCTCAAAAATCTGCTTCAATAACATGAATTAGGTGTTGTCAGCCCCTTAAATACTGGTATTCAGCTGCATCCGATTCGACTGGAAGCCGACCACAACATAGTTGGGAAAAGGCTAGGCAGATGATTATGAGGACCAGCCCCCCAAGAGAAGTAAGACATCAAACATTTTCAAACATCAATTTATTGTGATTAAAGGTTTGCGTACTAGCCTGTAATAGAACACGTGCATGACTTCACTTGAAAAACGAAGAGTTAAATATAGGTAATATACATATACGTAGATTTAATTTTTCTTTTTTAAATATTATAGAGTAAAATAGACTGCCCACAGTTTTTAAGTAAGTTAAATTTTAACCTACCCCACAACTATACGCGTCACCCTATATAACTATGCCCCATTCCGCAAAACTGTGTCAAGATCCAACTCCCCCATCCCCAGAATTTGCAGGCTTCTTAATAATTGCGATGAATCAATAGATATTTTTTTCCACAACACTTCAGCAGGCCTAGCCAAGTTACAAACGTTTCGTATCGATTCTCTTTCTACAATCGTAAACGCCTCGGCGTAAGCGATTGTAGAAAGCGCTAAATTGATAGCCAGGTTGACACGACCGAGTCGATCGCTCGTTCTCTAATGTCTGTGGAAAAAACCTTCACTTTAGTCTATGGTGAGCGTTCCTACCAAAGAGTTAAGCGATCAACATTGTAGAAACGATAACATTCTATTCTATAATTTTGAACGATGTAAACTTGTCTACGAATTTTCTATTTGTTTGTGTTGATCACGTGATTTAACGTTGAGATGATGTCATTCCCATTCATTTGAATAGTTTTCTACTAACGTTAACGATTGTAGATTGTCAACTTGGCTAGGGGTGCAGAATTTTAAGCGCCAAGTTCATCAAAATTACCCACCATATGGACTTTTTTCTCTTGTCATCTTTGTATTTATTGTGTTTCTAAAACTACCCACTGTTGTTGAAAGTGTTATTTCTGCACTAATTTTGTCGGGCGAGCAGGCAGGTGCAGGAAAACTCGATTTGCTGGAACACGTTTAATTTAGAATTACAATTTTTGTATTAAAATTATGATGGTGACAGTCGTTCAAAGTGTGAATCGAAAGTGAGCCGACGCGCCGCCGCCGTCCGGTCGCCGACATACGTCACGTTGCGCCGACTCAGCAGTAGTCTTCTTGTCGCCAGGCTGATGCAATAGGTATGCTTAACATCTCCCTCCCGAAGATCAGCGACTATTAGAAAATTGATTCGAGAATAGCGCTGATAATCTTGGTTGCGCACTTGCGGTGTGGTTGTTAGTCTCGACATCTATATCGCCGTGGTCAGTTTCGCCATTTGTTCGTTCTGGTGTTGTTTCCGGAGTGCGCCGTCTCATGTATCTTCGTAATGCGACTCCGATTCCCAGTGCGCTTGCACCTAATAGAACTAGGTAGAGCGGTGTGATAGTGTAGTACACGCCAATGTCGGATGTGTTCAGGGTCAATGGCGTTTCCATGGTTATCTCCTTATTAGCAATATGGAGGCTATGGAGGTTGACGGAGTTGAGTGTTAATTTTCTAGCTTCAGTATTGTAATTGGTTCCGTTGCTGAGTGGTATGTTCATAATTTTCAGTACTTGTCCTTTCAATCGGTCGTCCTTGTTTGCCAGAATTAGGCCCGAGGTTTGTACGTCACAGCCTTTCGGGATTGTGATGAGGTAACTTCCTTGCACTGTGCTGTATTGAGTATCCGTGCAGGACAAGCGAATGCTTGTAGGTGCAGGAGAGCTTGCTACGTAGTGTCGGTCGTCAAGTGCTTCCACGGCTTCAGTTTTTAATTTGGCTACGATGAATCGGCAGGATTTGTCGACTTGTTGGGCGGATATGAGACGGTGAATGCAGTCGCCTTGACTCTTGTAGTGCTGATTGATGCTGTCCTCGCAGAGATAGTATTGACTGGACTTCGGGCATTCTGCCTCTATGTACATAAAATCTTTATCGTGAATTGCTAGGAAGGGATAGGATGGAATTAGCACTTTGTCATCTTTATTGGGAACTACGGATAATTTATAAAGGTCATAAGTGTTGGAAAGGACAACCGGGAACTTAAACACCAATACTAAATTATGACTATTATAATAGTAGCCTAACTTAACTATGTCGTAATATTCCCTAAAACTAATGTTCAGTATATGTTCTCTACCATAGAGGGCATTTAATTGTTCTTTCATCCTGTTGAATGTATCTAATTTAAATATAAGGAAATGTGTGCTCTTAGCACGTATAAAAGCTAATAAATTTTCTAATTTAAGCATTTCGTCGGATAACGATTCGATGTTATCCGCTAGCATTATCATATATTGAGCCAGATGGGCATACTTAACTAAATCTTTTTCCTGACGTAACTCGCGAATCATAATCTGATCTACCACTTCCCTAATTTTGTTCTGATTCTGGAGTAGTTTGTTGAGAATTTTGGAATTTTCAGACATCCAGTGTTTATTTAAACTAACTCGATTATTCAATTCCGTGACCATCTTATTTTCATTTTCCTGCAGGGTTTTAATTGCAGTATCGTAGCGGATAGCGTCCGTATAGTCCAGATTTCCGGAAATACTCTTAATGACTGAACCTAGTCCATCAATGAGGCCCCTCTTGACGCGGTTAGACTGGAACAATTCTAACTGGTCGGACAGCTCCGTGATCTTGTTATGAAGATATTCGATTGTGGTTGATATAAAGATAGCGTTTTATTGTGGAACTCGGGAGAAATATTATCTAATTGTTTTCTGACTAAATCTATATTACTACTAATAATGTCTAAGTTAACCGGTTGGACAAACAAGTGGTAATGGGAAATAACTTTTGTTTTTCCTAGCATAAAGGGTAAGATGCCCGGTCCATTATCCAGACTATTCAACGTTATGTCTTCCGCTTGCGTCAGGCTCAGGCCCAGGAGGGCGATCCTGTAACAAACGATTGCTGTTAGGAACCCGTTTCAGGCGAGACTTAGCAATAGGACCACGTTTCTTTTTGGTGTAAATGTGGATCGGTAAGTTGGCTAAGACCGTGTCGCGTGTAAATCTAGGGGCCAGTTTTTGGCGGCTGGCCATTGGGTTCTGCACAAAAATATGCTGATCTGCAGAATATTCTTGTTCGGGTTCCCTATCTTTATTAATATTTTCGATAATCCGTGTACGATCGTGCAAGGATGAACCATTAATCATCTCGAAAACTCTTTGCATTTTTGCGCGATGTTCCTGTGAATATGACTGTAGTATATTTTCTGACAGGTTAATATCTAATGGGTCACGGGGGTCTAAATGGCCAGTAATTATATCTAAAGGTCTGCATTTGGTAAAACTGTGAATAGAACTGTTGTAACCTAGAATTGCATATGGCATTAAGTTCATAGCGGAATCGCCACGGTGCTCTAATTTTAAAATACGTTAGTGTTCTAGAAGTGTGGAATGCAGCCTTTCCACCATGCCATTTTCATTTGGTGTGCATGCTGAAATTTTGTGGTGTTGCACTTTATGAATTTTGACAAACTCCGAAAACAGTTGATTTGTAAATTCTGGGCCTCTGTCTGTGACAATAGTTAAGGGAAATCCATGGTGAGTACTAAATGTTAGAAGAGCTTGTACGACGCTGATCGCGGTCGCGTCCCTTAGGCAGTAAGCTTGAGCATATTTTGAAAATGCGTCAATGATTGTAAGATATTTTTGCGTTTCGACACTTAGTAAGTCAAGATGTACTATTTCAAATGGTTTGGTTGGTGGTGGTACTATATTAAACTTTTGTTTCACGGGGTTTCTATCGTATTTGGCTTGACCGCACACGTCGCATCCGTTTATATAATTTGTTACGTGTTCCTTCATTTTTGGCCAGTAAAATTTATTGGATAAGGACATGTAGCACTCATTAATTCCACGATGATTGGTTTTACCCTCGTGGTACTTGCGAATAATCTCCTGTTGTTTTAAATAATCTTTCACATTTTCTAACTCTACTTTTGTTACGACTAAATCCATTGATGAACTTTTAAATTTACTCTGGATAATGGGGATAATTTCATACATGGCTAATGGGGGATTAATGAGAATACCGGTCTTTACCTTGAGGTTAATATATTCTTTCACAGCGTTTACGACATCCTCTTCGATATTACTCTTAGAAATCTGAATATGTGTTTTAACGTGTGACTCAAACGGTTTTGAAACTGAAGGGTAACTTTTTACGTCGTCGACCAATGTGAAAATGATTTGTTTATGGTACTTGTTAAGTGGGAAATCAGTTATAGGAACTTCTAATATCGGATTTTCGGCGTCGGTGTGAACTGTATCAGTTTTTGAATTATTCAATAATGAGGATGGTTCTTCCGTAGGGTTCGCTATAAGAGAGCTAGTCTCCTCGTTGTGTAGCTGGATACGGGATAACGCGTCGGCGTTAGTATTACACTTGCCTTGCTTGTAAATTACGGAAAAGTCAAATTCACTTAGTTTTAGTCGCCATCGCGTAAGACGCGAGTTGGGTTCTTTGATGTTCATTATCCATTGAAGAGGCCTATGGTCTGTGACAATTTTGAATTTTCTGCCGAATAAATATGGTCTAAAATATTTGGTAGCCCAGACAATCGCAAGGAGTTCCTTCTCGATGGTGCTATAGTTGATTTCACTACTGTTTAATGTCCTAGAAGCGTAAGCAATAGGCTTGTCCGTACCTATGGTCCCCTGAGACAAGACAGCTCCTATCGCTAAGTTCGATGCGTCTGTCGTTAAGACAAATTCTTTAGAAAAATCAGGATATTGTAAAATAGGGTCATTAATTAACAGTGTTTTACATTTCTCGAAACAGTTAATGTAATTTTGGTCTAACGTAATTTTTGAGCCTTTTTTTAAACATTGAGTCATAGGTTTTGTCACTTTCGCGAAATCGGGTATGAATTTTCTATAGTAACCAAGAAGACTCAGGAACCTCTTAATCTCGGTGGGAGTTTTTGGAAGTGGATAATTTTTTATTGCGGATATTTTGTCGGGATTTGGCTTAATGCCGTCTTTGCTAATAACATGGCCCAAGTAGGCTGTCTCGAGTTTGAGGAATTCTGACTTATCCATTTGAATTTTAAAATTGGACTCGCGTAATCTATTGAATACTTTTTCCAAATTGACCATATGTTCCTGTAGAGATGTAGAAAAGACTATGACGTCATCTAAATAAACGAGGCATATAGTGTTTTGTAGGTCTCTGAGAACGTTGTCCATTACACGTTGGAAAGTGGATGGACTATTTTTCAAACCCATGGGCATTCTCAAAAACTCAAAATGGCCATGTTCTACTGTTAATGCTGTTTTGGGAATGTCTGGAGAGCTCATTTCCACCTGATAAAAGCCACTGGCTAAGTCTAAAGTCGTGAAATAGTTACAGTTGCCTAATTTATCCAAAATATCTGCAATATTTGGTATGGGGTATTTATCATCCAGTGTTTTCTCGTTTAACTTCCGAAAATCTACTACTAATCGCCATTTAGCTTTACCTGAAGCGTCCGCCTTTTTAGGGACAACCCATATAGGGGAACTCCATGCAGACTCTGATGGTTGAATAATTTGCTGGTCTAACATCTTACTAATCTGATCTTGTACCTCCTGTCTATGCGCAAAAGGATACCTATAGCTTTTGGTGTATATAGGAATTTCGTCACTAGTTTTAATTGAGTGTTTTATTTTATTGGTAAAAGTCAATTTCTCCCCTTCTAAATAGAACACGTCTGCATAGTGCGCGCATAACAACTCTAAGTTAACGCGTTCCTCGTCATTCAAATGATCCGTACGTAAGCGCGATAGCACTTCCTTTACGCGTTGAGGCGCTTGCTCGGTGCGTGTGCACTCAGTATTATAAAGCTGCGCACACACCGGGCGGTCCATGGAGAAAACAACGTCACTACGATTTGGATTATGAATTTCTAATATACCCTTCTGGTTTTTTACAGTAGTTAAACACTCGCTAATATGACAGTTTTTTTTTTTTTTTTCTCTTTATTTATTATAAGGGACTTTTATACAGTTGTATATGCCAGTCCCATCGGACCTTATAACGTAAAACGTAATAATACAAACTTAATTAAACTATATGCAGCTCCGGAGTTAGGTGTCGACAAAATATGATGAAACATACAAACATCGTACATATTTATCTCAAGCTCTCTAAGAAGATCCTCTCTTGCAGACTGAAATCTGACACATTCCGTCAATAGATGTATAACATCTTCCGGTGTGCCACACACCTCACAATTAGGTGAATCAATTTTTTTCATTAAAAATCCAAAATTATTGAGCGGCATGTGTCCAGATCTCAGTCTGTGAGCTGTCACTATAAGTTTTCTGCTAAGCCTAGTGTTACAAAACCACGGTACATGAGGAGGCTCCGAAACCAATGACCTATACCATATCCCTTTTTCTTTAGATCTTTGATTAAAATATTCTTTCCAAACTTCATGACATTTATTTTTATACCTAGGCAATATTTCTATGTAATTAGTTCCAATGTTTTTTTCTCTTCCCCCGACAATACCCAACTTTGCTAAACGATCAGCCTCCTCATTACCACTTAAACCTATATGTGAAGGAACCCATTGCAATTTCAGATCTATATCTCTTTTAGATAGATTGTGTATTTTAGAAAGAATTTCATAAGCTATCGGTGCACCTCTGTAACCAGAGGCGCATCGAGCTATATGTTGTAGTGCACTTTTGCTATCTACACAAATTAATATCTTTCTGTTATTTTCAATGGATATAATATAAGTAAGTGCTTCTGAAACTGCAAAAAGCTCCAAAGACATAATTGACACAAAATTATTTATTTTAAAATAGGTATTTGTATTATCCGAATGCAAAGGATCATAGTAAGCAGCGCCATTACCACTAGCGCTCTTAGACCCATCAGTATAAATTTTATAATACTCTTGATACTTATCCGATATTTCTCTCAAAGTTTCTGCTTTAATTAAATCAACATCATACGCCTTCTTAGGTTTTTTAATTGAGTCCAAATTAATCTTTATTATATTTTGAATGTTAATTCTAGTTACCCATACATCTAATGAAAACATTTCTAAAATCGGGGATGATCTTATACTTTCCTCCCTAACCTCTTCAAAAGCAATAACAAGTAATGGAAGCTTTTTATTTGCCCAATATCTGGTGTGTCTAATAGCGCTAAGCTCTGACAGCTGTTTTATTATTACATTATCGGATATAGAGCCTGACTTTAAGCAATATTTGAATGCTAACCATCTTCTCCTAACGTGCAGTGGAGGAATACAGAGCTCGCACTCCATAACGTGTATCGGTGTGCTTCTTATAAAACTCCCTACTACTCTTAAAGCCTGATTTTGGATTTTTTCTAATTTGTAAATATTAGATTTAGCACTATTGTCATATAAAAAGCACCCGTAATCTAGCCTACTTCTAATTAAAGCTATATAAAGCCTATGACAGTTAGATATAATCTGTTCCGGGATGAATACTTCTCCGTTTTGGATATTAATTGGTAATTTTACCAATTTCGAAGAACCGGCGGGTATGATATCTTCGTATAGGTTAACGTTCCGTGAATCGTAAACCCGTATAGGATTTTTCGCATTTTTTGTTACTAATGATTTCGTCTTAAAGTCAATGGCGGTTTCCCACTTGTCTAATAAATCCGACCCTATCAATCCGTCGAAATAGTCGTGGAAGTTATATACAAAAAGTGTAATGCAATCCTTATCATTCAATTCAGAGAAGCAAGGTAGTGTTATCGAGTAGTTGCTACGTGTCACAGCGTGCACATTACAAACTTCGAAGGGGTCATAGTTCAACTGTACGTTATTAAAATAAGCTTCGACCGCATTAGGGCTAATGAAAGATTGGTTAGCGCCTGTATCTATTAGGAATTTTAGAGGAGGATCTTGAATTTGCAAGTAGGGAAGCTGACGTTGTGTTTGAAGGTTAACCTCTATTTTGGTTTGTCTAATATTTGAGGGTTCTGAAAATCCTCTTTTAAACAGTCTGATTTAACTGGCTCGTCTTTTACCGTATCGTTACATACCTCTAGCTGTGGGTGACACACTTGATCACAATCGGTGTAATAGTATCCTTCATAATACTCGTTAGGTTCGTAAAACATATAGCTGTCGGTATCATAATCTACGTAACCGTAATAAGCAGAACAGTCATTGAAATTCATCTCCCTACTTCCGAAATTATGATTAGCCGGGGAATTATCAGATTTAGTCCAGTCATGTCCTTTTGTTGCGTTACTGGGTGGTAAAAGTCTAGGCACAAAATGGCTGACGCCACTCATAGGTCTAGGCTGTTGAAAGTTACTTTGCGGTACGATATTACGCAGTATAAATTTAAATGCATTATTTTGGTTATAATTAGGAGGAGGAGCACGAAAAATTTGTTGCGTGCGTGATGGTCCGGCCTGATTTTGATTATTTAAATTAGGTCGCCATAATACGGGTGCTTGTGGCATCATTGGGTGTCCGAATGGACTCCTAGAGGGTCCTGGCATATTAAAGAGGAACGGTCTAGGCTGTGGCATATTAAAACCCGATGGTAAGGGCAAAGGTCTAGGTGGCACGACTTGGGGTATCAATTTCTTATCTGAAACTTGGCTACTACGCTGCTGCAAGTACACCACGTTTTGTTCCTCATGAACAAACTCTAAGGCCTTTTCAATGCTTTCGGGTCGCATACACCTAATCCGCGAACCTAGTGGGTCCTTGAGCCCACGTACAAATGCCTGCAAGGTCAATTTTTTATATAGGTCCCTTTTCGCGTTGATAGTAGTCTCTACTTCCTCATGTAGAGAGACATATGTCATTAACGTGCTGAACAGGTTCTGGCACTTTTCATAGAACTCCTGAGGGCTGGCAGGCCCTTGTGACAGTAACGCTAAGTCATTATATAACGCCGTCTCATCGCGCTGATCTGAGAAATTATTTACGAGAGATTTGCGAATACCTGTCCAATCTGATGGGATGCCGTTGGAATTGATCAATCGGGCCGCGGGACCAGTTATTTTGTTTAATATGCCATTAATAAGAGCAATTTCCGAAAGTCTGTTAGGCGGGCTTGCTTTTTTAACAAATTCGTCTACCAGCTCGTCACATAACTGTATGAACCTAGTTAATACGTTAACGTTACCATCAAACTCGGGCACCAAACGAAGGGCCCTAAAAATACCATCTAAATCTGCCATCCTGTTCTGTAGACTATCTAACCTAACACTAGAGTCTGAGTAAATTTCTCTATTTAAATCTAGAGCACTATACTTACTACTATGCCTACTATCTAACCTAACACTCCGTGATTCTCTAGGATGGAAAATCTTGGAAAATGTGTGGGTACAGGGAACTTAAGGACTAGGGTGAGCAATCCACTAAAAAGATTTTAATGTACTCACATGAATTGCATCTCGGTCTTCTCGCTGTATCGATGGTTGGATACCCCTGCTGCAAGTCACGACGTGTAGATTCGGATCCTCGAACGGCCTCGATGACCGCCTGGTCAGCGCACAGGTGCTCGTTGATTCTCGAGGATCGTGCCGACTGCGCCAATTTTGTCGGGCGAGCAGGCAGGTGCAGGAAAACTCGATTTGCTGGAACACGTTTAATTTAGAATTACAATTTTTGTATTAAAATTATGATGGTGACAGTCGTTCAAAGTGTGAATCGAAAGTGAGCCGACGCGCCGCCGCCGTCCGGTCGCCGACATACGTCACGTTGCGCCGACTCAGCAGTAGTCTTCTTGTCGCCAGGCTGATGCAATAGGTATGCTTAACACACTACTATTGTAATTTCATTGTTGATAAAATATTGTTTTTTTTTTGCTCGCTGTGTCTATCGCATCATATTGTATTATTATTAGGATAAACAGTGTAACAATTGTAAATAGGCCAATAAATAAATAAATAGTACCCAAACACTACAAAATCGCAAAATCTTCCAATTTGCGCCTCATTTAAAAACTAACTATCCAGAAGATAGTCTTTGTTTCCGCCTGTTTCTATATCGCCCGGCGTTTCCATAGCTCCAATATTTACTACTATTAAGAATATTCATTAACTCCTGCTTTCTGGCTTAAACTCATTGTAATTTAGTTTCTGGCTAAAAGCAGATTCTGAACGACTGGATTCTTCAATACCGAAAGAACTGAAGTAAGTCTATGTCTATGCAACAATTTGAATGATCGTGTCCTTTATAAATACATAATACTAATATTATAAAGAGGTAACATTTGTTTGTAAGTTTGTATGTTTGTAAGTTTGTTTGTAGGGGGTAATCTCCGGAAGTAATTAACCGATTTTAAAAATTGTTTCACTGGTAGAAAGCTACATTATTCATGAGTGCTATAGGCTATGTTTTGTTCCCGTACTCCCACGGGAACGGGAACTACGCGGGTGAAACCGCGGGACGTCAGCTAGTACATAATATATGTATAACATAACGCCAGTAATCCTTGCGCGATCGAATCAGAAATGAAGACATCCGCAAGAGAACCAAGGTTACCGACGTAGCCCGAAGAATTGCCAAACTTAAGTGGCAGTGGGCAGGGCACATTGCTCGCAGAACGGATGGCCGATGGGGCCGAAAAGTTCTGGAGTGGCGACCGCGAACCGGAAGACGTTGCGTTGGAAGGCCCACTAGGTGGACCGATGACCTGGTGAAGGTTGCGGGAATTCGCTGGATGCGAGTCGCACGGGACCGGTCAATGTGGCGGCACTTGGGGGAGGCCTATGTCCAGCAGTGGACGTCTTTCGGCTGAAATGATGATGATGATGATGATGACACCTGTAATCCCTGAAGGGTTAAGCACACATGTACAGTCGTGGTCTTTTCCGCCTGATCAGTTAATTTTTTTTTTCGCTTAAATCATGCGGAGACACCGAGCCACCCCCCTTAAAGTTTAGGCCTATTAGAAAAGCATCAATTTGGCGCGGCAAATAACAATAACTCTCGTTTGGCGTGCGTCGTCAGTGCGCTCGGCTGATCGGTATTGTCTTTCATTCATTATTTCTATACAAAGTGAACGGGGCGGGACTAGAGAGCGTTGATATGTTGCCAGTGCAAGCAAAAATTAGCTTACTGGTGATCAGGCGGGAGTGTCCACGATAGTACCTAATAGCACACTCATGTTTCGCAATTTATGTTTAAGTCTAATTTAATAGGGGGCGAGCCTATTACCATCAACCGGACACAAATCGGGACTCCGTGTCAAATGTAAAATATCAAAATTCAAAGTATCCACAATGGAGAAGCTCATGCTTACCAGTCGCAGTCCTTTATTTCGTTGCAATATGGGTGGTTATTTGGGTTCAAGTGGTATTGGGCAATTACAGTACTTTCACGGTTTTTATGTATTGTGACTGCGGCTGTAGCTACATTCAATTTTCATCTTTGTTTCGACAATTCAAAAGTGCCTGTAACTGGCCTACTTGAAATAAATGCTTTGATTTTTTTATTTTTTTATGAATGGTATTTACTTACTAAAAAATATACCGAACGAACTGTGGGCTCGTAAGGCTCAGGAATGGTGCCCTGAAACAGTGACACGGGGTCGCGGCAAACCACGAAGGAGATGGTGGGACGAACTGGATGTCTTCCTTGAGAATTGGAAAGAAATAGCACAGAATCGTGACCGTTGGAAGGAATGGAGGGAGGCCTTTGTCCAGCAGTGGGATAATATAGGCTAGATATAATAATCGCTTAAGTAGTTTCCCTGGGTCTAATTTTAATTTTTCTGGTTTGAATATGAAATTTTTGTCTGCATCTTAGATAAAAATGAAATTATAAAGGATTCAAGGTTTTCTCGGGAAATTTTCTTAAAGGGTGTAAAAAACCTCTTAACGAAGCTGAAAGGCACTTGTTCTCCTCGTCATTGCGATCATTTTTTTGTTCTACACCATACCTGGGAACCTTCTAGTTACGGAGATATTGGGGGTCAAAGTTCCAACTTTTTGACAAGTTTTTATTCTAAGATTTTTACTTTAAACACCTCCACGACCCCAGTACTATTTAATCCATCCATCAGCAAAATGCTTTGAGTGCGTTACATTGAGTTCTACCACAAAACATGATTTTTCAACCCCAAAAAAAAAAGTCACTTCCCAACAATCATTTTTGCGTAAAGTTACTTCGTTTGATGTACAGAATGATTGGCTGACGGCTTCGTGATGAGGTGGTTTGCTTGCACCCTGTATATAACATATGTAGTGTCTTCATAAATTATAGTTTCTTCATTAATTATTTATTAATATTATAGGTATTACTTTAGTGAAATTAGTATGTAAGTATTTTAAGTTAACTGTTACGTACCATTAGCTTTAGGTTCTCACGGCAAGCCCGCAGATGTTTTATTGCGGGTGGTTTTGTTCAAACTCAAACTCAAACTCAAAGCATTTATTTCAATTAGACCATTATGGCACTTTTGAAAGTCAAAAATACAAAAAAGAAAATCAAAGCTACAGTCCCAGTCACAAGGCATAATAACTTGAGAAAGTACTGTAGTTGCCCATTCCCTAGCGTAGATCTCTATGGAGAAGAACGGGCAAGAAACTCCATGGACACTCTTTTAAAATCAAAATATTGTTACAAAATCTTGGTTACATCATTAATTTTGAGATTATACATATAGTGAGAACGATGTAGAAAGACGTGCACACTAAGAGCATCCAGAGTAAAAGATTAGATCAAAAATTTATGAATAAAGTAATTAAAATGAACCTTGGCAGCTAAGAGATGACCAGTCCCAACTGACAGCGCCCGTTCACAGACATGACGCATGTACCGGCGCCATTCAACTCAACCATATTGAAGGGAACTAAATGACCCGACACACCCGCCACCATCAGCGAGACATCTAAGTGAGCATGACATTCTCTCAGCTACCAAGGCATATTCAAGTCAATGAAAGATAAATAAATGTAAATGGTGGCTGAACAGTACAAAGTACTCACACATGTGCAATGCAATTATATAATACTAAGAACTGGAATCTATACAATGCAAGTATATTTTTACAATCTTCTGCAGCTTCCACAATACATTAACATGGGAATCAATTCTTCATCTTCTTCTTTACGTGTCGATGGACTCAAATAATGCCCGACCAGTACAAACAATTAGTTTGCCCCCCCACCTATGGTTGTGGAGCAGGACCAGCATTTAGCCAAGCATTTTTATCATCAATGTAATCCCCCAACTTATAATATGCTTGCCTACATAGTGTGCGTTTTATACAAGATTTAAATTTCGTCTCATTCAGTTGAAGAATGTGGGGAGGTATTTTATTGTAACATTTCAAACAGTACCCCATGAAAGATGAATCCACTTTAGCAAGCCTGAAACCTGGCTGAACTAGTTGGTCCCTATTTCTAGTGTTATAGTGGTGTCTGTCCCCTCTCTTACTGAATAAATGCCGATTTTTTCTAACGTACATGATGTTTTCATAGATGTATTGACAAGGTACTGTCATGATATTAATTTCCTTAAATAGTTCTCTAAGAGAATCGCGTCTACGTAATTCATAAATGGCTCTGATGGCTCTTTTCTGCAGAATAAATATAGACTCGATGTCTGCAGCCCGTCCCCATAGTAAAATACCGTATGACATAATACTATGAAAATAACTAAAATAGACCAGCCTCGCGGTATCAACATCAGTAAATTGACGGATTTTTCTAACAGCATATGCTGCTGAGCTTAGCCGTCCTGCAAGAGATGTTAGATGAGGACCCCATTGTAACCTTGAATCGAGCGTGATTCCCAAGAAAACCGTTTTATCGACAAATTCTAGTTTCTCTTGATTCAATATTATGTCACAATCACTACTTTTGACATTTGGTAGAGCAAATCTAATGCATTTAGTTTTTTTCCCATTTAGTAATACATTAACATGGGAATCAATTCTTCATCTTCTTCTTTACGTGTCGATGGACTCAAATAATGCCCGACCAGTACAAACAATTAGTTTGCCCCCCCACCTATGGTTGTGGAGCAGGACCAGCATTTAGCCAAGCATTTTTATCATCAATGTAATCCCCCAACTTATAATATGCTTGCCTACATAGTGTGCGTTTTATACAAGATTTAAATTTCGTCTCATTCAGTTGAAGAATGTGGGGAGGTATTTTATTGTAACATTTCAAACAGTACCCCATGAAAGATGAATCCACTTTAGCAAGCCTGAAACCTGGCTGAACTAGTTGGTCCCTATTTCTAGTGTTATAGTGGTGTCTGTCCCCTCTCTTACTGAATAAATGCCGATTTTTTCTAACGTACATGATGTTTTCATAGATGTATTGACAAGGTACTGTCATGATATTAATTTCCTTAAATAGTTCTCTAAGAGAATCGCGTCTACGTAATTCATAAATGGCTCTGATGGCTCTTTTCTGCAGAATAAATATAGACTCGATGTCTGCAGCCCGTCCCCATAGTAAAATACCGTATGACATAATACTATGAAAATAACTAAAATAGACCAGCCTCGCGGTATCAACATCAGTAAATTGACGGATTTTTCTAACAGCATATGCTGCTGAGCTTAGCCGTCCTGCAAGAGATGTTAGATGAGGACCCCATTGTAACCTTGAATCGAGCGTGATTCCCAAGAAAACCGTTTTATCGACAAATTCTAGTTTCTCTTGATTCAATATTATGTCACAATCACTACTTTTGACATTTGGTAGAGCAAATCTAATGCATTTAGTTTTTTTCCCATTTAGTACTAAATTATTAGCGGTAAACCAATTGTGGACCTGCAGTAGGGCGTTATTTACGTCATCAAGATTAGTGGCACGTCTGTTTATTTTAAATATTAAAGAAGTATCGTCAGCAAACAACACCATATGCGGATGGTTGTTAAATAGATGGGGTAGGTCATTAATATATACTAAAAAGAGGAAGGGACCCAATATCGAACCCTGTGGTACACCCATTTTTACTTTTAAACCCATTGAGTTGACTCCATTTATTTGTACCTGCTGCTGTCTATCATGCAAGTACGATTTTATTAAACTGAGCGCAAGTTTACCTAAACCGTAATGCTGAAGTTTCAAGATCAGGGTTTCGTGATTTACGCAATCAAATGCCTTCGAAAGGTCACAGAAGATTCCTATGGCATCTTGTGCCTCTTCCCACGCAGTAAATATTTGTTTTAATAAAGTGACACCGGCGTCAGTTGTACAACGTCCTTTGGTGAAACCATACTGTTGCTCGTGTAATATTTTATTAGTGTTAAAATGGTTAAGCATTTGATTGAGCATTATCTTTTCAAACACCTTGCTGAAAACCGGCAACACGGATACGGGTCTATAGTTATTGGTGTCTTTACTGTCCCCGGATTTAAAAAGCGGTATTACCTTATTGAATTTCATCAGATCCGGGAAGACCCCTTGATCCACGCACAAATTAAATATTGAGGCTAAATACGGCGCTACAGTCTCAATAATTGAGGTACAAGCTTTGATAGACATACCCCATAGATCTTCCGTTAATTTGACCTTGATTTGCTTAAAACCTTTTATGACTGTTAAGGGGTTTATATGTTGAAATTTAAATTCATTTGGACAGGCTGAAACGTTCGCTTTCAATAAATCAATAGAGAGCAAGGGAGAGGAATTTAAGGTTTCAGTAGTTTTAAGTGGGATACTGGTAAAGAAATTTACAAATTCTTGAGCAACTTCATTGTTTGAGCTCACAAGGCCACGCGGTGTCTTACCTTGTTTTTTATTTCTATTTGTTTCACTGTTGATAATTTTCCAAACCGTCTTTATTTTGTTGTCGGCAGATTTAATCTTGTTGCTAATGAATAAGGATTTGGCTACCTTGCAAGTGTTTTTAAAAATTTTCGAGTAAGTAGCAACATATTTATTAAAAGCTTCAGTGTTGATGTAAGGCTTAAGGCCGTACAGCTCAAACAATCGTTCCCTACTTTTCCGAATACCCTGTGTTGCCCAGTCACTGAAAGTAAACTTTGGGCCAATAGTTTTAGATTTCTTTTTTAAAGTATTATTAAATTCAGTGTGCACTACCGAAAATAATTCTTCATAAAATACATTTGCATTGTTTCTAATATGACCCGGTATACTTAACTTGCTAATTAAATTATTATTAAATTTGTCTAGATTGCTGGGTGTTATTAGTCTAGTTTGTATTTGAATTCTTTGTAATTGTCTATTGTACGCGAAAGTAACCGTCTGACCACTATGATCTGAAGGCAGGTAATTTACGATGGATTTATTTATGTAATCGCAGCAACAAAAAACATTATCGATACATGTAGCAGTATTTGTAGTAATTCGAGTTGGTTCTGAAAACACATTTGACAAGTTAAATGATTTAAAGAGACTTAAGAATCTACTGCTATTCACATTATTCTCTATGATATTAACATTAAAGTCACCACAGATAATTATTGGTTTGTTACCAGTTACAAGTTTTGCCAAAGTATCTTCCATTACTGACTCAAAGATAGAATAGTTCAGGTAATTAGGGGGTCTGTAAACGCACACTATTACATGCTTATCTAGCTCAACACAAGACAATTCAATGCTATGTTCAACCGATAGATCGACTATATCATTACGAGACTTAGATTTAATACAATTTTTTACTAGGATTAATGAACCCCCACGCATCTTAGATTTTCGGTTAAAGCAACTGCTCACATTGTAATTCTCATAATTTATTTGCATTACTTCATAATCTTTCATCCAATGTTCAGTAAAACAGATAATATCAAACTTAGTTTTTTCTAAAAATAGTTCTATTTCTAGTTCTTTGGAAGAAAGTCCCTGAATATTCTGGTGAAACAATTTTAAGGTATTCTGCTCAGCCCCTTTTTTACAGTTATTTGATTGAGAGCTAGAAGATACCTCGAAGTTGACGAGATTAACTAAATTGTCACTCGTACCTTCTATTGTCCTAATGACTAGTTTAAATCTAAGTTAATACTATTTGTATAATTACAATTAGTATAATTACTAATTTCCGTAGACCTATTTACAAAAAACTGCGACATACCACTTAAGTCGGAGTTTATATTAAAAGCTAATAGCCGAGCTATTTGACGTTTAAAACTAATAGGCAAGTACGCATGGTTCCTGGTTGACTTCAATTTCTGAACGAAACTGTTAGTGTCGAAAAATGTCAACCTGTCACTATAGTGACTAACTAGAAAATGCATATGATTATTTAAGGTTGATCTGCGCAACATATTTTCCATACAAATTTCGGGGGGCTATTACTCCACTGTTTGTCATGGTACAACTAAAGTTAAACATGATATCGTTTTGTCTCATTATTAATTATGTCTGTACGGAAACAGAATAGTAAAATAAAAAGCCATTAAAAAGTTACGAGCTACCAAAGATTCATTTTTATTGCCAATTTTAACGTAACTTTGGGCGTAAATTAGTAATAAAAGAAGTGTCAAATTTCCAAAACAAAGTCGGTACCGACACAGCACAATTATCGAAGAATTCAATAAATTTTACTTGTAATCGATTTATGCAGTGGTTTTTTCATAAAACCCGATTTTCCAAAGGCCTTTTCGTATTTTTTTACGCGCGCCTTTTATTAGACTTATCGTGCATCTCACTGAACAATGTTTCCCCCGCTGCGGTGCGCGGTGCGGGAGGACGACGACGACGTTCACGCACACATTAACAATATGTCATACGCGCGTAGGGTGGTGGTACCAATTATCGACCGTGTCAACTTTTTTTGAACTTTGACTACTTGTAATTTTTAAGTGCTTTTGATTTCTTGCAAAAAAAAAAAAAATCGTGGATTTGGGGTGCCATATTGTAGACTTCAATTTTTTTTTCTTCTAATACCATCGAGTGGGGTATCAAAATGAAGAGTTTTAAAAGATGATTACAAAAATGTATTCAACGTTTGAATGTAATTCGAAATGACAGATAGTATAAAAGAATAAATAAATTTCAAATGTTTCTCATCATGAAGATTTTAAAATGAAATGTATTTATGGTATGGGAGGTTATGTGTATGGAACTAGAGTCGTTTTTGCATGAAAAGTATTATGATTTTAGCTATTTTTATAGTTATGTTACTTTTTCTAGAAAAGGCCGATTTTAGGAGGAGGCTGATACTAGGAGACTCCACCCTATTCCAGTTATATTCGAAATTTCAAATCTGCTTCTAAAGCCTATGTCATTCGTGTGACGTTTGACGTATAACTGTTTGGACTCCGGATTTTTGATAAAAAAAATAATTTTTGATTTGAGTGGACGCTGTGCGAGTGATATTGTGTTGGTTCATTGAAGAACAGGTGTGAATAACTACAAATTAACAATGGGTAAGTCATATAATTTGTTGCACCTAATCTATTTAGTGTTCTTACACACGAGCGACACGCGGCATCGACATCAGAGGCACGTGTCGATGGTGACTTCAACCATTAGTGCTATTCTCTACACACAGCGCCGCAGGCTTACTTTACCCATGGTGGCCGGCGGCGCGGCTTTGTGTATAGGCATTAGGGCACCCTATGTAGGCAAGACAGACAGTGCAATGCGCTAGTGACTTTTATTTTGTATGTTTATGTAAATGGAGAGAGGCTTTTGCCCAGCAGTGGGATGACGCAGGCTAACAGTATCAGTATCAGTATGTAATGGAAATGGTTGCGCAAATAGTAGGTGCCTCATCATCAGCCTATTAATGTTCCCACTGCTGGGACACAGGCCTCCTCTCTATGAGAGGTAATGGGCTATAATCCACCACGCGGGCCAGTGCGGGTTAGTAGATGTCACATGTCTTCGAATTTTTGGTTGTAGGACATTCCGGTTTCCTCACGATGTTTTCCTTCACCGCTTTGAGAGCAGTGGTGTTGAAATAAATTATACAAAGTAATGCGCCTGTCTAGGTTCGTACCCATGACTTACTGTTCGTAAGTCGGGGCCGCCACCACTGGGCCACCGGTCGCTGCTCTTGGTGCCTATACATATATAAAACCAACCTCTGGCACTTCCGGCACGGTAAAAACTTATGAAATCTGTACCGGGGGTCTAAAATGGCCGCTTTAGCAGAATCGTTTTGTGAATCACGTTAAAAATTTAAAATTCTTAAAATGGACTTTATAGTTATTGACATAAAGTCCATTTTAAGAATTTAAATTTTTTAACGTGATTCATGCTAAGATTCTGCGTAGATTCTGCTATAGTGGCTATTTTAGACCCACTGTGCTGTGTGTATCGTTGACCCGAAAAAAACAGCTTTTGATTTTTATGTGCGGGGTTTCGCTAACTCATTTAATTTGACCCTGTGTAATCCATTTTTTTTTTTAGATCAACACGAGATTTCGGGCAAGATACCTGTGCAGCAGAAGCACATGAAGCAATGTCTGCACAATGTGAATAGATTAGTTCCGATATTCCTCATGTACTGACCACACCTAAGGGTGCGTACAGACTATATAACATATTATATAACTTGTGTTTTATAACACGTCCACATTATGAAATTGACATTGACATTTATAACATTCAGTGTCTACATTATCTGAAACATGTTATATAGCAATGTTATGTTATATAGTCTGTACGCACCCTTACACTCTATTTAACAAAAAAAAAAACGTCTCATAAAATGGTGCATTTTATGCACTTGATGTACAATCTATTATTTCACTTCGCATGCTCTAAAAGTACGCCAATATAGCCCTACGAAGCGGGACTGTTGGAGGTTGATACCTTCATGGTATATAATCTGTCACATAGTGACTTTGTTTGTAGGCATGACAACAGTTCTCAACAGTTCTCAATAAAATGTCTGAAAACTGAAACGTGTTTTCTGTGAATAATAATTTATGCTATCGCTAGTCATCTTTAGTCCATCAGGGACTAAAGTAACCTTTTTAGTCTCTAGAGAGTAAAAGTTTTTTTTTTTTTTTTTTATTTCTTTCATGTAACATAGACAAACTCCAAAGGGTAAAAACAGTACCCTATGATTACTAAGACTCCGCTGCCTATCCGTTTGTCTGCCCATGTCTGTCTGTGCATCTGTCTGTCTGTCCATCTGTTGTCTATCCGTCTGTATGTCCGTCTGTTTGTTTGTCCGTCTGTCTGCCCATCTGTCTGTCTATCTGTCTGTCTGTCCATCTGTCTGTCCATCTGTCTGTCTAGCCGTCTGTATGTCCGTCTGTCTGTCCAACTGTCTGTCTGTCAGGCCAACTATCTGTCTATCCCTGTCTGTCCGTCTGTCTGTCTGTCCATCTGTTGTCTATCCGTCTGTATGTCCGTCTGTTTGTTTGTCCGTCTGTCTGCTCATCTGTCTGTCTATCTGTCTGTCTGTCCATCTGTCTGTCTAGCCGTCTGTATGTCCGTCTGTCTGTCCAACTGTCTGTCCGTCAGACTAAATTGACTATGTTTACAATGTACTATTTTGTTAGTTTTTGCATATTCTAATTGAGTTATACGTTTACAGGACCACGCAGTAAGAATTGATGACACGTCATGAATACAGGGTGCAAAAGACCTCCTCACGAAGCCGTCAGTCAACCAAGCATTCTGTACATCAAACGATTTTTTTTTTGGTGTGAAAAATCATGTTTTGTGTTACAACTCAATGTAACGCATTCAAAACATTGTGCTGATGTATGGATTGAATTTAATAGTACGGGGGTTGTGGAGGTGTAATCATACATTTAAAAAATGTATTTAAAAAAAAACTTGTCAGGTGTAGATGGATGCAAAGTAAGCATGCAGTTGCACGGGCTCATGTATACTAAGGTAATTAGTGATGGAGATAGCAGTGTAATAAACGCTCTAAGAGACGCAATGGTGTATGGTCCTAATGTTCACATATGTAAGAAAAATAGAATGCAGTACTGCGAAATTATTCAAATAAACTAAGACAAATAGGGAAAATATGTATGTGCTATAGAAAATTATTATAAGAGCTATAGCATTAAAAACGTTACCCTATTTACTAAGACTCCGCTGTCCATCTGTCTGTCTGTATGTCCGTCTGTCTGTCCATCGCTCTGCCCATCCATCTGTCTGTCCGTCTGACTAAATTGACTATTTTTCTCGCTCTCAAAGTGAAAAGTACAGTGTAACACTAAAATCTCATTATAAGAGCTATAGCTTTCAAAACGGAACCCTATTACTAAGAATCCGCTGTCCATCTGTCTGTCCGTCTGTCTGTATGTCAGTCTGTCTGTCCGTCCGTCTGTCTGTTCGTCTGTCTGTCAGTCTGTCTGTCCGCCTGTCTGTCCGTCCGTCTGTCCGTCTGACTAAATTGACTATTTTTCTTCCACTCAAAGTAAAAATTACAGTGTGACACACTAATATCCCATTATAACTCGTTCTAAAATCCCATTATAACTCGGTTCCTATTCACTACCTCGTGTATAATGGGTCATTTTAGCCCCTTGTATTACAATGTACACGTGCGTAAATTACGGTTACATTCGTCTACTCGTTTGTAAAAACCAACTTTCCACACTAGTACCATACAACAACAACAAAAGCCCATAACGTCCACTGCTGGACATAAGCCTCTCCCATTATGGGAGGAATTTGCCGTTATCTCCACGCTTGGCAGGCGGATTGGAGATCGCAGTGATGAAAGACTAACAGAAAACGCTGCTGCCCATTCTCTGGTCTACGGAGGCGCAAGGTGTTCTGCCTCAGACATTAGTCGCCTTATACGACACCCGTGAGTGTAATGGGTTGGTTCTATTCTACTCTGCCGGATACCACACGGCACGGCTAGTACCATAAATACCTTACTATTTTTCTGTTTATTAGGAATCACTTATTTTGAGCTATAGTGGCGGTAATTACAAACCGCAGACGTAAAAAGAAACAATGTCAGTAATTGTGTTATTAATTCCATAATAATAATAATTTAATTGGACAAGAGCCTCAACTAACATCTGAGGTGACCCTCGCTAGGCAGCTGGATCAAGCGCTTGATTCAGAAAGCAGTTCTGGACACGGCGCGTATTGTTAGTAAGTTCCTCTCTCAAGAGCCCTAACCACCAGCAGCTTGGACCCTGTTCCCGATGCTGGCGGGCTACCTATTTTATATGCTTTTAATTTTATTTATAGTTTTGTTACTAAAAAATTAAAAATGTAAATTTATTACATTTTAAATATTTACCTATGTATAATAATAATTTTTTTACGGACTCGTTCCTGACTGATTGGCCGGAGGAGGCAAAACACCGGGAGAGTTGGAAAGGAATGTGAGAGGCCTTTGTCCAGCAGTGGGATAGAATAGGCTAACTAAAAAAATACATATTTTTAGTAACAAAAATATGTATACTTTTTGGGCATTCAATTATTCTTTATTCGATTTCTATACATTGTAGATTTCACTTCTCACGCTCTAAAAGTACGCCATTATAGCCCTACGAAGTGGGACTAAAGTGACCCTTTTAGTCTCTAGGGAGTGAAAGTAATTAGTTTTTTTTTAATTTCCTTCATGTGACATAGACAAACTCCAAAGGGTAAAAAGGGACCCTATTACTAAGACTCCGCTGTCCATCTGTCTGTCCGTCTGTATATCTGTCCGTCTGTCTGTCTATCTGTCTGTCTGTCTGTCCGTCTGGCTGTCCATCTGTCTGTCTGGCCGTCTGACTAAATTGACTAATAATAATAATAATAATAATATATCATTTAATTCAGGTAACAAAAGACCCATATCACATATACCTTACAGACTAACATACATATATATCAACTTCAAAAACCTAATTAAACTATTGAACACGAAGAGACGGCGTCATGTTGCGCTGCGTGGTGTCGCGTAGCCTTCCGCGGAATCGCCGATACATGACACCCTTCGGCCAAAACTCTTCCTTGAGGAAGGTCTCAATATGATGAGTCGGAACTCGCACCACGAACGACTTAAAATTCGTGTTGTGGCGCGACTCCAACTTCTCGACCCTCAAGGTCCAGCTGGTCTTCGCTCGGACATACTCCACGATCTCCTCAACCTTCGTGGTGTGATGTAGCCGGGACACATAGAGCTGCGTTGTTGGTATCGCCGGACGCAGCATATTGGGTCCTGCCAGCGCGGTCCCGCACTGGTTCTGACTAGGAGGCTTCTTCCTCTTCTTCCTAATAATGAAAATAATGAAAATATGTATACTTTTTGGGCATTAAATTATTCTATAATAGTTTTCTATACATATTTAATGTAGTTTTCACTTCTCATGCTCTAAAAGTATGCCAATAGCTTTTTTAATTTCCTTCATGTGACATAGACAAACTGCAGAGGGTAAAAACGGCACCCTATTACTAAGGCTCCGCTGTCCATCTGTCTGTCCGTCTGTCGGTTCGTCTGTCTATCCACCTGTCTGTTCGTCTGTCAGTCCGTTCATCTGTCTGTCTGTCCGTCTGACTAAATTGACTATTATTTTTGTCATGGACTCTAAAATGTAAATACTAAGAAAAAAATCTTGATTTGTTATTTGTCTTGATGAAAACATGTGTTTACATTTAGTGATATTGAGCATAATTATAAACCTAAAAAAAAAGTGTAAGTATTTTTGTAAAACAATTTATGTAGGCAGAACTAATTACAATAATTAGGTATCCACTCTGACATAAGACCAACCCGCACTGGGCCCGCATTCCCTCTCACAGAGAGGAGCTCTGTGTCCCAGCAGTGGGAGCATTATAGGCTGGTTATGCTGCTGCAATCGGACAAACTGCGATGAACTTTCAAGTAAGCATGCGTCGTCGCGGCGGCAGCGTCGTGAACTCTTGAGGCGATCGCTGCATGACCACCCGGGGAAAACTAAACATAATAAGCAATCTATATTAGGTTCTTAGAGAGCCATACAGGTATAAAACGATGACGCAGCGCCTACTACTTTAGTACGAGTTTGAAGATACTTACTTGATGATTTCTCGGCGATTCGAGCTGGCGTCGAATGGTGTCATGCTGTGCCACGGAGCCACTATCTTAGAAATCGATCAATTATATCTTAAAATGATGTACGTCAAACGTACATCAACGTATCAACGTATATCGTTATCGCTGTACGTGAAACAACAACAACAGCCCACAACGTCCACTGCTGGACATAAGCCTCTCCCATGATGAGAGGAATTTAAATAAAATAAATAAAAAATAAAATGCTTTTTATTCAGACTAAGTCCAATTTGCAATTTGAATTTGCCGTAATCCGCCTGCCACGCTTGGCAGGCGGATTGGAGATCGCAGTGATGTAAGACTAACAGAAAACGCTGCTGCCCATTCTCAGGTCTACGGAGGCACAAGGTGTTCTGCCTCAGACATTTTAGTCGCCTTATACGACACCCGTGAGTGTAATGGGTTGGTTCTATTCTACTCTGCCGGATACCCCACGGCTAACGTACGTGCGTGTGTACCTACATGCATTAGGTAATAATAAAATAGACCTTGATTGTGGCTCTGCTGGAGAGCATACTCTCTAGCAGAGCAGTATATACGCTCAAGAAAGACAAACGCTACTGTTTTTTCATATCAATTGTGTGCATCGTGTAACTTCGTTTTTGTTCGGAACGGTTCGAAACGCTGTGTGTGTATGTACGAACTAGACGTGCGTGAAGACTAGCGTCTAACTGCTCATCACTGATACTATCTCTGTCGGGCACGATGCCAGGTGAGACAGCGTGCTTTTTGGTCACGCCCACCAATGAGTTCGAGCCTGTGAGCTGTGTCACCTTAAGGCATGAATTTGATGGTTTTGCTTGCTAGACAATTTCTTAAAGTACGGGAATGCGCATAGAATAATTTTCTTACATTTTAGTTTTAACAGTTGAGTGACATTGTCAGTGATATCGTCAATTTTAACGTTCGAACTGTTACCTACAAATACAGTTACAATGGCATGAGGATCTAATTCCTTCCGAGTTATGGATGACATTATGTGGTTGTATGAAGCCTGAGGTGTACAATAATTTTGACAAGAATGACTTAGATTGTTACTAATTAATTTGCCTAAACCTATTCCAATACCATCTGAATACATGATGGAGCAGTCACAATGTGTAATACAACGAGAGGGAGAACTGCGTTCTGTTTGTCCCACCTGTGATGAAACTTGTACAATGTCTGGTGAATTTTGAATGGGGATACAGTCCCGAGCACTTCCTAACCGGGACGGGTCCTCCGTTTCCTCAGGCAGGATAGTGTCAGGGCTGAGTTCCCTTTGTGATGTACATTGAGTGATGTTGCTCATCCTGTCTACGCAGTCTGCATTACTATCACCACTATTGACCAACTCGTTTGCAGCAAGGATATGTTCCTTAATTTGTTTTTGAGATTTCACATACATGGAATTACATGATTGCAGTTGACGCTCTAGTTCTTGAATCTCAGACTGTAAGTTATGAGTGTCTATTTCATAAAAATTCTTACTGTCCTCTAATTTAATTTGATAGTTGTTTAACTTTTTTATGAGAAAAACACGTTCTTTTCTTAGTTTAATATTGTGGGAACTGTGTTTTTGTTGTTTTTTTATATTTATTGCATTTCTTTATAATTCTATTAAGTTTTGCATATTTTTTTATTTTATTTTGGCTTACCTTGTAACTGCTACAATTATATTTTAGAATAGAATCTTCAGTAAGATCTATTGTTGTTAAAGAATGTGGGTTGCAATTTGAGTTTAATAATTGATTATAAAGGTGATCTGTTTCCCTAACCTGAGTACATTCTCTTTCTTTCTGAAATTTAATTATTTGTTTGTTAGCATGAAGCAGTTCATCTTCTAAGTCCCTAACCTTACATAAAGCCGTCTCATAATAGTTACTACAGTCATTGAAACCATTTGTGACCACCCGCAGTTTGTCCCGTTCATCAACAACATCCGTGTATTGCTGGTGCAGGTCCACTAGCTCCCGTTTCAAGCTTGTGTTTTTCTGAATGACTTTCTCGATTTCAACCTCGTGTTCCTCTCTATCCAACAACAGCTGTTGACATCTGCTGTTTGCTGCGTTAAGTTCATCAAGGGCCGTTCTCAACTTAGCCTGCAACTCCTGGGTAGTAGCCTTACGGGTCATCACAGGCATGGTTTCAGGGAATAGAACTGAAAGGAGAAGTGCAAAGAATGGTGAGAACTAAGTGGATGGACAAAATTAGGAAATCTAGAGAAATGAAAGGAGAAAATGAAAATAGTCTGGAATATGTGATTACTGGTAACTGCGATAGGCTTATAAGTCTTACACGTGATACTTCAATAAGATGAATACACTATGTTGAAAATATTTTTTCTTTGTCCTTTACTTTTTTCCTAAAGTGGGTAGAACTCTTGGTTTAAAATTGTGGAAAAACTGAATACACAAGCCAAAATTTATAAAGAATAACCAACGTTCTTCACTGTTGTGTATTAAAGTTGATTAAATAGATAGCTAGTTACTATATTAACTTATTACAAACTACACAAATACTTATTCAACAAGTGATACCTGACACTGAACATAACTTCAACTACAAAAAAGTGCCAGATTAACCAGAATAATGAACTTATTGCTCCATGAGAGCTTTTAATTAATTAATGTGAGCGAATTATTCATTAAAAAGAAACAGTTATACTCCCCAGAGAGATCCGCAGGAACATCAGCTGTTTGTGAAATTATAGGTCACCGGTCGAGGTAGGCAACCAAACACTATGTTTTACAGTGTATTTTTGCATGAAAACATTAAACCTGGGTATTTACACACTTATTTGATATTTAGTTACAAATTGACGAGTTTTTTACACTTAAAATTAATTAAAACTCATTCTTTGGCTATGTAAGAATAACAATAGTATATGGTAGGAGGGCCTTGCCCAGTTTGCTTATTGTGCTAATTTGGAGTAATAGCCTTTGATATTTTTGTTGAGATGCCGACGGTTCTGTTTATAATGTGTTTATTGTTTTACTGTGCTATTTTATTGTGTTACCTAGCTATAGAAACCTTTGTACAGTTTTTAGTTTGTGACGTGCCGCTCCGACCGTATCCCAAGTTTTAGATAATTGTTAAAATGTAGAATTCAGTCAGTAACTTCTCGTCTCCGGGTTCGATCGGTCGGCATTCTTGCTCCTTGTAATTTATTATAATAAACTTACTCCATCACTAAGTAAATCAAGGACTTATTTTGCAATTCCCATAACGCCGACACTAGTTAACCGACCTACGTGCGCGAAACATATGTCTCAATTTGGATTGCCACGGTCTTCGTTGCGTATGCAAAGAAAGAGAATTTCTGTAGGTAACAACATTAACAGTTTCTGTTAAAATGAAAACATATCTATTACCATGCCTCTGAAAACGCCAACCCGTCAGGAATAACTAATTAATCCTAAAAGCAAAGATAATTTCTAATTATTCAAAAAGTTTTATAGGTATGTCCTAAATGAACGGTTCTATGATTAACTATTCATGAATAAACTTCAAAACATAAATTCATAAATTATTATTTGTCACCAAATTCCATTGAATATACAAAACCGGCCTTTTGGCGTTCACAATTTAAATTATAATCCTTATTCACAAAGCTAAGTAAATATTTGTTAAACAAACAGTATTGTTATTGAAACAGTATTCTAGGGTATTTACGAATATAATAGATATTGAAAATGGAGAGCTTTGATGTTCTCGTAACAAATAAGTGCTTTACTGTGTATGTTATGGGTATTGCTAGACAGTTTGGATTAGGTGGTTTCTGGTTTATTGTTCGTGTAGGAGCAATTTGAGGATTTTTAGTATAAAAATGCGTGTACTGAGGTTCGTAGTTTATTCGAGAGGGGCCATAGATAACATACAAACTTTTATAATAGAATTGCACAGATAATAAAAATTACTTTAAAGGCAATATACAATTTAATGTTTCCAACACAAGTAAACCTAGGTTTAAACTTAGTGTACCTACCCAAACTAGGGTAATCAAGCTTTTTGGGTACAGTAAAATAAATTGTAATATTCTGAATACTAAGGTTACCCGGGCAACCCTAGGTTTATTTCTTTTTATAGCATTATTAAAGAGGCTGAAAATCATGACAAAAACATTTTTAGCCTATACAACTCATCATCATCATCATCAGCCAATTAATGTTTCCACTGCTGGGACACAGGCCTCCTGTCTATGAGAGGGAATCAGCTATAATCCACCACGCGGGCCCAGTGCGGATTGGTAGAAGTCACATGTCTTCGAATTTTTTGGTTCTAAGACATGCCGGTTTCCTCACGATGTTTTCCTTCACCGTTTTGAGAGCAGTGGTGATGAAATAAATTACACAAAGTAATGCGCCTATCTGGTTTTGTACCCACGACTTACTGTTCGTAAGTCGGGGCCGCGACTACTGGGACAACGCTGCTCCATACAACTCTATATACAACTCAATTAGACTGAATAATACGATACTCCTTGGTAAGACTGGGGGTCAGACTTTCGGGCCACTGACTACCTGTAAACGACTGTCAAAGATCTACAAATGACAGCCGGGACCATCGGCTTAACATGCTTTCCGAAGCACGGAGGAAACTCTCCATGACCAATGATGGATGGTCACCAATCCACGAGCTGACCTATCTGGTACATAATGCTTGGTTGGTGGTTTAGGCGTTAACATGTGGACTGTATACAGACTGACAGAGTAACTTTAGTATTTACTAGCGGACGTCCCGCGGTTCCACCCGCGTAGTTCCCGTTCCCGTGGGAGTACGGGGATAAAATATAGCCTATGTTACTCAAGGTGAATGTAGCTTTCTAATGGTGAAAGAATTTTTGAAATCGGTTCATTACTTCCGGAGATTACTCCCTACATACAAACTTACAAACAAATGTTACCTCTTTATAATATTAGTACCTATAGATTATAGTATTTATAAAGGTTTTGAAAAATTTGGTTTAAAGTCAGTTCTTTTAATTATCTTAGCAATTAATTTTATTTTCAACTTTCTGTTATGATAAATTCCTTTCAGCTTTTTTCATACTCCAAGCAAAGAACAGCTTTGCCATTGCCACGTCAAAATTTTACTGTTTTTAATTGACGGAATAATCGAGAGGTTTTTTTTATTTATTATTATTGCTGGACATTACACACAGCGCCATCTAGTGCCACACTAAGCAACGAGCTTGTGTCGTGGACACCAGATAGTTGATATACTACATAGATACTTTTTGTTTGTACATACCTACGTATTATACATATAAACATCCATGACTCGGAAACAAATGTCCATGCTCATCACACAAACATATTTTGCTCCGTCCGGGATTCAAACCCGGGACGCTAAGAACGTAAGGCAGTCTCACTACCGCTGCGCCATTCGGGTCGCCAAATAGGTAGGCGGGTATTACAATGGATGTAAGAAATAGGTACTAGGTTTTTCCCACGGTTTCACCCGCGTCGGAAATTATCCCACCGGTACATTCGACCGGCATGAAAAAAATCCAATTACCTAACCCAACGGTGGGCAATGGTCTATTTCTGGACTAAACACTTAAAATGATGTTCAGCTGT
Source organism: Xestia xanthographa (assembly GCA_905147715.2). Classification (NCBI taxonomy): domain Eukaryota; kingdom Metazoa; phylum Arthropoda; class Insecta; order Lepidoptera; family Noctuidae; genus Xestia; species Xestia xanthographa. Next base: position 30,511,698 of record LR990644.1, read on the forward strand.
TAATTGTAAAAAGATCACGTATTACATACAGAGTTACTTTAAAAATTAATAAAAGATGAAGTGAACGTGGGAAAGGACACCAATTGAACTACAAATAGATATGTACAGAAGTATGAAAACTACTTCTACAACGAGTGAAAACGCACGCACGCTTCGCGTACAATGAGTGCAAGCGCACTAGCGACCAGCATTTGTTCTCCACCACAGTATAAAAATGGACAGTAGAGAAACTATCTACAAACGCTCAATACATACTCACACAAACATGCGCATCGACGGGGCCCCCGAGCGGACGTCGCGGTGCTGTCAGTAGCACGTGCCACGCCGAGACGAGTAGTCATATTGTGTAAGTTTATATCTCCCAATCTTTTTAAAAATGCCACGAACGTATTGCGCGGTATGCGGCTGTTTGAATTTTTTACACAATTAAATTCAATAATAAAGAATTTCGAACGTGTCGTAGCAGAAGAAAGTATTTTTCTGTAAATAATTTGTAATAACGAAGATATTGTTTTAAGTAATAAAGGTATTTTTCATATAATAGTTTTTTAATTCCTAGGTATCACACGCATTTTCAGGTTGAAACGCGGTACGGTTCGCAGCCGCTAGCCCAGCCCGGGCGCCACCTGCGCTGCGGCAACGGCTAGCGCGCGCCCGCTCCGACAAGCGCACGAAACATTGTCGTCCAACCGCGGTTCACTCCCGCCAAAACTTGTAAACGGTTACGCCGTAATGACAAAGTTAAAGAACTATAGTAAGTAGTACTACAAGTTGTTGTGTGTTAATATTAAACTGTTTTCCGTGTTTAAACTATTGTCTTTTGTTGAGATTAACCGACGCCATAAATACTATTTAAATTGTATTTGTAAGCTAGTTACACATCAATTCGATCGATTGACCACAAAAAAAAAAAAACAATATCAACAACATTAAAAGGGACAACCCTATGGCTTTAATGGAGCGTAGGTTTCATCAGGAGCATAGGTTTCATTTCATCAACTAGACTTAGTTTCGCTACTGTCCATTTTTATATTATGTCTCCACGCACATAACTAGGCACGCTTAACGTACAGCGAGTGCAAGCGCACTCACAACCGGCCCATGTGAAATTTCCAAGCACACAGAGACGCTTCACGTACAGCGAGTAAAAGCGCACTCGCGACTGTCATTTATTTCAAGAAGTATTATATTATCTGTGGTTTCAAGATGGCCGCATGTTACGTCTATGTGTGTGTGCACCTATTCACACTCGGTATTTGAACCGGCCTTCTACTTTATTTTAGTGTTAAAACCAAATACTTAATAATAGAAAAGGTCTACATAAATTACTTACTCCACAAATACCGAATTGGTAATCGTTTAAATTCTCCCTCAAAGGGACTATCAGAAATATTGAAATTTCACAGTAAACCAATTAAGTATTCGATTAGCATAAATTGTGAACTTTGAGTTCAATGTTGTAACTTCGTCGGGCAGAATTTGAATTCACTGGCCATTAGACAGACGGCTGCTCTAGAATAGTGGTCATTTAAAGTCATATTTTAGCTGTTCTGAGCGTGAAATGAGAAGTGATGAGTGCGCAAAAAGTAGCTGAAACGCATAATGCGGTTTGGAGAAGATTAGTGATCTAAAAGTGTCGTCAGTAACCACTGCGACACTTTTTAATCGCAAGGAATATAATTTTCAAACTTAAATTCAAAGCATTTATTTCAATTAGACTGAATTCACTTTGGAATGTCATAAAAACGAAGAAAGTGAAGCTAGCCTAGTCACAAAGCCTTGGGAAAAATCCGTAGTCACCCAACCCAAAACGTAGATCTCTATGGAGAAGATGGGGCAAAAATCTTCATGGACACTCTTTTAAATTAAAACATTGATACAAAATCTTGGTTACATCATTCATATTGAGGTTAATCCTGTTTAGTAAAATACATTCCATGTTCCTTATCAATTCGTGTTCGATCGATGAATGACTGACTATCGAATAACTATCGTTATTGAAGTTAAAATTCTAAGGGAACCGCAATTGTAGAACATTAATGGACTGAAAAAACTTATTATCATAGAGTGCATAGAAACCAATCAAGCCTCTGCGGTCTGTCAAAGTGATTGGGCTGTTTTGTCGCTGCGGTGCCTTAAATGAATTCCACATCATCAAAGACACCGAAGGAAAGATCGCAGATCAGCAGGCCTACTACAACTACTACTACTACAAAAGCCCATAACGTCCACTGCTGGACATAAGCCTCTCCTACGATGGGAGGAATTTGCCGTAATCTCCACGCTTGGCACGCGGATTGGAGATCGCAGTGATGAAAAACTAACAGAAAACGCTGCTGCTCATTCTCTGGTCTACGGAGGCGCAAGGTGTTCTGCCTCAGACATTAGTCGCCTTATACGACACCCGTGAGTGTAATGGGTTGGTTCTATTCTACTCTGCCGGATACCACACGGCTAAGCAGCAGGCCTAGCCAAGTTACAAACGTTTGTAGTTGACACGACTGAGTCGATCGCTCGTTCTCTAATGTCTGTAGAAAAAACCTACACTTTAGTCTATGGTGAGCGTTCCTACCATAGAGTATAGTGATCAACATTGTAGAAACGATAACATTCTATTCTATCATTTTGAACGATGTAAACTTGTCTACGAATTTTCTATTCGTTTGTGTTGATCACGTGATTTAACGTTGAGATGATGTCATTCCCGTACTTTTGATTAGTTTTTTACTAGCGTTTACGATTGTAGATTATCAACTTGGCTAAGCTTACTGCTGTCATAACATCACGACTGTAATCCCGGAAGGGTTAGGCACAGGTGTACAAATTAGTACATCCACATTTTGCTAGTTATGTTTAAGGTCCATGTAAGGGGTGAGCCTACTTCCATTAACCGGGCACAAATCCAGACTATGTGGCTACGTGGCTGCTACTGAGAAATTCTTGTTAAAAAAAAAACAATTAGGTACGCTTTGACCGACCCGGGAATCGTACCCAGGGCCTCATGCTCAGCAGTGAGCTCACTAGACCGACGAGGCAATCCAACGGAAAACAGCAGTCGTCGATCATCACACTAATTCAGCCCTCATCATCTACCTAGCCTTTTCTCAACTATGTTGGGGTCGGCTTCCAGTTTTACCGGATGCAGCTGAATACCAGTATTTTACATGGAGCGACTGCCTATCTGACCTCCACAACCCAGTTAGTATCGGGTAATACGATACCCCTAGGTAAGACTGGTTGTCAGACTTTTTGGGCCTCTGACTACCTAACGACTGTCAAAGATCTACAAATGACAGCCGGGCTTAAGGTGCTTTCCGAGGCATGGAAGAAACTTGGTATGTAAAGTCTGGTCACCCATCCACAGACCAACCTAGGCAAGCACGGCTTAGCCTAAAGATCGACTCGAGCGGCTGTTATTTTTAGCCACGAGCACCTCAACACACTAATTCCTAAAGATACCTAAAGGGTGTAAAGGACTCTGATTGAAGCCGTTAACCAAGCATTCTGTACATCAAACTAAGTAACCCTATATACGCAAACAGTATTGCTGGGAAATGACTTTTTTATTTCGGGTGAAAATTCACGTTTTACGGTAAAACTCAATGTACCGCACTCAAAACATTGTGCTGATGGATGGATTGAATAGTACGGGGGTCGTGGAGGTGTTTCAAGTAAAGTTCTTACTTTAAAAACATGTATTAAAAAAAACTTGTGAAAAAGTTGTAACTTTGATCCCCAATGTCTCCGTAACTAGAAGGTTCCAAGGTGTGATCCTAACAAAAAAAAAAACCAATGATGGCCTTTTGGCTTCGTTAAGTCTTTTTACACCCTTTATGTATGTCCTTTACCTCAGGATTGCAGAATCCGTTAGCAGAACTTATGTTATCTAAATATATAAAAGAAGAAACTGACTGACTGACTGACTGACTGATTGACTGACTGACTGACTGACTGACTGACTGACTGACTGACTCATCTATCAACGCACAGCCCAAACCGCTGGGTCTACAGATTCCAAATTTGGCAAGTAGGTTCCTTATGTGGTCTAGGGGTGCACTAAGAAAGGATTTTTTAAAATTCATCCCCTAAAGGGGTTAAACGGGGCTCCAAAGTTTGTATGGGAAAACAAGATTAGTTAGCCTATTTTATTCGAAACTTCACAGGAGTGCTCCTATTGATAAATGAGTAGAAATGGGTTTCAGGTTTTTTCAGAATTCAACCCCTAAGAGGGGGAAATGGGGTGGCAAAGTATAAAAATCAATGCACAGCCCAAACCGCTGAGTCTAGAGATTCCAAATTTGGCAAGTAGGTTCCTTATGTGGTCTAGGGGTGCACTAAGAAAGGATTTTTCAAAATTCAACCCCTAAGGGGATTAAACGGGAATCTAAAGTTTGTATGGGTAAAACAAGATTAGTTAGACTATTTTATTCGAAACTTCACAGGAGTGCTCCTATTGATAAATGAGTAGAAACGGGTTTTAGGTTTTTTCAGAATACAACCCCTAAGAGGGGGAAATGGGGTGGCAAAGAATAAAAATCAATGCATAGCCCAAACTTTTGGCACAAAGGTTCTTTATGAGGTTTAGGGGTGCATTAAGAAAGGATTTTTCAAAATTCATCCCCTTAAGGGTTGGAACGGGAGTCCAAAGATTACGTGGGGAAATAAGATTAATTAGACTATTTTATTCGAAACTTAACAGGAGTACACCTATCGATAAATGAGTTAACGTTTGTGTTTCAGTTTTTTTTCAGAATTCAACCCCTAAATGGGGAAATGGGGTAACAAAGCCTGAAATTCAACATACCTATTATTTTTATGGTGAATTGGGTCGGGTGTATTACAAAAACAACGATTTTAAGATTTAATGTGGCAGACCTGAAATACTACCATTCCCTGTTGGGGTGCGATGGGGTTGAAATGTCTAAAAATCAATATGGGTGTTGATACCGAGATTATCAGGGGTGCTGATTACGAAAATGGCATTTATTTTGAGATCCAGATGATAATGATTGTGATTACGATGATGATTGTGATAATGATGACGATGATTGTGATGATGATGATTTTGATTACGATGATAATGATTGTGATTACGATGATGATGATTGTGATTATGATGATTGTGATAACGATGATAATGATTGTGATTACAATGATAATAAGTGTGATAACGATGATGGTGATTGTGATAGTGATTGTGATTGTAATGGTGATTGTGACAGTGACGGTGATTGTGATAGTGTCGGTGATTGTGATGGTGATAGTGATAGTGATGGTTGTGACAACGAGGACGGAGATTGTGATGATGATGATTGTGATTAAGATGATTGTGATAACGATGATAATGATTGTGATTACAATGATAATAAGTGTGATAACGATGATGGTGATTGTGATAGTGATTGTGATTGTAATGGTGATTGTGACAGTGACGGTGATTGTGATAGTGTCGGTGATTGTGATGGTGATAGTGATGGTTGTGATAACGAGGACGGAGATTGTGATGATGATGATTGTGATTATGATGATTGTGATAACGATGCTAATGATTGTGATTACAATGATAATAAGTGTGATAACGATGATGGTGATTGTGATAGTGATTGTGATTGTAATGGTGATTGTGACAGTGACGGTGATTGTGAAAGTGGCAGTGATTGTGATGGTGATAGCGATGGTGATTGTGATTGTGACAGTGATGGTGATTGTTATAATGATGTAGATTATTGTGATTACTATGATAATGATTGTGATAACGAGAGTAGGGATTGTGATGGTGATTGTGATGGTGATGGTGATTGTGATAGTGATGGTGATTGTGATTTTGATTGTGATAGTGTTGGTGAGATTGTGGTGGTGATGGTGATTGTGATAGTGATGGTGATTGTGATGGTGATAGTGGTTGTGATAGTGATGGTGATTGTGATGATAATAATAAATTGTGATGATTATTAAATTTGGCACATAGATAGTTTATAACCTGGATTAACATGTAGGACACTATTTATCCCTTTAGTATGATTCAGTGGGACAGTTACCGAACTGCACGCGGGCGAAGCCGCGGGCAACAGCTAGTATCTAAAATAAAGTGTGATTATTTAAGTTCCGACCTCACCCCTTGCAATCAGACGGTCACAGGAATCAACTCGGCACCTCATTTGGGTTTTAATGAGGGGTAAAAAGTTGGATATTTTGCCGTGGTGTTGGAATGAGGAAGAGCAAAACCAGCCAAGCAAATCAGAGTCGCGCATGATGAGTTCCGTACCATCGCTGTAGGCTAGGGTTGCCATCCCTCCCGCGCGGTACACCGGGACATGTCACCGGTTTGAAACTTCTGTCCCGGCTTTCCCGCTTGATCTACAAAATGTCCCGGTATTTCAATTGTAACGTGTAATATGCATACTAAGGACTAAAAAATTTAATCGCCTATAAGTAGACACGGTCGAAAGCATAATTCAATGCAAGTTCAATTACAAAATGACATGTTTAGAATTTCATCTATATACTAATATTATAAAGAGGTAACATTTGTTTGTAAGTTTGTATGTTTGTATGTAGGGGGTAATCTCCGGAAGTAATGAACCAATTTTAAAAATTGTTTCACTGGTAGAAAGCTACATTATTCGTGAGTGCTATAGGCTATATTTTATTCCCGTACTACCACGGGAACGGGAACTACGCGGTTGAAACCGCGGGACGTCCGCTAGTAATTTATAATTTTACGTAATGGGCAAACCGGACCTGTTAGATAAGGTGAAGAAATCTGAAACATATCATAGCAATTAGTGTGTCATGTGTAGAAAGATATCTAATTTCTTTTTAGGGTTCCGTACCCAAAGGGTAAAAACGGAACCCTATTACTAAGACTTCGCTGTCTGTCCGTCTGTCTGTCCGTCTGTCCGTCTGTCCGTCTGTCTGTCACCAGGCTGTATCTCATGAACCGTGACAGCTAGACAGTTGAAATTTTCACAGATGATGTATTTCTGTTGCCGCTATAACAACAAATACTAAATATAGTCAATGGTACGGAACCCTTCGTGTGCGAGTCCCACTCGCACTTGGCCGGTTTTTTAAATTATTTAAATCTGATTAATAGAGTTAAAATGGTAACAAGTGTGTTTTTTTTGCCGTGTGGTATCCGGCAGAGTAGAATAGAACCAACCCATTACACTCACGGGTGGCGTATAAGGTGACTAATGTCGGAGGCAAAACACCTTGCGCCTCCGTAGACCAGAGAATTACCAGCAGCGTTTTCTGTTAGTCTTTAATCACTGCGATTTCCAATCCACCTGCCAAGCGTGGAGATTACAGCAAATTCCTCCCATCACACTCAAACTCAAAGCATTTATTTCAATTAGACCATTACGGCACTTTTAAAAGTCAAAAATACAAAAACCGGCCAAGTGCGAGTCGGACTCGCGCACGAAGGGTTCCGTACCAATTATTATAAAAAAATCACGTTTGTTGTATGGGAAATATTACCCTTAAATATTAATTTTATTCTGTTTTTAGTATTTGTTGTTATAGCGGCAACAGAAATACATCATCTGTGAAAATTTCAACTGTCTAGCTGTCACGGTTCATGAGATACAGCCTGGTGACAGACAGACGGACAGACGGACAGACGGACAGACGGACAGACAGCGAAGTCTTAGTAATAGGGTTCCGTTTTTACCCTTTGGGTACGGAACCCTAAAAAGAAAATCAAAGCTACAGTCCCAGTCACAAGGCATAATAACTTGAGAAAGTACTGTAGTTGCCCATTCCCTAGCGTAGATCTCTATGTACTATACTTTACCTAATTGACTTTATTTATTTCTATGTATTACGTAATGTGCTTTTCACCCAAGTTTTGTAGGAGAATTGTATTTTCGATTCAAAAGTCCTTCAAAATGAAGGTGTTTTTTTTTTCTAAAAAGTCTTTTCGCCACCCTAGGAATTTCCCCTTTGTCGTGGGTGCGTTTACTAACAAACACAAAGAGCCAGACTCGGAACAACTACCTTTACGTCATAAAAATATTAACTGTTCCGTGCGGGGATCGAACCGACTGCATGAACCGCAGCAGCCGTTCGCCCAGCCACTGCACCAACCGTGCCGTGTCGTTCCTTCGTGCTATAGAGCCTTTTTTTCGCATGGGAAATCATCAAATGACTGCTCCCGCTCTGGGCGGTGCAGGCGGGAGTGTCACAGGGAGTGTCAGACTTTTACTGACCCATCCATGTTCCTCCATCGCCCTTTGTGTGTTCCGGGGCCACGGTATCTCTTTCGAACAGTGCTGCAACCCCGGCAGGCATCGGCTCTTGCGGGCCCCTTCCTTTTGCTGACTCTCTTTGAGGCGCGCGTGGAACACGCGCCGGTGCTATAGAGCCTCTGGCAGCTTTAAAATAATAGTTTTTTGGAAAAAGATACCCCTCACATTTTTAAAATTTTTCCTAGTGGGTACGAAATTCAGCGCCAAAGTAATTTGAAATTTCCCCTAAAACTAGACCAAATTTCAACTATGAAACTGCTAGAAAACGAAATTGGTCTAACTTCATTTAGCTTTAACTGTGAAACTTCTAGAAAACGAAAATGGTCTAACCTCATTAGCTTGTTTGAACATTCTAGACTGAATGAGCCTTTAGAAATTTTAATAAAAGCAACATTTTTAACACAGCTGGCAATTATTGTTTTAAAGTTTGGAATTCAGACCCAGAATCGAATTTCGGGTTTTAAAACCATGCAGCGTTGTAGTCCAAATTGACGCTTTTACTTTTGGGTCAAGTGTCAAAAGAACACAAAATACGTTTCAATGGATATCCTGAGGCATTTCGTAATATGTTGATATGAGAAACTTCGTAATTTTGAACGGTTGGATTCCAACATACGCACATACCATAGGTACACCTTTTCGAGGAAACTGATGTTTGTACACAAAAAAGATCACCTCATGTCTGTATTTTCCCATTTTGGATGGCAGATTCTTTCTGTTCTTTTATCGTTTAAAATAACATTGCATTGGTGCGTGTTATGAGGCTATATGTGGCTTTGCTGCCAGCAGTGGACGTTACAGGCTGTTGTTGTTGTTGTTGTTGTTGGTGCGTTTACAATCATTCAAACTCTCATACAAGAACAGTTACACCCAGAACAGCTTCCCGTAGTCCATGCTAATGTTTGTTTCGTTCGGGAATCAAACCCGCAACACGAAACGTAGAAACAAATCGCTCACCCACTGTGTAACCACGGGGCTACCACTGCTTTACACTGCAAATTCACAATGCCAGCATGTAAGCAATTTTAAGTTTATTATATTTATTTTTACAAATTCAATCAATTTATAACATACACGTAGTTCCCGTTCCCGTGGGAGTACGGGAATAAAATATAGCCTATAGCACTCACGAATAATGTAGCTTTCTACCAGTGAAACAATTTTTAAAATTGGTTCATTACTTCCGGAGATTACCCCCTACATACAAACTTACAAACTTACAAACAAATGTTACCTCTTTATAATACTAGTATAGATTATTATTTTTTATTGCTAAAAGTATATTTTTAATAGTTTGTAAAAGAAACATGAAACGATCATTAGACAACTGACTTCACACCTATCAAAGATGGGGGATGTGACGTCACGTCCGGAGTAGTGTTAGCATATGCACCGTTGTTGATCACTAATCAGATCAGTTGTCAAATGGTCGTCGAGCAAGCAAGTCGTGCTGCTCCATCGCGAGTGTTAATTATTGTCGCTTATAGCTATTTTTTTGTAAAGTGCTAATAAAGGATTTTGAAATCTGAAATAATCGAATTTATTTTGTGAAACGCTCAAAACGAGGAGGATAACAAGCATTAAATCCTCAGCAATTCACTTGACTTTCACTAGTAATTCAAAGCAAATAAAGATTAATATATTAGAGGTGATTGCCAAGATAAATCATTACTCATTACTGAGTTATCTCTCGTCCATTTGACTAATCAGATGATTTGAACGTGATCCAAATACCGATAGCAGTTGATTGATAACGACAGATTGTACTGTTCGTTTTAATTAGGGTTCTATTAAAAACTGGTCAAGTACGAGTTCGTATCTTCATATATCTATACTAATATTATAAACAGGAAAACTTTGTTTGTTTGTTTGTTTGTAATGAATAGGCTCAAAAACTACTGGACCGATTTAAAAAAATCTTTCACCATTCGAAAGCTACATTATCCACGAGTAACATAAGCTATATTTTATTCCCGTACTCCTACGGGAACGGGAACTACGCGGGTGAAACCGCGGGAAGTCCGCTAGTTGCTATATATACGTAGAACAGGAGGAAAAAAGGTTTGAAACGTAGTTTTTAACCAGTGTGTGTGTGTATGTGTTATTCAAAATATGTAAAATTCTACCAGTTAGCCTTAAATATAAATACCTATTATTTGTTAATCACCATGGCAGTTGGGATAGTGACTCACTAGTTTCTAACAGGTATACTACCAGGTCGATGACAGCAGGTAAATATGATGTACCCAGAGTTAGTAATTACTACGGCGACAGTACTTACGCGTTCCCTATTTATTGAACACTTACATCAGACAAGAAGAAATAAAGTAAAATTCGCACGTAGACTTAAAAAATATTTATTAGATTTTAAGTAAGTGTAGGTGTTAAGTCTAAATAGGGTATAGATGCACCTGATATTAAGTTTACTGTAAGAGAGACTCAACGATCTCACACTTAAACTGCGTAAGCAGTTTTGTGGGGCAATGTAACTAGCGTTAAGAAATTTTAACTGAATAAATCAATCAATCATTCATTCATTCATTCATCCTTACAATTCAAGAGTGAAGACTGTCTGATTGTCTGTTTAACCGTGATCATGGTATTTGCAACTCCGCTGAAATATCGGGAACTCAAAACAAATAGTAAATAAGGTTAATACGTTTTCAACGTTAGTGACAGTGTCAAAGTTGTAACTTTAACCCCCAATATCTCCGTAACTAGAAGGTTCTCAGGTACAAGTATGATCAGTGTTTTTCAACCTTTTCATGACACGCCCCCCCTAATATGAAAAATATTTTAGCGACGCCCGATCTTTCGCTTTTTTTTAAATTTATTTAATTATATTACAAATCCATACAATGATTTTTTTTGTGCTATCGCATAAATAGGATTCGGATAAATATATGTAGGTTTTTAACACATTTTTTTTTTAATATAGAATTCGATTTAATTCTCAATGTAGCAAAAATGGATCCACGATGGGAGAAATTAGTTAATCACAAACAAGCGAAACCTCATTATAATGGATGAGTAAATGTTTATATCCTTTAGTTAACATTTTCTTATTAAATCTATCTTTCTAGGCTTTATTGTTTTGTTTATCGAGGTAGTTATAGATGATTTGCGATTACCCAGGGGGTCGTGACCCACAGGTTGAAAAACACTGGTCTAGATAGAACAAAAAAAAAAAAATTTTGTAGTACATGCACAGAAATTTTAATGTACTTACTACTTCGTCAAAGTCAAAGTCAAAGATCTTTATTGTGAGACAGTGGTTACAGAGTTGTTATCAGGTTATTTGTGTGTGCGTTTGCACCGCTCTACCATGTTCGGCATACAATAGTTTGAATAATTTTGTATGTTCGTTTTGTTCGTTTAGGGTATTTTACACCCATTTTAATACAAGTTCGTTTCACCTCCACCTCGGGGATACCTCTGCTACTAAATAAACTAAACAAAACATATTATATACTAACAGAACTACTCTCAATCCTTCTAAAGGTGCGACAGCCATCAAAAGCGAAGCGATTAATCTTTCACATCGCATCGCGTCAGCCACACGCGCGTCTTGATGTATCGTTGTCCTTCGTTTTGTTACTCACGAACTATTTATATAAAGGGGTAAGCAGGGATGTTGGTTATGTCGTGTACAAGATGTGTGACTGTTAGTGTATAAAGAAATTGTGAGTGATGAGAATTGAATGGAATTTGGATGTAGTGGTAGCTAAATGTTCTGCGTTACGAACGGATTTTGAGTTCCAGCACCCCTAGCCAAGTTGACAATTTACAATCGTTAACGCTAGTAGAAAACTATTCAAATGAATGGGAATGACATCATCTCAACGTTAAATCACGTGATCAACACAAACGAATAGAAAATTCATAGACAAGTTTACATCGTTCAAAATGATAGAATAGAATGTTATCGTTTCTACAATGTTGATCGCTAAACTCTTTGGTAGGAACGCTCACCATAGACTAAGGTGTAGGTTTTTTCTACAGACATTAGAGAACGAGCGATCGACTCAGTCGTTTCAACTTGGCTACCAATTTAACGCTTTCTACAATCGCTTACGCCGAGGCGTTAACGATTGTAGAAAGAGAATCGATACGAAACGTTTGTAACTTGGCTAGGCCTGCTGATCGGGCTATATTTATTAATCTTATTAGAAAGGGCTTTGAATTAGTTATCCGGCCTCATTTATAAAATATCGGCCATCTACTTAGTATTACTTTCATAACCTAACAGTAAACGAATGTATGGAGACATTTTGCGAAGAAACATCTCAGTCACTGGAATCCTGTCGAAGGCAATCACCGTCGAGGTAGACCACGGTGAAGGTGGTGTGACGATCTGATCATGTTTGCGGGGTGAACTTGGCCAGACATTGCACAGTGTAGAAAGGTTTGGACGGAAAAAGGGGAGGCCCACTGCTGGGCAACGGGAACACCTCAAATCAGCTAACAAAAAAAATACACATAAATGTCAATGTATTATTTCCGAATTCTACACAAACTATCTCGCTATCAAGTCCTGGTTACCAACAGGAATAATTTAAATAAATAATTTCCCCACAAAACAAAGTAACTACATACATAAATAACTTAATAGGTAACCGATACGTCAATGTTAAATCAAAGTATCGAAAATAAATATCACGCAACACGCCACCATTTTGTATTGATCCTTGATATTTTATTCCTTTTCCTCAAAATATAAAGAGGATATTAAAATCTCCTCGTGACAAGAGCTATATGTAAACTGGTCGGGTTATACTCAAAGTGGGTTAAGGCGTGTCCAGACGAAATAAACTTAAATTTAGAGCTTTTAGTCAAGTGTTTAGTGTGGTTAAAGATAATTCTGGTGTATGACAGTAAGCTCTGACTTTATATTCACTAATATCACAATTCAAACTCAAAACTCAAAGCATTTATTTCAATAAGACCATTACGGCACTTTTGAAAGTCAAAAATACAAGAAAGAAAATCAAAGCTACAGTCCCAGTCACAAGGCATAATAACTTGAGAAAGTACTGTAGTTGCCCATTCCCTAGCGTAGATCTCTATGGAGAAGAATGGGCAAGAAACTCCATGGACACTCTTTTAAAATCAAAATATTGTTACAAAATCTTGGTTACATCATTAATTTTGGAATTATACATATATGTGAGAACGATGTAGAAAGACGTGCACACTAAGAGCATCCAGAGTGAAAGATTAGATTAAAAATGTATGAATAAAGTAATTAAAATGAACCTTGGCAGCTAAGAGATGACCAGTCCCAACTGACAGCGCCCGTTCACAGACATGACTCATGTACCGGCGCCATTCAACTCAACCATATTAAAGGGAATTAAATGACCCGACACACCCGCCACCATCAGCGAGACATTTAAGTGAGCATGACATTCTCTCAGTCAATCTCTTTGATGTAAATACTTCGTTCATGTGTAAATTCCTTGCTGCGGGTGCAATGGCGTAATGTAAAATAACATTTCTGTGCCATATTTAAGATATTAATATTTTATACTCATGACAGTATCAACTAGCTGACCCACGCAACTTTGTCTACGTCACATGAGAGACAGAGGGTTCGTTCTTAAGCTTCTGAAGTAAATTTTGAAAGCAGCGTCATGTAGACTAATCTAGAGTACCTTAAGCTATAATAACATTTTTTAAAGCCGGACAGTCCATTTAAAAGTTATCTGGTGAGCACATTTTTAGTCATTAGTACCATTTTAGTACAATAGATGTCGCTGCATCTTACATTTGATGATTAGTTCTTCTTGAACACTTTAAATTCATATATCTTTTGATAGAATAAACCGATTACGATGTAACAAAAACTAAATAATACTTCAAGATATGCACAATATTTTTATGTGTAAAAGATATTTATATTGGTATTGGAAACAGATAAACAGACAAAAGTTAAAAAATGCTGGAAATTAGTTCTGTTGGTTATTCTTTAACACCCTGGCAATTTTTATTCGAAATATTTTCGATGTACAAAAACTATTTTTCTACAGATTTATTATATGTATAGACAGGGTGTAAAATACCCCATCACGAAGCCGTCAACCAATCATTCTGTATATCAAACTTACTAACTAACTAACTACTGACTAACTTTACGCAAAAATTATTGCTGAGAAACTGAGATTTTTTTTTGGGGTGAAACATCATGACTGTTTTGTGGTAGAACTCAATGTAACGCACTCAAAACATTGCGCTGATGGATGGATTGAATAGTGTGGGGGTCCTCATGAAGGTGTTTAAAGTAAAAATCTTACATTAACAACTTGTATTTATAGAAAAACTTGTCAAAAAGTTAGAACTTTGACCCCCAATATCTCCGTAACTAGAAGGTTCCCAGGTATGGTGTAGAACAAAAAAATGATCGCAATAACGAGGAGAACAAGTGCCTTTCGGCTTCGTTAAGAGGTGTTTTACATAGATAGATGAGGAAAATGTCGAGTTTATGAGTAGATGTCTGTAAGAGTAGAGGAAGACCAAAGACACGATGGATGGACTGTGTGAAGGATGATATGGTGAGAGAGGATGTGTCTGATGAGATGACGGGTAATAGAGAAGTGTGGGAGAAGAAGATATGCTGCGCCGACCACAAATAAGTTGAGATACTACACTACAACAGCCCATAACGTCCACTGCTGGACATAAGCCTCTCCCATGATGGGAGGAATTTGCCGTAATCTCCACGCTTGGCAGGCGGATTGGAGATCGCAGTGATGAAAGACTAACAGAAAACGCTGCTGCCCATTCTCTGGTCTACGGAGGCGCAAGGTGTTCTGCCTCAGACATTAGTCGCCTTATACGACACCCGTGAGTGTAATGAGTTGGTTCTATTCTACTCTGCCAGATACCACACGGCTAACTCTGCCGGATACCACACGGCTAAAATTGAGATATGGGTAAAATAATGATGATGATTCATGTATCAATTGTTCATTAATAAAACGTGTACCAGAAAAGTGTGGTCATATTTCAGGGTGTAATCCAGACAATCAAATTAAACAACTTTCTCCGTGAGACCACCATCGAAATTGCGAAAAAAAAATCAGCAGAATCACGGCCTGAAATATGACCATACCTTTCTGGATATAGACTGTATAATTAAAATCAGAAATAAGTCATTACTATTAAATCTTGTTACAAAATTACACTAATATTATAAAGAGGAAAAATTTGTATTTTTGTGTGTATGTTTGTAATGAATAAACTCAAAAACTACTACGCCGATTTCAAAAATTCTTTTATCATTAGAAAGCCACGTCTTTACTGAGTAATATAGGCTATATTTTATCCCCGTAATTCCACGGAAACGGGAACTACGCGGGTGAAACCGCGTGACATCCGCTAGTTATAAATAAGATAGTTTATGATGTTGGTTGGATGTTTGTTACACATTTACTCAGAACCTACAGAACAGATTTGGTTCTAATGCGGCGGTTTTTTACGGTCAATCTCTCACAAACGCCTCTAAAGGCTGTTTTCTATACTTACGTATAACTGTCAGTTAATATGCCTACGTCTCGTAGCTATCGGTGTTTATATGAACAAAGTTAGCTTGAAATATCCTACCTGTCACTTGTTTCATGAAAAAATCAAAGAAAGCTTTTTTGTGACGTTTTGTTTCTATAACGGTCCGTAAGATAAATGTCAAATAGACAGAGATATAGTTGGTGCCAGTTAAGATGAGAATAGCGGTCATTGCCCTTTCCCTAATGTCTCTTCGTACGAACCAAAACAACAAAACCATGTACCGTTTTTCATAACAAAAAATGTTGAAGATCACGATAGATGACGATTCCAGACTTGAACAGGCTTATTTTTGGCTTTTTCAAAGTTAAGAAGTTTACTAAAAGAAGGTGGGTCAATGACCGCTATTCTCATCTAAACTGGCCCCAACTATAGCAACCTACCGATACATGTTATTAAGATATTGAAAATGGCCGTAAGTCATCACGCCAAGGTTTTCTAGGCTTCCCTCAGCGACGAAGTCCGTCTTCTCGTGATGACTCTGGCCCATAGGTCCTGATGAAGTCCACAGACATGGCCCGCTAATATCCACTCCCACTAAGCAATCCCACTAATATCCTCCTCATCATCTGCCTAGCTTTTCCCAAATATGTTGGGGTCAGCTTCCAGTTTTACCGGATGCAGCTGAATACCAGTATTATACATGGAGCGACTGCCTATCTGACCTCCACAACGCAATTAGTACCGGGTAATGCGATACCCCTTGATAAGACTGGTTGTCAGACTTTTTGGGCCTCTGACTATCTAACGACTGTCAAAGATCTACAAATGACAGCCGGGACCAACGGCTTAACGTGCTTTCCGAGGCACGGAGGAAACTCGGTATGTAATGGGTGGTTACCCATCCACAGACCAACCTAGGCAAGCACGGCTTAACCTAAAGATCGACCCGAGCGGCTGTTATTATTTAGCCACGAGCTCCTTCCACTAATTATAGTAAAATATAATCCAGGATCATTTTTATCATCCAGTAGGTGCTCTTGTCTGTTACCAAATATCGTATATTGAAATCATCCATCCATTTTTTGTTACAAAATCTCATTCCTTTCTCAATTTATACAATCCCAACCGAAGACATCTACTTATTCCGTCTGAACAAATCTTTATCTCCCCGATGTATAGGTATCCGATATTATTGTTATGATAATCAAAATCATTATTATTGCGTTTTCACGAGATTTGTGCCTGTCATAATAACATTATTTTTTTGAAATCGTATTCGAGAGGAAATCGATAGGATGGCGGTTAAACTTTTTTGGCTGTTGAGTGTAACTTTGGAGTTCGTGAGTGAATAATAACAGCTCCGATCTATACTAGGTTAAGCCGCGCTTGCCTAGGTTGTTCCGTGGATGTGTGGCTACGCATTACTAATTTACCCATTAATTTTTAACTTATTTTGAATTTTGGACATTTTAAATTTTATTTGACATATCAAATTATTGTGTTAATTTTATATTATTTTGTTGGTAAGATTAGTATTAACAGTAGTGTGTAGTGTGTATTTATTTGTCTCTGATTTTTTAATACTTACATTATGTTTTTAGTGTACCTACCAATGATATTCTAACAAACAGATATGTTATACACCTACAAAACCACCGAAAAAAGTGTGCCGCGGGGGAGAGCCAGCTCACATACACGCAGTGACGCAGAATAAAGGAAAAACAGGCCAATTGACACGTTTTCGAGTCTTCACGATTGCGCGCTCATAACATATCTGTTTAATTAAATATCATTGGTACCTACTAATAAAATTATGGATCATTGTGTCTGAATTAAATGAATTTAATAATTAAATTCCTCCGTGCCTTAGGAAGCACGTTAAGCCGTTGGTCCCGGCTGTCATTTGTAGATCTATTTAACACTTTTTACAGCTCGAATAGACATTTTAATGTGAAAGTTAAGTTAAGAAACTTTTAGTTTTACTTTACAACTCTGAAATGTTCATAAACTGCAATAATGTTACTAATATTCAATTTATTTTTATTTTCAGGTACAGAATCAAGATAAACCGCTGCACTAGACTGTTAATTATAAATTAAAGTAAGGTAACGTACTAAACAAAATACTAATTAGAGTAGACGATACCCCCTTTCAGTATATTCTGTGGCTTGGCAGTTTAGTTTACTTTTTGCAGAGATACTTCTCTCCTCTTCATGCATTATTACGTTTAACATGTTCTAATATTTGTATGCCAGTTTATTCTACGGCAAAACATGTTAGATCACAACTCTATTTTAAACTAAAACTTAAAGCATTTATTTCAATGGAGGCTATCGCGTGTGAATTTGCCACTAGAGGCGCTTGTGTAGACTAAGGTCCTCCAAAATGTCAGATGTCATAGAGTGTTCGCGCGTTGTGTGCTTTTGTATCACGTATTTATACTAATACTCACGATTGTGTTCTAGATTGACCCATTCCTGATTAATTATGACTTGAAGATTTTAAGTCAACATAAGATCATAATATAGTTAGTACTTGGAGGTACAATGATTTTTAAAATGTTTCATGCTTGCTAATTTTAGGAAGAATATTGTAAATATATATCCAAAGCTTACACTATGTTGTTATACGTAATAAAATGAACTTTTTTACGAAGTTATTGGTGCTTTATAGTATTAAACAGAATGATCGACAGTGCGCCATCTGGTGAACTCTAAAACGATAGCCCCCATTAGACCATTACGGCACTTTTGAATGTCAAAAAAAAATCAAAAAAAAGCTAAGCTACAGTCTCAGTCACAAGGCATAATAACTTGAAAAAGTACTGTAGTTGCACATTCCAAGGCATAGATCTCTATGGAGAAGAATGGGCAAGAAACTCCGTGGACACTCTTTTCAATGAAAATATTGTTACAAAATCTTGGTTACATCATTCATGTTGAGATTATACCTACATAATGTGAGATGTAGAAAGACGTACACATTAAGAGCGTCCAGAGTAAAATATTAAATCAGCAATTTAAAAATGAAAGTAACGTCTCAGCGCATAATGATTAATTTATAAGACATAATACACCATGTTGTAACACAAATAAAAAAACATTATATTTATGTTTTACCATAGTTACAACATAATTTCCAGTTCTGCTTATTTATTCGGTACAAAAAAGGAAAAAAGTATCATTTTTTTAATACAATTTTGTAGGTAGCGCCCCCGGACATAATATAAAAATAAACCCTTGTAATATTTTTGCCAGTACGAAACAAAAATATGTGCCAAGACATTTTCAACCCCCGAAAATACATCATAATAATAATATCTTCACACAAAATCAATGTCACCCATGGGTTTCCCCATTATCCGGCATAACCTCGTATACAAGGCGCATTTTTCAAGATTATCCGGATAAAACCGGATGAAACTGAACCTATCCGGGTAAGGGATGGCTGTTATTATTCTATTCAACCCGCTATTTGGTTGTGTTTATTCAAGATGAATAAGTTTTCGATTGCTGATTTTTTATTCTATTGTTGAGGGGGTGAAATGGGGTGAATCTGTTTAGTTTTTTTGTGTGTTGAGTGTTTTGTCAAATAGTAGGTACAATTTACGGTAATTTGATTAACAACTGTGATTTTAATGTTTTAGCATAATATTACGCCTGTAATTCTAGAGAGGTTAGGCAGATGTGTAACTAATAGTACCTATACCTACATTTGGTCAGTTATGTTATGTTCCAAATAATAGAGAGCGCGCCTATTACCATCCACTAGGCACAAATCCGTGGCTGCTACTGAGAAATTCGTGATGAAAAATCCAATAACACTTTTTCCAAACTGGAAATTGACCCCAGAACCATAGGCTCGGTAATCGTGCTTGCGACCAGAAGACCAACGAGGTTTTAATGGCCTATTATTGCAACTGTCAACACGCGTTTACTTACTCACTTCGCTAAATATTTCTTGTTACGACATCTTAAATAGTCTGTAGAGGAAACTATGAATAGTTTTATGACAAAAGACACGGCTTTGCTGAAAATATCTCTTTATTACTCTGTACGTAGTGATAGGAATTCCAATGAGCTATCGTTCTACCAATTTTAGTTTGAACTAGATGTTGCCTGCGACCTTTGTCTGTATTTGATGTGTATTTGAATTGGATTTTGTTAACAATTTCAAGGGTTTTAATTTTATTAAACGGAATCCTAATCTTTTTCTAAAATAAAAGTGAGTCACTTGTTATAACATCAGCTATATCCCAGTAAAAGTTCCGTCAAAATACGTACAGCCATTCAAAGATTGCAGACAGACAAAACCAAAAAGAACAAAAAAATAATAAAAATATCTAGCTATCGCTATCGAATGGTGTAATAATACAGTGTGTGTTTATTTTCAAAACCAACAGGTTCGATTCCTTTCTAGGAATAGGTATTGATTTGTTCAAAAATCTAATAATGCTGTTTTAGTTTTCATTAAAATCGGGTTCAAGTCTATATTGAGCATTTTTCGATATTTCTCAGTTTCGAATTTGGCCATCCACGCAGACCTAAAAAAATGACCAGATAAAAAATAAAAATAGAAAAAATGATACAGGGTGTAAAAGACCTCATCACGAAGCCGTCAACCAAGTATCCTGTTCATCAAACTAAGTAACTTTACGCAAAAATAATTACTGGGAAAAGTGTTTTTTTTTTGGGTGAAAAATCATGTTTTGTGGTAGAACTCAATGTAACGCACTCAAAACATTGTTCTGATGGATGGATTGAATAGTAAAAGGGTCGTGGAGGTGTTTCAAGTAAAAATCTTACATTAAAACCTTGTATTAAAAAAAAAAACTTTTCATAAAGTTGTAAATTTGACCCCCAATATCTCCGTAACCAGAAGGTTCCCAGGTATGGTGTAGAAAAAAAAAATGATCGCAATGACGGGGAGAACAAGTGCCTTTCGGCTTCGTTCAGAGGTTTTTACACCCTTTATACGTTCAGTAAAAAACTGTTATTTTGATATTACAAACAGATCATCATCATTATCATCCACAGCCTGAACTCACCCACTGCTGGGTGTAGGCCCCTCTTTTCTTATGTCAATCTCCACTGTCCAGTGCCAGCCTCATCCAGGTGTTTCCCTCGACAGCAACTATGTCGTCTGCCCATCTGGCCGCCGGACGACCCACAAACAGATACTTCAATTTCATTTTGAAATCGGTTGTAATCTGTCTAGGCGCTCAGCACATTAAAGTGATGAGTTTAAAATTTCAACCCGGTTTCAACCCTTTTACTTTATCGCGTAGCTTTAACTTAATAGCACCCTTAAGTTAGACCAACCAGAGAAACCGCACACATAAAACAACTATCAAAATTCGCTATAAAGCAATAATAAAAATTACAGAAACTCCTGAAAACATTTGACACAATCCTGAAATCGGACCCAAGAGGGCTGTTATAACCAACTGCACTGTAAAAGAGGGGGTAGTTTTCACCCCCTACTTTATACCCCCAGGGGTGTAAGGGACAGATAAATAATGTTAGGGACGTTGTGATGACAATGGGGAAGTCACATAAGTCATGTGTTCGCCCCTTATCGTTGAGTTTTTCGGGGTATAAGTGATATTAATAGTAGTTGTGAGAGTATGTGAGACAGCTCTTTTTCTTTTGTGAGAGAGCCTAATTTTATGGTAATATGTTTCGGGCTGATAAAATATGAGGAAAATATTATTCTAGGGAGTCTTGGGCCGAATTTCAGAAATGAAACTTAACGCGATTACCTACTCAACTACACTTCAACCAACTTTATTGTTGCAGCGGGAAAACACAGAACGTAAACAAATGTAGTTTGACATATTGATGCATTTTTTTTTACAAGCAGCGCCACCGCTTGAAGTGGTCATACTGTAAGCCACGACAGCTGTCAGTTGTGTCGACTTGTTGTGCACAAACTAAATGTAATTTAGGCTATTGCTATCTTTTACTAAAAGGCAGTGCGAGAAAAGGACGGCTATAGCTATGAACTAAGTTAGAGATGTCAAACTAGTTTATGCCTTGCGCTTTATTGTGTTTTTAGTCGACATGTTTTTACGTGCACCCTTCATTTGTATGGAAATATTAGTTCCAACTAAATTTGACAGCTCTAAATTACGTCCGTCTCTTTCTCGTTTTATTCAAGAGAAAAAGATAGCAATAGCCTAAATTAAGTTTAGTTTGTGCACAACAGAATCGACACTAGTATCATAATTCCGCATGCACTAAATTAAAGAAGCTAACTCTGACATAAAATCAGTTTTAATTTCTTAATCGTATGGTTAGTGCCAAAGCAGATGTCAGAGTTTTTAAAACACCCATGGGCCTCTTACTTGGCTGTACAATGTACATACATGCTGTCGAGAAATATCTCTCAGACATGCTGGATTCCTCACGATGTCTCCCGTCACCGAAGCAAGTGATAATTATACAACAAGCACATGATTCCGATAATCCAGAGGTCTCTCTAGCCCTAAAAATGATATAAAATCACTAAATCAGTGAGGTGTATGTTATTAGTATAGTGAGAGGTAGACTTTTCTTTTCCAGTGAGAATATAAGGGATTTAGGTACCTATCAGCTCCTGATTATTGTGTACGTAAGACTCATCTCGCGCGGACTCAATAATCGCTCTTATTCGAATATTATTGCTTCTTTTGTTATTCTGTAAACACTGTTGAGTCCTCGAATAATAGACATAATTTTGATAGATAGATAGATAAACTATTTATTTGTTTCTATTATTATTTATTTTATTATTATTTATTATTGTTGTTGTATTTATTTGTGTTTGTTTGTTTCTGCTTTTTTTTTTTTACAAAAGACATAGAACAACACACAGATGTACAATTTACATGATCATAAAAACAAGGTGCCAATTACACAAAAAGAAAAACATCGAAATAAGTATGGTAACACGGTGATATACTCTAAATAAAAATAACGAGTATACAAGGTGCGGTGTGCGTCTCAAGGTTGCACCAAATGAGAGTCCAGCTCAGCATGTGACAGGTATGCACCCGATGCTGATATTCTGCTGGATCCCTGGAAACACTTATTTACTTTACCTTATAATGTAAACAATCCGAAGAAGAAGAATACCTAACAAAGTTTCACACAAACACAAAACAAACTTTTGTCTTTGGGAAGGATTAAAAAAGCACTCGAGATTCTAAAACTCAACAGGAAGATCACAAGATATATCCCTCGTCGTAAGTTCAATATTTTCTCATAAACATCATTTCCTGCACTTTTCCCAATAAAGGGTGTAAAACACCTTTTAACGAAGCCGAAAGGCACTTGTTCTCCTCGTCATTGCGATATTTTTTTTTTGTTCTACACCATACCTGGGAACCTTCTAGTTACGGAGATATTGGGGGTCAAAGTTACAACTTTTTGACAAGTTTTTAAAAAAATACAAGTTTATAAGAATAAGAAACTTTTATTTGTAAACATAGGTTGTTAGACAGTGTGTGAGATGTTACAATGCAAAACTTAGATTCTCTATGTTTTGCCGTGAAGCATACAAATATGAACAAACAAATGTATTGATTAAAAACAAAAAAAAAAACAGGAAGTCATCCATGCAATCATCACGAAGTAAATGCAAAACTAAAATAACAATTAATCAAAACAATGGTGCCGATTCCCTTGTTCACAAACTAAACTAAATTTAAGTTGAATGCATCTTTTTCTTTCTATTTCATTATGAACAGATTTTCATTTCATTTCATTAGAATTCAGTACAGAAGATGAATATTAGTTTAATCCTGTCAAATTAGTCAGCACCTGACGTAATTTGATGTAATTTTAGTAGTCAACTTTTTAATCGCGTCTAAAACTTGTATAGCGCTGATTAATTTGACAGAACATAACTAAAATTTATCTTCTGTCCTTTTCTTAATGAAATAGAAAGAAAAAGATGCACTGAACTTAAATTTGGTTTAGTTCGTAAACAAGGGAATCGGCACCAATATAAAAAATTAGAAACTTAAAAAAAAAAAATACATGTCAATTAATTAACTAATGTTAACATAATTCAATATTAGATTAATAAAAAGAATAGTAAAAAAAAGAATTAAATGTAAGATTTTTACTACACACCTCCAACGGCCCTCGTACTATTCAATCCATCCATCAGCACAATGTTTTGAGTGCGATACATTGAGTTGTACCACAAAACATGATTTCACCCCAAAAAAAAAAAATTGTTTCCCAGCAATAACTTTTGCCTAAAGTTAAATAGTTTGATGTACAGAATGCTTGGTTGACGGCTTCGTGATGAGGTCTTTTACACTCTGTAAATTTGGCCGCAGCATATTTTATTCTTCCATACTTCTAGATTGCTTGTCATCTCATCAGACACTCCTTCCTTGTCATATCATTCTTGACATCCACATTCATACTCAACACCTTCCTCACGACATATTCCTCATACTTCCGCATCACAACCTCATACCAAGCCAACTGATTACCCCACAACTTTTCAGTCACTATTATCTCATAATCAAATGCAAAATTCCATCGGTCTTCTCCCATTCTGCCTACCCCACAAATTTAACAGCCTTGAAGTACTTGAATGTAAAATTAGACTGGAGAAACCGAAGCCATAATAAGGCTCTTGGTACAAAATTAAATAATGTCCCAGATAAGGAACGGGAACCATTAACGCCGACCTAAATTACCCCTCCTTCGTCCAAGGTCTGGAGTAAGCTACCAACCAACATTTTGATATGGTAGAACGACCTTCACCGAGCTGGTTAATGGATGAAAAGTATTTTATATCAAATTAAATATTATGCCAAAAAAAAATATTGCAAATGGGTTGTCTAAAAAAATTCAGTCCAGAACACAATTTTTTTTTTTTCATAATTTCACTGGGTTAATAGACAAATTCCATACCAATCGAAAGTATGAAACCTGTAGAATATGCAAACATTAGGTTAACCGGTTAACCTAACGTTTGCATATATTTTAGAGGGTTCATACTTTCGATTGGTATGGAATTTGTCTTTTAACCAAACCAGAGAAATGTTTAAAAAAAAAATGTTAATTAATCATATTCTGGACTGTAATGTTTTAGACAACCCATTTGCAATATATTTTTTGACATGTTTAATCTATACTATTATTTTAAAGAGGTAACATTTGTTTGTATGTTTGTAAGTTTGTATGTAGGGGGTAATCTCGGGAAGTAATGAACCAATTTTAAAAATTGTTTCACTGGTAGAAAGCTACATTATTCGTGAGTGCTATATTTTATTCCCGTACTCTCACGGGAACGGGAACTACGCGGGACGTCAGCTAGTTTGATATAAAATACTTTTCATCTATTAACCAGCTCGGTGAAGGTCGTTCTTTAAGGGATCGACTAATAAGAGGAGGTCATTTCTTCAAGTTTCTTATTAACAAGCTAAACAGTGAATAGGAGTATCGAATAAGCCTTTATTTGTATCACCAATTGCTTCGTTGGTTTTGTGGTCGCAAACGCGACTGCTGAGCATGAGGTCCCGGGTTCGGTTCCCGGGTCGGACAAAGTGTTTTTGGGTTTTTCCTTCCGGAATTTCTCAGTAGCAGCCATAGAGTCTGGATTTGTGCGCGGTTGATGGCAATAGGCTCGCCCCCAATACATGGGACTTAAACGTAACTAGCGAAATGTGGGTGTACTATTAGTTACACCTCTGCTTAACCCTTCAGGTATAATAGGCGTGATGTTATGTTGTATCATCGAGTTGAATCTCCGAGACTCTTCGAGCTTTCATGCATATGCTTATTACGGATCGCCATTGTTGATTCTGTCTTTCAGGAATTGCAGAGATTAATAATAGTGTTGGTTTGTCCCAAATAAAAACGAACCCATTATTTACTACACTAATACAACAGCCCATAACGTCCACTGCTGGACATAAGCCTCTCCCATGATGGGAGGAATTTGCCGTAATCTCCACGCTTGGCAGGCGGATTGGAGATCGCAGTGATGAAAGACTAACAGAAAACGCTGCTGCCCATTCTCAGGTCTACGGAGGCGCAAGGTGTTCTGCCTCAGACATTAGTCGCCTTATACGACACCCGTGAGTATAATGGGTTGGTTCTATTCTACTCTGCCTGATACCACACGGCTAGCCCTTTATTTGTTAAGCCATATCTCCTGGCTAAATAACAAAAGCTACTCGGGTCGATCTTCTGGTTCCTAACATGTTAGGGTTGGCTTCCAGTGTAATCGGAAGCAACTGAATATCAGTATTTTACTTGTACTGCCTATCTGACCTCCACAACCCAGCTAGTACTGGTTAATACGATACCTCTTGGTAAGACTGGTTGTCAGACTTTCGGGCCGCTGACTATATGTAACGACTGTCAAAGATACATAAATGACAGCCGGGACCAATGGCTTAACGTGCTTTCCAAGGCACGGAAGAAATTTGGTAAGTAATGGGTGGTCACCCATCCACGGACCTACCTCGGCGAGTGCGGCTTAACCTGATGATCGACGCGAGCGGCTGTTATTATTTAGCCATGAGCTCCTCCGTGCCGTGTTAGCCGTGTGGTATCCGGCAGAGTAGAATAGAACCAACTCATTACACTCACGGGTGTCGTATAAGGCGACTAATGTCTGAGGCAGAACACCTTGCGCCTCCGTAGACCAGAAAATGGACAGCAGCGTTTTCTGTTAGTCTTTCATCACTGCGATCTCCAATCCAGGCCAAGCGTGGAGATTACGGCAAATTCCTCCCATCATGGGAGAGGCTTGTGTCCAGCAGTGGACGTTATGGGCTGTTGTTGTAGTCTGTTGTTGTTGAGCTCCTCCGTGACAGACTTACACATTTAATATTGTATGGATGAATTATTTCCCATCAATAATATGAGGATTCTTGTAACAAAGGACTAGTACAATATTTTGTTTCTTTGCTTGTAATCATCGAAGTGTGTGGTTTAGGCGACGTGGATTGATTGATTACTGGCCGTTGTGAAGGTTGGTTATAATAAAAATATTGGGCTATGAGATTTTTGTATCAGTTTCATTTCGTTTATTTCTCAGGATTCCGTAGAATCTGTCGTTTTAAGAACAAATCGTTCGCATTGGAAATTTTGGAGTTAATGATCTCAATTTTTGTCAGTAATTACAAAACGAATAAAAATATAAGTTGGTGACCTGATATAATGCATGATGAAATACTTATTTTGTTAGTTTTCAATACATGATTAGGTAACTTTTGTAACAGAGAAAAAAATATCAAACATAGGTACCTCTTTTTAAAAAGAGATTCACATGTTATGGGCAAACGGGGCCGATTTAAGCCTCTTAAGTTTCTCCATAGATGAGTTTATACATAGTTACTCTTTAAAATTGTAGAAGAAATTTCTCAAATTATCGTTTCCAACTGAATTCATTAACAAAAACTATTTTGTCGTTTACGTCCTTTAGTTATAAGCTAGCAATCCTCGCCCCGCTCAGACGCTCAGTCCCAGGGCGTGCGTGCCCGGTTTTAAAACGATGCGTCGCCTTAATGTAAAAATCTTGAGATTTATGCAAAAAAACACCTTAAAATGGGTGTAAAAACACCCTTTACAAAATCAAAAAGCACTTGTCATTCCGTTTTTTTTTTGTTAAGGACCACACCTGGGAACCTTCTAGTTACGGAGATATTTGGGGTCAAAGTTCCAACCTTTTCACAAGTGATTTTTTAAATACAATTTTTTTATGTTATACCAGTGTGTGTGTGTGTTAGTTTGTTTTCTGTTTGTAATTTACTTTAAGTCCACGACCCCCGAACTATTCAATGCATCACTTCAGCCGAAAGACGTCCACAGCTGGACATAGGCCTCTCCTAAGAATGGGGGGGTTTTGCCATAATCGCCACGCTTGGCAGGCGGGTTGGCGATCGCAGTACGGTTGTTACAAAAGCACAGAGAGCGCTGCTGCCCATTCTCTGGTAAGTCCCTTAGTCGCCTCTTACGACACCCATGGGAAGATATGGGATGGCGCTATTCTTTACTTACGTCCGACACCATACAGACAATTCAATACATCCATCAGCATAATGTTTTGAGTGCGTTACATGGAGTCCTACAACAAACCGTGGTCTTTCACCCCAAAAAAAGAAGTCGTTTCCCAGCAATAATGTTTGCGTGCAGTTACTTAGTTTGATGCACAGAATGCTTGGTTGATGGCTTCGTGAAAGATCCGTCAGGCGCCTTTAGGCATTATAATATATGGCGTATATGAACATGTACTAAAATTAGAAAGCGTATAATATGAACGCTGATTGTCCTATGAAAACGCTAAGCACTGACGGATATACTCTCATTGTTTAATTGTTTCACCCGAGCCGTGTTCTGACTTACCAGAATAGGCTAGATTCCACCATCAATAAATTATATTTAGTCCGTCAGTTAGAGTATTGGAAAATAATGGACACGTATTTTTTGTTTTCGTAAATCAATGAATATTGACAAAGATAAAACGCATCAACAATCGGGATTGGGGGCTCGTGACGTCAGAACGCACTAAAAATTATAGCACGGCGTGACGTATTGAGAATTTTAAAAGCCAGATACGACATTTTCGTCAATTTTGGTAGACGTAACAAAAGAAAAAATACGTGTCAAATATTTTTTGATAATCTAACTGACGGACTAATTAGATTTTTTCAGGACACAAGCCTATTATGTTTTGTTGGATTCTTAGATTAGCCAATCAGCAACCAAGTTTTCAATCTTCCTTAACAGACTGGGTTCTTTGCAAAAATAGATTTTCTTATCCTCGTATAAAATGTAATATGACGAAAAATATTCTCATTTCCGATTACATTGGTCCTTTCAAAGGATTCTGGAATTAAAAAGTTCTGAAAGCCTAGCTAGTATTAAAATACTGGTTAAGACACGACAGTATTATCAACAATATGAGTCGGAATATAAAGATCTGATCCAGAATCTGAGAAGATTATTATCTAGAAAATCTATACTTGTAAAAAGAATTACTAACCTTTAAAGAGGTGATGTTTGATTTCGAAGATGGAAGTATGAAAAGGTTCATCATCTGCCTAGCCTATTCCCAACTATGTTGGAGTCGGCATCCAGTCTAACCGGATGCAGCTGAATACCAGTCTACACTAATCTATCTATATCTACACTAATATTATAAAGAGGAAAGATTTGTATTCTTGTGTGTATGTTTGTAATGAATAAACTGAAAAACTACTGCGCCGATTTCAAACATTATTTCACCATTAGTAAACTACATTAATTTTGAGTAACATAGGCAATAATTTATTCCCGTACTCTCACGGGAACGGGAACTACGCGGGTGAAACCTCGTGACGTCCGCTAGTTTTTTATATAGAGCGGTTGTCTATTACACCTCCCACAACCCAGTTATAATGGGTAATATTATCCTTCAAGGTAAGACTGGTTGACAGAATTTCAGGCCACTACCTGTAACGACTGTCAAAGATCTACTATTGGCAGTCGGAACCAGCTGCTTAACGTCCTTTCCGTGGCACGTTATTCTCTGTTTCATTTTCACACAATTTTTTTGTAAAAGGAATCTTTAAAAAACTATCGGATTTTCTCTAACGTAACGTAGTTTGAACAACTCCTAAAAGCTCTTACGTATTTCTAGAAAAATATACCAGAATAAGTGAAAAATAAAGTATTTTTCAGGAAATACTGGACATTCAACAAATAGGTCGATTTGTTTAATGGATAGCGTTGACCTCCATTTTGTTTGCTGTTGAAAATCAACTTAATGTTTTGACTGGAAGTATTTTAAATGTAATGTAGGAACCTACATTACATTTAGCCAGCCCATGAAGCAGGCGGGGAGCGAAACAGTAACACGAACTTTATGCTAAATTGTTGGTAAAGTGACTATTTAGTAATTAAAACATTCTGTAATCAAGTCCAATCTCTATTACATACAACAACAACAACAGCCCATAACGTCCACTGCTGGACATAAGCCTCTCCCACGATGGGAGGAATTTGCCGTAATCTCCACGCTTGGCAGGCGGATTGGAGATCGCAGTGATGAAAGACTAACAGAAAACGCTGCTGCCCATTCTCTGGTGTACGGAGGCGCAAGGTGTTCTGTCTCAGACATTAGTCACCTTATACGACACCCGTGTAATGGGTTGGTTCTATTCTACTCTGCCGGATACCATACGGCTATTACATACCTACATACATAACAAAACATCACGCCTGTAATCCAGTACACCCACATTTCACCAGTTTTGTTGAAGTCCCATGTAATAGGGGGCGAGCCTATTACCATCAACTGGGCACAAAACCAGACTCGTGGCTGCTACTGAGAAATTCGTGATGGAAACCCAAAACAATTTTCCCGACCCGGTAATCGAACCCTGGACTTCATGCTCAGCAGTCGTGATTGTGTCCAATCGAACACAGGGCAAACAAGTCTTTATTACATTAGGTACTATTTTAATTTAAAATTAAACTGATCAGGTTATAAATTTTCCACATCAAAAGCTACTTGTTAAGATTTCATCTCTCTCTCTGCCCAGCCTTATCCTATTTCAGGTGACGGCTATCTCCGTCATTCTAAACGAATAAATGGCTCCGACTCATCTCGTAACTTTCCCATTTCGACAACTAAACAAAATAGCATCACAAAAGTCCCATTTCGTAACTATTTCGATCTTTATACATTGAATCCCATTTCGTAACTATTTTGATCTTTGTACATTGAATCCCATTTCGTAACAATTTTGATCTTCATACATTGAATCCCATTTTGTAACTATTTTGATCTTCATACATTGAATCCCATTTTATAAAAGACCAAGTGCTAGGAAAAAAAATATCAGTTTTTTTTTAATTAAAATCAACCATTAAACTAATAATAAACTCACTTAAAAAACCCTAGCTAATTGTAATAAAATAATCTCCTCCAACCACGCCAGAAACACACATTTAACTATTTTTCATTCACATTTTCCAGTTCGTAACTAAGTCTTGCTTTTCAACTATTAAATGAGCTGGAAATGACTTTCCAGCGTCATTTTAAAGCAATTTCGAGCTCATAACAATATTCATAATGGTTGCAGCTTGAGCAGGTTGCCAGCAAATGTGGCAGTCTTTGGGAATATTTCGGAGGAGAATTAGCTTAATTAGTAGGTATAACTTTTATTTAGGGGTTCTTGGTGAAAGAATTCGTTTAGGGAAAGATAATTATTATAGGAGTGTAGGTAGAGTTGATAATTCTATAGTCTAATTTTATAGTCTAGTTCAATTTCTCTAGGTATCGGCAGATCGCGGCATTCAGACGTTCCTAACACATTTGGCTTAGACGATCTGAATCGTCATTTCTCCACTGTTCCCACCCTTGATAGTCTAACCAAATGTCAAACTCTTGATTACCTTGCTGGTCTGACGCGACCCAATATTACTCCCTTTGCCTTCACCCCAGTTGATTCGGGAGAGATCAAAAAGATTATCCTATCCATTAAATCCAAAGCCGTGGGCTGTGATAACATCAGTCGACACATGATCGTGACAGCTCTTGATCAGCTCCTTCCTGCCATTTCCCATATAGTTAACTTCTCCCTTTACTCCGGTGTTTTCCCTACCCTGTGGCGGAAAGCCCATGTTCGACCACTACCTAAGATACCTAATCCCACACATCCCAGTCACTTTCGTCCAATTTCCATTCTACCCTTTTTATCCAAAGTACTCGAGGCCTGTGTACACAAACAATTCTCCCACTTCATTCACAAAAACTCCCTCATCAGTCCTTTCCAATCCGGGTTCAGGCCCGGGCACAGTACCGTTTCTGCTCTCCTTAAAGTGACTGACGATATAAGGCGAGGCATGGAAGACACTAAAGTTACGGTCTTAGTGCTGATCGATTTTTCAAATGCCTTCAATACCGTCAGTCACGAAGTCCTTTTATCCATCCTCTCCTATCACATGGTCTCTCCCGAGGCGTTGGAATGGTTTTCTTCCTATCTTCAGGGACGTCAGCAGTCAGTTCTTGCTGGTGAGTCTAACTCCAGCTGGTGTAATCTTGAAACTGGCGTCCCTCAAGGCGGTATTTTATCTCCACTTTTGTTTTCTATTTTTATTGATCTCATAACTACCGAACTTCAGTGTGCGTATCATCTCTACGCTGATGACTTACAGCTTTACTGTCAGGCGAGTGTTGACAGCCTACCCGGTGCGGTCGAGGAGCTAAACCGGGATTTACGCGTAGTTAAAAACTGGTCGGATCGTTTCGGTGTGGCGGTTAACCCAACCAAGTGCCAGGCCATCATTGTAGGGAGCCCCCATAGCCTGAGAAGGCTGAATGGTTTAGCGGTGCCACCGGTTACCTTTGACGGAACAGTAATCCCGTTTAGCTCTGACGTCAAGGATTTAGGTTTGCATGTGGACACTTGTCTTGACTGGCGTAAGCAGGTTGCGATTGTGAGCAAGAAAGTCACCGGAACATTGCGGTCGCTCTATCGGCTGAAAAATATTCTCCCATCACACATCAAGGCTATGCTTGTACAGTCCCTAATCTTCCCCATGATTGACTATGGTGATGTGTGCTACTATGACCTGAATGCAGAACTCCTCAATAAACTTGACCGACTTCTTAATAACTGTATTTGATTCGTCTTCAATCTTCGCAAGTATGATCATGTATCTGCACATCGATTGCTGTTAAGGTGGTTGCCCATCCGACAACGCAGAGCATTGAGGGCTTTGACAACCCTGTTTTCTCTTCTTCACAAACCCACTTCTCCTTCTTATCTGACTTCTCATTTTCAATATTTATGCTCTGCGCACACCAAAAATCTTCGTTCTTCCAATAACCGTCTTCTACGCTGTCCTTCTCACCGATCTGGCTTTATAAAATCTTCTTTCTTTGTCCAGGCGGTCTTTCTTTGGAATGCACTCCCCCAGAGTATCAGGACGTTGACTAGTCGTTTCACCTTCAAAGTGAAAGCTCGAGAGCATATTCACAAGAAGTTGGCAGATTCGTCTCAGAACTAAGTTGTTAGTTTTTTTTATTCTTGTTATCTCTCTTCACTTTTTATATTCATATATATATATATATATATATTTTTTGTTATATGTATGTATATATGTATTTATTCTTATGTTTTAGTTATAAATTTATAAATATTTTCTAGTCTTTTTTTCTGTTATTGCACCTACTGTGTACTATCTCTGCATCACCCTAAGGTAGACTGGTAGAAAATGCCCAAGGCATTAAGTCCGCCTTTGTACAGTTTTTTTACTTGTGCATAAAGTTTTAATAAATAAATAAATAAATAAATAAATAATTTAATGTACCATCACAACGAACGAAATCTTACCACCGATATGGCTCTTTTTGTTTGCAGTTTTCGGCCGCTATTGAAGCGCTTATGTACGGTAATCAACCAATAGCATCGCAGCATCTGATCCCTTGTTTTTGTTAATGAAAAAAAGGGTCGCAAGAAAAAAATACAAAACAATACGGGTGGTAAACAGATGTGGACATCGTGTCCACGGGATTTTGTTAAAAACATGGGAAAATTTCGTTCGAGCTGATGGTACAATAAAGTGTGGTGTGGGAGAGCATCGGTGGCCCAGTGGTGGCGGCCCCGACTTAAGAACAGTAAGTCGTGGGTTAGAACCCAGACAGGCGCATTACTTTGTGTAATTTATTTCATCACCACTGCTCTCAAAACGGTGAAGGAAAACATCGTGAGGAAACCGACATCTAAAACCAAAAATTTGAAGACGTGACATCTACCAATCCGCACTGGGCTCGCGTGGTGGATAATTATAGTCCATTCCCTCTCATAGAGAGGAGGCCTATGTCCCACCAGTGGTGGGAACATTAGTAGGCTGATGATGAAAGTGTGGTCCTTTTCTTTTTTTCATTATTTTGTTTCTAGAGCCATTTCAACCCAATCCAAGTAGGAGTCCAGCTCGTTACACCATCCCATCTGGGCCTGCCGCGTCTCCGATATCTTTTTGAAACCCAATCCGTAGATATTTTCGCCCAATTCTGATGCGACATGCGGCGTATATGCCCTGCCCAGTTCCATTTTAATTTGGCGGCTGTGTTGCATACGTATAAAATCATTACCATCATTGTAATGGCGAAAACAAATTGTGCTACGCGACCCAAATGTATAGGACAGCTGAATTACGATGTTGGTTCTATGGAAAAAAGTTGTTCAGAAAATAGTTTCCCACTTTAGTTAGGTTATTTTCTGTTGACTTGATTTCATTTTTCACCTAAGGTGTATTCCCGTTGACCCTACCGCCCGTGATCCCACTGGTGGGGTAAACGGGAATGGATTAAAATAAACAAACAAATATCGCTGGACATTAACACATAGTGCCATCTAGTGCCACACTAAGCAACGGGGCTTGTGTCGTGGACAACAGATAGTTGATATACTACATAGATACTTTTTGTTCGTAAATACATACTTACGAGGTATACATTTTATACATCCAATCAAAAAAATAATAAAATAAAAAATTGTTCCCGTTGACCCCACTGTATTTTTGAGTTATAAAATATTACTTAAAAACATTGACTTAAACAAATAACATTTCACTAGCGTTGTAAACTGTAAATTTGGTTACAGTCAAAATAAAGTGACATAGATATTTCAACTCCTTACAATGCATGGAGACTTACAGTGTTCAGGAAATTCTTGACATTTATATAATAATACAGTGTGTGTCAGTACTGAATTTTATTTCAATTTCCCCAAAGACATATGCAGAAAACGTAAAATAAATTGAAATGTAAAATATGTACTAGCTAAATCATATTTCGTCAAAAATTTTCTGTCGCTACAAAGTCTCTTTGACCTATAAATTTTACTCAAGAACTTCACTCGTACTAAAGCACAGAAATTGTCTCGATTAGTGACATACCGCTCTGCTGTTTGGTGAACAAAATGCGATAATAATAGTCATAAAACTAGTAAAAATTCAGTACGTAATTTTCACACGTATACAAGGTGTAACAGACCTCATCACGAAGCCGTCAGCCAAGCATTCTGTACATCAAACTAAAGTAACTTTACGCAAAAATTATTGCTGGGAAACGACTTTTTTTTTTGGGGTGAAAAATCATGTTTAGTGGTAGAACTCCATGTAACGCACTCAAAACATTGTGCTGATGGATGGAATGAATAGTACGGGGGTCGTGGAGGTGTTTAAAGTAAAAATCTTACATTAAAAACTTGTATTAAAAAAAAAAAACTTGTCAAAAAGTTGGAACTTTGACCCCCAATATCTTCGTAACTTGAAGGTTCCCAGGTATGGTGTAGAACAAAAAAATGAACGCAATGACGAGGAGAACTAGTGCCTTTCGGCTTCGTTAAGAGGTGTTTTACACCATTTCTATAGGACCATCGACAAAATAGTAAACAATGGAATCAGTACATTTACACCCTTTTTACTAGTCCTAAAATAGGTGTTTTTTTCTAAAACCAAAATAGTATTTTTTATTCAAAAGTTATTTTATCGACAAAGTTCACGACTGTAATGCTGGCGGGTCAAGACCCGCCAGCATTACAGTAAAAAAAAAATACTTAAATAATAATACATGATTCAATAATTATTTTTTTCCTTGGATCGCGTATAGTATAGCAGTCGAATAAACAGGTATACACGAGCAAAATGGTTCGTTCATCTTTCAATATTACTTTATGCAAACATGTATTAAATTAGAAACGGGAAGGAAAAAAGGGCTATAGAATATAAGAATACTAAAATATTCTCAAAAATAAATAAAAATATTCTGAAAAATGAGTTAGTGACTCAAAAGAGTTGTTACTTAATTGATTTTTCTTTTTTAATGTTAATAAAACCATATGCAAACTTGTATTAAATTTGGAATGGGAAGGAAAAAAGGGATTTAGAATATAAGAATACTAAAATATTCTCAGAAAAAAAAAACAGCTAGACAATGAGTAAGTGACGCAAAAGAGGTGTTACATATTATTTGATCTGACGAAAATGACAGAACGGAAAGAACAGGTGAATAGACTCAATGATAATATGTAAATGTGGGACGCGTTCATTTCGAAATATAACATAGACATTCCAGTTATATTTAGGTACGTAAATAAATAGCTTACAACACTGATGGATTGTTTCCGTTTGTTATTTTAATTTTAATTAAACAAAGTATTCTTCGTTTTGAAACAAACGAATAGCAATGTATACGTATAAGTTTTCAAAAGAATCTAACGTAGACATTCATCTTATTATTTACGGCAATCATAAAAGAAGAAAAATTTTGATTGAATGACTAAAAAGTAAAAAGCCGTTACAGTTTAAAACTAAATATTAAATAGATACTAAAAACTTATGATTTAATAAAACGGAACAACTCTCATTGCTCCCAAATGCAAACCAAATCATTTATTTACCTGCATTTTCAAAGAAAATTCTCCATCCTTAACGTCTGTATGTCACAAATAGCCAGTTAGAGTTTCCGCGTACCTCTAAATTGCCTCGGAAAGTTATTTTTTAAACTTTCAAAAGCCTCTTTGAGAGTAAACAGTTATTTTGAGCGGCAAATGAAATGAAACGCGCGTTTTTACATTTTAGCCAACAAAACGCCGTTTCGCATTCGAATACGCAGTTTCGTGTTCGGTTTTTGAAATTTTTAAAACGCGGTTTCGATGACGTAGTTTGGGGTGTGATTGCTCTTTGAACTTTTAGGGCACGAGATTTCGTTTCGTTGAAATTGTTCGGCGTAAAAATTTATGTATTTTTCGTGACCAGATTGATTGATGAAGAAAGCGATGAGGAAGAATGCGTGTACACGCATTATGCGAGTGTAGAAAAGTTTCAGCATTAAGATCTAGATTATCGATTTTAAATCTATTCTCACTTAGACGAAGTAAGTGCTGGGCATAGTGTTGGTAAACCAGTTTTCAAAAGATGACCACTTTAAAATAGATGAAAATATAAGCATATTCTAACGTAGTTAATGAATTCAAAGCAATGATAGACATTCTGTCAATAGGCTAGTCGTTTTCACCATCAATAAATTGCAAATCTATTTAGTCCGTCAGTTAGAGTAGGTATTGGTTGGTATTTGGTAGCAAATAAATGATTTTGAATTTGAATTTGGAAAATAATGGACACGTATTTATTGTTTTCAAATAAATGTAAATCAATGAATATTGGCAAAGATAAAACGCATGTAAACTCAGGAGAGGGGCTCGTGAAGTCACAACGCACTAAAAATTATAGCACGGCGTGACGCATTGAGAATTTTAAAAGCGTCGAATCTTCGTCAATTTTGGTTTACGTAACAAAAGAAAAATACGTCTCAAATATTTTTTGATAATCTAACTGACGGACTAATTAGATTTTTTCAGGTCATCTCTTAGTTGCCACGGCTTATTTGATTCAATTATTTTATTTGTGAATTCTCTTTTTTGTCTTTATTATGAACACTTTTAAAATGCATGTCTTGCTACATTTGTTCTCACATAATGTATAATCTCAACATGAATGATTTTACCAAGGTTTTGTAACAATATTCTGATTTAAAAGAGTGTCCACGGAGTTTCTTGCCCGCTCTTCTCCATAAAGATCTACGCTAGGAAATGGGCAACTACAGTACTTTCTGAAGTTATTTTGCCTTGTGACTGGGACTGTAGCTTCATTTTATTGTTGTCTATGTTTCGACAATTTAACAGTTCCTGTAACTGTTCTTGAAATAAATGCTTTGTTTTTGATTATAAAGGGTGTAAACCTCTTAACGAAGCCAAAAGGCACTTGGTCTCCCAATCATTGCGATATATTTTTTGTTCTACACCATACCAGCTCCAACTTTCTTACAAGTTTTTTCTTTTTATACAAGTTTTTTAATGTAATATTTTTACTTTAAACACCTCCCCGTATTATTCAACCCATCCATAAGCACAATGTGTTGAGTGCGTTACATTGAGTTTTACCACAAAATACGATTTTTCACCCCAAAAAAAGTCGTTTCTCAGCAATAATTTTTGCATAAAGTTACTTAGTTTGGTGTACATAATGCTTGGTTGACGGCTTCGTGATGAGGTTGTTTACACCCTATATTCAGAAGAATACATAATTATATATTTTCTATTACTGGCAGTAGAGTACAGCTATATTTTGCTACATCTCAAAATTGTTTCGTACAAGATCCTATTGTACCCTAAGATAATTACCCTTACTGTGCATTGTGAACCCCTGAGAGGCCCTGAGGGGTTGAAAATCGAATCCAGGCGAATTTACAAGCAACAGAGCTATATATTTACAATATTTATTATATTCGTAAACCACCGTAAGAGAGACTTACATCCATTATTAGGAAACAATAACTTTCAACTACAAGCGAGCGTTTTTAAAGAGGGCACTGCACTTTAGACGATGTTGGAACTTTTCCAAGCATGTTTATGTATTGAATTTATCAAGTAATAAGCTAGACACGGTGTTAATGGTTAGTCGGAAATATGAGGCTTAGAAGAGTGGTGAGCAATATAGGAAAATACTAGTACTTTGCTCGCTATAATTGTGATAGGTATATTTATGCATGATTTTTTAACCGACTTCAAAAAAGGAGGAGGTTATATATTCGTGTGTATTTTTTTTTTATGTTTGTTACCTGATTTCTCCCCCATTTGTGGACCGATTCTCAAAATTCTTTTTTTTTATTTAAAAGAATATACTCTTGAGGTAGTTCCATTTAAATTTGGTGAAGATCTGATGCTGATCTTCGGAGATATACAATGGAACTCTTCAAAAATAGACGGCAAATCTGTCGTGATTACTGCAATCGCTTGGATGTTAATTGTTTGTACAACATCATGACAACATTACGCCTGTGTGCTCTGAGGGGGTACGCAGATGTGTACAATACACACAGATTTCGACAGATATGTTAAGTTTCATTTATTGGAGATAAGCCTATTTTTATTTATTTATTTTATTTGGCTCTTCAACAATTAGTACACTATTACATAATAATATATAGTAAAACATTTCAAACTTAAGTCTAATTGTCCCATTACTTAAAGAAGAGCACTGCATGCACTATATTATGCGCCTAAATCTATTAAACAGTGGAAAAAAAAAAACATTTAAATAATTTAAACAACGGCAGTATCGATAATATTAAGTTAGTTAAGCCAAACAGAATGTAATTTAATTATTCTGCGAATTACATTTAATCATTTTTCTGAGAGTAGGTACAGATGTTTTAGTAGACGATATGAATATAATTTATAGCTTGTAGCAGCCTGTTAAAAGCTCTCGATCGACCTAGCGGGGTGGTGTTAATACAATACAAAATAGTTTATTGCTTCTTAAGTTTACAAAAAGTTTAGTGTTTGGAGCATCCATATGCCTGTCTTGGGAAGCCCCGCTCTTTCATAGCAAAGCAATACAAATTCATACAAAACATGCTAAAACTGGGTATTTACAATTAAAAAAAACAATAGGTACAGAAGTATGATTATTATACAAGAAGTTACGATTTAATTTTAAACCAATGAAAATCTTGCTTGCAGGTCTGTGTTCAGTGTTATGTAAGGTATGTGTGTATAATAAGGTTGTAGTGTTATGTTGTGTGTGTGCGAGTGTGATGATATTGAATTAGTGATGGATGTTTACGACATCCATGGCATGTGTTCTGTGTGTGATTAGTGTTTTTGTTTAATATTATTTTACTTACTTATATGTGTGTGATATGTGTGCGTTGCTTCGATTCGCATTGAGGTGTTCAATGCTTTATTTGCCAGACCCTGTAAAACGAGGTATTACAGGATCTGGCAAATAAGTTTCGCGGTACAAAGTACTTTTGCCAGTGGAGTGCTAATAAAAAACAGTAGTACAATACCACTATTTCCTTGTAAGTACCCAAGTAAACACAAGCTGGGATTTCTTTCAAGCCTGCTAAACAATCGAGCTCCTTTATATCTCTCTTGTACTCTAATTCGATTTTATAGCTTAACAGTAAAACTGTTACTGTCTTACACAGTGGAGAAATAACAGTAAGCTAATATTTTTATGGTGCTACTGTTGGTTTTACATAACATCAAATCAAAATCAAATCAAATAATTTATTTGCATAATATGGGTAAATAGATGGTACTTATATGTTACATTAGGTACATAATATAACAATGAGGATCCTCATATTAACCATTTCTGGTATACGAAATACAAAACAAAAGCTTTTAATAACAATTAAACGAAAAGAGTGATATAACTATGCATCCGAACTTAACTATCATTATTGCACTAGATTAGGAATTTAGGTGTTATAATAATTTTCTATTCTTTTAACTAAGGTATTCCTGGGTCGTGTAGAAACATTTAATGACTAACCAGGCGTACAATTTTTTTCGGACTAAACTAATCGGTAGGTCTTTCAGTTCATTAGGTAATTCGTTAAATAATTTAATTGACATGTATAATAATTTAATTGACACGTATAATCACGCATGTAATAGCTGAAAAATTAGGTAGAGTGGTACGTAATAGTACACCCATATTGCGCCCGTTATGTTAAAGTCCCATGTAATAGGGGGCATGCCTATTGGCATTAACTGGGTACAAATCCAGATCCTGGTTAAAAAACCCAATAACAATTTGGCCAGGCCCGGGAGTCAAACCCAAAACCTTATGCTCAACAGTCGCTCTTGCGACCACAAGACCAACGTGGCAGTCAAAATTATTTAGGATTGGATTGGATAAAAATAATTTAAAAAAAACACAACAAAATTGTCTGTTTTAAACTTTCACGATCAAAACACATTATAAAACTTATATAAACGGGTATTTTCGTGAATTTTACTTTTAATGTAAGCCCGACGTTTCGATTGGATTGCACCAGCCGTGGTCGCGGGAAGACTTAAAAAAAAGAGTTAAAATTCGCGAAAATACCCGTTTACATAAGTTTCACAACAAAATTGTCCTACTGCATTGTTCCCCACTACGTGCCCTTAGGCCATCTCCACACGAACGTTAAGTCGCGATCGACGGCTGTAAATCTCGCTTCTCAAAGATAAAGTAGATACGTGAGCCGCAGCCTAACGCCGCCATCTTCATTTCTCGGTTTACGAGACAACTCCCGTGGTATTTTTTATGTTCCGACCTTTTTTTTAATATCTATGAATCTATTAAGTAATAAGGCTTGCAAGAATTGGGGGTGGTTAATCTGGATTTTTTTTTGTAATAAGCGGCGCTATTAAAAAAAATTAGATAGGAAAAAATCTTCAACATTATAGATCTCTTTTCAACGCCTGGTTTACCCAACAAGAGCGAGTTTTATGAATTTTAAAAATACGTAGTTATTAAGCATAATTATAACCAATACCTATTGGGTTGCACTAAAAATAATAGGGATGATGACTGACTAAAAAAGATATGATTCTGTTTAGTCCGTCATTTAAATTATCTAAAAACTAGCTGACCCACGCAACTTCGTCTGCGTCACATAAAAGAGTAACTGCTCCGCTCCTTTTGGTCGCAGCGTGATGTTATATAGCCTATAGCCTTCCTCGATAAATGGACTACCCAACACTGAAAGAATCATTCAAATCGGACCAGTAGTTCCAGAGATTAGCGCGTTCAAACAAACAAACAAACAAACTCTTCAGCTTTATAATATTAATATATTAGTATTAGTATAGATAAAATGAATTGGATACGTCATGTTTTTTGTTTTATCAAATTAATTCAAATTGACGAAGATAAAACGTGTCAAAGATGAGTGGGGGCTTGTGACGTCACATTTGAGTAAAAAATAGCGAAAAATGTACTCAAATGTGACCAAACGAGTTTTCGACGCACTGTACCGTCTTCATTTTTTGTTTACGTGTAAAAAGAAGAAATATGTGTCCAATATTTTTTGGAAATCTATCTGACGGATTATTTAGATTTTGCACTGTTTAAGACTTTCACGGTTTTTCACTACACTCAAAGTTACAATCGAGTTCCAGTAGCGCGTAATAAACGACTAAGAAAGAGGGTAGACAGATTTGTCTGCTCATAATACATAATTTTCGCCTCACCCGCATAGCTCTTCAGTATTCCCGCGATCATGATGCTTGCAACAGCGTCGAAATATCGGGAGCTCATTTATAAAGAAAACCACAGATAATTATCCCGTAAGTACTTTGAGTGTAATTAGATTTTTTTGTCATCTACACTATTGCAATTAATAAATAACTTTAGTCCAAAATTTCGAAAAGCTGTCAATTTTCTTGGGCTAAAACAACAACACACATTAAGAACACGGAAAATACATCTTTAACATAATAATAATTCTACCTCGGAGCGTCTCGGCGAGAGTGTAGATACACCATAATAGTCGTAAAATCGTGATAAGTCGTCCAGCCTTTCCAAATTTTGTCGTATTTTACAGGAAACTACAAGCATGTTTTTATTATCTCAGAAATCAGAGGTATCCGGGTCCACTTCAGGAAATATGCCTCTCCAAACGTCACTACATCGACTAGTCCTGGTGACCTATCATAACGTCTTAAAGCAGGATCATTTTAATCTTGTTCCAGTGTGGGTAAGAGACGGAGCTATAGAAGACGTCTAGCGCCATCTCTTTCCCACACTGGAATAAAATTCAAACAATCCTGCTCTACGACGTCATGGTAGGCCACCTATGTCTCGCATCCAGTGGTTTTCCGCGGCCTTCAACAGGTCATTGCTCTGTGAAAGCACTCTTAAATTAAAATACATGGTTAATACCGCGTCGTCGGCGCCATTTTGCATTTTTTAATCATTTAACTGCAAAACCATTTACTATATAGGACATTAACCCCACCTTTATGACCTTAAATAGCGCCATAACACATTATAAATAACAATTATGTCTACCGTAAAAACCCTTAATAACCTATAACAATAAATTAAAAATTACCGATACCCAACCGAAAATGACGAGACGGTATCGACAACCGTAAATTACCGAAAATACCGTAAAATATGTTATTTTATATCAAAATTTATAAAAATTTACGACCACACCGAGTAATAACGGGATTGCGTCCTCAGAACGTGATTTAATGGAAGTGACTGTGCGTGGTAGTTGCAATTAATTTAAACCGTTGGCCATGGTTGTCGTCTGGGTTTTGGAGGTCCGGTAGACAGTCGCTCCATTTAAAATACTGGTATTCACCTGCATCCGGTTAGACTGAATCCGACTCCAGTTTAGTTTAAGTAAAGTGGGCAGAGGATTATGACTGAGCATGATATTAGGGACGATTCTCAGGTCAAGCAGTGTTATTGGGTTCTTCCATCATGAATTTCTCAATAGCAGCCACGGAGTCTCTCTTTGTGCCCGGTTGACGGCAATAGGCTCGCCCCCTATTACATGGGACTTCAACATAACTGGCGAAATGAGGGTGTACTATTAGGTTCACCTCTGCGTAGCCCTTTGGTGATTACAGGTGTGATGTTATGTAAAAAAAAACATTTGACATGATTTAAAAAGGCATTACTTAATTTGGTTATACAAAATAATATCAATTCTCAACACCGCACATACAAAGTGGTCCTTCGAGCCGGATGAAGAAGGAACAAATATAATTTCATGTTGTCCTTTCTAGATATCTGACATCTAAGGCGAAACCTCATATTTTATTACTCATTATGGTAATTGCCTCATCCAGGCCCAGGATTGAAGTGTCCTTGAATATGCTTGAAATAGATTACGACATATTTTTGGTAAAATACGAAGAATATAAGCTCTTTGAAGAGTTTTTTTTTATAACATCCTGTATTAAGGCTCCATTAGGAGATGTTGCTAAAAAAATAATAAATCTCGAAAAGAAATAATATTTTTTTAAATACTCCTTCGATAAAAATTACAAGCAAGTATGACTTTCTTAGCCTTTGCCATGTTACTGGGGTCAGTGCAACACGTTTTTTTGTACCATTCTCCCTGTCAACCGTTTACACCTTTTCCTTTCATATCATTCCTCACACAATCCATCCATCGTTTCCTTGGTCTTCCTATCCCTCTCCATCCATCCACATTTATATGCATCACACTTATAGTCACATGAGTGTCTTTCCTCCCCATCACATGCCCATACCAAGACAGTCGATTCCCTTTCAACTTTTCTGTATCTGGCGCAACTTTCAAACAAATACCTCTTTATTTTAACATAGATAATAGAAAGTTCCTGATGAATGCCATCCCATTCTCCAATGCTAGAAGAAACCAACCGAAGGACAAAACACCAATGCTCATTCATATGGATTGTACCTGTCTTTACCACTATTCCTATATTGGCTCTAGGCTGCATAGTCGGCTGATTGGCTGCGGTTGGTCGGGCTTCCTCTCCCATCCCAGAGCATGTCTTTCCTTACAAAAAAGTGCCCCCTGGTGTATCCGACTTGTCCGGGTCAGGCTTGCTCCTGGCTGGGTGTGGTGCTCAATCATCATCAATCAATTGATAATAGAAAGTTCCTAATGAAGAACCCTTGTTTTACCCCAATCTGAATCTCTCAAATCAGACTCATGACCTTACGGTTTTAGCATCAATGGTTAGACTGTAAAAAAATCTAACCTCGACGTTTTAAGTTCATGGCCAACTTTCTATGCAAAATTTTCCATCGTCTAAATATCAAGATCAGACCAGAAATACACGTGGACGGAATCGTAGACAGAAGTAAGCGATTTATTTTATTTTATATTTAGAAATGACTTCTTTTGATACCTCTCAGACTGTTTATATTACGTCGTTACGCATAAATTGTAGGCGTTATAGACTGGGGTGTTGCTGGGGAGTCTGAAACGACTGAATTGTCTTTATTCTTTAGCTAAAAGAAAGGAAATTATGAAGGATCGGCTAGGGTGGTCTTGTGAGTCTTTTGAAAGCTACTATAACTGCAAACACACACTGCATAAACACAGCAACTCACGACACGACACGACTTGGTCGACACGGTTGGCGCAGTGGCTGAGCGATTGGCTGCTGCGCTGTAAAGATAAAGATAATTTATTTGATAAAAACATGCGTTTACACACAAATCGAGCATGCATGATTTT
Source organism: Xestia xanthographa (assembly GCA_905147715.2). Classification (NCBI taxonomy): domain Eukaryota; kingdom Metazoa; phylum Arthropoda; class Insecta; order Lepidoptera; family Noctuidae; genus Xestia; species Xestia xanthographa. The sequence continues at coordinate 30,556,493 of LR990644.1, forward strand.
ACTAAAGTATGGTAGTTCCGTACATGTTTTACCTAGTGAGGTGTACAAATTTGTTTCTTTTTTAACAATTATGCGGATTATAACATTTATATTTTAGCCATTGTTTCTCTGGTACACTCATAATACTAATTATTTTCTTTGAATTACATTTATTACAATAGAAATATAAACAAAAAATACACATTGTCCAATTTTTATTAGGGATAGAACTGAATGTGCAAAGGTAAAATATGTCAAGGGATACAAAATAATAATATATCCGACGGTTATATACGTCAAAAAGTAAAAATGTATCAAAGGTAAAATATGTCAATCGATAAAATATGACTAAAGGTCCGTTATGAAGTCATTTATATTATAGTACTTTGGTCTGTTAAAAATTCCAAATCTTTTTTTAAAATAAATTTGTAGCCAGAGCTTTGTAAGACTGAAGTGTTTTGTTGTCAATCTTAGGGACCATACAAAAAAAGCTTTTTGACATTAAAGCGGTTTTTTGCTGAGTGTAAGCAGTTGGCTGTGTGTCGCTGGTTCGATTCTCGCATGGAACAAAATTTAATAAGACCTACAGGTAGTTTTCATTCAGAACGGAAAACTCTCAATAACGAGGTGGTCGATTATGCTCATATGATAGAACTAGCATATGAGTATACTGCCTGGCTGCTGGGCATCAGGTCCTGAGTTCGATTCCCCATCGTAAAAAAATAAAATCGGAGCAGTCTTTGGAGACTGCCGATAGAAGTGAAAACAAAAAGTACCTACTCAGGCCCCGCCCGTCGTAGTACTGGTTATGCCCCGCGCATGCCTATGTGGTGCTACGCCGTAGTGGATGCTACGAGTGCTACGAACGGCTACAAAGTGTGACCGCACGTTACGTTACGTGACGATGAGTTCAATGTTTTTCCTTCACCCAAAAAGTGCTTAACGTGCCTACAGAAGTTTTCTCTTCAAGAACAAATGCCGCATCTTTTAGTTTTGACACCAAAAAGAAAAAAAACTACACAGACAAAAAAACTCCACACAAAACAAATTGTTTACTTCTAAAACTGACTGTCTAGTTAAATCATATTTTCTAGGAAGAATGATGTAACCCGCAAATGTGTGAAGTGGCGAAAAAGTTTAAAAGTAACTAATGGCGCCGTGCCAACTGACAGCATTCCGCTCCGTCTAGACGAGTAGGGGCGGCCATTTTGAATTTACTGTCACCGTTTGTGGAATGGCGGTATGTTTGGATAGGTTAGGTTTTGCGAAACAGTTTATTAGTCTTTTGTGAGTGGTGATTTAGGTAGAAATAGTTTGAGGTTTTAAGATAGATAAGTAAAATAGTTATTAGTTTTACTTTGGCAAATTAAATACGTTTGTGTTAAAAGTGACTTGGAAAGCACGTCAAGCCGTTGGTCCCGGCTGTCATTTCTAGATCTTTGACAGTCCTTACAGGTAGTCAGTGGTACGAAAATCTGACAACCAGTCTTACCAAGGGGTAAGTATTACCCAGAAACAGGATTGCGGGGGTCAGATAGGCAGTCGCTTCATAGAAAAATATTTGTATTCAGCTATATCCGATTGGACTGGAAGCTGACTCAAACATAGTTGGGAACAGGAAAGGCAGATTATAATGAATGCCGTGGGTGGGGTTCGAACACATGACCTGCTTATCAAAGTGACATTATAATCTATAGTCTAACTATAGTCTATATAGTCTATATATATAGTAATATATAGTCTATAATCTATAGTCTATATAGTATATATATTATATCTATAGTCTGTATAGTCTATATATATAGTCTATAGTATAACTATAGTCGTTTTTAACTGTGTTAGTTTTCTACCACAACACATTTTTAACCACACTTACAGTATGTCAAAAATAACGAAAATACTAAATGTACAAACAAATTAAATATAAAAAACTAAAGAAAATAATTAATAGTATCATGCTTGTAATATACACACATTAAGTAAATGAAAAATAAACAAACTTAATCATTTTCTTTTCGAAACAGGCTTCAAATAAAATAATACTGTTTTATTTATTTGCTCAAACGTTTTAATTATTCAGTAACACAAATTATAATGAAGCCCGAATTAATAGACTTGTCAACATTCCAAATTTTCTGTTGAAAAGCGGTGATTTTAGTAAAAGTTGGTTGACAGTGACATTGATCATGGTTAAGTGATAACATCGTACTGCTTAAATGGGGTAAGCAGTAAAGCTTTATTTAATACGTAATTATTAAAATCTAGGCAGTAAGGATTTTAGAAGTGGTGGGTATAGCTTCAATAAGTATAATAAGTATTTGTTGATGGTTTCTAATGGAGGAGCTCGTGGCTAAATAATAACTGCCGGTCGATCTTGCGGTTAAGCCGTGCTTGCCTAAGTTAGTCTGTGGATGGGTGACCACCCATTACATATCGAGTTTCCTCCGTGCCTCGGAAAGCACGTCAAGCAGTTGGTCCCGGCTGTTATTTGTAGATCTTTGACACTCGTTACAGGTAGTCAGTGGCCCAACCAGTCTTATCAAGGGGTATCGTATTACCCAGTACTAACTGGGTTGTGGGGGTCAGATAGGCAGTCGCTCCATGTAAAATACTGGTATTCAGCTGCATCCGGTTAGACTGGAAGCGGACCCCAACATAGTTGGGAAAAGGCTAGGCAGATGATGATGGTTTCTAAAGTTCATATTATTTACTAGCTGTTGTTCTTTCACGTGAAATTATACGTAGGTTAAAGAAATCTATTTTCCCCGTTTTTGCAACATTTTTCATTGATGCTCCGTGCCTTTTGGTTGTTGCGTGATGTGATAGCCTAGAACCTTCCTCGATAAAAGGGCTATCCAACAATAAAATGTATTTTTTCAATTCAAACAAGTAGTTTCTGAGATAAGCGCGTTCAACCAAACAAACTCTTCAGCTTTATATTATTAAGTACAGATACAATTTTTATTATAATTTTTATAATCGTGATCTATGGTGGTAACTCCTTCCAACCATCATTTACAAATGTATTTCATTTAAAAAATAATAGCAAACGATAAAACAGTATTTTTTTTTACTCATAATCTCCATCGAAGTATAAAATGTTGAGCATAACAAAATAAAGGTTTATTTTCCACAACATTTCACTAAAACATAACCAAAAAAAGCTTATTAAAATAAAACATCTGTTTTTAACATTAAAGAACCCTTTGTAAATCATTCTTAACATTTTTCAGGAATTTGGACCCTATTTGTAACATCAAAAACGTCGGACTTTGATGAAAAAACAAAAATTAATTAACAAAATAAGAAGATTATACTGAAAATTGTCGCTTTGCAAAAGTCCTGTGATTATTAATTAATTTCAGGTTCAATATTTATTTGGTTGTGACGGATTTTATAAGAAAAACATTAAAAGTAGTAACCGATATTTTTAAATGAACGAATGAATGCAAATGCATGAAAAAAAAAAAGGAAAATTAAAAAAATTAAAAAAAAAAAAAAGCAAAAAGCATTTTTTTTTTTTTTTTGAATTTTTTTCATTTTCTTTTTAGGTTTTTTTTTTTTTTTTTAATTAATGAATGAAATGCTTTTTCTTTCTTTAATGAACATCACGCCTGTTATCCCCGAAGAGTTCTGCAGAGGTGTACGTACTAGTACACCGACATATTGCTTTAGTTATGTTCCCATAAGGAGATCCTATTACCATCATGACGACCCGAATGGTGCAGCGGTAGTGGGGCTGCCTTACGTTTTCAGGGTCCCGGGTTTGTATCCCGGTAGGAGCAAATGTTTGTGTGATAAGCATGGACATTTTTGTTTCCGAGTCATGGATGTATTTTAATGTTAACATAATATAATTTATTTGCATCAGATACAACGATCCATAACTTATAATGTACACCACACACAAACACATACACACACACACATACACACACACCACATATACACACACACACACACTTATATTATGCATAATAGCTATGTATTTACAAACACAAAGTCTAGTAGAAAGAAAGAAGAATAAATAAAAAATCTTTATTTATCGCAGGGACATGACATGCATACAAAATTTAAAAACATAACAAACATTCATAGTAGACACACACTAGACACACATTCATAGTAGACATTCGTAGTATATCAACTATCTGGTGTGCACGACACAAGCCTCGTTGCTTAGTGTGGAACTAGATGGCGCTGTGTGTAATGTCCAGCGATATTCATTTTTCAACCTGGCACAAATCCAGACCGTGACCATGGAAGCTTCTGAGAAATTTCTGATGAGAAAACCCAATAACACTGTTGCCCTACTTGGGAACCTCATGCATAACTGTCGGGTTATTTTAAAATTTAATGTTGTCTTCAAAAATCACGCGTGAAATCATGTTATACCGGATGACGTTTTTATCACTTTCCAAAAAAATGGGTGAACGGAGTAGAAGCTTATGGCATACCTAGTTTTTTCTTTTCATTTTTCTACAATTTAGAAAAAAATCAAAAACGCTACAAATTTCAAGTAAACTTTTCATATTAGAACAAAGAAAGAGAAATTTTGAAAAAAAAACAAAAAGAAATCGAATTTAAAAAAAAATCAAGAGAAATCGAAATTTAAATCATACGCGTATTGCGTATGATATAACAAAGTATGCCATTTGCTTCTACTCCGTTCACCTATTATACCCATTTTTTGGAAAGTAATAAAAAAGTTATCGTGTAGTATGACCACTTCAAGTTAGCAGTTCAACGTGGCGTTGCTTGTCAAGAACATCGATATTATGTCAATGTTGGTACAGACGCCAGAACATGAAGCTACCTGAAACTGTAATTTTTTTTCAATCAACATTGAACCTAAAACTTTAACAATAAAGATGAAAATCTATTAAGGCGACTACAGGAGCTAAATTAGCAACCCTATTGGTGGTGGTTCAAACTTTACTTGAAATACTGTTAGAATAAAGTTCTAATCAGCTTGCACTACAAAGTGGTTGTTACGTCAGTGTTTTTTTGCGATTTACAAAAAATGTATTGATTGGACTAAAAGAATGAAACACTATCATGCTATATTGCTTGTAGAATGATTTGTCAAAAAATCAGAATGATTGCATGAATTTTACTATGTTTTTACTCGTTAAAGTAAATTATTAGAGACTAGCGGACGTCACGCGGTTTCACCCGCGTAGTTCCCGTTCCCGTGGGAGTACGGGGATAAAATATAGCCTATGTCACTCAAGGTGAATGTAGCTTTCTAAAGGTAAAAGAATTGAAATCGGTGCATTACTTCCGGAGATTACCCCCTACATACAAACTTACAAACAAATGTTACCTCTTTATAATATTAGTATAGAGTATTAGATTATAGTAGGTATAGATAGGTTCATGATCGAGTATAATTATTTGTTTTATGTTTTCAAAACACTATCATACTAGCATATATCCTGAAGAATATCGTATATTTTTCTGGTTTTGTTTATTGATGTGAATCATTTGCTTTTTTGCATTATAAAACACGCGTTTAGCTCCTGTAGTCCCCTTAATCTATTATTAATTAAAGTTTGACAGACTGTTGTCGCTTGATGTGCCGGCCGTCTGCACATTTTTTTTAGTTCTGTGTTTTCCCGCCTGTACAGATAAGTTGGTAGAAGTGTATTATTCTACTTGCAGCTTATTATTTCGAAAGATAGGAAACTTTTTTAACTTTATGAAGTTGAAAAACGACAGAATATTAAAAAGTTACAACTCAGAAAGTTACACAACTGTGTAACTTTTCAGTTGTAAGTTGCCTATTTGTTCAAGTCAACTTGTTATAATGTTTACTTACTTACAATGGTTTGTTTCTTCTTTTAGCTATCAGGTCATTTTTAATACTTGTAGCATCTTCATTAATTATTTATTAATATTATAGTTATTACTCTAAATTCTTAAAGCTAATCTGAACAATATGCAAACTGGGCAAGGCCCTACCAATAACTATTGTTATACTAAGATATATAGTATATTTAGTGAACTTAGTATGTAAGATATATCTATACATACTAAGTTCACTAAAGTAATAACTATAATATTAATACATAATCAATGAAGACACGTAATTTAAGCTTTAGGTTCTCACGGCAAGCCTGCAGATGTTTTATTGCAGGTTTCATGCAAGGATAACAATAGATAATGGTAGGGCCTTGCCCAGTTTGCTTATTGTTCATATTAGCTTTAAGAATTTAGAGTAATAAATATAATATTAATAAATAAACGCTACATACTAACAACACATAACATTATATGACGCCTGTAATTAGGTATAATACTACACCGATATTTCGACAGTTATGATTAATTTATTTCTTTTAATTATTAGGGACAAAAAAAACAGTTACATATTCAGGTTTAAAATTATGAGTTACATAAATTAGTAAACATATAACCCACACCATTGTTCACGGATTAATATATGAACAAATAAAGAACGGAAAGATAATTTTGTTGAATTAATTATTTTAAGTTAAAAATTGATCCAACTGATAGTAGCGATGGCCCAGTGGTGGTGGCCTCGACTTACGAACAGTAAGTCGTGGGTTCGAACCCAGACAGGCGCATTACTTTGTGTAATTTATTTCACCACCACTGCCCTCAAAACGGTGAAGGAAAACATCGTGAGGAAACCGGCATGTCCTAGAACCACACATCACCAACCACACATGTGACATCTACCAATCCGCACTGGGCCCGCGTGGTGGATAATCGCCCATTACCTCTCATAGAGAGGAGGCCGGGTCCCAGCAGTGGGAACATTAATAAGCTGATGATGATGATGATGAGATTAAGATTGTGGCAAAAGAATAATGATAGCCAGTGTTTTAAATTAGTTACTAGAAAGAGAGAGGATATCTATGTCCATGTTTAGGTATGTATGTAATAGGGCCTCAGGAATGCTGAGTAGGTACGAGTTCCTGGGCTTCCCAAGTTCGGCAACTCAAAGAGTTATTGGGTTTTTTATCAGGTATTTCTCAGTAACAGTCTGGAGTTTGAATTTGGGCCTGGTTGATGGAAATAGGCTCGCCCCCTATTGCATGGGACTAGAACATTATTGGCGAAATGTGATTATACTATTAGGTCCACCTCTGCCTTAACCTTAGTGGATTATATGCGTGATGTTATGTGAAATACACTACTACACTACACTTCAACAGCCCATAACGTCCACTGCTGGACATAAGCCTCTCCCATGATGGGAGGAATTTGTCGTAATCTCCACGCTTGGCAGGCGGATTGGAGATCGCAGTGATGAAAGACTAACAGAAAACGCAGCTGCCCATTCTCTGGTCTACGGAGGCGCAAGGTGTTCTGCCTCAGACATTAGTCGCCTTATGAGTGTAATGGGTTGGTTCTATTCTACTCTGCCGGATACCACACGGCTTATATGAAATGTGAAATGTAATGATAAAATACGCTTGTCAATTGAAATTAATGATACTTTACATTTGAGTGGTTAACATTATTATTACTAAGTTAAGTCTCACACCCGTATCTGTAAACAAATCATAGTGATTACTTGAGTAAAAGTCATTATTTATGATACAATTTTTATGCAAGCAAGCGGTGGACAGCGGGAGTAAACCTTAGTAATTGCTTGCAGTTAGAACTGTCAAAAGTTAGAATAGGCTATTTTCCACCATCAATAAATTACAATCTATTTAGTCCGTCAGTTAGAGTATTGGAAAACAATCGAAATGTATTTTTTGTTTTTGTAAATCAATGAATATTGACAAAGATAAAACACATCAAAACTCGGGAGTGGGGCGTCGTGACGTTACAACGCACTAAAAATTATAGCACAGCGTGCGTATTGAGAATTTTAAAAGCGTCGTATCTTCGTCAATTTTGGTTTACGTAACAAAAGAAAAAATACGTGTCAAATATTTTTTGATAATCTAACTGACAGATTATTTCGTTTTTTTCAGAACACAAGCCCTTTGCTTTCTTTGATGCTTACCTCATTTAAATTCTTCTAATGTTGGCATAAGTAAGTTACTTAAACTCAATTTATAACTTCTAATTGATTAAAGATACGGGTGTCAGAGTGTGGGAGTTATAATTCGTAATAGTGGAATATGCATAAATTTTCTTTTTTTTTATATCGATACGAAATGTTAAAGTACTATAAAAATAATGACAAAAAGCGAAAACAAGACATAAATCGGCCAAACAACACAAAAGTTATAACCATTTAAACTTTTGTTTCTAAGTATCTCTTTCTAGATAAATGGAATTTAGTATGGATTTTGTACGTCGATGCAGCGAATGACGTCATTCACTGTATCGGATCTCTCTGTCTAATCAGCAGTTTCAAATGCTTGTATCTTAGTAGGATTTTTAAAAAATAATGTCACTTTGCTATTTCTGATGTTATTACACTTTGTATAGAGTGATAAAAAAAAAACAATCATGCATATACCCTATTGAAATTAATGTTCAAACATAAAAGCTACTCGATTCAGTAAAGAAAGGCTTAAGGTAATCAAAGCCACTGAATAAAAAACCTCCGTCCAATATACCAGCATTTAATCAAAACACAAATTAAATTAATCCTATTATTTGGTACCCGACCTATCAAAAAGGAATCAATTTGATATTTGTGCCAATTTTCCTTGTTTTCCTATCGTTTTAGGGTTCCGTGTAAAATTTCATTTAATTTATTCAATAACAATAACAATTGTGTCTGAATGCGTTACATAAATAGGTTTAAATTAGTTAAATAAACAGAAAAAAACACAACTTAGTCGAGTTGTGTTTATATTTAGAAAAATATACCATCACTAAACCAAATAAAATTGATAAAAAACACAATTATAAACATTATAAAGTAAAAACTATGAAAATATTCAAAAATGTCACCGAAAACTTATAATCAAATGTCAAAAATTAAAATCATAATTAATACATAAAATCCAAGAAAATATGTCATCAAAATAATAAATAACCACAATGTTCAATAACAATTAATTTTTAAAATAGAAAATCATAACCACAATTAAATTTAAAATTAATTCTTCTAGGTACATAAAAATAATGTACAAGGCACTTGGATGACATTGATAGAGATGTTGATAAACATACTTCATTTGCCTAGCCTTTTTATTTTTATTTTTTAATTTTATTTATTAGGGACAAAAAAACAGTTACATGTTCAGGTTTAAAATTATGAGTAGTTACATAAATTGGTAAACATATAACCCACACCATTGTCCACGGATTAATAAATGAACAAATAAAGTACGGAAAGATAATATTGTTGAATTAATTAATTAATTTTAGATTAAAATTGTGGTGAAAGAATATTGATAGCCAGTGTTTTAAATTTTCCCAACTATGTTGGGGTCGGCTTCCAGTCTAACCGGATGCAGCTGAATACCAGTATTGTACATGGAGTGACTGCCTATCCGACCTCCACAACCCAGTTAGTACTGGGTAATACGGTAGGTACCCCTTGGTAAAACTGGCTGTCAGACTTTTTCGCCACTAACTACCTGTACAGACTGTCAAAGATCGACAAAATGACAGTAAAGTTTGTATAGAAGAGATCGTTTTTATTGACAAGACCGCCCATTGTATCACCCTGTGAAATGTCTTTATTTTATGAATGTTACTTGTTTGGTGTGCATAATAAAGAATATTCTATTCTATTCAAACTCAAACTCAAAGCATTTATTTCAATTATATCATTACGGCACTTTTGCATGTCAAAAATACAAAAAAAAATAAAGCTACAGTCCCAGTCACAAGACATAATAACTTGAGAAAGTACTGTAGTTGCCAATGATATTATATAGTAAAAAGAGGTAGATATCGCACTAGCACGCACAAATTGTTGAGGACAAAGTGATACAATTGTTGCACTTTGATAGCTAGCTATCTCTTTCTATCTTATACGTTCCGTATTATCTATCGCTGTCGTAGTTTTAAATTACTCGCAACGATATCTGAACGCCATTCAGTATGAACATGGCGTATCTTCTCTATAATACCATTGGTAGTTTAGTTGCCCATTCCCTAGCGTAGATCTCGATGGAGAAGAACGGGCAAGAAACTCCATGGACACTCTTTTTTAATCAAAATATTGTTACAAAATCTTGGTTACATCATTCATGTTGAGATTATACATGTGAGAACGATGTAGAAAGACGTGCACATTAAGAGCGGATTCTCATTGTTCGGAACCCAAGTGATACGAGCCCGGCTCGCTCTTGACCCGGTTTCTGTGAGTAAACATCAATAAGTATCGATAAGGATAATATTATTATTTTGGGCAAAAAGAGACACTTTTGTGTTTGTTTATCTGGTTCACCCCTTTCTCGAAAACCATTTATTGGTTATTGGATGAATTTCTAAATAAAGATCTCCATGGTTACTCTTGGGGCAGTTAAAAATAGAAAGGATTGTTTTTGTGGATTCATCCGTTTACTGAAAACAATCCCGGGACAAATTTATTATCCTTTTTGATGAAAATATGCAGACGTCGAAACGTGTTGTTGTTGATAGTACGACGACGTCGTCATCATCATCATCATCATCATCACCAGCCTTTTAATGTTCCCACTGCTGGGACACAGGCCTCTCTATAATACGTACATAGTCATAAAACGTGAATGAGTGTATATAGGTAATAAATAAGAAGTTGACTGATGCAAGTCGCACGGGGCCGGTCAATGTGGCGACACTTGGGGGAGGCCTATGTCCAGCAGTGGACGTCTTTCGTCTGAAATGATGATTATGATGATGATGACGTCTCCTTGGTTTAGTGGTAGCAAGCGTGACTGTAGATTATAAGGTTCCGTGTTCGATTACCATGTTGGGCAGAGTGTTTTTCTTAATGGATTTTCTTTGTAGCAGCTAAGGAGTCTGAATTTGAGCCCGGCTGATGGACATAGGCTCGGTCCTTATTAAATGGTACTTAAGCATAACTGCAATGGTGAATTGTGAGTGAACTATTAGCGGGAATAATTTAGCAGTATATTAAGTTACATGACAAAAAAAACCGGCCTAGTGTCTCGCCGAATTTCATGATTCTAGGTCAACGGGAACTACCCTATAGGTTTTCGACCCAAAACCTATAGGGTACTTCCGGTTGACCTTGAATTGTAAATTTTGGTTAAAAGCAAGGTCTTACAGTACAAGTAAAGGGAAAATTCCAACGAAAAAAAAAATGGAAAATTAATTAATGGTAAATTTTGATACAAATTTTCACGAAAATCCAAATTTGCCCATATCTTTTTATCGTGTTGACTCAGGACCTCGATTTTTATACACCTAATAGGGACTATAGACTTCAGTATCTGGTATACATTTCAATTTGCTAGGTACACCCGTTCCTGAGAAAATCGGTGGTGACAGAGACGGTGGTGGTGGGGACAGACAGACGGACAAGAGATTGATCTTTTATGGGTTTCTTTTTTTACTTTTTGAGGTACGGAACCCTAAAACCTAAAATCCAAATCGTCTGTCAAATCCGTTCCACAATATAAAGGTACTCCCACACATGCAAACGCTACGTCCCTTTTAAAACCGCAGTCTCTCGCCCTGGGGAGGCACTCGACGGTGCTTCTAACACTCGCACGACACTCGTGTGTGTGAAGTGGCCATTACGCTCGCTACTATGACATATTGCTTCTTTGTTTTAGAGCTAGCGACGGAATATTTATAGAGAACTATGAATTTAGTGTCGTGTTTTTTTAACGGGTTGCTGAGGGATTTTATGGGGGTTGAAAGGGTTGTTGTTTTAACGTTATCATTGTAAAATACTTTAAGTTTTTATAAAATAAAAATCTTTAATTTTTAAAATACTTTAATAGTTCTGTTCTGTTCTGTTGTTCTGTAGCCGTTGGGTCCCGGCTGTCATTTGTATATCTTTGACAGTCGTTACAGGTAGTCAGTGACCAGAAAGTCTGACAACCAGTTTGACCAAGGGGTACCGTATTACCCAGTACTAATTGGGTTATGGAGGTCAGATATGCAGTCGCTCCATGTAAAATACAGTTATTCAGCTGCATCTGATTAGACTGGAAGCCGACTGCAACATAGTTGGGAAAAGGCAGATAATAAATAGTTCTGTAACCTATGCAAAGCTTTAAAAATAGGGTTATCAATTAGGTATAGTTTAATTGAAAGTCGAAAGACATCGAAAATATGGTAACTTTCCCATTTCGACAACTAAACAAAACACTTGCAAACAAAAGGAAAAATGTCCCAACTCGTAACTATTTTTTTAATCTTCATTATACATTGACTCTTCCCTCCGCGCACTCACTTCCCTCCGCGCACTCGATCGGTTTGGATGCGATCTATTTCGCTGTCGATTTTAATTACGATTTTCGTGTTCCGTGATCGATTCCTGGCTCGTGAGTTGTTCCTAGTTGTGTACTATTGTGCTAAGTGCTGGTATCGTAAGTTTTTTAGTGTTTTTACGTCGGTTTTACTGGTATTTTAGTTAATTTCGTTTACTTTCGGTGAGTACATTTACTTTTTTTGGTGTGTACCTCGAAATAATTTTATCGTCCGTTAATTCTGTTACTTTTCTTACGTTCTAATAGTTTGTTTGAATTTCATAATTTATAATATGTTATCCATTAATGATGACCCGCCTGACCGTGGCAGAGATGCATTCCATACACCCGGGTCGCCGACGACCTCCGCTAGTTCAACAAAACGTTTGTTTCGCGAAATGTCACCTTCGTACATATCGCCCGAGGAAAGGTCAAAACGGCTTCACACATCCGACTCAATTGAGAAATCTTCGCCAATATTAAACGTCAGTACTGCGAGCAATGACAATTACTGCGATTTAGTCTCACAGGCGTCTGCATTTCTTTCTAAAATTAACGACCTTGTTAATGATCAAGGGCAATGGGCAATGATCATTAATGTCGCAAATAAATCCGCTATCATGGACATGACTCAGCGCGTAACGGCCATCGTTTCTTTGTTAGCCATAAAATCATCCTCCAATGAAACTAAATTAGCCAATACGAAACGCGAATTGGATATAATGAAATTAAATCGTAATACTAATAATGTCAATACTAGTGATTGTAACAAATCTTCGTATGCGGATTCTTTGAAACTTCGTCTACCTAAAGTTGCGCCAGCCGTGGAGTCCCGCGTTCCCCTTCCGTGCGTCGTCGCGTACCCTACAGCTGACCGGTTAGCCGATTACTCGTCATCGTCCGCGACTAAACAAGCGCTTATGAAAGCGATTAAGCCTAGTGACGACGGATTTCAAATTGTAGGCGTTAAGAAAACCGCGAAATCTGGCGTTGTATTACGTGTCGCTAATGACAACCAAATAAAAAAATTGCAATCGGTCGATGCTATTAGGTCCGCCGGCTTAAGACTTGAAAAACCGAAAGGCCGAAGGCCTCGTATATTAGTTAAGGGCGTCCCATCCTCAATGGAAGACAATGCTTTTCTGCACGCGTTATACCGTCAAAACATTAAAGACGAGCTGCCAATAAATGAGGATGATTTTATTAAGTCGACTAAAATTATTCGTAGGCGTTCCTTAGATAACGGTCGCAAGTGGATAGGCGTTGAAATCGAGTCCACAGCTCGAAAACAAACATAGTGTCCACCAAAGATAAATTATTTATTGATTGGGCGACTTGCCGTTTCATCGATGATGTCGAAGTAGTTAGTTGTTTACATTGCCAGCAGTTCGGTCACGTTAAGAAACACTGCGTTAATAAATCACCTACCTGTGCTAACTGCTCGGAAGCACATGAAACAAATAACTGCCCGCACAAGGATAATTTAAATTACATACCGACTTGCGTGGCGTGTAAACGTTTTAAAAAACCGTTTGACCATCGTTGCGGGTCCCCAGAGTGTACCACTTACAAACTTAAGCTCGAACAGTTAATCCTCAATACCAACTACTAAAATAATGGATAGTTTAACTATAGGACAATTAAATCTCCACAACGATAGGGTGGCGACCTCTGAATTAGACAAATTAATTATCGATTATAACTTAGACATAGTACTTGTTCAAGAACAATACCAGAACGCTCACTTACGTCACAAAGTAGTTCAGCTGGACAGCAAAGCACGAGCCGGAATTTACGCGGCGCGTTCTTCTAACTTTACAGTAACGTCTTTGCGTAACCTCATGACGCCCCACTGTGCCGTTGCGGAAGTCTCATCAGCTTCTTTTAAAGTTTACGTTGTGAGCTGTTACTTTCAATACTCAGACCCTGTTGCACCTCATATACATAACCTCCGTCACGTCTTACAGTCACTCGCGGGCAGTAAAGTTATCGTTGGCGCTGATGTTAACGCGTCATCGTCTCTGTGGTATGGCAAGGTTAGGTCAACGGATTTCGACCGACGTTGTGCTGTTGAAGATTTTATAGCAGAAATGAACCTATCAATTCATAATACCCCTGATGCACCACCTACTTTTTGCAGCCCAATGGGCGAATCTTGTATTGACGTCACACTTTCTAGTGCAGACGTACGATTGGATAGGTGGCGTGTCCTACCAGATGCGTCTTGTAGTGATCATCGCCTGATCGTGTACGAATTTGTTCCGAGGTCTACTCAAGGTCCATCTCATATCACTGGTAATTTTAGATATAAAAGTAAAGGCGCGAATTGGGAATTCTTTGGCTTGCTTTTTGCGTGTCACGCCAAAGACTTCACTCGTGATGGGCTGTCAGCTGAAGAAAGTGCTGAAATTATGTCAGACACCTTCGCTTACTGTGCTGACATCGCCATTGGTCGCGCATCTATGACCAACATCCATAGATGTGATTGGTGGTGTGACTACTTAATTGAGCAGCGTAAAAGCTATCGCCGAGCGCGCAGACATTTAAACAAGCTTAGAAAACAAAAGGTCACCGGAGACCCACTTAACTTTGCTTTAAATGCATTTAGAGTTGCCAAGTCCCGCTACAGAGCATCAGTGGAAAAGTCTAAGGGTAATTTACTGCGAAAAATAGTAGAAAAACTAGATAAAGAAGGGCCGTGGTCTCCTTTGTATCACGAGTTCAAAGCTAATCAATCAGTCGACCTGGCGTTTGTCCAGAACATTAAAGTAAATAATAGACACACGACCGGTATTGAGGAAACAACCGAAGTTCTATTAAATAGTCTGATACCTGATGATTCGCCAGTAAATGACAATGACTACCATCAGCAGATCAGAGCGTGGGCATCTGTGCCACCTGAATCACCAACGTCAGACCTTCCATCCATTGACGAATTCATTAATCTTGTCAGGAAACTGCCTCTTAACAAATCATCAGGTGAAGATAAAATATCTAATCGGATGATAATAGAAGCTTGTAAAACAGCGGGTGACGCCATTTTATCTGTTTTCAACCGATGTATTGCGGACGGCGTTTTTCCTCGTGTATGGCGACGTGGCTTTATACGAATAATTCCAAAAAGTGGTGATAAGCCACCAGACGACCCTAAGTCGTACAGGCCCTTAACCCTACTGCCATCTTTGGGAAAACTCCTGGAGCGCCTTATCGTTCCACGTTTGCTGCCAGACGGGCCAAAGTTTCATAACAACCAATTCGGTTTCACCGTGGGAAAATCTACCGTAGACGCGGCACTTTCTGTTAGAAAAATTGTTAATAACTCGGAACACAAGTACGTGGTTGGAATCTTTTTAGATATTTCCGGGGGCTTTTGATAACGCATGGTGGCCGATGCTACTACTTAAAATGAAGAATCGCGGCTGCTATAAAAACATATATAATCTTGTTTATTCATATTTTTTAAATGGTTCCGTGAAACTAAAACTCGGACATCATTCTATGTCAAAGTCCCTTACCATGGGATGTCTTCAGGGCTCGGTAATCGCTCCGTATCTGTGGAATTTAGGTTTCGATGATTTTGTCGCGATTCCTCTCCCACCCGGCTGTCGGCCGTCATTAACCGGTTACGCGGACGACGGCCTGCTGCTCATTCAGTCGAGTACTCGGGCTGGACTCGAGAATTTAGCTGACACTTGCCTACGATTAATATCTCAGTGGGGCGATCGAAACCGTCTGACCTTTGCACCGCAAAAAACTTATCAACTAATTTTAAAAGGTAATCTTAAATCGTGGCCTAGTATTAAATTTAATAACGTTCCCGTGAAAAGAAAGCAGTCCGTGTGCTACCTTGGTTTGGTCTTAGAGAAGAATTTTTCATTCATAGATAAAAACTGTCGGTGAAAAAGCTAAAAAGAACTTTTATGCCTTAACTAGAATATCCAAATCTACGTGGGGTCTGTCATTTCTAACTTTAAAGACCATTTATGGGGCTACCTATTTGGGGTGTATGTGCTACGGGGCACCTGTTTGGGCCGATAGGGTCACCATAGGAGCGGTACGACGTAAATTGCTTCAAAGCCAGCGTTTGGCTTTGATATTCTTATGCAAAGCGTATAGGACGGTTAGTACTGAAGCCTTACCGGTACTTGCAGGTGTACTTCCAGTCGATCTTGAAGTGCAGCGACGGGCTGCAATGTACTATAACGCGCGTGAGACCACGGACGCAGACTTTTTAACCCTACGTGACCGTGATAAGATTTCTAGATTATTCAAACCACAGACCGACGTCTGGGAGGAACTTTTGTCTGAATGGCAATGTAGGTGGGATAATTCCATCAAGGGCCGACACTTCCACCAGTTCTTTCCATCCGTTCGTGAACGGCTGGCCAGGACATGGCTGGAGGTTGATTACTGTGTTGCTCAATTTCTCACCGGTCATGGTAACTTTAAGAGTATTTTCCTTCAAGCTTGTTGACTCGCCTCTTTGTCAATGTTCCACATCTGACTGCGAATATGAACAATCAGCACATCATATTTTATGGGAGTGCAGTCTTTGGCAGAATGAACGCAATATTATGTTGGATAGTGTACAGGTTACATCCGGAGTTATTTACTACACAGACCTTGTAGAAACTAGAACAAATTTCCGTTCGTTCAAGCGTTTTTGCCATACCTATTATTGGAATCAAATATAACTGCTCACAACTTAGGACCCATTAATGTTAATATTTTATCCGTGGTGCTAGGCAACTGGGCCTATCCCAGTTGTGAACGTCCCTTTGCGCCTATTGGCCTTGTTTCTTTGTGTCTCCTGCTGATATGGAGGGAAGTGGAAATTACAGATTTTCCTACTCCTCCGCTATACTTTTCTGATTAATTTCGTTGCGGGATCCAAGACAGTTAAATTCATTCTCTGGGACTTCGTCGAGCTTCATTGTCTCGGCGCTTTTCTGGTGGTCGTCACTGTTGATTCTGGCTTTCAGGAGTTACAGTGGTTGGGAACAGTGTGGCGGGCTATACATTGACTCCCATTTCGTCAACCAAAAATTTCAACTTTTGTTGATGTTACTATTTTTAGTCTCTAGGTTTGAAGTTTACGAGAGAACTAAATTTAGAATTAGAACAGAAAGTACTAAGAGAACAGAATCAAGAAGGTAACGGAATAGAATGAAAATATTTTATTCTGTAAGTAGGATATTGTGTGTGTAATCAGTTGTGGTATGGGCATCTGATGCTGAGGAATGAGGAAAATGTCGTTAGGAAAGTTTTGAGTATGAATGTGGATGAGCGTAAGAGTTGAGGAAGACCAAAGAAACGATGGATGGACTGTGTAAAGAAAGATATGGCAAGAAAGGAGGTGTCTGATGAGATGACGAGTATCAGAGAAGTATTGAAGAAGAAGATATGCTGCGCCGACCCCAAATCAATTGGGATAAGGGTAAGAGAATTATGATGAAGTAGGATATGGATGAGAGCAGCGGTGGCCCAGTGGTGGCGGCCCCGACTTATGAACAGTAAGTCGTGGGTTCGAACCCAGACAGGCGCATTACTTTGTGTAATTTATTTCATTACCACTGCTCTCAAAAGCGGTGGAGGAAAACATCGTGAGGAAACCGGCATGTCCTAGAACCAAAAAATTCGAAGACATGTGACATCACTGGGCCGGCGCGTTGGATTATAGCCCAGCTCATGGAGAGGAGGCCTGCGTCCCAGGAGTGGGAACATTAATAGGCTGATGATAATGATGAGGATATGGAAAACAATTTAACACTTCATATTTTAAATGGATCAACCTGGATCTTTAATAAAAACAATATGACCAAAATACGTCCGTGCCAGCGAGCTATGGAGAGGAGCATCCTTGACATCAAGCTCATGGACAAACAGAACAGCAAGAAAATCAGTTTTGTGACTGATTTTCTTGCTGTTCTGTTTGTCCATGAGCGACGAGTGATCACAGAAGTCACGAAAGAGTGTCACGAAAGTGATAGACGCTGTAACACACGCGGCGATTAAAGTGGAAATGGGCTGGACACATCGCTCGCTATCCACAAGAAAGATGGTCTAAGTGAGTAACAAAATGGAGAGGCCCTGGCAGTAAAAGAGCAAAAGGCAGACCACAAGATCGCTGGGTCGACGAAATACTAAGATTTGCAGGAAGCCACTGGTTGGAAGCGGCGAACACCAGAAAAAAATAGAAGCAGTTGGAGGAGGCCTATACCCGAAAGGCGCAATGACAGAAACATATCAATTTAGAAATTGTTGTTTTCTTGTACAAATTTTGTTTAATTTTCTTTTGTTACTGTTTTGGAAATAAAAAGGCTTATTATTATTATTTTAAACATAAGATTTCCAACCTGACGTACCCCTAAGAGAAATTGACACTTTCAAAGTCAGGTCTTTGAACTTCTTACATTAAAATACATCTTGCAACAAAACTGTAACTACCTTATGTTACAGACTTGATAGCAGAAATAGTTAGACTAGCATCCAGGACCCAGTGATTTACCCTAAAAAGCGTCCCAAGAAGCTCCACAACGATTCAGTTTGCCCAACTATTTTGCTGAACGAGCTAATATTACAAACTATCTGTTGACAGCAACTTCAGTTGCATACAAACTTCAACCCCGTGGAACTTCCTCGAAGGAGGGGAGTAGTTCCGGGAGACCTTTCTTAGTGCACCTCCATGTTATATTCTCTGCAAGGAATATTTTCTGCCAGAGTTCTTAGTAGGTATTTAGACGTTCTCTTTTGTCACATTTAGGTGCTAGATTAGTTTTTACTTCTTTTTCTTTTTCTTCAACCCTTGGCTACCCAATTAAATGCTGAGTTTTTTTTAAGTTTTTACTTAAGGGATCGTTAAAGTTTTATTCAATACTGCGGCTATGAAGTCTGCGTGGAGTTTAGTAATAGGGTAGACGACACACCAATCAATGGGGAATTTTCCACTGACGTTTGTTACAACGCTTCAGTATATATCAATAGATGGCGCTGATCAGCTTTAGGGAATATTTTTTTAAGCGGCGTTCTAGTAAAATCCAATGAAAAAGAATTCACTACGTAAATAGGTCAATGGTAAAATTTTTTTGCAAGGCAAAAGAAAACTCCTATACACATGTCAAACTCAATATTTATGAAAATTTCTTTATTTCTTTATTTTTCATTCTTTTTATTATTAATTGTTGTATTTAGAGTAAGAACTGTAAAGAACCTTTTTTCTGTCAAACATTTTTAACCTAAAAAGTTTAATGTTCTTTTGCATCACTGAACTGAACTACAAGTTTCTGCATGGTTTTTGCTATTATTCTTCTGAGTATTTATGCGTTACGTCTAAACTCCTGGTGCGTCGAGTCGAGCTTAGGTTCCTCCGTACTTCAATTAAGTCTTTGATTCCCCATTGACATACTTTTTAAGAGCTGTCAAAACGCGGTCTCTCATAGATTTTGTATGGCAATAGCACGCTGTGACGACACTGTTTAGTCAACTCAATGACTCAACTATTTATTGATTTCAAAGCAACTAAAAATCCAATTTGGCAATTAATTGAAAATAAATCGGGTTTTCAGGCCCAAAATAAAGCATTTTTTTATGAGATTTGTGTTTTATGGTGTCATCTACCACAATCATGTCCCACAGGATCGTACTACTGGAAAGTACCCTATGTGTTAATCCAGGATATAAACTATCTGTGTTCCAAATTTAATCTAAATACGTTCAGCAGTTATTGCGTGAAGGATTAATAAACATCCATCCGTCCTCACAAATTTTCACATTTTGGTTTTAAATAGCACTACGATAAGATAAAATTGTACCTGTACTTAACCGTTGTTTTATAAGCTTTTCGATACGTTCAGTAGGCCCAGCACGAACGCGTTCAGCAAACATACTTAATGTAAATTCAAACGATTTCTGAATTGGAAATATTCGTCACGCACGTAATATTGATTTAGTTGAAAGACATTATTGGCATCCCCATCTTCTGCCTGATTTATCCTTATATGGTAGGGTTGGCTTCCAGTCTAACCGGATGCAGCTGAATACCAGTATTTTACATGGAGTGACTGGTAATCTGACCTCCACAACCCAGTTAGTACTGGGTTATACGATACCCCTTGGTAAGACTGGTTGTCAGACTTTCGGGCCACTATCTACTTACCTGTAACGACTGTCAAAAAACTACAAATGACAACAACGACAAAAAAATGGGCTTCTCGTGCTTTCCGTGACACGAAGAAAACTCGGCATGTAATGGTTTTACTACAATAGGGAATATGCATACATTATTTTTTTTTAATTTCGATACGGAATGTTAAAGTACTATAAAAATAATGACAAAAAGCGAAAACAAGACATTAATCGGCCAAACAACACAAAAGTTATAACCATTTATACTTTTGTTTCTATCTCTTTCTAGATAAACGGAATTTTGTATGGATTTTGAACGTCGATGCAGTGAATGACGTCATTTGCTGTATCGAATCTCTCTGTCTAATCAGCAGTTTCAAATGCTTATAACTTAGTATTTTTTATAGATATTATAAAAAATAATTTCACTTTGCTATTTCTGATGTTAATACGCTTTGTTTAGAGCAATGATATAAACTATAGATACGTTGTCCGCACTCTAAAATGACAACATGAAATGAAGCCAATTGGCCACATCGCGCTTAGTTACGCACCAACCTGTCGCGCGACGCTACGTTTGTTTATAATTTAACTAGCTGTTGCCCGCGGCTTCGCCCGCGTGCAGTTCGGTAACTGCCCCACTGAATTATACTAAAGGGATAAATAGTGTTCTACATGTTAATTTAGGTTATAAACTATATATGTGCCAAATTACATAATCATCACAATTTATTATTATCATCACAATCACCATCACTATCACAACCACAATCATTATCACAATCACCATCACTATCACAACCACCATCATTATCCCAATCATTATCACAATCACCATCACTATCACAGTCACCATCATTATCACAATCACCATCATAATCACCATCACTATCACAACCACCATCATTATCACAATCATTATCACAATCATCATCGCAATCACCATCACAATAATCATCATAATCACAATCACCATCACAATCCCCATCACCATCGCTATCACCATCACAATCACCGTCACTATCACAATCACCATCACAATAACCATAAAAATCACTATCACAATCACCATCATCTTTATCACAATCATTATCATCGTAATCACAATCACTATCACAATCACCATCACAATCACCATCACAATCACCATCACCATCACAATCACAATCACCATCACCATCACAGTCACCATCACCATCACAATCACCATCACAATCACCATCACAATCACCATCACAATCACCATCACAATCACCATCACAATCACCATCACAATCACCATCACAATCACCATCACAATCACCATCATTATCCCAATCATTATCACAATCACCATCACTATCACAGTCACCATCATTATCACAATCACCATCATAATCACCATCACTATCACAACCACCATCATTATCACAATCATCATCACAATCACCATCACAATAATCATCACAATCACAATCACCATCACAATCCCCATCACCATTGCTATCACCATCACAATCACCGTCACTATCACAATCACCATCACAATAACCATAAAAATCACTATCACAATCACCATCATCTTTATCACAATCATTATCATCGTAATCACTATCACAATCACCATCACCATCACCATCACAATCACCATCACAATCACCATCACAATCACCATCAAAATCACCATCACAATCTCGATCACAATCACTATCACAATCACTATCATCATTTTAACAATCATTATCATCGTAATCACAATCATCATCATCACAATCCCCATCCTCGTCATCACAATCGTTATCATCGTAATCTCAATCATATTCATCTAAATCACAATCATCATGATCACAATCGCCATCACTATCACAACCACAATCATTATCACAATCACCATCACTGTCACTATCACAATCGCTATCACTATCACAATCTCTCTCTTTCCTCGGCTCTTTTTCCTGGCCAGAGATTTTGCGAACACAAACAGTTTCAAATACTGCTGGATTAAAAATGGAAAAATTTATCTTCGTGAGAAGGATGGTGCACCACATATTTTGATTAAAACTGAAACAGATTTCCCAAGAAAAACCGAGTCAAAGTGACTAGTTAAGTATGATTATGTCATTGATAAATCTACAAAGGAAACATGTTGTAATCATTCCGATCAGCTAATCACACTTAATATTCTAAAAAACCTATACCTCCGTATCACTTGTAAACCTTTTTGCCACAATGTAAATCGCATGCGATTGTCAAAGTTGTTACTGCTCTGTATACAGATTGTCCTACACATGCAAACCACACAGAACTCATACACAAATTATGTTGACACACCATACCACAACACTCACTCTCAATTTCACAATCACACATTCAAACACACGCGCATCATTATCATATTAACACTCTATTATCTCATCTCTCGTTCACTTACCCTCACCAGGCCATATCGTGCAACCTTTTTCACCTCCCACTATAGCGTAAACTTAAAACTAATAATCCATACCGATTTTGTTGGCTTGCCTCAAGCCCACACTGTATTACCACTGCGACTTATTTGTCAACCCTTAGAAATACATTATGAATGAAAATATCGAAATTACACACGAACTAGAACAACTATCAAACTCGTCATCCTATCAGTGTTCCCCAGAACAATGTAATACTTATTTAGATAACGTGGTAAACGGTCTTAATATCTTCCACCTCAATATTAGAAGTATAGGCAATAGTACTAACTTTAATAATCTCTTAATCCTTCTGAACAGAATTAAGGTGCATTTTGATGCTATTGTTTTATCGGAATGTTGGTTGCAAAAATGCCCTTACCTTCCTACTATACCCGGATTCGAAGCATTTCAGTCCAATCACACGAACCAAAACGACGGTATTGTTGTGTATGTTAGGCAAAATCTACGAGTTACTGTCGAAATACCGATATTTACGGATGCGAATTGCTTGATTTTAAAATCCGGCACAGAAACAGCCCTTGTGGCAATATATCGATCTCCATCATTCCGGAATACTAATGGCTTCATTGACTGCCTGGATTTAACTCTGCACTCGTTAATGTCGTTTAAGACTATTATTTTAATTGGCGATATCAATATAAATATCTCCCAAAATGGTAATGACATAAATGCTGACACGTATCTGAACACTGTAGCATCTCATGCAATGCTACCTGCACATTTGTTTCCTACTCGTAACAACGCCTGTCTAGACCACGCAGTTATCAAAACTAACAAACCTGCTATAACCTTGGTTCTTGATTCTACTATAACGGACCATTCTCCAGTGATTGTCTTTTGCAAGCTTGCATTTGATGTTACTAAAACCCCTTCAACATCGTGCCGAGTAGACGTGGATGCATGCGTTTCAGTCCTGCAAACTATAGATTTTACTTCAGTGATGAATTGCGATGATGCAACTAAGGCCGCTACTGATTTCGTTAATATTGTTTCCACAGTGGTCAATAACAACTCTGTTACTAGAATTATCCCAAGTAAAAAAAGGATTATAAAACCCTGGATTACACAAGGGCTTTTGAGGTGCATCCGAAACAGGGATAACCTAAGCCTTCAATCAAAAAGAGACCCTAATAATAGAACATTACAAGTAACATTTAAACGGTACAGAAACTTCTGCAATAATTTACTTAAAAAGATTAAACGAGAATATGAACGAGCTGAGTTTGAGAGACATCGTAGGAATCCTAAGGCTACATGGAATCTTATTAAATCAATATCAAATCTTCAAAACAACAAATCTTCCGCCATTGAACTTTTATCCATTACTCCCAATCCCGCAGATTCAGTGGATAATGTTAATGACTTCTTTGCGAAGGTGGGAAAGAATCTTGCGTCAAAAATAACTAATGAACACTGTGCACGCTCTTCTGATAACAATGCCTGTCCTAACTCCATGGCCATTCTCTCAACAGACTGTGAGGAGATTGAACGCATCATCCTCGGCCTCAGGGCCAATTGCGCTGTTGGTTGGGATGGCATTTCTGCTGCCTTGATCAGGGCTGCCCGGCACACCCTAATACCAATTATTTCCCACATATTTAACCTTGCACTCACATCAGGAGTATTTCCGGCTGTCTTTAAAAGAGCACTAGTACATCCCATCTACAAGAGTGGGGACAGGGGCAGTGTCAATAACTACAGACCGATCTCTGTTCTTACAATTCTGTCCAAAATTCTAGAAAAAATAATAAATAGTCGACTACTTAACTACCTTAACTCACAGAATGTAATTTCAGAGAACCAATACGGTTTTCGATCAGGTAGAAGCACAGAAGATGCCGTCTTAGAAGTAACCGGAACTATAGCAAAAAATATAACGGATAAACTCAAAACATTGGCAATTTTCTTAGACCTATCAAAAGCTTTTGACACTGTCTCTGTTCCCCTCTTGCTTGAAAAGTTGAAGCGAATTGGTGTTAGGGGAGTGTGTCTGGATATTTTCAGGAGTTACCTGAGTGAGCGTTCTCAAACCGTAAAGTTAGGAAATCACGTTAGCAAACAACAATTCCTAACCTACGGAGTCCCGCAGGGTAGTGTCCTTGGACCTACCCTGTTTCTTATATACATAAATGACCTATGTAATCTGGCCCTAACTAACACTAAAATTATAACTTACGCGGACGATACCGTCATGCTCATTCATGGCAACGATTGGTAAGAAACCCGCTCATATGCGGAGTCTGCTCTGCTTGTGGCAGTGAAATGGCTAAATAAAAACCTTCTTACCCTCAATGTAGAAAAAACCAAATTTATAACATTTGCTCCAAGTAAAGCCTCTAAACCTCATTCTCCCTATACCCTGACGGCCCATAAATGCGGTTTAATATCAGATGATTGCAGCGGTTGTGCTCAGGTTACGCGCACCCATAGTATTAAATACTTGGGTGTTATAATAGATAGTACGCTAACATGGAAAGAACAAATTCAGGCTCTGGTATCCAGGGTCAGAAAATTAAACTTTGTTTTTAAAAACCTGCGAACATCTGCTGATTTTGCCACACTGCGAACAGTATACTTCGCTCTGGCACATTCCATCTTAAAATATTGTATTGCAGCTTGGGGTGGGGCTGGGAAATGCTTAATGCTCCGTCTGGAAAGGGCACAGAGGGCAGTGCTAAAAGTCATGACTCACAAACCGGTTCGATTTCCAACTACTGAACTATACGCTCTTTGCGATTTACCAACCGTCAGACACGCATTTGTCCTTGCTGTGGTGCTGCGTAAACATTCTGACCTTCCGTTTGATCCTGTTATCGTTAGCCAAAAACGTAGATCTGACAGAGTCTGCCAGGTGGAATTTGCCGCGATTCAAGTTGTACGGCGGCAATATCGCTTTCTCAGCTCCACTTTGTATAATCGAGTAAATAAACAGCTCAATATATATCCACTGACTTTGCGAGAATGTCGAAGAATCACAGACAAATGGCTTCATACTCTCACGTACGAAGAATTAGAAATCTATGTGAAAAGTTAAACTCCTTTTCTTATTGCCCTTTTATAAATAAGACATGCGCAAACGCACACCCCCACACAAACGTACACTCATCTCCAACACATACACACACACACACACACACACACACACTAACACACACACTCCACGCACAAAAACCCTTCCATACAAACACATAATCTCACAGAAAAATAACAATTCACTTTGTTGCTAATTGTAATATTGCTAATTGTTAATTTTTATGTTAATTTTTTAAGTTTATTTTTTATTTATTTATAGTTTTAATTTTTGCTTTTTGCTCATGTTTCGTCTCGACTATTTGGAGGTGGGCGTTAATGACTGCGACACAGTTTTATACTAATGCAGTTGTTAGCGAACACATAGTTTTTGTAAACTGAGTTTTTTCTTTTCAATAAATTATTATTATTATTATTATTAATCACCATCACAATCACGGTCACATCACCATTACAATCACCATCACAATCATTATCATCGTAATCACAATCATTATCATCGTTATTACAATCACAATCTCCATCACAATCACAATCACCATCACAATCACTATCACAATCACCATCACAATCACCATCACAAGCATCATCACAATCACTATCATCATTTTAACAATCATTATCATTGTAATCACAACCACTATCATCGTAATCACAATCATCATCATCACAGTCTCCATCCTCGTCATCACAATCATTATCATCGTAATCTCAATCATTATCATCTTAATCATAATCATCATGATCACAATCGCCATCATTATCACAACCACAATCATTATCACAAACACCATTACTATCACTATTACAATCGCCATCACTATTACAATCACCATTACTATCACTGTCACAATCACGATCACCATGGCTATCACCATCACAATCACCGTCACTATCACAATCACAATCACCATCACAATCACAATCAAATCACTATCACAATCACCATCGTCGTTATCACAATCATTATCATCGTAATCACAATCATTATCATCTTAATCATAATCATCATCATCACAATCAACATTATCATTATAACAATCATTATCATCGTTATCACAATCATCACAATAAATCAACAATAACCCAGATTATAAGGTTGAATCCGCCATCTTCTGGATCTCAAAATAAATGCCAATTTCGACATCAGCACCCCTGATAATCTCGGTTTCGACACCCATATTGATTTTTAGATATCTCAACCCCATCGCACCCCAACAGGGAATGATGGTAATTCAGGTCCGCCACATTACGTTTTTTTTGTAATACACGCGACCCAATTCACCGTACAAACAATACCTATGTTGAATTTCAGGCTTTGTTACCCCATTTCCCCCTTTAGGGGTTGAATTCTGAAAAAACCTGAAACACAAATGTTAACTCATTTATCGATAGGAGTACTCCTGTTAAGTTTCGAATAAAGTAGTCTAACTAATCTTATGTAAGGGATATGCAATTAAACGTCCTTGTTATGCACTAAAATGTCTTTTAATTAAATTCACTGATCACTATTACAATGTCTTTAGAATACACATTCACTCACGAAATGATCGTACTAGGAACAAGCGCGAGAACAAAGGCTGGCGGGATATATATAGGCTGGCTTGTCACTACCCCACTCTGGACTTGGCTTGGTGACGTGGCATGTCTGGATTGGCAGGTAACTATGGCTCATGGAGTAGTGACGTGGCTATTGGCTGGCTTGTAGGCTCTCGGGGCGTCCCCGGCTCGCTAGCTGATGGCAGTGCGTTACACTCGGCCGTCCTGCAACAATTGCTCCCGCAATGGGAATAAAACACTCCATTAGTTACCTATCACACTTGAGTAATTATAAATAGGGACAAACCTAACTCTCCAAGAGATCGATAAGGTCCTCTGTCTCAACCTGTTCATTGGTGCTACTTTCACTATCAGACATTGGTGCTACACTTCTGTATGGCCTAATAGCATCTGCAGAGACTAACCCGGTGAATTTCTTGTACCCTCTTAGTCCCTTTATACTCCTTATTCTGTACCTATCGTTGCCTAACACTTTCTCGACTATGTATGGGCCAGAGTAAACATCGTCTAGCTTAGTGTTAACCTTACTAGTACTGCTGACTGGAGCTTGGTTCCAAAGTACAAGGTCACCTT
The DNA here is from genome assembly GCA_905147715.2 of Xestia xanthographa. NCBI lineage: Eukaryota > Metazoa > Arthropoda > Insecta > Lepidoptera > Noctuidae > Xestia > Xestia xanthographa. The sequence goes on from LR990644.1 coordinate 30,584,520, forward strand.
TTTTGTAGGTCATGCTATGCTTACGCTTCCTATCATATTGTTTTTTCATCCTAGCACTAGCTGCTTTATTGTTAACTACTGCCTTGGCACGCCTCGTCTGTACAGGTTCTGCAACCCGACCTGGAATGGTCACATCGCATATAGACCTACCGGTTCGTGCAAACATTAGATCATACGGTTTATAACCTGTTGATGCACTTGGTGTGTTGTTAATACCCCATATGACATTAGGTAAACTGTTATCCCAGTTGTTACCTGCCTCACTCGGTTCAGTAGCCCTAAGTGCATCCAAAATTGTGCGATTTGTTCGCTCTACTTGTCCATTTGCTCGTGGGCAAGCAATAGTACACAGAATATGTTTGAATTGCTTCTCAGTTGCAAACTGTTTGAAGTACCTACTCGTGAAAGCCTTTCCGTGGTCAGATACTATGCGATCGGGAACCCCAAACAGGCTAAAAATCTTTTTCAAGGCCCGGACTGTCTCTATTGAGTTTACAGTTCGGGTAGGCTCAACAATCACAAACTTTGAAAAAGAGTCTGTTAATACCAGCATGTACTGATAACCCTTCTTTGTCTTACAGAAAGGCCCAAGGTGGTCAATGTGCAACATTTTTATCGGCTCCGTGGGTTTAGGTATGGGGTGTAGTTTACCTTGTTTCTTTCCATAATCCCCTTTTCCGTACGCACAGTGAAGGCAACTTGACACGTATTTCTTAACGAATCGTGACATCTTTGGAAACCAGAAGTCTGCTTTAATAAGCTCAGTGCATCGTTTCAGACCTACATGACCGATGTCATCGTGATGCATTTGCAAAATTTTCCAGCGCGCAAAACTCGGTACTATCAGGCGATTGCCGTTAAGTGTTTTACGGTATAGTCGATCATCAATTAATGCATAATTTTTCATTAAATCAGAATCTGTACAGCCACTATTTAATAGTTCAATAATTTTATTTAACTTGTCGTCTTGTCGTTGAATTGTATAAAACCAATCTGTCACTTCTAGGCGATTGACATTAACACTGTCAATGACCGGATCACAGAGTACAATAAGGACCGGATTGATCGGTTCCAAACGTTCGGATACGCATACGCGTTCATTGTTCCCTTGAATGACTGGGATCGATTGAAGGTTGACCGGGACCGGGTTTCGACTGAGTGCGTCGACATGTTTCATTCGCTCACCCGCTCTGTAGTCAATGGTAATGTCATAATCTTGGATTGCAAGCCACCAACGCGCAACTCGGGGAATTAGGTCACGTTTTGTTAATGTAGCGCAGACCGCGGTGCAGTCAGTAATCACCCTTACTTTTATTCCAAAAATATAGACACGAAATCTACGCAATGATTCAACCACTGCTAATGTCTCGAGTTCATAGCTGTGATAGACACTCTCTTCACGGCTCGTTACACGACTATAATACATTACGGGACGTAGAGTGTTGTCAGTTTGTTGTTGCATTAGTATGCCGGCAATACCTAGCTTACATGCATCCGTGTGGATTTCTGTTGGCAGCGAAGGATCATAAATAGCTAACACGGGTTCACTACATAGCTTACACTTGAGTCCTTCAAAGCTCTTTGATTGTTTTTCATCCCAGACCCATGGAGTGTTTTTCTTTGTGAGTTCTGTAAGTGGTCGCGCTATGACGGCGAAATTATAAATAAATTTACGGAAGTAACTGCATAACCCTATAAATTGTCTGATTTCATGTACAGTACGCGGTGTAGGGAACTGGGACACAGCTGCCAACTTTAATTCACCCGGTTGTACGCTGTTCGGAGAAATTTTATGACCTAGGTAGATGATTTCTTTTTGCAGAAATGAACATTTACGCATATTCAATTTCAAGTTTTCAGTTTGAAGTTTAGTAAGTACTTTCTTAAGTAGCTTTAGGCCTGTTTGCACGTCAACAGATGGTAACAATAGGTCATCTAGGAATGCTAGAATCTCTGTGCTGCCTATGGACTCTACTACCTTGTTAATTAAACGCATAAAAACTGATGGAGCATTAGCAAGACCGAAAGGTACCCTTGTGTACTCGTAGTGGCCGTGTGGAGTTACGAATGCGGTTTTATGTGTATCTTCTGGACTTATAGGCACTTGGTGGTAACTTTGAGCCATATCTAAACTGGTAAAATAATTTTTGCCTGCTAGTTGGGACAATTGGTCGTCAATGTTAGGAAGAGGAAATCGTTCGCGTATAGTAATTGCGTTTAATGCGCGATAGTCGACACACAGACGTCTGTCTCCGTTTTTCTTTCTGACAAGTATAACTGGCGAAGCATAACAAGACTCAGATTCTTTAATGATACCGGCGCCTAATAGATCGGAAATTTTAGACTTGACCGTTTCCACTTCGTTGTGGGAGAGTCTATAGGGACGATAATTAATAGGCTGGTCGCTCTTTAACCTTATCTGCATCTGAACTAAATTGGTGCATCCTAGGTCATTAGTATCACATGCGAAACAGTCATCATATTCGACTAATAATTCGAGCAATGCCTTACGTTCGGCCTCACTTACGGGGCCTATGTCTAAATCAGTTATAGCTATACCTCCTATCTCCTGCGTGCTTTTAGGCTTTGCTGGGCTGGTACTTAACACACGCTTGGCTAAAAGTGATGGGGAGGTAATGGCATTTGGACTGACCTGGCTAATTGATGCTTCCTCGCAACTCTCGGCACGCAGTAGAACAGTGCCCTCGCTCCACTCCACGTCCTTGCTTCCAGTATTGACGACTTTCAGATAGCCCTCGCTGCCACGGAGCAGGGTGGCTGGCAGCGAGTAGGTGACCCCGTGCAGGTCAAAGTGTCGGGTTGGTGTGACCACATCGTTGTCGCTTCGGTTTCCGCGAATGTGGACCTTAATGATGGAGGTCCCTGGTGGTATGCGTTCCTTCGAGGCGACAGTAACCTTGAAACGATCGTTTTCTGCAGTCACATTCATGCGGGTAAGGATATCGGGTTCAACCATCTGGAGTAGAGCAGTGCCGTTTCTAACTATCAGGGACACTCCCTCGTTGTTTATGATGGGCTGACCAATTAGTAAATTGACTCCGTCCATCTCGACGTCTGTCAAATGGGCCGTGCAAATCATGTCTAGACCATCTAGTTGTAGATTGAACTGTACTTCACCCTTGCTCTTGACGCTACTTCCATTAAATCCTTTTAGCATAATATAAGATGGTTTCACATCTAAATCAAGAAGCTTCGCAACTTCTATTTTGAGTATATTCACTTGACTCCCGGTGTCGACATACGATTTCACATACACGCCATTGATCTTAGCAGTCTTCATATAAATGTTGTTGTAGTTTTGGATTAGTTTTATATCCTTGACAATTTTGGCCGCGCTATCACTGCCTATGTTACTTGTGCAACGTGGCGCAATGTGACCTTGAGAACCGCATTTAAAGCATGTACGCTGATCGGGTAAAGGGCAATTGCGAACCAAATGCCCAGTCTGCCTACAACGTGGACAAGGGTCTGTCTCAATGTTAATAGGTCCTTTGTTCCCTTTGTTCTCTGTTCCCGTGCGGGGAATTCCCTTGAGTGTTATGCGAGCCGTGTCGGTATGTTGGTGCGGTGTGCGATAATCGTCTAAAGCGGACAAAAAGTTTTCGTATAGCTCCTCCGGTCGATCGCACTGGAAGGCCCTCGCATTCGACTGTAAAGCTGGGGGAAGTCCTCGAATGATACATGATACTGTAGCAGCGTTGGATAGTTTGCATCGAAAACACATGGCATTTTTTTCTTGATAGTACTTAGTCATAGTTTCGTGAGGCAATTTCTTTCTATTGAGCATTTCTTCTAAAATGTTTGCGTAATCGCGGTGTTTTGGGAATGCGCGAAGTAACATCTCTTTCCAATCCTCCCACGAATAGTCATACTCTTCGAGGCGATTGTACCATTTACGAGCTTGACCTCTCAGTTTATCTTGTAGATAAAAGGACTTTGTTTTTTCGTCCCAGTCATGGATTTCACCTAATTGATCTATTTTCTTGAGCCAAGTTTGTACGGTACAGTCCTCGTTTTCTGGATCAAACTCAGGAATCAAAGATGCTGCTCGATGTTGTTTCGTGCGGGAAAAAACAGGTACGTCGCCTTCCAGGTCATGCAGCGCCTTCTGTACTTCTTGTGTCAAAAGACTTTTCAAAATCTTTCTAGCCGGTGGTGTAGACGTGCCATCTTCGTTATCTCTCTCCTCATAGTCTTCATCGGCAGAGTTGGCTGTAGAAAATTCCCGACTGGTACCGGAGATGTTTCGCTCCGCGTTGTAGTTATGCGGGCGTTTCTGTCCACTAGTAGAACGTGTTTGCATGTTTGTAGGTTTTAATATCCCACTCTTCTGAATTGTAAGGGATATGCAATTAAACGTCCTTGTTATGCACTAAAATGTCTTTTAATTAAATTCACTGATCACTATTACAATGTCTTTAGAATACACATTCACTCACGAAATGATCGTACTAGGAACAAGCGCGAGAACAAAGGCTGGCGGGATATATATAGGCTGGCTTGTCACTACCCCACTCTGGACTTGGCTTGGTGACGTGGCATGTCTGGATTGGCAGGTAACTATGGCTCATGGAGTAGTGACGTGGCTATTGGCTGGCTTGTAGGCTCTCGGGGCGTCCCCGGCTCGCTAGCTGATGGCAGTGCGTTACACTTATTTCCCCATGTAATCTTTGGACCCCCTTTTCAACCGCTTAGGGGGTTAATTTTGAAAAATTTATTCTTAATGCACCCCTAAACCCCATAAAGAACCTATGTGCCAAATTTGGAATCTCCAGACTCAGTGGTTTGGGCTGTATTAGAGTGATGTAGGCAAAATAAAAGAGAACTGTTCAGTTCAACGATTCGTGTAATAATGTCAATAATTAGTGTGTGCAGTTACAAATATAAGGTTAGGCGAGCTGCACACTACACCTCCCCTTTTTTAAAAAAAAATGTTATTACCTACTTATGTACCTATATAATGCATTTTTTTTACTTAAACTAAGCTAACAACACAACATCTTATAAATATACTTTTAAACATAGCATTTTATATTAACCAAAATTAAATCTATCTTAACCAAAATATTTTAAGTTACAAACAGTTTTGTATTATTTTTATGAATTACATATTCTTTGTTATCTGTCAAAATTTTTACATTTGGTGATTCATCTTCAATGACTCTGTATGGTCCTAAATATATTTTGTCTAACTTGTTTCCTACTTGATTTTTAATTAGTACTAAATCTCCACTCTTATATTTTAATTCATTTACATTTTTATCAAATCTATGTTTTCTTAATTCTTTACTGTATAATAAATTATTTCTAGCATCAGCTTGTGCTCTTTGAAGTCTGTATTTTAGCTCCAAATGGTACGAATCAGGATTATATAATGGATCAACATATGTATTTTGTGCTATATTAGATGGTAAATTACACTTTTTCCCAAACACTAACTCAAATGGAGTGTATTTTGTCTCAGAGTGTGTTGTAGTGTTAAAAGAAAAGCACCAGAATGGAAGCCAACTGCTCCAATCTGTTTTGTTATTGTCACACTGTATTCTAAGATAAGCTCCAAGAACCTTATGAGTATTTTCCAATCCTCCCAGAGTTTCGTGATGATAAGCTGTTGAATGTAGTTTATTTATATGCAACAAATTGCAAACCTCAGTAAAAACTGTTGACATAAACTCTGTTCCCTGGTCTGTTATTATCTCTCTAGGGATACCATATCTCAGAATAAAATTATTTACAAATAACCTAGCTACAGAAACAGTATCTTTCTTCTCTATAGTGTATGCTTCGACGTATTTCGTTAAATCACACTGTAATGTCAGAATATACTTATAATTTAAATTATCTACATCTAAAGGACCCATTAAATCTAAACTAACTCTCTCGAAAGCAGTGGATGCCGTGGTTGTAATTACCATCGGTTCCTTTGTATGCCTATTGGAATGCTTTTGAATCTGACAAGTTCTACACTTCTTTACAAATTCTGTTACGTCATTTGTCATTCCTGGCCAATAGTAGTACTTCCTAATATTATTTAACATTCTGTTTACCCCCGCGTGGCCACTCGTGGGTAACAGGTGGAAGTCATTTAAGACCACAGTTTTCGTGTCTTTGTCAGTAACTCTTGTCACATCTTTAATAACAAGTAGCTTAGGAATATCATTTAAATGACTCATTTCCTTTATAAAATTGTTAACAATTATTTCGTTGTGCTTGCTTTTAATTATTATGAGCTCATTTATTTTGATTTGCTTGCAAAAACGTTGTAATTCTCTCGCTAACACACTTACGGTCGATAACGATCGAGAAATTACAAATATTGCTGATTTTTCAGGCACGAATTTGTAGTTACCATTATCACTTGTGAAATGGTTTGATTTTTCTATCTGATTAATTGTATTTTTATTACTAAATAATATCAATTCTACGCTGTCGTTTGGTCGTTTGAGGATTTCCACTACCTTAGGTTGATCAGGCCTTGGAGTAGAGGATACCTCAGTAGTCATGTCATTGTTGTCACAGTCAGTGCATAATCTTCGAGTCTGTGCTCTTGTCATGACCGATACTACGTGCTTGTTCATATCCTTTAAGCTGTTGGATGTAATAGGTATACGGCTCAATGCATCTGCAGCTGCGTTGTGCCGCCCTGGGACATAGCTGATTTCAAAATCATATTCCTCAAGATATAATCTAAACTTTGTCAACCGGCTTGAAGGATCGGTCATATTAAATAAATAAATCAACGGCTTATGGTCTGTTTTTATGTAAAACTTTTTCCCATATAAATAAGGTCTAAAATGTCGAACTGCCCAAACAATAGCAAGTAATTCTAACTCAATCACAGGGTATCGCGTCTCAGCTGGTTTCAAGTTACGGCTGGCGTACGCGACTACCTTGCTATTGCTATTAGACAGTACGGCGCCTAATCCTAGTTTTGATGCGTCAGTTTGTAACGTAAATGTATTATTGTCGCTAAAGTCTGGATAGTCAAGTACAGTCGGACTAATAAGAATCTGTTTTAACTTGTAAAATGCTTGCTCGCATTCATCACTCCACAGGAACGCTACATCTTTCTTACATAACGCATTTAAAGGATAGGCTATTTCAGCAAATTTTGGAATAAAACGCCTATAATAATTAGCAAATGCAACAAATCTCTTGACTTCGTCTGCATTCTGCGGGACGGGGTATTTTTGCAGGCATTCTACCTTTGATGGATCGGGTAATATTCCTTCTGAAGTGATTTTATGTCCTAAATAAACGATTTCTTTACGTAAAAATTCACACTTCAGCGGATTTAGCTTCAAATTCACTCTTCTTAGGCATTCTAAAACTTTTATTAGATTCTTGTTATGCGTTTCAAGACAATTTCCGACGACAATACAATCATCTTGATATAAAAAGCATGATTTATAATTTAACCCAGACATTGCTATTGTCATGAGACGAGCAAAAGCACTAGGCGATGTTTTAAGTCCCATTGGACATCGTTTCATTTGATACTGCTTGTCTGTTGTAAATGCAGTAAACTTTCTAGACTTTTCTTCTAAAGACAGCTGATAGTATCCTTGACTAAGATCTAATTTTGAAAAATAAATGTTATTAGATAACGAATCTAGAATCTCAGTTATGTTAGGTAACGGAAATTTATCATCCTGTATCCTATTATTGAGTTGGCGATAGTCCACTACAAGTCTCCATTTCCTTTCACCTGACCTGTCTGCCTTTTTAGGTACTAATAGAACTGGACTTGACCATTCTGAAATAGTCTCTTCAATGATATCGTTTTTAACCATTTCATCTATTTGTCTTTGTACCTCGCCTTTCAATGCTTTAGGCAATCGATAAGGCTTCACGTACGCTGGTGACGTATTTTCCTTTAGTTTAACTGAATGTTCTATTATATTAGTTGTAGTGAGCGTATCTCCTGGCAAATGGAAAACATCGGCATATTTAGCACATACGTTTTCAATGCCCCTTTGTTCCTCATTATTTAAATAGGTATGTAGCTGTAAAGTAGTAAGCAAAGTTCTGACTCTATCAACAGATATACTATCGTCGTCAAACTTGCAAACATAAAAATTATTTAGGCAGCTAATATTTAGATCTGAAATATTTATATTAATCGATCTATCAGTTGTATTTAATATCCTAACAGGAATAAGTCCATTATGTGGCTTCGATATTACACCCGCTGTGAACACACCTTTATAAATTTCTTTTGACGAAATGACGCAATCACTGTTGTGTGACGTCGGGATGTGTTTAATTACTTCGCAACGCGGCGGAATTGTGAATAAATTCCTATTTACATGAACACTAACTGACTGGTCTATGGTTTCTAAACTCAATGTTCCATTTTTATAATTTAATATCGCGTTATATCGCTCAAAAAAATCCTGTCCGAGTATACCTTCTGCGGCACAAGATAAGTGTTCAAAAATGTAAAACTTTTGTTGAAAAGTTACATTATTAATTACAATATCTAAATAAATATATCCCATAGACTCTAAATTACCACTAATTCCTTTAATAACTATCTTATCCTGTTTTACTAAATTAATTAAATTCCTATGTCGCGACAACCATTCATACTTAAGCACACATAAGCTAGCTCCACTATCAATCAGTAAATTAAGATCAACATTACTATCTTTTAGTTTACAATTAATTATACAAAAAATACAAAAACTTAGAACTGAATGAGTGTACGGTTTAGGTACGAAAAAATTCTAGGTTTTCATGATTATTTACGCTCTCATTGCACAAGTTGTCTTGGACATTGGACTGGTGCGCGTTATGCTGAACATGCTGATAACGCACCGGACGTCCGCGAAAATGCTGACGTTGATCACCTGAGTGTATACCTCGATTTACACTGTATGTAGTTCTTTGACCTGTGCTAATTTCATTATAATTATTCGTTTTATTGTTGTTATAAAACTGTCTGTTTCCTCGGCCTCGAGAACCTCTAAAGCTTCCACGTTTATAGTTTTGGTTAGCCCTAAATTGCATAACCTGGTCTTGTGGCTGGACAGACATGGACTGCTCATCTACCGCAGCCGTAATGGCTTCAGACAACGACGCAAACTGTCGTGAGGCAATGATGGTGCTGAGCCGTTTGTCAGCCAAACCATCGCTGAACCGTTTAATCGCAGTCTTCTCATTAAGTGGACGCAAAACCTCATAGGCATCACGTTTACCGTTAGCCTGAGCAATCGTGAGATTCACAAACAACTCCTCGATCTCTGTACCGAATTTTTCTATACTCCTGCGGCCTTGAGTTGCTTTAAACAATTGTGTTTGTAAAGCTACAGACGATTTTTTCGGTAACAATTGAACACGAATATCCTCTACCAGACTTTCTATATCTGCGTAATTAGGTTTAAGACGCAATTTTGCACTAGGCGAGAGACGCGTTTTTAACACAAACTGTATTAATTGATTTTTACTGGCATCATAAATTGATCAGTGAACTATAAAGCAAGATACCATCAATAAGCTGATTTGTCACCTGCTTCTGGCCATTCATCACCGGCAACAGGGAAATTGCAGTTCTAATATCGAATGCGTCTGCCATTTTTGTAACAAAATCTGAATATTCTATAGAATCCTTAGAACTAGTTTGACTGCTACTGTCTACTAAAGAAAGTAAACCCTTTATTTTCTGAAAATTTGATTGTATCTCCTGAATTATTGTTTGGAAAACCTCACAAGTTTCTTTGCCTAACTTGCGGTCTTTTACTTCTTGGTTCAACTGAGTCAAAATACAATCTAGTTTACTATATTCTTTTTCAGCTTCTGCTAGTTTCTTATAAGCTAAATCTTGTTTACGCCTATCTGGACCAAGTTTCACTAAATATTCTCTTAAATACTTTAGTTTAGCGTGCAAATCTTGCAATTGTTGGGACATTCCTTATTCCCTAATAGAAAATATAAAATAACAGTGCATGATCTAATTACGATATCATGAAATATTGTAGAATATAAAATAATAATGTTTGCGGTGCAAAACTTACATTGCAGTAGGTTCGTATTTTACTGACAACGTATATGTAGGTCACGACGTCTCACGTGGCGTGGATGAATGAACTCCTCGGCATTGGACTCGAACTGACTCCCAGCTGCTCCACATCGGACCCGTACAATTTATCTCCCGGCGCCCTGCATATCCTCTCGTCATAAGGCTTGAGCATTCTCCCGGCACCCGGCAGCAACGTTCCTTTTCTGCCTTCTTAATATGTTGTATAATTTTCTTCTCTTCAAACAAGTTTTTCTTTATGGTTCTGGTTCTTATTCTTCCGAATTTTTAAAATCTTCTTTGCTTTCTTTCTTCTGATTTTCCGTCTTCACAAACTTCTATCAGTGAAATCTTCATGATTTGTTCAACTAAGTACAGACTTCTTCGCTTTCACGTAAGTTGCAAAATTTTAATTGCTGGCTAAGGGTCGCCATGTGTATAATGAAAGACACATGAATGTATTTTATGCAATTTTTATATTAAAAACTTAATTTTTTGTACAGAGCTAATATTGTCGGGTTGAACGTTGATGACAGAAGAGGCTGAGTTGCCAGATTCTAAAATTAAGACCTTACATAGAAAATGTTGCCAGGACAATAATTTACTAAATTAATTTACACTACAGTACCTATTACATGTTTAATAATAAATTGAACAGAGTTGGGGGCGGCAAGGATGCCTAATGCAAATGTTTTTTTTTTTAACAATATAGCCAGCAACTATCTTATATAATAATGTTATACAAATACCAAGCACATAAGTACTTCAGTCAACTTAAAGTTAGAAAGTGAAAATGTCTTAAGTACAATTTTCTAAAAGAAATAATATTACATGTCTACATTACCTACAGCTAGTTAATACACTAAAAATATTTTATTAACTAAAAATTGTAAAAAGAAGTGCTACACACCTAGTTACTATAGTTAATTAAGTTACAAGGAAAGATTACATGCTTATTAAGAAGTGTTGGTATTAAACAAACTAAACTTTTAAACAAAACAATATAAAAAGACATTGATATAAACTAACATTATATTGACCAACCAATGCTATATTTACTCACTTAAAGGAAGAGGACACAAAGTCCTATAAGAGCGAACATAAATCTTATCAGACATTTTTACATGCGCTACTCTTACTTTTCCATCCGGGCCGGGAACAACTTTTACAATACGCCCCATGGGCCATTTCATAGGTGCTACATTGCTTAATTTTACAATAACTAAGTCACCTATTTTTAGGTTTACATTATCATGTTTCCATTTGGTCCGGTTTTGTAGCTGAGTTAAATAATCTCTATGCCAGACATTCCAAAAATCCTGCTTCAGCTTGGTACACAAATTCCAGAATTTCAACCTATTTGCATTGATATTTGTGTATTTGATTTCAGGATAGCTAGTCATCTGTGTACCAATTAGGAAATGTCCAGGAGAAAGATAATTCAAATCTGAAATATCACTTGACAATGGGCACAATGGCCTAGAATTTAACACAGCCTCTATCTGTGTAATTACAGTATAGAGCTCTTCATATGTAAGTGCAATATCACCCACAATCCTTTTAAAGTGATATTTGAGGCTTTTAACTCCAGCCTCCCACAGGCCTCCAAATTCTGGAGAATAACTGGGAATGAATTTAAAATGTATGTAATTTGTTAAGCAAAATTTATAAACAGAATCTTTGTGACTAGGAGAGGCTTGCAGTTTGTACAAATCTTTTAATTGATTTTCAGCACCTTTAAATGTCTTTGCGTTATCACAATATATAAAGCTAGGTAGGCCACGCCTAGATATAAACCTTTTAAGACACGCTAAGAATGCATCTGTTGTGAGATTACTGAGCAACTCCACATGCACAGCTTTTGTGGAGAAGCATACATAAACAGCTATGTATGCTTTATTGACCATTGGTTTCCTGATTCTAGCCACTTTTAAATTGAATGGCCCACAAAAATCTACTCCTACTACTTGAAATGCTCTATTAGCAGTCACTCTGTTGGAAGGTAGACTCCCCATGAGAACCTTTGCACCTTCAGCTTTTATGCGAAAGCATTTTACACAGGAATGAAGAACCTTTTTTATCTCCCTCAGTCCACTTAATATCCAGTATTTTTGGGACAAAGATGACAAAACTAGTTTGGCACCAGCATGTAAGAGTCTTTTATGCTCTTTGAGAATCATCATCTTTGTGAGGTTTGATGATTTGGGCAGTATTATGGGATGCATTTTATCGTAAGGTATATTAGGAGCATTAGTCAATCTTCCTCCCACCCTTAAAATTTTATCGCTATCCATGAAGGGATGCAAACTACACAGATTAGTTTTACAAGGTTTGTTATTCAAAAGGGAAGTTATCTCATTTGAGAAAAAAATTGATTGATTATATAGTATTATAACTTTCAAAGCTTCTGAATATTCTTGGGGAGATAAAGGGCCAGTGTTTCTTACACTGCCTTTTTTAGCATTATGTTTAAAACGCAAAATATAAGCAACTTGAGTTTGTAATTTGTTAAAATCTGAGTATCTATCAAAAATATTAAAACCATGTTCAATTTTACAAAAATTGATGCTTTGGACTTTTGGCTTAGAGTCAACAACATTATCGAGTTTGGACTCTACGTCAGTAGTTAAAGTATTTTCCAATGGGGAAGTTATTTGGAAAGCAGTATGCTTATACTCTACATTTGATAAATATTGGGGACCATGCCACCATTTTAAACAATTTTTTAATTTATCAGGGTCTACACCTCGTGATATTAGATCAGCGGGATTGTCTGAAGTTTTAACAAATGACCACGTACAATTAGTAGTAAGATCTTTTATTTGTTTGACTCTATTAGAGACATAAAGTTTCCCTTTAATAGGGTTTGAATATATCCAAAAAAGGACTATTTGTGAGTCAGAATATAAGAATACAGGAATATCAGTATATTGACTTTTGAGAGAGGTTCTTGCTCTGCTTGTTAATTGAGCAAGGAGAAGAGCACTATTCAGTTCAAGCTGTGGGATTGTGTGAGATCTTCTTAATGGCGAAACTCGAGATTTCGCACACAAGAGCTCTACTTTCACAGTGCCATCCTTGCAAAGTGTTCTTAAGTATAAGCAACACCCAAACCCTTTGAAAGATGCATCGGCATACCCCACAATTTGAACTGAATGCACTTCAGTTGAGGTAACATATCGAGGAACCTCAATTTGTTGCATGTTTTTAAGACAAAGTAGAAGTTTATTGAACTCTAATATTTCATTGGAGGGTACTATAGAGTCCCAATCCATTTTTAATGTATATAATTTTTGCATATAAATTTTAAATTGCATAATGATAGGAGCTATTAGTCCTAAAGGATCAAACATACGTCCAATAAAGCTTAAAATTTTTCTTTTAGTACATAGTTCAATCTCATTAAAAGGGGGACACACAAATGTGAATTTATCTGACATAATGTCACACTTTAAACCTAATGTTTTTACAAAATTATCTTTATTTAACTCAATTTGATCAAAATATCTCTGATCCGCAGGCACATCATTTAGAACCTCACTGTTGTTTGAGCACCACTTATGTAAGGTGAACCCACCTTCTTTGAGCAAACCAATCAGCTGATTTTTGAGCTCATATAGAGTTTCTTTTTTATTGCTACCACAGAGGATATCATCAACGTAGGTGTTGGTCTTGATAGCCTGTGCTGCCAAAGGATATTGATCATTAAATCTATGTGCTAACTCTAAGAGACATCGGGCACTTAGAAAAGTTGAACACTTGAGACCATAGGTCACAGTTTGAAGTTGAAGGCAAAGTATGGGTTTTGAAGGGTCATCTCTCCAGAGTATATTCTGTAATGGTCGATGGTGTTCATTTATTAAAATCTGTCTGAACATTTTTTTAATATCTGTTATCAGTACATAGAGATAAGTTCGAAATATAAGGAGTATATTGAACAGCTCATTTTGTATGACTGGTCCATTTAGTAGGACGTCATTTAGAGAAATCCCCAATTTAGAGAGCATACTCCCATTAAAAACAACACGAAATAAGGTTGTTATACTGTCTTCATTAAGTACAGCATGATGAGAAAGAAAGTAGACCGAGGATCCATAAACATCATAGCAGTTTATGTCAACAATCTTAGCGTGCCCTAATTTTAAATATTCATGAATAAAGTCCTTATACTTTTTGTAGTACTCATGATCCTTTTTGAATTTATTTTCCAATGAGAGAAACCTCTGAAGAGCCACTGAAAAACTATCTCCTATTTCCAGCTCATCAAGAGCCTTGGTGAGAGGCATATTAACCGAGAATTTATTATTTTTCAATAGAACTGAACTTTGAAACAATTGTTCAGCTTTCTCAAAGTCACATGAATTTGTCACTGGTTCCTCAGGCATTTTCTCTGACAACCAAAATTGATCCATAATGTTATCTAATTTGTTATCATTTTCACACATTATTAAATTAGTAGAAATAATATTGCCACTGTTTTTGGGTTGATTAGAATCCATGTTTCCACCCACAATATAACCAAATAGTGTGTTTTGCAAGACTGGACCACACTTTAGTTTTATACATCCATCTAATATACTTTTAAAGTATACACTTGCGCCCAACAGAAGAGATATCTCAGAGGGAACATTAAATTTTACATCACCCAGATTAATTTGTTCGGGAATATTTAACCTAGACGCATCAATGTACTTGTGGGGCAGTTGTGATGTAATATTTTCTACCACATGGCAATCTTTTACATTAAATTTAAGATCATGAGCACATGAATAAATTGTAAGATTAACAGTTTTATTTAAGTAAGATGTTTTCTTTCCAAATCCTACTACAGTTGTGTCTTTATTTGTTTCAACGTTAAGTTGTAATTTGTCAACTAATGACTGTATTATAAATGATCCCTGACTCGCACCATCAAGCAGCGCTTTGCAAAAAACTTCACGACCATATTTGTCGATGAGCTTGACTTTGACTGTAGGAAGTAGAACTTCATCATTGTATTTATTTGTTGAGCACATTGCAACATTTGCACTTGCAACTTCCTCATCGGGTTTTTCTTCATGTAAAAGTGAGTTGTGGGGTTTTTTGCACACTTTACATTTAAAACTGAATTTACATTTATTAGGATGTATATTTAAACAAATTTTACACCTATTTGTGTCCTCTATAAACTTGATTCGTCCCTCTAGAGGTGCTAATTTGAAGTTTGGACACATAAAAACAGGATGGTTCTGTTTTTCACAAAAGCTACATAAAGCCTTTTGTTTATTATTAGAAACAACATTGGTTGTTTTAACATTAGAAGTTTTTGATGAATTGGGTTTGTGAGCACTATCATTGGTAGTGTTTACATTTGGAGAACTATCCTCTAAGGCTTTAGCCCTTTTTTCCAAAAATGAAATAAATTCCTCCATAGTTGGATTTTTATCAAGGTCCACTCTTTCCAGGTGGTATGCCCTGTTTGTGTATGAATCAAGTTTTCTGGCAAGTATGGATATCAATAGCATATCCCACTTATCAACAGGTTCACCTAAATTTTTTATAGCATATAGTTGCTGTTGAAAATCTGTCACTAGTGACCGTATAGATGTTGCTGTTCCTTTTTGCATGCTAGGCAAATCTAGCAAAATATTTATATGATTTGAAATTAATCTCGACTTGTTGTCATATCGTTTTTTAAGTAAAGTTAAAGCCTCAGAATAAGACTCATTTACAACAGGTAAATTTATGATTATAGATAATGCTTCATTTACTAGATAATGTCTCAAATAGAATAATCTTTGCACATTGGACAAAGACTTATTAGTGTCAAATACTGCTTCAAAAAGATCCATGAAGGGTTTAAATTTAGTGAAGTCTTTTCCATCAAATGTTGGAATTTGAATATTGGGTAATTTTGATGCTGATATATCAGCGCAAGGTTTGACTTCCTTCGATTTTAAATCCTTCACGGTTTGACCTAGTTTAGCCAGAACATTGAAATACTTCTCTTCAACTATGGAAACATCTTCTATAACTGAACTATCTAACAACAAAATATCTGTAGTTACCTCTTCATATTCTTTGTATGTGCTGACGAGCTTATTCTTGCGTTCTTGTATCATCACTTCGCCCGCCGCAGTTAGGATTGACGCATCATTAACGAATGCCTCCAACCGTGTTATTGTTCTTTTGATATGGCCCCGCCTAACACGCAACCGTTTTAGATCTTCATCTGCCATAATTATTATTGTTCATTCACCACACAGCATATGTAGGCAGCAATGTTTATGTATCGTTACAACCGCACAATATTTACTATGACCTGTCAACGTATGACCTGTCAAACGCACTACGATTGACAACCCGTCACTTGTCATTCGATTTCCGTTTCATTCACGCGAACGAACGGAATATTTTACTCACTCGCGAACCACTGTTTTGCTGACCGGAAGTCGTTCTCTCTCGTTCACTCGCCGCTATCGGCGATAACGCCGATAACCGGATGATGCCCGACGTCACGCCGACACGCCGACACACCGACACACCGACACGCCGCCGCCGACACGTGCCGACTCGCTCGCTGCACGCCGCGCCCGCGCCTCTTCAAATAAATATGGCCGCGTTGATAGGTACTTGTACCTATTCAGCACAATCAGCACCATGAACCCACTGTAATCTTGTTTATTCAGTATGGTTCCGATGTTTTTTTCACTAATTTTTATAGAAAATTAGCCTTGAAGTTCTGCAATAGGCAGATTTCTGCAATAGGCAGAGTTTTGTTGTGGATGCCAACAGGATATTTTCGCTATTGCCGCAATTTCCTGGCCGATGAACAATGCGCCGCAGATAGCCGGCCCAAATTCGGCGAATCCACTTGAATCGTATCGCCTGCTATTTTCCAGACGTTGTAGGACTTGTAGGAGACGTCGCTTCGACTCGGACACAACGCGCGGGGAATTTCATGCGCAATGGCCGCCTTTGTTCCGCCGACGCACGCGTGGTCGCGCGCCAATGAATGTACAAATTCACCGAATTTTCTCCTATTTTCTTCGATAAAACACTTTTACTTCTCGAAGGACCACTTTCATGTATAATGAAAGACACATGAATGTATTTTATGCAATTTTTATATTAAAAACTTAATTTTTTGTACAGAGCTAATATTGTCGGGTTGAACGTTGATGACAGAAGAGGCTGAGTTGCCAAATTCTAAAATTAAGACCTTACATAGAAAATGTTGCCAGGACAATAATTTACTAAATTAATTTACACTACAGTACCTATTACATGTTTAATAATAAATTGAACACCATGTATTAGAGTGATGTAGGCAAAATAAAAGAGAACTGTTCAGTTCAACGATTCGTGTAATAATGTCAATAATTAGTGTGTGCAGTTACAAATATAAGGTTAGGCGAGCTGCACACTACAGGGCTGTGCATTGATTTTTATACTTTGCCACCCCATTTTCCCCTCTTAGGGGTTGAATTCTGAAAAACCTGAAACCCGTTTCTACTCATTTATCAATAGGAGCACTCCTGTGAAGTTTAAAATAAAATTGTTAAACTAATCTTGTTTCCCCATACAAACTTTGGAGCCCCGTTTAACCCCCTTAGGGGTTGAATTTTGCAAAAATCCTTTCTTAGTGCACCTCTAGACCACATAAGGAACCAATGTGCCAAATTTGGAATCTCTAGACTCAGCGGTTTGGGCTGTGCATTGATTTTTAGACTTTGTCAGTCTTTGTGCAATCTATTTCTCTGTGGAATGCGCTTCCCCAGGAAATCAGGATGGCAACCAATCGTTTAGCTTTCAAAATTAAAGTTCGAGAGTACATTCGCAAGAAGCTGGCAGTTTCATCACAGCGGTAATGTTTTCACTATTGTTTGTCTTTTTATTTTAATCCGTGAATATCTATTTACAGTAATAAATAGTTTGATATATATTTATAGTATTTATATATATTTATAGTATTTTATATATCCTTCTATTTTACCTTATTATTAATTAAATTATTTTCAGATGTACACCTACCACTGCTTGTCTCTGCATCACCCAAAGGTTGACTGGTAGAAAATGCCTATGGCATTAAGTCCGCCTCTGTACTTTGTGCTTGAAGTGTTAAATAAATAAAATGTGCCAAATTTGGAATCTCTAGACTCAGCGGTTTGGGCTGTGCATTGATTTTTAGACTTTGTCACCCCTTTTCCCCCTCTTAGGGGTTGAATTCTGAAAAATCCTGAAACCCGTTTCTACTCATTTATCAATAGGAGCACTGCTGTAAAGTATCGAATAAAATAGTTAAACTAATCTTGTTTCCCCATACAAACTTTGGAGTCCCGTTTAACCCCCTTAGGGGGTGAATTTTGAAAAATCCTTTCTTAGTGCACCCCTAGACCACATAAGGAACCTACTTGCCAAATTTGGAATCTGTAGACCCAGCGGTTTGGGCTGTGCGTTGATAGATGAGTCAGTCAGTTTCTTCTTTTATATATTTAGATAAATCCTGTGACGTGACTGAAGATGTATATTTATCTCCCTCTCGCAACAGGCATCCCGCCGTTCGGTGTCATATTTTCTTTCTCTTTCTTCACGCTTATAAGTAGTTCTAGTATTTTCGCCGTTTTTAAGCGCCGCGATGTTGGTTCATGACGTGCGTGTCTATATATAATACGTCATTGGTTTAGAGTGATAAAAAAAAATCATGCATAATAATACCCTATTGGTCCGCACAAAAATGGGCGGCAAAACAGATAATATGGTCAGCGTGTCCACGGGGTTTTGTTTTAAAAATGAGCAGACGAAACCCGAAACTGTCAAATTTTCCCAATAAACCTTGAACCTAATGCTTTAGTGATAAAGTTGAAAATCGATTAAAGAAATTTTACAGATTAGAAGCTGGATGTGCTGGCGTCTGTACCTATATGTGCATAGATAGATAAGTAGCCTCATACGACCCTCTTGTTACAAAAACAAAGTTATCCAGTTCCCTCCTACTCCCAATAATTCGGGGCCGACAACTCATAAATAAATTAGGAAACTTACTCATATTTCAGGGAACTGACTGACTCATAAGAGTTATTGGATAATCATATTACTGAATAATTGCCTAATTGGTTCACTCGGTCTATTCCTTTGTTGTCAGTTTGGTATTGTTTTTGGTACAACCGTTTGTCTGTTAAAGAAGGTATTTATTGTAGATCTAGTATTGGGTCATTGTTAAGGGGAAATACAACATAACATGACACCACGCCTGACAATAGTTAGGGTTGCCATTATTGTTGAGAACTGATACGGGACTTATTAGTGGCAAATAAATAAAAACTGAAAATAAGGGTAGTAACGATATATTATAATAAAAAATCAATGGAAAACAACGATCACATTTTTTATTTAATTTTATAATGACGAAAAAAAATATTTTTACCTAAAATTACTCGATTTGCGAAGTATGAGTGACCGGAGCGTGCATAGGCGGGCGGCGAGCGAGCATCAAAGAATCCACGCGACTTCACTCATTCACTGTGACTCTGAATTCGTTACGTGATTGAATTGATAGTGACCGAGCGGTCCGCACCGCCCCTCCCTCACCTCTCCCCGCCTCCGCGCGTCTCTCGCCTAACGTCGGCTTCGAGCCTTTAGTACGTGTATATTGAAATATCGATAAACGGGACAAAAACAGGACAAGTAACAACGGGATGTGATTCTTAAATACGGTGACAGTCCCGTATATACGGGACGTATGGCAACCCTACTGATAGTACACCCACATTTCGCCAGTAATGTTTAAAAAAATAATAAAAAAATACTTTTTCATAAAAAGTCCCATGTAATAGGGGTGAGCCTATTGCCATCAACTGGGCACACATCCTGGCTCCGTTGCTGCTACTCAGAAATTCCAAATTAAAAAAAACAATTAAACTTCGCCCGACATGGGAATCGAACTCAGGAAGGACCTCATGCATGCTCAGCCTAGAAAGACCAAGACTAGAAAAAAAACAGCAGTTGCTTAGAAACCAATATTACTTCATTATACTCGGTGATCAACATAATTTATCATCCGCAGTCATCTACTTAATTAGTCTCAATTTGACTAAATTCTCAGCAATAGAAAATAAGTATGAAAAATCTCTAAAGGGACTACAGGAGCTCAACGCGAGTTTTATAATGCAAAAAAGCATATAATTCACTGCAATAAACAAAACCAGAAAAATATATGATAGTTTTCAGGATATATGCTAGTACGATAGTGTTTTGAAAACATAATACAACTAATTTTACTCGATAAAAAAATCACGAACTCGTCTCTAAAAAATTCTTTTAACGAGTAAAAACCATACTAAAATACATGCGATCATTCTGATTTTTTGGCAAATAATTCTACAAGCAACACAATAGCAAGATAGTGTTTTATTATTTTTGTCTAATCAATAGATTTTTTGTAAATCGCAAAAAGTCACTCATTTCGCACTATTCGGCCGCAGTGACTGACGTAACAACCACTTTGTAGTGCAAGCTGATTAGAACTTTATTCTAACAGGATTACAAACGAAGTTTGAACCACCACAAATAGAGTTGCTAATTTAGCTACTGTAGTCGCCTTAATTACACATCGTTAAAGACTGAAGTAATTTAGCAATTTTCTCTTTGTTCACAGGTCACCTAGCCGAGGAGCGCGTCTAATTAAGATTTTATAAAGTGACGTAAATTAATTAACTTACTCTTGGAATAAACTAATGAAATAAAATAACATATCTCTAGAAATTAAAGTCGAAGTATAAAAAAGGTTACGAAAAATTAAGTGTTCTAATAATCTGTGGATAAATAGTGTTGTGAATAAGAACAGTGGTCTAAAAAGTGCAATAAAATAACAGAAAAATAACTGTTACACAAAAGTGCAATAAATATCAGTGACAAGTAACAGTGTTCCAAAATTGTGTTATTAAAAATACTAGTGTAAAAAAATAACAGTTCCAAAAATAGTGTTCTTAAAAATAATAGTGAAAAAAAAAATTACGTGACAGTGAAAACTAAAAAGTAGAGAAATAAAATAAGGTTTTAAGTATTAGTGACGTGAAGTAGCAATAGCAATGCTTTGCTAGTGTGGTGATATTGATGATTTTGCCACCGTCATCACGAATGCGGGCGGGCGGCCCCTCCGGCCGGCAGGTCAATGACATCGCCGGCACTTCTTGTGCTTTCCTTGGCCCTTGGTAAGTTCTACCTTTATTGTTTATTATTTAGATGTATAAAAAATAGCAGCGCAAACTGTCCCCACTAACGCAGCACCTGATTCTGGATTTCAATACTTCAAATCTAGCATCGGTACTTTGGTAAATGTTTGTATCACGATGGCCTTTCCATCATTTACAGTTTGCGCGTCTATCTCACTTACACCGAGTATGACATTTATATACCTATTACTATCTGTCGTAAGTGCATTTTACTCCTTAGTAAAATGCACTTACAAATCCTTATTTGTCGCAACGTATTTAAAGACGTGATGTCTTTTCTTCCTATTTTTGACGTTAGGTAAAAAAATGCTGATTTAACTTTAAAATAATAAAAATTGAAGTAAAACCACAGATTGCTTTCACTTCAGGTTTCATTAAATGGTAAACCAATCTGATGAGAAAGTATTTGATACAAAAGTCGGACTAACTTTCCAACGGGTATATTTTATGTTGGACCTCAAAAAATATACAACACTCGAAAATACGGGATAGCACAGACTCTTTTATAAAAGACCTGCCGTTTCAAAGCGTCGTAAATGTAATTATTTTTTCAATACACTTCCTCGAAAACTGGTCCTTAACGCACTACGATTAGGTACAACATGCAATGTATTTCACACACGTGCGATTTTTTCAACTTTCCCGCACGTGTGCGGGAATGAAAATTGCCACAGATAACTATACCTATACTTAGTCCAAATTGGTTCAATGCCTATAGTCTGAGATGAATGTTTTTTTTAATTTTTGCAAAGCACTACGCGTCTTTACGGCATAAATATTTTTTGAATATTCAAATTGTGTTTATAAATAGAATATCATAGATAAACATGATTATTTAAAACTAATAGTTACTTTTATATACAAATTAACATTTATTTGTGTTCTGAATTCAAAAATATAAAATAAATCTATTTTTTATATTAGGCTGTTTAACGGCTTCATACCATTGCCTCTCTTTCAACCTGGCGAGACCAAAGCGCGAAAAAAAAAAGAAAATTTAAGTCATAGTTTCATAGTTCGTGACAAAAATATTATTCGTTATTTTATTTTATTTCTTCAAAAGTGTATTGAAAAACGTCGTTTGATACACGTGGACATTTGTTATTGCAATTCTCGGCTCAAAAACACCCTCGCCTACGGCTCGTGTGTTATAATTCCGCCTCGATTGCAATAACAAACTTTCTCCACTTGTATCAAAATGTACTATTCTTCGATGCGAAAAAAGGGAGAGCCACTTTGCGTCCTTTTAATTTAATAGAAATTCGATGCGCTTTTCAGAACAACCACAAAAAAGCAAGTAGGTACACCACCACAACAAAAATATTGAGATTGCATCCATCCGTTTTAACTTACATTATGGCCTAGTGTAAGTCTCTAAATGAATGCTTTAAAATTAGAATATTCGAATTTGAAAATGACGAAAGAAATAAAAGTATTTCATTTGTCTCGCAGAGGACATTACAAAAAAAAAGTAAACAGAAACATAAAAATTAAAATAAGACATATTGGTGTCGATTCTGTTGTGCACAAACTAGACTTAATTTAGGCTATTGCTATCTTTTACTAATGCGGCCGCCGAACACTCGACGAGTAGCATGGGAAGTAACAAGGAAAGGAGGCAGAGACATAGTGTGGCAACATTACTCGTTATGCCGCACGTCATGCTCCTCATCGTGCCCACCGCTCCCTATTTTGTCGGTTTTTGTGCGCGAGTCAAAGGACCGGCAATACGAGCGCGAGTGGCTGGCTACATAATCGCGCGGTCGCAGTGATGTGATCCACCATCTCCGTTGGCGAGGACAACGACTACGATATATATTTCTTTTTATGATATTGATATAATTAGCTATACTAAAAATGCATAGCGCGCACGCTGCCACAGTTTCATCGTCCACTGTCCAACAAATGCAAATGACAAGTGAGGAGCGTCGCGATTAATTGTGCGAGTAGGGCAGTGTGTGGGCAGAGAGGGCAACATCGCGGCAAATCGCGGCAGCACGAGGAGCATAGCGATGAGCAGCGCAAGGAGCATAGTGTCACAGTAATATCATAATATTACCGTGATAGTGTGGCGGCCGCATAAAAGGCAGTGCGAGAAAAGGACGGCTATAGCTATGAACTAAGTTAAAGATATCAAACTAGTCTCTATGCCTTGCGTTTCACCGTGTTTTTAGTCGACATGTTTTTACGTGCACCCTTAATTTGTATGGAAATATTAGTTCTATTTAAATTTGACAGCTCTAAATTACGTCCGTCTCTTTCTCGTTTCATTAGAGAGAAAAAGATAGTAATAGCCTAAATTAAGTTTAGTTTGTGAACAACAGAATCGACACCATTATTCGACTAAATTGGTTCTGTATGAGGCCAAAGGGATCTGCTTATGTCCTACTTATAAAATCAGTATCTTTGTGTCAAAATACTCTTTATTATGAGACTTTCGGATGAAATACGAACTAAAATAACAGTATTCACAGAAAAGCACTCAAGATTTATAATAGGTATACCTAATCCAAAATCAATATGTAACAGTTGTTCATTTTGTTCCAAAAATTTAAACATGACGATACTTCGTTACTCTCAAAACATTATTAACAAGGTCTTGCTTCGAAACAAAGCTGAATAAATCTAAATAATCTGAACAATACACAATGAACCATTGAACCGAATTTAAACTTTATTTTTCATTCATCATAGTTGGTTTTGGCATGTCAGGAAACTTTTTGCTGACCCAACTTTCAGACTTTTAATTGTTAATTCAGCATTTGAACGGTAATTATTCTGATTTGCATATTTTTAGGGATTCTGTGTGAGGAATCACTTTTTTAGTACTCCCATTTAAGAGAAGGGTAATTAAGTCTGTTGAAATGTTCTTTTTGAGTGTCTTACATTTTTTCTTAGCACGTTTTTAACTGGAGCATACAGTTAGATTTTTTTATGCTTTATGCGAAATGTAGAATACTTTTAAGGTGGTACTCCGAGCAAAATTAGCAACTCTATTTGTGGTGGTTCAAACTTCGCTTGAAATACTGTTAGAATAAAGTTCTAATCAGCTTGCACTACGAATTGGTCGTTACGTCAGTCACTGCAGGCCGAATTGTGCGAAATTAGTGGTTTTTATTCTTTATAAAATCAAACTTACGTCTTTTGGAAAAAATAAAACGACAATTATGTTCATTATTAAATTGCCTATCCATTAGTATAAGTAGCAAATCAAAATAATGGTTACTTTACGAGGAGTAGCATTTTATAAATCATTATTTCTCATTTCTATGGTTTCGTTGTGAGGGGATTTATTAAACATTAAGCAACTTAAAAAAAAATATGAAACGACAATTTTGGAGTCAAGGATATGTAGTAATTTAATGTATTTTTTATTAGTTGGTATTTCTTTTGGATAAAGAGGAGTAGGCTCTGAAAAACTGCTCGCTCAAGGTCATTTGCTCGGGGAGCCGCCTTAAGGAGGCCGCCTTAAGGAGTATACTATATTGAAATTTCACTTTTAGACTGCCAAGTCATAGGTCTGAAGTTCAGTCGAAGTTCGGCTTATTCGTGAAATCCCCCTTAAAGGAAAAAGTGGAATCTAAAAAGAAAAGTTTAGAATTCCCCCCTGATATTCCCCCATAAGGAGGAAAACTGGATTCGAAAAAATACTTATTCGACAAATAAAAAAAAGAAAGAAAGAAAGAAAAGTATTTATTGACTCACACAGGATAAACAGAAACAAAAAGATACAATAGAAATTACAAAATTATATAAAAAAGTAAACAAGAGAAAAAATAAAAAAAAACAATCAAAATGGTCCTGTGCAAGGCCAAAAGGCTCCTATCTCAGCAAACTGCTGTGACATTTAAAAAAATAAAAATGTCACAGCGCTGGTATTCAAATCCCCCCTGGAAGTGCCCCCGAGGAGGAAAACGGCTCCAAAAAACACACACCTCTGTTTTTTTGGATTTATGTGCATGTTGTTTAATTACCACATGGCTCATGGGTGGCATAAAAACTCAGATACCAGGTTAGACACTAACCACACGATATAGAAGAACAACTTTATTTGGTATAGCCGACGTCCCGCGGTTTCACCCGCGTAGTTCCCGTTCCCGTGGGAGTACGGGAATAAAATATAGCCTATGTTACTCGTGGATAATGTAGCTTTCTAATGGTGAAAGAATTTTTTAAATCGGTCCAGTAGTTTTTGAGCCTATTCATTACAAACAAACAAACAAACAAACAAAGTTTTCCTCTTTATAATATTAGTATAGATGTAAGCTTGTCAGCTTTTATTTTAAAGTCAGATATAGGTTCTCTATATATTATTTACTAGCGGACGTCACGCGGTTTCACCCGCGTAGTTCTCGTTCTCGTGGGAGTACGGGGATAAAATATAGCCTATGTTACTCAGGGTGAATGTAGCTTTCTAATAGTGAAAGAATTTTTGAAATCGGCACAGTAGTTTTTGAGTTTATTCATTACAAACATACACACAAAAATACAAATCGTTCCTCTTTATAATACAGGGTGTAAAAGACCTCATCACGATGCCGTCAGCCAAGCATTCTGTACATCAAACTAAGTAACTTTACGCAAAAATTATTGCTGGGAAACGACTTTTTTTTTGGGGTGAAAAATCATGTTTTGTGGTAGAACTCAACGTAACGCACTCAAAACATTGTGCTGATAGATGGATTGAATAGTACGGGGGTCGTCGAGGAATTTTAAGTAAAGATCCTGCATTAAAAACTTGTATTAAAAAAAAAAAAACTTGTCAAAAAGTTGGAACTTTGACCCCCAATATCTCCGTAACTAGAAGGTTCCCAGGTATGTTGTAGAACAAAAAAAATATCGCAATGACGAGGAGAACAAGTGCCTTTCGGCTTCGTTAAAAAGTGTTCTACACACTTTATTAGTGTATATAGTGTAAATGAAGGCATAGTAAACATTGCTAGTTTTCAGAGTGCCAATTTATTTTTGAATATCAAGTACCAAGTCTACAGTAACAGTAATTTAATCTGACCAAATAGCAGTACTAAGTACATCATTCACAGTTTACACGTTACCAAGTAAACCAACATGAAACACTTAACCGCACTAAAGCTTTCAGTTAAACACGTTTCGTGCAGTAATCTGCAACAAATCCCACAAGACGACAGCGGTGACTACTAACAACGTGTTAGGTAAACATGCACACATTGTCACTGAATTAAATTTTGCACAAATATGTATAAAGTTGACTGTCTCGTTTGTCTAATTTTCACACACGACTGCAGAGCATCTGTCAGTAACTATGCTGTGCTGTATTCCCACGATAGGTATTTTTTTCTGGGGTGGGCAAAATTTATAGTAAGTTAAATTTATAATGTTAGATCCCGATTAATGACATTGAATTACCAACAAGAAGCACACTACTGGATTACACTGTAGGTACCTTAAAATTGTTGTTGTTGTTGCACTTTCATACATTGTAACCATAATCTTAATCATCATCATCATCAGCCTATAATGTTCCCACTGCCGGGACACGGCCTCCTCTCAATGAGAGAGAATGGGCTATAATCCACCACGCGGGCTCAGTGCGGGTTGGTAGATGTCACATGTCTTCGAATTTTTGGTTCCAGGACATGCCGGTTTCCTCACGATGTTTTAATTCACCGTTTTGAGAGCAGTGGTGACGAAATAAATTACACAAAGTAATGCACCTGTCTGGGTTCGAACTCACGACTTACTGTTCGTAAGTCGGGGTCGCCACCACTGGGCCACCGCTGCTTACGTAATCTTAATAATCGGCCTATAATGTTTCCACTCCTGATGGGACACATATCTTCTCCCTTTGAGTAATAACGCGGGTCCGCCCAGAGCGGGTAACCCATTGTCAAATGTTTTCGTCATTCTGGTTCTAGCCAGGCCGATTTCCTCACAATGTTTCCTTCAGTAGTGAAATGAAATTACACAAATTAATGTGCCGACCTGGTTGCGAACCTATGACACGTCAGTCGGGGCCAGTACAACTGGGCCGCACCCTCTGCTAACCATAATAATAACCTTCAACACAAATCAAACGCATTCGTCAAACCACATAACTTACAAACGGGGTAGATGACACAACAATCAATTGAGACACTTTTTAAGAGCTGTCAAAACGCGGTTCTCTCATAGATTTTGTATGGCAATAGCAAACTGAGACGTCACTGTTTATTGAACTCAATTATTCAACTATTTATTGATTTCAAAGCAACTAAAAATCGAATTTGGCAAAATCTATACTTCTATACTAATATTATAAAGAGGCAACATTTGTTTGTAAGTTTGTATGTAGGGGGTAATCTCCGGAAGTAATGAACCGATTTCAAAAATTCTTTCACCATTAGAAAGCTACATTCACCTTGAGTAACATAGGCTATATTTTATTTCCGTACTCCTACGGAAACGGGAACTACGCGGGTGAAACCGCGGGACGTCCGCTAGTTGAAAATAAATCGGGTTTTCAGGCCCAAAATAAAGTGTTTTTTAGAGATTGGTGTCTTGGAATTATTGTTCTATGGTGTCATCTATCCTATTGTATTCAAACAAAACAACATAACATACACATTCTTATTTCTAAAAACATTTCTAAGCTATTTTTCAACAAAACTAATGTTCAATAAAACTCCTCTCTATGTACAGAGTACAGAGGAACTAGAGAACAATAGGGAGGATTTCAGATTCAATTTCATTTCATTGTATGGACAGGATTGCAGGCGGAATTTGCATAGTGGAATTAAATATGAATGAGTTCTGATATTTCCTGTGGAGATTGTAAGAGTGAAGTAAAATGAAATCACTTACTGAAAATGTACAGGCTGTAAACAACCTCATCACGAAGCCGTCAACCAAGCATTCTGTACATCAACCTAAGTAACTTTTCGCAAAAATTATTGCTGGGAAACTATACTTTTTTTTTTGGGGTGAAAAATCATTTTTTGTGGTAAAACTCAATGTAACGCTCAGAACATTGTGCTGATGGATATATTGAATAATACGGGGGCCGTGGAAGTGTTTAAAGTAAAAATCTTCCATTAAAAACTTGTATAAAAAAAAAAACTTGTCAAAAAGTTGAATTTGACCCCCAATATCTCCGTATCTAGAAGGTTCCCATGTATGGTGTAGACCAAAAAAATATCGCAATGACGGAGAGAACAAGTGTCTTTCGGCTTCGTTGAGAGGTTTTTTACACCCTTATTTTTTGTGTTTCTTCTTTTTACTGTTAAGTGATGGTGTGTCGATATAATAGCAAAAGATTACTATTCAAGACCTAAGTACTGCTTACTATATAGTAAGCAGGTATAGGTATGATGGGTAGCTTAAAATATAGTGACGGTATACGGTTGCCTAGTAATAATAACCCATTCACTTTTCAAAAAATAATAAAGCCAGTCAACAATTCCTTATTAAAAATTAATTATTATAATGCGAAGTAACTCTATCTGCACCTACAGTACTCACGGGATAATATCCGTGATTTTCTTTATCTATGGGCTCCCGATATTTCGACGCTGTTGCAAGCATTATGATCGCAGGAATACTGAAGAGGTATGCGGGTGGGTTGAAGATTATTTATTATGAGCAGACAAATCTATCTACCCTCTTTCTTAGTCTTTTATTACGCGCACTACTGGAACTCGATTGTAACTCACGACAAAAATCACTCACGGTATTACTAGGTTTTTCTTGATAGTGGAGACGCATGTTATTTTTTATTAGGTTTATCACTGGATTTCACGTACTTGATAGTTTAAAACCGTCCCGTCCTCACGATTGAAATTTTTGTGTATTGAAATTTCAATAGCTTCTGTGATTAACCTTAAGATGTAGTATCGGTCTGCAGATAAGATTTGTGGTTTATGAAACTCAAAACCGAACCGAACCGTGAAAGTCTAAAACAGTGAACTCTATCTGTCTCTTTTTCTGACTGTTACATTTTCGATCAAAATTTTGCCATACAGTATACCTGAGCAGATTCTGGTTCGGAACGTACATACGATACTTTTATCCTTGAAGCATGTCCTGTCGTGTTCTACCTCCACGAAAACGCAACAACAACTATTTAAAACAATTTTAGAAAAATAATTTAACAATACAAAAAATATAGTTGAAATTGATAAAACATCAGAAATAACAGTAACACGCAAAGCGTCCCGAAAAAGAACTCAGCAATAAAAATCTCAGTCGGCATTATAGCTTTCATTCTTATATTACGCTCCGTAGCCCGACTAATGATAATATATTACCTAATACTTCGCAAGTATTCGCAAGGGTAAAGCTACGTAAGTACGACACGGATTTTATTACTATAATAATACTCTTTGTAACTGTTATTTTTCACTGTGATTTTTTCCCGTCTCTGTTACTTATGAAATATATTTAGTGTGGCAAGTGTGGTTATAGTTGTTTTGTACACAGTGGTGGAGAATGGTCGTGTGTTTACGCATTCTGCTATTTTGTTGAATGCTAAAAATATCGTAGTACTGCAGTGGTGGAGCTTACGAATTGGGTACATTTTCTTTTTTTCTGCTGTGTAGCAAAATTGCTGTTATTGTTTAAGGTTGTGAATGCTGATGAAGTACAGGTACTATCGGGGTTTTTTCCGCCTGACCATTTTAATTTTTTTGTGTTTAAAACATGCGGAGGCGCCGAGCCACGCCCCCTTAAAGTTTGGGCCTATTAGCAAAGCCTCAACTTTGGCGCGCAAAATAACAATAACTCTCGATTGGCGTGCGTCGTCAGTGCGCTCGGCCGATTCGGTATCTTTTCATTCATTATTTCTATACAAAGTCAACGGGGCGGGGCTAGAGAGCGTTTCTATGTTGCGGGTGCAAGCAAAAATAAGCTTAGTGGTGGTCAGGCGGGAGTGTCCTCGATAGTACATGTGTCTTTGTGTTTTCCCACCGTATCTAGTGATTTCATGACACTAAGCTTCAAAAACTAGCAAATTGTAATATTATAATTATTTTCCGGCCTCGTTGGTTTAGTTGTCGTAAGCGCAACTACTGAGCATGAGGTTCTGGGTTCGATTCTCAGGTCAGGCAAAGTGTTAGTGGGATGTCCATCAGGAATTACTCAGTAGCAGCTACGGAGTTAGGATTTGTGCACAGTTGATGGTAATAGGCTCGAACCCTTTTACATGGGTCTTAAACATAACTGGCGAAATTACTCAGTAGCATCTACGGAGTTTGGATTTCTGCACAGTTGATGGTAATAGGCTCGAACCCTTTTACATGGGTCTTAAACATAACTATAACTGGTGAAATTACTCAGTAGCAGCTACGGAGTTAGGATTTGTGCACAGTTGATGGTAATAGGCTCGAACCCTTTTACATGGGTCTTAAACATAACTATAACTGGTGAAATTACTCAGTAGCAGCTACGGAGTTAGGATTTGTGCACAGTTGATGGTAATAGGCTCGAACCCTTTTACATGGGTCTTAAACATAACTATAACTGGTGAAATTACTCAGTAGCAGCTACGGAGTTAGGATTTGTGCACAGTTGATGGTAATAGGCTCGAACCCTTTTACATGGGTCTTAAACATAACTGGCGAAATTACTCAGTAGCAGCTACGGAGTTAGGATTTGTGCACAGTTGATGGTAATAGGCTCGAACCCTTTTACATGGGTCTTAAACATAACTATAACTGGTGAAATTACTCAGTAGCAGCTACGGAGTTAGGATTTGTGCACAGTTGATGGTAATAGGCTCGAACCCTTTTACATGGGTCTTAAACATAACTATAACTGGTGAAATTACTCAGTAGCAGCTACGGAGTTAGGATTTGTGCACAGTTGATGGTAATAGGCTCGAACCCTTTTACATGGGACTTTAACATAACTGGCAAAATTACTCAGCAGCAGCTACGGAGTTAGGATTTGTGCACAGTTGATGGTAATAGGCTCGAACCCTTTTACATGGGTCTTAAACATAACTATAACTGGTGAAATTACTCAGTAGCAGCTACGGAGTTAGGATTTGTGCACAGTTGATGGTAATAGGCTCGAACCCTTTTACATGGGTCTTAAACATAACTATAACTGGTGAAATTACTCAGTAGCAGCTACGGAGTTAGGATTTGTGCACAGTTGATGGTAATAGGCTCGAACCCTTTTACATGGGTCTTAAACATAACTATAACTGGTGAAATTACTCAGTAGCAGCTACGGAGTTAGGATTTGTGCACAGTTGATGGTAATAGGCTCGAACCCTTTTACATGGGTCTTAAACATAACTGGCGAAATTACTCAGTAGCAGCTACGGAGTTTGGATTTGTGCACAGTTGATGGTAATAGGCTCGAACCCTTTTACATGGGTCTTAAACATAACTATAACTGGTGAAATTACTCAGTAGCAGCTACGGAGTTAGGATTTGTGCACAGTTGATGGTAATAGGCTCGAACCCTTTTACATGGGTCTTAAACATAACTATAACTGGTGAAATTACTCAGTAGCAGCTACGGAGTTAGGATTTGTGCACAGTTGATGGTAATAGGCTCGAACCCTTTTACATGGGTCTTAAACATAACCATAACTGGTGAAATTACTCAGTAGCAGCTACGGAGTTAGGATTTGTGCACAGTTGATGGTAATAGGCTCGAACCCTTTTACATGGGTCTTAAACATAACTATAACTGGTGAAATTACTCAGTAGCAGCTACGGAGTTAGGATTTGTGCACAGTTGATGGTAATAGGCTCGAACCCTTTTACATGGGTCTTAAACATAACTATAACTGGTGAAATTACTCAGTAGCAGCTACGGAGTTAGGATTTGTGCACAGTTGATGGTAATAGGCTCGAACCCTTTTACATGGGACTTTAACATAACTGGCAAAATTACTCAGCAGCAGCTACGGAGTTAGGATTTGTGCACAGTTGATGGTAATAGGCTCGAACCCTTTTACATGGGACTTTAACATAACTGGCAAAATTACTCAGCAGCAGCTACGGAGTTAGGATTTGTGCACAGTTGATGGTAATAGGCTCGAACCCTTTTACATGGGTCTTAAACATAACTATAACTGGTGAAATTACTCAGTAGCAGCTACGGAGTTAGGATTTGTGCACAGTTGATGGTAATAGGCTCGAACCCTTTTACATGGGACTTTAACATAACTGGCAAAATTACTCAGCAGCAGCTACGGAGTTAGGATTTGTGCACAGTTGATGGTAATAGGCTCGAACCCTTTTACATGGGACTTTAACATAACTGGCAAAATTACTCAGCAGCAGCTACGGAGTTAGGATTTGTGCACAGTTGATGGTAATAGGCTCGAACCCTTTTACATGGGACTTTAACATAACTGTCAAAATGAAGGTGTACTATTAGGTATAACTCTGCCTTACCCTTCTGGGATTACAGGCGTGATGTTATGATGTTCTGTTTAATGGAACTTCTACACTATAAAATTACTATTGGGCATTTCCAAATCAATTTAATAATTACGTAGTAGAAGGTATTGAATTATGTAGCCTTATTATCATTTTAGTTATTAGACGTTGAGTACTAAACCTACCCAAATGTCCTTTCTTTGGTATTGATCGTCGTTTCGTTGAGCTCCTTGAGTTATAAGTCGAGCTACACGTTAACTGACAAATGCTTGCACTGACTGGACAGGTCCACTCAAATCTGTGTGGTTCTTTCTTCAAAAGACCATCTCAGGCACTAATCTGCATAGTCCTCATGTGAATTGAGCAAGATTGTCTGGACTTTAAACAAGACTACGACCTCTGAGTTTGTTTCGGCTGTTTCTTCTCAGAGTAGTCAGGTACGAAACACCGGCCCCATCTAATTTAAAAAAAATGACGTGTAAAAGTGTTTGTAAAAACCTACTTGCAAAATAAACATCATTTATCATTTACTTGAGAGGTTATTTTCAATGAAACTTAGTGACACCAGAAATATCTTGCTATCACCAAACATACGTATCTTGCAAAGCCCTCTTCATAAACTCCACACATTACGATGCATTTTGCAAAGTTCCACGACATCCAAAACTCCTAAACGACACAAACCAACAAAAAGTGCTTAACTAAGCGAACTTAGAGCAACTTGGAAAGTTTCACACAACCAAAATAGGGCCAGGTGAGACAAAGTGTAACAGGTATATTTATTTGTTTTTGAGACTATAAACTTACTACATTATTACCTACTTAAAGTGATACTTTTGCTGATGTTTGCTGCTGATACGGAAAGGGAGACAGCGTGAGGGTTTGACAGGGTAATCCATGTTAGAGATGGAGTGTCTTTAGATAGGTTTGGTGAGATAAGAAAAATAAGGACAGGATAAGTTGTGTGTTTTCTGAAGTGATCATGGGATTAATACGCAGACAAAGGAACCCAAAAAACCAGTCAAGTGCCTGTCGGACTCCGCGTTCCGTACGATCGTATAGTGATTTATTTTTATTATTTACTAGCGGACGTCACACGGTTTCACCCGCGTAGTTCCCGTTTCCGTGGGAGTACGGGGATAAAATATAGCCTATGTTACTCAAGGTGAATGTAGCTTTCTAATGGTGAAAGAATTTTTAAAATCGGTTCATTACTTTCGGAGATTACCCTACATACAAACTTACAAACAAATGTTACCTCTTTTTAATATTAGTATAGATTGGTATTTTTGTATAGCAGCGGTGGGCCAGTGTTGGTAGCCCCGAATTACGAACAATAAGTCGTGGGTTCAAACCTAGGCAGGCGCATTACTTTGTGTAATTTATTTCATCAGTCATCAATAAAAATACATATATAATATAAAAATATAAAAAAGATAAGATAAGATAAAAAGGCTTGGGATTAAGCTGCTCCAATGAAATTTGCTCTGTGAATGTCGAAGCTTCGGACTTCGCTTGTTTATTATTTATTCCTTTCTTATCCTTTTTTTTGTTTTTTTTTCCTATTATATTTTTTTATTTTTTTTCCTTTTTTATACAATCTGACATTTAATGTTTTGACATGTATTTTATTATTTTTTATACACTCCGACATTTAATGTTTTGACATGTATTTTATTAATTTTTACTTTTTTTATTATTTTATTTGACATTTACTGATTTGACATGAATACTTATTTTGTTAAGTATTCTACTTTTTTTTTTATCATCATTGTGACTTAATGATTTTTGTGATTCTTATTTACATTCTTTTGAATAGAACTTGTTATGAATTTTATATGATTATTGTGAATGTGGGGACCATGTGGGTCACATTTATATTTTTTTGTTTATTTTTTCCCACAACTGTCTGGCAGTTTGAGTACTCTAAGCGACCTACCCAAATGTCCTTTCTTTGGTATTGTTCGTCGTTTCGTTGAGCTCCTTGAGTTATAAGTCGAGCTACACGTTAACTGACAAATGCTTGCACTGACTGGACAGGTCCACTCAAATCTGTATGGTTCTTTCTTCAAAAGACCATCTCAGACACTAATCTGCATAGTCCTCATGTGAATTGAGCAAGACTGTCTGGACTTTAAAAGAAACTATGACCTCTGAGTTTGTTTCGGCTGTTTCTTCTCAGAGTAGTCAGGTACGAAACACCGGCCCCATCTAGTTTAAAAAAATGACGTGTAAAAGTGTTTGTAAAAACCTACTTGCAAAATAAACATCATTTATCATTTATCACCACTGCTTTAATATCGGTGAAGGAAAACATTGTGAAGAAACCGGCATGTCTTAGAACCAAGAATTCGAAGACATGTGATATGTACTACCAATCCGCACTGGGGCCGCGTGGTGGATTGTATAGCCCATTCTCTCTCATAGAGGGGAGGCCTGTGTCCCAGCAGTGGGAACATTGTAGACATTATAGGCTAATTAAGATTATGCTAGGTAACGGTAACAGAAATTCACAATTTGTGAAAATTTCAAGTGTCTACCTATTACGGATCACGAGATAGAGCCCGCTGACAGACAGACAGACGGACGGACGGACAGTGGAGGCTTAGTAAGAGCCCCGTTCGTTACCTTTCGGGTACGTTACCCTAAAAATAATGAGCCTAAAACTCTAGTCACACCGAACCACGCGGGAAACGGGGACGCGTCTGATTGTGTTAACGATAAGGAAGTCACGGGACTGTTTGCTCCAGTTTGAACAGCTCCATACAAGTTAGTTAACGCAATCGGTGCAAGCGAGTTTTGTCCCGCATCCCGTGCGAGATTCCTTTCAGTTTGGGCAGACTTTTAAGGCAGGTTTATTTTGAGACAGTGAGTGTCGACAGCTGTTAAGATAGTGCTGGCATGGTCGTGGTTTTAAGGGCTGACCGTTTTGTCTACTCGTGAACTCCACCTGTCTGTGACAGTTATTGTTTCAATTATGTAATACGTCATCATCATTATCATCCACTGACTTCACCCATTGCTGGGTCTCTTCTCTTCTTAGTCGAGACACTTGTCAGAATGGTCGTGGTTGCGCAGACGAGGTACATAGAGAGATATTCGGTGGATCGTTGACTTCCTCGAGGATTGCCCTTTCAGCGATTTGCTTCCATTTCTGTCGGTTGGAGACGTTGCGAGTACACTGGACCATGGTGGACTCAGTAGCTTTCTTGATCAAGTCAGTCCAGTGAGTTGGTGATCGGACGCATGATCTCTTGCCCTCCACCTGGCCCTGAACCAGCAGTCTCTCCATCGAATTTTCACTTCTAGCGATGTGACCATCATCTGCCTAGCCTTTTCCCAAGTTTTATTGGGGTTGGCTTCCAGTCTAACCGGATGCAGCTGAAAACCAGTATTTTTCATGGAGCGACTGCCTATCTGACCTCCACAACTCAGTTAGTACTGGGTAATACGATACCCCTTGGTAAGATTGGTTGTCAGACTTTTTTGGCTACTGACTACCTGTAACGACTGTCAAAGATCACAAATGTCAGCCGGGACCAACAGCTTAATGTGCTTTCCGAGGCACGGAGGAAACTCGGTATGTAATGGGTGGTCACCCATCCACAGTCCAACCTAGGCAAGCACGGCTTAGCCTAAAGATTGACCCGAGCGGCTGTGATTATTTAGCCACGAGCTCCACTTCTAGTGATGTGACCAAAAAACTTTAATATTCGTAGTTGCACAGTAGACGAAAGCCGGTCCTTAATATGAAGCTCCTTGAGGATGGAAACACTGGTGCGAAACGATGTCCACGGGATCTTTAGGAGTCGCCTCCAGCACCACATCTCCAGAGCGTCGACTTAACGGTGATCCTCCATTAGCAGAGAACTTTTGAAGATTCGGCACCTTTTTTTTCGAATGGGAAATCATCAAATGACTCCTCCCGCTCTGGGCGGAGCAGGAGGAGGGAGTGTCAGACTTTTACTGACTAAAACCCATCCATGTTCCTTCATCGCCCTTTGTGTTCCGGGGCCACGGTAACTCTTTCCAACAGTCCCGCAGCCCCGGCAGGCTTGGGAGTATAATTATCCTTAATTGCACAAACAATATTCCACAAAAAAACTAACAAAATATTTTCTCCCAGACGGTTTTAACAAGATCACATTAATATCAAAGCTTCCCATTATCTTTATGGATGGCTGATGGCCCCGCCCCTGACCGATAGGCTCCGATAGTTAGCGATAATTCCCGAACATCTGAACACAGAGCTTACAAACTGCTGATTTGTAGGGACACGCCCATCGCAGTTTAACGTATTTATTGCAGGTACTTAGGTTTGCAATTTATTTTATGTTTGGGTTTTAGTAGATTTCCTGTGAGTTTATTGACCTTTTTGAGAGTTTCATCGGGCGACACGTCGTGTTCGCATCCTTGGTTACACCTACGAATGAATTTAGTAGACTCGTGGTATGCCCTAAACAGCTTCTTTAAGTTAATTTTTTCTGCAGTGACTATCGCGTGACGCTTTTCGCTTGAAAAACGCAAAACAGTTAAAGTGAATTACACAAGTTTCGGTTCGGAAACCTGGTACTTACCAGGTTTAAAAAAGAAAGGTCTCGCTCGACTGGCGGCGTGGGGGGGGGGTCACTTCGCACTAAACATCGGCAGAGTGATCGTGTGTGCACAATATTTAATTTTACCTCTGCCAACCTCCTTATCGTTATTACCTTGGAACCCTGATCGGGGTTCTTCCGTACCAGATCCCGATACCAGACAACTATTGATTAGCTGCCGCTGCAGGGACTGTGGCTGGACAACCTTGCATGCTACGCACTACCCTCAGACTGGAAGACCGACCCACCTACCTGGCTACTATCTATCTTCTACGTTCTGGAACCTTCAGAATAGTGGTTTTCTTTAGGCGGTCTAGAACCCGAGAACGCACGCCAGTCTTGTACTGGGGTGATTATAGAAGTCTACCTACAATTTTTTTTTTTTTTTATATTATGTTTTTGTTATACTCACTCCTTCCGAGTTTCATTTGCCGGCTGAGCCCTAACCGTTACAGTGGAAAAGTTGAAATCATCAAAATAAGAATATGTTATTTCACATAGGCCTACATGGACACTTATTTACCACAAAATACTTTTTTCACAATCACAAATTCACCATTGATCACTTATATATAGCACTAGTAGCCATGACTTCAATTCGCTTCGTTGTATTACCTAAGTACTTCGATAACGCCTAAATCAGACTGAATGTGGGAGCAAACCCGACGGCTACTAATATACATATATACCGACTGATCCTCCGAGAAAGTTCCACAGTAAATATTTGAAACTATATCACAAGGCCTAGACAAATAGCAAACGCTTTTCAAGAGTTTTGTATTTCAAGAAAGACTTTCAACAAGATACAATATGACCACTTTATGTGTGTAATTCAAGGTGGTGCTACTAATTTGGTACATTTATTTTAGATCTGTGTTTTTTCTGCCTGTACAGATAAGTTGGTTGAAGTGTAAGCTTAATGTATCAATCCAATACATTTCTGGTTTCTCCGTCGTCGTAATTGCTGTTAGTTTTGTGTAGGCCCTCTGTCATTCCAACACAGTTGCTATTTTTTGTATTGCTAAGTAATTTTTTTCTGGTCTACGGAGGCGCAAGGTGTTCTGCCTCAGACATTAGTCGCCTTATACGACACCCGTGAGTGCAATGGGTTGGTTCTATTCTACTCTGCCGGATACCACACGGCTAACGTAGACCAAAGAATGGGCAGCAGCGTTTTCTGTTAGTCTTTCATCACTGCGATCTCCAATCCGCCTGATAAGCGTGGAGATTACGGCGAATTCCTCCCATCATGGGAGAGGCTTATGTCCAGCAGTGGACGTTATGTGCTGTAGTAGTAGGTAATTTTTTTAGAGGCAGATGGGCTGACGACATTGAGGGGACGGCTGGTGCACTGTGGAAAGAAAACGCCACAAATATAGACTACTGGGTATCTTTGGAGGAGGCCTTTACCCTCAAATAGAGGGGTTCACGCTAATAAAAAAAAACAATTCAAAGTAATTTAATAACATTATTAAAATGATAATAATTTATAAATAAAAATAATTTAAAAATCTTTAAAATGTACAATACAATGCATGATGATTTTCATTTCCAATTTGAGTATATTGATTAATTATAATATTTGCATACTCTAACTACATTAAAATACTGATTATGTAAAAGGTATTAGTTAATTATAAGGTGTGAAATAAAATGCTTTTTTTTTTTTTTTTACTAATACAGACTATTTGTTCATTGCCATAATTAATTAAAAAGTAAGTATTAAATAAACTAAAATAAATAAACTAACAACAAACTATAAAAGGGCATCGAAAAACTCCTCCTCAACGCTGTCAGCTGGTAATGTGCCTAAGAGATTTTTTTTTATTCTTATTTTTTTGTTTTTAGTAATTTCGGGTTACTTGACTTCCGATAAAACTTTTTATAAACTAGATTTTGCCTGCATCATCGCTCGCTATATAGCAGGAAATTTAAATTTTAAATATAGTCTACGATACTTGGCCTTAGTGTAGCTTTCAATCAGTAAAAGAATTTTCGATATCGTATATGCAGTTTCAGAGAGTACCTCGTATAACCAAACTTACAAGCTTTAACCTCGTCATAATTTTAGTGTAGACTTCTGCAACTTTCAATCGAATTATCTTCACATTTACACCCAACGTTAACACCTGTAATTTCCTACAGCCATCATCATCATCTGCCTAGCCTTTTCCCAACTATGTCGGGATCGGCTACCATTCTAACCGGATGCAGCTGAATACTATTATTTTACATGGAGCGATTGCTTATCGAGCAGCGGTGGCCCAGTGGTGGCGGCCGCGCCTTACGAACAGTAAGTCGTGGGTTCGAACCCAGACAGGCGCATTACTTTGTGTAATTTATTTCATCACCACTGCTCTCAAAACGGTGAAGGAAAAAATCGTGAGGAAACCGGCATGTCCTAGAACCAAAAAATTCGAAGACATGTGACATCTACCAATCCGCACTGGGCCCGCGTGGTGTATTATAGCCCATTCCCTCTCATAGAGAGGAGGTCTGTGTCCCAGCAGTGGGAACATTAATAGGCTGATGATGATGATGATTGCTTATCTGGCCTCCACAACCCAGTTAGAACTGGATAATACGATACCATTGGTAAGACTGGGCCACTGACTACTTAATTTCCAACTACAAAAACCACACAAAAATTCTCATCACGTCTCCCAATCAAACACATACGCGAGCCATATTTATTGCTCGCCTCTTCTAAGTAGGAAACGAATGACAAAGTTATTTCCCTTAACAGTTTATTATATTATTTCCTTAAGTTACTTTCCCGCCCTCCCAAAGTTCTTACAACAAATAGAACTTTCTTGGAGGAGTTTTATTTAAGTTTGATGATGGGCGGTAGAAAGAATAAAGTATGATTTTTTTTCGGTGATTGCTGTTTGTGGATATAATATTGTGGAGGATGGTAGCCACTAGA
This sequence comes from Xestia xanthographa, assembly GCA_905147715.2. Classification (NCBI taxonomy): domain Eukaryota; kingdom Metazoa; phylum Arthropoda; class Insecta; order Lepidoptera; family Noctuidae; genus Xestia; species Xestia xanthographa. The sequence goes on from LR990644.1 coordinate 30,624,644, forward strand.
TCTTTAAATACCAAATAATATAAGAACTTTTATGATAATAAACTTTTACTTTTTTGCGTTTAACATAGTTTTTCGTATCCAACCATAATTCAGCTCCATCTTTTTCTTATGACAAAAAAGCATATCAAAAAGTAAAAAAAATGAGAAATAAATAGGTACTGCCAATACTAAAATATTGTAAAAAGTTTGGTCGGTCCACAACAAATGTAGGAGGACAGTGATATGGGTGGTGTGTGATCGCAAGTGCGACTGCTAAGCATGATGGTCTTGGATTCGATTCCCAGGTTGGGTAAAGTGTTATTGGGTTTTTCCATCAGGAATTTCTCAGTAGCAGCCATGGAGTCTGGATTTTTTCGCGGTTTAGGGCAATAAGTTCGCCCACTATTACATGAGGCTTAAGGGCCTATACTACCTCAAATGGCTTAGCATGATCCTCCATTACGCCTAAAATACTGCAGCATTAATTTTGAACTAAATATATAGTAAAGTTGAGGATTAATGTTAGGTCTTATATTTGGCAAAAAAACGATTTCATAAAATTTTCTCGATAGAAAAAAATCCCAAAGTTACCTCCAAATCGAACAATAAACCGCTGGTATTCAAAAAGTACTTCAAATTAGATCATGAAACTTTGCATACTAACTGAACTAACTATAAAGCAGGTCTTATATTATTATTTTTTTCCCAAATACGAAAATGAGATTTTATAAAGAATAAAAACCACTCATTTCGCACTATTCGGCCACAGTGACTGACGTAACAACCGCTTTGTAGTGCAAGCAGATTGAAACGTTATTCTAACACTATTACAAACGAAGTTTGAACCACCACAAATAGAGTTGCTAATCTGAGGTAGTAGCGAAATAAAGGTGTACTATTAGATACACCTCTGCCTAACTCTTCGGGGATTACAAGCGTGATGTAATCTTATGCAGAACCCTAAAAAATAATCTCTACTTGTCTTATCATCAGCATTGAAATTCGACCCACTCGTCTTCTTTTAAGGCATTTACAACAAAGGTCCAATCCACATATCCCACCCATGTCAAGCTTTATTTTGATCCCAGTTTAATGTGCACTCAGGACGGTTTTAGTCATAAAAACGGGCACCCATCCAAGACGTAACCATACCCAGAATACACTTAACCCAAAAATGAAACTCCCACCAAAAAGGATCCTTCCCTCTTTCCAATTTCAAAACACACTTCAGTTCACATAAAATATCGTCTAAACATTTTTCGACGAGCTTCATTCTTCTCAGCTCCCACCAAAATATATTGGTAAGTAAGCTGAATTTAATAAAACCAAGTTGTGTGACTTGGAGGCACGCCAAGGACAGATGGAGGGACATTAGAAAAACATGATACCGGTATGTAATAACTTAAGGGTTTTTTGGAAAACAAATGCTGATGCCGAAAAGTTGGTCACAGGTGTAGAGTCACAGGTATTGGGGTTAGGGACCTCGGGGAAAGGTATGCAGTTTTGTAGGTCGATAAGTTATTATCAGGACAATAAGCTTATAAATGAGGAAGACCAAGAAATGGGTGGATTGTGTGAGGAATGATGTGAAAGTTAAAGGAGTCAATGATAGCGTGACGGTTGACAAAGCAGAATGGAAGAAAAAAGTTGCACTGACCCGTTTAATTTAATAGAAATTAAAATAAGAAATACATACAATTAAACAATCATGCTATTATTAAAGATTAAAATATCAAAGTCAAATCAAATTAAATTAGATTACTACATAAATAGTAATTTCTTATTGAATGAATAATGGTTAGATTCGAGATTAAAAATAGAAATATAAATTTAATACAAATTAAATTAAATTAAAATTGTGATGATATAAAGAATGACTTTTTTATCACTTTCTGAAAAAATGGGTATTTTTTTAGTAGAACTACTCGTGGACGGAGTAGAAGCAAATGGCATACTCAGATTTTTTTTTTGCGAATAAAAAAAAAAAAAAAAAATCGAAATTTTAATCATACGTGTATTGCGTATGACTTGAAATTCGATATTTTTTTTTTCAAAATTTCTTTTTCTTTGTTCTAACTTCTAATATGAAAAGTTTTATTGAAATTTGTAGCGTTTTTTGATGATGGATCAATTTTTTTCTAAGCTGTGGAAAAAAGAAAAAAAAAACTAGGCAGGTATGCCATGCCATAAGCTTCTACTCTGTCCACTTAATAAACCCATTTTTTTGGAAAGTGATACAAAAGTCATCCGGTATTAATTAATTATTGTAATGATAATTCAAAGGTCTTCAAACTGAAAGTGGATACATTCCATTTTCATTTTGGTGTATTTTTATGAAAGCAACAAGCAACAACGTACTAGAATGTGCCTACTGCCCTTAATTTGAAGTTTTATCCCAAATCATGGTAGGTACATAAAACCACACAATACAACAACAACAATAACAGCCCATAACGTCCACTGCTGGACATAAGCCTCTGTCATGATGGTAGGAATTTGCCGTAATCTCCACGCTTGGCAGGCGGATTGGAGATCGCAGTGATGAAAGACTAACAGAAAACGCTGCTGCCCATTCTCTGGTCTACGGAGGCGCAAGGTGTTCTGCCTCAGACATTAGTCGCCTTATTCGACACCCGTGAGTATAATGGGTTGGTTCTATTCTACTCTGCCGGATACCACACGGCTTACCACAATATTAAACCACACAATAACTTTGTCCTAAAACTTGTATAAAACTATGTTGTGTACCAATAAAATTCTGAATTATGTTCAACCAACAATTTGGCTGGAGGGCATAATACCAAGTCGGAGTTTTTGGGGTGCCTTAATAACTGATACAAAATGATGTTATGCAAGATAATATGTTAGATGTTGTGTTCTTATTATTATGTAGGGTCTGTTTTATTTATGTGGTCCAAGTTAAGGCTGATGCTCCAGGGTAGCCCGCGAAATTCAAAGGAGAATGCCCATTTTTTACTGACCGCCGTTGCGCATCAAAACTTTTTGTATTATAGCAAAAATTGAATATAAAAGAGGGGTGATGTCGTACTTTCTAAGGAAAAAAAAATATCCATTTATTTTGTGGGGGTTTTAGTTGTTCTTTGATTTTCTGTTCAGTTTTGAGGTTAGTTTTGTAACGAACCTTCCACTAAAAGCAGCAGCCCATTACAACAGTATGACTTGAATCGACATAAGACACGAACAGTACGCAATGATAAGTTATTTATAAGCACAACAAACTCAACAACTATCGATGCACAAGTGAAAACAAAAGTTCGGTGTTGTTTTGTATGTTTGACAAATTGACAGAGACAGTTCACATATCACATTGTGATAGTGTTACCAACAGTCAATATAAATCACTCTGACTGTAACTGATTTGTCAACTAAAGAAAGATTTTTAATTAGCAAAGTAATATTATTTGTAGGATGTGAACTAAGAAAATATGTCATTTCAATTGTGCTAATTAAAAATATAAATAACGAGGATAAAGTCATAGTTGAATTTATTTTTAAAACTGAGTGACGGATTATGTCCCAGGTTTTAATAAATTAGCAACATTGATTTTATCGAAATACGCCATTTTAAAAAGTAAGCAATAAAATCCAATACTGTATCTAATAAAATACAAAATAGTAACCCCACATACGATTTCGTTCAAGTGATCTATGAGAAGTTAAAAAAATATTTTATAATTTATGAGTTTATTTTTATGGCCATACTCTTTTACTATAAAGCGACTCTGATTGTGGTCAATGTCCTTTTCTAACGTTTTTTGCAATTTTCAGGCCAGTACTAGTTTGTATGTTGATTAAAATATTGTTCAATGTATGTAATGTAGTTACAGAATTATAATCATCAAAATTATCAATACAACCCTCAGTTCATAGAAGTCGAGGAATGATTTTTTCAAGGTCAAAGTCATTGCTAGACCTTTATGAACTTGGAGGGTTGTATTGATGAATTTGATGATTATAATTCTGTAACTACATACGTCTTACAATCGCGAACAATATTATAATCAACATACAATCTAGCATTGGCCTGCAAATTGCAAAAAACGTAAGAAAATTTGAATTTCGCGGGCTACCCTGACGCTTTCTCCTTAAAGTGCAGTTTTTGTGTTCGAAAATGCCGTTTTGAGCAGAATCATATAGAAGCATTTCCCTCGTTTTTTGGTGATAATTGGAAGAAACGTAAATTTTGCAGATTTCTGTGATAAGTGAAAGTGGTTCCTTATAATATGAGTCTTTAATCATCATCAGTCAATAATCATCTAGTGAGAAACGAGCCTTCAACTCTATATGCTTGCAGATTTTACACAGATTTTATGCAGAGTTAAATTATGCTAGCATTATTGCCTAGAAGAAAATACGTGGTGCAAACGGATGCTTTATGAAGTCGTCAAGTAAGCATTCTATACATCAAACCTACGCAAAAAATATTTCAACAAAACGACTTTATTTGGGGTGAACAATCACGTTTTACAATAGGGAAGATGCATACCTACATTTTCTTTTGTTTATTTCGATACGGAATGTTAGAGTACTATAAAAAATAATGACAAAAAGCGGAAACAAGACATAAATCGGCCAAATAACACAAAAATGTTATAACCATTTAAACTTTTGTTTCTATCTCTTTCTGGATAAACGGAATTTAGTATGGATTTTGTACGTCGATGCAGAGAATGACGTCATTCGTTGTATCGGATCTCTCTGTCTAATCAGCAGTTTCAAATGCTTATAACTTAGTATTTTTATAGATATTTAAAAAATAATTTCACTTGGCTATTTCTGATGTTAATACGCTTTGTTTACAGTGGTAAAAAAAAATTATGCATCTTCCCTATTGAATTTAATACACTCAAAACGTTGTGCTGATTGAATGCATTTAATAGTCGTGGAGGTATTTAAAGTAAAATTACAACATTCAAAACGTGTATTAAACAAAAAAAACTTGTGAAGGTTCCCAGATATGGTCTAGAACAAAAAAAAATATAAAACAACATTATAAAACTTATGTAAACGGCTATTTTCGCGAATTTTACCTTTAATATAAGCCCGACGCCGACGTTTCGACTGGATTGCACCAGCCGTGATCGCGGGAAGACTGAAGTATTGGAGCCCGTTTACATAAGTTTTATAATGTGTTCTGATAGTGAAAGTTTAAAAAAGACAAAAAAAATATCGCAATGACGGGGAGAACAAGTACCTTCCGGCTTCGTAAAGAGTACTTCTACACTCTTTTATAGTTTTAATCTAAACACTCCCTCAAATTTGACGAATCCTGCAAAGCACAAGATCCAAATTAATTTTCTATTCGCCGAAAATGCTGATTTTAACAAAACCTTCCACCAACGACCTCCCATCTTCAAACACATACATATACGTATATACATAGTTATACATAATACATGTACCAAGTTATAATTCAGACGTAACAGCTGCTAGCGTCCCACAGAATTTCGTCGAGTTGAACGTATCAAAAGGGTTGGAGTAACCTTGGCGATGTCCTTCACTGCAGTTTGTGAAATGTAGCGAGATTTTATGTAGATTGGTTGAGGAAAACTTCTAGAATTTCTTGGTAGATTGGGGGTTTTGAGTTGGTAAAGTCTTTCTATTTTTGACTAGCTTTTGTGTTTTGCTCACGGCTAACTAATTACAGCCACTCGGGTCGATCTTTAGGTTAAGCCGTGCTTGCTTAGGTTGGTCTGTGGATAGGTGACCACCCTTACATACCAAGTTTCCTCCGTGCTTCGGAAAGCACGTTAAGCTGTTGGTCCGGGCTGTCATTTGTAGATCTTTGACAGTCGTTACGGGTAGGCAGTGGCCCAAAAAGTCTGACAACCAGTCTTACCAAGGGGTATCGTATTACCCAGTACTAACTGGGTTGTGGAGGTCAGATAGGCAGTCGCTCCATGTAAAATACTGGTATTCTACTGCATCCGATTAGACTGGAAGTCGACCCCCAACATAGTTGGGAAAAGGCTAGGCAGATGATGATGATTAGCTTTAACCGCAACCTTTTCGTCCGCTTGAAATTATTAAAAAAATACTAACTGACCCCGCAAACGTTATTCTGCCATATAAATTATGGTGTGAAATATATTTTACGACTATTCCCATACCTACCAAACATACATAAAAAACTTCATAAAAATCGGTCGAGCCGTTTCGGAGGAGTGCGACCACAAACACTGTGACACAAAATTTAATATAAAAAGAGATAGATAGATTACTTCTCTGTTTGTTTGTTCCGGCTAATCTTCGAAACGGCTGGATGGATTTTAACGAGGCTTTTACTAGCAGATCGCGGGCCACAGCTAGTGATTTATAATTAAGTTCCTGAATTATTTGATTCAAACTTATAGGCGTAGAGCAGCGGTGGCCCAGTGGTGGCGGCCCCGACTTACGAATAGTAAGTCGTGGGTTCGAACCCAGAAAGGCGCATCACTTTATAAAATTTATTTCATCACCAATGCTCTCAAAACGGTGAAGGAAAACATCCTGAGGAAACCGGCATGTCCTAGAACCAAAAAATTCGAAGACATGTGACATCTGCCAATCTGCACTGGGCCCGCGTGTTGGATTATAGCCCATTCCCTCCCATAGAGAGTAGGCCAGTGTCCCAGCAGTGGGAACATTAATAGGCTGATGATGTTAGGCTGATTGAAGATCTTTTCCATTCTCATTTTCGAACCATTCATAAACCTTTAATTACGTCGATCACGTTTTCTATCCACTTATTTCATAACTGTAACAAATAAGTAAGCCACATTCCCTTTTCTTAAACCACAGAAATCTTGGTAACTAATGTTCTCCAAGCCATTATCCAGTTAAAAAGATAAATAAGAAAGAGCCAGACTCTATCTTTGCAAAAGATAAATGATATCTTGTGACATCTTTGCAGCGAGTTCCTAAAGGATTTTTGTTTCACAGTTTCTTGTGTATTTTGTATGAAATAGGTTTAAACTTTGCAAGAAGTCTTAAAATAGCATCTCGCTAAGTTTTGTCTGTGGTTTTTATTAAGGCAACTTGCCTTCTATTTTTATAAAAACCTTTTCTTTTAGGGCCTGCGCAGACGACAGACTTTTTGTGCGGAGGACTTTTTGCTCGTCGTATGCGTTACCACATATAATGGGGAATGTTCCAGTGCTTTTTATGAACGAAGTAGATGGCGCTGATCAACATTGGGAATAATAAAATGGCTCGTTTTTATGTCCACAAAGCCTTAACTGAAGTACGGAGGAACCTAAGCTCGACTCGACGCACCAGGAGTTTAGACGTAACGCAAAAACACTCAAAAGAACAATACCAAAATCCATGCACAAACTTGTAGTTCAGTACAGTGATGCAAAAGAACAGTAGACTTTTAGGTTAAAAATGTTTGACAGAAAAAAGGTTCTTTACAGTTCTTACTTTATATACAACAATGAATAATAAATAAATTTTACTAAACAATGAGTTTGACATGTGTTAAGGAGTTTTTTTTTGCCCTGCTAAAATAATAATAATAAAAAGTATTTATTTCCCAAAAAACATAGCACTTTGCACTTTGCACTTTGTATACATTGTTTGAAAATAATATTTGCATCATGATGCAATATTAGACTCTATCTTTTAAACTAGGACTAGCCTGTATCTTAAAAGATAGGGTTCAGGCAAATGGATTCTGTTAATATTCACAACCAGAAACAAGTGAAGACAGTGTCAATGATTTGTACTAACAGCTGTACAGAAATAAAAATAAAATAATAACAAAAACTAATCATAAGTAACACAAGGAGTGTGAATGAGCAGACATGCAGTGAGCATGTGTATGTATGTATATGTGGGGGTGTGTGGGTGTGTGTGGTATGTATGGGTTTGTGTGGTATGTGACTGTGTGGGTGTGGGTGTGTGGGGATGAGTGTGGGCGGGAAGTGATTCCATGAATGTAATGAATATTAATAATTCGATGTAAAGTGTGATCTATGAGTACATAATATATTATATTATATTATGAGATGTAAGTTAGCAGATTCTCTGTTGCCACATAGTCCTGTTGTAATAGCCATTTACTTAGTTCTTTCCTTAACATATATCTATTTAAATCCAGTATGTTTAGCTTTTTGTGCAGATTTTTGTATAAATACTTACTTAAAACGTAAAATTGGTGTTGGGCAAAAGAGGGTTTTCCATCAGGACTTTCTCAGCAACAGCCACGAAGTCTGGATCTGTGCCTGATTGATGGCAATAGGCTCGCCCCACTGTCGAAATGTGGGTGTGCTATTAGACACACCTCTGCCTAACCCTTCGGGGATTACAGGCGTGATGTTATATTATACAGGGTGTAAACAACCTCATCACGAAGCCGTCAACCAAGCATTCTGTACATCAAACTAAGTAACTTTACTCAAAAATTATTGCTGGGGAACGACTTTTTTTTTGGGGTGAAAAATTATGTTTTGTGGTAGAACTCAATGTAATGCATTGGATTGAATAATACGTGGACTTGTTTAAAGTACAAATCTTACAATAAAAAACTTGTGTTTAAAAAAAAAGACTTGTCAATAAGTAAGAACTTTGACCCCCAATATCTCCGTAATTAGAAGGTTCCCAGGTATGGTATAGAACAAAAAAAATATCGCAATGACGGGGAGAACAAGAGCCTTTCACCTTCGTTAAGAGGTTTTTTATACCCTTTATAATATTCTGTATCTTTTCAAATTTTACGAACGAACGAGTATCTTAGTATGCATGAAAGAACGAGTGAGTGAATGGACGATATGTGAATGGCTGGACGCCTGAATGAACAAATGATTCTAAGTCAGAGGCAGCAGATTGTATGGTCTGGTGACTGAAAGAGTCAATGATGCATTTTGAAGATTAAAGTAAAGTTTTTCTTGTTTTAACTTCAGATGGATATTTCTATATTGAAGCTGAGTTGATTGAATCAATCAATTAATTCAAACTCAATTCAAGCCGTGTGGGGTTGAAACCCTGGGGCAGTGGAGTCCGAGTGCTCACAGTTTTTTTCGGAAATTTTCCTTAAATGAGTATCTTTAATGAATAGTAGCTCGCTTTTTCAAGGTCCCGGGAAACCTACTTGTTATGCCTTATCGATCGGTTCAGTGGTTGTAACTTGAAAAGGGTAAGGACCTACTGAGCTACTCTTGCATTCAATAAGGTGGCCTCCACAACCCAGATAGTACTTGGTAATAATATAGATAATTAATATAATATAATTTAAAAATATTGTTACACAACTAAAAGCTAATATAATAATATTAGCTTTTAGTTGTGAATTTAATTATCTTAATTTACTTATCTTGTTTTTCTATTTCCTTTGCAATTAAGTAGTTCAGTTAAAGCTAACATGTTAACTTTACTTGGGAAGAGACTGGACCCCACGACACAGGGTATCCTAGTGTGGAGTCCAGGGAATTTGTAAAAATTTGTGCTTTTTTAATATTGGACCTTGTTAAGCGAACTGAATAAAACCTTTATTATTTATTATTATTATTATAATACGATACCCCTTGGTAAGACTGGTTGTTAGATTTTTGTGCCACTTTGCCTGTCCGTAAATACTGTCGAAGATCTACAATTGACAGCCGTACCAACAGCTTAACGTGCTTTCCGAGGCACGGAGGAAACTCGGTAGGTTTGTAATTAGTTATCACCCATCCACAGACCAACCTAGGCAAAATCTGCAATTACTACCGGGTGTTATTAGCTAACCACGAACTCCTCTAGAGGTTACAATGACTAAATGATAGATGTTTAATATTATAACCTAAAGTCGTTATCCATTTTGTATCACTAGAGCAAAAATGCCACCATTTTGAAATAAATGCATCTACTAAAATACGATTCAAATACAAACTTCAAGAAGACACAATACTCCATTCAGTCCGCAAAATATTCCAATGCATCTTTCATAATCATTGTACGACAAAATCCATAGGTAAAGGAGTGAATGAACCCATGAACGAATAATATCATGAGTGAATGATTTCACACGCATGACAGGCACACATTCCTGAACGAATGGAATGTGGACATGCGTGTGATAGTAGCTCTATTTTTAGAGAGGCGACATGGCGCAGCTCTAGTGGCGCTTGTAATTGAAATATTTGAAGTGACAACAGTTAATCTTTGTCAGGTGAATGCATTTTGATTGTTTGGATAATTGCCTTTTGTGGCTTCGCCCAAGTGCAATTTTTTTGTTTTTATTTTAATGAACCGTCGCGCGTCGTGTACCGATGGTTTTTCCCTCATCGGTAAAAATTACGCTTTACAAGCTTCACAAGCTCTTTAGGTTAAATAGGTGTTCTTTTTTAAGTACTTTTTACGCCAATTAAATATCTGTAACTTTACAGGCCAATCTTTCTGAAATAATTCTTTAAATGTTCGTTTCAAATAATCAAATTTATTTATTCAAACTTCATGTACAATAGTGGTACATAGGCGGACATAATTATAATGTCACAAGGCATTCTCTACCAGTCAAATTTTGGGTCAAATAGGACAACAATGAGTATGAGTATCTAACGGTACAAAATAATATCTAAAAAAAATTATTCTTGTTTACGAAAACTTATATACTTATATTGATACTAATCATCATCATCAATTCAGCCGAAAGACATCCACTACTGGACATAGGCCGCCCCCAAGTGTCGCTACATTGACCGGTCCCGTGCGACTCGCATCCAACGGATTCCCGCAACCTTCACCAGGTCATCGGTCCACCAAGTGGGAGGTCTTCCAACGCATCGTCTTCCGGTTCCCGGTCACCACTCCAGAACTTTTCAGCCCCATCGGCCATCCGTTTTGCGAGCAATGTGCCCTGCCCACTGCCACTTAAGTTTGGCAATTCTTCGGGCTACGTCGGTGACCTTGGTTCTCTTGCGGATGTCTTCATTCCTGATTCGATCACGCAAGGAAACTCCGCATTGATACTAATACCCATATAATATACTAATAAAATAAACTAAATCAGTCTAGTAGTTTAAAAGTCATACATCGCGATGTGTTTAAAAATAGCCTCGTATCTCACATACAACAAATACATCGGTGTTTGTTTACCCAGTCCATGTCCAACACTATCTATTCAAATATTGGTTTCATGCGGGTATCGCATCCGCAACACACTCACATTTTGTTGATTGATTTGATGCTGTATCTACACAAAACAACTACTAAATTATTTCCCTTTCCAAAAATAACATACGATAGATACATGCAATTTTACTACTATCTTATATGGGAAAGTTTGTGAGAGTGGACATCCACCCTACATAGGTACCATACATACATATGTCTGATGGATGTTTGCTAGTCTTTCACGCAAAACACATCATCATCTGCCTAGCCTTTTCCCAACTATATGTTGGGGTCAGCTTCCAATTTTGATGCAGCTGATTACCAGTATTTTACATGGAGCGACTGTCTATCTGATCTCCACAACCCAGGTAGTACCGGTTAATACGATACCCTTTGGTAAGACTGGTTGTCAGACTTTTTGGGCCTCTGACTACCAAACGACTGTCAAAGATCTACAAATGACAGGCGGGACCAACGGCTTAACGTGCTTTCCGATGCACGGAGGAAACTCGGTATGTAAGGGATCCACAGACCAACCTAGGCAAGCACGGCTTAACCTAAAGATCGATCCACTGACTACCTGTGACGACTGTCAAAGATCTGCAAATGACAGCCGGGACCAACGTCTTAACGGGCTTCTCTTTGATTACTACGTAATGTAATTTAAATTAATTTGACTGTTTTCTAGACGTTTTAATCTTTAATAATAGCATGATTGTATAATTGTATGTATTTCTAATTTTAATTGCTATTAAAATAAAGGGACCAGTGCAACATGTTTTTCCTCCTCTGTCAACTTTTTCTTTCATAATATCATCCTCACACAATCCATCCATCGTTTCCTTGGTCTTCCTCATATTAGCCCTTCGTCCCGGGTGACCAACCCATCCATCATCTGCCTAGCCTTTTCCCAACTATATTGGGGTCGGCTTCCAGTTTTACCGGATGCAGCTGAATACCAGTATTTTACATGGAGCGACTGCCTATCTGACCTCCACAACCCAGTTAGTACCGGGTAATACGATACCCCTTGGTAGGACTGGTTGTCAGACTTTTTGGGCCTCTGACTACCAAACGAATGTCAAAGATCTACAAATGACAGGCGGGACCAACGGCTTAACATGCTTTCCGAGGCACGGAGGAAACTCGGTATGTAATGGGTGGTTACCCAACCACAGACCAACCTAGGCAAGCACGGCTTAACCTAACGATCGACCCGAGCGGCTGTTATTATTTAGCCACGAGCTCCTCTGTGTGGTGACCAACCCATCCAAAAACCGCAAAAACTACTGAACGGATTTGTATGAGATTTTACACACAAGTTGGTTCACAACCTGGATAAACACAGGATACTTTTTAGAATGTGAAAAGGCGTGTAAAATGAATAAAGATAGATTTCTTTCAAAGCGGTTCTCATATTTTTTTAAAGAAACTATAACTCGAAAACTATCAAGAACTGCGGAACATACTACTGGCGGTATTTTCCGATACCCCGGGGGATAAGGTAACAATTTTTTTTTATGACGTCACTATTTGGCCGACCCCGTATATAAACTTGGACGATGCCAAAGGAGTATGTGAAGATCGTATTAGGTGGTGTTCTGTTCCACTTACCACTTACTTATAAGGAAACGGAAGAGCTCTTGAAGACATAACCTATATTCTCACACAGCCACACAAAACACACGCACAGACACACTCACACGCACACTCACACACACACTCACACGCACACACACACTCACTCAACACAAAACTATACATAAGCCAATCTTGACTACTTAAGATAAATATTTTATTAATATTTTACTTTTTTTTGTTAAGGAAGAGCGGAGTCTTCTAATACAGGCATTGTTTGCTTAAAAGAAGGCTCCAATCACAAACTAAGTGTTGTAATCTTGTTAAAGAAATAAAAAATTTTGAATTTTTTGAATTTGAATTTTGAATTTCTTCATTTCTGCCAAACCCTTTGAGAAAAAGGCGTAAGTTAATATATTTATGTTATAGCGGATACCGTTAACAATAATATAAACAAAACTTGTCCCAACTTAATTAAATGTAAACTTATTATTCATTCCACAAACATTTAGACCCTACTTAAGTTCGGTAATGGGTCGGAACGCTTGTCAGAAGCTGACCCTTAGGAGGAAACTATTCAGTTGACATAACTAGGAAACTCCTGAGAAGTCCATTTGTGACGATTCTTTATTAAATATACTAGGAGACCCTTTTCTTTGGTCCTTGGGAAATGGACCCTTTTGGAGGATATTTGTCTGGACTTAGCCTTATTTTAGGAAGTATCGAATGAATGGAATGTGTGTTTTAGATAGTTTTGGAGTTAAGCTTTGAGACTGATACAATTTTGGAATTTTTGTCCGCTTAGAGTTGAAAATTAACTCATCATCTGCCTAGCCTTTTCCCATCTATATATATAATACTGTATTTCAGTTTATTTATTTTATTTATTCATTCATCAAACAATTTACATTGTGTTCGAATTTTACAAAATAATTACATTTGAATCATAACAAAATCAAATACAAAGCAAATAAAAAAATATTGCTATGTCAGCAATCAGAAACCATAAAAAGCATAAAAAAATCAAACCATAAAAAGCACAAAGACAACCGTCTATTCCATTTTACGTAAAAATGTCAATTACATTTCTGTTTATATGTCCAACCATAAAAAAAGCTCAAACACAACCATGTCCATTCCATGTTAAGTAAATTAATGAGAATTAAGTGTAAATTAAATGCCTGTTAGATATTAATTAAATGTCAACTAAATTTAATTAAATGAAAATTAAATGCCAAATAGCACAACAACATAACCCAAACACATACGCTCAAGAACAACCATGTTTAGTCCATGTTGCGTAAATTTAAATAGAATTAAATGTAAATTAAAAGTCAGTTGTAATTATTTAAAAGTCAATTAAATTCCAATTAAATTTCAATCAAATGTAATTTAAAAGTCAATAAAATTAAATGTCAATTAAATTCCAATTAAATGTCAATCAAATTAAAATGTCAATTAAATCAAATGTTAATTAAAATAACCAACAAAAGCAGTGACTGCCTATTTATTTATTTATTTATTTAACACTTCAAGCACAAAGTACAGAGGCGGACTTAATGCCATAGGCATTTTCTACCAGTCAACCTTTGGGTGATGCAGAGACAAGCAGTGGTAGGTGTACATCTGAAAATAATTAATTAATACTAAGGTAAAATAGAAGGATATATAAAATACTATAAATATATATCAAACTATTTATTACTGTAAATAGATATTTACACGGATAACGGAATAAAAAGACAAACAATAGAGAAAACATTACCGCTGTGATGAAACTGCCAGCTTCTTGCGAATGTACTCTCGAACTTTAATTTTGAAAGCTAAACGATTGGTTGCCATCCTGATTTCCTGGGGAAGCGCATTCCACAGTGAAATACCCTATGCCTATCTGACTGACCTCCATAACCCACTTCATCATCATCATCCTCAGCCCGAACTCACCCACTGCTGGGCCTCTCTTTTCTTGTGCCAATCTCCACGGTCCAGCCTCATCCAGGTTTTTCCCCCGAAGGCAACTATGTTGCCTGACCATCTCGCCGCCAGACGACCCACGTTCCTTTTGCCAGTTCTTGGATTGCCATTCGGTGACATAACATAACCCAATGAGTACTAAGTAATACGATACCCCTTGGTAAGGATGGTTGTCAGACTTTTGGGCCACTGACTGCCTGTAGCGAATGTCAAACATTCGCAAATGACAGCCGGAAGCAATGGCTTAACGTGCTTTCTGAGGGACGGTAGCAACTCGGCATGAAATGGGTGGTCACGCATCCAAGGAACAACCTAGGTAAGCGCGGCTTAACCGAGCCGATATTATTATTTAGCCACAAGCTCCTCCACAACACTAGACCACTGTAACACTTTCATAAATAGTGCATAGTTTAAAATTTCGACTTATTCGAGGACACTTAGAATAGGCCCCCGTCAGTTCGGTTGATTATACGTATATTTGGGGCTGATCAGAGAAACTATTTTATTATTATTTATTTTATTCAACTCACAACTATCATCATGTAACTGTACTGTTGAACATGACAGGAAGCGCAAAACAGTTCATTTTTAAACATTCGGACCCTACTTTAAGACAAAAAAATCATAAATGGACGTTCTTTATCATAAAATAAATCATTTCTCCGTACAGATTTTATGTATTTTTATTGATTTGGTTTTTGCATTTTTTTCACACAAAATCAAATACAGAACTATTTTGTGTTCTTATTCTTATTTCTAGCTAAAAAAGCAATAGAAATAAGGATATATTTTATGTCCCATGCGCAAAAATGCTGTAGACCGGTGTAATACATTTTTAGTGCAACGAGTGATATTATTTTCATAATTTCATGTTGCCAACTTTACGTAAGCACAGCGTTATCATTTCAATTATTTCGAGTGCAGTTAATACAGTCCCAGACCTGTAGGTCCGAAATTCTCGTACAGCCAACCGGTATTAAACACAGCCCGATTCTAAAGCCAGCCTCAAATAGCGACGTTTGTGACTGCACTGAACTATTTGAAACTGTTACTGTTGAACTATCTGTGGACCACAAACAGGAGTTGAACTGTGCTGTTGTATTCAGTTTGAAGCGAAATTTTAAAGCATTAAATGTCATGGAATCAGGCGTTCGTTTGCTGAAATCTATGATAGACATTTTTGATGTGAATCATCTATAGGCGCGGGTAAAACCAAAAAATGGCGTAGCAAAAACAGCATGCCGTGGCGACGCGTCGCCAACTGTCAAGTTGTCAACCCGGCCCGAACAATCCCGAACATTACCAACCTGTTGAAGCAGCATAAGATTATTAAATTATTCTTCACGATTTACAACAAGCCAGCTGGTCTCGGGGCACAGCGCTGGCGCGCGTTTACAATCGCGTGACTTCGAGTTCGATCCCAGCATAAGGATTTTCTTTTTGTGTATCGAGTTATTTTGTTTTTATTTTATTTGATTTGTTTGTTTTTTTATATTATTGACTTTTTTTTTAAGAATATTACTTGTACAAAATAATTTCGATGTTTCACATCTCCCAGGTGTCCCGTGACGGCTTATTTTTTAGGGTTCCGTACCCAAAGGGTAAAAACGGAACCCTATTACTAAGACTTCGCTGTCTGTCCGTCTGTCTGTCACCAGGCTGTATCTCATGTTCCGTGACAGCTAGACAGTTGAAATTTTCACAGATGATGTATTTCTGTGGCCGCTATAACAACAAATACTAAAACCAGAATAAAAATAATATTTAAGGGGGGCTCCCATACAACAAACGTGTTTTTTTTGCCGTTTTGTCTAATGTATAGATAGATAATGGCACAGAACCCTTCGTGCGCGAGTCCGACTCGCACTTGGCCGGTTTTTTTTTTTTGCCGTCTAATGTTATATATAATGGTACGGAATCATTCGTGCGCGAGTCCGACTCGCACTTGGCCGGTTTTTTCTTTCATCATCATAAGATTACGCCTGTAACAAGGGTTAGCCAGAGATCTACCATACAGTACACCCACATTGCACCAGTTATGCTATGCATTATAAGTACACCCACATTGCACCAGTAATGCTAAGCGTTGGTCTAGTGGTCGGGCAAAGAGTTATTAATTTGGTTTTTTCGACTGGAATTTCTCAGTAGCAGCCACAGAGTCTGGATCTGTGCCCGGTTGACGGCAATAGGCTCGCCCCCTATTACATGGTACTTAAACATAACTGACGAAATGTGAGTGTACTAAGTACAACTCTGTCTAACCCTACAGGGATTGCAAGCATGATGTTATGTTGTTATTTTGTATTGAATACAGAGCGAGTCTAAAGCCAGTCTGAAATAGCAACGTTTATGAATGCAGTGTACCATTTCAAACTGTTACCGGTAGATCACTAACAAAAGTTGGACTATGATGTTATATTTAGTTTGAAACAACGATTTAAATTTATGGATGCGCCCTCAACATCTTCATCTCATCTACATCATGCTGAGTGGTTTAACCTGTTTCTCGCACTCACGACGTGCTAGGCACCGGCCACACAGAACAGACGCAAGGCACGGACCCGTCGCAGTCGCGGCGCCCGTTTAATCTACTTGCATATAAAATGTATACAGCCGTCGCGACGTAAAACATACATAAAAGACGGGACGCCGTCACGACGTTAACTCGTCGGCGCCCTATTGGAAAACATATAGAAAGGACAGGGCGCGGGCACGGCGCGGGCCTGCACGGGCGCAAGCAGGGGAGCGGAAAGGGCGCGGAGGGCAGGTTCTCACAGCGCTCGCGCTCGCCCGCTCGCCATTGTGCATCTTGCGCCATAAAAAGTCGTGACGGCGCCCTGTCTGCGACGCGTCCGTGTCTTTTCTATATATGTTAAAAAGTTGTGACGGCGCCCTGTCTGCGACGGGTCCGCGCCCCGCCCTTGTCTTGCGTCTTTTCTGTCTGGCCGCTCGCCTAGCTGTCAACTTCTTTTTTTTCTTGTATCTGTTCCGTTCTGTTATATTCTACACGTCTTTTTAGTCGGCTTAGTATGTTTTGCACGTCATGTGCCTGCCGTGTGGTATCCGGCAGAGTAGAATAGAACCAACCCATTACACTCACGGGTGTCGTATAAGGCGACTAATGTCTGAGGCAGAACACCTTGCGCCTCCGTAGACCAGAGAATGGGCAGCAGCGTTTTCTGTTAGTCTTTCATCACTGCGATCTCCAATCCGCCTGCCAAGCGTGGAGATTACGGCAAATTCCGCTCATTATGGGAGAGGCTTTTTTCCAGCAGTGGACGTTATGGGCTGTTGTTGTTGTTGTTGTTGTGCCTGCAGCAAATAAATATGTTTTCTTTCTTTCTATCGATAGTCGTGTGAAACGTCCCTGCTGTGATAGGTAAGCTGGACAATACTCAAAGTAGGTATTCAAACATTTTCAGTGAGTTTTACTACAAACGACTTTTGTTTGGACAAAATGTTCTCATTCGAAATACAGATGGAGTTTTTCTATCAAGGATTTTATGGACGCAGCAAATAAAGTTGGTATTTCTTTTTTATGCAGATAAAAGCGAAAATTATTTGCGAACATATTTGCTTTTATGTGAATATAATGAATGTGTTCGCTTTAATTTGATATTCTATTTGTACGTGATGTTATATTTAGCTGGGGCTATAGGCACAGAATTCATATGATTACAAGTACAGAAGAATAACTCCGCAAAATCATTAAAAAAAACCGACCGCGGGTAAATTCACTGTGACTTTGCTCTTTAGGTAACACGCCAAGCAATTCTTGCTGTATAGGCAAGAATTTCTCCGATAGAATCGGAACTTTAATGGTTTCATTCTCGCAGATTCGAAAGAGAATATTGACAATAAAAGAGGATATTTCCGATAGTTTAACGGTTCAATTATCGAAGGATACGATTGAATAAGGAACTAGTGTCATTTTGGGAATCTTATATGGTCATGGTTTTGTGTCATATTTCTTTATTGAGTAGATGTACCGATAAGAACAATTATACCCCGTTACCGACCTTAGACGACATACTTACTTGTCTTGCTTCATGGTGAGCACCGTCATGTCGCAGGTTGCTTCGCGGTGGGCTAGCTCGCCGTCCGTCCGTCTCATGACGACAGGCCGTGTCGACGGCGCGTTCGTGTTCTACGCGCGCCTCAAAGGAAGGGGTCTGTAAGGACCGATGCCTGCCGGGGCTGCGGGACTGTTCGAAAGAGATACCGTGCTCCCGGAACACAAAGGGCGATGAAGGAACATGAATGGGTTTTAGTCAGTAAAAGTCTGACACTCCCTCCTGCTCCGCCCAGAGCGGGAGGAGTCATTTGACATTTGCTTCGCGGTGACTCAAAATAGGATGCTATAAGCAATTTCCAACTACCAGGACACACGAGACCTTATCAGCAGAATTTGAACTGCCCATTTACTTTAAGTATTAAATCTTTCAGTCACCTTTACGACCCCTTGAAGTGGTTTTGAGGTCCTAAACAAAGAAGCTTTCTGTCAGTGATTATAATGATGGAAAAGTCAACAAAAGACTGACTTCTGATAATCTTCCGTCAATCCTGTTCCGAGTCATAATCATCATCTGCCTAGCCTTTTCGCAACTATGTTGGAGTCAACTTCCAGTCTAACCGAATGCAGCTGAATACCAGTATTTTAAATGGAGCAAATCCTATTTGACCTCCACAACCCAGTTGGTACTAGGTAATACCAACGATACCCCTTGCTAAGACTGCATGTCAGACTTTTGGGTCACTGACTACCTGTAACGACTGTCAAAAGTCTTTTATCATTTGTTTCTTACGCAGTCTTTATCGCAAAATGCGACTAACTCGCTGCCAAGAGATAGTTTTGCAAAGAGATTCAATTCCAATTGAATAGATGTTCATAATAGTTTCAATATTCACATAAGCTTATAACCCTGCATTCTCAAAGCCATCCCCTCAAAGGCGGCGCTAATCAAAAAAAGGATTACTTTTCCCGTTTCCTGACACCGCCAGTTTCTTACAAGACCGTAACAATGTCTCGGAGCAATAACCTTTATTTTAATCGGTCGTCCCATTTATGGGTACGGTTCACTACATATTTTGTGGCGTTTAAGGGTTATTGCCCATTACTTACGGGCTGAAGAAAGTGTCGGGTTTTGGGGGAAATTGACGTGTCGCCTTTCGCCTTTTTGGTGGCGGAAAACTTTGTTAAAGTTTGGCCGCTGAGAGAATGCGTTCCTGACGTCTGTCAGTTGGTACAAAAATTTAGCGCGAAATTATAACATTTATTTATAATTCATTTATTGATATCGTTTTTATTAATATTATTTGTTAAAAGGGCAAAAAGGGTAATAATAGGTAAGTTATATAAGCAATAAGTTATCTACCATCACCAATAATACTAAAACTCGCGACCTGTCAGGAACGCATTCTCTCAGCGGCCGAACTGTAATGAGAGGTTTTCTTTTTGAGGTATTAAAAAAAAAATAGTTTCCAAGAATTCTGTAGATGGCGCTGAACTGACTACGTTACTTGGTGCCAAAGCCAAAACGCTTGGAAAAATAACATTGCGGCACGTCACATACGCTCGTTGACTGACACTTTCGTTTGCTTATGCTTCCGAATATAACCTAGTTTTGTGTGGAGATTACGGCAAATTCCTCCCATCATGGGAGAGGCTTTTGTCCAGCAGTGGACGTTATGGGCCGTTGTTGTTGTTGTTGTTGTTGTGCCTGCGGCAAATAAATATGTTTTCTTTCTTTCTATCTATAGTCGTGTGAAGTGTCCCGGGATGCTGTGATAGGTCAGCTGGACAATACTCAAAGTAGGTATTCAAACATTTTCAGTGAGTTTTACTATAAAAGACTTTTGTTTGGACAAAATGTTCTCATTCAAAATACAGATGGAGTTTTTCTATCAAGGATTTCATGGACGCAGCAAATAAAGTTGGTATTTCTTTTTTATGCAGATAAAAGCGAAAATTATTTGCGTACATAATATTTGCTTTTATGTGAATATAATGAATGTGTTCGCTTTAATTTAATATTCTATATGTACGTGATGTTATATTTGCCTGGGGCTATAGGCACAGAATTCATATGATTACAAGTACAGAAGAATAACTCCGCAAAATCATTAAAAAAAACCGACCGCGGGTAAATTCACTGTGACTTTGCTCTTTAGGTAACACGCCAAGCAATTCTTGCTGTATAGGCAAGAATTTCTCCGATAGAATCGGAACTTTAATGGTTTCATTCTCGCAGATTCGAAAGAGAATATTGACAGTAAAAGAGGATATTTCCGATAGTTTAACGGTTCAATTATCGAAGAATACGAGCGAATAAGGAACTAGTGTCATTTTGGGAATCTTATACGGTCATGGTTTTGTGTCATCTTTCTCTATTGAGTAGATGTACCGATAAGAACAATTATGCCCCGTTACCGACCTTAGACGACATACTTACTTGTCTTGCTTCATGGTGAGCACCGTCATGTCGCAGGTTGCTTCGCGGTGGGCTAGCTCGCCGTCCGTCCGTCTCATGACGACAGGCCGTGTCGACGGCGCGTTCGTGTTCCACGCGCGCCTCAAAGGAAGGGGTCTGTAAGGACCGATGCCTGCCGGGGCTGCGGGACTGTTCGAAAGAGATACCGTGGCCCCGGAACACAAAGGGCGATGAAGGAACATGAATGGGTTTTAGTCAGTAAAAGTCAGACACTCCCTCCTGCTCCGCCCAGAGCGGGAGGAGTCATTTGATGATTTCCAATCCGAAAAAAAAAAAAAGTTTGCTTCGCGGTGACTCAAAATAGGATGCTATAAGCAATTTCCAACTACCAAGACAAACGAGACCTTATCAGCAGAATTTGAACTGCCCATTTACTTTAAGTATTAAATCTTTCAGTCACCTTTACGACACCTTGATGTGGTTTTGAGGTCCTAAACAAAGAAGCTTTCTGTCCACAGAAAAGAAAAAAACAGTAGAAACAGCATAGCGCTTTATTAGTATCGGAACCAGCGTACCCCAAACTAACACATAAACAGGTTAATTGTATTTCGTAACACTAAGAAAAGCGTGGTGTGATTGGTAATTCAATATTAAATGAAAGTAAGTAATATATCAGTCTTCGTTTATTTGAAAATAAACCATAATCACATGCAAATAGAGTGGTTTATTACCTACTCTATTTACGTATTAGCTCTTAGAGAATAGTTTCACGAGCAAGTTCTGCTACTCGCCGCTAGATGTCACTACACTAAATGCATTTAATAAACCTTTATTACTTTTGCAATAAGATTGATATTTCCGTAACGAGCTCATTACTATTTTTGTGCTATTCGTCCTTTTCTAGGGTTGTACCACTGTCGTTGCCTTTTTATCGACATTGCGTTTTATTTTCAAATATAATACAAGAGTCGATAAATATTTTTAAATTTCAAAATGAATGTTACATAAGTATGTTTGAAATCAAGTGTTGTAAATTTATAATAATGCTTATGATTTATAGAAAGAATAATTTAGAATGTATTGTTATGTTAATATACAACTGATTGATTTCGAAAATTATACTATTTGATGGAAAGGTAACAGATTAAACTATACGATATTTTGTTACTTCGGGTACCTAGTACCTACGTTCTATTGACATGAAACCATGCGCTTTCGCCGGCAGCTACACTCGTTTTAAGTATGTTTTATTATATTTCGAATAGATTCCCCATATCCATATTTTAAACTTATTTCAAACCTGATATGGACATATATACTACCTATTATTAATTTAGAATCATAAAAAAAAAACGCACACAGGGTTAATTTTTCGCCGATACACCATAGAACATTGAAGTTTAAAATATCGATAACTCATTATCGATAACGTCAATCTCTAATTGAGTAGCGGACTGTGACATGTGCGTAGTTGGAATCTGCGAGAATAATATGTTTGAGTTAAAAGAAAGTAGACCCTATGGTGTAAACAATAAAGTCTATTTTTACTTGTCTTGTCTAATAAAATAATGTTTTTCAAATTTTAATCTAAATAAAGCAAATTAAGACTTACCGATGGTATGACATACCACCATTTGATACATTTTTGGTTCTGCTATCGTTTTTACATTCTAGAATAGCACAATAAGGCATTATAGTATTTTTTTTTAAATTAAGTTAAGTTTTGTAGGAGTTATTGTCACTGTGACGCTTCTATCTAGACTGATGTGCGTGGCGTGTGCGTGGGGGAAACACTTTGCGGAACAGCGCAAAGCTCGGGGTACGCGCGCCCCGCCCACATACGACTTCTACTGTTTTTTCTGTTCTGTGTTTCTGTCAGTGATTATAATGATGGAAAAGTCAACAAAAGACTGACTTCTGATAATCTTCCGTCAATCCTGTTCCAAGTCATAATCATCATCTGCCTAGCCTTTTCGCAACTATGTTGGAGTCAACTTCCAGTCTAACCGAATGCAGCTGAATACCAGTATTTTAAATGGAGCAAATACTATTTGCCCTCCACAACCCAGTTGGTACTTGGTAATACCAACGATACCCCTTGCTAAGACTGCATGTCAGACTTTTGGGTCACTGACTACCTGTAACGACTGTCAAAAGTCTTTTATCATTTGTTTCTTACGCAGTCTTTATCGCAAAATGCGACTAACTCGCTGCCAAGAGGCTAGATTTGCAAAGAGATTCAATTCCAATTGAATAGATGTTCATAATAGTTTCAATATTCACATAAGCTTATAACCCTGCATTCTCAAAGCCATCCCCTCAACGGCGGCGCTAATCAAAAAAAGGATTACTTTTCCCGTTTCCTGACACCGCCAGTTTCTTACAAGACCGTAACAATGTCTCGGAGAAATAACCTTTATTTTAATCGGTCGTCCCATAAATGCTTATGGGTACGGTTCACTACATATTTTGTGGCGTTTAAGGGTTATTGCCCATTACTTACGGGCTGAAGAAAGTGCCGGGTTTTGGGGGAAATTGACGTGTCGCCTTTCGCCTTTTTGGTGGCGGAAAACTTTGTTAAAGTTTGGCCGCTGAGAGAATGCGTTCCTGACGTCTGTCAGTTGGTACAAAAATTTTGCGCGAAATTATAACATTTATTGATAATTCATTTAATGATATCGTTTTTATTAATATTATTTGTTAGAAGGGCAAAAAGGGTAATAATAGGTAAGTTATATAAGCAATAAGTTATCTACCATCACCAATAATACTAAAACTCGCGACCTGTCAGGAACGCATTCTCTCAGCGGCTGAACTGTAATGAGAGGTTTTCTTTTTGAGGTATTAAAAAAAATAGTTTCCAAGAACTCTGTAGATGGCGCTGAACTGACTACGTTACTTGGTGCCAAAGCCAAAACGCTTGGAAAAAAAAACATTGCGTCACGTCACATACGCTCGTTGACTGACACTTTCGTTTGCTTAAGCTTCCGAATATAACCTAGTTTTCTCGCGCTTTGTTAAAATTATTATTTTTACGTTCCGTTCCTTGCAGTACGGTACGGTAAGTTACTGCAAGGAACGAAACGTAAAAATAATATAATAAATAATATATATCACGGCAGGGAAAGCTTAGAGGAACACTGTCCCCAAATTATTGGCGCCATTCGCCACCATATTGTCTTTCAGTCATCACATCGCCTTGCGATACGATTCTTCATTGTTGATAGATAGGTAGGTGGGTATTTGAAATCACACACAGCACTTGACTCAAATTCCAAACGTTTATTTCTATTAAACCATTTATGTACAGAAACTGATTAACTTTCTAGAGTTGAGTCGTCCATTCGCAAATTAATATGGTTGAGGAGAAGAAACTCTTCACACTATTTTAAATCGTATTACAGATCGTTCACTTCATTAAACACTTAAAATTACTTGGTATTTCAATTGTTTTTGCTAATCGTAAGCTAACGTGACGGATCGTTGCTCCCTGTCTGTTCTGAGTGGGGGGAAGAGTACCACAATATCCGTTCAGCAACTTATTACAATAGTAAATTCAATCAGCCTCACAAATAATAATGAAACACTTTACAATAATTGTGTTACTATTAAATAATGACAGAATTCACCAATTTGAACACATTTTCAATCATTAGTAATAAACTAGTTGTCTCATTACTTTTTAGTCTTTAATCTGTGCTATCATGGAACATTTCCGGTGATATAAACAGTTATGTTAAACAAAAGCTTTTTACTAGTGAATCACTGTGTAAAATAGTCTTATTAATTTAAAGTTGGGATCTATTATTGAGACTTACTTAGTTCTCGTACTAAATTTAAACATTCAGGTATTGACGGTAAAATCACATTCGGCGCCATTTTCCCTGACAGGTGACGCCGAATCATAATGTCAAGTGATTAACTATTAATTGCTAATATGAATGAAACCCTAAAGTTGTTAAACAAATATTCTTATGTTAATTTTAACGATAGTTTTAGCTAGAACATCGAGTTTAGTTTGATAATTGATTTTCAAGTGATACTGATTAAGACAAGCCAACAGATGGCGCTGTTGAGCTTGATACTCAAACGAAATTAGTCAGTGGCACTCACAGGTGTTATAATAGTTGCCAGAGTATCTCACAGATGGCAGTATTATCGTTTATGGAATAAGAAATTATAATTCAACTAGTTACAATCAATGACATTATGTAATAAGCTTAGCTTATAGGTGTCCTCGCGGCGACACGGCCATTCTGATCGGCGGTGCGCGCTCTGCACCTGCCGATGTCGTCACTATGTGGAGTTTTGTGGTTGTTATCTGAAATAGTGGAGATAAATTTTGGCGGCAGATTATTGTTACTTTTATTATTATCCTACAATGTTCATTGAATTGTAGGATTTGGTAACAGAGAGTTTCAGTCAACATAGAAAGCTTGTAATAGATCTGACATCTACTCAGTTTTCCTTGTATTTAAAATTAAATGCGTTTATGTATCACCTAGACACACACACAGTCACAGAGTTAATCTGCTTGAAATTTTTGTTTAAATTTTTAGTAGTGCTTAGATTGAAGCTGGTATGAGCTGTTAGCTGAATAAAATGTTGTAGCCTGAATTATCAAATTACATTAATTGTATTACGGTTATTGATATTGTTTAATCAGCTATTAGCTGAATAGAATATTGTTGCTTCAATTGTCCAACAATATTCGTTGAATTGTTGTGTTTAGTATCAGTTAGTTTGCAAGCAGTTTTGCAACTTGTATTTGAATTTTTTGATGCTAAATGCTATTTGTTAAAAATAACATTGTCGCTTGAGCTATTCAACATATTCATAATATTGTTAAGCTTGGTATGAGTTAGGTTTTTAGTCAACTTTAGAACCTTGTAACCTACTGTCTACTAGATTTGTCTTAAATAAAATTATTGATTGCTTTAGATATTCTGTAATTTGTATTTGGCAAGTGTAGTGTAAGTAGCATGTTTTTATTTGTTCATTCTCACGGGAAGGTAATGCTCTGTGATAGACACAAAGTCTTGGATTTGACAGGATAAAAGGATAGGATCAGGAACACCGCTCTGTGATAGACACAAAGTCTTTGATTTGACAGGATTAAAGGGTAAGGAGTTTAGGACCATTGCTCCGTGACAGGCACGAAGTCTTTGATTTGACAGGATATAAGGAACCAGGCTCTGGGCGTTAGTACGCCGTGGACCCAGCAGGATAACATGAGAGTATTGTTTATCAGTTGCCTCCACGGCTGCTGATAGGATCATTAGTAGTGTTCATTATCAGTGGCCTCCACGGCTGCTGATAGGATTGTTTGTAATTTGTTGTGTTCATTATCAAGTACCTCCACGGCACTGATAGTATTTGTTGTGAGTCAGTTGCCCCTATGGCTGCTGATAGGATTTTTGTAATGTGTTGTGTTCATTACCAAGTACCTCCACGGCACTGACAGTATTTGTTTGATTTGTTGTGAGTGTTTGTATTACTCATTGAGCTTGTTGTTTCCTCCACGGATAAGAATAAGAATAAGAATAAGAATAATTTATTTATAAAAGTATTACAAAAATGTACATTTATGTGCAGTAGTGTTATTTCTAAAACAATGGTATAATTAATGCATAATAGTAAACTATAACTAAAAATATATTTAACAGTTGCAAGAAACGATAATGTGGAATTCACAAATTTAATGTTTCCTAGCGACCTGCCCGATCTAGGTTTATTTAAACCTGTGTTTCAGGCCATCACTTTACATAGCACAAAATTAAGTAGGTCAGTAAATGTTATAAAATAAAATAAATCTATTAACAACTATAAGAATAATCTAAGTGGTACAAAAATCAATAAACATAAAAACTAAATTAAGTAAAATACCTATGTACAATTAGATACCAGGGAATAACATAATTAAACCAGGACTTCTAGCAGTTTTTCTGTGTCCGTGTAATTAAGTATCGCTAAATAATCCGATATTACAAAAGTACATTTCCTATAACTAAGACTGTAGAAGTTTAGATTCTTGTTGAGTCTATTATACAGAAAAGGTCCTAAAAACACATGAAATCGACTAGCAAAAGCATGTCTAGTTTGAGGCTTTGTGCAAACCAGGTCCTTCCTTCTCCTATCGTCAGGGACTGGGTCATAGGGAAGTGTAGAGTGCTGCTGTAGTATGATGTGAAGAATAAATAATTGCCGCACTGTGAGCACATTACATGCTATATAGAGCAGGTGTGTAGGAAATCTAAACGGACGAAAGGTAGCAACCTTTAGAATAGCTCTTTGAGAACGTTCTAGAGGGAGAAGAATCGAATTTCCCGCCCCCCCCAGGACGTTATGCAATAAGTTAGAATAGACTGACACAACGCTAAATAAACCTGTTTTATTAATTTATAGTCGGCTACATTACGTAAATACTTAAAAACAAATATTAGTTTACGCACTCTAGCACATAGTAACTCGATATGTTTACGGAAATTTAGATTCGAGTCAATAGTGACACCAAGATATTTCAAATGGTCAGCTCTTTCTAAAGTAGGGCAAGAACATGCAGTGTCAGCGTACGTGCTACAGGTATGCGCGTAAATGATTAGGTTAGTAAGCGGTGTGTTAGTATTTCTCATTGTAAATGAAATGTATTTTGTTTTGTCAGCATTCAGTGTTAGAAGATTATTCTGGAGCCAATTAGATACAATGTTGAAACCATTCTGAGCATGTTCATAGGCCTCAACTCTTGATTTAGCTGAAAACAACAGGGCAGTATCATCCGCATAGGACATTACAACACCATTTTCGAGTGGCAGGCTGCAAAGGTCATTAATATAGATCAAAAATAATGTAGGACCTAATATGCTGCCTTGTGGTATTCCAAAACGAGTATTAGAAAGATCAGAACTTGTATTCGGACCAATTTTAACACATTGCTGTCGATCGCTAAGATAATCAGATAATAGTTGAAGCTGCGCTCCTCTTATCCCAAGTGTTTCAAGCTTCAGCAAAAGAGTAGCGCAAGAAATAATATCAAAGGCCTTGGCAAGGTCTAGAAAGATACCAACTGTATGCATTCCACTATCCAGATTCGTAGAAATGTAATTAACTAATTTGTTAACTGCTTGGCTAGTTGATTTTTTAGGCCTAAACCCAAATTGATTATCTGAAAGTAGTTTGTTATCTTCCAGATATTTTATCAGTCTACTATTTATGATTTTTTCTAAAAATTTTGATAGGCCCGTTAGTACTGAAATGGGTCTGTAGTTAATCACACTCATTTTGTCTCCAGACTTGAAAATAGGTGTGATCACAGACTTTTTTAGAACTTTTGGAAATATCCCTTTAGATAAACATAGCTGAAAAATGTGAGTGAGCGGAGGGGCCAGTATGTGTTTAAATCTTTTAAGTATATTATTGTGTATATCATCCCACCCAGTTGCGCAGACATCCTTTAAACCGTTTATTATTCTAATTACTTCGTTGAGGTCCGTATCTAATAAAACAAAAGAATTTAACGTGGAAGATGTCCTAGTTGGGTTTTGAGTGGGGGGACGGCTAATACTTATGGATTTTTCAGCCAAGTTTTTACCAACATTGACAAAATACTGGTTTATCTTATTTATTGCTTCGGATGGGTTTATTTCTGTTGATAGTAAATCAATCGGAGATTCGGAATTTTTACACCTCAATGTATTGGTTTTTATAAATTTCCACACAAGTTTAGTATTTTTTCCCGCCTTCTCGAGTTCATTTTTATCGTGCTGGTTTTTTAGCTTTTTCAAAAGATTATTACAGAAATTCCGATATCTTTTATATGTAACAAAAAGTATTACGTCATCACTACGGATACCAATAGCTTGTGAGTTTTTTATTTTTATTTTATTAGTTACTGTTAGTACTAATATTTTGTTATTATTTTTGTAAATAGTTGCTTACAACTGGCAGGATTATAAAAACTAAAATAATCAATGCTATTGTATTAAGTCTATTGTTGTAACACTGTAGGTATCAGTGGGGAAGTGTAAGAAGTAGTTTGAAAACTCCTCACCTTTTATGTTAGTTTATGATGTGAGGACACTGTAACAGTCATCTCTGGTTGGCTGTTCTCATGCTGTTCCCCATTTTATAGCTCCATAGCTGGCGACACGGTCATCTGTTCACCAGGCTGTAGTCCTTGAAGTTGTTAGTTTTTGAAATTGTTCATTGAGTCACATTTTTAAGTGACCTTGCTCCATTATCATTTGCTGGGGTAGCGGTTAATTGATGTCATCACTATCTTGGAGTGACTGGGTGCATAGAGTTGCTCTCAATTTCTTTGATAGAAGGTATCTTTTCTTCTATGATAAGACAATTGCCTGGAACCTGAAATGTGAGAAGTCATGCAGGTAAATAACATAACATCACGCCTATTGTTCCTGAAAGGTTAGGCAGAGGTATACCTAATAGTATGCCAACATTTATTTTGAAGTCCCATGTAAAAGGGGGCAAGCCTTATTGCCATCAACCAGGCACAAATCTGGACTCTGTGCCTGCTACAGAGAAATTCCTAATGGAAAAACCCAACAACACTTTGCCTGACCTGGGAATCGAACCCAGGGCCTTATGTTCAACAGTCACGCTTGCAGCCACTAGACCAACAAGGCAGTCAGTGCAGGTAAATATTAATAATAGTGTAATGTCTACACTAATAGTTTAGTGTGTAGGTACATAACATCACACCTGCAATCCCCGAGGGGTTAGACAGAGGTGAAAATAATAAATCCACACTTTGCTAAGCCTCTCGTTTAGCAATATGGCTATTTGCCATTCATATGATTGGCCAGCTACTGAGAAATTCCTGATGGAAAAACCCAATAACACTCCGACAGGCCTGGGAATCGAATCCAGGTCCTCATGCTTTAATAACAGGGCTCATGACCACTGGACCAACAAAGCAGTCCTACTATTGTTAAAATTAGTTGGAGTGATAAGTTATAGAGTCGGTAATAAGTTGTTTTGAAAAGTTAATTAAACTAAGATGGGAAAGTTAAACTGATCAGAACCATTTTAAGAACACTATTCGTTGTGTAGTTGCACTGACAAAACATTCACATTTTAATAACACATCAAAAGCTTTGCTTCGTTGATACAACACGCCAAGATTTCATTGTCATAACTTGTTGAACTGAAATTTGTTTGACATTTCATAAGTTGTCTTGTTTTATAAATCAGTTTCTTAACAAAGTGTTTTTGTATGAATCTTGCAACATGTTGTCCAATACAAATGTTTTCAAATTTGCATAATTATTTGAAAAGCCCTCAACGTTGCTTTGTCGTTGTGAGGTATAAACTTATAAGTGTGAATGAAAAGTCAATAACAATGTCTTAAATTTGTTACTACTCATTTATCTAATTACTTAGTAGTAATTAAAAAAGTTAATTCATGATTTTAGTTTCTGACACATCATTACTGGTTATATTTCAAAAACCATTGATAGCATTCCATTCCATTGAGTGAATTAAATGGAGTGTTTTTATTTCACTTCCACAGGTGTCAAGTTACCATAACCAGCATGGGATGTGTTAAGTTAAAATAATGTTAACTGTAAAAATTCTCTACAGTAACAAAATACTAAAATAAATGAAACAAAATACTTCCCGGGATTGATGATCCATTAGCAGGTTTCTTTATTGATAATTATGCTTTCCCGGAGTCCAATGTTTGTTTATTCTGCTTCGGTCATTCTGTGCTGTACACGTTAGCAATTTTGAGTGCAATAAATGAAGTTTTCCATCACATACAACTTCATTGTTTGTTTACCAATATAAATTGCATTTTCAGTATGTGTTCTTATGATTTGTTTTGGGTCAAGTGTTGCAATAAATTATCATGTTGGTATCTGTCAGCCACTTGGATGAAAATGCAGCCAACTCTTTGGCTATCTTAGTCTTCCTAAGTATCTTCTTGTCTATCAGTTCATTGCCACTTAACACTGTATATTGGCTGTGGCAGCATAAGTCGCTCTCTCTTGAAAAGCTTCGTGGTGACCACTTCGGTGAAAAATTCTTTGCCACGCCTTCGGCCATGGTCACGAAAGCAAGAGTTCTAGTTCGGTAGTTGCTTGTAATTGTTCTGGATGTCCGGCATTGTGAGCAGCGCGCAAGAGCTATCACCTCTTCTGATATCACGGCAGGGAAAGCTTAGAGGAACACTGTCCCCAAATTATTGGCGCCATTCGCCACCATATTGTCTTTCAGTCATCACATCGCCTTGCGATACGATTCTTCATTGTTGATAGATAGGTAGGTGGGTATTTGAAATCACACACAGCACTTGACTCAAATTCCAAACGTTTATTTCTATTAAACCATTTATGTACAGAAACTGATTAACTTTCTAGAGTTGAGTCGTCCATTCGCAAATTATTATGGTTGAGGAGAAGAAACTCTTCACACTATTTTAAATCGTATTACAGATCGTTCACTTCATTAAACACTTAAAATTACTTGGTATTTCAATTGTTTTTGCTAATCGTAAGCTAACGTGACGGATCGTTGCTCCCTGTCTGTTCTGAGTGGGGGGAAGAGTACCACAATATCCGTTCAGCAACTTATTACAATAGTAAATTCAATCAGCCTCACAAATAATAATGAAACACTTTACAATAATTGTGTTACTATTAAATAATGACAGAATTCACCAATTTGAACACATTTTCAATCATTAGTAATAAACTAGTTGTCTCATTACTTTTTAGTCTTTAATCTGTGCTATCATGGAACATTTCCGGTGATATAAACAGTTATGTTAAACAAAAGCTTTTTACTAGTAAATCACTGTGTAAAATAGTTTTATTAATTTAAAGTTGGGATCTATTATTGAGACTTACTTAGTTCTCGTACTAAATTTAAACATTCAGGTATTGACGGTAAAATCACATTCGGCGCCATTTTCCCTGACAGGTGACGCCGAATCATAATGTCAAGTGATTAACTATTAATTGCTAATATGAATGAAACCCTAAAGTTGTTAAACAAATATTCTTATGTTAATTTTAACGATAGTTTTAGCTAGAACATCGAGTTTAGTTTGATAATTGATTTTCAAGTGATACTGATTAAGACAAGCCAACAGATGGCGCTGTTGAGCTTGATACTCAAACGAAATTAGTCAGTGGCACTCACAGGTGTTATAATAGTTGCCAGAGTATCTCACAGATGGCAGTATTATCGTTTATGGAATAAGAAATTATAATTCAACTAGTTACAATCAATAACATTATGTAATAAGCTTAGCTTATAGGTGTCCTCGCGGCGACATATATAATGTTCAGCGCCATCTATCCAGCGACTAGGGAAGAGTGTAAAAAGAAAATCCCTCATTGAATATTTTTTGAATGATATTTTTTTTACATAATGACAGCACATCACGCCTGTAATCTCCGAAGGGTTAAGCAGAGGTGTACCTAATAGTAAACCCACATTTCACCAGTTATGAGGGGGCGAGCCAATTGCCATCAACCGGGCACAATTTTATACTCCGTGGCTGCTATTGAGAAGTACCTGACGGACAATCCTAATTACATTTTCCCAACCTGGGAATCGAATCCAGGACCGCACGCTCAGTAGTCGCGGTTGCGCCCACTAGACCAACGAACAATGAACCAATATTGGAATCATTTTAGACCCTTTATATCAAATACTAGCGGACGTCACGCGGTTTCACCCGCTTAGTTCTCGTTCCCGTGGGAGTACGGGTATATAATATAGCCTTTATTACTCGCTGATAATGTAACTATCCATTGCTGAAAGAATTATTAAAATCGGTTCAGTAGTTTTAGAGTTAAATCGTAACAAACACACAAATAAACAAAAAAAATAACATTTCTTCTTTATAATATTAGTGATAATGATGATTGATGATTGAGCACCACACCCAGCCAGGAGCAAGCCTGACCCGGACAAGCCGGATACACCAGGGGGCACTTTTTTTGTAAGGAGAGACATGCTCTAGGATGGGAGAGGAAGCCCGACCAACCGCAGCCAGTCGGGCACAATCAGCCGACTATGCAGCCTAGAGCCAATCTAGGAATAGTGGTAAAGATAGATAAATACTAAATTACAAGTTACACTAATATCTCTATACAACAAACCAAACCACATAAATAACCGATCACAATACAATCTACACAACAACCTCTGATATCTTAATTAATTAATCCTATTGATATCACATCTGAATCTCTCCAGCAATTTCGGGGAAACGTGCCAATAAACGCACATACATATCTTATGTTAGTTTATTGGTAGTTCTGGTTGAGATTACCCAAAAAGCAATTAACTGTACGTGACTGTACTGGATACCGTCAAATGAAACACGTTTAATATATGAATATTGGAATTAGGTGCTTGTGTGTGACGGCCCAGTGGGTAAGATCCCACCTCCATTATTGTTTTTTTTTTTTTTCGGAATGGAAATCATCAAATGACTCCTCCCGCTCTGGGCGGAGCAAGAGTGAGTGTCAGACTTTTACTGACCAAAACCCATCCATGTTCCTTCATCGCCCTTTGTATTCCGGGGCCACGGTATCTCTTTCGAACAGTCCCGCAACCCCGGACATCTCACCTCCCTTGTACGAAGTTGTGAGTTCAAATCCGGGGAATTAACAATGTCTTCAATTCATAAGTACTTATGCCGTTCGTCCCAGCTGTCATTTGTAGATCTTTGACAGTAATTACATGTTTAAAATAATCAGTGGCCCGAACGCTCACGTCAAATAGCCGACCTCAACATAGTCGGGATTAAAAAGGTAGGCATTTTTTCATGTACACTACAATACAACAGCCCATAACGTCCACTGCTGGACATAAGCCTCTCCCATTATGGGAGGAATTTGCCGTAATCTCCACGCTTGGCAGGCGGATTGGAAACCGCAGTGATGACAGACTAACAGAAAACGCTGCTGCCCATTCTCTGGTCTACGGAGGCGCAAGGTGTTCTGCCTCAGACATTAGTCGCCTTATACGACACCCGTGAGTGTAATGGGTTGGTTCTATTCTACTCTGCCGGATACCACACGGCGGCACATTTTTTCATGTATTTTCACCGATCTGTGATTCCTGGTCTTATTTGAGTGATTATTCTTTCGTTTGGAAGATTAATTTGTCTTAGGTACTTTATGAGTTATCGTCTATAATATCCATTTTTACTTCTTCGACTACGTGGATTATGTGCTAATATATTCTTGTTACTATGTAAAATTGATTCTTGACAAGGTGTAAATTTGTGTGAAATACCGCAACTGAAAAGGATAATAATATAAAAAGATTTTTCTTGGCAAGTATTAAACCTCTGTTGAATGCCACAATATAACGAACTAAAATAAACATTTTGCTGCGTCCACGTTCAAACATTACAAATTAAATATAAAAGAAATACGTTTCGCCGAGTACGCTTACTGGTTTTAAAAACCTTGCTAGGAAAACAATTTCGTGTCTACAAAAAAATAACGTTAAAAGTTTCCTGAAATATAGGGTGACCAACTCGGAGGGCACTTTTGAAAGTTTATTTTTTATCTCAAATTACATACAGGGCGTAAAAGACCTCATCATGAAGCCGTCAACCAAGCATTCTGTACATCAAACTAAGTAACTTTATACAAAAAGAAACGGGAAACGACTTTTTTTTTTGGGTGAAAAATCATGTTTTGTGTTAAAACTCAATGTAACGCACTCAAAACATCGTGCTGATGGATGGATTGAATAGTACGGGGGTCGTGGAGGTGTTTAAAGTAAAAATCTTACATTAAAAACTTGTATTTAAAAAAACTTGTCAAAAAGTTGAAACTTTGACCCTTTGTAGAACAAAAAAATGATTGTAATGACGGGGAGAACAAGTGCCTTCGGCTTCGTTAAGGTGTTTAATATCGGGAGCTCAAAAATAAAAATAATCACGGAAGATATCCCGTAAGTGACATTTGTAGTATAGTTATGAACCGTGAAAGCTTAAAACAGTGTTTGTTTTACACCCTTTATGTTTCTCCAATATTGTAATAATAGACCAAGGAAACGTTGGATGGATTGTGTGAGGAATTATATTAAACTAGCTGACCCACGCAACTTCGTCTGCGTCACATAAAAGAGAAACTGCTCCGCTCCTTTTGGTCGCAGCGTGATGTTATATAGCCTATAGCCTTCCTCGATAAATGGACTACCCAACACTGAAAGAATCATTCAAATCGGACCAGTAGTTCCAGAGATTAGCGCGTTCAAACAAACAAACAAACAAACTCTTCAGCTTTATAATATTATAAGTATAGATAAAAACCGGCCAAGAGCGTGTCGGTCCACGCTCAGTGTAGGGTCCGTAGTTTCCCGTCCGTCACAATAAGTGTTCCCACTTATGAGTTTAAAGGTGGGTATCCATTATGTAAAAATGCTTGCATACCTATACGAATAAACTACAAACTTAGTCCAGAAATTATTTTGTACAACTTTTTGTCTTTTTTGTACAAAAACTGTTGTTTCCATAGCGTTCAAAATGATTTTCCTAGAAAGTCCTTATAAAGTTCTACTTTACAGATTTTTTTTTATATTTTCTAAACTTATGGTTCAAAAGTTAGAGGGACAGACGGCCGTCGGACGGACGGACAGACATGGCGAAACTATAAGGGTTCCTAGTTGACTACGGAACCCTAAAAAGGTGTAAATGATAGCGTGACGGTTGACTGAGGAGAATCGAAGAAAAAAACATGTTGCGCCGACTCCAAGTAACATGAGCTATGGGCAGGAAGATTATGATGATAATGATGATGATGTAGGTAATATCCAGGCTTGGCAACTTGGTAACAAAAATAGTCCTGTAACTAAACTTTATGTGATCAAAATGGCCGTGTGGTATTCGGCAGAGTAGAACAGAACCAACCCATTACACTCACGGGTGTCGTATAAGGCGACTAATGTCTGAGGCAGAACACCTTGCGCCTCTGTAGACCTGAGAATGGGCAGCAGCGTTTTCTGTTAGTCTTTCATCACTGTGATCTCCAATCCGCCTGCCAAGCGTGGAGATTACGGCAAATTCCTCCCATCATGGGAGAGGCTTATGTCCAGCAGTGGATATTATGGGCTGTTGTTGTTGTTGTTGTTGATCAAAATGGTAGTGGTAAAAATGTACGGGCAACAGCTCCGCACACTGAGATGTAGTATGTAGATGGACGAATCACACGGGATGTGTACAGGGAATAAAATCACTGTTTTGTGTCCGTTAATGATTGACTCATTGAATCATTTTATAATGATTTAGAAGAAAAACTGTCATTGGTGTTGATTCTGTTGTGCACAAATTAAACTTAATTTAGGCTATTGCTATCTTTTACTAAAAGGCAGTGCGAGAAAAGGACGGCTATAGCTATGCACTAAGTTAGAGATGTCAAACTAGTTTATGCCTTGCGCTTCACTGTGATTTTAGTCGACATGTTTTTACGTGCACCCTTCATTTGTATAGAAATATTAGTTCCAACTAAATTTGACAGCTCTAAATTACGTCCGTCACTTTCTCGTTTTATTAGAGAGAAAAAGATAGCAATAGCCTAAATTAAGTTTAGTTTGTGCACAACAGAATCGACACCATTATCAATTTTTTAAAGAATTTTTGAGATTACTGAATTTAACAGAACTAGAATGGTAGCAAAAAAGTTTTATGCCGCCGATGTGGCCAACCTATAAATCAATTTAAATTCAGTATGTGTATCATCTTTAACGTAGTATATAGTCATAATATATGATCCTCATTGTAAGTAATGATATAAGCAGAAAGTACGGAACGCTCGTGTAGTGATGTGCTCTGTGAAAAGCGGCGAGACGTTTGATGTCGTACGAGCTAGTGATGGCAGTAGTTAGCGGTAAAATACGGTAAAATAAGTGAATTTTCTTATAAAAATCATCTATAAAAAAAGTGACAGCTAACATCAAACTATGCTTATTTTAACTTCATCTAATTTGGACCTGTATCAACATGAGACGCCTACATAAAAAAAAATTGCGCTGTATATATACGTATACCATCTTCTTTTTTTAAGACGGTTAATGAAGCGTAGCTTTGCATCTAAAATGAGACAATAAGAAGCGGAGGCAATAAAGGTAATGCGATAAGACGGCGGCTACGTTTGTGGGGTGGTCAGCTACAGATGAGCAATGATTTAAAAAAAAATTAAGACTACAGATCGGTATCAAAACAATATTTCATTTCATTTATTCGTGAATAATTTACATTGTGTTGAATATACATGTAATTTACATAAAATTATAAGAACTATAAATTATTAAATAACATTCCAAGAAATTCAAAATATAGTGCCCAACAGTTTCAAATTTAATGTCGAAACAATTTTAAAATACTAATAAACAGTTCTAAAATAATTAAAATATAATGTCAAACAACTTTAAAATACCATGTCAAAACAATTTTAAAACATTAAATTATAATGTAATTAAAATGTCAAACAGTTTTAAAATACAATGTCAAAATAGTTCATATAATGTCAAACAGTTTTAAATATGATGTCAAGAGATTTTAGATTATAACCAGTGTCAAAAAAAATCATTTATTATTGTGTGGCATTAGTTCTGATATGTTGTATATATTTTTTTCTATTAAAAAGGCATTTAACTTTGCTAATTTTCAGCAATTTGAATCGCAGACTGACTATCACACATAATAGTTCTAATACTTCATTAATTCCAGTCAACTCAGCTAGAAGTGCAGTTAATAATGCAGATTCTCTACACCCCTCTGAAAGTGCCACATATGAAGATTCTGCGCTTGAGAGTGCTACTGTGTGTGTACTTGTTTACGACTTTCCCATGCTATGGGACCACCTCCAAGTGTGTCACAAGTGGGTGTTATAAATCAGGGTCTTTAGCTCAGAAAGCACACAGCGCAGCGCAGGCAGCGCAGGTCTACAGCTTGGTACTTCGGGCAAACTGAAAAATATGTCATCATGCAGGTTTCCCCTTTCTTCTGCCACTCTTCACGGTTCTGCGCGTCCCTAATCTGGATGAGGGGAAATCAATATCGTCGTATTCAGTATCAACGATACCGTCGACCCAACAAGCTTTAGGACAGGCCTGGTTTCTTTGGCCTAACCTTGGTTCGGTCAAAGCCAAAATAATCATCATCATCATCATCTGCCTAGCCTTTTCCCAACTATGTTGGGGTCGGCTTCCAGTCTAACCAGATGCAGCTGAATACCAGTATTTTACATAGAGCGACTGCTTATCTGACCTCCACAACCCAGTTAGTACCGGGTAATACGATAAGACCCTTGGTAAGACTGGTTGTCAGACTTTTTGAAAATAATATGTATCATTAATCAAACCCAACCAATTAGTTTTAAATAATAAGATTAAGACCCTTGGTAAGACTGGTTGTCAGACTTTTTGAAAATAATATGTATCAATAATCAAACCCAACCAATTAGTTTCAAATAATAAGATTATTTGAAAACGAAAGCAATTATATCAAATTCGAATACCTCTCAAAATGTAATAAATAAAGGAATCTTATCAAACCAGAGAAAACAATAAAATAATACACAATTCTCGAATATTCGATTACAATACACGTAAGTACCCTACTTGAATAAATAATATTTCATTGTAATAATGGATGATTATAATAAATTAATTGTATATTTGCTTAGATTGAGAATGGTTTCTTTCATCACAAAGAAATGAGATTTATTTTATTATGTTGAGTACACACGTGTTTTTCTTTTACAATCATAATTAAAAACGAGCCGCTCTGTGGCTAGATATATGTTTAAATAAAGGGTGTAAAAACCTCTTAACGAAGCCGAAATTTGTTCTCCCCGTCATTGCGATATTTTTTTTGTTCTACACCATCTAGTTACGGAGATATTCAAAATCAATCAAAATCAAAGCATTTATTTCAAGTAGGCCAGTTCCAGGCACTTTTGAATTGTCGAAACAAAAATGAAAATTAAATGTAGCTACAGTCACAATCACAAGACATAAAAACTGTGAAAGTACTGTAGTTGCCCATTCCCTAGCGTAGATCTCTATGGAGAAGAACGGGCAAGAAACTCCATGGACACTCTTTTAAATCAAAATGTTGTTACAAAATCTTGGTTACATCATTCATGTTAAGATGGTATATTATGTGAGAACAATGTAGCAAGATGTGCACGTTAAAAGTGTCCATAGTAAAAACAATAAAATACAATTAAAAAATAAACATTCAAATAAGCCATGGCAACTAAGAGATGACCAGTCGCAACTGACAGCGCCCGTTCACGAACATGACGCATGGATCAGCACCATTCAGGGGGTCTAAAATGGCCGCTTTAGCAGAATCGTTTTGTGAATCACGTTAAAATTTTAAAATTGTTAAAATGGACTTTATTGTTATTGGAATAAAGTCCATTTTAAGAATTTAATTTTTTTAACGTGATTCATGCTAAGATTCTGCGTAGGATCTGCTATAGTGGCCATTTTAGACCCGCAGCTCAACCATTTCGAAGGGAACTAAATGATCCAACACACGCGCCACCATCAGCGAGACATTAGAGTGAGCATGACATACTCTCAACCGCCAGGGCACATTCAAGTCAAGAAATAAAAATAAAAACGTAGGATTTCAGTGAATGATAGCTTTCTAGTACATAGTACTCACACAATATGGGCTATGCGATTATATAATACTAGAGATTGATTCTATACAATGCAAAGATAGTTGTACAATCTTCAGCAGCTCCAACAATTCTATTTAATGCTATCAATTTATGCGCCCCTGTCCATGTGGAGCAGGACCAGCATTGAGCCACGCATTTTTATCAGCGATATAATCGCCCAACTTGTAATAAGCTTGCTTACATAGTGTGCGTTTGATACATGTTTTAAATTTCGTCTCATTCAGTTCAAGAATACTTTGTGGAATTTTATTATAGCATCTCAAACAGTACCCCATGAAAGATGAGTCTACTTTAGCGAGTCTGAAGTCTTATTCGTCTTAGTCTTAGTCTCGTATCTGAGTCTTATTAGGGGTCAAAGTTCAAACTTTTTGACAAGTTTTTTTTTTAAATACAAGTTTTTAATGTAAGGTTTTTACTTTAAACACCTCCATGAAGCCCGTACTATTCAATCCATCCATCAGCACAATGTTTTGAGTGCGTTGCATTGAGTTCTACCACAAAACATGATTTCTCACTCTAAAAAGAAAAGTCGTTTCCCAGCAATAGTTTTTGCGTAAAGTTACTTAGTTTGATGTACAGTATGCTTGGTTGACGGCTTCGTGATGAGATCTTTTACACCCTATATGTATATATTTATATCAAAATGGGCCTGCTCTTGACCTCGATCACGCCTGATGGAAAGCGATGAATGAGATCTATGACAGCCAGACCCGGAACGACTACCTGTAGGACATATAAATATTTGTTACGTACCGGGATCAAACTCAAGATACACAACGTAGCAGCCAATTGCTCAGCCTCTGCGCCAACTGTACCATTCACATTTACACAACATAATTATTTACATAAGGCGGGTTGTAGAATCCTATTGATCCCATATTATAATGGGAAAGACTTGAGAAATGATGAATGGACTGTGTGAAGGATGATATGGCTGGAAAGAAGGTAACTGCTGAGGTGACGAGTAACAGAGAAGTATGGAAAAAGAAGACATTT
The DNA here is from genome assembly GCA_905147715.2 of Xestia xanthographa. NCBI lineage: Eukaryota > Metazoa > Arthropoda > Insecta > Lepidoptera > Noctuidae > Xestia > Xestia xanthographa. Next base: position 30,665,385 of record LR990644.1, read on the forward strand.
TTTTTTTTTTTTGGTTTTTAGCCGTTTTGAGAACATTTTTGACAAAATAAACAAAACCGTAACTTGCCTAACCTAGCCTTTTCCCAACTATGTTGGGGTTGGCTTCCAGTTTTACCGGATGCAGCTGAATACCAGTATTTTACATGGAGCGACTGCCTATCTGGCTTCCACAACTCAGTTAGTACTGGGTAATACGATACTGGTTAGACTGGTTGTCAGTCTTTTTGGACCTCTGACTACCTAACGACTGTCAAAGTTCTACAAATGACAGTCGGGACCAACGGATTAACGTGCTTTCCGAGGCACGGAGGAAACTCGGTACGTAATTGGTGGTCAACCATCCACAGACCAACCTAGGCAAGCACGGCTTAACCTAACGATCGACCCGAGCGACTGTTATTATTTAGCCACGAGTTTCTCCACTCGCCTCCCAAGAAAAAATAAAAGAAATAAAAAAAAAAAACAAGATCTTATAATTACCGCGCTATAATCCCGTCGTGTCCCCTCCCTAACGCCACTGAAACATATCCCGCGGGGCCGCCCTGAGGTCAACGCTAATTTATTCATTGCTCATTTTGAAGTAACTGTCACTGCTGCGCGCTGGAAAATTTGTTACACAGTGTCTTAGGGCGCTCCTACAGGAATTTAGTGAAATGTAGACAGAATTTAGCTGAGATTTTCGTCTTGAAATTTAATGTTTGCTTATGTGATTATTTGTAGAATTTGGTCATTAATTAAGCTGGAGGTGTGTAATTGGATTTTGGGAAATTTTAGTCTAGTATTTAAATGCCCAATCTAGGAAAACTGTCCTATTCATTTTCATTTTTAGGGTTCCGTACCCAAAGGGTAAAAACGGAACCCTATTACTAAGACTTCGCTGTCTGTCCGTCTGTCTGTCCGTCTGTCCGTCTGTCTGTCACCAGGCTGTATCTCATGAACCGTGACAGCTATACAGTTGAAATTTTCACAGATGATGTACTTCTGTTGCCGCTATAACAACAAATACTAAAAACAGAATAAAATTAATATTTAAAGGGGGCTCCCATACAACAAACGTGATTTTTTTATAATAATTGGTACGGAACTCTTCGTGCGCGAGTCCGACTCGCACTTGGCCGGTTTTTTTTTCATTAGTATTGTTACTAGTTTTAGAAGAGCGGGGTCTCCTAGCACAGGTATTTATCATACTTAAAAGGAGGCCTCTATGCAAGATTATATATTGTAAAAGTTTGTAAAGTTAACTGAAATAAAATTTCTTTCTTTCTTTCTTTTTGTGTTTTTAGGCCGCCCATGGGCCTCTAACGTGGGTTTACATGTCGTTGAGAAATATCTCTCAGACATTCTGGTTTAGTTTCCTCACGATGTTTTCTTTCACTGAAGCAAGTGATAATAATCCAATACGCACATGAATTCGCAAAATCAGAGATGCGTACTTGGGTTCAAACTTAAGACCTATCCGATTCAGACGGTCACACCATTAGGCTATCAGTGCTGCATAATTAATTTAGCTACGAGCATTAAAGTAAATACATAATAGTACATTTTGATACAAGTGGAGAAAATTTGTTATTGCATTCGAGGCGGAATTATAACACCCGAGCCGTAGGCGAGGGTGTTTTTGAGAACTGCAATAACAAATGTCCACGTGTATCAAACGACGTTTTTCAATACACTTTTGAAGAAATAAAATAAAATATAACGAAAAAAAAATTGTCACGAACTAAGAAACTATGATTTTAATTTTCTTTTTTTTTCGCGCTCTGCTTTCAGCGGGTTGAAGGAGAGGCAAAGGTATGAAGCCGTTAAACAGCCTAATATAAAAAATAGATTTATTTTATATTTTTGCATTCAGAACACAAATAAATGTTAATTTGTGTACAAAAATAACTATTAGTTTTTAATAATCATATTTATCTATGATATTCTATTTATAAACACAATTTTAAATTCAAAAAATATTTATGCCGTAAAGACGCGTAGTGCTTTGCTGAAATTAAAAAAAAAAACATTCACCTCAGACTATAGGCATTGAACCAATTTGGACTAAGTATATATATATGTAGTTATCTGTGGCAATTTTCATTCCCGCACACGGGCGGGAAAGTGGAAAAAAACGCACGCGTGTGAAAAACATTGCATGTTGTACCTAATCATAGTGCGTTAGGGACAAGTTTTTGAGGAAGTGTATTGAAAAAATATTTCTATTATTGTCTCTCTTTGTGTCGAATTTCATCCAAAACCGTTCAACTGTTATTTTGTCTTGGGGTAGCAAACATACAATCACTTTCACATACATTGTAATGTTATTTATGACACATTTGCTCGTAAAGGGTCTCTTATTTCAATAATTTCAATATCGTATTGTATCTCATTACGTACTTGTGCGTTACTGTAATGTAAAATGCACGGTTTATCAAGATGCTCCGTCTAAAACAAACGGTACTTTTTTCAATCTTAGCAAAGAGTTTTTATGTCAGAAAAGTGGTCAACATTTTATGAATAAAATTAACTTTGGGAGATAAAATATAATAAATAAAAATTTAATTATTTAATTTAATTAATTTTGACAATAAATTACAACCATTTATCTGTAACAAAAACACAAAAATATTAATTTCCTTTATTAGTAATACTGGCTGTTTTTTGTGTCTTTGCCTTAAAAAAAGCGCTGATGCGCGCGCATCGCTAATTTGTGAACAAGTAAAAGATTTATTCGTTTAAGAAAGTCCGAGTTTTATTTATTTCCTCGCAAATATGTTATAAAACGTCGTATGACATACGTGCGCTTTGATAATTACAGCCTCTGCTTTAGTACAGCCCTCGCCTATGGCTCGGGCTAGCAATATCGCCTCAGCTGTAATTTTCAACTTACCGCACTTATATCATAATATACTATGACAACATTAAAGATGCCAACAGGTAACGTAATAACCAACTTTACAAATTGTTCAAATTTTTATAACTGCTTTAAAAAGTGATTATAAATTTATTCGTTTAAGAAAGTCCGAGTTTTATTTATTTTCTCACAAATATGTTTTAAAACGTCGTATGACATACGTGTGCTATGATAATTACAGCCTCTGCTTTCTTGTAGCCTTCGCCTACGGCTCGGGCTAGCAATATTCTTATTATAGAATTAGAAAACTATGTGAAAAGTTAAACTCCCTTTCTAATTACCTTGGCCTTTATATAATTATAAAACATGCGCAAACGCACACCCCACACAAACGTACACTCCTCTCCAACACACACACACACTGACTCACACACACACACACACACACACACACACACACACACACACTCCATGCATAAAAACCCTTCCATACAAACACATAATCTCAATCTCATGTCTCGACTATTTGGAGGTGGGCGTTAATGACTGCGACACAGTTTTATACTAATGCAGTTGTTATCGATCACAGTTTTTGTAAACTGAGTTTTTTCTTTCCAATAAATAAATTATTATTCCGTTTATTCATTTAAACACATATTTTTGACATTTTTAAATATTTCTTAATAAAACTACATAACAATATATATATGTATATGTATATATATATATATAAAAAAACAGTAGCCCACCAGCGCTGGGAACAGGGTCCGAGCCGCCGGTGGTCAGGGCTCTTGGCAGAGGAACCTCCTAACAATACGTGCCGTGTCCAGAAGTACCGCTTTCTGAACCAAGCTGTTGATCCAGCTGCCTAACGAGAGTCTCCTCAGGTATTGATCGAGGCTCTTGGCAATTAAGCCATGGGCTGATGCGACTATCCACTGAGTCCACTTCCCACATGTCAACAACCTTGCGAGCCAAGTCAAGATACTTGATTTGTTTATCTTTCTCGGATTTTACGAGGTTCTCATCATGCGGGACCGTTATGTCAACAATCATTGCGCGCCGCTCTGATCGATCCACCACAACTATATCAGGCTTATTGGCTACAATAGTCCTGTCAGTGATGATGGAATGATCCCAGTACAACGTGATACAGCCATTATCGAGAACTGGGTCGGGCACATACCTATAGTAAGGCACTTCCGATTCCACAAGGTTGTATTTTAGAGCAAGTTGCTGATAGATAATCCTATTATAGTACATTTCATAATGTATAAGTGCGGTAAGTTGAAAATTACAGCCGAGGTGATATTGCTAGCTCGAGCCGTAGGCGAGGGCTATAATAAAGCAGAGGCTGTAATTATCAAAGCGCACGTATGTCATACGACGTTTTATAACATATTTGCGAGGAAATAAATAAAACTCGGACTTTCTTAAACGAATTTAAATCTTTTACTTGTTCACAAATTAGCGATGCGCGCGCATCAGCGCTTTTTTTTAAGGCAAAGACACAAAAAACAGCCAGTAGGTATTACTAATAAAGTAAATTAATATTTTTGTGTTTTTGTTACAGATAAATGCTTGTAATTTATTGTCAAAATTAATTAAATTAAAGAATTAAATGTTTATTTATTATATTTCATCTCCCACAGTTAATTTTATTCATAAAATGTTGACCACTTTTGTGACATAAAATCTCTTTGCTAAGATTTAAAAAAGTACCGTTCCCTTTTGACGGAGCATCTTGATAAACCGTGCGTCTATATAGATACTCTGTGGTTGTACATTACATTACTGCACAAGTACGTAATGAGATACATTACGATATTGAAATGGGTGAAATAAGAGACCCTTTACGAGCAAATGTGTTATAAATATTATTATTATTTTTATTATTCAATATCGCCCCGGCTGTAATTTTCAACTTACCGCACTTATATCATAATGTTCTATTCCATTCTACTTCTGCTGTTATTATAAGTTAAAACGCACGGTTTTGTATATTTTCCAATATCGTAACATAGTCTAGATATTGAAAGCACTGAAGCAATTTGAAAGCACTTAGGCACGTAAGTACCAACAGCATGTTCTTCAAATGGATTTCAAATGATTCGTGAATTTTGGTACAAAGGATTTTTTTTAACTAATAAATTATAGGTACTTAAGTAACAATTTTCATTGCAATGATATTAAAATAAGCACAATGAACAATGGAGGAATACTAAATCGTTTCTTATGAGAAGAGTTTAATTCAAGTTAGCAAAAGTCCCCGTCAGAGATGGTAATTCGTTTAACATATTTTACACTAAAAGACACTTTTTCAAGGCCAATCCAGACAGGTCATTTATTGAAATAATCAGTTTAGACTGTACTTTGTTACAAGCTTATGGCTATTTTCACTATCACTGAAGAAATCTAAACTAATCAATACAAATAAATAAAATTGAAGTATCAGTTTGTAATTTCAAAATAACAGCTTTTTAGAATGCGTATGAAACTTATATAGTGTCATAGGTAATTAAATAAAAATAAAACATTTATTTATTTTTGTCTGTCTGTCTGTTTGTTGCGGATAATCTCCGAAACGGCTGGCTGATTTTGACGGGACTTTTACTGGCAAATAGCAGATGTTATATGGAGTAGTTAGTAGGCTTTAGACTTTTATTTTAGAACTAGATATGCCCCGCGACCTTCGTGCCCGTTACTATTATAAAAAAATTACTTCCCTATTCGAATGGGATTTTGGAAAAACATCAAGGGTTTTTGTTTTTTTGCACGGTAGCCTATTTTTTTAATTTTATTTAGCATGTTATCCCACTCCTGAGCAAAGACCTCCCCCCCATTCCTACCACTTCTTATGATGGTGTGCCTCTTCTCGCCAGTTCGCGAGAAAGCCATCCAGGCGTCTCAATAATTCTGATACTTCCAGTCACATCATCTTAGACTCTTCTAATAGTCTCCGCCAGATAAGTAAGAATTAAAAGCCATTAACCCGCATATATTTATAAACAATCCAATACATAATACATAATTCCGAAAACAGAAATAATGACATAAATTTGTGCCGAAACGATCTTTATCGTGATCCTTGAGTTTTTTTAGTAATAAAAAACGATTCATAATGTATTGTGGGGGTACCTACGCAGAGAAATTAAGGAAAGAGCAATGACCTTTAATACTTACTTATCTGGCGGAGACTATAGCTAATGCTCGCGGCTTCACCCGCGTGGATGTCGGTTGTCCCAACCAAAAGTAAAGGTCCCAGACGGCTAATTTTTTCCGACACCTTCAACAAATATATATTATACTAGCTGACGTCCCGCGGTTTCACCGGCGTAGTTCCCGTTCTCGTGGGAGTACGGGAATAAAATATAGCCTAAAGCACTCACGAATAATGTAGCTTTATACCAGTGAAACAATTTTTAAAATTGGTTCATTACTTCCGGAGATTACCCCTACATACAAACTTACAAACATACAAACAAATGTTACCGCTTTATAATATTAGTATAGATTTAAGCCAATGTATATGTCGGCGTCACATTGTAAACAACACGTGTATCAGGCCACGCGGTAGCGCGCTACGTCATTCGAGGCGGAACTAAGTGAACGCTACGTCGGCGTCGTAGCATGCTACGTTATTCTCCCACCTCCTCGCTGCGGGGCGGAGTTAATGCACGCTACGTCGTAGCGCGCTACGCCGTTACCCCACCTCCAAAACTAGCGTATAAAAGGGGCCGCACAGCGGCGAATGGACATTCTGACTTCAGGCGTGGCCCGGTGCACAGGTTGTATTACTCTTAGTTATTGTTACTCTGCTTCTCTGTATATTGTTGCTCTTTTGTCTGAACTAAGGTGTTACTGTATTATTGGGTGTCATTGCTATTGTGTGAAAGTATAATGTCAAGTAATTTGTTAGACTCAGTGTATTTGTTTGAAAAGAGTAACCATGGAGTTTCTTGCCGGTTCTTCTCCATGGAAACTACCATACCGAACCGTGCAATGCGAAATAAAATAGTGTATCGCATCCAGTGTGTTTTCATAGACCCAAACCCGTCTTCTGCCCACATAAGCTCAAGCCTAGCGAAATAAAATCCTGACCATTCCTACATATACAAAAACTTGACAAATTATATATCCAAACCTTCCTCGAGAACCACTCTATCCATTGGTGAAAACAGCATAAACATCGGTGCAGCAGTTTTTGAGTTTATCGCGAACAGACAGATGCGACGGAGGACTCTGTTTTATAATATGTAGTGATACTTATAAAGCCTGTTATATTCTTCCCCTCTTCCATAGTCGAGTAAAAAGGTATTGTTAATTCATAGCAACTGCCCTGAAAAGTTCCATGCGCGTGCCATCCGAGAGAATGAGATGCTCCATACAAAACATTTCCGCGTTTAATTACAAAACTTTACGAGTGAAATAATGACGTTTAGACTAACTTCATCGCTGTATTATTTAAGTTGTTTTCATTGTTGAAGTTTATTTTAATTTATTCATACGTTGCTTTTCATGTTTAAGGTTATGCGTAGAGCCGGCCACACCACCAGCACGGTAATATTATGATACAGTACTTTAACTCGGCCGCATGATAGAAATAAATGCCTACAGCCGCGCGGTACGTAAACATGCGTTAGGGCTGCCCGTCTCCAGCATTTTAATTACATTTGCCTACTTTCTGTTTCTATTTAGTTTTGTGATTGTAAATATCCTTTTTATATAAATAAATGAAATACTTTGTATATTAAATAGGAAGTGTTCAATAAAAATGCGTGTTGTTTTTTGATTGGTAGATTTAATTTAAAAAACATGTTTTTGTTTGAAAAACAAATCGGGCTTATAAATTTGCGACCGAAAAATATTTGCGCCTCGACTGAGTCGTACGAAATGCTTTATTGTTAAATTTTAAAGTATAGGCACCGAAGTTTTAACACAAGCGTAAGTAGGTAGGTACCTACCGTATCATGATTCATTCAGAACCGCATATAACTACCTATTTCACTCGGCTCAATAACTTTCCGTTGCTCTATTCGCTTTATTTATTAATCCAAACACCTTATTTTTCGTGAGATAAAAGGAAATACTTATCCATTAAAAAGACACACATTATGTACCTACCTACTAGTAAGTAAAATTATTTTATAGTCTTACCTTTCAGAGTTTCCAGGTAATTTAAAAAAAAACTTATGTCTGGATGCGTTATTGACGAATTCATACAACCAAAAACAGCACAATATTTCCTACTCATCATATTAACTGATTTTTAGAGAAAAAATCGCGCGGTTATTGTTAAAAAAACAACACACCGTCCGTTCGACACTGCGGTACAGCCGTGACTGTCTGCGCCCCAAGCGCACCCCAAGATCGAGGCGCGTAGGTATAGCTCGCGTTTCATCCGTTTCTATGAAGTTGGAGTACTGTATCATAATATTACTGTACCACCAGCTAGCGAGCGAGAGAGCCGGGCGACGGACGTTATTTCGGTAGTTCGCGATGTGAACCAATGTATGAAAAGACGTGAAACGAGATGCCTCGCGCGGCTCGCTCGCTAGCTGGCAGTGTAGTCTGCGCTTTAATGGACTGTTTAATTAAAGAAATAAAGCTGCAGTGTAACTTCTAGGGTTAAATATTTTACTTCAATTTTAAGCATTTTATCTATTTTTATGAAACTACCCCGTTGGGTTTTGTGGTCGCAAGCACGACTGCTGAGCATAAGATCCTAGGTTCAATTCCCAGGTCGGGCAGTGCTATTGAATGTTTCCATCAGACATTTCTCATTAGCAGCCACGGAGTCTGGATTCATTACCAGTTGATGGCAATAGGATCGCCCCCTATTCATGGGGCTTAAACATAACTGGCAAAATATAGGTGTATTACTTTGTGTAGGCAACAAAAAAGAATCGGACAAATCGATCAATCTGCGGAACGGCGGGTGTTTAGTAAACTGGTCCCACACAGATACGGCTACACCGATGTTTCTTTTAGAAAAAACCGGCCAAGTGCGAGTCGGACTCGCGCACGAAGGGTTCCGTACCAATTATTATTAAAAAATCACGTTTGTTGTATGGGAGCCCCCCTTAAATATTAATTTTATTTTGTTTTTAGTATTTTTTGTTATAGCGGCAACAGAAATACATCATCTGTGAAAATTTCAACTGTCTAGCTGTCACGGTTCATGAGATACAGCCTGGTGACAGACAGACGGACAGACAGCGAAGTCTTAGTAATAGGGTTCCGTTTTTACCCTTTGGGTACGGAACCCTAAAAAGCAATAAGGTTCCGTGCACAAAAATTAAAACCTTAGAAATTGTTATCAAAATCCGATTCACATTCAGAGGTAATATTTTAAAAGTAGGTAATTTCACACGGATGAAAGTCGGCAACAGCTAGTATTAAATAAAAACAGTTCTCTCATAACCGAAGGTAGGCTTATAGTATCACAAACCCATCTCGTATTACCCTTACCCAGTTATATTATCTATATACTTTACTTATCTATATACTATCTGCTATAACTAGGTAGCTAATAAAACCTTATGACTGCCGCGCCCACAGATCAGATGTAATCCTAGATCTCCGGTTTTACGAGCCTGAAATTATATGTCTGAAACATCTTCACAGACTATACCAAATTTTCCCTTTATTTTAGTTTGACCAAGGCTTTTTTAGAGCTGTACTGGCCCTTTGGTACTTACGTGTTTAGGTTGTGGGATCGAAACCAGGCAGACACATTAGTTTGTGTAATTTATGTCATCACAACTGCTCTGAGGAAACTGGCATGTCCTTGAACCAAATTGAATTTGAAAACATGTGATATCTACCAACCCGTACTGGGCCTGCGTGGTGTATTACAGTCTGTTTCCTCTCATAAAGTAGGGACCTGTTTTTTAACATTGAAAACATTCATCGTCTGCCTAGCCTTATCCCAACTATGTTGGGGGTCGGCTTCCAGTATAACCAGATGCAGCTGAATTTATTTTACATGGATTGACTGCCTATCTGACCTTTGCAACCCAGTTAGTACTGGGTGATATGATACTATGTGCCGTGTTGTATTAGCCGTGTGGTATCCGGCAGAGTAGAATAGAACCAACCCATTACACTCACGGGTGTCGTATTAGGCGACTAATGTCTGAGGCAGAACACCTTGCGCCTCCGTAGACCAGAGAATGGGCAGCAGCGTTTTCTGTTAGTCTTTCATCACTGCGATCTCCAATCCGCCTGCCAAGCGTGGAGATTACAGCAAATTCCTCCCATCGTGGGAGAGGCTTATGTCCAGCAGTGGACGTTATGGGCTGTTGTTGTTGTTGATATGATACTCTCTAGTAAAACCTGTTGTCAGTCTTTCGTGCCACTGACTACCTGTAACGACTATCAAAGATCTACAATCGACAGCCGGGATCAACGGCTTTAGCATATTTTTTGGATTTTTCTTGGCACGGAGGAAACATTGAGAACATTACAAACTGTTTGTATATAAGGTTTTTCTAGAAGCAAAAGTTATTTATGATTCTATTTTTAGTTTAGAAGAAAAATATGGTGACAGAGCGTAACTTAATGGTTTGGATTTTGCACTGAGCGTTGGTAGTGATTAATGTTCGTTCTTGAGAGGTTTTTGTTTTTCAGTGGACTAGGAAAAATTAGACAAGATTTGTCTGTATGTCAAACAAATCCTGGGCTCTATAAAGAAACAAAATATTTGGAAACGTATACGAAAACAATCATAACGTGTTCCTTTGAGTTTCAAGCAGGGATGTTACGGAGGTGGTTTTATCGGAACCGGAATCGGAGTCGGAGATTTTAAATTTGGTTTGTCGGAGTCGGAACCGGAACCGGAATCGGAGTCGGAGGCGGAGTCGGAGGTGGAGTTGGAAATAGTGGCAGAAGAAAAATGTGTTAAGCGCAGGCAATAAAATAAAATAGTGAATTATGAATCGATTACAGAACGCGTGCTGTGTTGCCCGTGCGACATGCATAAACCTGTTCGTACACATTGACCACAGCCGCCGCGCGTCGTCGCCACCGTCCGCCGCTATCTGCTATGCTTTGACCTCCAATTAAAACCTCCGATTTAAAAGTATCGGAACCGAAGTCGGAACCGGAGTTGTAAAATCAATCGGAAGTTCCGACGTATCGGAGTCGGAGTCGAAGCTTCGAACATCCCTGGCTTCAAGTATACCAAATGGCTCCGACCACGTGGAGATCGTGGAGGAAGTTGTTCCACAGGAACTTTGTATTGAATTAAAAATAACCCATATTTGAAACCCGTTTGAAAGCCATTATGGCGCGAAAAGGTAACACAGCCAGACTTACTTTCGCATTTAAATTAATAATGGGTTTGAAAAACTCTTGGCGAAACCGAAAGGCAATTGTTCTACCCGATTGTTCTGTGTACCGAATTGATTAGAGTTTTTGTGAGAGTTATTTGATGTACAGAATGCTTGGTTGACGGCTCCGTTTACACCTTGTAAAAAGGGTGTAAAAAACCTCTTAACGAAGCCGAAAGGCACTTTTTTCCCCGTCATTGCGATCATTTTTTTGTTCTACACCATACCTGGAAACCTTCTAGTTACGGAGATATTGGAGATCAAATTTCCAATTGACAAGTTTTTTTTTTTAATTACAAGTTTTTATTCTAAGATTTTTACTTTAAACACCTCCCCTACTACCGTACCATTCAATCCATCCATCAGCACAATGTTTTGAGTGCGTTACATTGAGTTCTAGCACAAAACATGATTTTTCACCCCAAAAAAAAATTGGTTCCCAGCAATAATTTTTGCGTAAAGATACTTAGTTTGATGTACAGAATGCTTGGTTGACAGCTTCGTGATGTGGTTGTTTACACCCTGTGTAGTATAGTAGAAATCACTGGTAAAAATATTAAGGCTAATTAATGGATACTGAGTAAAGCTTCATAAATTATTCTCACAAAACCTGATTCATGAAAATATCACATAACACCTACTGTGCGCATAATTTTAAAATCATACAGCAATTTTAAAATTTTAAATCCAAAATGTCTGCCAGTCTTTACGACGCGACGTAGAAAAGTTAATTCCGAATTCTGCAGTCGGATGAATGCTGAAATAATAATATACGAGGTATTATTTTTGCATTTTACAAAGTTTTGAATATATCTTCTTATTTCGGTTCGCGTTGCCTAAATGAAAAGATTTGCGAAATGAATGCATTTTTCATTTTCATTTTGAAATAAGATAAGGTTACATTTTATGTATAAAATTGAAAATTATTTTAGGGTAATGTGAATCTCATGGCTAACAAAATAATGTGTTTAACCCTTTAATTAGCAGCGGTGATAACCTAGTAGGGGTGCACTATGCCATATCGAATGCCAAATAATCGAATATCAATTGATCGACAACTATAAATCGAACGTCAAAATACTCGAACGAGTGTGATCGACAGACTACCAAGTCATCATAGGTCTCAAGTTCGAACACAAGACACGCACCTCTGAATTTTCGGATTCATGTGTGTATTGCATAATTATCACTTGCTTCGGTGAAGAAAAACATCGTGAGGAAACCAGCATGCCTGAGAGATATTTCTCGGCGGCATGTAAAGCCAAGTCAGGCAATAACCACACGATAAGGAATTTAAGTTTAATTATTATTTTAGACTAGAAATAGCTTATTTATTTATTAAAACTTTATGCACATAATGTACAAAGGCGGACTTAATGCCTTTTTTTTCGGATGGGAAATCATCAAATGACTCCTCCCGCTCTGGGCGGAGCAGGAGGGAGTGTCAGACTTTTACTGACTAAAACCCATCCATGTTCCTTTATCGTCCTTTGTGTTCCAGGGCCACGGTATCTCTTTCGAGCAGTCCCGCAGCCCCGGCAGGCATCGGCCCTTGCGAGTGTACGTAGCCTGTGTCACTCTACGGTCAATAAACTATCTCAATACCGAGCTTCATCCCGAGGCTTCAGGATAAAATGTAGCCTGTGTGATTCTGCGACCCATACACCTAACCGTAAACCTTCATGCAAAACACAATCTGTGGTTCCACTTTGAAATTTGAAAGACGATAGAGGTACAAACTAAAAAACAATATTTCATGTTTTAACATTACAAAGTAACACGCCTGCAATCCCCGAAGGGTAGGCAGAGGTGTCCTTAGTACACTCTAATGGAACACCCACATTTTGTCAGTAATGTTGAAGTCCCATGTAATACTGGGCCAGCCTACTACCATGAACCATTTGGTTGCTACTGAGAAATTCCTAATAGAAGAACGCAAAAATATTTCGCCCGAACCGGGAATTAAACCCGTAGGTCATTTATTCATTTGTTTAAACATAGGTAAAATAATAATAGTATCAAGGCAATAAAGAGTGCGCTATGTTATGCCACAGAGCGTACAAATGTAGAAAAAAAAAACAATTTAATTCAATTTGGATATCAAGGCAGCCAAGTCTAAATAATGAAATAAAATAAACCTGGCCACTAAAAATAAAAAATTAACAATTATAAAGAATCGCATAATAAAATTAATTAATAATAAATAACAATAGAAATCAATGTCAATAAAAAATAACACAAAAAATCTAAATAATACAAAAATAAAAATGTCAATACATTACGTCATGTCAAGACATAGACTGAAAACAATAATTACACAATGTCAATATACAATACTAATGTCACTATACAATACCGATATCAATATACAATACTAATGTCACTATATAATACCGATATCAATATACAATACTAATGTCACTATATAATACCGATATCAATATACAATACTAATGTCACTATATAATACCGATATCAATATACAATACTAATGTCACTATATAATACCGATATCAATATACAATACTAATGTCACTATATAATACCGATATCAATATACAATACTAATGTCACTATATAATACCGATATCAATATACAATACTAATGTCACTATATAATACCGATATCAATATACAATACTAATGTCACTATATAATACCGATATCAATATACAATACTAATGTCAACAACCCAGGACCGCATGCTCAGTAGTCATGCTTGCAAACACTCGACGAATGAGGCAGTCTACGAGATACATTAATACATTTTCTCGTAAACGTTATCCACCTACATCTTTCATGGTTATTTATTTTTAGAATCATAATATAATTCGTCAAGGGATGGAATGATCCAACCCTTATGTTTGCGCTCAAAAAGCTTAGAATAATCTCAAGGGGATGAGCATCCTTTTGTGAGTCAACGATACGGTAGGATTATTAGGGGTTGAAATATTTATTCTAATTTTGTACCGGATTATGATGATAATGTTTTTTTTTGGAAATTTTGATAGCAACGATAATGTTTTTGAAGATATCAGTAAAAATATAATAAATATATAACATTAGGTAAGGTAACCGGCAGGGTAGCCCACAAAATTCATTTTTTAAATGTTTTTTGCAATGTCCATGTCAGTGCTTAGTATTATGTTGATAAAAATGTAGTCGCGCAAGTAACACGTATGTACCGAATTAAAATCACCTCTACGCCCATTTAACCTCATTCGATAATATTTAGTGACGATTGACGATTTCACGACCCGAATGGCGTAGCGGTAGTGAGGCTGCCTTACGTTCTTAAGGTCCCGGGTTCGGATCCCGGTAGGAGCAAATGTTTGTGTGATGGGCATGGACATTTGCTTTCAAGTCATGGATGTTTATATGTATAATAAGTATGTATTTACGAACAAAAAGTATTTAAGTAGTATATTAACTATCTGGTGTCCACGATACAAGCACGTTGCTTAGTGAGGCACTAAATGGCCCTGTGTGTAATGTCCAGCGACATTTATTTTATTTATTTATTTATGAAAAAGTCATAAGTCATTTATTCATTTGTTTAACATAGGTACAGTAATAATGGTATCAAGGCATTATAGAGCATTCAATAGGGTTAAGTGAACTGAGAGGATTGTATTGATGATGATAACCAGTCGGTTCCACCTTATACCTGCCGTCATCACCAAGATACACGCATCTCAAATTGAATGACACTGAGCTTGATCTTAGCCGTGTGGTATCCGGCAGAGTAGAATAGAACCAACCCATTACACTCACGGGTGTCGTATAAGGCGACTAATGTCTGAGGCAGAACACCTTGCGCCTCCGTAGACCAGAGAATGGGCAGCAGGGTTTTCTGTTAGTCTTTCATCACTGCGATCTCCAATCCGCCTGCCAAGCGTGGAGATTACGGCAAATTCCCCCCATAATGGGAGAGGCTTATGTCCAGCAGTGGACGTTATGGGCTGTTGTTGTTGTTGAGCTTGATCTAAGGTCGTGCTCATGCAGTACACATAACGTAATAACACGCCAGTATTCGCCGAAGGAATAGACAGATAAATATGAAGAAAACCGGGAATCTAGATGCTATTTACACGTTGCGATAAAAAAACCTATGACACTGGTGTCGATCCTGTTGTGCACAAACTAAATTTAATTTAGGCTATTGCTATCTTTTACTAAAAGGCAGTGCGAGAAAAGGACAGCTATAGTTATGAACTAAGTTACAGATGTCAAACTAGTTTATGCCTAGCGCTTCACCGTGTTTTTAGTCAACTTGTTTTTTACATTTGTATGGAAATATTAGTTCCAAATTAAATTTGTCAGCTCTAAATTACGTCCGTCTCTTTCTCGTTTTATTAGAGAGAAAAAGATAGCAATAGCCTAAATTAAGTTTAGTTTGTGCACAACAGAATCGACACCAATGCCCTATAAAAAATAGAACTTAGGTCTTTTGTGGCCACTAGACCCTTCTTGTGTAACGAGGTATTAATAATAATCATTTTATTATCAGGCAACTATGGCCCATAGATAAAACACACAAAATACATTTAACCACAATAATAAACTAATATACATATATATATATGTCCCCAGCCGTGCCCGACTGGGCACGGTGCATTGTTATTTTAATTGTGTCTGTAATTGCGGGTATCGAAGAGCTACACCTTAGGAGACTATAACTATACACGTATCGTTGTCGGCGTCGTGTTTCGCTGCGTGCTGTCGCGTAACCGCCCTCGGAAACGTCGATAGACGACACCCTTCGGCCAAAAGTCCTCCTTCATGCAGGTCTGTAGATTTTGGGTTGGAACTCGTACCTACCACGAATGACCTAAAGTTGATGTTGTGGCGCGATTCCAACATTTCGACCCTCAGAGTCCAGCTGGTCTTCACTTTCAAATACTGCACCACTTAAAAAACAATCAAAAATAATACCACACACTCTTCAAGCATCTCAGGATATGTTGCCTAGTTGTCGCTTATGTCTTACCCCACCATGTGTATGAGACTCAAGGCTATAACTTTGTTTTTCTCTTGTTTCAGTTTGCTCAACCATCGGCCTCACTTCGGAACAAGCAGCTGATTATGACAGCAGACCAAGAAGCAAAATGAGCATACCGCACTATGACTTAAACATGGATAGTAAATGGACCACTAAGATACATAGGAAATATATTAACTACAACGAAAACATAGATGAAGTAAAACCTAAGAACAACTTTATAGGAAATGATATACAGATGAGAAATCTAGACTATCATATAAATACTATACAAATGAGAAATACAAGGATGAGAAATTTTGATCCTCATAGTTTAGAACTCAAAAGTAGAGTGAAAAGAGATGAAAAAAATGTGAGATGTGAATCTTTTAAGTACGACGAAAAGGTGAAGGTTATAACACATCCACATCCTAAGAATACTGGAAATACTTATTATTATAATAATACTGATTGTGTCACCAAGATTAATGGTAAGTTTTGATTATTATTTATTAATAGCACCCTAGCATAGCTAATTGTAGAGCAGCGGTGGCCCAGTGGTGGCGGCCCCGACTTACGAACAGTAAGTCGTGGGTTCGAACCCAGACAGGCGCATTACTTTGTGTAATTTATTTCATCACCACTGCTCTCAAAACGGTGAAGGAAAACATCGTGAGGAAACCGGCATGTCCTAGAACCAAAAATTTGGAAGACATGTGACATCTACCAACCCGCACTGGGCTCGCGTGGTAGATTATAGCCCAATCCCTCTCTTAGAGAGGAGGCCTGATGTGTCCCAGCAAAGGGAACATTAATAGGCTGATGATGATGATGATGAATAGCACACTGTTTCTGAAAGGTAATATAGACTTGGCTTAAGTGATATCAATCAAACCCAAATAACTGATTGAATGTTGTTATATCAGTTAGAAAACACGCTGCCCAACACATTGCAGGGATCATTGGTCTATGTAGCTTAAGCAAGGTGGAAATAACATGTACAAATATTAATTAAATACAGGCTTTTGACTGCCTCGTTGGTCTAGCAGTCGCATGCGCAACAGCTGAGCTTAAGGTCCTGGGTTCGATTCCCAGGTCAGGCAAAGTGTTAATGGGTTTTTCCTCCAGGAATTTCTCAGTAGCAGCCACGGAGTCTGGATTTGTGCCCGGTTGATGGCAATAGGCTCGCCCCCTATGACATGGAGTTAAACATAACTGTCGAAATGGTGTACTATTAGGTATACCGCTCATAACCTCACCTACTACAATCCTTACCCAAAATCCATCCTATGAAGATCATCGCCCCACCTAGCTGTACCAAGCTGTACATAATCAGCATTAATTACTAAAGCCAGCCTATTATTGCTTAAGGCGGCTCTCTGAGCAAATGACCTTGAGCGAGCAGTTTTTCGGAGCCTACTCCTCTTTATCCAAAAGAAATACCAACTAATAAAAAATACATTAAATTACTACATATCCTTGACTCCAAAATTGTCGTTTCATATTTTTAATGATTTATAAAATGCTACTCCTCGTAAAGTAACCATTATTTTGATTTGCTACTTATACTAATGGATAGGCAATTTAATAATGAACATAATTGTCGTTTTATTTTTTCCAAAAGACGTAAGTTTGATTTTATAAAGAATAAAAACCACTCATTTCGCACAATTCGGCCTGCAGTGACTGACGTAACGACCAATTCGTAGTGCAAGCTGATTAGAACTTTATTCTAACAGTATTTCAAGGGAAGTTTGACCTACCACAAATAGAGTTGCTAATTTTGCTCGGGGTACCGCCTTAAGTTAAACACAAGCCTACATACCAATAAACGGACACTGGGGTATTCTGATAATTGCAGCGGTCTGCAATCAGATTGAATCGCACATTGTTGCGACTAAAACGATATGTTTACACGGCATTTAAGAGTCCTATTACATTTTTTTTTGCATTTTTTTTATTTTTACTTCCTGGATCATATTATTTCGATCGGCGTACACGAGTCGATAATAATAGCGATCTCCAGACGATTGTCTGTTGTTATTGACGAAAATTAGAGACGATACTGACATGAGACTGAGGAGCGAGCTGAATGGACGCAGAATTATAGTACTTTAATTTTATTTATTGTAATTTCGTCTTATTATATTGACAAACGAAAACTAATGAAACGTATACATTGTAGATCGAAGTTTTATATCATATTATTTTATTTGATAAAATTGAGTTTATTTGGAATATAATGGACGCTGAATCAAGACATTTGTGGCTTAAATTACGCTTTCTTTACGATTTTTTCCTTGAAAACTCAAGGAATTTAATTTAAATTCTAGAACTCCAATAAACAAGTAAACCATTTATCTTATCTTTTAGTAATTTTAGCTTTTATAAGAATTGAATGTAGCAATGTGAATTTGAGCGTCAAAGTTCCATCACCGACGGTATTTCTTGCAAACTGGGTTCGTAAAATATTTATAGTCAATTACACGAAAACAAAAATGAAAATGTGTAACTCCAACTTACAAGAAAGAGAATGACACTATCGTTATTCATAAGCAAATAATTAAAATATCTTACTGCTGCTGAAAATTACTGCGTTAAAAATCATGAATTTGCGTAAAAAATGTAATATAGTCAAGCAGTTTTCTCATGGGGGTAGGCAGAAACAACTGAAGTCTGCTACGATCTTAACATAGAAGGTATTTACGAACGCCTTGTTATTTTCAACGACTTATAATATATTAGTATGTACTAAATGAGGAACTCGAGGCTAAATAATAACAGACGCATTAGTCGATCTTCAGGATAAACCACGCTAGCCTAGGTTGGTCTGTGGATGGGTGACCACCCATTACATACCGAGTTTCTTCCGTGCCTCGGAAAGCACGTTAAGCCGTTGGTCCCGGCTATCATGACCTGTAACGATTGTCAAAGATCTACAAATGACAGCCGGTCAGTGGCCCAAAAAGTCTGACAACTAGTCTTACCAAGGGGTATCGTATTACCTAGTACTAACTGGGTTGTGGAGGTCAGATAGGCAGTCGCTCTATGTTAAATACTGGTATTCAGCTGCATCCGGTTAGACTGGAAGCCGACCCCAACATAGTTGGGAAAAGGCTATAGCCAGATGATGTACTGAATTAGGAACTCGAGGCTAAATAGTAAGAGATGCTCTGGTCGATCTTCAACTTAAGCTGCGCTTGCCTAGGTTGGTCTGTGGATGGGTGACCACCCATTACATACCGAGTTTTCTCCGTGGCTCGGAAAGCACGTTAAGCCGTTGGTCCCGGCTGTCATTTGTAGATCTTTGACAGTCGTTACATGTAGTGAATGTACTGAAAGTTGCTCCATGTAAAATACGGTGCATTCAGCTGCATCCGGTTAGACTGGAAGCCAACCCCAACATAGTTGGGAAAAGGCTATTCAGATGATGTTGCAACTGGCCCTTTTTTTTCTGATGGGAAATCATCAAATGACTCCTCCCGCTCTGGGCGGAGCAGGAGGGAGTGTCAGACTTTTACTGACTAAAAACCATCCATGTTCCTTCATCGCCCTTTGTGTTCCGGGGCCACGGTATCTCTTTCTAAAAACAATTTCAAGGCATTTCAACTATAAGCACTTTTGAAAACAAAAACAATCACCATAACGTTTATCTTTTGAACTGTACACACTCATTTTCCCCATCCCAAAACTCAATCAACTTAACCCCATAGCGACACATGTCCCAACACACACACCTAACACAAAATATATCAGTCTCCATGGGGCTTAACCCGTCACTCGCTGCGGGCCGCAGTCCCATCGCGGTGGCTCTCCTAAGCCCCATGGATCTACGGTGACCTGTTTTGTAAACGAGAATGGAATGAGATGTAGTATCTTATGCGGAACTGTGAGGGTTAAATGGAGGATGGTAAATTAACTTGGGTTACAAACAAGGATAGTTATCTTTTTTTGTGGAGTGGTATTTTATTCAATGGAACTATAGTCTCCGTCACGAGAAGCTTATACATTTTGTAAACTCACATTTGGGTTCGCAATCTTTGGATCAAATTTAAAAAATACAGCATTGACTGCGTCAACGTGAACTTACTTAAAAATGGCGTCCCAAATGTTTAAGTTGCAAGACTTCAGACGCGTTCCAGTACCACAACACATTAGATGACTGTGCTTCATATCGCTAATATATTATTATATAACTCGACTAAGTGAAATTCCTCGTTAGTTTCGTATTATACGTATTTTACTTTGAGTTGATTGAATTGGGGATTTTTTGTTGTTGATTGAATTGTCGCTACGTTACTTGGTAGAAATTCTTTGTTTACAAAAATTATAGCTTCTCGTGACGGGGACTATAGAATGGAAATCTTTTCTAAAGTGATTGCACATGATTTGTTTTTTTTTTAAAATCGGTAAAGAATCGTGGTTTCACAAATAATTCCCACTGAATGAAAACTTATTCTTAAAATAAATGTTAGCCATTCTTCAAAATAAAATAACAAAAGTTTTAACAGTCCGCTATTGATCTCTTGAAGCCACAATCAAATAGAAAAATATCCATTGTTACAATATCACAGAAAATTCCTTTCATAAAAAAAACGATAGCTTTTCTTATAAATACCAATTTATCATTTCTTAGAACTATTGGCTAGCGTTTTCACAATAATAATATTTCGATAACATCTACATTATTTTTATTACTCTCATAATGGCCTAAAGAATTATTATGACTTACATAAATATCATGATAACAAAGCTTCTTAACATCACGCCTGATTCACCCAAAGAGATCGGTAGAGGCGAATAACAGACTAATTTTGCCAATAGTCTTTTTCTTCTTCATACTATTATTGGCTAGGCTAACTCATGGCTAAATAATAATAGTCATTCCGGTCGATCTTCAGGTTAAGCCGCGATTGCCTAGGTTTGTCTGTGGATGCGTGACCACCCATTACCTACATTTCGAGTTTTCTCCGTGACTCGGAAAGCACGCTAAGCCTTTGGTCCCGACTGTCAATTTGTAGATCTCTGACAGCCGTTAAGTAGTTAGTAGCAGACTTGGAATTGAACCCAACAACCCTCGCTCGACAGTCAGGCTTACCACCACTAGACTAATGAATCACTTATCTTTTCTTTTCAAAATAGCATAACCAGCAGCCAGGGGGTGAGCCTATTTGCTATCAACCGGGCAGAAATCCGGTGCATGCGGTGCTAACCTGTAAGAAATTGTTACACTAACCTCAGTTAATGGTTGATAATTAGTCGAAATATTTACAGTGTAAACAATTGTTGGTTGGCCAATAAAGGAAAAAAAAAAAAAAAAAAAAAAAAAAAACCAGACTCCGTGGCTGCCACGAAGAAATTTCTGATAGAAAAAGTCCCATAATCAATTTGCCCGAACCGGAAATCTAACCTGAGACTTCATGCTCAGCATTCACGCTTGTGACCACTAGAACAGCCAGTCTTTTGTTTTCAGTAATACTCAAACCTTCTTTTAATTCTTATTATTTATTGTTTCACCCGCATAGTTCCCGTTCCCTTGAGAGTACGGAGAACATTTATAGCCTACGTTACTCAGGGTGAATGTAGCTTTCTAATGGTGAAAGAATTTATGAAATCGGCGCAGTATTTTTTGAGTTTACTCTACTACACTACACTACTACAACAGCCCATAACGTCCACTGCTGGACATAAGCCTCTCCCATGATGGGAGGAATTTGCCGTAATCTCCACGCTTGGCAGGCGGATTGGAGATCGCAGTGATGAAAGACTAACAGAAAACGCTGCTGCCCATACTCTGGTCTACGGAGGCGCAAGGTGTTCTGCCTCAGACATTAGTCGCCTTATACGACACCCGTGAGTGTAATGGGTTGGTTCTATTCTACTCTGCCGGATACCACACGGGTTTACTCATTACAAACAAACACACACACAAAAATACAAATCTTTCCTCTTTATAATACTAGTGTAGATAGGTACAAAGGCGAGCTTAACCCAGAATTGGGTTTTCTTACAGCAAACCAAATTTTGGTAGTGACATTTGCAGTAGAGGATACACTTAAGAATGACAAAAACACTTTTTAATTTTATTGTTTGTATTATCAGTCATTTATGTCTCACTGCAGGACAAAGGACTCCCTTCCCTCCTTCCACTTATCCTATCCAGGCCAGATACGCCAAGCCTTGTGGAAAGAGTCTCTTAACATAATTTAAACTATTGTTTCAGCTTCGTCCGTAGACCAGGTGATACAGCTGACTTTCGTCGATGAGTTCCGCATAGAATACCATCCAGAATGCGCCTACGACTATTTAGAGGTAAGGAACAATACCAACCAACTAACCAACCAACAACCAACCAACCTCCAACCAACCAACCACCAATCAACCTCCAACCAACCACCAACCAACCAACCAACCGTGTATGTCTATGTTGTTATACCAACTATAACTTTGGTATATCACACTGCTCTAAAACATAGGAAAAAATCATCGGGCGGAAACCTGCATATCCTAGCCCTAAAAGATGACTAGTGGATTACAACTCGATTTCTAACAAAAAAGGAGTACTACATCCCAGCAGTGGGAATATAATGGGCTGAGCATGAGGTCCTTGGTTCGATACCTAGGTCAGGCAAATTTCCCAGTCCCGGAGTTTGAAGTTGCGTCCGGTTGATGGCAATATACTTGCCCCTATAAATGGTACTTAAACGGAATGTGGGTGAACTTTTAAGTACACCTCCACAAACAATATATTCTGCAAAGTACATTCATTCAGTGGAAATTACGGTTTTTTCCTACTCCTCCGCTATACTTTTCTGATTAATTTCGTTGCGGGATCCAAGACAGTTAAATTCATTCTCTGGGACTTCGTCGAGCTTCACTGTCTCGGCGCTTTTCTGGTGGTCGCCACTGTTGATTCTGGCTTTCAGGAGTTACAGTGGTTTGGGAATAGTGTGGCGGGCTTGTCCCAAAAAAAAAAAGTACATTCATCATCATCACACTTAAAGTACTTACGGGATAATATCCGTGATTTTATTTGTGCTTTAAGTGTAGTGAAAAACCGTGAAAGTCTAAAACAGTGCATTCATCATCTCCCTGACCTTTGTCTCATTCTACTTGTGGTCGGCGCAACACGACTTCTTCTCCCACTCTCCCCTGTCAGACATCACCGCATCATTTTACTCCTTTCTCTTTCATATTATTCCTCACACAATCTCTCCATCTTTTCTTTGGCCTAGCAAAGTACAGTCCTGGCCTTTTCCGCCTGATCATTTAAATTTTGTTTCGCTTAAATCATGCGGAGGCGCCGAGCCACGCCCCCTTAAAGTTTAGGCCTATTAGGAAAGCGTCAACTTTGGTGCGCAAAATAACAATAACTCTCTTTTGGCGTGCGTCGTCAGTGCGCTCGGCCGATCGGTATCTTTTCATTCATTATTTCTATACAAAGTCAATGGGGTGGGGGTAGAGTGCGTTTCAATGTTGGAAGTGCAAGCAAAAATTAGCTTAGTGGTGATCAGGCGGGATGTCTTCGATAGTACATTCAGATTATGAATATTCTGAATAGTGTAGACAATTTTGCAAGCATTTTTAGATTTTTTCTAACCAATATTTTCCACCAGATTCGCGACGGTTTCTACGGTTACGCCGACCTGCTGGGTAGGTTTTGCGGCCAGGCGTTCCCCAGGACGTTGAAGACCAAGGGACCTAACGTCTGGCTGAAGTTCCACTCTGATGACACTATAGAGTATGAGGGGTTCAAGATAAACGTCGAGTTTAAGAACGGACCGAGCCGTGAGTATGAAATTTCAATGGTTTTTGTTATTTTAAAGATATGTACTATGCTCTATGTATACAATGTGTTTTTTTTTTATATATACCATATTTCTAAGGTTACAAAACGTTCTAGAATATGTGGTCAAAAAATGCATAGTTTCGAAGATATCATCAATCTCTCGATTTGTGTAGGTGTTTAGGATTCATTGATAAATCCAAGTGATTCATTTTCATTCAAACCAATAATTCATATTCAAAACTAGAAAAATCATCGTTGTCATATTTCACGTAAGCGTGTTTTATATTTAAAATCGTAACACTGTCGAATTATTTTGTACGAAAAATTAAAAGAAAAAAAAAAGATGATTTAAATATAATTCATAAATGCCATTGATTCTTTGATGGTCTCATTCATACCCTAGATAGAGACTTTAAGGGATATAAAAAAATACTGTGTATATTTATATTGATTTGTAATTAGTACACAACAGACTACCTGCAGTATTGTTACCCTTCTATCCATCCAAAGGTTGTCTTAAAAAGATCGCTTTTAGCGATAAGACCGCCCATTGTGTCACTCTATGTGATTTTTTTCTTTTATGAATGTTACTTGTGGAGGAGCTCGTGGCTAAATAATAACAGCCGCTCGGGTCGATCGTTAGGTTAAGCCGTGCTTGCCTAGGTTGGTCTGTGGAGGGGTGACCACCCATTACATACCGAGTTTCCTCCGTGCCTCAGAAAGCACATTAAGCCGTGGTCCCGGCTGTCATTTGTAGATCTTTGACAGTCGTTAGGTAGTCAGTGGCCCAAAAATTCTGACAACCAGTCTTACCTAGGGGCATCGTATTACCCGGTACTAACTGGGTTGTGGAGGTCGGATAAGCAGTCGCTCCATGTAAAATACTGGTATTCAGCTGCATCCGGTAAAACTGGAAGCCGACCCCAACATAGTTGGGAAAAGGCTAGGCAGATGATGATGAATCTTACTGTGGTGGTGTACAGGCGCCAAGCACAAGTATATCAAGCTACCCGAAGTTTGAGTCAATTTGATTTACTCACTATACTGATACAGTGTATCCATTTTTTGATGACTGTACTTAGCAACGACTAATGACGGAGTGCCGAGATGGGAATTTTTCTTAAAGATGATAAATTAATTCATGGGTGCCGAGATGGGAAGGTGCCGAGATGGGACTAAACCAGCTGTCAAAGAGTTTGGAAGATTTTTGTATGAAGTGTGGCCGGATTTACCGCCGCCATTTTTATTTTTTTTTAAGTAGCGGCCACGCATACGACCTATATTAATCGATAGTCGGTATCAATACAAACAAGTTTTGAATGAGACAATATGTTCTAAAGTGTCACGTTTCCGAGATATGAGCTATCAAAGTTTAAGTCCATTCACTGATGGGGCTTATTCCACAAATCTCCCCTAAGAGAATCCCCATAAGGGGGGAAAACTGGACTTCAATGTAAAAACAATCCAGAAAGTCCCCTTTTCATTTTGAGTTATTCAACTATTCTCCCCTGAGAGAATCTTCCTCAAAAACTGAACCATAATGTAATAAAAACAAAAATAATTAAATGTTAATTATTTTCATTTTTAACAAGAACTGAACCATAATGTAAAAAAAAAATTAAAAGAATGCTAATATTATATAATTATGAATGTAAAATTTGAGACAAAATATTCTAATGTGTCAAGTTTCCGAAATTGCGTTGTGATCACTACCAGCACAACTTTGATAGCTTAAATCTCGGAAACGTGACGTTTTAGAATATTTTTTCTTAGAAAAAACTTGTTTTGTGTATTGATGCCAGCTATCGATTGATACACGTTTTATGCGTGTCTGATCAAATCCAAGTTGTGCTGAAGATGCGATCAGGGTTTGGATTTTAAATTTGATAGCTGGTATCTCGGAAACGTGACACTTTAGAAAATTTTGTCTCATTCAAAATTTGTTTGTATTAATTCCAGCTATCGATTAATATAGTTTTTATGAATGAAAAACAAAAATGGTGAAAGTTAATCCGGCCATTTAATTCAAACCCCGTCGAGTCTTTCCACCCTATATAGTTGGTAATGATTGTTGGAACAATAAACAATGGCATCTAATCCATAATGATAGTGATAGTGGATTAAAAGAAATACTTACTTATTATAAACTAGCTGACTTCCCGCGGTTTCACCCGCGTAGTTCCCGTTCCCGTGGGAGTACGGGGATAAAATATAGCCTATGTTACTCGTGGATAATGTAGCTTTCGAATGGTGAAAGAATTTTTTAAATCGGTCCAGTAGTTTTTGAGCCTATTCATTACAAACAAACAAACAAACAAAGTTTTCCTCTTTATAATATTAGTATAGATAAATAAATATAACTCAGAGTGTAGTAAGGTAAAGTAGAAGTGGAAAACTTAATTATATTATAAATGTTTTTAAAACTAAATGCTTATTAGAGTGATGTAAATCTTCATTGAGAACATACATTGTAATATTGGACAACGTAAATAAATCATAGAAATCTTAATTTAAGTTTTGTTTAATGTGACTGAATAAAAATATTTAATAAATAAGTGTAAAAATTAAAAATTCAATGATTCTGTAATTATAATTGTATTTAATAAATTGGTATATAATGTATAACGTTTAAAATGTAAAAATCATTAATTAAATAATAATAATTGTAGGTACCTGAAAATATTTGCACGCCATGAGAAATGGCAGGCATGTCGTGAGCCACTCCTATTTAAGACCTTGCATGCATGTATTATTTTAATTCTGTATGTAAACACATGTTTGAGCTAATAAAATTTCTTATTCTTATTCTTAGTCTACAGATCAACATCACGATAATTTAACAATTTTTTTGTCCAGTGCGAGACTATACTTTTTATTTCTTTTTCTTTATTTTTTTCTTTAGATCACATACCAGAGTCGTGTTACAAAACATTTGAAGGCAAGAAGTGGGGATACGTAGACACTAAGGAAATTGATCCTTTGTGTAAAAGTAACTCGCTCCAAGCGTTGGACGTTTTGTGGACCATTATAGTTCCTGATAATATGAAGGTAAAGTTTAGAATTCTTTGTTTTCATTATCGGCCTTTTTTTGGCCCGCGGCTCCGCTCGCGTTGAAGAATACTGGTGACTGTCTCGTTGGTCTAGTGGTTGCAAGCACGACTGTTAAGCATGAAGTCCTGGGTTCGAGTCCCGGGTCGGGCAGTGTAATTGGGGTTTTCCATCTGGAATTTTTCAGTAGCAGCCACTAACTGAACTCGAGATTTTGGGTTCGATTCCCAAGTTGCAGAAAGTCATTTTAGACTTTTCCATTTCTTATGAACAATCCGCTGTCCGGAGTAATGCCCATCACTCTAAACAAAGCGTATTAACATCAGAAATAGCAACGTGTTTTTTTTTTTTTAATATCTTTAAAAATACTAAGTTAAAGCTTTGAAACTGCTGATTAGACAGAGAGATCCGATACATCGAATAACGTCATTCACTGCATCGACGTACAAAATCCATACTAAATTCCGTTTATCTAGAACGAGATAGAAACAAAAGTTTAAATGGTTATGACTTTTGTGTTGTTTGGCCGATTTATGTTTTGTTTTCGCTTTTTGTCATTATTTTTATAGTACTTTTACATTCCGTATCGAAATAAAAAAAAGTAATTTTATGCACATTCCCTATTGCCCATCTAATACCTAGCACAAAAAGGTCAATCCGTATGTCATGGGAATGGGGGCTATCGTTTTAGAGCTCACCAGATGGCGCACTGTCGAGTAAGGTCCTGTCAGTAATTCTATTCAATACTTTAAAGCACCAATAACTCCATAAAAATGTTTATTTTATTACGTATTACAACACAGTGTAAGCTTTAGATATATATTTACAATATTCTCCCTAAAATTAGCAAGCATGAAACATTTAAAAATCATTCTACTTCCAAGTACTAACAATATTATGATCCTAAGTTGCTACTTAAAATCTTCAAGTCATAATTAATCAGGAATGGCTCAATCTAGAACACAATCGTGAGTATTAGTATAAATACGTGATATAAAAGCACACAACGCGCGAACACTCTATGACATCTGAAATTTTGGAGGACCTTAGTCTAACCAAGCGCCTCTAGCGGCAAATTCACACGCGATATGACATTAGACATGACAGCTTTAAACCAAACTTCCAACCCTCTGTATACCTACTGCTTTAAGAAAATAATATAAGCATGACGATATTCGTTTCAGATATACCTTAACTTTACATCATATCAGCTAGCGAAGCCAAATGAGTGCAACGAAAATATTATCCAAATATTTGAGACAAAGGAACAAGAGATGGACACCAAGTGAGTATAATAGTTTAAGGCTTGAATTCTTCTTGCGCTGGTTTCAGTCGCGTACATCGGTCGCGCGTACGAATATACGATGTGTTCAATATAGCACCATACTGCGACGCCGACTTACGACGCAGACCGATAGCCATATTTTTGTCCCGCTGACGTTTGACCGACCGTGCGCGACCGACGTCAGCTTGGCAGGAATTCAGGCCTTAGTTCTGTTTTGACATCCCAACAACCAAAAATTGTGTGTGTCACAAAGACTTTGAAGAACGATTTCAATGTTTTTGTTGCAAAATTTTGATAGCGTGATGCGGAATGTTTAGTTCCCATTTTGTCATAGGAGTAAGGAAAATGTTGGTAAGAAAGTTTTAAGTATGAATGTGGATGGGTACAAGAGTTGAGGAAGACCAAAAAAACGATGCATGGACTGTGTAAGGCTGAGGCCCCATTAGTGCGTTGCGTTACGTCGTCGTAGCGTTAAAGCTTTACATATATTTTTAAGTGACATGCCACATTATGCGTTGCGTCATCGCACGCGACGTTTCTACGGATCGACGGACGAGAGACGAGGCGGGGGAGGGTGGTGCGCCACGCAGTAAGACAAACGTGTTCCACTGCTAGACGGGCAAACTCGACGAGAGTTTTTGACAATCATTATGCGACGTCGTGCGCTGTCGCAACGCAAGTGTGGCATACAATCAGTTGATCCGTTGTGACGACGCAAAGAGAGAAACAAGAGAAGTATGGAAGAAGAAAATATGCTGCGCTGACCCTAAATTTATTGGTATAAGCGCAAGAGTATGGTGATAATCTTGCGTCATAAACGTCACTGCTAGTATTTTTGCCTATGTTTAAAAATCATAATAAATTTAAAATCATGACATATTTTCAACATAATCATTAAGAGCCTATACTACCTCAAATTAGCAATTCTATTTGTGGTGCTTCAAACTTCGTTTGATATACTGTTAGAATAAAGTTCTAATCAGCTTGCACTACAAAGTGGTTGTTACGTCAGTCACTGCGGCCGAATAGTGCGAAATACGTGTTTTTTCTGCGATTAAAAAAAATCTATTGATTGGATTAAAAAAATAAATAACATAAGACCTGCTTTATAGTTATAAGTTCTGTTAGTATAAAAAGTTTCATGATCTAATTTAAAGTATTTTATGATTGCCAGCGGTTTATTGTTCAATTTAGAGGTAAATTTGGGATTTTTTTCTATCGAGAAAATTTTATGGAATTGTGTTTTCGCCAAACATAAGATATCCCAAAACAATGGCGTGAGATATCAGTTATTGCTATTCCTAAAGCTGGGAACGACACGAATACGGAGACTAAACTTAGGCCAATATCTCTTATATCTTGTGTTTGTAAGATATTCCATAATATGATCGGAAAAAGAATAGAATGGTTTATTGAGAAACATTCAATTTTGTCACCTAACACGGTTGGTTTTAGGAGAGCTCAATCATGTTTAGATTGCATTTCAAGACTGTCTACTTATGTTCAATTGGGTTTCACTAGAAATGACCCTACGTTGGCTTGCTTTCTGGACATTACAAATGCTTATAACAATGTCTTAGTGGAAAAGGTTGTTCAGACATTGGATGATTTGGGAATTGGCTCAAGAGTTTGTAGTTATTTAAATTCGTTTCTATTGGAGCGATACTTGATGATAAAAAGTAGTGATGGACGAACTGTTGATGTTAGACGAGCAAGCAGGGGTTTGGCACAGGGCGACCCAATATCACCGATGCTTTTTAATATTATTACATCAGCAATTTGCCAGCAGATTGAGACTGTTATTGTTTCGCAGTACGCGGATGATTTCGTATTTTACCTCAGCCATAAAGATTTAAACCATGCGGAATCGGAAATGCAAGTTGCTCTTAACTCTATGGTTGTAATGCTGGATGATATGGGTCTAGAAATGTCACCAGACAAATCAAAGATGTGTCTTTTTAGTAGAGGTAAAAGAAGACGACAATTGCAACTTGTAATTAACAACTTACCAATTTCCTCAGTAGATTGTGTAAAACACTTAGGTATCTGGTTAGATAGGTCACTTCTATGGAAAAGGCATATTAATGAGATACGAGAAAAGACGACAAAGTTTTTAAATTTATTTAAAGTTTTAGCGGGGCCGACTTGGGGAATCCATCCGAAGCATTTGAGATCTTTGTATATTTCATTGGTACGCAGTAGGATTGACTTTGGTTGTTTTCTGTATGATAATAGTGCAAAGAGTCATATAAGTAAACTGGACAAAATTCAGAATCAGTATTTGAGGAGTATAGGTGGTTTTATAAAAAGCTCTCCTATACACGTAATGGAAGCTGAAATGTGCATTCCTCCTCTGTACGTTAGGAGATTATACTTAGGTTACAAGTTCTGTATAAAAAGTATGTCATGTTCGAACAATGTAACTATCAAATTAATAGATGACTTGAATGATCTCTCAATCGCAAGATACTGGAACAATAAGAAAAAACCATTGCTTGTGACCATATACAATGAGTGTAAACTCCGTAATATACATTGTTCAAGTATTTTAGAAATGTACTCACTAGAAAAATGGGTGACAGGTATAAACGTACGGGATAAAATTAGTTATAAGTTAGACTGTGTCAAAGTAGCAAAACGCAGCCATGAGGTTACATCACTCAAATGCAATGTTATCAAAGAACTTAGTGAAAAATACCCGGGTTGGAAAATGTACTTTACTGATGGGTCTAAGAGCAAAAGTGGATGCGGTGCCGCTTATTATAGTTTGAGTGATGGAACTTCGGCCTTGTTTAAATCTATTGATGCAAACGTATCTGTAATGACGATGGAGCTCGTAGCAATCTCAAAAACTCTAGAGAACATAATTTGTTGGGAAAATGCGAACCATTCTGTGAATCAAAACATAGTCATATGCACGGATAGCAAAAGTGGTTTAATGCATTTAGCTCGATGCGCCTCTGGTTGCAGAGGTACACCGATAGCTTATGTAATTCTTAAACAATTTTATGAACTTAGTGACATTAATTTTAGATTGCAATGGGTTCCATCTCATATTGGTATACATGGAAACGAGAAGGCTGACATGCTTGCTAAAAAAGCTATTTTAGAAGGATTGGAAATTGACATCGCTCCGTTCTACACAGAAATACTTGGCTATTACAAAAACATATGCTACAATCGTTTTAAGGAGTATTTTGACAAGAAGTCTAAAGAAAAAGGCATATGGTATAAGACTATGCAAAGTGAGCCTCCTCGAATCCCTTGGTTTGCTGAAAGTCATACAAAGAGGTCGCATGTTGTTATGGCACATAGATTGCGTTCTGGTCATTTTCCATCCAGGAAATTTGGATACCTAATGAAAAAAGTCGATTCCCCTAATTGCCAAGTGTGTAATAAAGTCGAAGATGTCCAACATTTGCTGGTGGAATGTGAAAAGAACAGGAGAGAGAGGGAGATAGTGATGCGGGAGTTAAAGGTTAATATGAATGATGTTGGGGCTTTCATTAGAATATTATCTACACCTAATTCGGGAGAAGCGAAGATGATTTATGAAATGGTTGCTGCATCGTTATCTCCCTCGCTTACGCAATAACTTTTGTATTAATAATATTATAATTACGTGTAATAATTAGTTAGATTAGGATATGATGAGGCTGACGTACCTTTGTAAGGTAAAAGCCTCTAAATAAATAAAGATGAAAAAAAAAAAAAAAAAAAAGACAGAATTAATCCTCAACTTTACCATATATTTATTTCAAAATGAATGCTGCAGTATTTTAGGCGTAACGGAGGATCATGCTAAGCCATTTGAGGTAGTATAGGCCCTTAACACTAGAAACGTAATATTGAGCACCATGATGATGTTTAAACTGTATTTTTTGGGTGTATATTATGATTAGACGAGGACGAGGAAGAGCTCGTGGCTAAATAATAACAGCCGCTCGGGTCGATCTTTAGGTTAAGCCTTGCTTGCCTAGGTTGGTCTGTGGATGGGTGACCACCCATACATACCGAATTTCCTCCATGCCTCGGATAGCACGTTAAGCTGTTGGTCCCGGCTGTTATTTGTAGATCTTTGACAGTCGTTACAGGTAGTCAGTGGCCCAAAAAGACAACCAGTCTTACCAAGGGGTACCGTATTACCCAGTACTAACTGAGTTGTGGAGGTCTGATAGGCAGTCGCTCCATGTAAAATACTGGTATTCAGCTGCATCCGGTTAGACTGGAAGCCGACCCCAACATAGTTGGGAAAAGAATAGGCAGATGATATTATGAGTAGACAAATCGGTCTGTCCTCTTTTTGTCTGCTCATAAACACCCGCAATAACTTCCGTTTATCCGTGACCATGGTGCTTGCAACAGCGCCGAAATATCGGGAACTTACAACAAACAGTAAACATGGTAAATGTCTCGTTTCTAGTGTTAATGATAATTTTAGTGACCATGACAGTTTAAAAACTAATATTTTCAACAGCTTAGCGGATTACTGCGGATCTGTGGCCAATTCCGTGACGACAAAAGAACTCAATGGGAACGTGATGTACGTGAGGATGTACGTCGCCAAGGATGCTCGGTCTGCAACCGCCTTCAACGCCACCTTTAACGCATTTAGGATTCTAGAAGGACAGGGTAAGCGAAATTCTAAAAAACTGGTCAGGTACAATCGTGGTCTTTTCCGCATGACCAGTTAATTTTTTTTTTCGCTTGTCATGCGCAGACGCCGAGCCACGGCCCCTTAAAATTTAGGCCTATTAGGAAAACGTCAACTTTGGCGCGCAAAATAACAATAACTCTCGTTTAGCGTGCGTCGTCAGTGCGCTCGGCCGATTTGGTATCTTTTCATTCATTATTTCTATACAAAGTCAACGGGGCGGGGCTAGAGAGCGTTTCTATGTTGTGAGTGCAAGCAAAAGTAAGCTTAGTGGTGGTCAGGCGGGAGTGTCCTCGATAGTACGAGTCGGACTCGCAGACAAAGGTTGCCGTAGCACTAACCAATAAAATAGCAATGGTTATAACGATCATGCATTTATTATTTACACTCAACAACAAAACTAAATTTGTTATTCAAACAATATTAATGAAAAACAAAGTAACTGTTGCAATATGGCGACTAAGTCCCATTCTCGAAAACTAAATATCGAACCTAATTTATTTAAACTAGTTTTTTTATGTTAATTAAAACTTGATTTTTCATCCTAAAAATACATTTCCCAGCAATGGTTTTTGCTTAGAGTTACTCAGTTTGACGTTGTGCTGAATGCTTGTTTGACGGCTGGAGGGTCCGTTTACACCTTTTTTTTCGGATGGGAAATCATCAAATGACTCCTCCCGCTCTGGGCGGAGCAGGAGGGGGTGTCAGATTTTTACTGATTAAAACCCATCCATGTTCCTTCATCGCCCTTTGTGTTCCGGGGCCACTGTATCTCTTTCGAACAGTCCCGCAACCCTGGCAGGCATCGGTCCTTGCGGACCCCTTCCTTTTGCTGACTCTCTTTGAGGCGCGCGTGGAACATGAACGCGCCGTCGACACGGCCTGTCGTCATGAGAGGACGGACGGACGGAGAGCTAGCCTATAGCCCACCGTCCACAGGCCCGCGCCTACGGTGGCCGGGGGCCACCTGGTGGCCCCCGACGCCCGGGGTGTCCCCCGCGGCTACCGGGACGCTGTGAGGTTATCTCCCTCTTACGTTCCGACACCTCCTTCTCTAGCATTACTGCTTCGCAGAAGGAGGTGACGGCGTCCCACTCCGTTGACCCGGACCATGGCTTGAACCAGGGCCGGACGCGAGAGGTCGCCGCCACCAATCGCCGCTTCGAGGACACGGCGGTGCTCCACGCACGCGGGGCACACCTCCACCGTGTGCTCCACCGTGTCCTCCGCTCGATCCTCGCAGTGGAAACACCCGGACATTTCCTCCCGCCCGATTCGGTGGTCCGGTGTAAACACACCTTGTATACACTTGGCAAAAATAAAAAACTCTAACTAAGAACTACATATTTCGTATTAGTATGGCTTCCAAAATATTAACCTCGTGAAAACGTTAAACGATACAGAAGAAGAAAAACAAACATTTTATTTGATGTAAATTAGGGCGCACGTTTCATTATTAATGTTGAATGCTTTGCATTCTTATATTTTTGCAGAAAAATGTGGAGACGGTGAGTTTGACTGTGAAGACAACACCTGCATTGATGAGGCACTGGTATGCGACCAAGATGCCCACTGTCGGTTAAAAGCTGATGAGGACAAGAGCAAATGTGACGTAAGTAAATTAATATACCGACTTTTTTGCCGCTGATCTTATTGTTACAAACAACTAGTGTTTTTTAAGCAAGTGTTTTTGAAGCAAGTGTTTTTTAACCAAGTGTTTTTAACCAAGTGTTTTTAACCAAGTGTTTTTTAACCAAGTGTTTTTTGAATCAATCATCATCATCATTCTCTTGCCCTTATTTCAATTCATTTGGGCTCGGCGCAGCACGTCTCTTCTTCCACACTTCTCTATTACTCGTCATCTCATTAGACTCCTCCTTTCTTGCCATATCATTCTTTATACAGTCTATCCATCATTTATTTGGTCTTCCTCTAGTCTTATACCCATCCACATTCATACTCAGAACTTTCATGACATGTTTTTAACCAATAAACTGTGTTAATTAAATGCCTGGGACAGATATAATATATGCATATAATATACACTACAATATAAATAAAAATACTTTAGCGGTAGTGGCAAAAACCACTTCTTTAAACCTTTATAACTTTTGTTAATGACTGCTGAGAAATATGCACCTTTTTTATTATTGTTATTGAAAAACTTTACGATTAAATGACATAATTTTATATATTTACATTCTGGGGCACAGGCTCATACAATTTTGGCTATCTCCTTTGGTGATTTTATTTTAATAGTTGAAAACGTAAAATTAAATTAGAAGTGTTTAGCACGTAATCCTAATTTCGGTTCACCAAAAAGGATGTTCTACCTATCTGAGCACGCAGGTCCACAAAAAGTTCCTGGACATCGCGATATACTTTGTTGGCAGAATTTCTACCCACAGCTTCTGATCACCGATCCACGGAGCAATCAGCGTTGCCTAACCAGGCCCCTTATTCACAACGCTTCAATTCGATTTTCGATTCGACAAGTCGTATGTCTATCTATGAAGGGTTGTGAATAGCTATGCAGGATTGATGAAGCCGTTTGAGCTTTGACCTACGAGAATTTCAATAACCCTCTTTCTTTTATTGTTACAGGTAAAGGCAGAGTCAACAATAAACCAGCCTCATATCATGGTAATCCTCATAATCTTCTCGCTGATTCTCTCCGGCATGAGCTTCGTGTTCATCTTCAAATGCGTACGGAAGCTGTACCAGGATCATAAAATTATTAAGGTTGGTCAAACTTCTCTTTTTAACCTTTATGTCCCCCGTACCCAAATGGGTACGGTGCATTGTTATTATAATTGTGTCTGTAATTGCGGGTATCGAAGAGCTACACAGAATCTTCTGCATTTTTGTTTTGAAATCTTCCAGTGTCCCACCTACAAACATTATATTCGTTTATGGAGCACTATCGTCGCGGTACTGGCTGAAGCCACTGCTGACTCGTATAACGAGTTATATATACGAACCTAGGCACAGACAGGCACGTTACGATTTCGATTCCCGAGTCGGGCAAAGTGTCTCGGGGTTTTCCACCAGGAATTTCTCAGTAGCAGCCACGGAGTCCGGATTTGTGCCCGGTTGATCATCAGCCTATTAATGTTCCCACTGCTGGGACACAGGCCTCCTTTCTATGAGAGGGAATGGGCTATAATCCACCACGCGGGCCCAGTGCGGGTTGGTAGATGTCACATGTCATCGAATTTTTGGTTCTAGGATATGCTGGTTTCCTCACGAAGTTTTCCTTCACCGTTTTGAGAACAGTGGTGATGAAATAAATTACACAAAGTAATGCGCCTGCCTGGGTTCGAAGCCACGACTTACTGTTCGTAAGTCGGGGCCGCCACCACTGGGCCACCGCTGCTCACAATAAGCTCGCTGATCGCAATAAGCTCGCTCTATTTTAAGGGAATTAAAAAACATAACTGGTGTTATATTATGTAGACATTTTTCTCGACACCTACTTAATATTAATCTTATAACCAATATCTGCTATCCAGGAACATATAAGACAGTCTTGTGAAGATCGCCTGGACAGCCTAGTTGGAAGTCGACTCACCTTGGACCCGAAGAGGCTTCAGAGAGACAGCGAACCACGAGCCAGTCTGGAGAGGGAGAACCACAACAATGAAATGGTGAAGAAGCAGAGAAGTTTCTCCAAACATAAGGTAAGACTTTTTAGGGGTAAACGGAAAAGGGTATAATGTGTGATTTGAAAAGTAATCAGCCGTCCCTTATATAAAACTCGAATACCTAAGCGATCAAAATGTATGAGAGAGCTGATTTCTTTTCGGGAATGCAGTCTTGGTCCCATGGACCTACTTTTTCAGTTTAATGTACACTTTTCTGCTCAAATAAAATGAGGTAAGGAAAATTTATCATAATATATCCGCAAAAAACGGCCATCGATCAGCCTAATTCTAGATTTTGACAAGCTTATAAAAATTCAGATTTTTCCAATCGCCTCACCCTTAAACATATTCAGTTTGTCTCCTTTATATTTACAGACTTTTATAAGGTTGTGGCAGGACGAAGTTAATGTAAGAGATCTACAAAGATCTTTTGCTTCTGGATCACCCTTTGTTGGTCAACATCGTGAATATGTTTCGTGAAATCGTATTGAAAAACGAAATTTCGATATTAGTTCTATTAGGGAATATGCATGTAATTTTTTCTTCACTTAAATCAAGAAAATACAGTACAATACTATCAACCCAAGAAAAGTATTAAAAGTTAAGTTCAACTACTGCTTGTCGCTCAAAAATAATGTTAAACTCCTGCAATTTTCAATGACAGTTCAAACGTCCGTGACTGTCGCGGCATTGATGTTACGTCATTCACCTCAATCGGCCTTGTTTACATCTATTGTTTTGGCTTTAATAAAGTAATTTTACTAATTGTATGTGCTCTATTCAAGCAAAAATTGCGATAACGTTATTATAATTTTTTTGTGAAACTTTTCCTGCTTTTCAAATAAAAGTGTGTTTCTGACACATAGACTTTGACGTCACTACCGGCGTTATCGAGAACGACGCGTTTTGATAATGCGTTCCGTTTCAACAAAAACATGCTGCATAAAACAATAAATTGTAATTAAGTGATGTATTACAAACTTAAACAATTGTACCACAATGTTTTTATGCGCCTATACAAGGCAGGTTTATTAAATAAAAAGAGTTTTGTATTTCTTGCTTATTCTCTAGTATGGTCACGTGCCAAAAAATAATATTTAATTAAACCAACGTATTCGTGGTATTCAACAAAGCCCATTTTTTCCAGCAATCAAGCATAGATTCAGACTACCAAGAAACACATTTAGACCTCGACGAAGAAATATGGCGTCGAGAAGTAGATAGCATGCCAATAGAAGAAAATGTCCACATCGAACGCAACGGGAGAACGAGAAAGACCGACTTGAGCAAAAAAGAAGAATCAATGAGGAGTAGAACGAAGAATAGTGAAGATGCTAGAGAGAAGAAAGAACACAAGAGGGAGATAAGAGATGTGTCGGTGGGAGCTCCGGATACGAAGGAGTCTGGGTGTCAGACGAGGGAGAGTCTGTTCCAAACTGATCCACCGCCTAGTTCTGATGGTAAGTTTTTGATGTTTTTTCTAGAAATAATAACGGTCTTTATAATCGATTAGCTGACGCCCCGCGGTTTCACCCGCGTAGTTCCTGTTGCCGTGGGAGTTCGGGAATAAAATATAGCCTATAGCACTCACGAATAATGTAGCTTTCTACCAGTGAAACAATTTTTAAAATTGGTTCATTACTTCCGGAGATTACCCCCTACATACAAACTTACAAACGAATGTTACCTCTTTATAATATTAGTATAGATTAGCTGATGCTCAAGGCGTCGCCCAGGTGGACCTCGGTAACTGCCCCACGGGATCATCAACTAGGATAAAAAGTATCCTAAGTGTTCATTCCAGTCATCTACTATTACCTGTAAATCGGACTTCCAAAAAAAAACTATAAAAGTGAAAAATAACTTGATGACAATTAAGTCAAATGAAAAAACAAAAACTTTTTTGAAGATACTCTTTTTGGTTTAGGTTTTTGTATCATAATTACATAATTTTACTTTTTATGAAGAAGTTATTATGATACCATCATGTCATCAACATACACGAAGAAGAAAAAATAAGTATTGTAGAAGATAATTCATAAACTAGGTACCCAAGTTAAATTAATTATTTTGACACCACCGCGAGAGCTTCCTCTACCAAAGTAAAAAAGAATCACGAAAATCGGACCAGTAATCAAGAGAAATCTGCGAAAATACAGGACAAAAAAGCTTTTTAATACAATTATCTCCTCCTTTTTTAGAAGTTGGTTAAAACAAACTCAACTCTTCGTTAAGGCGCTGTCAACACCAAAATCGCGCACACAGTCTATTTGTGTGGGAGAAAACGAGACGTCACTATTACTGGGCGGCCAGGGTTTAGAAGAAAATAATGAATAAATATTGATATAAAAAAAAGTATGGATTATTTGTCAAATATGACTCGTTAGCGGTTTAGGTATGAATATGTTGACTTCATGTTTTTAATTGCAGACACATACGTCAAAAAAATAAAGACATAGGACCGTTAATAATGATTTTAAGACCAATCTTTGCAATTATTTTCTATCGAGCCGATTTCGTCGAAATATGTATCGAGTCCGTCCAAGGTCTTTGAAATATGATCAATATTAACAATTTTTTTTTTGCCATGCTAGAACAAATAGTTTTTCTTAAAAAACTGCTTAAATAACATCAATTTCAACAAATTAGGTGTTGTCAGCCCCTTAATCTCAACGTTCTGGTCATACAAGGCAGTATTGCCAAAGAAAATAACACCCTAAGTAGAAGAATTTTCCAATATCCGATCTTT
Organism: Xestia xanthographa; assembly: GCA_905147715.2. Classification (NCBI taxonomy): domain Eukaryota; kingdom Metazoa; phylum Arthropoda; class Insecta; order Lepidoptera; family Noctuidae; genus Xestia; species Xestia xanthographa. The sequence continues at coordinate 30,704,704 of LR990644.1, forward strand.
TAACGACAGTAAATACAAAAAGCCAATAAAGACTCGTCCGGTTTACATTTCCTGAACACACCTACCTACGTACCCTGTGATTGGAACTCAGAGGAAATACCCAATCACGGTTTCCGCCCGTTTAGGTATTTAAAATTCGAGAGATACCGAAGAATTTCAAAGGATTGCTTGTTTTAACCAAGAATTTCTTTAGACGAGTTTTTTCCTGGTTAGCGGGAAGAATAGAAAGGTTTTTTTTTGTAATTCAACTGAATGAGTTTCTTGCACGACATTGTTTCAAATCTTGCTATAATTAGTACCTACGTGTATTTGAAAAATAAAACACTGCCTGGTATAGGAGATTATCGAAATAAAGCACAGTAGCTTAATATTAGTTTCTGTATTTTATTCGTTTTACAAAGAACAAATCTGTTCCTTGTTTACAAAAGAAGAAAAGTTTTGGAAAGTGACATTGACAGCTAAGTCAAGAAGTGGCGGGAATCTATGACATAATGTTGCGTTCCATTTCTTACAAATGGTTACGAAACAACAAAAAATAAACTGTTTATAACCAGTATCTCGTATAGTTCTAACTGAAACTGATTTCAGCGTATCTTGATTCCGAATTTACTCAAAACTGTGTGCATAACAAAAGAATAAAAACATTATGGACGGAAACTAGACAACATGATAAATAAGTATAATTATATCTCTTCTGTTACATAGAAGAACTACAGCACTGTTACATAAAGAAAGATAAATGTTAATTTGACGTTCAGTTCATTAAGCACATACACAACAATGTTTAAAAAAAAAAGATGCAAATAAGAAGAAAAACATATTATGTGCTGTGTGCCTCACGATTGCGCCAAAAAGGTCCAACTTACTTCACGAAACAAATCATTGTAAGATACCCTTGCAGAGACACCAATTAAATTGTACCTTTGCAAGTTAGGTCATTTTCCACTAGGCCATTTCGAAAATCCCTCTATCTAAAATGTCCACTAAAATCTAGAATACTGTAACTACAGTAATTGCACTAACTATGTTAATTTTAGGGTTCCCTAAACGAGCCATTACACGTCAGTACGGCCTCTGGTCGATAACATGGGTGACAATTATTACGAGGTCTAAAGCCTGCTTGCTATACGAGTGGAGGTCTATTACTGAAGATCTTAACTTGAAATTAGGTTATTTAGTAAGTTTATTAGAGGAGCTCGTGGATAAATAATAACAGCCGCTCGGGTCTATCGTTAGGTTATCCGTGCTTACCTAGGTTGGTCTGTTGATGGGTGACCACCTATTACATACCGAGTTTCCTCCGTGCCTCGGAAAGCACGCTAAGCCGTTGGGCCCGGCTGTCATTTGTAGATCTTTGACAGTCGATATGTAGTCTGAGGCCAAAAAGGTCTGACAACCAGTCTTACCAAGGGGTATCGTATTACCTGGTACTAACTGGGTTGTGGAGGTCAGATAGGCAGTCGCATGTAAAATACTGGTATTCAGCTGCATCCGGTAAATCTGGAAGCCGACCCCAACATAGTTGGGAAAAGGCTAGGCAGATGATGATGAGTAAGTTTATCGCTAGTATTACTGTGTGGGAAGTGCCCGAAAGTCTTAGGATTGTTTCAGCAAAGCAGCTATTTTTAATTATTTTTCACTTTTTATTTTTCTGCACTCTTTGTGACTGCCTCGTTGGTTAGCGCTACGGGTTCAATTCCCAGCAGGGCTATTACGTATCTCTGTTGACAGCTCGAAATGATAGCAACTGGGCTCAGTGTCCATCCATTAACTGTCAAAAGGTTATTTTCGTATTATGTATGACCAGTCGCGATCAAACATGACGTCGTTGGTTATCATCGTGGCTGATAGTCACCGTAACTCATTTCGACAGACGCTTTCGTATCGATTCTTCTAATATTGCGATTATGTAAGCATAGTGGACATCAAATTGATGACAACTGAGTTTGATGTGGCTTTCGTGAAAGACGTTACGCCGTACCCGGGCTGTTAGTCACCGTAAAGTGACATCTACTCTGTGTAATACGTAATACCAATATTTTGACATTCACGGTTGTCATCAGAGTTCGGTGTACAACCGAAGCTTGTTAGTCACTGGATATCAAAAAGGTAATAGGCCTGCTGGTCGGGCAAAGGTTTAATGGGTTTTCCTATCAGGAATTCCTCAGTAGTAGCCACGGAGTCTAATTTTGTGTCTGGTTGATGGCAATAGGCTCGCCCCTATTACATGAGACTTAAACATAACTGGCGAAATGTGGGTGTACTATTAGGTACACCTCTGCCTAACCCTTCGCGGATTACAAGCGTGATGTTATGAAGTACCGAAAACCGTAGAACTTGTCTCAACAGAGCAGCTTCTCTGAATTATTTTCCACTTTTTATTTATCTGGTTGATTGTGTCAATATTGGACTGAAGAATGGTTCCTTTCACTTTTATTTTAGTTAGCCGAAGTCTATATCTATAAGTCTACTTGTTTAGGGGCACTGGTGTACCCATAAATAAGTCAAGATGATTACTTGAGATAAAGTAATTAATAAACATTACTTTCTGATTAATGCCTCTATGTGGATCAATCATTTTTTTATTATAAAATCAGGGTCTGCTGTAGACACGTTCGTTCATGTCATTTCCTTTTTTTCAGCAACTAATACGTAATAAGTAAAGATAATATGACCCTCCAAAAATCACAAAAAATGCCCCATTTCACAGCCGTGTTTAGAGCGTCTGTTCCCACTAGTTCAGTTGACCAGTTCAGTTAACTGAACTAGTGAGGTTTTCTTTCTCGTTTGTTCAGTTGATTGAACTAGTGAGATTTCTTTTCTCGACAAATTCAAAAAGTTTTTAACATAAAAGAAATTGATAGAAACGTAATTTACGTTAGTTTTACACCGCCCGCTTGTGCTAGAACCTCGGATCTCGGCTTAAAATAAGTTTTAAGAAACATAAGGAATAGTGACACGTAGGTACAACATCGTATTAAAGGTAATGTTTTATTATGTCTAAAACTCAGACGATTACATAAAAACTTACAAGAATATTCAACCAATGTCCAAACACACTGAATTGCAGATCAAATATCAAACTATGTAGCTAAGGAACTATTAGTACGGAAGTGTTTGCATAGGACCCTGCCCGTGGAACCCAACGGTTAGGATGGTACTTTTCTTGTAATATTGCTACTTTACTTACTTTGTTTGACTTGGATTTATTTGACTAAGGATTTACAACGTGATTTTGGGTGCATAGGAGAAACTTTCAGAGGCCTTTTCTAAGGAGGAAATTCCCTTTTTTTAAGTTGTAGCATGTTTCCGTGATTTCTTTAGAATTGTTTTATATATAAGTAACTGTTACCCGTAACTTCGTTCGCGTGGAAATTTTGATGCGCGAGGTGAGAGAGAAAAAAAGATAGTCTATGTCCTTCCCCAGGAACACAACCCGATCAGCCGATAAGAGCCTATACTACCTCAGATTAGCAACTCTATTTGTGGTGGTTCAAATTTCGTTTGTAATACTGTTAGAATAACGTTCTAATCAGCTTGCACTATAGAGTGGTTGTTACGTCAGTCACTGCGGCCGAATAGTGCGAAATGAGTGGTTTTTATTCTTTATAAAATCAAATTTTCGTCTTTTGGAAAAACAAAAAAACATTAGACCTGCTTTATAGTTAGTTCAGTTAGTATGCAAAGTTTCATGATCTAATTTGAAGTACTTTTTGAATACCAGCGGTTTATTGTTCGATTTGGAGGTAACTTTGGGATTTTTTTCTATCGAGAAAATTTTATGAAATCGTATTTTCGCCAAATATAAGACCTAATATTGACCCACAACTTTACCATATATTTATCTCAAAATTAATGCTGCAGTATTTTAGGCGTAACGGAGGATCATGCTAAGCCATTTGAGGTAGTATAGGCCCTTAAGTCGTGAAAAAAGGTAGGTAACAAACAAACAAACCAAGAGTTACTTTCGCATTTTTGTAATATTATTATGGAAATTATGGTACGGTTCCCAGGTATGGTGTAGAACAAAAAAAATATCGCAATGACGAGGAGAACGAGTGCCTTTCGGCTTCGTTAAGATGTGTTTTACACCTTTTATCTTTAACAGTCGTTACAGGTATTCAGTGACCCGAAAGTCTGACAACCAGTCTTACCAAGGGGTATCGTATTATCTGGTATTAACCGAGTTGTGGAGGTCAGATAGACAGTCTCTATGTAAAGACTGGTATTCACTGTTTATAAATATTGGTTTTCTTAAAGTTATTTTATTTAAAAAACCGGCCAAGTGCGAGTCGGACTCGCGCACGAAGGGTTCCGTACCATTATCTATACATTAGACAAAACGGCAAAAAAATCACGTTTGTTGTATGGAAGCCCCCCTTAAATATTAATTTTATTCTGTTTTTAGTATTTGTTGTTATAGCGGCAACAGAAGTACATCATCTGTGAAAATTTCAACTGTCTAGCTGTCACGGTTCATGAGATACAGCCTGGTGACAGACAGACGGACAGACGGACAGACAGCGAAGTCTTAGTAATAGGGTTCCGTTTTTACCGTTTGGGTACGGAACCCTAAAAATATTATTAAATATTTAATGTATTCAATATATAATATTTTTATTCAAAATTAAATTCAACAGCTGGCCTTTCACAAATTCTTTCACAACTTCTAAAAATCGTCTCCTACTTTTGAAGTTAACAGTACTTAAATAAATTTCGTTGCAAATGAATTGAATTAAATCGTAGGCTTTATAAAGTACAATTCGATATTTCATCAATTGTGACCTTTAAAACCGTAGGAATAAGGTCACTACTAAGTCACTGTCACTGACAAATCTGTCAGAAATAAAATGATATTTATTCTCAAAACAATAAGCTTGATGTTGCCTATCTGGTAAGAGGTAACATAACAGCGCAAGGACTGTACCCGTTCTTTATTGACGGAGAAACAGCAAGAATTCCTATTACTTTTTTAATATAAACCCCAGTATTCGTCTGACGTTTGTGAAACAAAATGGCGGCGTATTACCCGCCAATCGCCATATTGAATTTTTTCGGAGTATTTGTTTCTTTTTACGTGTAAACATGTTATTTTTTAAAAAGTAATAGGAGTAACATTATATTTTGGTTCCAAGAAAGTTGAGGCTTTTACGGGAATAGAAAAAAAACATAACTGTGCTTCGGTTTCTCGGAAATCGTGTGCTCGTTATGTTCACAAATAATGTGTAGATCAAATTATGATGAATACTCAGAAATATAATTACAATTTTCTGAAATCTTAAGAATCCTATCTTCTTGGCAATTTATACATTTTTTTTTGTCTTTTTCTTTTATAATAAAGCATATTTTATGAGAAATAGGCATCATTAACCTGAGATATAGAAATCTAAAATCAGAAGTTATTTATTAAAAATATTATTTACTAGCACTTCTAAAATTGTGATAGGTTGCCTAATTTGCATGATATCAATATAATTTATAGCTTATGTTACTCGGTAAAGATGTGGCTTTCTAATGGTGAAAGAATTTTTAAAATTGGTTAAGTAGTTCTTGAGTTAAATCGTAACAAACAAATAAACAAAAAATCTAATCTTTCATCTCTATAATGACAGTTCAGATTATTATTTCATGAACGTCAAAAATATATAAGGCTGTCTCTCAAAACGCCCCTCCTTTACCACTTCTTCATGTTTTAACTGAGAAGTAATTGAGGCAAACTCCAACAAACACCGGTTAGTCAAGTTAGAAGAACTTGATTGTATTAATACTAGCACATCAGTGAAGTGGTTAAAGTGGATGGCGTAGGTAACTGACAGCCCAGATTGCACCTGCTTTAGCATACGCATTTACGTATCGCCTCTCCTGGCAGCGATCTCTATTCCACCCCTTCAAGGTTCTATTATCAAGGCATGTCTAAAAAGAAAGCACGTTGAGTTGAACTGTTGATCCCGGCTGTCATTTATAGATCTTTGACAGTCGTTTTGGTTAGTCCCTAGCCCGAAAGTTTGACAACCAATCTTGCCAAGGTGTTGTGGTGGTCAAACAAGCATTCGCTTCATGTAATATTCTGGTATTCATTCAGTTAGACTTGAAGCTAAGACTAGGCAAATGCGGTCAGAAAAAGACATGTCCAAAAAGGTTCATAAAACATTCCTAAACCTTTCAACTTGTCCTGCAGGTTCAGGCAGCAATAGCCGAGGGTTCTCCACCTTCGGCTACTCGGGCGCCACGATCGTTAGGCCTTCGCCCCCTGCTACCAACACTTCCGAGATGACCATCGAACTCCTGGCGCAGATCCCTCCTCATCAGGAGTCGAAACCGCGTAAGTTTTCTGTGGATTGGATTATCCAGGAATGAGTAGGTATCCTAATTCAAATAAGTTAGCTGTGACTAACCCCGCTTACTAACCTCTCTTGAAACATCATCTTGAAGCATCATATTTGCATGTTTAATGAGCCAACAATGTACACAGTGCTAATACCCTGGCCTCCATTCTAACTGAAATCCACTACACGGGCCCAGTTGGATTATAACACCATATTTTCGAATTTTCGGCTCTAAAACATACTAGTTTCCTCACGATGTTTTACTTAACCGTTTTGAAATGTGATGAAGTAATTTATTTAGTGCATCCCTTTTTTTTCGGATGGGAAGTCATCAAATGCCTCCTCCCTTTCTGGGCGGAGCAGGAGGGAGTGTCAGACTTTTACTGACTAAAACCCACCCATGTTCCTTCATCACCCTTTGTGTTCCGGGGCCACGGTATCTTTTTCGAGCAGTCCCGCAACCCCGGCAGGCAGAGTTCTAATCTCAATAGTTACCACTGCAAGTGCCAGTACGACATTGGACCCACACTTGCACTTTCGCATAACATTTTTTCTGATAAGCTTTCTTAGTATTTTAACACTCCTTGTCCACAAGATGTCAGATGTAAATGGACCCCTTGACGAAGCCACCAACCAAGCATTCTCTACAATAAACTAAGTAACTCTACGCTAAAATGATTGTTGGGAAATTACTTTTTTTGGGGGTAAAAAATCACGTTTTACGGTAGGACTCAATGTAACGCATTCAAAACATTGTGCTGATGGATGTATTGAATAGCACTGCAGGGGTGAAGAAAGTTTGAAGTAACGTTATATCAATAAAAACTTGTAGATATTCAAAAAAAAGATGGTGCAAAAGTTGGAACTTTGATCCCCACAATATGGGTCGGGGGCTTTCGGGACCAGGACCGCGGTCCCGGATTCCCCTTAAATATTTATGAGTGGTATTTTGGGACCACAAGAAAACAAAAGTTAGAGTACAGTAAGCTGAAATAATATTGTGATCAACAATTACATGAATTTATTTTAAAGACAGGGTATTAGAAAAACAAAAAAAAAATCTCTACTTGTATCAAAATGTACTATTTTTCATCAACTCGTCCCACAAGCCCACGGGCCATTTATTTCCGTAACTAGAAGGTTCACGTGTGCAGGGTATAATACTAAAAAAAATAGTTGCAATGACGGGGTTTTCCCCGTCATTGCATTGCACTCCAATTTTTTTTAGTCTTAAGTCAAGTGCCTTTAGGCTTCGTCACTTTCGTTCGTTCGTTCGCTTTTTAATAATGGGTGTAAATACTCCCTGTATTTACACCCATTATTAAAAAGCCCGGTGAATGTAGCTTACCAGACGCAACACCCGTCTGATCAGAGGATCCTTGCTTTTCATAGGAGGGTCTTACTACCCTTTTCTTTATACTATGATCTAATCCTAATTAACTCATTTTTTATTTCATGACTAAACTATGAAAGAACTACCAATCATAACATAACCCACCCTCAAATCCCTATAATAACCAAACCATGATTTATTCAACGAATTTAAAAGTACATAGAAGTCAATTGGGGCTTGATCACATTCTGATTTAAGTTTTAATAGGCCCGCCTTAAACGAAATTCGGGATCCCTTTGAAGCACCCTCGAATCGAGCCAACATAAATAGAAATCGCTTATCCAAGTTAATCTTAAGTTATTTTATTATTAGGGGACTTAGATTTCGTGGTATTTAATTGGTTGCTTAATTTTAATCTAGATTTAGGATCGTCTTTGGTTCTAGGGTGCTTTAAATTAATGTTGAAATGAATTCTTATTTCTTTTAGTCAAAATTGTAAAATGACAAATTAGGTGTTGAAAGGAGACAATTTTTTTAGGCCCACTTGGACGTTACATTTATTATTCATATTACGAGTACACCAAAAAAAATTACCATTTTAGTATAGTAATAAACGAAAGATTACTTAAAAACGAAACCGGAATCTTAAAATCATAATAAATAAGTTATATTATGATATTTTTTTGCGAGTCAAGTCATTCCTGTTGTGGTCAATGTCATTTGACAGATAATACTTACGTAAACAGGGGCGTTTTTTTTCGTTTAAAAAAAAAAAATACGGTATCCAGTGTTAATCATATAGCTGCTTTAATTAGAATAGAATATAAAAAGAAATATTATTAAACTGGGAGTATTTTTAAAGCTTTTTTTAAAGGTTTACGCTAAAATTGCATACAATATGGTTTAAACAATCAACGTGTCACGGAGCGTCGTAAATCCGCCATTTTAGTGGTTGACAGACAACTTCATTAATTTGACATTTACTCTTTCTGTTTATTTCGATTTTCGTAAAAGTGTTTTTGCAGAGATTTCGCATTTATTCCGGTTAGACAGGGCTTAGCTAATATAACCACTGTAATCTAGAGGTTATAAGGAGGGAGGAGCTCGTGGCTAAATAATAACAGCCACTCGGGTCGATCTTTAGGTTAAGCCGTGCTTGCCTAGGTTGGTCTGTGGATGGGTGACCACCCTTACATACCGAGTTTCCTCCGTGCCTCGGAAAGCACGTTAAGCTGTTGGTCCCGGTTGTCATTTGTCCATCTTTGACAGTCGTTACAGGTAGTCAGTGACCCAAAAAGTCTGACAACCAGTCTTACCAAAGTGGTATCGTATTACCCAGTATGAACTGGGTTGTGGAGGTCAGATAGGCAGTCGCTCCATGTAAAATACTGATACTCAGCTGCATCCGGTTAGACTGGAAGCCGACCCCAACATAGTTGGGAAAAGGCTAGGCAGATGATGAATCTAGAGGTTATAAGGAAGAATTCAATGTACGTTTCATTATTAAACACTACAATTATTTATGTGGGTAACAAAAAAATTGTTTTTTTTTTGGTCATGTAACATCACACCTGTAATCTCCGAAGGTTTAGGCAGAGGTTTTCATTATTAGTACAACATTTCGCCAGCTATGTTAAAGTTCCATGTTAGGGCGAGCCTATTGCCATCAACCGGGCACAGATCCAGACTCCGTGGCTGCTACCGAGAAATTCTTGACGGGAAACCCAATAACACTTTGCCCTAACTGGGAATTAAACCCGGACCTCTTGCTCGGTAGACCACTAGAGCAATGAGACAGTCAGGAATAGGGTACATGCATGATTTTTTTTATCACTCTAAACAAAGCGTATTAACATCAGAAATAGCAAAGTGAAATTATTTTTTTAATATATTTAAAAAATACTAAGTTATAAGCATTTGAAACTGCTGATTAGACAGAGAGATCCGATACAGCCAATGACGTCATTCGCTGCATCGACGTACAAAATGCAAACTAAATTCCGTTAATCTAGAAAGAGATAGAAACAAACGTTTAAATTGTTATAACTTTTGTGTTGTTTGGCCGATTTGTGTCTTGTTTTCGCTTTTTGACATTATTTTTATAGTACTTTAACATTCCGTATATAAACAAAAGAAAATTGATGCATATTCCCTACTGGTCGAAAACTAAGGGCTAGTTTTGACCTTGGTAAAGTTTGATAAAAATGTTAAAGCAAAATTTAAATCATTTTGTGAAGACGACTAAAAACAAAGCTCCTTCCTTTAAAAGTAATGAACAATTTTCTCTAATAATTAACGAGCACCCCAAAACTTTTTGTTTTAATACCTTGTGAACACCCAATTAGTTCTTTTCAAGCTCCCTGTTTGTACTACAATTCCTTTTTTAAACTTAAAAAAAATAGAAGTCTTGGCTGTGTTTCGATTTTGGCGGCCAGTCTCAGATAGGCCATAGACTGCCAAAAGTGTGTGCGCCAAAAGACAAGTGTCACTCATACTCAGATGGAACGGCAATCTGACACGACAGGAGAGAGATAAGGCGCACTACCAATGTTTTATCGTGCCTTCTGAGGCACGGGAGTATCATACCGCCAACTGAAAGTCTACTTGCCTAGATCTCCTAAACCAATGCTACCTATCACATCATAAAGAAAGAAGCTGCCCCCAAACCACACCACACCCCATCACACTACGCCACATCACATCACATCACACCTCACCACACCACACACCCCTCTTCCTTACACATACATACACACACAACACTTGCACATGACATGACCGCCCACACAAATACACTTCACACATACTATTCACACGTCATATTATTGCTTACCTAAATAAAATACTAAATATATTTCTATAGATATGTCTTTTACCTTTCATTAATATATATATTGTTTGTTCTACGAGATTATGCTAGTACGCTCATAAATTGCTCGTCCACTATTTATGCGAAGACACTGCACCTAAGATACAGGATCTTCCTAGTTTAGGAGTCAGGGCTCAAATTTTGTATTGACTGTACTGTTAATCATCTCTCGCACACAACTTCTGTTTGCTAATTTTTCTGTACCCTAGTGACTGGTGTGTACTTTAATATGTGTCAAACTTGTATTATCCTAATAAAGACTTATTATTATTATTATAACTTCCAAACTCCAGACTTTCTCACACAAAAACCCAGGAACAACAAGATATTGAATACATATTTCCGTTACAGAAAAGAAAATCTCCGACCGCCGCCCGATCAGCACCGAGACTACCCGATCAGCTCCCGACGTCATCATAGTCTCCAAACCGATTCGCTGAGGCTGACCTTTGGGGCCCGCACCGTGGGCCCCAACACCCCCCGACTCATGGTACCCCCTGGAACCGCGAATGAGGCCGGAGGGCTGCTACCACCCTCACACATGCCATCTAGACACGTTTTCAAAAAGCATGTCGTTTGACAATTGTGAGGGGTACTACAGCAAGTACTTTGATGAAAGACCTAAGTTAATATACGACTATTGTTTAAAAAGTGATTTAGAATATAAAAAGTCTCAGACACTGCCTAGGAATTTGGGTTCTTCAGTAGACTATAAGCCTAAAGTTTACCCTCAACGTAGTGTGTGTTTCTATGGACTTGAAGACGAAGAAGAACCGTGTAGAAGACCAAGGAAGACATTTGTTGTGACAGCAGACGTCGAACCTCATAGATAACATTAGTGGGAACTTTTATAAACATTTTTTAAATGAGATTGTTCTTTTTTTGGTTTGTGAAATTTTTGTAAAGTGCAACATTGTTATTTTGGCGTTTTAATGACACTGAGAGGAGGGCGTTCAGCTTTAGATAAAAATTATGAAATTGTCTGTGGAAATTGTTTGAAAAATTAAAGCCGATCGCCAAAGTAACTTTGCAGTAATATAGTAATATGTATAATTATTAATTATAAGTTTTTTTTGTGGATTTAATATTAATTATTTATCTGGGAAAAACATGGGTTCCTAAAATGGCCAATTGTGTAAAAGGAAGCTTCGTTTTGTTCCTCCTTCCATGATACAAAACTTTGTAACACATTTGGCGATGCCCTGAAATGAGTCTCTTGGGGCGAGTTAATTTTCACGGACCACAGTATCAGATCACGTTAGCCACGGATCACGGCGAGCAATCGGGTCTATAATGTCGGCGATCACTACAACTTGCTTATAGCTATGAAAAAACTTGATAGCCCCAAAATGCAGTACCTACTCTATGTAATGTCACCTTTGGTTTTTTTATGAAACTGAATTTAAATATTATCATTAACACTGAAAACGGGTATGTATACTACCTATTTGTCAAAAATAACAAGAAAAAAGGCGACTGGCTTGTCTGCTCATAAACACCCACCCATAAAAGCTTTACTTTATCCGTGATAATGGTGCTTGCAACAACGCCGAAATATCGGGATTACAAACCAAATAGTAAACATGGTAAATATACCGTTTTCCGGTGTTAATCAAAATGTTAGTGACCATGTCAGTTCAAAAACTTGAATTTAAATCATCATAATCAGCCTATAATGTTCCCACTGCTGGGACACAGCCTCCTCTCTATGAGAGGGAATGGGCTATATAATCCACCACGCGGGCCCAATGCGGGTTGGTAGATGTCACATGTCTTCGAATTTTTAGTTCTAGGACATGCCGGTTTCCTCACGATGTTTTCCTTCACTGTTCCGAGAGCAGTGGTGATGAAATAAATTACACAAAGTAATGCTACTGTCTGGGTTCGAACCCACGACTTACTGTTCGTAAGTCGGGGCCGCCACCACTGGGTCACCGCTGCCGAATTTAATTAAATATGGACAATATTTAAATTAAGTTTTTGAACTGACATAGTAATTTTTTTAAGTTATTTCAAACGAAAGCTAACAATATTAGTGAAATTGTCATATAATTATTGATTTTAAAATGTTACCTAAACAGAAGAAAATAAACGCACATAGATAGATTTTATTGTAACTATTGCCTCTGCTGTCCCCAAAATGGGTTTAGCATGAGGATTTGTACATAGAAACCGTAAAACTGCCATGATTTGAATTTTAAGCAAATTAGGTACTATAACTATTTATTGTGGAAATACTACGAAAGACAACAACAACAACAACAGCCCATAACGTCCACTGCTGGACATAAGCCTCCATGATGGGAGGAATTTGCCGTAATCTCCACGCTTGGCAGGCGGATTGGAGATCGCAGTGATGAAATACTAACAGAAAACGCTGCTGCCCATTCTCTGGTCTACGGAGGCGCAAGGTGTTCACGAAAGACAAAATATTAAATTAATAATGACGAAGAAATGTTTTTATTTGAAATGTTTTTCAAATAAAATGCCATAGAGATATTTATCGACGGTATGTAAAGCCAAGAGTTCAATGAACGATTATTTCAACAATCTCTTTCGTAGCATTTCTACATACAATACAATGCAATAACATTTTATTACTTTAGTTTTGTAAGTTAAAAATATTTGGACGAATTATTTGAAAATTATTCCTTAAGATTTATTAAATAGAGCCTAATTGTAAGAAAAGTATTTTCTTTGAAGTAGTTTGAAATTGAATAAGAATTATTCGAATGTTTGAATTTAATTATTCGAATCTTTTACATTGTGTTACATTTGATGAATTCTAGAGAATATAATTTTGTTAAATTTAATATAGATTTATTTGAAAATAAAATGGAATATCATTTTTAATTTAATCAGAGAGTTTTTATTCATAATCAAACAAATTCTTAAGAGAACACAAGTCTTCCAAGAGTAAATTATATTGAAAAAATATTACTTTCAACAATATTTACATTGTTTTTGTTTTCAAAAGGTGTGTCCATGGAACTTTTAATTTCTAAAAGTAAAAAAATGGTACCTAAGCAAAAAAAATATTTTGCCTCGCTTAAAAATAATAGAAAATAAAAACATTTTTAAAGCATAACTAAAGTCCAGGAGCTCGTGGCTAAATAATGACAGCCGCTCGAGTCAATCTTTAGGTTAAGCCACGCTTGCCTAGGTTGGTCTTTGGATGGGTGACCACCCGTTGTATAACGAATTTCCTCCATGCCTCGGAAAGCACGTTAAGCCGTTGGTCCCGGCTGTCATTTGTAGATCTTTGACAGTCGTTACAGGTAGTCAGCGTGCCGACAGTCTGGCAGCCAGTCTTACCAAGTGGTATCGTATTACCCGGTACTAACTGGGATGTGGAGGTCAGATAGGCAGTCGCTCCATGTAAAATACTGGTATTCCGCTGCATCCTGTTAGACTAGAAGGCGACCCCAACATAGTTGGGAAAAGGCTACGCAGATGATGATGGGCATAACTAAACAGCATTTCAAGCGCTTTCATTAAGCAACAAAATACCTAAAAAAAATTCAATGTCTTGACACACCTTGTATACATATTTGTTGAAATCAAATGTAAATTAAATGTAGCTTAAATATTAGCTATTTAGACAAATAAAAAAAAATAGACCAATTCGAATAAATCATATTTTATAAGAATCAATAACAACTAAGTGACAAAATTAAATTAAATGTAAATAAAATCTTGTAGATAATTTTGGATTATTAAAATGTTAAAATAAATGTTAAGTAAATAATTTTATTTAGTATTACGACTAGTTACAATTTGACAATATGTTGGTTAATGATTTTTGTGTAATTTATATAAATAGTAGTCTAATTAAATGAAATACGAAAATATTATGTAAAGTTTTTTGAATTGTCAGAAAATACTTTTTTTTTTGTTTTTTTTTTTCGAATTTACCAACATAAACGAGTAAAGGTATTTATTTATATTTTCATCTAATACAATATGTATTTTAAGGCACAATTCGACAATCGCTTGAAAATAATTCGAATAAAATGTGTTTCTATTTCAATAAAAAAAAAAACAATATAAACGTTGTGTTGCTAAGGAAATAAAAGCAAAAAAAAATAAAGAAAAGCAATCTTAGCATGTTTGTGTGGAACACATCTGCCGCAATTTGTTTCTCGACGTTCGCGCGCGAAATAATAAAATACAACTCGTAGAGTAAGTAAAACAAATGTGGACGTTAGTATTGTTGTATTAAGAATACCTGTTTATAGAACTGGGCTTAGAAAAATACAACCGAATTAACCTGCTTTTTTTGAAGTTGGTTAAAAATGGTGACAACCCTTAGAATGAACATAAAAAAATGGCATATAATTAACGAACCACCAGATTTAGCAAAATATAACGGTAAAAAAATCTCTTTTGATTGCCAAAATTAGTAAATGATCACCAAAATAAATCCCCATTTTATCGTGAAATTAGAACCAAAAATTTTTTTTTTTTAGTTAATGACCACCAGAAATTGAACTGTTATGCTCTTGCATCCGAGTCGAGGGAGACCCGGTCGACGGAGCCCCCCCGCTTTGCAGGGCTCCTACTTCTAAAAAAAAATAAAAAAGCTTATAAAAAAAATAGGGTCACTGTATTACGGAACTCCGATGTTTAAAACTCCAATGTACGTTATTCAGAATGTTCGTTATCACGAAGTACGTTACTCCGAAAGTACGCTATGACGAATTACGTTATTCAGAATGTTCGTCATCGCGAAGTACGTTACTCCGAAAGTTTACTATGACGAATTACGTTATTCAGAATGTTCATTATCGCGAAGTACGTTACTCCGAAAGTTTGCTATGACGAATTACTTCAATCAGAATGTTCATGTCGGCCTACACAAAACTAGTTAGACATCAACCACCTCATTAAAATTTGGTGCCCAATTTACTAAATTTGGTGATCAATTTTGTATTTTAGGTGATAGATGTTTGTGGTCACAAAGTTATTTTTGGTGGTCATTATATTTTCCCCCAAAAAAAAATTAACGGTAAGTAGTTAAATAAGATTGAGAGACATTAAAGAAGTACATTAAAGGGTTAGGCAGAAGTGTTCCTAATAGAACATACACATTTCGCTCGTTATGTTTAAGTCCCATGTAATAGGGGGTGAGCCTATTGCCATCAACCGGGCACAAATCCAGACTCCGTGGCTGCTACTAATAGAAAAACCCTATAACACTTGGTAAAAAAGTAATGTATGATTTAACAGTCGCTATATAGTCGCGAGTTTTTTAATGCAAAAAAAGCATTTATGATTCACTGCAATAAACAAAACCAGAATATATTCAGTATAGTATGATAATGTTTTGAAAACATAATACTAGAAACATAATCACACACATCACACACACACACACACATCACACACACACACACACACACATCATCACAATATTTTTGTTACTATAATGTTATTAGTCTGTAAGCTTTCCTAAAATAAAATAAATATAATTTCACTCGATAAAAAAAGTCAAGAAATTATCTCTAAAACTTGCTTTTAACGAGTAAAAAAACCATACTAAAATTACAATACATTCTGATTTTTGGCAAATAATTCTACGAGCAACATATTAGCATGATAGGTAGTGTTTTATTTTTTAGTCCAATCGATAGATTTTTTGTAAATCGCAAAAAAACCACTCTGTTGGTGAGCAAATGGACTGTAATGGACTGAATATTTGTGCTTGTGTGTAGGTGATGGAAACACTGTAAAATATTATTAATTGATATTTAATAACAAAAAGCGATAAAATTGGTGAGCAAATGGACTGTAATGGACTGAATATTTGTGCTTGTGTGTAGGTGATGGAAACACTGTAAAATATTATTAATTGATATTTAATAACAAAAAGCGATAAAATTATGTACAAGGCAAAGGACTGACACTTGACAACTGAACATTCTTCTGACCAAAAGTCATTATATAAAAAATATATTTCTTAAAGAAAAGGCATACCAGCCAGTCGCCAACATACCGGACCCCCAGTGGAACACTAACAACCGGTGGCTACTGGCTGGGAAGCAGCTTCCATTAAAACGAGCTTACGGGCCGGTCGGCGCAGAATGCCGCCCCTAGTGCGGACGTCTGCCACGCGGACCGCTCCGTCTGGCCCTGGGTAGATCGACACTATTCTTCCTAACGGCCATAAGCCACGAGGAAGGGTAGGGTCGGCGATCAGCACCACGTCTCCCTCACTGAAACTGAATGTGTTGGTGGAGGCTCCTCTTGCTCGGAGCGTGGGCAGGTATTCGCGCAGCCATCTTGCCCAAAACTGATCCGCCAGACGTAAGCTTCGACGCCAGTCACACCTTCTGTCCAAGTCTGCGTCTGTAAGCGTGTTGGTCCAAGGTACAACTGAAGAGGATCCCAAGATGAAATGGAAAGGAGTGATCGCTTCTGGTGAGTCGGTTGAAGATGGCACATACGTGAGAGGTCTCGAATTTATTATGGCCTCTGCCTCAAGGAGTAGTGTGGATAGTACGTCTTCTTTTAATACTTTTTCGGCGAGGCAGGCTCTCAGGGCTGTCTTAACGGTTCTTACCAATCTTTCCCATGCTCCGCCCATGAACGGTGATGCCGGTGGGATGAAACGCCATTCGATTTTGTGGTTTGTGGCGTATTCTTGCACTGCGTCGTCTTGTAACGAGCGTAGCTCTCGGGAGGCTCCGACAAAGTTGGTGCCATTATCTGAAAATATTGTTGAGGGCGATCCTCGGCGAGCAATAAAACGTCGTAGGCTCATAATGGCAGCATCAGATGAAAGTGAGGTGACAAGTTCTAAGTGAATGGCTCTCGTTACTAGGCATGTGTACAGCGCAACGTAGCGTTTTTCGTGGCGTCGGAATATTGTGACAGTGATAGCACCGAAATAATCTAGGCCTACGTGCGTGAACGGCCTCTTGTGATGGTCGAGTCGCTCTTCCGGTAGATTGCCGATTTGAGGTCGAGCAGGTTGGCCCTTCCACCTTCTGCATTGAAGACAGGCTTTGGCTACGCTACGGATGCTGTCTCTTGCTTTGAGTATCCAAAACTTCTGCCTGAGCTCATTAAGGACAAGTTCGTTAAAACAATGTGCGGCGTGAATATGTTCGTGAAGGATGAGGAGTCGTGTGACGTGATGGCGACCATCTAGAATTGCAGGCGATATGGCTCTCTCACTCACTCCTGGCGCATACTTTGTCCGTGAGTCCAGTCGCAGCAAGCCATCCTGGCCAAGAGTTAGCGCGAGTTTTGCTATTCGGCTGTTTTTGGGCACCGGCTGTGATGATTCAACTGCTTTCAGCTCATCGGGGAAGCTGTCTCTCTGAGCTCGTTGGAGTATCATCTTCTCAGCTGTTATGATGTCCGCCGCATGAAGTTGTGAAGGAGATGTGGTACTGTCGATGTATATATTAGAATTTTGATCTATTGGCCGAGACAGTTTAAGCCGGAACAATCGCGCACCCTGGAGAACACGGGCGGTAGCGCGCAAAAGGCGCAGCCAAGAGCTAAAACGCGTCGCGTCAGGTACTGGACTCGAGAACGGAACGTCGAGAAGCAACCCCACCAGCTCCGATTTGAACTCGAGGTCTGGTAGAGTGTCCTCGATGTCAGCAACTCGCTCGGTCGGCCAAGCGTATGGCGGCTGTAACAGAAACGGAGGACCTGTAAACCATCGATGAGACTGTGTGAGGTTTAATTTTTTAGGTTTTGTGGCATCGTCGGCGACGTTAAAAGCGGTAGGGATCCACCTCCAGTTGGACGGGTTGGTGGTTTCTAATATCTCTCCCAACCTGTGCGCCACGAATGGTTTAAACGCCCGAGCATCACTCCGAATCCATTTAAGGACGGTGGTTGAGTCTGTCCAAAAAATGATCTCGGAGGGCTTAATTCGATGAGCTTGCAAAATTGTTTGCGCGAAACGAGAGGCTATAAGCGCAGCTTGTAGTTCAATGCGTGGAATTGAGACCGGCCTTAAGGGCGACACGCGTGCTTTACTGCCGATTAGAGTTGTAGACACGGAGTTGTCATCGTAACTAAAACGCCAATAGGCAGCACATGCATAAGCTTGTTCGCCACCATCGGCTACTACATGCAGTTGGGTATCCACTACCTCTGTCCTAGTCATATACCAACGAGGTATTTTTATGTTGGACGCGACCTGCAATTGTAAAAACCAGTCTTCACATTCATTTACGTACGTGTTGGGAAGCGGTGAGTCCCAGCCGACCCCTGCCCTCCATAGTTTCTGTATCAGAATGCGGCCCCAGATGATGACCGGCATTAATAAGCCGAGGGGGTCATAGACCTTCATGACGTTTGACAAGAGACTACGTTTGGTTAAGGTGTCGGCCGGTAACTGCGAAACTGTTCGGAAACCCAGCGAATCTTGACGTGGGGTCCACTTAACACCCAATACGCCAACCTCGCTACTAGGCGGTAAATAGACGTCGGAGGTTGCGTCGCTTCGAAGTTCTTTTGGGATAAGCGAAAGTGCCTCCGGATCGTTTGACGTCCACGCGCGCATCTCGAAACTACAGGCTTTGTGAACTGTGACTATGTCGGCGGCCAGCTGCGCCGCGTCGGCGACACTGGAGTGGCTACCTAAATAGTCATCCATATAGTGGTCGTCAATTATTGCCTTACAGGCGGCGGGGTAATCGGCTTGGAGTGTTTTTGCATTTTTGTTTTTAATGTAGAGTGCGATGAATGGACTCGAAACCGCGCCAAAAATCATAGAGGACATACGATACTCTTTCAATTCGCCTTCCTTGTTACGCCAAAGGAAGCGTTGGGCGTCTCTGTCTTTTGGAGCGATTTTTATTTGAGGAAACATTTCTTTTATGTCACCGTTTAGAGCCACGACGCCTTCTCTAAAGCGGAACAAGATATCCAGTAAAGAACAAAGCAAGTCCGGACCTTGTAGGAGCAGACTGTTTAAACTTACACCCTTCGTCACCGCGGCGGCGTCGTGGACCGCTCTAAGCTTCTTTTGGGGGTGAAAAACGCCGAAAATAGGCAGGTACCAGCGAATACCAGCTTCTACGTCAACGCAGGAACCATTTGGTGGTTTTCGTTGGTGATAGGTGATCGGTTCGCACTCCTCAGCGTAGCCTTTTGCGATGACGTCGTCTATGAATTTGTTAAAGGCTGTGGCAAACGATTCATCTTTTGCCATCTGGCGTTCGAGGGCCTTGAAGCGCGATAATGCCTGCGGGTAACTATCAGGTATAGTCTTTGGCAGTTCTTTCTTCCAGGGTAGGCCAACTTCAAAATGTCCGTCATCAAGTTGGCGCGCCGATGATTCGATAATGTCCACGGCTCGCTTATCGTCATCGTTTGGGCGAGGGGCGCTTTTCGTTATGCCTAAGGCATCGATGTCATATTGACTTTTGATGAGTATGTCTAAATGATCCGATACGTGGTTCACAAATTCGAGTGGCTTAGACGAAACGGAAAGCGCGCCGTGAATTACCCAACCTAACAAAGTTCTCGAGGCGACAGGGTCACTCTTCTTGCCGCATCGCACTTCGCGACTTAAAGACAGGTGCCAATCAGGCGCACCAATGAGGACAGTAGGGGTGACGTCAGTGTATGAAAGTTCGTTGGATAAGTCTACCAAGTGATCGTAGTCTGAGATGATAATTTTGCCTGGGTGTTGCGCACGCAAACCCAAAGGTTTGATCGCCCGCGCGTGTTTTACTAAATAACGATCAGGCAAATTTCGACCTCGGATGTAAAAGTTTACGTAACTTACGTCAACTTCTTTTGTCATACCACTGACGCCTTCGATGCGCAGCCGCTCCTGACAGGTGGGTTTCGCGCCGATGCGCGCAGCAACCTCGCCGTCTATGAGAGTCGCAGTACTGCCCTCATCGAGTAACGCCGTCGTGTGGAACTCGCCGTCAGGACCCTCGAGTACTATCGGGACTACCTTCAGCAGCCCGCGAGGGCGATCGGTTGACCGCGAAGTCCCTGTGACATTAATTAAAGTATCAGATGTATTTCCAATTTTAACAGATGGTTCAGATTCGTTGGTTAAATTGTCCACGTTGACAAGAGTGGGCGGTTCAGCTAACAAAGTTTGAGTATTGTTGCATTGGCTGCTGGATGCTACGCTAGGTTTGGAGTTCGCTGTCATTGTGCCATGAAGGAGCGCGTTGTGACGTCTCGGACATCCGTCTACTCCGCAACGTTTGGCGCGACAAAAATTCCAAGTGTGTGGGCTAGACTTCAAACACCGGTAGCATATTTTTGTCTCACGGACCCAACGCCATCTGTCGTCTATTGAGAGCGCTAAAAAGGCTTTACATGTTTTTATGTTGTGAGGTCCTTGTTTACAATAGGTACAACGCTCGGGCACTTTGTCGTTAGGTACGGTGGCATGAATTGTTTCCTTCTTCAATTGGAATCTAGTAGGATGCGTTGTGTTCTGTGCCTTAACCGTACTGTCGGCAACAAAGTTATATTTTAACTGTTTATCAGCCTCTACTAAAAGAAAGCGGGACAAAATATCCAATTTTGTGAAGTTTGGTTGGTCGGGTGCATAAACGGAAGCAAAGTCCGTGAAACGAGCGCGCGTGTGCTCGCTCAACTTCATCAATATGCACCGAAAGAGCTCTGGTGACCATAAGTACTCGCTCTGATTAAGTAGCTTAAGCGTTGTCACGAAGTTGCGTAATTTAATTGCTAAACGGTTTAAATCTTCGGGAGAGCTTAGCTTAGGACTGTTGCGCAGCTCGGCGACCTCGCGGGCGACGAGAAGTTCCGGGCGCGCGTACGTCTGCTCTAGGGCGGCCACGATGTCGTCCGGTTCCCCGGAAGTCCACAGGAGAGACGCCACGGACTGGTACGCCGGACCGCGCACAGCGTTGTTTAAACGATCTAAGTTATCTGACGGAGAAAAATTAGATTTAGTTCGTTCGTAACTACTCTTGAATGCCATCCACTGACTAACTTCGCCCGAGAACGTGACGAGTTCGGGTCTCTTTGGTCTGTTGGAAAGGGCGTTTATAGCTTGGGTAAGCTGAGTTACGGGGTCTGAGATAGGGCGTTCAGACGTATTTAATTGTTGTGTTGCATCGTTGTGGTAGTTGTTACCGGCAGCACGTGTAACTGACGACGGAGCTGCATGTTTGACATTCGGTACGTAGAACGATACCGTGTTGGTAGGAGCGGCCGGCTGTGAATGTTGTCCTTGGGGGTTGCCCAAGGTGACAGTCGGTGCCTCACCAGGCATGTTCGCGTTAGTTACCGTGGTCATGTTCTGCTCAAGAACCCACGTCGCGGTGCGTTTTGCGGAATGACAACTAGAAAAACGTGAACAATGGGATTTAGATGACTTATCTGATGCTTCCAAAGCAGCTAGTTTGGCTTGCAGTTCCGTCTCTTCCACCTCAGCCTCGAGGCGGGCAAGCTCGCGGTCACGTTCCGCCTGCTGTCGCGCAAGCTCGCGGTCACGTTCCGCCTGCTGTCGCGCAAGCTCGCGGTCACGTTCCGCCTGCTGTCGCGCAAGCTTGCGCTCACGCTCCACTTGTTGACGTTCGCGCTCCACTCGGCGCCGCATTGCGTCAGCTTCGATGGCCATTTTCTGAGCGCGGACGGTCGCCGAAGACCTCGATGAGTGAGTGCGTTCACTGCACGATTGTGTACTGTGAACGCTCTGTGCGCTGCGTGAAGGTACTTTTGCATTTGCGTCTAAAACCGAATTAGATCGAACGCTTGGGCAATTTGCGAGGCTAGGTTGTGCCTGGTCGCAAAGTTCAGTGCCCGCGGGCTGTGTGGTCGAGCTAATTGGCAATGCCAAAGCACCCTCCGTTGCTGTGGCCAAAGCCGGCCGGTCGCGGCCCCGTAAACGTTCGCGACGTTCGGGCTGCGTCCGATCGACTTCCGTGACCGTAGTGTCCGTGTTTGCCTTGCTTTGACTACGTGTTTCCACCATGGTTAATGAGTAAAAACGACGAAATGAATGTTTATTAAGCGAAATGAAAAACTTACGTCAAAATGAAAATTTTGAAAATGGTTTGTTTTTACGGCGAGAATGGACCAAAATGTTGGTGAGCAAATGGACTGTAATGGACTGAATATTTGTGCTTGTGTGTAGGTGATGGAAACACTGTAAAATATTATTAATTGATATTTAATAACAAAAAGCGATAAAATTATGTACAAGGCAAAGGACTGACACTTGACAACTGAACATTCTTCTGACCAAAAGTCATTATATAAAAAATATATTTCTTAAAGAAAAGGCATACCAGCCAGTCGCCAACACACTCATTTCGCATTATTCGGCCCGCAGTGACTGACGTAACAACCACTTTGTAGTGCAAACTGATTAGAACTTTATTCTAACAGTTTTTCAAACGAAGTTTGAACCACCACAAATAGCGTTGCTAATTTAGCTCCTGCTAAATGCATAGAACATATTAAAATGCGAAGTTTACTATATTAGTCTGTGTCATACCTTTTCAAGCCTTAACAGCTGAGCAGGTTTGGATACAATTTGGATTGCGTATAAACCAGAACCTGGATTAGGAGATAGAATATTTTTTAATCTCGATATAACGTTCTGTGGAATAATTTCCAACAACCACGCGATCAAACCCGCAGCATAAGCTAGTATACTAACAAAATCACGCCGTAACCAAGCCTCGT
The DNA here is from genome assembly GCA_905147715.2 of Xestia xanthographa. Lineage (NCBI taxonomy): Eukaryota > Metazoa > Arthropoda > Insecta > Lepidoptera > Noctuidae > Xestia > Xestia xanthographa. The sequence continues at coordinate 30,727,889 of LR990644.1, forward strand.
GTCTATAACCACAAGATTCAAGGTTATATCAAATAAACAAGACAACTCCGAAATCAAAATAAATCTCTCAGCCAAGTCTCAGCCAATGTTCGACAAATTACTCGAGACTTATCTCGCCCCAATTTGTTCAAAGACAACTTTATAATTCAAAAACCGTTACAACAAATTCTTTAACAGCCAATCGGGCAAAAGGAATGCCAAACCTTCTTACAATTCGATTCTACAACTTCGAAATTTAAATTCAAATTAATTGAATAAGAACACTTCAAAAGGGTACATTGTCTTGGAGGTATAGCTACTGTTCTTTCATAGTTAGATTACTTCTGATTGGGCATTACTGTCAAAAAGATCTTTATTTCAGTAACTATAAGGCTGATGTTCGGTTGCTGTCAATGACAAGTTTCGTCAAATAAAAGTGATCTTAGTCCTCATACATTTAAGGTTGTTGTCGGGTTGCGGCTGTCAGTTGTAAACTTTCTGTGAAACGACTGTAAGTCTTCGTGTAAAATTATTATCAGCCAATCAGAGAGGTCTAAGTTTTAAATTTGATTTTGTGTTCGCAAATGCGTTTTAATCAAGGATAATTCAGTTGGAGGCGGGTATTTTGTTATTTTTGGTTGGTACAGTCAGAATCACTAATACAATGATAGATATTCTAATAAACAGATATGTTATACACCTACAAAACCACCGAAAAAAGTGTGCCACGGAGCAGAGCCAGCTCTCATACACGCAGTGACGCAGAATAAAGGCAAAACGACCCAATTGGCCCGTTTTCGAGTCTTCACGATTGCGCGCTCACAACATATCTGTTTAATAGAATATAATTGCACTAATAACTACGAAAAGAGTTCGTATCTACGTCAAAAGTAGTTTTTACAGTCTTGGCTGTGACATTTATAAACACAGCAACTTGAAAAAAATGTTTATCCCCTTCAATTTCTTTTTGATTGTTATTTTAACGAACATGCATGGAGCTATTACTTAGCTATTACTAGAGAAGACAGCGCGAACAAAATCTGTGCTCCGTTCAACTGCGGTCGGCCGGCCGCAGTTCACTCAGACGTTTGCTCGCTACAGAACATCTAATATACGGGGTTAGCCACCCCCCGCACTGTAATAATAGCTCAATGCGAACATGGTATATTTTAATTCGTTTATTTTAGACTAGATCTCATCTCAAATTGAAATTTCACGAAAAAAATATTTTCTGAATAATTTTGCTAAGTGCATACATATTTGTGCTCATGACTGTACCTACATTGTGTGTAATTATGTTTGTTTAAAGCGATACAGGGGGTTTAATTTGAGTTAAAAGTTAATATAAGATTTGAGTGGTTTCCGGGTCGAGTTTGACGGGAAATAGGTCAGCAGTGAATAATAATTTTACTGTCAGTGGAGAATTAAAATACCTACATAATTTATTTTGAGATAATAGTTTTTTTTTAAGTCGGTTTTATTTTTTGCAAATAGTTTTATAATTTTCCATTTTTTTTGTTGTAATGTAGGTATCCTATTCAAATATTTGCTATGCAAACTTCAATTTGAAGTAAGCCCAACAAAAGTTAACTGCTGTAAATCGTTGAGGAATTCCGTCGACTGTCTATGGTCTCCATCATCAGACCTGTAATGGCCATATGTAATTAAGTCCAAACACAAGGTACCTAACTACTGTATATTGCTGTGTATTGAGGAGTTTCCTTGACTGTCCTTCGTCTTCATCATCAGACCCCTAATGACAGTCATAACCATCTAGGTGTAAAGTTCTCATCAATACAAATTAGTCAAGCCCAAACACCAGGTAATTGCTGTAAATCGTTGAGGAGTTCCCTCGACTGTCTTTCGGCTCCATCATCAGATCGACAGACCTGCATTAAATAGTAGTGCTTTGAAATACTTAGTGAAAAAATTAACAAACGCACTAGTCACCAGTACGATTTTCGAAGGTTCTCCTCGATTTTTTGGGATGCCATCATCAGACCCTGGTTTCCTTATCATGGTACCACCCTTGGGATATCTGTCCTTTCCAAAAATAATAATCATCTAAAACGGTTCATAAATGACGAAGATATCCGCGAACACTCATAAAAAATAAAAATAAAATAAAAAAATATATACGGTCGAATTGAGAATCCACTTTTTTTAGAAGTCGAGTCGGTTAAAAACAGGCTTTAGTCTAACTTATCATAGGTACTGTCTAACTATTTCGACTTAATTTAGTTTAAGTCATACGTGAAATTGACAGTGAGCTTCAATTTACAAATGCTCCATTAAAACCCTATGTTACGAAAAACAATGCATAGAAAAAAAAATAAGCCCATTCGTATCTAAATTGTCTAAAATACTCGAAAAGCCTCGACAGGTCGCGCTCGAGTGAGCTCCAACGAGGTTTGTTTCTGTCGCTGGGTGATTGGAAAAAACGTTTTTTTTTTGCCAAAATTATAGGCATTTTACGAAGGACCGGATTATTGGAAACTACGGTTTTTTTTGTAGGAGTTTCAAAATCGGAATGCCCTAGGTTTTTAACCCGGTGTATAATCTTTCTCAATATTTTTAAACTAGTTTCCTTAATTTAATGCTGGGCATAAAAATAATTTGAAATGGTGGTGGAATTAATAAAGCTTTTTAAATATAAATTAACTAGCGGACGTCACGTGGTTTCACCCGCGTAGTTCCCGTTCCCGTGGGAGTACGGGGATGAAATATAGCCTATGTTAACTGAGTAACATAGGCTATATTTCATCCCCGTAAAGACGTGGTTTTCTAATGGTGAATTTTTGAAATCGGCGCAGTAGTTTTTGAGTTAAATCATTACAAACATTTGTAAAGAAAAGATTTGTATTTAAAATAGGTGGCATAAAAACTCTCGACCCCAGGTTAAGTACTAACTATACAATAAAAAAGAAGAACAAATCTAAAAACTTAAGAATTATTAAAGGAAGCAAAAAGGTGCAGCGAACAGCTCACTCGGCATCAAAAATAGTACATTGTTACCCTAGGGGTGAAAGTAACTTATTTAGTCCCGAGACGGGGTTTGGTGCCCGAGCGAAGCGAGGGCGCTAATAGTTCGAGGGACTAAATAAGTCTTTAACCCGAGGTAAACACTGTGCTTTTCATTACGAATACAAGGAAAGTAAAAACAAAACATACAACTCAAAAAAACTAATGAAGATCGGAATTCGAATGGGGTAGATGACACACCAATCAATTGAGATACTTTTTAAGAGTTGTCAAAACGCGGTTCTCTATGGTATGGTGTATGGCAATAGCCTACTGTGACGTCACTGTTTATTCAACTCAATGACTCGACTATTTAATTGATTTCAAAGCAACTAAAAATCGAATTTGGCAATTAATTGAAAATAAATCGGGTTTTCAGGCCCAAAATAAAGTGTTTTTTTAGAGAAAGGTGTCTTGGAATTATTGTTTTATGGTGTCATCTACCCTATTGCTGCTTTCCCACCTATTTTGCTTTTTTTTTCTGTGACCGGCCAGCTATTCAGCCAATACCTATTTTTCATTTTCATCATCGAAAAATGGTAAATATTTTTCCCAAATCTATGTTATTTTAAAGAAATAGTTGAAACTTAATTATAATAAAGATATTTAAAAAATATATATTCTTTAATTAATACTTAACTTTATGTTATTTCAATTTTACATCGTGGCTGTATAGAAAGTTGGAACATGGTTCGATAGAAAAATGAACCATTTTTTTTTTATAATTTGACAGCTGTCAGTTGAAAACGATTCTCCCTAGGGCTGAAAAGTATTACTTTCAACCCGCTCCTCAGGCAACTTCAGACCTACTTTCAGAGTATGAGTAATGAAAAATCATTTGCATCGTTGTCAACTAGAAAATTAAAATCTTTTGTAATAAACCTTGAAGTACACAAAAAATAGTACATTTTGATACAAGAGTTTGTTGTATGAGCCGAGAATTGCAATAACAAATGTCCACGTGTATCAAACGATGTTTTTCAATACACTTTTGAAGAAATAAAATAAAATAACGAATAATATTTTTGTCGCGAACTATGAAACTATGATTTAAATTTTCTTTTTTTTTCGCGCTTTGGTCTCGCCAGGTTGAAGGAGAGGCAATGGTATGAAGCCGTTAAACAGCCTAATATAAAAATAGATTTATTTTATATTTTACAATTCAGAACACAAATAAATGTTAATTTGTGTATAAAAGTAACTATTAGTTTTAAATAATCATGTATAGCTATGATATTCTATTTATAAACACAATTTGAATATTCAAAACATATTTATGCCGTAAAGACGCGTAGTGCTTTGCAAAAATTAAAAAAAAAACATTCACCTCAGACTATAGGCATTGAACCAATTTGGACTAAGTATAGGTATAGTTATCTATGGCAATTTTCATTCCCGCACACGTGCGGGAAAGTGGTAAAAATCGCACACGTGTGAAACACATTGCATGTTGTACCTAATCGTAGTGCGTTAAGGACCAGTTTTCGAGGAAGTGTATTGAAAACGATATTTCCTAATTATCCTACAACATAATATCCAACAAATTGTGACTCTTTCTAACTTTAGAAGGAAAATTAAAAACTTTCTCTGAAAATAAAGGAATGCCTTGGAACAAGAAAAAATGTGGGAATGTTGGCAGCAATTTCTTTGTTGAATTGTATGAATAACTTCTAATTTCGGTTGGTTTAACTTTGCTCCCGTTTTGACGTACAAATTGTATATTGGCCTTCCTTGTTTTTAAAATTAGAACTCAATAATGTTTTTTTTTTACTGCAGCGCGGCGGTATAATCGCGCCTAAATTAAATGCGTAGTAAAAGTTACAGGTTTTATTTAGGTCCTGTACGTTGTTTTATTTTTATGCAATACGTAGAAACTGTTAATATTCTGGCTACAAATATTTGAATTATCGTTAATTGGTAGCGCTAAATTGACAATACACAATTTGTTTCAATAGGATATCGAAAGCCTGTTTTTACAAATGATTAAGTATTTATAATTTACAACTTAAAATTAAATTATAATTTTTTGAAAAAAATTAAACATACTTATGAGATATTGTTGCCATTTGAATATTAAAACCAACGTTAGAATAGGTGTTTAAGAGAAGTCCTGATTATAATTTTATGAGTGGCATTCTGAAAAATTACTTGAACAAAAGTAATACCTTGCGTCGAGTAAAACACAAACATTTTATTAAAAAAAACTAGAAATACAAACATTGCTCTAGTTTGAAAAAAGAACAAATATTGTTTAACAAAATGACCATTCATCAGAAAATAAACGTTCGAAAATAGAAACACAATTTTATCGAATTTAATTTCAAAACAGAATAACCGATAGTGTTTTGTTTCCTGCGACAAAAACAAATGAATTTTGTTTGTGTATTTTGTTTTATGCCATTACAATAGACATGAATGTTTTTGTTGTGTTCAGTAAAATCGGCTTGAAATTCTTGTAGAAATATAGTGTAAATAACATGTAAATAGATTTATATATTGTTAAATTTGTAAGTAAATAAATTTTAAGCGTTTTTCTTATTACTTTGTTTCTTTTTATACCCTGCTTTAGCTACCCGTTTTTAACTTCAAAAGTTTGCGAGGCTGAAACGTTGAATAAAATCTTCAACTTTTAAATGTTTCTCTTTAGTCAGACCCGGCCGGCTAAACTAAGAGTTGATGCAGTAAAATCTTCTCCATAATAATTATTAAAACAAGTGGATTTTATTGCAGTAGCAAGGAATTCCTACATAAATTATCACTCCTTTGGGAACAAACACTTGCGAGTAGGACAGCCGTTAAAGGTTAAAAAAACTCCTCTAGACCCATTGAGCTATTACTTCTACGTATAGAGAAGACAGCGCAAACAAAATCTGTGCAACAAGCGCGGCAGTGCGGGGCCGCGGGACTGTTCGAAAGAGATACCGTGGCCCCGGAACACAAAGGGCGATGAAGGAACATGATGGATGGGTTTTAGTCAGTAAAAGTCTGACACTCCCTCCTGCTCCGCCCAGAGCGGGAGGAGTCATTTGATGATTTACCATCCGAAAACAAAAAAAAAAAAAAACCCGGCAGTGCGGGGCGCGCGGAGATATATAGATACTGTGGCGAACAAGTGAATGAGTGAACTGCGGCCGGCCGACTGCAGTTGAACGGAGCACAGATTTTATTCGCGCCGTCGTAGTAGTAATAGGTCAATGTCTAAACCGCAAATCGCAAAAAAAACTCTTTTCATAGCTCTTGCAACCCCATCTCAAATCCGTCTTGTCAACATCATCTGCCTAGCCTATTCCCAACTATGCTGGGGTCGGCTTTCAGATGCAGCTACCAAGTACCAGTGCCAAGTACAAGACTACTGACTGGTAGATAATACCGTGGCATTAAGTCCGCTAGTCCTGACGGGTATCGTATAAGGCGCAGGACACACAGAAAAGACGTAAGACGCAGACGGGGCGCAGACATATGTTTCTTCCGCGTCTCTTTCATACAAAATGTATAGAAGCGTCGCGACGCAAAACATACGGCAAAGGCAGGGCGCGGACACGACGCTTGCCCGTCTGCGCCTTGTTGTAAAACAGATAGAAAGGACAGGGCACGGTCGCAATCGCATGAGGGGAGGGCGAGAACGGGGATGCGGGTGGGGTCAAGCGACGCGCGCGCCGGGAATCACGCGGCGCGCCCGTCGCTCGTCGTCTCTTGTGGCGCCCGTGCCTTGTCTTTTCTATATATTTTAAAAAGTCGCAACGGCGCCCCGTCTGCGCCCTGTCCGCGCCCTGCCCTCGTCTTACGTCTTTTCTGTGTGTCCAGCGCTTAAGGCGACTAATGTCTGAGGCAGAACACCTTGCGCCTCCGTAGACCAGAGAATGGGCAGCAGCGATTTCTGTTAGTCTTTCATCACTGCGATCTCCAATCCGCCTGCCAAACGTGGAGATTACGGCAAATCCTCGCATCATGGGAGAGGCTTATGTCCAGCAGTGGACGTTACGGGCTGTTGTAGTAGTAGTAAGTCCGCCTATATACCACTATTGAACATGAAGTTTAAACTGAAGTGAAGAAGTTAAACCGCGATCATGGCGCTTGCAACAGCGTCGAAATATCGGGAGCACAAAAATAATCAATACTTAATCACGGAAGATATCCCGTAAGTCACATTTTAAGTAAGTATGAAGTTTAAATAAATAAACAAGATGCAAATACCAGTATTTGACATGGAGCGACTGCCTATCTGACCTCCACAACTAAGTTGAACTGGGTAATACGATACCCTATAGTAAGACTGGTACTCAGAGTTTCGGGTCACTGACTACATGTAACGACTGTCAAAGATCTACATACATACATGCAAAATGAGAGCCTGGACCAACGGCTTTACGTGCTTTCTGAAGCGCAGAGGAAACTCGGTTTATAATGGATGGTCACCCATCCGCGGACCGACCTTGGCAAGCACTGCTTAACCTTGAAGATCGACTCGGACGGCTGTTATTATTAGCTTTGAGCTCCTCAAGCAAATAAATGACATCTTATCCTTTAAACCAGCGGTCGGCAACGCGCGGCCCGCTACTGCTTTGTAAATGAAAGTTTAATTCTTATAGTTACATTTTATCAGCGTTCTATGGGCCTGCCTCGGTGACGACGACAGTTTTCAGACACCCAGTGTGTGACGATTCACAATTGGAAATGTGACCCACCCAGTCCCATTTTAATCTCGCACATTTATCGCCAACATCGGCGATGTCTGTCTTGGACCGTATTGTGGTGTTGTGTATTCGATCGGTGACTGTGATGTTTAAAATGCTATGCTCCATCGCGTAGGGTAGGTAGGTTAGGGTAGGTCACACATTTTTTTTATTAGTCTTTGTTTAAGTTAGATATTGTTTTCCTCTCTTTTTATTTTCATTGCTTTTCATTTAAATTATTTTTTCAAAAATATAATATTTTAGAATTATTTATATCAGCCGCGGCCCGCCCTTATCAAATTTTTTCACCATTACACCTTGTCTGCTAAAAGGTTGCCGACCGCTGCTTTAAACAATAAATGATGTCCCATTTTCCTGCCTCTTCCGTTACCCCGACACCCTCAAAGGTGCAATGCTCATAAATTCTCAAGGAAATATTTCATAATGCGGTATCAACCCCGGTCGTACGGGTGTCGCTATGTGTTTAGATTATGGTAAGCAGTAAGTATATCACATGGCAGTAAATACGGTGTGATAAAGACGGATTATGACGCCTTTTTTATGAGAAGAATGTGGATTTCATGCAAGATTCTGTCGTTTATTCTTAAACCGCATACCTATTGGTGGTGATGACACAGTCTTTCTTTGTATAACGTGTGGTTATAGTTGGTGCCAGTTAAGATGAGTATAGCAGTCATTTACCCACCTACATTTATTAAACTTCTTAACTTTGAAAACCAAAAATAAGCCTGTTCAAGTCTGGAATCGTCATCTATCGTGATCTTCAACTTTTTTGTAATAAAAAACGATACATTGTTTATTTGTTTTGGTTCGTACGAAGAGATATTAGGGAAAGGGCAATGACCGCTATTCTCATCCTAACTGGCACCAACTATAGTGCCTAACCTGTCAGAGTTTATAATCACCCATGGGCCTCTGACTTGGCTTAACATGCCGTCGAGAAATATCTGTCAGGCATGCTTATTTCCTCACGATGTTGTCCTTCACCGAAGCAAGTGATGACTATACAATACGCACATGAATCCGAAAAATCAAAGGTGCGTGTCTTAGGTTCGAACTTGAGACCTATGACTTGGCAGTCCAACGATCACACCACTAGGCTACCACTGCTTATGATGGCACAGTGTCTTCGTCTTTATTAAATGCGATAGAAGAAGTCAGGGTAGTTTTCGCAACGCATGTGTCATTTGCATGGCCGAAATGCCGAATATAGTGAAATCATTGACTTGAGAAAACCAATCGATATTAAGAACTTATGTTACCTACCTATATTCTTGCAAATAAATGTATCATTCATTCATTCAGTCATTCATTCATTCAGTCATTCATTCATTCATTCATTCGGTCATTCATTCATTCATTCAGTCATTCATTCATTCATTCACACATTCATTCATTCATTCATCAATGCGGGTTTGAGGAGGCACGAGAAAAGAGCTCATGGAGGGAATTGGGGGACGCCTTTGCCCAGCATTGAGACAAAAGCTAGTATCAAATAATTGCAGGTGCCATGCCAACACCGAAACAGATCTGAAATATGAAATGTATCTGTAAATTAATGACACTGGCACTCATACCTACCTTTTTAATCGAAATACAGCAGCGCTGCTTTTAACCAGTAATAATTATGATTGCTTTTTGCGTTTCTCCTATAAAAGAAATCCTACGTAGTGATGCTTCAATTGCTTCCTTGCTTCAAATTGCAATTAAAATAAAGATAAAAACTAAAACTAGAAACGATAAAATTAAAAGTCTTGGTTTATTAAAGACTAGCGTACCCGCGCAACTTCGTCTGCATCACAAAAGAGAGAGAGGGTTAGAGAGAGTGTGACTTAACCTTAAAAGATAGACAATGCTATCGCGTACCTATTTATTTTAAATGGTCACCAACTTTGAGATATATCTACGCTTTCACAAAAAAAAGGATCATGCCTAATGGACTTCTCTGTAAAAAGTTATGCGTGGTCATATATAAAAAAAATATACGCGTCGAACTGAACTGAGACTGAGAACTTCCTCCTTTTGTTTCGTCGGTTAAATAGCCAAACCTGAGGCAACTGACACGGGCGAGGGTCATTCTTTCACGGAAAATCTTAACAACGCGATGCAGAAAATGGAGAGTGAAATGAACAACGCCATCTAGGTATCTGTCGCAGCCAATTCGTATAACACGCCGTTTTACACGATGGCGCGCTGGATTAAAAAACGGCTCCCTTATGTAATACGGCGTCCTCACGTTCAGCCGGATTGTGGTGGCGATACGTTCGACAAAGCGGCGTCCAACGTTTAGCCCTATTGTCAGCAATTCCGATACTTCAAATAACCTACTAAAATTGTCCTAAAAGTCTTGCTAGCTGGCCTGAGGAGCGTAGGCCGAAGGCCGGCGGAGCGACGATGACATTTGTGACAGAAAGTGGGTGTGTAATGTAAAATGCGAGCCTAGCGAGCGCGCGTCATGGAGTCGTAGCTAGGTTCTAAAGCTTAACTTTGTCTCGAAAACGGTGCGTCCTATCGTAAAAATAATGAAAAATTTGCTCCCCTTTTAGAAACCCCCTGCCACGTAATTCTCAACATGTAGGTACTTAAAAATAAATGAAAAAAAAAAACAGAAAAGCGGGAAAATCGGCCATTTGATTGTGACACCGTTGTCGATTGCGACGCCATTTTTCTTGTTATGATCATGCAGCGCCACTTGTGGTGATAAATGGACCTAAAACATTCAAAGCGGCGTATCGACGATGCGCCCGTTTGTATAACTGCGGCACGTTATTACGCCGCTTTGACGAACGCGAAGGGCTCATTCAATGCGGCGTACTTTATTTCAGCCGAATTGTAATCCGGCTAAACGTCATGACGCCGCACAGTGTTTTAAAAACCCCGATTTTGTCTCATGTCCCTTTGCAAATATCGTTAGTTTATATCATTCCAAGTACTACAGTGAAAATCCGGCTTCGATATTACCTTTAGTTTTGACAAAAAAAAATCGAAAGTTTCCCTATAACCGGGTCATGAAAATCACAAAAAAATTAATATAAAATAAAATTGGCTGTTATTTAAAAATCCGATTATACGTCATGTTTACATTCATAACAACAGACATTCTGCCCGTTTTTGTAATTTCTAAAGTTAATAGGTTATGAAATAACAACATTTTATTCGTATTTCTTCTATAATTATTATTTCAAGTAAAATGCCGTATTAGATCGAGATTTTTATACAGTACATTCTTCATACGCTCTTCTATCAATACTATAAAAATCACATTTATACATTTATAATTTTTATTTTTTTTTATTTTTTTTATTTATTTTTTTATATAAAGTTATCTATATTGGTTTCGTATATTGGTTTCGTATATTTTACGTGATGCTTGATCATCGAAACAGACAAACAGATAAACAGACACATTATAAAACACTTATAAACGGGTATTTTCGCGAATTTTTACCTTTTAATATTTGCCCGACGTTTCGACCGGATTGCACCAGCCGTGGTCGCGGGAAGACCACCCGCGACCACGGCTGGTGCAATCCGGTCGAAACGTCGGGCAAATATTAAAAGGTAAAAATTCGCGAAAATACCCGTTTATATGTGTTTTATAATGTGTTTTGATCGTGAAAGTTTAAAAAAGACAATAGATAAACAGACAAACAGACAAAAATTCGAAAAATGCTGGAAATGGGTTCTGTTGGTTATCCTTTAACACCCTGGCAATTTTTTTTCAAAATATTTTCGATGTACAAAAACAATTTTTCTAAAGATTTATTATATGTAATAAGATAAAGTTAAAATTGAAAAAGATCAAATTAAAAGTCTCCCATTCTAAGTACCTAATCAATTTCAAGAGATAATAAGTTTATTAATAAGTTGATTATTTAATCAAAAGAAACAAAACAGTTTTGTCATACATAATTGTTGTGGCTCGGAAGTGCGAATTCTACAAAAAATAGTTACATTCAATTGAGGACATTAGGGGTGCGCCAAAGTTCACCTAAATTTTCAACTCCGATAATTGGAAATCCGAAAATGCTCTTCCTAACATTTTTCATACTAACAATCACAATTCCTAACTACTCTGTCTCTAATGTTCATAATTCCGAAGCATTCAACTTCATAATCTCAGTAGCAATAAACATCTATTACACTTTTATTTGTTTTCCTATATTTTCTCAACATAACCATCTTTTACACTATTATTCAAAGTCATATCTTTTTTGTTTAGATTTGTTTTTATTCATAATAATCAGTATTATGTACATTAATTTTGCGTAACTTTATTTTCACATAACATGTTTAACATATAAGAATAATAGTACCATACAAAATAATAAAAAATATAATGACCATGAACCAAAATTAACTTTGTGACCACTAACATCTATCACCTAAAATATCAATTGATCACCAAATTTAGTAAATTGAGCAAATTTTAATGAGGTGGTTGAAGACAAACTAGTTTTGCCTAGGCCGACTTGGGGCACCCCGACACGGATAGATTAGGTTAGAAGGGTATGGCGGGGACGAATGAGCGAGCGAAGCGAGCGAATAGACCCCGCCATACCCTTCGTGGTTATTTTTTTATAAACCATTCGGAAGTAGGAGCCCCGCGAAGCGGGGCTCCGTCGACCAGGTCCCCTGCAAGAGCATAACAGTTCAATTTCTGGTGGTCAAAAATACATTTTTGGTTCTCGATAAAATGGGGATTAATTTTGGTGATCATTCACTGATTTTGGCAACCAAAAGTGATTTTTTTGCCGTTACAGTTTGCTAAATCTGGTGGTTCGTTAATTGCATGCCCAATAATAGTACGGTACAAGTAGTTAAATACATGTTTTCATATATATTTATAGCGGTGTGTATACCTGCAAAGATATCCATAGGTTAGGTTAGAACTGTGACCAACTACCTCGAAATTTGTCGCGAAACTTTTCTAAGTATTTTTTTCATAGTGCCCCCAAGACGACACTCTGACCTGAATTTCATTCATTTAAGACAAACATCAGTGAAACGACCCTTAATCATTCTAAACAGTTGGTTTTTTAGACATTTATGTAAAGCATACCCCCAAATAATAATCATACCCTCAAATTAAAACTATAAATATCATCTTCTACCCACATATATTTTTTGGTAAATGTTTCTTTCTGAGTATGAGTGAAAATATTATGGTAATTATGTTTAGGGATAAAAGCGTTATGATAAAAAACAGTAGGAGTTTAGATATATTCACATTAATGATATTATTAATTACAATTTTGTGTTATGAACATCGCCGGTAGCACTACAAATAGTATGAATGAAAACTTTAGGATGAAAAATTTTAGGAAGAGTGATCATTCGGATTACAAATCATTAGGAAGAACAATTTCGGGTAAAGAACTTTAGGTGAGCCAATATGGACCCGGACATTAGACATGCAAGAGGTGTCGTAATAATATTACTTAACCGATTGGTAACATATCGATACCTTTGGGTAGAAAGGTCGTATAAACCAAAACCCGACTTTTCAGGAGAGCAGAAAAACTTTTTTTTTTTTACATAAAAATTTATAACGTTTTTGTTTTTGAAGTTACAAAAAAATGATTTATGAGAAATGTTCTTACAATTTGCAAATGAAAAAGGTTAAATCATCAAAACCGATCTGTCTTCTTTAGTTTTAAAGTTAGCTTGGATTTACGTCTTAGAAAAAATCAAGTCTTGGTTAATACACCCCATGAAAATGTACTTTAAAAAAACTGTATAGGTCGTATATCCATTTTTGGTAAGCTTATGGTCACATTTACTGTCGTAAAAAACCCATATATGTAGTTTTTTTGTATTAAAAACCATTTATAATCATAGATCAATTGAATTTTGACTAATAAACAATCCTGTTACTCTCAGAATTAGTAGGAACTTAATTATTATTATTCTAATACCCAATAATGATCGATTCAAATAAAATAAAACTACCTGAAATACGAAATCAACATTTTTAAGTATTATAATACCTTCTAATCAACATTTACTATTATTTAAATAATGGTACAACATACTTAACAGGTTTAATATTATTAAATTGAAAAATAATTATAACAAACAACTTAAACTGAGAAGTGAAATAAAAAAATCTACTTAGTCATAAAAAAACAAAAAATATTCAAACTTCTTCTAAATTAAAGTAATCAGGCATTTTAATCTATACTATTATTATAAAGAGGTAACATTTGTTTGTGAGTTTGTATGTAGGGGGTAATCTCCGGAAGTAATGAACCAATTTTAAAAATGGTTTCACTGGTAGAAAGCTACATTATTCGTGAGTGCTATAGGCTATATTTTATTCCCGTACTCCCACGGGAACAGGAACTACGCGGGTGAAACCGCGGGACGTCAGCTAGTCATTTATAAAATTATGACTTGATCGTTTTTTTTTTAATTTTTGTTCATATTTAAAAGCCTTTGTACTAAGGCTTACTTACTAATTAGTAATTTATTGAATTGCAACTAAATACAAAAAAATAAAAAACAATTAAAAAATAAAAATTAGGTAAATACGAAAAGTCATTATTTATAAGAATAATAATAACTTTTCGTATTTACGTAATTTCACATTTCGTTCGTTAATAAAATATTATTATTTAGTAAAAAAACAAGACTATGTTAAAAGATTGTATTCTTTGTCACCTATTTTTTTTTCAATTTAATAATTTATTGAATTAAGAACATTTAAAGAAATGATCGTTTTTTTAATTTTTGTAAAATTAAAAAAACGATCAAGTCATAATTTTATAAATGATTAAAATGCCTGATTACTTTAATTTAGAAGAAGTTTGAATATTTTTTAGTTTTTTATGACTAAGTAGATTTTTTTATTTCACTTTTCAGTTTAAGTTGTTTGTTATAATTATTTTTCAATTTAATAATATTAAACCTGTTAAGTATGTTGTACCATTATTTAAATAATAGTAAATGTTGATTAGAAGGTATTATAATACTTAAAAATGTTGATTTCGTATTTCAGGTAGTTTTATTTTATTTGAATCGATCATTATTGGGTATTAGAATAATAATAATTAAGTTCCTACTAATTCTGAGAGTAACAGGATTGTTTATTAGTCAAAATTCAATTGATATATGATTATAAATGGTTTTTAATACAAAAAAAAAACTACATTATGGGTTTATACGACAGTAAATGTGACCATAAGCTTACCAAAAATGGATATACGACCTATACAGTTTTTTTTAAGTACATTTTCATGGGGTGTATTAACCAAGAATTGATTTTTTCTAAGACGTAAATCCAAGCTAACTTTAAAACCAAAGAAGATAGATAGGTTTCGATGATTTAACCTTTTTCATTTGCAAATTGTAAGAACCTTTCTAATAAATCAATTTTTTATAACTTCAAAAACAAAAACGTTATAAATTTTATGTAAAAAAAAAAGTTTTTCTGCTCTCCTGAAAAGTCGGGTTTTGGTTTGTACGACCTTTCTACCCAAAGGTATCGAAATGCGCCGGCCGGTATCTGTCTATCCCGCTCGCTCTTCTGCTTGTCGCTGCGCGCCAAATGCGAGCCTTGTGTGTTGGTCGTAAAGTGCTTCTTGCAATGAACATGGTTTATACACCAACGTCGCGAACTGCCTTTGGATTTACGACGTCGAATTTAAACTATGTTTAGGTAATGCATTTAACACGTTAGGGCGTATAAACCATTTACAATTAACGACTATTTTTACGCCCTGAGTTAATATAAATTATGGTCATTACATCATAACAAAACTACAAAAAAAAAAATTGGCTTTTACATTGAAAATTTACCTTTTTTAAGAGGCTATGACCGAAAATTTCTGGGCCGTATTAACCATTTTTGTGCGAATTTCTGCATTGCGTATATACAGATCGATAGAGAAAAAAAAACTGAGAAAAATGGTATATATAACTCAATTTGGCCAAAATGGTTTATACGACCTTTCTACCCAAAGGTATCGATATAGAAACCGAACAAAACAAAACTGAGAACAAAACTCTTTCCACAACTTTTCTCTTATTCTCAGATTAGACCAACAAACTTTCTAATCCAACATTTTGTATTCACAACACGAAGGCACATGAAATGTTGCTGTCTACTACTGGAACAGCTGAAATTATTTATTGTTGCAATTTTCTGCAAGTTGCACGCTGCATTTTAATGCAAATATGATAAACTGGCTTAGTGGAAGAATGAACTGAGAGTGTACTAACTTATGATTTGAAGATTTGAAAAGTTGTTTTGCAAAAAAAAGACAAAGGTGTTCCAAACTAGCGGCTTTTTTTTTTTTTATAATATACATAGTTTTACTTAAATACAACATCTGCCAAACTGCAGAGCAATTTGTCAGCAGCAGGTTCTCGCAGAATCTTATTAATATTCTATCTAAGTTAAAGTTAAAGTATAAATCTAAGTTAAAACTAGGTTATTTTAAGACTAAGACTAAGACAAAGGGTCAATCAAACCCATTATGCTCAGCGGCATCCGTCAACCAAGCCACTATGGACACATCGACATATAGTGTTTTCTTAGGACGCTTTTTAGGTGGTTTTTACTCTTGACACGGCTATTTTGTGGTTCTCTAGGAATTTTGAGCTATTCCTCAGACCTATTTCTAAACGCAACCAACTGAGCGCAACTAAATTATTCCTCGAAGCGCAACCATAAGTTGCACTAACAAATTCAAATTAAAAATATTATAGGTATGTTTATTCCTCAAAGCGCAACCTTGATGAAAAAAATAGAGAGGGGTATGATGGATTCATTATTTATGATGGAATCATCTTGCGCTTCGAGGAATAATTTAGTTGCGCTTACATGGTTGCGTTTAAAAATAGGTGCGCTCTGAGGAATAGCTCGGAATTTTACGCAAAGCTTAGTTTTAAAAGGATTCGAAAAGTCAAAGGACTGTTAATAGAATTTTATTTTACTGTATTCATTTACTATTCCCTATGGTATGGTACTAGTGGTGGCGTATGTCTAGTATGACCTGAGTTCGACGACTGTTATGCTGAAAATTTTATATTTACGCTGATATGTAAGTTTTCATTCACAAAAACCCGTCCATACTTACTACTACTATAGTCTGCGCCAGATAAGTAGGAATTAAAGGTCATTAACCCGCATACATTTGTTCAAATACATAATTCCGAAAACAGAAATAATGATATAAACTTGTCCCGAAACGACCTTTATCGTGAATATATAATAATAATAATAATATCCTTGAGTTTTTATAGTAATAAAAAACGATTCTTAATTAATTATCGGGGTACCTACGCAGATAAATTAAGGAAAGAACAATGACCTTTAATTCCTACTACCTTTAATCTGGCGCAGACTACTTACTAACGTACTACGTACCTACTTTACTTGATAACGGCAGCATCATAAAATCATAAAGTGCTCTAAGTGCTCCAACCAGCGTACGTGTATGACCATGAACGTGGACGGAGCAAAAGGAGTATGAAACAAGGATTTGATGTAAGATTTTCTTAGGGTCCCGGGTTCGAATCCCGGTCGGAGCAAATGTTTGTGTGATGAGCATGGACATTTGTTTCCGAGTCATGGATGTTTATATATGTATAATAAGTATGTATTTACAAACAAAAATTATCTATGTAGTATATCAACTATCTGGTGTCCACGACACAAGCCTCGTAGCTTAGTGTGGCACTAGATGGCGCTGTGTGTAATGTCCAGCAATATTTATTTATTTATTTTTATTTTATTATCGATATAAAGAAACAGCGAACAAAAAAGGCGTAGTTTTCGTTTCTTTAGCGCGTCAGGGATGTTCGCAGTAGCGCGTACAGACGACTTCGTTGCGATTATTCGTAAAAGATCCGCTTCACTACTGCGTCGGATGCGGGGCAGCGACAACAGTCTTCTGAGTGTTGTTGCTAGTAAGACTGAGGGTCACCTCATGGGGCACCTGTGCGTAGTGCATTTACTGTTGCCAGGTGTCACCGTGAGGTGGCGTAATTAAGTATTATTAATTGGTGTGTGTTTTAGTCTATTATATGTAACGACAGTGGTAAGAAATAAACTGCAATATGTATTTGAACTTTTATTCGGGCAGAGTTTTCCCTTTCAATGATTATTATTAAGTGATCCCACAAAATCATCGCTCCGGGCTTTTATAAGACTGGCTGGCTGGCGGCTACCTCACCTCCCCCGGCTCGCAGTTTGGCAGGGCTAGGCTCTCGTGGTGGGGAAGTGACGTAGCGGCTAGGCGTGGCAGGCTTGACGGCTGTCAAGTCGGGTGGCTTAATGGCTGGCTAGAGGCATCTGGCGTTACACTCGGCCATCCTGAAACAATTGCTCCCGCAATGGAAACAACAAAACTATGATTACAAGTCAGCTCTAAAAAAACAGTTAAATTATGGGGAAATGAACTTTGCTCTAGTTCTCAAGAAGATCTACGAGATCTTCGGTTTCCTAATTGTTCATCCACACTAATGGCGCTATCGGACATAGGAGCAACGCTACGATATGGTCGTAAGGAATCAGCGGATACTATTAGGCCTGTAAAGTTATATCCTTCAAGACCTTAAATGCTTCTTAGTTTATAAGTATATGTATATCACATAATGGGCCAGAATAGTTACAGATCATCTGACTTAGAATTAACCTTATTGCCGCTAGTAGTCGGCGCCTGGTGCCAAAGTACGTATTCACCTTTTGTAAATCGAACTTCATATTTTTACGCCTTTTATCAAATTAATCTACGTTTTATTGTCTTGCTAGCTATTCTAATTCGATTAGTAGCCCTATCGCTTCTAGATTGCACTGGCTCAGAAACCTGCAGGGCAAGTACGTAGCACTCGATTCGATCGTTATCGATTGCTAGGTACGTACTTGCAGTGCTGATCCGAGATGGAGACATCACATAGGTACTGACCTACCTACCTACACGAGCAAACATTAAATCGAATGGCTTAAACCCTGTTGTATGATTAACAGTATCATTAATACCCCATATTATTGCATTTGGTAAACTACTGTCTTAATTATTTGACGACCCGAATGGCGCAGCGGTAGTGGGGCTGCCTTATGTTCTTAGGGTCCTGGGTTTGAATCCCGGTCGGAGCAAATGTTTGTGTGATGAGCATGGACATTTGTTTCCGAGTTATGCATGTTTATATGTATAATAAGTATACAAACAAAAAGTATCTATGTAGTATATCAACTATCTGGAGTCCACGACACAAGCCTCGTTGCTTAGTGTGGTACTAGATGGCGCAGTGTGTAATGTCCAGCAATATTTATATTTATTTATTTCCTATAATTATAAGAGGCCTCGCTAGGTTCCGTGGTTCTCAAAGCATCGAGAAATGTGCGATTAGTGCGTTCTACCTGCCGGTTAGACCTAAGGTGCACAATAGCTGTTAACATGTGTTTAAACTACTTTTCCATTACAAGATTCTTAAAATATCTACTCGAAAAGGCTTCATCATGATCGGAAACTACGTGATCTGGAAAACCAAATAACTAAATATGTGAAACGGGTAGGCAATAATACGCTTTCTTCACGAATAATCTCAATAATTACATAAAAGTAAGTAGGTAATGCATTTTTAAACACTTGTGCAGAGTTTCGTTTTCTATACAATATTATAAAGAGGAAAGATTTGTATTTTTATATTTTTGTATGTAACGAATAAACTTAAACACTGCTGGACCGATTTGTAAAATTCTTTCAGCAATGGATAGCTACATTATCAGCGAGTATGGGCTATATTTTATCCCCGTACTCCCACGGAAACTGGAACTACGCGGGTTTACACTCGCGTGACGTCCGCTAGTATATTATATTCTACAGCTGAATGTTTGCAAAATGCGCGGTTTCCTGCCATTAACTGTCATTGGCTGGCTTGGCTCACAACTTCGGCTACAAATTGTCATAAGATGGCGATGGTTTGACTTGGCTTGGCATGGGCTGTACCGTGTACATATGGCGTGGTATGGCTTGGCTTGGCTTGGCTTGGCTTGGCTTGGCTTGGCTTGGCTTGGCTTGGCTTGGCTTGGCTTGGCATGGCATGGGCTGTACCTTGTACACATGGTGTGGCATGGCGTAGCGTTACCACAGAGCATCATAAACAATAATTACTGGAGCGTTAATCATGCGTTACTCTGACTATCTCCACTGAATTGACAGTACAAGGTCTTGGCTTAGAAACAACGAATTTAAGAAAGCATCTATTAATGCTAACGTGTACTCAACGATTACATAATTATTCACTATATCACTACCAGTAGGTACACCCACTTTGCAGTAAATCAAAATTACGCTTCGACTTTTCATCTTGACATTGCACTGTACTAAACCAATTGTTTACTTCTAAACGGTACCTACACATTAACGGCATCTATCGGTTAACCTTCATACGCTCACCTGGTCTGTAGTCAATATCATAAGTCTTGAATTAAAAGCTGCCAGCGAGCAATGCGCGGAATAAGATCACGTTTAGTCATTATATTATCTAGTACTGCAGTACAGTCCGTAACTACACGGACATTTTTACAAACACACATATACAAAACCTTCGCAACGATTCTGTCACTGCAAGAGTCTCGAGCTCGTAACTATGATAAATACTTTCTTCCCGACTGGTAACGCGACTAAAATACAAGACAGGGCACAAACTACCGTCAATCTGTTTTTGTAAAAGAATGCCTGCAAATGTGCAATACCTAACTTGCATGCATCCGCTTGAATTTTTTTAAATTCTCAAAACTAGATATTTGTGACTCGCCCCATACGCACATCGTATTTTTTTGTTAGTTCTGTAGGTATGCGGGCGAGCAATTATTGCAGTCATTAATGAACTTCCTAAAATACGGAAATACCTACATAGATTTATAAACTGACGCGCTTCGTGTACGTTACTCGAAACGGGATCAATTAAGACACAACTACCAACTTAAATTCATCTGCTGGTCAAATACCGTCAAGAAATCCTATTTTGTAAAAATGAACATTTGCTCATATTTAATTTTAAAATTCTCTGTTTACAATTTTTCAAGAACTTTGTCCCATAAGTCTAAACCTGTTTGAATAACGAGTGACGGTAGCAAGACGTGACGACCGTTTGATGTTATTTCTCTAAACGATTTACTTTGGCATTTTCTAAACTATGTAGGTACGACCTTGTTTATTAAATGCATAAACACTGAGGGAGCGTTAGCAAAGGAACCCTATAGTCGTAATGCGTTATGACAAAGGCTGTTTTGTGTGTATCTTATGGATGAATGCTAAGTTGATGGTACCTTTGGGCTAAATCACTGGTGCAATAGTTCTTGCCAGATAATTTAGAAATTTGCTCATCGATATTAGGTAATGGATACCTATCGCGGATAGTTAACGCATTTAGTGCTCGGTAATCGACACATAGACGACTACCTCCGTATTTCTTCTTAAGTAAAACAATGGGAGAAGCGTATTCGGATTCTTTTATAATGCTTGCTTCTAATAGCTCTATAATTTTGACAATCTCTTGTTCGTGATGTGACTATAGGCCTATAACGGTGTACTGGTTCATTATTGGATAATCTAATGCGCATTTGAAATAAAGCAAAATAATTACAATACCGAGTTAATAAACTGATTATCATCAGATTTACTTATTGGGCCTACCCTAATTTTGTCTACGACTACCCTACAATGGCATGATTGTCAATACGTGAGGCACTCAATAAAATTGTAAAACACATTCGGCTAATAGCATTTTGCAAATATTGGCATGTTGACTGACCTGGCTATTTATGCATGGTTCCTGGCAGCTCTCAGCGCGAAGTAGGGCGGTTCCTTCTTCCATGCGATGTCCTTGGCTCCGCTGTTGACGACTTTGAGGTAGCCTTCATTTCCGCGTAGACCCGTTGCTGGCAGAGAGAAGGATACTTCTTGGAACTTGTAGTGTCAATCGCAGGTGTTACTACGTGGTTGCTGGCCGCATTCTTCGTTTTCTGGGTTAAATTCCGGAATTAACGATGCAGCACGGTGTTTTTTTTTTCGACGAATGAGGGTAGGCACTTTGTGTTCCAGATCGTTGAATGATTTTTCGACTTCTTGTGCTAGGAGATTCTTCAATATTTTCCTTAAAGGTGGTGTGCATCGACTTTCTTCGTTTGAATTTTCAGACATCTGGTTTACCGACACAGAATCTTCGTCCTCCCGATTAGGCGACTGTCGACGTTTGTATGTAGCAGAGCGTCGCGTAGGTTTTTTTTTTTTTCGATACCACTTCTGATTGTAACGACAGTGGTAAGAAATAAACTGCAATATGTATTTGAACTTTTATTCGGGCAGAGTTTTCCCTTTCAATGATTATTATTAAGTGATCCCACAAAATCATCGCTCCGGGCTTTTATAAGACTGGCTGGCTGGCGGCTACCTCACCTCCCCCGGCTCGCAGTTTGGCAGGGCTAGGCTCTCGTGGTGGGGAAGTGACGTAGCGGCTAGGCGTGGCAGGCTTGACGGCTGTCAAGTCGGGTGGCTTAATGGCTGGCTAGAGGCATCTGGCGTTACATATACTAATGTTACGAGCTGGGTATGGGATAAATTAATTACTACCGATTACACTTAACACTCAATCACAAATACACTACTGATCACTATTCGCTTAGATATCGCACTTCTAGTTCACTTCGATTCGCTTCGTTGTGTAGCCAAAATCAGACTGCTGCTCCCGCAAACATGTTGGCTATTTATATGGCGACCAATCCTTCGAGAAAGATCCACGACTTACTCGAATTGTTCTAGACAATGCCATAGTGGGTCATTGGCCTTCCACAACTTATACAAAAGATAGAAGTAGGTACTTTATGCCCTCGGCGTACGGTTAAAATTACAATGACAACTTCCGATGTTCTTTTATAGGTAGTTTGCGAATTTGTACCTACATCATTCGAGACTCGTCCTACCTACCTACCTACCTACCTACTTGTAGGTACCTACTACCGTAACTGTAGGTACGGGTACGACGTAACACTAACATAGGTTAAGGAATACTAACACATTTATCGGTTCTACCTGAATTAAAGATAAATAGATAAAACTTAACATCGCATTTTCAAGGCATCGATGTATAGTCAACGATGTAACAATTTTCGCAGAATAGTATTTCAAACTCACACATCCCAACCTGTAAAGATCGTAGCAGGTAGCGGTCTACGGTTTCTGTACATACCCCCATGGGAAAAGGGTGTAACTTTATATGTTACCTCATAAGCAATCAAACTATTGGTTCTTACTGCAAAGGTAGGTAGGGATAGAAACCTTATACATCATCTTTCACAGTCGGGTAAATACGATTCCTAGGACTAAGTTTGCTTTCAATAAATATAGTTAGAAGATCTATGGATTCAATTTATTGCTCTTTGTGGCCTCTATTGAAAGACGGGGGCCCGGTTTAGATGTAACATAGAAGGTAGGATACAAATTGATTTAGTTTACTAGCTTTTAAACGAGCCTGATAATTTTAGAGGGATATTTTATTTTCTTATTTGAGGAGCTCGTGGCTAAATAATAACAGCCGCTCGGGTTGATCGTTAGGTTAAGCCCATGCTTGCCTAGGTTGGTCTGTGGATGGGTGACCACCCAATACATACCGAGTTTCCTCCGTGCCTCGGAAAGCACGTTAAGCCGTTGGTCCCGGCTGTCATTTGTAGATCTTTGACAGTCGTTAGGTAGTCAGAGGCCCAAAAAGTCTGACATCCAGTCTTACCAAGGGGTATCGTATTTCCCGGTACTAACTGGGTTGTGGAGGTCAGATAGGCAGTCGCTCCATGTAAAATACTGGTATTCAGCTGCATCCGGTAAAACTGGAAGCCGACCCCAACATAGTTGGGAAAAGGCTAGGCAGATGATGATGATGATGATGATTTTATTTTCTTATTTGATTTTTCGTATTTTTGAGGAGCTCGTTGCTAAATAATAACAGCCGCTTGGGTCGATCTTTAGGATAAGCCGTGCTTGCCTAGGTTGGTCTGTGGATGAGTGACCACCCATTACATACCGAGTTTCCTCCGTGCCTCGAAAAGCACGTTAAGCTGGTGGTCCCGGCTGTCATTTGTAGATCTTTGACAGTCGTTACAAGTAGTCAGTGGCCCAAAAAGTCTGACAACCAGTCTTACCAAGGGGTTTCGTATTACCCAGTACTAACTGGGTTGTGGAAATCAGATAGGCAGTCGCTCTATGTAAAATACTGGTATTCAGCTGCATTCGGTTAGACTGGAAGGTGACCCCAATAAAACTTGGGAAAAGGCTAGGCAGATGATGGTTTTTAGGGTTCCGTACCCAAAGGGTAAAAACGGAACCCTATTACTAAGACTTCGCTGTCTGTCCGTCTGTCCGTCTGTCTGTCACCAGGCTGTATCTCATGAACCGTAATAGCTAGACAGTTGAAATTTTCACAGATGATGTATTTCTGGTGCCGCTATAACAACAAATACTAAAAACCGAATAAAATTAATATTTAAGGGGGGCTCCCATACAACAAACGTGATTTTTTTTATAATAATTGGTACGGAACCCTTCGTGCGCGAGTCCGACTCGCATTTGGCCGGTTTTTTTGTATTTCTAGCTTTATCTCAACGACTGCGCAGCCTTTCCCAACTATGTTGGGCCCGGCTTGCAGTCTAACCAACAGATACCATAACATAATAACATAACATAACATAACATCACGCCTGTAATCCCCAATGGATAAGGCAGAGGTGTACCTAATAGTACACCCACATTTCGCCCCAGTTATGTTTTAAGTCCGTTAAGATATGTAATCATAACGAGCATATATACTAATTTTAATTTTTAATTTTAATCTCTCAGCTAACTCTTATTTTTGTGAATGCTGGTTAACCTGTAATTGGCGACTGTGTAAGTCCAAGACTGTAAAACCTATGTATACCTAAATGTTATACACAGAAGCTGTTGGTGAACCTGTACTAATCTATCTATTCTATACATATAATAAATCTGTAGAAAAATAGTTTTTGTAACTGATAACCAACAGAATTCATTTCCAGCATTTTTGGATTTTTTGTCTGTTTGTCTGTTTATCTGTTTGTCTGTTTGTCTGTTTCGATGATCAAGCATCACGTAAAATATACAAAACCAATACAGATAACTTTTATACATAAAAATTGTGCGTATCTTCAGGTTTGTTTCATTGTAATCGGTTAATTATATCAGAAGATATACGAATTTAAAGTGTTCAAGAAGAAATAATCATCAAATGTAAGATGCAGCGACATCTATTGTGCTAGAATGGTACTAATGACTAAAAATGTGCTCACCAGATAACTTTTAAATTGACTGACCAGCTTTATAGTCATCATCATCATCATCAGCCTATTAATGTTCCCACTGCTGGGACACAGGCCTCCTCTCTGTGAGAGGGAATGGGCTATAATCCACCACGCGGGCCCAGTGTGGATTGATGTTTTCCTTGACCGTTTTGAGAGCAGCGGTGATGAAATAAATTACACTATTTATTTTTATTTTTTTCGGTTGGGAAATCATCAAATGAGTAGTCATTTGATGAAGTCTGGCACCCCTCCTGCTCCGCCCAGAGCGGGAGTAGTCCCGCTCTGGGCGGAGCAGGAGGGGTGCCAGACTTTTACTGACTAAAACCCATCCATGTTCCTTCATCGCCCTTTGTGTTTCGGGGCCACGGTATCTCTTTCGAACAGTTCCGCAACCCCGGCAGGCATCGGCCCTTGCGGACCCCTTCCTATTGCTGACTCTCTTTGAGGCGCGCATGGAACACGAACGCGCCGTCGACACGGCCTGTCGTCATGTGACGAACGGACGGCGAGCTAGCCCATAGCCCACCGTCCACAGGCCCGCGCCTACGGGGTTGTCTCCCGCGGCGGCCGGGACGCTGAGAGGTTCTCTCTCTCTCCCGTTCCGCCACCTCCTTCTCCAGCATTACTGCTTCGCAGAAGGAGGTGACGGCGTCCCATTCCCATTGGCTTGAACCAGGGCCGGACGCGAAAGGTCGCCGCCGCCAATCGCCGCTTCGAGGACACGGGCGGCGGTGCTCCGCCCACGCGGGGCACACCTCTACCATGTGCTCCATCGTGTCCTCCGGTCGATCCTCGCAGTGAAAACACCCGGACGTGTCCTCCCGCCCGATTCGGTGCAGGAACCTCTCGAAACAACCGTGTCCGGTGAGGACCTGCGTCAGGCGGAAGGTGAGGACGCCGTGGCGTCTCTCAAGCCACTCCTCAAATAAGGGACTTATCGCCACTACTGTGGCATGCCCTGCATGGGGTTGCGACAGTCGCTCTCTCCATGTCTCTATGTAGCCTGCCTGGGTTCGAACCCACGACTTACTGTTCGTAAGTCGGGGCCCAAAATGACCCATTATATACGATGTAGTTTTACTACCGAGCTTTAGCGACAACTCACGCAGTAGCGTGATAATGTAAATTTAGTAACTAATAGGAGCGAAGCATCAATAATAAATGTTGCAAAAACGGGAATAATATATTTCTTTTGAGAACTTCCGTTGCGAGCGCTGCATAAACGGTTAAAGTTACGCAACAATCATGTATTAGGGAATTGTTCCTCTTAAAAAGTTCAACATAAAATCCGCAATAGCATAATAATGTCTATACTTATTTTAAGGACTCACATTCTCTCTGATCCTCTCTCTCTCTCATGTGACGCAGACGAAGTTGCGCGGGTCAGCTAGTAAATAAATAAATATTGCCATAAACCGGTCACAAATCCAGATTCCTTGGCTGCTACTGAGAAATTCCTGATGGAAAAACACGAAAACACTTTGCCCGACCTAGAAATCGAACCTAGGAGCTCATGCTCAGTAGTTGCACTTGCAGCTACTATACCAACGAGGTAGTCCACACATTACAACATCTTAACATCATCATCTGCCTAGCCAATTCCCAACTATGTTGGAGTCGGCTTCCAGTTTAACCGGATGCAGCTGAATACCAGTATTTTAAATGGAACGACTGCCTATCTGACCTCCACAACGCAGTTAGTACTGGATAATACGATACCCCTTGGTAAGACTAGTTGTCAGACTTTTTGGGCCACTGACTACCTGTAACGACTGTCAAAGATCACAAATGACAGCCGGGACCAACAGCTTAACGTGCTTTCCGAGGCACGGAGGAAACTCGGTATGTAATAGGTGATCACCCATCCACAGACCAACCTAGGCAAGCACGGCTTAACCTATAGATCGACCCGAGCGGCTATTATTATTTAACCACGAGCTCCTCCAAGACAACATCGTTGACAGAGATATTGAGAGAGAGAGCATTGTCGACGCGCGCTAACGTGTTGGTGCACAGGTTCGCAAAGTGTACAGCACAGGTTAAGGTAACTTTGTTCAGAGCATACTGTCAAAGCTTTTACACCAGCGCCCTATGGACCAACTATACGCAGCGGGCCTACAACGCTCTTCGAGTGCAGTACAACAACGCCTTTAGGATCCTGGTGCGGCTGCCTCGGTTTTGTAGCGCCTCGGGCATGTTTGCCGACGCGAGGGTGGATGACTTTTACGCTATAATGCGCAAAAAGTCAGCCTCACTAATTCGCCGAATTCGAGGAAGTGGCAACGGAATTCTAAGGATGATTGCAGAGTGACCTGAATCTGCAGTTGTAGGAAGGCTTATCAGGCTGCATGTTGTCTAAGCAATTTTTCTGACTAACATAGTTTTAAGATAATGTTACTAACAAATTATGGACATTTTATTAGTCTGAATTAAATGTATTTTATTTTATTTATTTATTAACATTACTTACTAGCATTACATTACTAGCATGGTAGTGACAACAGCATTTTGAAGATGATTGTTGCTAGACCAGACTGCCCCTTCCAGAGACACTGGGTGGGGACTGTCTTAGGTCTAACTAAATAAATAATTAAGTTGTAAACACTAACAATACTAATCTAATTACATAAGCACCATTGTTACTAACACTAAAATACTAACAAAATTATGGACTGTAGTCTGAAAATAAATGTTAATTTATTTTATTTTTTATTACTTACCAAACTACACAATCTGGTAGAACTATAAATGTTCATCTGATAATGTTGGTACGTTATCAATGCTCTGCCATTTGCGCGGAATGTAGCATCTTGATAGACACAAACTTGTGGGTAGTTTGGACATACAATAGATAAATACAGAAGGTCAGCTGATCCCAAACAAATGACAGTCACTCGCTGTATTTGAATCGTATAATATTGGGTGCAAAAGTAGGGTCTAACGAAGCTGAAAATCACTTGTTCTCCACGTCATTGCGTTATTTTTTTGTTGTAGATCTAGAGTTCTAGACCATATCTGGGAACCTTCTAGTTACGGAAATAAAGTTCCAAATTTTTCATAAGTTATTTTTGAATGCAAGTTTTTAATATTATAACTTAATTTAAATACATCCACGACCGGTAATATGCAATAAAAATAAATCTACATTAATATTATGAAGACGAAAGATTTGTATTTTTGTGTGTGTGTATGTTTGTAATAAATAAACTCAAAAACTACTGCGCCGATTTCAAAAATTCTTTCACCATTAGAAAGCTACCCTGAGTAACATAGGCTATATTTTATCCCCGTACTCCCACGGGAACGGGAACTACGCGGGTGAAACCACGTGACGTCCGCTAGTAAATAATAAATATCGCTGGACATTAACACACGCACATCATAACACACAGCGCCATCTAGCGCCACACTAAGCAACTATGCCTCCATCAGAACCATATTTTAAGTGCGTTACATTGATCCCTACCGAAAAACGTGATTTTTCACTCTAAAAAAAGTCGTTCCTTACTTACCAATATTTTTTTCGTAGAGTTTGTTAGTACTTACATTTGATGTACAGAATGCTTGGTTGACAGCTTCGTGAAGAGTCCATTATAATAATAATAAATAATAAAAAGTATTTATTTCCCAAAAATTTTCATTAACACCTTGTATGTTTTCTCTCGTTGTATACTTGTTTGGAGCTTGTCTAGGCTTTTTGCCTGGATTGTGTGTGCTAAGGTATGTGTGAGGAGCTGAAATAGGAACTCGAATTGACTATTATACTTTTTAATTTACTTTTACAATGAGTACACGTATGTAGATTATAAGGTTACAAATTTACAAGTTTTTTGAAGTCCAACGTCGCTCGCGACCCGCGCGCAAGCTTTTATACCCTCAGCGGCGTGGAGTAGGGACACCGGCCTGGTCCCCCCGCACCCCGCGGGGGTGGGCTTTAACAGAGCTGATCTTCTGTATCAGTTTTGTAGTTTGTGATTAGTTCCGGACAGTTAGTTTCAAACGTGGTGTGATTTTGAACACGATAATCTTGAGGTGGGTTTCTGTCTATTAAACTATTAGAAGTTGATTTTATGATCTTGTTCGTTAGACACCTTGATTATTGAAACTTAAAGCTATCACAGTTTAGCTATACAGTTATTATGACTTTAAATGGTTGGTTTACTTTATACGTTTATATATTATAACTTGAGATATAAATACAAGATTAGAAGGCATCTAAATTTATCTAGGTACTGGATCCCACTTGGCCTGCAGGTGACGGATTTGGGGAGTTTGTAACCTGATCAAACACAAGCCTAGGATAAACAATCGCCAAAAAATTCCGTCCTTCATCACTTCCTAGTATTGTCGCCGCGGAGAATATAGACTAATTAACATCTAGAAACCTTTCATGTAACAATTACAAAACTTAACACCTTTAGTTATTAACAGAACTCAACTAATAACTTCTAGGTAACCGAGTATTCAAATTCAACACAGCCAGATTTCTAGCCACTAAAGTTAAGAGGCTGACAACACCTAATTTGTTGAAATTGATGTTATTTAAGCAGTTTTTTAAGAAAAACCATTTGTTCTAGCACATCAAATAAAATGTATATTAATATTCATCATATTTTAAAGACCGTGGACGGACTCGATACATAATTTGACGAAATCGGCTCGATAGAAAATAATTGCAAAAATTGATCTTAAAATCGTCAATAACGGTTCTATGTTTTTATTTTTTTGATGTAGGGGTCTGCAGTTAAAAACATAAAGTCAACATATTCATACCTAAACCGCTAACGAGTCATATTTCAAAAATAATCCACACTTTTTTTTATTTCAATATTTATTCATAATTTTCTTCTAAAAACTGGCCGCCCAGTGATTGTGACGTCTCGTTTACTCCCATGCAAATAGACAGTGTGCGCGATTTTGGTGTTGACAGCGCCTTAACTCTTAACTCCTGCATCGTAAATTATATTAACTTCGAGATAATTGTGTTTGAACTTAACCTTATAATACATAATTGCTTATTTTTTTATGACACCCTGTGGCACCAAGTCCCGCCCAGCTGCGTCGTTGGTTTAGTTTCACAAGCGCGAGGTGCTGATTTCGATTCCCATTTCGGTTGAGGAAAATAAGCTAGTCCCCATTAATGAATATGCATGTAATTTTTTCTTTACTTAAATCAACAAAATACAGTATTATCAACCTAAAAGGATACTCCAATCACTAGTTTTTAAGAAAAACTTGACAAATATTTTTTTCATTTTTATCAACCCAAGAAAGGTATTAAAAGTTAACCTCAACTACTGCTTGTCGCTCAAAAATAATATTAAACTCCTGCAATTTTCTATGACAATTCAAACGTCCGGGACTGTCGCGGCCATGATGTAACGTCATATACCCCAATCTGCCTTGTTTACATCTATTACAATTATTTGAGCTATTCAAGCAAAAATTGCGATAAGTAACGATATTATAATAAAATCTTAGTGAAACTTTACCTACTTTTCAAATGAAAGTTTTTTTTTGACACAAACTTTGACGACACTACCCGCGTTATCAAGGACGTCACATTTTGAGAGTGCGTCCCGTTTCACCAAAAACACGCTACATAAAACGATAATTCGTAAAACAAATGATGTTTTAGAAACGTAAACAAGTGTACCACAATGTTTTTATGCGAATTATGTGATAGGCAGCGTAGGAGTAAATAGAGAAAACCCAAAATTTCCACTAATTGAATTTAATAAAAGTAATTACAATTAATTCTTAATATTAGATAAGTAGATACTAAAAGGTTGTCCTAACGACCGATGTATGTGACGAAAGGCCCCGCGCCGAGTCTGCTGTTTAGTTTTATTGGATGCATCGAGTTGGGTTGCGCAATCCATTCACAGTAACTCAATGTATGGTGATGACGTATCTGGGAGGCACTCACAGATATAACACCTCCCCCCTTAGATGAGCAACTATTTGCCAATTTCTACGGCAAAAGTTGCGGCTTTCTTGTCCCGCTGCGACAACTCGATGGCTTCTTTATTCGATTCAATTTTAATTAGTTTTGTTCGATGATGACGAATAAAGTAGATGGTAAAAAGTGCACCTGCACTTAACAATGCAAGTACAATCGCATACAATGGTATTGTTGTGTGGTAGAGACTCGTGGAATCCGCAGTATCGATTTCGACAGACGTTTCCATCGTAATTTGTTTCTGTATTTTGTGCAATGTACCGAGATCCATTGAATTCAGGTGGTAATTTGGTTGAATCTTCCGAGAATCATTAGTCATCCGTGGGAGCGCTGAGATTTCAATTGAAATTCCGTTGACTTTGTCATCGATGTTGGCCAATGTGAATTTCGGAGTTTTCATTTTGCAAGACTTCGGAATTGTAGCCAGAAAACTTCCTTCCAGAATTTGATGTTTTTCAGGGCCGCAGTAAAGTTGAACTTTGGTGGGCTTCGGGAACGAAACTATGTAGTGCTTGCTATCTAGCTCCAGCAGGGCTTTCTTGGCCAGAGAGATAGGCGTGATTTGACA
The DNA here is from genome assembly GCA_905147715.2 of Xestia xanthographa. NCBI lineage: Eukaryota > Metazoa > Arthropoda > Insecta > Lepidoptera > Noctuidae > Xestia > Xestia xanthographa. The sequence continues at coordinate 30,759,433 of LR990644.1, forward strand.
CGTTTCATCTATCTCCTGGGAATGTATCAGTTTTTCTATGCAATCCTGACCGGAGCGAATTTGGTGACTTGTTTTTTGCTCGCAGATATGCCAGTTATCTACCTTCGGGCATTCAGCCTCCATGTACACATATTCCTTTAAATTGATCGCTACATATAATAATAATAATAATAATAAATCATTTATTTCAGATTCATCCTAAGATTACATCCATATTTGTTAGTAAAATTGCGAGCTTAAAAACTAGTGTTAGTAATAACTATTGTATTTAATAATAATACTAAAGTGGCAGGTCCGGGTGGACTTTCCGATAGTGGCGGCACATCACTAAACGACTGCATGCAGACGTATCCAGCGCGCCAGTATCGGAGAGTCCCACCGGTCCGCCAGCGCGCGCAGGATGGTGTTGGGACTGTCGCGCGTGCGGCGCATGATAGATGCGCACCGTTTGCGCGTGATGGCCGCAAAGCCGTCTGTGTCAGCCGCCGCGAACATCGCGGAGGCGCTGCAGTGGCGCGGCAGCCCCATCAGCACCCGGAACGCGTTATTGTATTGAATGCGCAGATCGCTGTATGTCCGCTGTGTATAGTTAACCCACAGGCTGCAGGTGTAAAAGGACTGACAGTACGCTTTAAAAAGCGCAACTTTGACAGTCCCCGTACACCGTGAAAACCTGCGAGCCAACATGTTGCATCGGACAGACAGCGCTCTGCGCTCCCTTTCGATATCCACACTGTCCTTAAGGTCCTCGGTGACCCAGTGGCCCAAATACTTAAATTGCTCGACTTTGTTTAGAGCTGTACCACTTAGAGTGAAATTCGGAACAAATGTGTATCGCCTGTTGTCCGGCCTAAAAATCATTATTTCACTCTTTTTCGCGTTGTATTTGAGCCCATGGGCCACCGCGTAGGACTCACAAATTTTCAAGAGCCCTCGCAAGGCACCAATCGACGGGCTCAGCAGCACCATATCGTCTGCGTAGCTGATGTTATTCACGCACACTCCATCTATATGACACCCTATGCCGGTGCTGCTGAGCTCATCGATCAGTCGGTTGACGTACAGGCTGAAGAGCTTGGGAGAGGTCAGCCCCCCCTGCCTCACCCCGCATTCCAGCCCATACTCCCGCGAAAGAGAGCCTGCCCATCTTACAAAATTCTTCTGATTGTTATACCAATGCATAAATAACAGTAAAATTTCCCTAGGTAGACAAGTTTCATCCCTTAATTTACCCCATAAAATATCATACGATACAAGATCGAACGCTTTCGATAAATCGAGGTAGCATGCATAGACTGGAGACACACATACATACAGACGTATGGATAGGAAGGCAGGATAACGTCAAAGTTTTTATTAGGAACAGGACAAAGTTTAAATAGTTCAAAGGTACTGGGAAGAGTGATAGGGAATTGAAGGACAACCACGATTTTCTTATCGACATAATATGAATCTAAACTAATTATGTCATAGTAATATCTAATGTCTAAGTCTATGATCTGATCGGTGCTATATAAATGCTGTAATTTACTTATCATAGTTCTTAATTCCCTAACAGATAGAATAGAATGGTGCAAGGATACCGTGCGACTAAAAGCTAATATATTTTCTAGCCTACTTATTTCACCGGATAACTCTTGTACGTTATCGTTAAGTATAACGAAGAGTTGCGCAAGGTGAGCATATCTTAAAGTACGATCGCTCTCTGACGTAGTCATATTGATGACGTACGAAAGGGCTTTATCTAATTTGAGCTGATTTATTGTCAAATTATTCAGTACGTGAGTTTGTTGTAAGGAAAATTCTTTAAATAATGAAATATGTTGATTAATTTTGTTGGAAATGAGTTTATCATTTCGTTTTAGAATTTTCATAGCATTTTCGAACCTTATAGCATCATCATGATCCATATTTCCAGAAATTGATTTTATCAAAGTGCCCAATGGGTTTATCAAGCCACGTTTGACTCTACTAGGTTGCAGCGTTTCTAATTGTAAAAGGATTTTATTTAATTTAATATGTAAGTACTTAATTTGTGCATTGAACATGAGCAAACTATTATTACTTAATTTGTCCGTAGTGTCACGTAATTGTCGTTGTAAGTCATATATCTGTCGTTCTATCTGAATTAAGTTTATGTCCTGTAAGAACGTATGATGATGGGATACGATTTTTGTGTCTCCTAGATTATAAGGTAAAAGTCCCGGTCCGTCGTCTAAGCTGTCAAGTTGGATCTCTTGAGCTCGGCCCAGGCTCATTATCGTCAGTACTAGGTACCTGTAACAATCGAGAGTCTTTATTCTTTTTAGGTCGTTTCAGTCTACTTTTAGCTACCGGTCCTCGTTTCCTTGAAGTGTAAATATGAATAGGTAAGTTAGCAATAACCTTGTCTTGAGTAAATCGAGGGGCAAGTTTTTGCCGGGCTGCAGTAGGGTTCCGTATGTATATCTCCTGGCTTTCTGAGTACTCAATTTCAGGTTCCCTATCGCTGTTACGTTGCGTCATCGATGCGTTGCGTTCGCCAAGCGATGATTCATGGACAAGGCTATATACCGTTTCCATTCGACTACGGTGATTCTGTATGTACTGTTGTAGTAATCTTTCCGACAGATTTAAATCCGTGGGGTCCCGTGGGTCGAAATGTCCAGTGATAAGGTCAAACGGCCTACATTTAGTCAGACTATGAATGGAACTATTGTATGCTAAAAGGGCGTAAGGGACTAAAGTGAAAGCACATTCATTTTTGTGTTTCAGCTTTAATATGCGTAAATGTTCAAGAAGAGTGCTATGGAAGCGCTCTATCATCCCATTTTCATTCGGGGTATGAGCGGCAGTGGTATGATGTTGTACTTTGTGCAGTCGTAAAAATTCACTAACTACCTGATTTGTGAATTCGGTTCCCTGGTCACTTATTAATCTCATTGGGTAACCATGGTGCGTACTAAAAATTAAAAGTGATTTTATTATATTAGGGGCTGTACAGTCTGCCATACGGTAAGCCTGAGCATATTTACTAAAAGAATCGATTATAGTTAAATATTTTTCTTGTTCGATAGTTAAAACATCGACATGTGCAGTTTCAAAGGGCTTACTAGGCGGTGGAACGATTCTAAACTCTTGGCGAATCGGGTTACGGTCGTATTTTGCACAGTTACATACCCTGCATTCATTAATGTATTTAGCTATGTCAGTTTTCATTTTAGGCCAGAAAAATTGAGATGATAAGGCTAGGCAGGTCTCATTTATGCCACGATGATTTGTCTTTCCCTCATGATACTTGCGAATAGCATCCTGTTGACTTAAATATTCGGATATATTAGTAATTTGGCATTTAACTAGAATCAACTTCATAGATGAGTTTTTAAAATTTCTTTGAATTACAGGAACTATTTCAAGCATTTTCTCTATTGGTTGGACTAAGATAGCTGTACGGAATTTGGGATCTACGCGTTTTTTTATTAGGTCTACAATGTCTTTATCAAAATGGGATTCTCGTACATTCGTCACAACTTGCAGGTAAGTATCAAAAGGTTTTTTAATAATAGACTTAGATGTAGGTGAGTCACTAACTATATTAATTATAATTTGTCTACGATATTTATTTAGGGGGTCTTCACTAATGGGGATTTCGAGAACTGGGCTTTCTACGCTAGTGTGAGCGGTCTCACCGTCTGACATGTCTTGAATTTCAGGTGCTGTAAGAGTTGAAGAACTATGGTTATCTTGGACCACTGAAGAATTATTATCCAATGACATAGCTTCAGGTGCTGAAATCGTTGATGACGTACTTTGGTGACGTCGTGGTGCTTGTGACGTATTGACTATCATTGATATAGTTTCATCATTATGAATTTCAATACGTGACAAAGCGTCGGCGTTTGTATTACATTTACCCTTTTTATAAATTACATTAAAATCGAATTCGGATAATTTTAGTCTCCACCTAGTTAGACGCGAATTAGGCTCTTTTAAATTCATTAGCCATTGCAACGGTTTATGGTCGGTGACTACTTTAAATTTGCGCCCAAATAAATATGGCCTAAAGTACTTTGTTGCCCAGACGATCGCAAGGAGTTCCTTTTCAATCGTTGAATAATTTGTTTCGCTATCGTTTAGTGTTCTAGATGCATAAGCTATGGGCCTATCAGCTCCTATTGGGCCTTGGGATAGTACAGCGCCCAGTGCGAATTTGGATGCATCAGTAGTGAGAATGAATTCCTTTGAGAAGTCTGGATACTGTAATACCGGGTCATTAGTCAGAAGAGTCTTACAGTGTTCAAATTTTTTTATGTAATCAGGTGTAATATTAATTTTAGCTCCCTTTTTCAGACATGTGGTAAGAAATTTTGTAACACGAGCGAAATCGGGAATAAATCTACGGTAATAACCGATAAGGCCTAGAAAAGATTTAATTTGTTTCGGAGTTTTTGGGATAGGATAATTTTCAATTGCCGAAGTTTTGTCGGGATTCGGTCTGACACCTTCAGGGGTAATAACATGCCCTAGATATGGTGTTTCACGTTTTAGGAACTCGGACTTATCCATCTGGATCTTAAAATTGGATTCCCTAAGACGCTGAAATACTTTACCTAAGTTATCTATGATTTCCTGTAAAGAAGTACCAAACACTAGGATATCATCTAGATAGACAACACAAATTTTATTCAGAAGACCTTGAAGTACATTATCCATTACTCTCTGAAAGGTGGCTGGCGAATTTTTCAAGCCCATGGGCATTCGCAGGAATTCGTAATGTCCATGCTCTACATTGAATGCCGTTTTATGAATATCTTTAGGATCTAATTCTACCTGGTAAAACCCATTAGTTAAATCAAGAGTTACAAAGTATTGACACTTCCCTAGCTTATCTAATATATCAGTGACATTTGGGATGGGATATTTATCATCAATTGTCTTCTCGTTCAGCTTACGGAAGTCAATGACTATGCGCCACTTGGTTTTGCCAGACGCGTCACTCTTCTTTGGTACTACCCATATAGGTGCGCTCCATGCGGAGGTAGAAGGCCTAATTATCCCTTGATCTAGCATTTTACTGATTTGAGTTTGTACCTCATCCTTATGAATATATGGATACCTATAAGTTTTATTATAGACAGGTAATTCGTCTGTGGTGTTAATGCTATGCTTAATTTGGTTTGTGAACGTTAAAGGTTCATCTTCAATATAGAATACGTCTGAGTATTCTCTGCAGAGGTTACTTAAATTGATTGTCTCCTCTGGATTTAAATGGTCTATGCGCAATCGCGATAACACCTGCTCGGCTCGACGAGTATTGTTATTGTAAGTATCCAATGTCACTGCACGTACAGTTTGTTCGCTAAATACATGTGCGACGATTGGTTCTGACAAAGATAAAATTACATCATTATTCGTAGGGTTAGATATTTCTAAAAAAGCTCGATTATTTTTTGCTGTAGTTACACATTCAGTTATGTTACAACTCTGTATACTTTGCTGATCTATGTGTATATCTCCTTGGCCAATATTAATAGGCAAATTTAATATTTTAGAAGATTGTGCCGGAATAATGTTCTCATACAAATTTACACTTTGGGAGATATACATATGTATAGGGTTGCTAGAAAATTCAGTTTTAAGTACGCGAGAACTTAAGTCAATTTTCGCTAAGAACCGTTCAAGAAGATCGCACCCTATTAGTCCGTCAAAGTAATCGTGGAATCTGTATATGTTCAATTTGATTGGATTATTGTCTTTAAATTCTTCGAAACAGGGTATAGTGATTGAGTAATAATTCATGGTAGATGCATGCACGTTAGCGACTATAAATGGTTCATAGTTAAGTTCATAGTCAGGATAGTACCTTGCCACAGTTTCAGGACTTATGAACGACTGGTTAGCTCCCGTATCAATTAAAAATTTTAAAGGTGGAAAGTCGGGCCTAACATTTAATTTTAAAAAAGGCAATTGTCTTTTCCCCTGTATATTAATTTCTAATCGGGGGCATTTTTCGGGGCTTCCTTTGGAAAATTTGACGACTTTGGATTTTCGGGTGGAACTGTGGGTATGGGTTCACCTATGGAGACGTCCTGTGTCAGTGTCAAGTGAGTAGTCGGGTCACAAGCTGGGACACAGTCTGGGACATAGTCATAGTCACAGTAGTAAAAGTCCTCTGGGACATAATAGTCAAAGTCGGGTTCTTGTACAAAAAATTCGTTCACGTTTGCTTCTCGTGTTCTAAAGTAATTACTAGGGGGTGGATTACCGTAGTTACGCCAATCATGCATATTGGTCGGTGGCAGAACACGTGCGATGGGGTGACTAACACCGCTCATTGGTCGAGGCTGGTTGTTCGGTGCCTGCTGAGACGTTGGGGGTCTAGGGTTGACTCTAAAACCGGTGGACATATTGGATCGCGGTAAAGCTTTGAACATTTGTTGGGTTCTAGAGGGTCCCTGATAAAATGGTCTTGGCTGCTGTGGAATAAAGCGATTTGGATCAAAATTTCGAGGCATCAAATTTCTATTCATCTGAGGATACTGAGTTAGCACATTTGGAAATATTGGAAGTAACCTTTTACTTGAAGGTATAATTTTTTGTTGGAGGTAAACAACATTCATCTCCTCTTGGGCATATTCTAATGCTTTCTCTAGGGAAGGTGGCCTCATGCATCGAATCCTAGATCCTAGAGGTTCCGCTAAGCCTCGTAGATACGTCTGCAAAGCTAGTTTTTTATACAAAGTTCTTTTTGCTTCGACGGTGGTAGCGACAGCATCGTGTATTTCTACGTATGTCATGATGGTGCTTAAAAGGTTTAAAACGCGCTCATAGAATACTTGAGGCGTATCTGATCCTTGAGATAGTAACGATAGATCATTGTATAACGCAGACTCATCTCTATGGTCTGAAAAATTATGAATTAACGTATTCCTAACACCATTCCAATCCCGGGGAACACCATTTGTTACTAATGTTCTAGCGGCGTTCCCAGTGATTTTATTTAATATACCATTTAATAATGCTAAGTTGGTTAGTTCATGACCAGGTGCTGGATTAATATAGCTCGCAACAAGCTGGTCACATAGTGATAAAAATCTAATTAGAGTATTGCTATTACCGTCAAATTCCGGTACAAGTCTTAATGCTTTAACAATTTTATCTATCATATCATCTTGATTTGCCATGGTTATTTCTAAGCTATCTAACTCTAAATTTCGGGTAGCGTCCCTCAGCGCGATGCGAGAGGACGACCGGTTGCCTAGGGGTTCGATACCCCTAATAGATCGCGATGATCGTGGGTGAAAAATTTTGTAGGAAAATAGCGACCGACTGTAAGGAATTTGTGCAACTCACATAAAGTACATATCGGCGGCTCGCGTAGTATCGATGTCTGGATACGGTCTACAGGATCTCCGACGGCTGCTTCTGGTTCTTCTGGATTGTCGACGACGCACGTTGAAACGTGAACAGCACGCACAAATGTCCAGATGTCCAGCTCGATCGTGGAATTATAGTCTTTGATTTGCACGCACTGACTCGACAATCCTACCGGCTGCGCCAATTATGTGATAGGCAGCGTAGGAGTAAATAGAGAAAACCCAAAATTTCCACTAATTGAATTTAATAAAAGTAATTACAATTAATTCTTAATATTAGATAAGTAGATACTAAAAGGTTGTCCTAACGACCGATGTATGTGACGAAAGGCCCCGCGCCGAGTCTGCTGTTTAGTTTTATTGGATGCATCGAGTTGGGTTGCGCAATCCATTCACAGTAACTCAATGTATGGTGATGACGTATCTGGGAGGCACTCACAGATATAACATGCGCCAATACAAGGCATTTTTAATAAATAAAAAGAGTTTTGTATTTCATGCATATTCCCTATTTCGTGGGACTTAAACATAGCTGGCAAAATGTAGGTGTACTAAACACACACCTCTGCCACACCCTTCGAAGATTACACGCGTCATTAAATATAATATGTTAACATTAGAATCTAGACGAAAGTTTTTAGAAGCCAACGTACTACATGGTATTGTTCATAATCACCTCGATTCTATTGATCTCACGAGTAAGTTATGCTATGTGGTCCCCCGCACTGTAAATAAGCGTAGTGTCCGTGCAGGTACATTGTTCGCTGTAAGTACCTGTCGGACTAATTCAGGATTGCGTTGTCCTATTCGTCGTATGGTGGAATCTTATAATAGCAACTTCATTGATATTGATATTTTTGTATGTTCCAAATCGAAATTTAAGTCCAATGTGTTTAAAATGTTATCCAATTATAATAAGAAATAGTGTGAATCCCTTATTATTATTAATTTAATTTATTTGAACCGTTTTAATTATTTTCATTAATGAATTGTATGAATTTATAATTGCATTGTATTGTCATTTTCCTTATTTTACATAATTTCAATTATTCTTATTTGTGATAATAACGAATAATCCCAATTTTTTTTTTTCTCAATTATTATGTTTCTTCTTAAATAACTTAATAATGGTATTGTGTTTATCTTAATAATCTATGCTCTTTTTTTCTATTCTTAAAATTATAATAATATCTGAGTAATGCTAAATCTAGTAGCACTTTTTACCTTATCTTAATTTTGTTAACATGCGGATAATGTAGTGGGCTGCAATATTGTTAATACCTCATAATTATGTATATTACTGTTATTTGTAAACATTAATATTGTAGCTGTTTATTGTCCCATAATAAATAAAATAAAATAAAATTATGAGAACTTGACAGAAAGTTAATGTACCACCTTACTCACGCCTAGAATCTTGATTCATTTAAACAAAATGAAAACACCCATTAGTTAACATAACTGAACAGAATTACCTTCTGGGTAACCTGTGGAGTGGGCTACAAGTTTTAAGTACTACTGGTTATTAAAATTCAACACAGCCAGGTGTCTAGCCAGGAAACTTAACTCATGCTTCGTAAATTATATTAACTTTGAAATAATTGTGTTTCAACTTAACTGCATAATACTTTGTTGGTTAATTTCGGACTACAACTAAAGTTTAACTGGTTTTTAGTTTGAGGTTAGTTTTTAGGGTTCCGTACCCAAAGGGTAAAAACGGAACCCTATTACTAAGACTTCACTGTCTGTCCGTCTGTCTGTCACCAGGCTGTATCTCATGAACCGTGACAGCTAGACAGTTGAAATTTTCACAGATGATGTATTTCTGTTGCCGCTATAACAACAAATACTAAAAACAGAATATAATTAATATTTAAGGGGGGCTCCCATACAACAAACGTGATTTTTTTGCCGTTTTGTCTAATGTATAGGTACGGAACCCTTCGTGCGTGAGTCCGACTCGCACTTGGCCGGTTTTTAGTCTTTACAGGGTTATTCTTGAGATGAGGTTCAGTTTAAAGTCAATGATCTCTCAATTCATTACACGCAGACTATAGTGCTTTTTAGGGTCCCGAACCTCAGTCGGCAAAAACAGAACCCTACGTGTGTCCGACTGTCAAGACTCTTCTTCTGTATTCCGAGTTATTCGCTATCCTTGAAGCTATATCATACCTAGAATCGATAAATTTACAGGATTCCGTAATATATTCTGACTGTAAGCGCACTCCAACATTTAGTGAAGTGTTAAAGTAAGTATAGTGGTTTTCCGGTGGCATACCAAATAATAGATCATATTAGTAGACTAAATAAACATAAAAATATTGTTTTACAATGGTTGCCATATGCCGCATTGGCGAAAAAGAAAAAGTACATCATTTTGCCAAAGAAACGTTCTTTGTGGGGGTGCCGTTGGCATATAAACCTTACTGGACTGAGATTTTAGGTGAAGTTAATTGAAATGTTTCGATATTTGGAAAGAATATTTTGACGAGAAGTCATTGACGAAAGGTATTTGGTATCGCCCGATGCAGCCGACTATCCATAACTACTCTTGGTTTGATAATGCCGATATGAGTAGGCAGGAAATCGTGACAAGCTTGAGGCTTCGCTCCGGACACATCCCATTGAATAGTTTTGCTGCAGTGATGGGCAAAGTTACGTCTCCAAACTGCACAGAATGCGATAAGGTCGAAGATGTTACCCATATTATAGTGGAGTGTGTCCGGAATGAGACCGAAAGAAATTTGATCCAAAACCAATATAATATAAATATTCACGAGTTAGGAGCATGCAACATGATTCTAGCCTTTCCAGCTTCTAAAACTGCTACAATAATATATAAATTAGTTAACTTAGGAATTAAGCGTAGACTGTAAGTTTTGCATGTACAGTGTTCCTATGAGGGTGACATGTTCGCTATGTGAACAAACCCTCCCTAATAAATAAAGATTAAAGAAGACTCTTCTTCACAGAAACGCGTGAAGGTATTAAGCTAAAATATATTTCAAATACACAAGTTTCTAGTAGTAGTAGTTTTTTTAGAGCAGTGAAAAGATCAAGTCAACGTCATCAAAACATATGACCGTTTATGTCGCATATTTTGCGATTTCACAAGGGAATCAAAACGTATAAGGTAACTTCTCGTTGACCTAGAATCATGAAATTTGGCAAGAAGCAATGTCTTACATCAAATGTAAAGGAAAAAGTACAAACCGTAAATATGAACTTTAATAAAAAAAATACCACCCTATGGGGCCGCCTCCTCGAGCTAGAACACCCTGTTCATCATACCCCCAAACAGCCATTAGCCATTATGTTATCTATACTAATATTATAAAGATGTATTTTTTTTTGAAAATTTGTATGAAGTTAATCTTCCGAACTACTGATCCGATTCCGAAAATTCTTTCAGCAACACTCTCTTTTGGGCCGTCTTCACGAGCGAGAGAATCGCGCCGATATTTTTGTATAGAAATACGTTGAAGCGATTCTCTCGCTTGTGGAGGCGGCCCCTATAATTATTTTGTCGCCCTCTATTTTAATACCAATCAATCACCATCAATAATTACCCTTTCAAACAAACTCCGCCCCTACCAACCTACTTAAAGTTTTCAATTACTTAACACCAACAAGTTTCGGAGTAACTTGCACCTTAGTACGGTGCAACTGATGCATTTATAAATTTTCATTACCGCGCTATATCTGTACACCTGGAGCTGTGGGTATACCGGAAACTTTGCCGGCAGGAATTGCTCGACAATCTTCGGCTGCTTGCATCCTGAAAATGTTGTCAATAGTTTTTGTAATTTGTGTATGTTTTTTTTGTATTTTGTGTTTCGAATGTTATTATTATTTATTTATTTCAATCTACTTTGGATTATACAATTAAACAGAATTATTTAAAATTATAAAATCAACATGACAATTAAAATTATTATCATTAAATCAAATGGTCAATTTAAAAAATGGTGAATGGTCAATTTATTAACGTATATAATCATCATAACAGATTTTCAGCCTTATGGCTGTAATCCTCGAAGCGTTATAGGTAGCGGTGTACACACATCAAAAAAGTTTGTGATCACTAGCATAAGCTGATATAATTATTTAAATTGAACTTTATCAAGAAAAATTCTTTGTCGTGCGTTTTCTTTAAACTCTGGCACTGTCTGGGGACGTGGCTGACGTGCTCTTTTGGGTTTTAGTCAGGCGAGAGTCAAAAAAGATTTCGATTTTTCATAGTGATCGCAAATTTTTTGATGTGTGTACCTAACACTAGTAGTATACTTACATATCGCAAGTTCTGTTTGTCTCATGGTTGATGGCAGACTCGGCCCTTAAGAGTCCTATTACATTTTTTTCACAAATTTTTGATTTTTACTTCGTGGATCAAATTATTTCGGTCGGCGTACACGAGTCGATAATAATAGCGATATCCGGATGATTGTTGATTGTTATTGACGAAAAGTAGAGACGAGACTGACATGAGACTGAGAAGCGAGCTGAATTGACGCAGAATTACTTTAATTACTTAATACTTTAACTTACTTTTACTTTACTTTTTATTACTTTATTATTTAATTACTTTAATTTTATTTATTGTAATTTTGTCTAATTATATTGACAAACGAAAACTAATTAAACGTATTCATTGTAGATCGAAGTTTTATATCATACATATTAATTTATTTCATAAAATTGAGTTTATTTGGAATATAATGGACGCTGAATCAAGACATTTATGGCTTAAATTACTCTTTCTTTACGATTTTTTCCGTGAAAACTTAACACGTTCAACGCCATGTCGGATATTGCTGGGCGACACATAACTTTACGCCACACAAAAAAATTGAAATTGACAAAAAAAACGAATTTTTGTTTTATTAATTATATTATTAAATATTCATTTTGAACTTACAAAACATTGATATAACCGCAGAAATCTTTATAAATGTGAAGATAACTCATGTCGCCCAACATTGTCCCCCATGGCCTGCTGCGTATGATTATATGAACTTTCTTCCGTTGAAGCCGTGCAGGTGAAAGTGTCGCCCACTTCCGAGTGAATGTTACAAGAAAAAGTAAAGATGCTAGGTAGAAACCAAGCAAAAAATAAAGTAAAAAAGGTAAACACTTTCTGTGACGATTGCCCAAATAAACCGTTTCTTTGTTTAGATTGTTTGAATAAAGTACATCGTTCTTTTTAAAATATTTCTATAATATGATTGTTATTTTTAATTATTTCTAAAACTAAGATTGTTATTTTATTACTTTTAATTATTTTTAAACATAAAATACTGTTTGATTTATGTTAATTTATCTAGTAACGCATGATCTCAAATATTCAAGTTTAATATTGTGATAATATTGTTCCTATTTCATAAGTTTAACATAATAAAACCGAGTTTTATTTCTACTCAATTTATTATTATCTCATCTTTATTATTATTATTTATTTATTTCATCTTTAAATCGGACACTACATTTTCCATAAAATCGTAAAAATAAATCTATAATGCATTACACAATAATTTTGTGAGTTAATGCAAGAATAGTATCAGAAAAAGATACATAACTTTTTAACAAATATATTTTTTTGAGTGCTGATGCGATTACACTGTTCTAGGAGGCCGCGCGGGTCATGTTGCGTACAATACTGCCTAGTATTGTTGACTGACAGCTCAGAAGAGACGTTTAAACATAGGTCTGACTGTCGGACACCATTGTCCCCCACGGCCCGAACGGAACATACTGGTGTCGCCCAACATGGTCCGACATGGCCTGAATAGAAATTCATAATTTTATTCCGTGGCGTTGAACGTGTGGAATTTAAAGAAATTCTAGAACTCCAATAAACAAGTAAAACATTCAACTTATCTTTCAGCAATTTTAGCTTTGATAAGAATTGAATCTAACAATGTGTATTTGAGGGTCAAAGTTCCATCGCCGACGGTTTTTCTTGCAAACTGAGTTCGTAAAATATTTATAGTAAATTACAGGAAAAGAAAAATGTAAATGTATAACTCAAACTTACAAGAAAGAGAATGGCACTATCGATATTCTTAAGCAAATCATTAAAATAACTGACTGCTGCTGAGAATTACTGCGTCAAAAATCATGAATTGGCGTAAAAAATGTAATAGGACTCGTAATATAGTCAGACTATTGCAATCAAACAGGTATAAATGGCTATTATTGAGAATACTTTGCTGGAAAAACTCAATAACAATTTACCCAACCCAGGAATCGAATCCAAGACCTCATGCTCAGCTGCAGTCGTGCATGCGACCATTATACCTCGGTAATTTTAAATAGAAAAAATTATCTTCAGTTCGTTTTCCTGAAACCGCTCTTTAATTTCACACTTTTATGTTACATACCGTACCATTCTTTATAGTTTATTTTATCTAACAATTTTACACTAGCTACTCGTTTAGAATTCTGTTTACCCCTACTACATACGTGGTAAAATAGCTCAAACACCATTTTATAGTCCTCCCTGTTACCCCATAAAACATCGTTACCGGTTTAAAGTTTAAAAGGTTCACTAAATCATCAAATGACTCCTCCCGCTGTAGGTGGAGCGGAAGGGAGTGTCAGACTTTTACTGACTAAACCACAACCCATCCATGTTCCTTCTTAGCTCTTTCTGTTACAGGGTCGCGATATCTCTTTCAAACAGTCCCGCAACCCCGGAAGGCATCGGCGCTTGCGGACCTCTTCCTTTTTGCTGACATCTCTTTGAGGCGCGCGTGGAACATGAACGCGCGGTCGGCACGACCTTTCTTTTTCGGATGGGAAATCAACATATGACTCCTCCCGCTCTGGGTGGAGCAGGAGGGAGAGTCAGACTTTTACTGACTAAAACCCATCCATGTTCCTTCATCGCTCTTTGTGTTCCGGGGCCACGGTATCTCTTTCGAACAGTCCCGCAACCCCGGCAGGCATCGGTCCTTACGGACCCCTTCCTTTTGCTGACATCTCTTTGAGGCGCGCGTGGAACACGAACGCGCCGTCGACACGGCCTGTCGTCATAAGACGGACGGACGCGGCGTATTGCTCACCGTCCACAGGCCCGCGATCATTCTGCTGTCTCTACCCCAATTTACTTGCGGTCGGCACAGCATGTCTTTGAGGCGCGCGTGGAACACGAACGCGCCGTCGACACGGCCTGTCGTCATAAGACGGACGGACGCGGCGTATTGCTCACCGTCCACAGGCCCGCGATCATTCTGCTGTCTCTACCCCAATTTACTTGCGGTCGGCACAGCATGTCTTTGTCTCCCATACTTCTCTGTTACTCGTCATCTCTCATTCACCTTCTTTCCAGCAATATCATAAATTCATCTCATAAGTACCGCTTACAAATCTACCTTCCCCTCAAACCTAAAGAAACGTGAGGATAAAAACATAAAACAAGGATAACCAAGAAAAGGGGGAACACGTACCGCCCCCTAGCGTGAATAACCCTAAATTATAAAGCTTCAGTGATGCGATGAGCACTTTACTGCACCCACGGGGAAAATACGCTTTTTTATTAAAGAATTCTCTTTAAAAAGCAATTTTTTTAAAACGATTTTATGTGTCTTGTTAGTTGTGTGTTGTTGGTTAGTGTCGAAATCAGTTTTAGAACGCATTATCTATTTTTTTTTTCATAATCTTACTTTCACTTTTAAAATACCCTTAACGAAGCCCAAAGGCACTTCATCATCTGCCTAGCCTTTTCCCAAGTTTTATTGGGGTTGGCTTCCAGTCTAACCGGATGCAGCTGAATACCAGTATTTTACATGGAGCGACTGCCTATCTGACCTCCACAACCCAGTTAGTACTGGGTAATACGATACCCCTTGGTAAGACTGGTTGTCAGACTTTTTAGGCCACTGACTACCTGTAACGACTGTCAAAGATCACAAATGACAGCCGGGACCAACTGCTTAACGTGCTTTCCGAGGCACGGAGGAAACTCGGTATGTAATGGGTGGTCACCCATCCACAGACCAACCTAGGCAAGCACGGCTTAACCTAACGATCGACCCGAGCGGCTGTTATTATTTAGCCATGAGCTCCTCCCCAAAGGCACTTGTCAATGCGACTTTGTTTTTGTTCTTGACCATACCTGGAAACCCCTATAATAGGTATATGCATGATTTTATTTTGTCACTCTAAACAAAGCGTATTAACATCAGAAATGGCAAAGTGAAATTATTTTTTAAATATCTATAAAAGATAATAATATAAGCATTTGAAACTGCTGATTAGACAGAGAGATCCCATACAGCGAATGACGTCATTCGCTTCATCGACGTACAAAATCTATACTAAATTCCGTTTATCTAGAAAGAGATAGAAAAAAAGTTTAAATGGTTATAACTTTTGTGTTGTTTGGCCGATTTATGTCTTGTTTTGGCTTTTTGGCATTATTTTTATAGTACTTTAACATTCCGTATCGAAATAAAAAAAGAAAATTTTTGCGTATTCCCTATTGGGGAACAAAGTTCCAACTATTTTTTTTTTTAATACAAGTTTTTAAGTTATTATAACTCTACTTTAATTATCTTCACGAGTTCAGTACTATTGAATGCATCCATCACAATATTGTGGGGCATTACATTGAGTCCAAGACTCCTAGAGTCATTTCCCAGCAATAATTTTTGCGTAAAGTTACTTGTTAGTTTGATGTACAGAATGCTTGGTTGACGGCTTCCTGAAGAATCCATTTACACCTTGTATTGTGTCACAAATCACACAGAACCTGCACGATAACGACGAACCTGTCGAGCTACACGATAACTGACAAATGCTTGCACTGACTGGACAGGTCCACTCAAATCTGTGTGGTTCTTTTTTTAAAAGACCATCTCAGACACTAATCTGCATAGTCCTCATGTGAAATGAGCAAGATTAGTAAATAATAAATTAGACTGCAGTAAGCTAGTTGAGCGTATCGGCCTAAAAGTACCTCACAATTTTCCCAGATATTCTATGACCTACCTATTTAATACTCAAGGATCTAATTCAAATATTGGTGTAAACTCGCCACTCAATAGACTCTGTACAGAGATGAATTCTTTTATTAAATCCTCCCCTGATGTCGACATTTACCACAATTCCATAAAAATCTTTAAATCCCAATTACTGGATTCTCGAAAATCGCAACACAATGTTTTGTTATGTTAGTATTAATTATGATTCCTTTGGTTTTTTTTTTTTTTTCCTTGTAACATTACTTCTTTCTTTATTTTAAACAATGTTATACTTAATAATTTTATTTTTATTCATAGTTCTGATCTCATTTTTATCTATTTTAACACTACTAATCATATCGTATGTCTTTTTTTTTTTAATTTTAATTAGTTAGTAAAATTACATCATACGTTTTTCTTTTATTTGTATTGCTTCGTAAGTTAGATAGTCTATTATTGTATGTTCTACTATTGTATTTCATTTCTTTAGCCACTTATTTTAATTTTAATCTCTCATGCTAACACTTATTTTTGTGAATGCTGGTTAACCTATAATTGGCAACTGTGTTAGTCCAAGACTGTATAACCAATGTATACCTAAATGTTATACACAGAAGCTGTTGGTGAACCTTTACTAATAAATAAATAAGATTATGTCTGGACTTCAAAAGAGTCTAACCTCTGAGTTTGTTTCGGCTGTTTCTTCTCAGAGTAGTCAGGTACGAAACACCGGCCCCATCTAGTTTAAAAAAAATTACGTGTAAAAGTATTTGTAAAAACCTACTTGCATAATAAACAACATTTATCGTTTATGAAATACACCGTAGAAATATTCTAGTTTTGCTTGATATTACAGCTTATGCCAGCCACATGATAAATCTTTAAATCATATTTTTAATACTGTCTAGCTCCCGAGAGCGACATCATGATATTACGACTCACTAGTCGCGCGTTACACCAAATGATGTGAAAAGATAACATCAGTTTACATGTTTTTAAACGGATAGTAAATTATAAAGGGTAAATGGGATGAGTGCCAACTGAAATGAGTAATTATGTAGATTGAGGGTCCTTTTATTTAGACATTTTATAGTGAGACAATAAGCTAGTTTCCACCATCAATAAATTGCAAATCTATTTAGTCCGTCAGTTAGAGTATTGGAAAATAATGGACACGTATTTTTTGTTTTTGTAAATCAATGAATATTGACAAAGATAAAACGTATCAAAACTCGGGAGTGGGGGCTCGTGACGTCACAACGCACTAAATATTATAGCACGGCGTGACGTATTGAGAATTTTAAAAGCGTCGTATATTCGTCAATTTTGGTTTACGTAACAAAAGAAAAAATACGTGTCAAATATTTATTGATAATCTAACTGACGGACTAATTAGATTTTTTCAGGACACAAGCCTATTTCAATTTGAATATTCAAGCTTCTGGCCTATCTCTTATGACTAATCGTGTGGAATGCGATTGGAGAGATCTATGTCCAGCTTTGGACTTAGAAGGTAATGATGATGATGATGAAAAGGGACCATAGGTAAAATAGACTATCCTACTGAGAAATTCCTGATGAAAAATCCCATAGCACTTTGCCCGAGCCGGGAATCGAACCCAGGACCTGATGCTCAGTAGTTGCGCTTACCAACCAGGCATCATCGATCATTTGACAACCCCAATGGCGCAGCGGTAGTGAAGCTGCCTTACGTTCTTAGGATCCCGGGTTCAGGAGCAAATGTTTGTGTGGTGAGCATGGACATATTTTGTTTCCGGTCATACGTACCTATATAATAAGTATGTATTTACAAAAAAAAAAAGTATCTACATAAATGTAGTATATCAACTATCTGGTGTCCACGACACAAGCCTCCTTGCTTAGTGTGGCACTAGATGGCGCTGTGTGTAATGTCCAGCGATATTTATTTATTTTATTTACATCAAAACAGCACTACTACTATGGATACTCTTACAGAGGTCAATTGGGTACAACTCTACCTAACCCTTCAGAAATTTTAGGCGTGATATTTCCAAGTTATGTTAAAACAATTACCCCCTTCCCGCACTGCACCTGCACTGCTGTTCCCCAAAATGACCGCAGTGACAAACAAGCGACGTGATCCACCTGGCTTGCAGCAATTAGTGTCGCGAGAGCGGGCCAGACACTCCACTGACACTTGTCGCGCACGAGAGCCGACTCTCGTCTAATTAGAGAAGCGAGACCGCTCTAGCTAGAGTCACTGTGGTTAAAGGATTTTTTGGGACAGTTATTTCATAGTTAGGGGTTTTGTTTTTCGTAAAACTCAGCTCGTGGCTAAATAATAACAGCCGCACGGGTCGATCTTCAGGTGCTTGCTGAGGTTGGTCCGTGGATTGGTGACCATCATTGTATACCGGGTTTTTTGCCATGCCTCAGAAAGCACGTAAAGCCGTTGGTCCCAGCTGTCAATTGTAGATCTTTGACAGTCGTTACAAGTAGTGGCCCGAAAGGGGTATCGACAACTGGATTGTGTAGTTCAGATGGGCAGTCGCTCTACTACTGGTATTCAGCTGCATCCGGTTAGAATGGAAGCAAACCCAACCATAGTTGGGAAAAGGCTGGGTATATGATTATGTATTTAAGGATCTGGTACATTTGCACTAGGTAAATACATTTGCACTAGGTAAATACATTTGCACTAGGTAAATACATTTGCACTAGGTAAATACATTTGCACTAGGTAAATACATTTGCACTAGGTAAATACATTTTTGCGAGTGTTGGTAATGTTGGTATAGGCAACCTATTGACTGAACCAACACTGAGGCCAACACTTTGCCTGTCCATTGTGGACGCACCATTGTCTATTTTCGATCACGGCTTCCAACCTCAGCTGAGACTAGCTATCGAAATATTATAATGCACAAGTATGTGCGCAAACGCAGGAACTCTCAATCGCTTCCTTTTTTTCGCTCATAGGATTTGAAAATTGGCGATGTAATATAAAGTGAGAGCAGCCGGTGGCCCAGTGGTGGCGGCCCCGACTTACGAACAGTAAGTCGTGGGTTCGAACCCAGACAAGTGCATTACTTTGTGTAATTTATTACATCACCACTGCTCTCAAAACGGTGAAGGAAAACATCGTGAGGAAACCGGCATGTCCTAGAACCAAAAATTTGGAGACATGTGACATCTACCAATCCGCACTGGGCCCGGTTGGTGGATTATAGCCCATTCCCTCTCATTGAGAGGAGGCCGTGTCCCAGCAGTGGGAATATTATAGGCTGATGATGATGAATATAAAGTGAGACTTCTTCGACGGTGCAACAGCGTCTGGATGTGGAACTGCATCGCAAGCTATGTCCCTCCTCACATATATTTTCCACTTTGCCCCAAAGATGCTGTCAAAGTGACCCTTCCTGCTCATTAACTTCAGCATAAGATATCATACCACCTAGGGATAGAGTGAGACAGCCCCGACATATTATGGTTGCGCCAACATTCAAAAATTGATTGACATTCGCTACCTCCTATACCCATCTCCCTTCCGCACATACCTCGCGAGTGAATACGACGATTTCGCTCGTCATTATGTCGTGAAAATACTTCCGGATCGAATCGCAACGCGCGCGCAATGGCGTCTGCCCGTTCCGCTTGAAAATATTGATAACTTTGGAATCACCGCCTTTTCGCATATAATAAGACTTTTAATCATCCGTCTGTGTTATTGTTTAACGTGTGAGACAGTAATTTGAAGCCCAACTGCCCCTGAACCTGGAAAGTGAACCGGTGCACCGGCGACGACGAGCACGTGGCTCCCGTAAAAGGTTTGTGCTTCCTTCCTTATTATTTCGGGTTGTTTTCTACTGTCCCACAGCCATTGCAATTTGAATCACCTATCACCAAGCGTTTCTCAGTCTTTTTATTCCGCATCGCAAAATACAGTCCACTAATTTAGCCCTTTGCGCCACCATATTATATATAAGTACTATTGTAACTTATTGGGGCTGCCTCAGTTTATATATGACACAATGTTTAGACATAAAATAAATATTTATGATATTTTTGTACCTCTGCTTTTCACCAACGACTTACGAGGTGACGAAGTTAGGCCAACCAAAATTTGAAACACCCTCAGGCTAGCGACACGAAAAAAAGATGAAATTTTCCAATCGTACACCGTTGCCAGAACTTTACACCGCAAATTTCTAAACAAGTTACAAAATCAAGTTACGTATAACTTAACTTATCGACTTACTTCGTGGCAACTTACCTATATCGAGTGTACGTTACACTACGATGGGTACGGTAAATAGATTAGCTAGGGAAACTCTTGGTGTGCAGTGCCGAGAGAGTTGCAAATACTGCGCCACACGTGCCCGGAGAGGCTGGGAACTAATTAGAGATGCGACACTTGAGTGAAGAAGTTATAGGTTTGTGTTGTGATTTAAGAATGGGAAACACTTTATGCAGCTCGTAACAGAAAGGTTTTAGTAATCTAAAAAGATGTTCCATATATACCTACAAATTACAATATACGTGCTATTACATACTACTTACATGGAAAAACTGGTTCTCCATGGGACCAATAAAGTACAACCACCTAGCCATAGCCATAGCTTAGCCTAGACCATGGGAGGAATAGACGTGATAATTTCAAACTCTGTGTTCACGGCGCTAAAACAACTCTTATGCGTAAGAGCATCTTTTGCATGGCTCCGACCATTTTTAATAAATTGCCCAAATCGTGGAGAACATTAAATAATCTGCTCTTAAAAATAAATTGAAGAGTTTACTTACTGAAAGAGCATATTACAGTATAGCAGAGTTTATGAAGATGGCGGGACGAGCTGGATAAAACCAACGACCAGTGGTCCACATTAGCCCTTGATAGAGAAAACTGGAAGTCATGGGGAGAGGCCTTTGCCCAACAGTGGGATGACGCAGGCTAACATATCAGTATCAGTATGAAAGAGAACAAGTTTCTTCGTTCTTGAGATGACAATGTTCTATTTTTTTGACATATTATTCTAATTTGTTGTATTGTAATTTGGTGTTGACATTTTAATGATAGTTTTGTATTTGTGGTATTGTATTGTATCCATATTTTTATTTACTAATGTATGTAATGACTACTTTGACATTTAATTTTATTTAAATAATTATACTTGCTGAATTGTAATGATACCTAATCTTTAATGAATAATGATGATTTAATAAGTACCTACATAATTTCTATAATGTAATTTTGATGAATATTATCACGGTTTATGCACCATCTCTTCCTACCAATTTGTACGCCACAATATGCGGCTAAACATGTTAGAACTTTTCTGTATATTATTATTATCTTGCATGCAATGTATCATGTACACTATGTTTAAACAAATAAAATTTTACTTTACTTTACTTTACTTTACCAACATTGTTTTTCCTAATCGCGAAAACATAATCACCAGGCTCCATATATTAAGATCAAGTTATTTATACTTTAACGTTGTGTATGGGGAAGCAGCTGATTATTTTATGATATTTATTTTGACAGCGTCATCAAAACCGTCATGTCCTTCTATAGTCTCCAGTCTCTAGTCAGATAAGTAATAATTAAAGGTCATTAATAAATAAATAAATAAAAAAGCTTTATTAATTCCACACAATCGAACAATAATCAAATTACAATCAAATAATAACAATAAGTATTAATAATAATCAGTTATTAGTTAAAAAATAACCTTAATTATAAAATTAACAAACAAATTACATTAAATAAAACATTTAAAAATAAAAATAATTAATTTACCTTAATTTCTCTGCGGTACCCCGACAATACATTATGAATCGTTTTTTATTACTAGAAAAAGTCAAGGATCACGATAAAGGTAGTTTCGGGACAAGTTTATGTCATTATTTCTTTTTTCGGAATTATGTATTTGAATAAATATATATGCGGGTTAATGACCTTTAATTCTTACTTATCTGGCGGTGACTATAGTGGATTTTAGTATCTATAAAAAAAACTGTTCTCTATCCACCTTGTATTATACTTATTTGTCTAGATTTCTTATAGATCTTATTTGTAGACCACCTTAAGTGTCGAGTGTGTACGGCCTTCAATGTCATACCTATGTTCAAGAAATAAATGGTTCTAAATCTGACAAATTATGAACCAAAAATCATAAAAAGAAAGTCTCTAAACTATCAAAACTTGTAGCCACCCTACACTAGACGCAAACGAGCGATCAAAACAGCTTAAGCCGTCGCTAAGAACATTTCATTTGTGCCAACAGCAGGACTTGTGTTGCAGACTGTACGCCATGTCACAATGTTGACTACAATTGATAGGTTAACTTGTAGTTCTATATGGTTTGTACTTAAATTACATAGAGCTTTTACAGTATTGTATGTAAGAGAGGACCAGTGTTATGAAAGTTTTGTTACAAGTCTGCAACTGTAAATACTTTGACAGAAAAACAAGGAAAAGTGTTCCACCGTAATATCGGATGACTTTTTTATCACTTTCCAAAAACATAGGTATATTAGGTGAACAGAGTAGAAGCATACCTAGATTTTTTCTTTTTTCCACAGCTTAGAAAAAAAATGATCTATCATCGAAAAACGCTACAAATTTCAAGTAAACTTTTCATATTAGAACAAAGAAAGAGTAATTTTGAATAAAAAAACGAAAAATATCGAATTTGAAATCAATTGAAATTCGAATCGATTTGAATTTTTTTTCCAAAGGAAAAAATATTCAAATCGATTAGTATGGGAATCAGCATGGATCAGTTCCCTTCTAATAACCAAAATAACCCAAAGTTAGTATTTATTTCTTTCATAAATACTATATAATATAATGTAAATATAATAATAGCCAGTCTTAAATTACCACAAAGGTCTCCCTACAATACTACTCCGGTATTAAATGCACAAATTCACACATACTTCATCACCAATACACACAATACTTAATACTATGTGTCCCACTTGCCAACACAAATAACTATGTATAAATAAGTTGTGTACGAGTGTCAGTGAGTGGAGAGTATCGGATGTTACTTCACATCGTGTGACGGCGACCGACGAAAGTAAATCTCTCACGTGGACTTTGTGTGCGTTATGATGGCCGGACCACACTTGGGGAAATATAATGCTATGTGGGAAGAGCGAATGCAATGGATGACAGTTACTTGGTCTTAGTTTTAACAATTTGAAGACCCAATTAAAATCGCTATTGATAAACTGACATTTCCGTTATTAGGTACTGCAGGTCAGCATCCTGCCTTATGTTCTTAGGGTCCCGGGTTCGAATCCCGGTAGGAGCAAAAATGTTTGTGTGATGAGCATCGACATTTGTTTCCGAGTCATGGATGTTTACATATGTATAATAAGTACGTATTTAAAAACAAAAAGTATCTATGTAGTACATCAAATATCTGTTGTCCGCGACACAAGTCTCGTTGCTTAGTGTTGCCACAACTACACGAGTACTACACAACTAAGCAACGAGGCTTGTTTGTGCTTGAAGGCGCTGTGTGTAAGTCCAGCGATTATTTATTTTTTATTTTTTTAGCCTTCTTCTTCTTAGCGCATCAATGGCAAATATGTCTAAACTAATATTTAAAGAAGAAAGATTTGTTTTTTTGATTGTTACGATTTTACTCAAGAACTACTCAACCGATTTTAAAAATTATTTCACCATTATAAAGCTACATCTTTGCCGAGTAACTTAAGCTATAAATTATATTGATATCATGCAAATTAACCGAGCTATCACAATTTTCGCGGACGAAGTTGCGAGCAAAGTGCTAGTATTAAATATGTTTGGCCCAAAATTCGACTATGTGAACTCCGTTCGCTAATGCAGTCATAAGATCGTCAAGTGTGCAGATGTCGGGGCATGTGGCGCAAGAATTACCCCTTGGTAATACTGGTGGTTACTTTAAGTGCCATAATAAATAGGAAACTTTTAATAGGTAACCAGTTAGAAAAACACCGTATTATAATTCACTGAAAGTGTAACTCTTTAACAGAGCATATAAATTTTAAGGACAAAGCACTAACAATACTACTAATTAGACCCTTGAGGATTTAATTTAAATGTAAACAGAACAAAATAATATATTGTTGTGCTATTTAAGCCGAACTAATGACTCGTTTCTAATAAAATATTACTGTTTTAGAAACATAGACACACAAGTAACACAGGCTATTTATGGTACACCCTAATTTCGCCAGGATTATTTGGCCCATGTAATAGGGGGTAAGCCTATTGCCATCGACCGAGCATAAATACTGACTCCGAGCCGCTTCTGAGATACTCCTGCTAGAAAAATCCAATTACACTTTGCTTGACCCAGGAATCAAACCCAAAACCTCTTGTTCTGCAGTAGAGACTAAACCAATGAGGTAGTATTATTATGCAAAAATCTATTCTTTATGTTTTGTTTTGAAGGTGAATGACGAGAGTACGAATGAATAAACAAGTTTGTAAGAAGAATAATTGCTGATGCAGAGAATAACGACGAGTTACAATAAATGTGCGTTTGATCTAGAGACTAGTCTCATAAATATATTAGATTGCCTGACTTTTCTGGGAGAACAGCAACAATTTACGAGAGGAGCTCGTAGCTAAGCCGCTTGGGTCGATCTTAAGGGCCACGCTTGCCTAGGTTGGTCCGTTGATGGGTGAGCACCCATTACATACCAAGTTTCTCCGTGCCTCGGAAAGCACATTAAGCCATTGGTCCCGGCTGTCATTTGTCGATCTTTGACAGTCGTTACAGATAGTCAGTGACCCCGAAAGTCTGACAACCAGTCTTACCAAGGGGAATCGTATTACACAGTACTAACTGAGTTGTGGAGGACAGATAGGCAGTAACTCCATGTAAAATACAGGTATTCAGCTGTATCCGGTTAGACTGGAAGCCGACCCCAACATATTTAGGAAAAGGCTGGGCAGGTGATGATGAGTATGTGCGTCTTGTTGACACAGAACACACAGATTTTCTTTCTTTTTTTAAGTGCAGTATCAACCCGACCCCGCCACCTTCCCGCACACTACTCCGGAACACCGTCTCCATTCTCAAAGTAGCACAAACTCAATATCGCCGCCATGACACTTATAGACAAAGTGCCGGCGACTTCGTGCGGTTCAAATGAGAATCCCGTTAAAGAGGTGCCTTTGATGTCGTGCCGTAAACGGATACGGAACTGAGTAAGGACTGGAGTAGACTGGCTCCTTTTAATATTGATGATCGGCGATCTACACCCCTAGCCAAGTTGACAATCTACACTCGTTGACGCTAGTAGAAAACTATTCAAATGAATGGGAATGACATCATCTCAACGTTAAATCACGTGATCAACACAAACGAATAGAAAATTCGTAGACAAGTTTACATCGTTCAAAATTATAGAATAGAATGTTATCGTTTCTACAATGTTGACCGCTAAACTCTTTGGTAGGAACGCTCACCATAGACTAAAGTGTAGGTTTTTTCTACAAACATTAGAGAACGAGCGAGCGAGCGAGCCAAGTTGCCACGACTGAGTAGTCGTGTCAACTTGGCTACCAATTTAGCGCTTTCTACAATCGCTTACGCCGAGGCATTTACGATTGTAGAAAGAGAATCGATACGAAACGTTTGTAACTTGGCTAGGGGTGCTGAGATCGGCGATACAGCATTTAGTTGTTGGGTTGTGAAAGTCAGACTGTCGTTTTGTGAAAACTACAGGCAGAGGCGTGCTTGGGGCCAACAATATGGCAACCTAATAAGGCATGCAGACTGTTGTAACATTACATTTTCCTGGTAGGAGCCAGAAATCTGTAAGGTCACAATGATCACTCACCTACCAAACTTTCAGTCTGGACTTTCCCTACGGTTAAAAGAAATCATCAAGGAAATGAGATAAAAGAAAACAGTTTTAATAATGAGAACATTAGAAATCTAAAGTATCAGGCTCTACATAATGGATGCTGGAGAGTCTTAACTGAAAAACTATCAAAGGCCAGGGAAGCCGGGGCGAAGAACGTTGAAGGTCCTTGGGAGTGCGAAGTCCAGGGGCATCAGAAACCCTAATATCATGAAGAGTAGCAGGTTTAAAGGTCAAACCAAGCTTTTACGCTTGTACGAAAATACCGTGAGTAAGTATAGGTACAATACGATTGGTAAAAGGCTAGGCAAACGGTGACAGAAAACATCGTGAGCAAATTTTTCGACGGTGAAGTGCCAATAACACCTTACTGACAAAGTCAAAAATGCACACAAATTAAAAAGTAGCTAATGATGTATTAATTCATTTAGAATAATAACAATGTATGCTTTTTAAAGTTAGTTAAGAGGTAATTCCATAAAATAGACACGTTGATATAGTTGGGAGGTATTTCCACATTTTAATTGAATGCTGTTGCAATTAAAATACACTTAGGAGATTTCACTAAAACATGCGAATACCGCCTTTAAATTCAAAACGATAAAAAAGTGAATTTCTTGAAAAACGTCAGTTAGGAGGTATTGGCACTTCACCGTCGTTTTGTTTCTTGCAGATTATGATACAGTCATCATTATCATCAGCCTACAGCAGTCCACTGCTGGACATGGCCTCTCAATCGCACGCCCGTCAACTCGATTCTCAGCAACTCTCATACAGTTGCTACCAGCCCCCGTGCGAAAATTGTCACTCCACTGAGCTTATTTTGATACTGTAGAAAAGAGTAGAATAGAGTAGGAACTCCATTTTCCACACTTAGACTCTCATTCAGTCCGTTGTGCGTAGATGTCCTGGGCCCAGCTCCGCCCAGAAACACAGAAGTTTCCTGGGAGCTTCACAGGCTTTGCGGAGTGACCTCACCGTTCCGAGGATTTGTTTACGTTGGGTAGCCGCGGCCTTGCATTCCATTTTGACGTGGGCGGCTGATTCTTCGGCGTCAAAGCAGCCCCTGCAGAGTGGGCTGTCCGTGGCGCCTATGTTAAAGAGATGTTTGTAAGGGGCAGCGGCCCGTTATTGTCCGTATTATTATTCTGAGGTTATTTCAACATAAGTACAGGTTTTGATACAGTAATCAAATCAAATCATTTATTAATGTGATTTTTGGTAAGAGGTACCCACAGTAGTAAACTCTCCAAAACCCGTCAATTCGTCGATGCAGTCGCAATATCGCTGATGCTTAAAGTAGCTCGTCTGCTTTCACCCTAAGGTGCATACCGGAAATACAGAAATTGGGATACGCAGAAGTGATAGCATTTGGAAGTTGTATCGCAAAGGATCCCGAGTGCAAAGTTTTGAATTTCGTGTGCATTTGCATTACAAATTGCATGTAGTCTAAAGATCTCGTACGTCGCGTGATGTGGAAATGAGATAAGTGTTCGAGTTTAAATCGAACACTAAGCGAAAAGGCATAATTGCATCGAACGCAAGTATGCAAATTCGCTCGTTCACCAAAATGTGGGCCAGTTCGTGTTCAGATCTCTTTAGAGACACCGCGTACTCAACAACCATTACCATTACCAAAACCATTACCATTGTCTTGTAATTAAGTGTTGTAGTGATTTAATATATAGCTATTTCTCTTACAATTCGAGACTTTAACTTTTACCATAAACCATATCCTATTAATACGAAAAAGGAGTGTTAGGTCACCATAGCGCCAAGCACTACTTTTTACATGGTCCTTCGAGCATTTATTTACCAGTGAATACCAAGTGAAACAGTGGCACGCGAACCAGAAGATCGCCGCAATTTGAAGAACCACGGATTGCAGAGACGGTCGGTTGGAGCATACAAGGTCAGATCGAACCATTTATTTATACTAACCATTACCAAATATTTTCAAACCAACTTTAAATATGGATTCCGATTCGCTGTTCATCAACCAAACGGAACTCTATGAAATCCTGGACAAGTTTTTAACCAACACAAAGAAAGATGGGTCCGAGAGGAAAACCATCGATAATTACAAGCGCAAGGCTAGTATGTTGGAAGCCTACTGGCGCGATTATCAAGAAAACCATAGGAAGTTAATTGAGTTTGCAGATTAGAACACATTTACTTCAAAAAGGGTTGTTTCGAAACAGCCCAGGAGGTTTATGTGAAAACAAAGGAAGTAATTAACAAAACCATTAGGCAGTTAGGCGCGCCGCAGCTGAGAGATGAAAGCCCCTATAGAACCAAGACGGAGGAGGTACAACCATTACCAGGTAACCGGGCTAGCCAACAATTAGGCGCAGACCATCGTCGACAGGAAGATGAGACGGCGCAGCCACAACCAGGTACGTCGTCGCCGCGCTATGAAGAGTCCTCGCAGCGAGAGAGTTTACTCTATAAAGATAGAGGCTCCAGCAAGCTGAACGGGTTGATAAAGAGGCAAAATATTAATTTCAAAGCGTTCATCAGAACCGTGAGTAATATACAAGTCGATAGTTTCGAGAATCAATGGCAATTCGAGAACGCTCTAAAATCACTGGATAGCCGATGGGGTGAGATAGACAAGCTTCATTGGGAAATTGAAGGTGAGGATGGAGATGATGATTTCACGTACCAAATGGAATTCTGCAAGCACGAGAAAAAGTACAGTGAGCTGACAAACGACATCAACAAAAAGATGTGGGCAGTGAAGCACCGTGAAAAGTCAGCTCCAAAAATGGACATCCCCGTGTTCAATGGGACTTATAACCAATGGGTTCCATTCAAAGACTTGTTTAGCGAAGCGGTCGACAAAAAAATGCAGTTTTTGAAGAGCAATGTGACTGGAGAAGCAGAGCGTCTGATTCACCATTTGCAGATTAGCTCTGACAATTATCATGTGTGTTGGGAGATCTTAAACCACAGGTATGGTAACAAGAAATTAATTTTCACGTCCCATATTAATATACTGCTCGGGCTTCCCAACATACAACAGCAGTCGCTAGCCACGATCAAAAAGCTGCATGACGTAACCAAAGAGACGTTGCATGCTATAAAGAATCTGGGAGTTGATATAACAACTTGGGATCCACTTTTAGTGCACCTCCTATCGCAAAAGCTTGATGACGATACTTTCACCGAATATATAGAATCGGTCAAGAATCCTAGAGAGCGACCCGATCTACAGGAGTTCCTGGAATTCTTGGAAACGAAATTTACAGCGTTAGAAACATCTCGTCGCAAGCAGGAACCAGCTAACCAAAAAACCACGCCGCATCAATCAACCAAAAACTATAACCAAAACCAGAAGAAAAGTTTTCATCGCAATAACCATCAATCAGGCAACAAAGATAATTCCAAGTCTAACATGAACGCGTTACATGTGTCGCAATCGATAACCTGTGTATTGTGCAATTCAGAACACGGATTGTGGCGTTGCCCTACATTTTTGCAAATGACTCATGAGCAAAAGGAAAACAAAATTGAGCAATTAAATTACTGCCAAAACTGTCTATGCAGTCATAACAATAAACCATGTCAGTCGAGCAAACGATGTCGCAAATGCTTAGGTACGCACAACACTTTACTTCACGAAGCATTAGAAAAACAAAGTCCAACTGCGTCAGCAAAAGAAATCTCCAGCAAGAGTGTTGCAACCAAAACACGCACATCTAGGTCATCTCACGTGTCTTGGGATGACATATCTGAAGTACTATTGGCCACCGCAATTATAAAAGTCAAGGGAGCTGATGGAACACTGCACAAGATGAGAGCATTAGTTGACCAGGGTTCTCAACTGTCGTTAATCACCGAAAACGCAGCGCAGATATTGGGATTAAAGAGGGATCGTTTTAAAGGTCAAATTTACGGTGTTGGTGAAAAAGAAAACAATGCGAAGGGAATGTTACAGGTAACACTACAGTCTACAAATAGTGAGTTTACTTGTGACACGAACATTATTATAATGAACAATTTGATCAAACGACTGCCAAACAACACGTTTACTAAACCAACAACGTGGAACCATATCCAAGGAATACAATTGGCCGATCCGGAGTTCCATATAAGCAGACCCGTAGACATGCTTCTAGGTGCAGATGTGTATAGCAAAATAATGTTAGGAGGAATCTTAAGAGGAGACAAGGACAACCAACCAATCGCTCAACAGACGCAACTAGGATGGCTACTCTGTGGATCCATGAAACCACACTACCAATGCAACGTAATACTCAACAACACAGAAGACCTTCTGAAATACTGGGAGAACGAAGACATTAACCAGAAGATAGAGATGACCAACGATGACCATGAGTGTTTACAGTTCTTTATTTACAAGGAGACTTGAGGACGGAAGATATGAAGTCCGACTACCGCTTAAGCCGGAACACAACAACAAGTTGGGACAAACCAAACCACAGGCTTTAGCTCAATTTAGGAACTTAGAGAAGAAATTTGAGAAGAATAGCGCATTGAAAATAGATTACAATAAATTCATGGATGAATATTTTGCATTAAACCACATGACACAATGCAGCATTAACCAAGCGCCTGAATGCTACTTACCACACCATGCAGTCATTCGGGCTGAATCTACCACTACCAAACTGAGAGTAGTTTTCAACGCCTCGGCAAAGTCATCATCAGGTTACAGTCTAAATGACGTCATGTACAGGGGTCCAAATATACAAAAGGATCTTCAAGAGCTTATCCTGAGATGGAGACAATTTCAATTTGTATATACTTCCGATATCGAGAAGATGTACAGAATGATCCGAGTGCACCAAGAAGATCAAGCTTACCAAAAAGTGCTATGGCGAGAATCAAAAAACCAACCTATACAATCATATCAACTCGTCACACTTACATACGGAACCAAACCAGCGGGCTTCTTAGCAATGATGTGCTTAAAGCAACTAGCATCCGATGAGAGACAAAAATTTCCAGACGCAGCAAAGGAATTGGAAGAAAGTTTTTATATGGATGATTTTTGCGGAGGGCGTCATTCAATGGAAGCAGCAAACAAACTGAAATCCGATCTCATAAAATTATGCCGATTGGGTGGATTTAATCTTAGAAAATGGACCTCGAACAAACCAGAGCTATTAACTGATTTGGAGAGAGAGCAATGTGACCTGTCAACATACGAGTTTAAGCAGACTGACTCTACCAAAACATTGGGTCTCCGTTGGAACCCACAGAAGGATAATTTTACCTTCAACTCTAAAATAGAACCCGAATCACCTGCAACTAGTAAAACTACCAAAAGAGCTCTGCTATCGGACATTTCCAAGCTGTTCGACCCATTAGGGTGGTTAACCCCCTTGAGCACTACCATGAAACTCCTGTTTCAAAATGTCTGGTTGTCTAACATAAAATGGGATGACACCCTACCAGAGGCAATGAACTCGGAATGGAGTCAATTGAGGCAAGAACTTCCGGACATAAGCAACATAGAAGTCAACAGATGGTTAGGAATGGGAAATAACCAAAACATAGAATTGTACGGATTCTGCGACGCCTCTAACAAGGCATACGCATGTGTAATCTATTGCAAGGTAATAACCACAGAAGGGACAACCGTCACATTAGTTGCCGGGAAGGCCAGGTTGGCACCCATAAGCAAAGTTTTATCTATTCCGAGACTGGAGTTAATGGGCGCTCATCTGCTAGCTCAGCTAATGCAAAAAGTCAGAAGCTGCTTATCAGATTACCCCACGGATGTCTACTGCTGGACTGATTCAACTGCAGTACTAGGATGGATACAAGGAAATCCAGCCCGATGGAAACCATTCGTAGCAAATCGGGTAACAACAATCACCAAAACCATACCATCAAAACACTGGCAATATGTGAAGACGACAGATAATCGAGCGGACTGTGCAAGTCGCGGTTTGTCTGTCAGGCAACTCATAGACCACAAGTTATGGTGGCAAGGGCCGTCATGGCTGCCATCATACACAAACCAAGAAAACCATCATACCAGTTATGAGACGAATTTAGAAATTAAAACGTCTATTTCCAAACAAACCAACGCGGTAGTCATTGAACAACCAACAGAATCGCTGACTACCGCAATTATCAAACACTTGATAAACAAGCACAGCTCCATTTCAAAAATCATACGTATCTTTGCGTGGATACTGCGATTGCCTACTTCGAATAAACAAGGTCACCGGCCCTACCTCGACTTACACGAGCTTCGTCGCGCTAAACACCTGATAATTAAAAATGTTCAGCAGGCAGAATTTGCGAACGACCTAGATTCGATAAACAAATACGGAAGAGTGCAGTACAAAAGCAGGATTTTGAGTTTGAACCCAACCATAGATGAAAGCGGAATTTTACGTGTGGGCGGGAGATTGGAAAACGCCAACATGAGCCCGGAGATGAAACATCCCATCATCTTACCTCACGATCATCAGCTAACCACATTACTCATCGATCAAGCTCATAAACTGACCTTCCATGGCGGAGCGCGTTTGACATTAGCAAATCTACGACAACAGTACTGGATTATCGGCGGATATATGGCTACAAAAAAGTTCATAAGAAAATGTGTCATATGCAGAAAACAAAATCCCATACGGCAGTACCAGCTCATGGGAGATTTACCAGAACCAAGAGTGAATCCAGAACATGCATTTTATCACTGTGGCGTAGAATACACAGGCTTCGTAGAGGTCAAGGCAAATAAAGGACGGGGAATCAAAACCACAAAAGGATACATTGCAGTTTTTGTATGTATGGTCACAAAAGCGGTTCACCTAGAACTCGTGTCAGACCTAAGCAGCAGGCAGCTCTAACCAGAATGGCAGCCAGAAAAGGGGCGCCACGACACATGTACAGTGACAACGGCACTAACTTCGTGGGAGCAAACAGGATGATACAGGAAGAATTTAACCAGCTTCACCAAGGGTCCAGTGAAAGTTTTATGACCGAGATAACAGAGATGGGCATAGAATGGCACTTTAATGTACCTAGCTGGCCTAATGCCGGCGGTCTATGGGAGCGAGCAGTACGCAGTCTGAAACATCATCTCAAGAGGGTTATCGGTCAACAAAGACTAACCTTTGAGGAGTACACCACGTTGTTAGCTAGACTAGAAGCGTGCCTCAACTCACGACCTCTTTGCGCAATATCCGAGGATCCTGACGATGTAAACTTCCTTACACCAGCTCATTTCTTAACAGGAAGACCAGGAACAACTGTAATAGAAACAGAGCAAGATGCTAGAACCAGATGGCATCTAACCAGCAAATTATTCCATGATCTTTGGAAACGTTGGAAGACTGAATACTTGGTACAACTCTCATCAAGAAGCAAATGGATGGAACCACAAAAGAACATCGAAATTGGAGATCTAGTGGTAATTCATGATGAAAATCTGCCTCCAGGAAAATGGGCTCTTGGACGTGTAGTCGACACACACCCAGGGAATGATGGCCTTACCAGAGCGGTTTCATTAAAAACCAAAAATGGAGTCATGAAACGCCCAATTGTGAAACTCTCCGTTTTGCCCGTTAACCAGACATCAACGACATCAAAACCAGATATAAAGCCAACAACCAAACAGACAGAAAGGAAGAGAAAACCGAGATCAAAAATCGCAACTGTAGCAACTGCATTGCTGAGTTTTTTTTTGCTGATTTTTCCATCTTACGGCTTACACGATGTAAAACCATTCCAGAACAACCAGACGCTTTATTTTGACCCCATATCAAAGGTACAATTGATCAGGGATAAATGGACATTAGTCATGTACTATGACATGGGACCTTATTGGACAGGCATAACCACTTATAATAAAATAACAAATTATCAAGAACAATTATGCGCAACCATTGAAACACAAAGCCATTGTAATACGATCGTACAGCAAGCCCGACACGATTACCAGGAACTCGAATACTACAATGAACTTTTGCTAACACAGCATTTTGATGTCCACGCTAGACAGCGGCGCGCAGGGGAGACGGGTCGGCGCCGACGAAGTCTAATCGACGGTGTCGGGTATCTAGCGAATGACTTATTCGGTGTTTTGGACTCACGTTTCGCTGACCAGTATGAAAAGGACATTGAAACCATACATCGCAATGAGAAACACCTTTCTAATTTATGGAAAAACCAAACTTCCGTAATCGAAGCAGAGTTCAACCTTATGAAGAGGATGGAGAGCACTGTAAATAAGCAGCACAAATTAGTAACCAAGAAGCTTTTAAATTTGCAAGAAAACACAAGCACTCTCCAACGCGAAATACACAATATTTCGTACGTCAATGACTTTACATTGTCGGCGATATCTGGAAACAACTTGCTGCAAGGATTAAGGCGACTTCAAGACACGTTGCTCGATACACTAACAGACATCTACCATGGCCAAATTAGCATACATTTACTGCCACCAACGCAACTTAAACGTGAGCTCCAAACCATATATGGCCAAATGCCAAGCGAACTCACACTACCATTCGCGAATTTAGACACTGATCTTCAGTATCTTTACAAACTACTGAAAGTCAAAGCCAGAGCGAATCAAAAATTTGTCATAATTGAAGTTACTTTTCCGCTAGTATCCAGAGAAAGTTTCAAATTGTACAAGATAATACCTATACCACACCAAACAAACACCATGAAGACCACAATCATACCAGTCTCCGAATACGTAGCCGTCAACCTGAAGAAGGATTCCTTCTTCAGTATGTCCACACAGGAACTAACGGCGTGTCTACACCATGGAACTAACTACATCTGTCAGCTGTTAAAACCAATAACAGACCTGCAAAATGACGAAAGTTTTTGCGACAAGAATCTAGCTACCAATAAATGTAAACTAGAAAAAACCAACTGCACTAACGTATGGCTTGAATTACATTTGACTTCTCAGCACTTTTACTTTTGTTGTGACACCTACACAATAAAAATAATATGCGGCGACCGTGTAACAGTTCGTCAGCTGAGCCAAGCCGGGGTCATTAGCATAGGTCAAGAGTGCGTCATCAAAGGAAAGGACTTCTCATTATATTCAATACGTCATCAGTCCAACCAAATGAACGTCACACCAACCATTTATATACCAGAATTCGATCAAATTAACCATTTGATTAACATCGAAATACCTGACGAAAGACAAGCTGATGACGGAAACCTTACAATACCCATGACCAATCTGGGGGAGGCGATAGAGAAACTGAAGAAAAGTGACTCAGAAATAGAAGATTATATATCGCCGCATGACATCCACCAATACGTAATATGTTACGTGTTGATGTCGATCGCTCTGTGCGTAGCAGCAGTCTGGTTGTGGCAGACCGGGCGATGTCGCCTGTGCCGTAAGGCCGCAGCCGGACACCGTGGCGGAGGATCCCACCGGCGGCAGACCACGGTAACCCCACCGCCTCCGAGACCTCAACGCCGCAGCGAGAGCTGCTGCCAACAGGAATTGGCAGCGGCTCCGCTAACACCGAAACCAACCAGAAGACACGAATCGTATAGTGAAGTGCTCAGTGCCAGTGATCTAAAGGACAAAAGTGAAATCGGTTTTCGTTTACACAATTATGCCAAACGCTGGCCTAGCGCGAACTATAGTGCGATCAAACGGGACAAAATTACGAACACGGGCAATCACAATAATGCTTTTACTGTGGAAGATTCAATAGTGTAACTTCTAATAATTTATAATAATTTAAGTAGACCAATAAGCCATTATATTTTGCCTTTACTTGTTTGATCATTATTTTTATACTTAGGTACCAGTTTAGATTACTAGAAACGAATGTGTTTTAAGTAGTTTTATAATTTTGTGTATACCATTTAGTATTATAGCCTAGTTTTTAGCTATCATCCCGCATTTCTTCTCGCTCTCGGGAATATGTTCGAGTTTTTACGTCGCGTGATGTGGAAATGAGATAAGTGTTCGAGTTTAAATCGAACACTAAGCGAAAAGGCATAATTGCATCGAACGCAAGTATGCAAATTCGCTCGTTCACCAAAATGTGGGCCAGTTCGTGTTCAGATCTCATTAGAGACACCGCGTACTCAAAAACCATTACCAAAACCATTACCATTGTCTTGTAATTAAGTGTTGTAGTGATTTAATATATAGCTATTTCCCTCACAATTCGAGACTTTAACTTACCATAAACCATATCCTATTATTACGAGAAAGGAGTGTTAGGTCACCATAGCGCCAAGCACTACTTTTTACAATAAGATTACCTAGTACTGCTCTCAACGTGGAACCAATTACTCATGTTTTGCTAAAATAACACATATCATCACACTTGTAATCTCCGAAAGGTTAGTTAGAGGTAACGTAATAGTACACCCACGTTTTGCCAATTACGTTTAAGTCCCATGTGATAGGGTGTGAGCTATTGCCATCAACCGGGCACAAATCCAGACACCGTGTATGTTAATGAGAAATTCCTGGTGGAAAATCCCAACAACAATCAGCAGCCATGCTAGCACAACAAGTACATTTAAACAAACCGCGTGGGCAGGTGCTCGTATTTAGACAAAAGCCCCTTTTATATCGTTAAACGTCTATTTCAATTCGTGAGCTGAAACTACTGCGTGACTGCATTTCAAGCTTTGCGTTATTTTTAGACAAAGCTTTTTTAGGGATTTTTGTTTGCATGACAATTTAAAATTTTTGTGTGAATGGACCCATGGACGGGTTGACATGGATTGGTATGCAAAACAAAATATCGGGCTTGTGTTTCCCGAACGGATGGGCAAACGTGGTTTATACACGTATGTTTCTCTAGTTATGGAAG
Organism: Xestia xanthographa; assembly: GCA_905147715.2. Taxonomy (NCBI): domain Eukaryota; kingdom Metazoa; phylum Arthropoda; class Insecta; order Lepidoptera; family Noctuidae; genus Xestia; species Xestia xanthographa. The sequence continues at coordinate 30,796,411 of LR990644.1, forward strand.
ACCCATTTAATAGAGACTGCCAAAGAGTTATTTAACATCACACCTGTAAACCTCAGCCGTGTGGTATCCGGCAGAGTAGAATAGAACCAACCCATTACACTCACGGGTGTCGTATAAGGCGACTAATGTCTGAGGCAGAACACCTTGCGCCTCTGTAGACCAGAGAATGGGCAGCAGCGTTTTCTGTTAGTCTTTCATCACTGCGATCTCCAATCCGCCTGCCAAGCGTGGAGATTTTGGCAAATTCCTCCCATCATGGGAGAGGCTTATGTCCAGCAGTGGACGTTATGGGCTGTTGTTTTTGTTTTCCAAATGGATGGGCAAACGTGGTTAAAACACGCATGTTTCTCCAGTTATTGAAGACCCATAGAGACTGGCACAGAGTTACTTACTAAGAGATAACATTACATCACACCTGTAAGCCTCAGGGTTAAGCAGAGTAGTAGTTTTGAATCGCTTGTAATAGTGGCTAGCTTATTGTCATAGTCTGGGGTCAAATCCAGAATCCGCCGTTGTTACTGAGAAATACCTGATGACAATTCCCAATAACACTGCCCAACCTGGTAATCGAATCTAGGTCCTCACGCTCAGAAGCCGCATAAAAAACTGGTATTCAGCTGCATCTGGTTAGACTAGAAGCTGACCTCAACATAGTTGGGCAAACGAAAGGCAGTCAATGATGTATTAATAATAATAAAAATAATAAAACACTTTGAAATAATAATAACAATCCATTTATTTCAGGTAACAACGACCCATATATAAATACCTTTACCTAAAAATACATACTAATAACAATTTTTAGATAATAAAAGAAATTATAATAATAATATTAATTTAAGAGCATATACATACTACTTCAAATTAGCAAATCTATTTGTGGTGGTTCAAACTTCGTTTGAAATTCTGTTAGAATAAAGTTCCAATCAGCTTGCACTACAAAGTGGTTGTTACGTCAATCACAGGGGCCGAAAAAAAAAATAGTTCAGTTAGTATAAAAAAGTTTCATGATCTAATTTGAAGTATTTTATGATTTCCAGCGGTTTATTGTTCAGTTTAGAGGTAACTATGTGATTTTTTCTATCGAGAAAATTTTATGGAATCATGTTTTCGCCAAACATAGGACTTAGCATTATTCCTCAACTTTACGATATATTTATTTCAAAATTAATGCTGCAGAATTTTAGGCGTAACGGAGGATCATGCTAAGCCATTTGAGGTAGTATAGGTCCTTAAAAGTCAAGCCCTGGGCATAAATCAAAATTCAGGGCAATCATTATGTTATAGAAAACCCGCTATGCCCAATATGGGAATCAAACATTTAACCGTTGCGCCAAGAACCACTAAACTCTAAACCAAATGACGCATTCTACAAAATATCTCCAATATTTCTTCCACATCAGAATAAAAACTTAATATCACAAAAAATGTTCCGCATTGAAACATTGAATTCGCTTTGAAATTCTATATTTTGTAAGAGATTTATGATCGCGAACAGAATATCAATGTAAAAGGCTCTCTACGAAACGATACTTTGTAAAAACTATCACTTTATAATAAAATGGATACTCTTGGGAAGTTTTGTTATTGTTAAAACGGGATCGGAGTTTTAATGGCGTTTTTCAGCTGGATACTGGCAGCGTCTTTGTTCATGTTTTTTTTTTCTTTATAAATGGGTACACAGTGTATTTTTATAGACAGCTGTACTTTTTGTTTTTTAATGAGAGAAGAGCTTGTGTCCTTAATGCTACTCCCACATCTGGGTTAGTGTTAACGTTAATGGCAATGGCCAACTACTCATTAATTAAGGCATTAAAAATGCGCGTTGACTACATTTAGGTTACAATGCCGTTAAGAGTTAATTCTGAGCCCTGGCATAATAATAACAGCCGTTCGGGTCGATCTTCACGATTACAGCAGCGCTTGCCAATGTCGGTCGATGGATGGGTGCCCACCCATTACATATTGAGTTTTCTCCGTGCCTCGGAAAACACGTTAAGCCGTTGGTCTTGGCTCTGATTTTTAAATCTTTGACAGTCGTTACAGGTAGTCAGTGGCCGGTATTACCCAGTACTAACTGGGTTGTGGAGGTCAGATAGGCAGTCGCTTCATGTAAAATACTGGTATTAAGCTATTATTATTTTGATTGACAGAAAACATTTTTGACTATTCGTTTTACTGGATACAAAATAGACGTTAGACGTTGCCGATGATAGTACGATCGTAATAGACTGCCTCAAAAAAGAGCTATATGAAGATGAAATAAATAATTCTCTAAAATTAATAATAAACTGGCTCAACGATAATAATCTTATCATAAACCTCAATAAAACAAATATAATGCATTTCTATCAAAAAAATCTCCCTTTAAATCTAAAAATTAATTATGAAGGACAAACTATTGATAGCGTTAGTGTGGCAAAATTCCTGGGTATATTGATTGACAGTAAATTAACTTGGAAACCGCAGGCTGAAGAAGTCTGCAAAAGATTAAGCACGTCTGCGTATGCTCTCTACAATCTGTCCAAGAAAGTAAACATTGATACATTAATGGTTGCATATCACGGTTTGGTGGTCTCTGTTCTAAGGTTTGGTGTAGTGTTCTGGGGTAATTGTTCCGAAAGAGAGTCTATATTTAAAGCCCAAAAACGGTGCATAAGATCCATTTTCAATCTCAAGGTTACAGATAGTTGCATTCCTTTTTTCAAGAAACATAAAATACTAACTTTTCCTAGTCTTTACATTCTCGAAGTATCTATATTCGTTAGAACTAACAAGCATCTATTTCCTGCATTAAATGATACGAGGATGCGATCTACTGCCATGAGATCAAAATATCAGAGTCTGTTGTGTACTGGTAGATATAACACTGCTTTGCTTAAAAAAACGTTATGGGTATGGCACCTATTATCTTTAACAAATTGCCAAATTGTATTAAAGATCAGCCCTTAATAAAATTCAAGAAACTACTGTCGTTGTTGCTGACAGAGAAATGTTATTACTCTGTTACCCATTTTCTAAATGATGAATTGTAATATTGCTTCACTTTAACTCATATATTATGTAAATAATCTTAGACTTAGCTGATCAATGTTTCTCATTTTGAATTTAAGTAAACTTGTACTTACCTAGTTTCTAAATTATCTGTAAGTTAACCACTATATTTGTGTATGCCAACAGGCAGAATGTACTGGGAACATTTCTGAAACTAACACCATTATTGTAACACCTGCATTCTATACAAATAAAGATATTATTATTATTAAAGTAGAAGTGCCGAGATTTAAGACCTGTTTTTGTCAAGTCTGACAACATTAAATAGAATTAGGATCCCGGTTTTGATGACTCCCTTTATTTGAGTCATGCCCGACTTGTCACTGAGAGTCAACCAGAAAATAGTTTTGTCTTACATTTAATTCTGAGGAATTTATTTATAAGATAGTTAATCTGTTAACAGTTAGTGATATTGACGGGTCTCCCTTGTTTGACCGAAAGGAATTTGACAAATTTTCACTTCCCAAAACATTTTTCGCATAATTTCATTTGCCAAATTATTACTTAGCAAAAAATCTATTAACAAAAAATTGTAACGCAAACCTATTGTTTGGGAAATGAACGTTTAAACTATAACTTGTTTACCAACTAGTACTTTTAACATTTTTTATTTAGTCAAATATTTCAGTTGGAATAACAGTTTTTACGCAAAATCGAATTAGCTAATTCTTTTTGCCTTAATATTTTTTTTTACAAATGTAATGTTACAGAATGACTTATTTAATTGATAGAGGCGTTTGATTGCATGTGCAATCAAACCTCAACTTAGTGCATTAACCAGAATACTTCCATCGTCTTAAGTTACCAACTTAAGTTACACATACATAAGTACCTTCCTCCCCCCTGGGGCCCGCATCGCATCTCTCACAAAGCTGAGGCGCGGCGAGTGAAAACAATAGCGAGTGAATACACTACACAGTTATAACTGATGCGTGGAGATACAGGTGTGGGGTCTGGATGTGGCTACGAAGTTATGGATAATAATGATTATTAGGGAGAAAAAAGAACGGCCAAGTGCGAGTTGGACTCGCGCACCGAGGGTTCCGTACAAACTTGTAAGTCTTTTGTTAGTAAACTTCGTAGTACGGTTTTCAGATTTTTTTCTTTACATGTGCTGTAAGACCTTTTGCTTTTTGCCAAATGTCGTGATTCTACGTCAACGGAAACTACCATAAAGGTGTTCGACCCAAAACCTATAGGGTACTTCTGGTTGACCTAGAATTGTCAATTTTGGCAAAAAGCAAGGTCTTACAGCACAAGTAAAGGGAAAAATCCGAAAAATAAAAAAAGTTGAAAATTAAGGTAAATTCTGGTACTTACAAGTTGTCGCGAAAATCTATATTTGCCCATATCTTTTTATTACTCCATATATTTTATCGTGTTGACTCAGGATCTTGAATTTTATACACCTAATAGAGATTAAATTAAAATCGGTGGTGACACATGGAAAGACGGACAAGAGAGTGATCTTTTGAGGGTTCCTTTTTATACTTTTCGAGGTACGGAACCCTATTGAATGAACAAAATAAACCAGAGCATTACCACTGGTTATTTAGAGCGAATTTAGGGGACGAATTTCTATGGGAACAATAATTGACAATAACTACTGAACTATTACATGGTCGCAAGATACATTTTTATCAAGTTGATCTAGTTGTCACTTTTGATTGCAAAGCGTTATTTCTTTAAGTTGTGGTTACTAAGCACTGGTTAGGTTAGGGCCTTACCTGGGCCTCTGACTTTGTTTAACATGCCGTTGACAAATATCTCTCAGGCATGCTGGTTTCCACCGAAGAAAGTGACAATTGTACAACCCGCACATGAAACCGAAAAATTAGCGGTGCGTGTCTTGGGGTCGAACTCGAGACCTATGACTTGGCTGTCCAACGGTCTCACCACTACGTAGGCTATTACTGCTATTGATCTACTATGATCTGTAGAAAGGAGGCAATTTATTAATCTCATCATCATCTGCCTAGCCTTTTCCCAAGTTTTATTGGGGTCGGCTTCCAGTCTAACCGGATGCAGCTGAATACCAGTATTTTACATGGAGCGACTGCCTATCTGACCTCCACAACCCAGTTAGTACTGGGTAATACGATACCCCTTGGTAAGACTGGTTGTCAGACTTTTTGGGCCACTGACTACCCGTATTGACTGTCAAAGATCACAAATGACAGCCGGGACCAACTGCTTAACGTGCTCTCCGAGGCACGGAGGAAACTCGGTATGTAATGGGTAGCCATGCTTGCCTAGTGGATGGATGACCATCCACAGACCAACCTAGGCAAGCATGGCTTAACCTAAAGATCGACCCGAACGGCTGTTATTATTTAGCCACGAGCTATTATTACGAGCAATTTATTAATCTACCTAGTTGAAATGTCAAAAAAATTTGGCATTGGTTTACCCTGATGAACTTATTTACAAAGACATATCCAGTCATCATATCTCTTCGTTCCATCTTCCGCCTCCCACAAGCCATCTGCTTAGGGATGTCAATCCTCACGCCCGCTTGCCTCTAGAGCGTGGGCAGAAATACTGAAGCTATCAACATTTAACTTGTCAGAGCTGACTAAGCCGTGTGGCAACTGACAACTTGGATTTTGGAGGTGTGTGTGTATTAGTGAATGAAGTCGTACTATTTTAACTGCTTTTCAGTTGAATCCGGTTATGCAGGAAGCCGTCCCCAGCAAAGTTGGGAAAAGGCTACGCAGATGATAATGATGATGATATCATTGTACTATTCTTCTTCTCATGTATTTGTTTTAGGTACTGTGTCGTAGAGAAATAAGGTTAGTAGCGGAATAAATTTAAAAATTATGTCATTCACGATCTTTTTATATCTGCATCCGGGACCGCGGTCCTGGTCCCGAAAGCCCCCCGACCCAAGCAGTCAATGGAGTAAAGAATTTGGTATTTATAATAATATAATACCAGCCTATTATTGTCCCACTGCTGGGCAAAGGCCTCTTCTCAAACAGAGAAGGCACGAGCATTGATCACCACGCTTGCTCAAAACGGGTTGGCGATTTCAGACTTATATTAATTATAAGTCCAAGTTTCCTCACGCTGTTTTCCTTCACCGATGTGTGTGAAAAGTCACATTGGTACTTGCCCGAATTTGAACCCACAACCTCATGCATGAGAAGCGATTAACTTAAACAAACTGAAGTATTTTCATTACGCCAGCTAGTTCAGGAAGATTGATTTAGCTACGAGAGCGTAGCAAGTGCCGCTACGGCGTAGCGGTGCTGCTACGGCGTAGCAGGTCCGTAGGCATTTTCCGTAGCATGTAACAATATTTATTTGTTTGATTCCTTACTCATTTAACATACTTTATATCCAAAAATAAACGTTTATTAAAAAAGTAATTTTACAAAATTACTCATTTAGTTGAGCACCGTTTATTAAAAGAGTAATTTACCAAAATTACTCGTTAAAACTTGAGCAATATTTAATTTACAAAATTAATCGTTAATAAACTGAGTATTTTTAATGTGGTTAATGTGCAATAAAGGCTGATAAAATCTGATGTAGCACGATTTCCCTTCATCAGCTGATCACGCATGAATGTGTTATTGCTGAATTTTATAATTGACTCGTGTGGCCATTTATAAACATACTGCCTGCTGGATGTTTCATCGTAACTAAAAACTGATTACAAAAAATGCAGCATTACAAAAAACTCTTTGGTGGAAACATGAGGTCCTGGGTTTGATTCCCGGGCCGGGCAAAGTGTTATTCGGTTTTTCAATCAGGAATTTCTCAGTAGCAGCCACTGATTCTGGATTTGTGACCTCAGTGTTAGTGCTTGGCCTACTATTTCTATACAAATAAGGAGAATTGAGGTATCTGTTCCGTTATCAAAAACAACAGCTGTTTACTGATATACGGTATTTATACAAAAAAAGACATTTTTATAATTTTGTGTGCCTGTCTGTTTGTTCCGGTTAATCTCTGAAACGGCTGGACTGATTTTGACGAAAATTTTACTGGCAGATAGCTGATGTTATAAGGAGTAAATTCACTTTTATTTCAGAAAAAGATTACGGTGCCGTCCAAAAAAATATTGTAAATTATAAAACGTTCAAATAGGAAATATTTTATACAATCATTTCACGCGGAGGACGGTCGCGAGCAACAGCTAGTACTACTTACTAGTGATAGTTTTGTTCATCTCTCCACACTTTCCCTATCGTAAACATCGTCACCGTTACAAAACACACCGTAACGTAAACTTCCGGACTCCCAATCGCGGTAAATCTCTCAGCTTACCCGTCTGCCGTGAATGCTGAGCACTAGGTACGGGGTATAGGTGGCAGGCTCGCGATATTTCCCCCGGGAGCCGTGGAGAGGGTATTATTGCCGGTTGAGATTCGCTCTGCATCTGTTCCGGGATGTATGCGGTGTAATTCTACTGTTGAGAGTTCCACTGTGGGGTACACCCCACAGTGGAACTCTCAACAGTAGAATTATTATTATTATTAGTAGAGTCTACAGACTGTGATGTGAAATCTGTTGCAGTTTAGGAGCGAATTTCCAGTCTTACAAGGGGTATCGTATTACCTAGTACTAACTGAGTTGTGGAGGTCAGATAGGCAGGCTAGATCTTTGAGAGTCGTTTGTCAGTGGCCCAAAAGTGACCACCAATTAAGACTGGTGAGAGTAGAAAGGAGAGGCCAAGAGGTATCGCATTACCCAGTACTAACTAGGTTTTGGAGGTCAGATAAGCAATCGATCCGTATCTAATACTGGTATTCAGCTACATCCGGTGAGACTGGAAGCCGACCCTAACATATTTAGGAAAAGATTAGGCAGATGATGAGTTTTTGGGTAAATTCATTAGTGAAACTGAACCTGTTCAGCTTCTAAACCACGTTCAAAAGCTGTCAGTGTCATAATTGCTATATCATTATTGGCAGCTCTTAAACACCATTTCGAAGTATTTTTAATCGTGTTCAGTTTCGTTGGTGAAATCTACTAATATTTAGAAAAAATATGATTCTGCTTTAATTCGTTTATGAACCTAAGTATGGTTTTTAATAAAGGGTGTAAAACACCTCTTAACGGAGCCGAAAGGCACTTGTTCTCCTCATCATTGCGATCATTTTTTGTTCTACACCATACCTGGGAACCTTTTAGTTACGGAGATATTGGGGTCAAAGTTCCAAATTTTTGACAAGTTTTTTTTTTGTTATATACAAGTTTTTAATGTACAATTTTTACTTTAAATACCTCCACGACTCCCGAACTATTCAATCCATTCATCAGCACAATGTTGTAAATGCGTTACATTGAGTTCTACCACAAAACATGATTTTTCACCCCAAAAAAAAAAGTCGTTTCCCATCAATAATTTTTGCGTTAAGTTACTTAGTTTGATATACAGAATGCTTGGTTGACGGCTTCGTGATGAGGTCTTTTACACCCTGTATAACCCGATTTCACGAAATGACGGTCCAAAAAGTCCATAGTATAAAGTTTGTGTTTAACGAGTTGTGAACTGCCTCCATATCCATAATACAAACGTTTGTCTGTATTCCTTTCGTCCGAATATAGCACGTTATGTTCGGACCAGCAGTTCTCAAATTTGGATCGGATGTAGGGCGCAATTATGCTCTTCGGCTGTTTCCATAATATGCATCTTCCTAGTACGGACAATTCGGAACGGATTGGGTACAGATTCGTTAGAGTAAGATAGTCTCACACAAAGTAACAGTTACATAAAAATAGTAGAACAGATTTATTTATTAGGTTTTGACAAAATTGGATTTATTTTATTATTATTTTATTCCTCGCTCAATTTCACTACAAAATGAAACAACAAAGAGAAAATTATCACAAAGCCCCGAGACGGTACTAGGGGCGGTAACGAATGGCGAATTTTGAATTCTTTTTCACGAAGTCAATGTCATCGCAAAGAATTGGTTTACTTCGTCAGACGTTTATAATTTTCATGAAAAAACAGCAAAACATTATTTCGTGTATAAGTATAGCAACATAGAAATTAGGGGGAATTAAGTTAAGGTACAACTCTGCAGAGTCCCTTGGGGAGACGAGACATTGATATTATAGAAATATTTATAATATGACTATACTATACTATAATATATATTTCCAAAAAATATTGCACACATGTTTTTTATTTTTTACGTAAACAAAAATGAAGACGATGCAGTGTGACGAAAACTCGTGCGACGTCACATTTGAGTACCTACATTTTTTTTACCGGAAAGTGACGTCACAAGCCTCACTCAAGATCTTTGACGCGTTTTATCTTCGTCAATTTTTATTAATTTGATAAAACAAAAAACACGTATCCAATATTTCTCGATAATCTAACTGAGGGAGTAAACAGAATCATCTTTTTATTTGTCAGGAATCATCCCTATTAAAAAGTAAACAGCTGACTCACAAAAACTTTAATACAGTAGGTATTGGAGTTTTTAATACAGTAGGTATTGAAGTTTTTATGAGTCAGCCAGTCAGTTTTGCCAGTCGACTTAAATGTATGAAGCTGATTATTTTTTTGCAATTACGACATTGGTCCTTCAAAAAAAGTTGTTCAGTTGTCCAAAACTACACGAAAATGAATGAATGGTATTTCAAACAGTGAACTACAGTCGGCCACGTTGGTGCTGGCTGACATGCAATATTGCATCGAATGTATTTAATTGAAAACTAACCGAACTTTATAATTAATAGTGAAGCGAGAAAGCTGGTGACAGGAATGTGGGACTTTTTGTCTAGACGACTCAATTGGCGCAGCGGTAGTGAGGCTGCTTTACGTTCTTAGGGTTTCGGGTTCGAATCCTGGTAGGAGCAAATGTTTGTGTGATGAGCATGGACATTTGTTTCCTAGTCATGGATGTTTATATGTATAATAAGTATGTATTTATAAACAAAAAGTATCTATGTAGTATATCAACTATCTGGTGTCCACGACACAAGCCTCGTTGCTTAGTGTGGCACTAGGTGGCGCTGTGTGTAATGTCCAGCTATATTTAACTTTTTGGGAGGAATGTTTGGAGTATGAATACGGGTGATTGTAAGAGTACGGGGATCTATAATCGTTCGATAGATTGCGTAAAAAAATATGAGGCTTTTTTATATAGTTTTTTAAGTATTTTAGTCTCTTAACTAAATTTTTTTTTTATTTGTATGCCGTCGCGGCAAAACATAGCGCTCAAATCAATCAATCAAAGCATTTATTTCAAGTAGGCCAGTTACAGGCACTTTTGAATTGTCGAAACAAATATGAAAATTAAATGTAGCTACAGTCCCAGTCACAAGACATAAAAACTATGAAAGTACTGTAGTTGCCCATTCCCTAGCGTAGATCTCTATGGAGAAGAATGGGCAAGAAACTCCATGGACACTCTTTTAAATCAGAATATTTTTACAAAATCTTGGTTTCATCATTCATGTTGAGATGGTACATTATGTGAGAACAATGTAGCAAGATGTGCACGTTAAAGGTGTCCATAGTAAAAACAAAACAAAAACAATTCAAAAATAAAATTATTAAATTCAAATAATATGTTATACCTAACACCTTTATGTAAATACCTATGTTTAACAAATAAAGATTTCTGATTCTGATTCTGATTCTAAGACTGTTCGTCAGACTTTCGGGCCACTGACTACCTGTAACAACTGTCAAAGATCTACAAATGACAGCTGGGACTGGGAGGAAATAATAGAAAAGTCTTTCAACAATCTTTCAATCAATGCTATCAGATTATTCTGTTAATATCAGCATTGTACTGATTAAAGATCCCCATATTCCCAAGGCCTTTGGGGTAAAAATCCCCTAATCAGGTCCTTTAATTGACCCCTGGGTCGGTTATAATAAATTACAGGTTGTAAGGCTTGCGTGGCGCGATCCAATCTCTGTGGGGTTTGTGGATGGAGTTATTGGTACCTTTAGAGGGTTGGTAGGGACACATATATTTTGGCAGTTGAGATTTGGTGTTTGGTTACGGGAAAAAGACACTAGTAGTATAGTAGTGAGTAGATCACCCACATTTCTCACTAGTAGTATAGTAGTGAGTTGATCACCCACATTTCTCACTAGTAGTATAGTAGTGAGTAGATCACCCACATTTCTGACAATTTTGTATTGCGGTGCCGGAAGTCACGGTTACTAGCAGTGCCTCACGCACGAACCAACTTGCTCAGCAAAGCTCCACTGACGCACGCCTTGCACGCACTGAATGACACTGCTGAAAGGATCGATCTATTCACCTGCTCTCTGAATGAATTCACAAAAACAATGTTGTATGTGTGTGTTGTGTGTGTGTGTTATTGAGTGTGTGTGTGTGTGTTGTGTGTGTTATTTAAAATAGTTATATATAAGATAGTTTAAGTAAGGACCACGCTAACGCATTATAGGATTTCCCTGTAATGTTAGTAGTGTTTGTGATAAATAAATAAATAAATAAATTTCGTCAGTTATGTTTTAAGTTCCAAGTAATAGGGGGCGATCCTATTGCCATCAACCAGGTACAAATCCAAACTCCGTGGCTGCTACTGAGAAATTCCTTAAGGAAAAACCCAATAACAATTTGCCCGACCTGGAATTCAAACCCTGAACCTCAGCAGTCGCGACTGCGCCCACTAGACCAACGAGGCGGACCTCCGCACCGCGTTTGAGGCTGTATCTCCAGTTTCAGTACTGCTTAATAGACCACACGAAGCCAAAACCACGAGACAACAGACAAACAAGATAATAGCATTCCTCAGACACTGTATGCACTTACAAAGGGAACCTAAACTTAATGTTTGCACGGGTCCAAAGGGGATTAAAGTTTATGTGCAAATGTACCCATGAATAATAAAGAAGTCAGTACGCAATACTGTTTAAGGCTGGGGTATCTGCTAAATTAACAACTCTATTTGTGGTAGTTCAAAGTTCGTTTGAAATAATGCTAGAATAAAGTTCTAATCAGCTTGCACTACAAAGTGGTTGTTACGTCAGTCACTGGTTTTTATTTAATTGTAGCCTAATAAATAATTAGATCAAAATGCCACTTTGTGAAGAAAAAAAAGACAAATATTTGTGTAAAAAAAAGTACTAAAGCTTAATGTCATTTAGGAGTAGTTACGAAATTTCAAAGAAAAAATGCTTCACTTTAAATATTTTTTTCATATAGTAATAATAAAGTTACAATTATTTCAATTTTACCAATTAAAGTTTAGAGTCTAATACGTAACATATATGTTTTTTTCCACATTTTTAATCACTCATCAAAGAGGAAACCTCTCGTTAGCAGATACCACCCCCATAAATGAACAGCAATAAAATACCGAGTGTCCTCCGTGCCTCAGAAAGCACGTTAACCTGAAGGTTGGTCAACTATCTGTCCATTCCCAAAAATGCCTTACTATTAAGCACTCTTTGGCACACGTTACTTGTTATACTTAGTGGGTACCCCAAAAACACGAGATTCTACTTTGTAGAATATTAATATCTTAGAACCCCAGAGAATGCTCTTCAGTGCAATAAAACGGTGCAGAATGAAAACAAAACTTAAAATACAATTATTTTTGCAGTTCATGTTGCGGTCAAACTGCATGAAGTCCTGAGTTCCATTCCCAGGACGGTGCTATTCGGTTTTAGCATCAGGAATTGGTAGAAAAACTCAAACTCAAAGCGTTTATTTCAATTAGACCATTACGGAACTTTTGAATGTCAAAAATACAAAAAAGAAAATCAAAGCTACAGTCCCAGTCACAAGGCACAGTAACTTGAGAAAGTACTGTAGTTGCCCATTCCCTAGCGTAGATCTCTATGGAGAAGAACAGGCAAGAAACTCCATGGACACTCTTTTAAAATCAAAATATTGTTACAAAATCTTGGTTACATCATTAATTTTAAGTTTATACATATATGTGAGAACGATGTAGAAAGACGTGCACACTAAGAACGTCCAGAGTAAAACTGCTGCTCTCCAGTATAAGTATTTATTCCGATGCTACAAAATGTTAGAGTTTCAAATAATTAGTACAACAATATTTTATTTCAGCTAGAGCACCTCATAATTATAGATATTGTTTCCGAGTCATGGATGTTTATATTTGTATAATAAGTATGTATTTACAAATAAAAAGTATCTATGTAGTATATCAACTATCTGGTGTCCACGACACAAGCCTCGCTGCTAAGTGTGGCACTAGAAGGCGCTGTGTGTACCAGCAATATTTATTTATTATTTTCTTTTTATTTTTTTTTAAACCCGCCAAAAACGGGACATTGCCAGCTTTACCACAGATAATCACCCAAATTCAACCGTCCGTGTTGCGAGCACATTTAGTCTGTTGTAATAAAATCTAATTCACAATAAATCGTATCAAATAATTAAATATTCACATCGAAACCTAACAAATTGTTCAGTAGCAGTCTGGATTTGTGCCCCATTTGGGTGAAATTTGGCACACAGATACTTTATAACCTGGATTAACATAAAGGACTTTTTATTCTGCTAGTATGATCTCGTGGAACTATTATCGGACTCGACGTGGGTGAAGCCGCGGGCATAAGCTAGTATATTTATTTATTATTTATTTAGTACAGTATTTAGAACAATTAACACTTAATTAAATACCTAATTATTTTACTCCTTCTTCTCGCAGAACCACAAACATTCCAACATTATCGTCTTCCATTCATCAGCATGTATTACAAGCGCGAAAGACATTTTACTGGAAGGACTTTTCGTGTATTTTGCTACCATAAGCTAAGCAGATACACACTATTCGATTTTGCCATTAACGATACCCCAAGAGCCTTTCACATACTCTCCCTCAAGAAAATAAATTAACATTCAACCCCTGCCATATTCCCCAAGTTCCACTTAATATTACCTCGTAAATGAGTTAACTGCCAATAAAATTAAACTATCAATTAGTTGCTACGGTTATTATTATAGCAGTAATTAAATGTATTTGACACCTCATAAAAGGATATGATTAAACCATTGTTCGTATTAACATCGATTGTGTCGCATTTTCGGGTTGTAAAAGGTGATTAAAACAAAATAAAAGCATTTTCGTACCACTTGCTCAAAAAAGTGACATTCTATGCCACAAAAAGCGAACATAACAATAGTCATTTTTAATCTGTTAAAAACAGGGAAAGAAACTTGTACTGAATTTCATTTATCCTCTAGGGGGAGAATGTGATTTGAATTTGGAATACTTACCGAAATTTATACTGAACTACATGTGTGTTTACACCATTGAGTTTGTATATAAAGCATTATACATCGTTTTGAAAAAGAAATACGCATTTATTATGCAGTTATGATTATTAAATAAAATTACGAAAACCGACGAGGCCGTATGAGCCTTTGCTTTTCCAACAAAAAAATATTAGTCTATGAATTTGTTGCGTTTTTGTACAATCTACAATGAAACGTAAGTTCCTCAGACGCAAGAACAGAGAAATACTCAAATCAAGTCCTCAACAATAAATGTACCAAACAAAAATGTAACTCTCTCTATCAATAATTGCACCAATGTTTCGAATGTTAACTTTTACTTTTAATTGTCATTCTTTTTAATAAATGCTTATCTCATATTATTATTGTGTTAATTTTTTCGCAAATGGTACGAAAAGTGACTCGGTGATAAAGCTGTCTTAGTCTTGGGTGAACTTAAATCCCTCGCTACACTCAGGACTCGTATTAAATCCCTCGCTTCGCTCGTGATTTAAGTTTTTAACACCCTCGCTACGCTCGGGAGTAAACCTCGAGTCCTTCGTTACGCTCGCGATTTAAATCGTCACCCGCGACAGAAGACACTGTTTTATCCCCTTGGTTAATAATCTACTATTTCAGAACCCAACATACAGAGTGTAAACAAACCCTTCACGAAGACGTCAACCAAGCACTCAGTACATCAAACTAAGTAAATCTATGCAAAAATTCTTGCTGGGAAATGACTTTTTTTTTGGGGTGTAAAATCACCTTTTACGGTGTCACTTCACTGTAATGCACTCAAAACATAGGTCATTGGGTTTTAAAGTAAAGCTGTTACAAAATAAAAAAATAGAATTTAAAAATGCTTGTATCCAAAATCTCCGTGATAGAAGACCCAACTCGCAACTGCCCCGCGTCCAGAGCCCCTGGATTCCATACCCGCGTCGGGTAGAAAGTGCTTTTGAGTTTTACCATCAGGAATTTGTCAGTAGCAGCCCCGAGCTTCAACGTGAAAAATCATTTAACGGAATCGTAAATACAACAGGGAAAAAAATGGTCCTATTTCCTAACCCAGGGCATTGTCGATCCGTGTACAATCCAATAAAGTGTCAATCCAATTTAGCACACCGATAGTTTATAACCTGGATTAACTTAATCTTAATCTATTCTATTCTTTTAATTATAATTAATATAATAATTATGTCTTAATTTATTTCTTATTTTCATAGTTTTAATTTATAATTGTTTTTCTAATCCAATTTAATTGAATTTTTTTTTATTTTATTAATCTGTATTTAACTACTTGACATTTTAAATTCAATATAAACTTTGTAAATTTTAATTTTGTTATCATTTTATAGTTCCATTTTAATTTTTATTATTGATTATACAAGTGCCGTCCACTATTGAAATAGAATATATTTAATGAACACGCGCGTTTTTTTTTATTTTATTTAGTGAATAAGTAGTTATGCATGCTGTACAGACTCCACATATTACGTCATGTTAGTGGCGCGCTCCCAGAGCGGCCTCTGCTGATGCAGCATTCACAGTACTCGCGGGATGTTATGTCTCAACGCCCGGCGACGGTAGAGATAAGGGCCTAGCACTAAGAAACAATGTATTAGATTTAAGAAGCTATTTTTAGTCTGGATTAAACCGTCTTCGTGATCAGACTCTCTTGTTTTCTTCAAAAAACCTTCGGCAGTACTCCCGGAACTTATCTGGCGCAGCCGGTAGTATATCCGCTGTATAGGCTGTGTTCGAACACACAAAAATCGGTGTCGCGCGCGGCTCGCGGGTATCCTCGAACCAAATAAATAAGTTAAACACATCTGGCGCCGAGGTTTTGAAGATTCCTGTCCACGCACGAGCAGCTCTACGGGTAGGCATGGGATCGAGCGGACTGTGAGTAGACCTTTTTACTATCCTATCTCGTCCTTGTTATTTCCTGTGTTGCTCCTGTAGGACTTGATTACTTAATTGCGTAACTTTTAAACTCACATCGTTGAAAGTTATTTGACTTCTGCACAAAAAAAGGCAGGCCTATTTTAAGCTTATTTTAAGATTAATTTTCACTAAGTAGATTAATTTGGTTATATTAACTCTTAAACTCAAATCTTTAAAAGTTATTTAACTTCTGCACACAAATTGGCAGGCCTATTTTAAGATAATTTCACATTAAGATTTGTATTTTATTTCGATAAGTAGAGTATATTATTAATAAAAATGCCGAATCAAGCCGGGGAAGCCTTCCAAATGATCCCTAAGGATATTTTAAGTTTAATTCCCAAGTTTGATGGTGACAAAGATATTTTGAATTTGTTTTTAAGGAAAAGTGAGTATATTTTAAGAAACTTTAGCGGCCCCAATAATGCTATTCAGTCAACTTATAATTTCCACGCTATCACTAGTAGATTGTGTGGTAGAGCAGCGGCTCTATTAAATGAAAGAGAGGACATAACTACATGGGAACAACTAAGATCTATTTTTATCCAACATTTTGGTGACCCCAGATCAGAGGACTGCGTCGCTATTGAGCTAGAAAATTTAAAAATTAAAACTAATGAATCTTATTTGGAATTTTGTAACAGAATCCAACAAATACGCAGCACTCTGTTCTCCAAGGTCAATTTGCTTGCTAACGAGGAGATGAAAGTTGCAAAAAGGGTGATTTACAGTAATTTGTCTCTCAACGTGTTTTTATATAATCTATCTGAAGATTTAATCAGAATTGTAAGACTTAGAAATTGTACAAGCTTGGAAAGTGCGCTCAGTGTCGTCATGGAAGAGGTCAATTTTCAATTTCAATATAACGCGAAAAATAATACAAAATCAGCTCCGCATCATTCAACTAGTAATAATAACTTACAACGTTTGAAATTCCAGTCTCCAATAAAACCTAATGTTCCGGTCTTAAATAATTTCGGATATCCGGCTAACCAAAACTTCAAGTTTGGAGTTCCGCACTTGCCCCAAAATAATTCTAGGCCTGGTTTCAATAATAACTATAGATTTGGTGTACCAAACCAAACTTACTTTAAACCAAATATGCAACAACCTCAAGGTCATCAATCAGTGTACGTCTCAGGCTATCCCAAGACCCAGAATAATTTTAAATTTGGTATTGTACCTCAACAAGGATTTAGACCCCAAATTAATAACACACAGGGTAGACCTAATTTTAATCCACCAAACCAGCAATTCAAATTCGGTATACCGCCACAACTTCAACCACAGCGAAACTTACCCCAGACACAAGATACTGATGTTTCCATGCAAACTGCCCGTCCCCTTAGAAATAACATGATTACAAATAACTCTGATAATGACCATTTGTTTTACACACTTAATGATAATAATGAAACGCACATATTCCAAGATCAGGATTTTCAGCCTGATTACGTAGAAAATAACTTACAACTTACTGAAATGTACAACCACACCGACTATGACAATAATTCCTACTCAGAAAATGTGGAGCCCGTTTCCGAAGTGCCTACAAATCAAGAAGAATACGTAAATTTTCCGATAGTAGCCTCGGAAAACTACCAACCGAAGTAATACAGCTAAATTGCAACAGTATAAACCGATTACCTCACATCTATATTCCGGAAATTGATGCCCGCCTAATGATTGACACCGGAAGTACCAGAAGTTTCATAAGTCCAGGAAAAGCCGATCAATACTTTTCTGCCTATAAATATAACGAACCGTTTGAAGTTATTAGCACACATGCACGTAGCTCACACAACCAAGTTATATACATACCCTTACTGAAAACTTTCAAAAGTCCCCTTATGCACAAGTTCTATGTTTACGATGTTGATAGGAGATACGACGGATTAATTGGTTCTGATCTCTTAAAAATGTTAGAAGCCACAATAGACATGAAAACTCAAATTTTACGAACACGAGACACAGAAATACCCATAGTATACAACCTCGCATGTGAAATCACTTTAGACCCCCGAACCGAAACGCTAGTAAAAGTACCAACTGACCTTGGTAATGGTGACGCAATCATTGACTTTAAAAAATTCAATAATGACGTACGTATGCCTAGCGCTATAGTTACATGCGTAGATTATTTTGCGATAACCGTTATTCAAAATGCTTCACAAAAAAGCGTGACTATTACATTTACTGAACCAATGACTACAACTAAACTTAATGACATTAGTACCTGTAAAATAAACGTAACATCAGACGAGTCACTGAATAACTATGAAATTGACGAATTACTGAAACAAAATTTAGCAAAATTACGACTAGATCACACTAACTCGGAGGAACGCCAAGCCATAGAAAAACTTTGTTTTGAATATAGAGATATATTTTACTGCGAACAGCTTCCTCTAACATTCTCAAACCAAGTAAAGCACCATATCCGGACTACAAACGAAGAACCTATTTTTGTTAGACCTTACCGACATCCACCATTACAAAACGCTGAAATACAAAGACAAGTTGACAAATTATTACAAGATAATGTAATTCAAGAGTCTTTTTCGCCATGGAGTGCCCCTGTGCACCTAGTCCCAAAGAAAGAAGACGCTTCGGGTGAGCAAAAATTCAGAATGGTTATAGACTATCGACGCTTAAACGAAATTACAACCAATGACAAGTACCCTTTACCGAACATTAACGACTTATTTGACAAGTTAGGAAGGTCAACCTACTTTAGTACCCTGGACCTTGCTAGTGGATATCATCAAATAGAAATAGACCCACAAGACAGACCCAAAACCGCGTTTACAACCCCATCAGGACACTTCGAATTTTCTCGCATGCCGTTTGGGCTTAAAACCGCACCCGCAACCTTCCAACGCGCAATAGATAACGTGCTGAGAGGTTTGCAAGGTATCCATTGCCTCGTCTATTTGGACGACATAATAATATATTCAAGTAGTTTACAAGAACACATTGAGAAGTTAAGAAAAGTATTTGACCGCCTTAGACAAAACAACCTTAAGGTGACACTTGACAAATGTGAGTTTCTGAGAAGGGAGGTACTTTATCTGGGACACAAAATTACCAAAAATGGCCTAGAACCCAACAATGATAAAATCAGAGCTGTACTTAACTTCCCACTTCCCCGCACATCCACCGAAATCAAAAGTTTCCTTGGCCTAGTTGGTTATTATCGAAAATTTATAAAGGATTTTTCTAAAGTCACACAACCCCTTACCTCGTGTCTGAAAAAGAGAAATAAAATAGAAATTACTCAATCATATATCGATGCTTTCCAAAGGTGCAAAGAACTACTAGTCAACGCTCCTATACTACAATTCCCTGATTTTTCAAAGCCCTTTATTCTAACAACAGACGCGTCAAACTACGCCGTGGGTGCCGTCCTTTCACAAGGAATTATTGGAAATGAAAAACCCATTGCATACGCCAGCCGGACATTAAATGATGCGGAAACGCGTTATAGTACTATAGAGAAGGAATTGCTAGCCATAGTGTGGGCAGCAAAACACTTCCGCCCATACTTGTATGGACGCAAATTCATAGTTTATACAGATCACCGACCGTTAGCGTGGCTTAATTCAATCAAAGAACCAAATAGTAAGCTAACCAGGTGGAAACTGAGGTTAGCTGAATTTGATTTCGATATAATATACAAAAAAGGTAGTCAAAATAGCAATGCAGATGCCCTGTCTCGTATAAAATTAAATGTCGTTACCAATGAAGATAATAATACATCTTTACAGGGGAATGTAGGTGATACTGAAAGACCTGACAGTCCAATAGCAATATCAGACTCTTCAGAAACGTTGACAGCCCCATCACCTTCAGACATTAACTCATCTTATCCAGTTCGATCATCTTCATCTAGCACCCTCACAGCAGGCTCATTACCTGAAACAATACACTCAGCCCGCGATATTGATACAGACGGCATCCCCATCCTAGACGAAGCTGTAGACACGAAACCCCATCAAGTTCTTGTTTTTACCTGGAACAGAAATCAATTATCAGTAAAAGATATATCATGTGATAAACAGAAAATTTTCGAGATACACTTACCCGTAGATAATCCCAGCCTAGTAAAACAATTTCTTCTAGAATACTTAAAGCCTAAAATTAAATATAATTCCCAAATGTCCTTTCTTTGGTATTGTTCGTCGTTTCGTTGAGCTCCTTGAGTTATAAGTCGAGCTACACGTTAACTGACAAATGCTTGCACTGACTGGACAGGTCCACTCAAATCTGTATGGTTCTTTCTTCAAAAGACCATCTCAGACACTAATCTGCATAGTCCTCATGTGAATTGAGCAAGATTGTCTGGACTTTAAAAGAGACTATGACCTCTGAGTTTGTTTCGGCTGTTTCTTCTCAGAGTAGTCAGGTACGAAACACCGGCCCCATCTAGTTTTAAAAAATGACGTGTAAAAGTGTTTGTAAAAACCTACTTGCAAAATAAACATCATTTATCATTATCATTAAATATTTCTTTTATTTTGAAGATCAAATACACCGTAACCAGTTTACAGACGCTGTGATTAAACTATTTAAAAGGGATACTGTTCAAATTTATGAATGTACGAAAAGGATTATATACGTGGAGGACGAAGACGAACAACGTTCAGTCGTACTTACCTACCATCACGGTAAGACCAGCCATCGCGGCATTAAAGAAACTCTCATGAAAATAAAGCGAAACTACTTCTGGAGAAATATGGACGTAACTGTTGCTGCGGTAATTAATTCATGCGAAACCTGTAAAAAACTAAAGTATGATCGTAAACCATTGAAACCAGTGTTACAATTGACACAAACACAAACAAAGCCTTTTGCTGAAATATTCATAGACCTTTTCTCGATAGAAGGCAAATACTTTTTGACGATAATAGACGCCTTTAGTAAATTAGGACAGGCTTTCATGATCTCCAACCGATCCACCCCTGAAGTAGTACGTGCATTAATTAAATTTTTCTCGTGCTATGGTGTACCTAATCGAATAAGCGCTGATCCCGGAACCGAATTTAACAACGCCTTGCTTAAAGAGACACTACAGTTTTACAAAATCGATTTTCACATAGGAACGGCACATAATCCCAATTCTATGGGTTTAATAGAGCGCTTCCACTCAACCATCTTAGAAATATATCGCATCGCAAAATATGAGCGTCGAATTACCGATGCTGCCGACGTAATGACGTACGCAGTAATGTCCTACAACCAAACTATACATTCAACAACCGGTCTTACACCCTTCGAAGTTGTCTTTGGACACACCGATTCGAATAGCACTTTTGCAGTTAACTTTAATAAACAATATACGCAACAATTAGTTGTTGATCATGTGAAGCGAACTAAACATCTATACAAATACTTAACGGATAAAATATTAGCAAACAAGGAAAAGGTTAAAGAAAAGCGTGGTGGTGAAAAATCATTTGATATACAAGAAGGAGACACTGTATTCATAAAAGGAGTGAACGTTAGACGAAGTAAAGACAAACCTCGTTTCCAAAAGGCACAAGTGTCGGGTAAAATCGTTAGAAACATTTGTCCTGTTAGAATAAATAATCGTGACACAAAAGTGACACTTAAGGACATTAAACGTCCTCCACAGGTCCCTCCTCGTGCTCCTGGCCCTGACCATCAGGATGCACACTCTTCAACTTCAAAGGATAGATAAGAATCCTGGCGTATTGATTCTGAAGCAAGGTCAACCTAGCGTAAGTTATAATAAGTGGACTATTATTAAGGTTTTAGATTTAAGTTTGATTCGTGAGGACTTAGAATTTAATATAAAAAAATACGCAACCTTTAATGAATACACACAAAAGTATTTGGGCAATGAAATCTCGAATTATCAGCCGCGTGATGTAAAACTCCAGACGGATTACGTCATGAACAATAGCATTGAAAAATTTAAGCAGTTAGTCCCATCAATGAAGATTAAACGTGGAATTCTAAATCATCTAGGATCTATTATTAAGATTATTACCGGTAACCTAGACCATGACGATGCTATCAGATATGACAATATGATTGATAATATAAAAACACGTCAACATACATTAGAAAATAAGGTAACGTTAATATCTGAAATGTCTAAACTTCTAGTTAAAATAGCGAACTCCACCAAGAATAATTATATTCAAATAAAAAAGGAAATTTGGAAAATGGAAAAATTTATTGATCACACCAACATCAACATCGCAATACATAATTTTGTAGTTATCTATAATCTATTCTTACACAATTTCCAACTTTTATACAGTCGTCTGAATGAGATTGAAATCTCTGTCACATTCAGTAAATTAAAAATATTACATCAGTCTATAATAACCTCTGATGAATTGTTCGAATCATTAAAATCTATAGAAAAATCTGATAAAATGGTATACCCAGTTAGCTATGATAACCTAATTAAGCTGGAACAGTGTATTGAAATAAAAGCTTACTCGAAAGGAAGTCAAATAACGTTCATTTTAGAAATACCTATAATTAAAGATGAAATGTATGTATACTACAGAGCAATCCCAATACCAATTACCAACCATTTTAACCAAACCACAATCATAATTCCTAAATACCCCTACCTCTTAGTAAAAGGGTCCGAAGTAGTCTCGCTCTCCCAGCCTTGCAAAGAACTCTACGAGGCGAAGTTCCTGTGCTACGAGGACGAGTTCCAGCTGCTAATGGAAGATACCTGTATAACCGCATTAATGAGATTCTCTCATAACACGAGCTCCTGCAATCCTGTACCAGTTGAAATTCACACCCTCAAGATAGAGCCTGTGGGGAAGCGGCGTTGGATTGTCTATAGTAAAGCCGAAAACATACTATCAGAGATCTGCAATAGCGAGGTGAAGAAAGAAAAAATACAAGGTACTTACTCTCTTACCTTGGATGGTCACTGCGATGTCAAGATTGGTAGAGTTACCCTGAAATCTAATCATACTAGCACAAGTAACAGTGTCACTTCGAAATTACCAATTGTCAATCTACCTGATGTAACAGCCATCGAGCCACACCTGCAACGGAAGCCCATCAACTTGGACACTAGTGATTTAATAAACCTGCAACACCTAAACAACCTGTTGGAAGTTAGCAAAAGTGAAGTGAAAGATAACAGTGAAAAGCTCATAAATGTGAAAAGTGTTAGCGTCGGCACTCTAGTGTTATATATAAGTATAGTCTTAAGCATTTGTGTATTCTTAGCTCGTAAGTATGGAAAACCCATAAGAGATTGTTTGGGCCGAAATAATCGGAGTAATGATAATCATCCCTCCGATAATTTCGAACGTATGGAGGGAGGAGTTATGCATGCTGTACAGACTCCACATATTACGTCATGTTAGTGGCGCGCTCCCAGAGCGGCCTCTGCTGATGCAGCATTCACAGTACTCGCGGGATGTTATGTCTCAACGCCCGGCGACGGTAGAGATAAGGGCCTAGCACTAAGAAACAATGTATTAGATTTAAGAAGCTATTTTTAGTCTGGATTAAACCGTCTTCGTGATCAGACTCTCTTGTTTTCTTCAAAAAACTTTCGGCAGTACTCCCGGAACTTATCTAAGTCGTTGGTGTGTCAATAAATAAACTCATAGGAGACTTTTTATCCCAGTATTGTGATCCCGTGGGACAGTTATCAAAATCCACGCAAACGAAACCGCGGGCATATGCTAGTTTACATTTAAATCCATACATTAGTATAGATGGATTAACTCAAAAAGTTAGTCATTGAAAAAGTGGAGTTGTCTGCCATTAAATATATACGACATAAATATGTTTTCTACAAAATAAAATCTCAACAAAGCGGCTTTAGCTCTTTATATTTGTCCAGCATTTTGCTCAAGTATTTTCCATCAAATATTTTATCTAGATATCAAAGGCAAACAGTCCTTATTTTCAAGACCTAGTTGAAATAGTAAATACTAGAGAACGCTTGAACTATAATTAAGATAGAACTTTGTTAGAGTATTTCTATTTATACGTCATTGAAAAATCTAGGCAAAGAGAATGTCCCTTTGTTTCATTAGTTTAAATATTTAGGTACCAAGCGAGGCCTAGACTGAATTCCTAAGTCTAATTGAGCATTATTTATTTTTAGATTCATTCAATAAAATCAAAAAGGTTTGTTTCTAGGATATTTTGATCCCCACTTCACCTGTTACAGATTGGCAATTTTTTGATATAGTACAGCTATAGAAACGTAGTAAGAAATAACGTAGTTAATTGGAACTTATTAAGGCTCTACTAACCCTAAAATTAGCAACTCTATTTGTGGTGGTGCAAACTTCGATTGAAATACTGTTAGAATAAAGTTCTAATCAGCTTGCACTACAAAGCGGTTGTTACGTCAGTCACTGAGGCCGAATAGTGCGAAATGAGTGTTTTTTTTTTAATTTACAAAAAATCTAATAATTGGACTAAAAAAATAAAACACATAAAGCCTCCTTTATAGTTGGTTCAGTTAGTATGCACAGTTTCATGATCTAATTTGGAGTACTTTTTGAATACCAGCATTTTATTGTTCGATTTGGAGGTAACTTTGGATTTTTTTTCTATGGAGAAAAGTTTATGGAATCGTGTTTCCGTCACTCATACCTAGCATTAATCCTTAACTTTACCATATATTTATTACAAAATTAATGCTGCAGTATTTTAGGCGTAACAGAGGATCATGCTAAGCCATTTGAGGCATGTTAGGCCCTTAAGCGACCCGCCACTGCTTCGCAAGATTTTTACTACTGCGGACTAATTATATCAATTTACTACACCTACACATAAACCTTTCAAAATCAAAAGACACGTTTTTTTTGACACATATATTTCATAATCTGAATGTCAATGCAATGTGTTAATATAGAATAGAGCAATGTGTTAATATAATTTTTATCCCAGTAATTTGATCCCATGTGACAATTATCGAACTTCACATTCGTAATTTCGTCGAACAAACCATTACCCTACCTGAAATCCGGATCTTCTCTCAAAATACTAAATTCTCCACCTACCTCCAACACAGTAGAAACAGAGCCACTACAAAACAAGCGCATATTGTGCATATTGGCTCAACGCCAGCGAGTGAATTTTTTACTACCCACAGAATGGTGGCGTGACGCTTCAAGTTTAAAGAGTGAGAGAAATACTCTTTCAACGATATTGCTTCAGTTTTGTATTGATATTAGCATGTATTTTGCATAAATCGAGTTTGATATCAACATATCTTCACGCCTGTAACCCCCAATGGGTTAGACAGAGGTGTACCTAATGGTACATCCCATCCACATTTCGCCGGTCCCATGTAATAGGAAGGGAGCCTATTGTCATCACTAATCCAGACTCCGTAGCTGCTACTGAGAAATTCCTGATTGAAAAACCCAGTAACACTTTACCCGACCCGGGAATCTAACTCAGGACAGCAGCCACGCTTACGCACTCGACCAATAAGGCAGCAACTAAACCATAATATTATTTTCAATACACTTCCTCGAAAACTGGTCCATAACGCACAAAGATTAGGTACAACATGCAATGTATTTCACACGCGTGAGTTTTTTTCCACTTTCCCGCACGTGTGCGGGAATGAAAATTGCCACAGATAACTATACCTATACTTAGTCCAAATTGGTTCAATGCCTTTAGTCTGAGGTGTTTTTTTTTTTAATTTTGACAAAGTACTACGCGTCTTTACGGCATAAATATTTTTTTAATATTAAAATTGTGTTTATAAATAGAATATCATAGATAAACATGATTATTAAAAACGAATAGTTACTTTTTTACACAAATTAACATTTATTTGTGTTCTGTATTCAAAAATATAAAATAAATCTATTTTTTATATTAGGCTGTTTAACGGCTTCATACCTTTGCCTCTCCTTCAACCTGGCGGAAGCAAAGCGCGAAAAAAAAAGAAAATTAAAATCATAGTTACTTAGTTCGTGACAAAAATATTTTTCGTTATTTTTTATTTTATTCCTTCAAAAGTTTATTGAAAAACGTCGTTTGATACACGTGGACATTTGTTATTGCAGTTCTCGGCTCAAAAACACCCTCGCCTACGGCTCGGGTGTTATAATTCCGCCTCGAGTGCAATAACAAACTTTCTCCACTTGTATCAAAATGTACTATTTTGCCTGATTCGCCGTCTCTAATTATTTTTTCATATGGGAATCCAATTTCTGCTCGTAATCGTACAACTACAGGCTAATACTTAATTTAATGTTTATTTACACCACTTTTACATTTAAACCATATAAAATAACTTTGTAAACAGACTCCATTTAAACAATAACAATTAAAGGCATCAGTATTTGCACAGCCCTTGTTAACGGGCCCTGATGGTCATAAAAGGTATTAGACAGCTCATAACAGTCATATAACTGTCCTATAACGGACCTATAATAGTGCTATCCTCCTTTGTAATAGCACTATTATAGAGCTTTACGGGATCAAAGGAAAATGGAGGAATTGTTTTTGTTTTGTAGATGTTTTTTGTTGACACAAGGTCTATTTACCAAAAAACTTTTTTTTTTTAAACCGGTAATACCGCTACCGTTAATATATAGTATACAGTACAGCTAATAGTTCGAGGGACTAAATTGTCTTTAACCCGAGGTAAACACTGTGCTTTTCTTTACGAATACAATGAAAGTAAAAATAAAAACATGATAACTCGAAAAAACAAATGAAGATCGGATTGCCGCTTTCCCGCCTATTTTGCTTTTTTTTTCTGTGGCCGGCCAGCTATTCAGCCATTACCTTTTCATCCCATCTATTCGAAAAGGACGACTTGGTTCGCCTTTAAGTGCACCCAAAGGTGGTGTTTTCTATAAGAAACTTTTAGCGGGCAGTAATGAGTTTTTAATCCTCTTTATAAGTGCGCCGCAATTTACTTTGCGGCGCACTTTTTGAATTTGGAACATCTTAGTGTTCAGCGCCGAAAGAAATCGAACGCAAATATTGTTTGAATAAAGACTGGCTGGTACGACGGCCCAGTCGCGCCGCGCGCCGGCCGCCGCGCTGACTGAATAAAAAAAAGAAATCAAATTAAAAACGCGCGAACTACAGACCGCGTTTTCGTCAATTTTCATGAATTGTTAGAAATTCATGGTTTTGTTTTGAAAAATGAGTTCTTCAAGTGACAGTGAATAAAAAACACAATAAAGTGAAAATTAACTTTAAATCTTCAGAAGTCGGTTACCTTTGTTTGATTCATTTAGTTTTTTTTTTCACCGACTTCTGAAGCTAAAGTTATTTTTAACGTTTTTGTGTTTTGTGAAGTCGGTTTTATTTTTTGCAAAAAAGTTTTTTTATTTTTCCATTTTTAGTTGTAATAACCTATCCAAATATTAGATATGCATTTATTTTACATGTTGAAATTAGACCACACGACTGAAGTAAAAATGTTCATAAAATGAAAACTACTGGGCCAAACTATGTTACATTTTTATAGGACCAAATGGCAACTATTCCGCATCAAACTAAAGAATAATCACGTCAATCGGCTCATAAATATCAGCGTAATCGGCGTAAATACATAAAAAATCAGTCGAATTACCTCCTCCTTTTTGAAGTCGGTTAAAATTATGAGGCTCCTTTTATTTTCTCATAGTGGGTGATGAAAAGTAGAGTGTATCACTCGGGCACAAAATATATTTTTGGCTCGGGCGACGTACTTTGAATCCCTCGCTACGTTCAGGATTCTAGTAAAAAATATTATTTTGCTCCCTTAAGATACAATCTACTATTTTTTCATTTTCGTCATCGAAAAATTGGTATAGTAGATTGTATGACAAGGGAGCAAAATAGTATTTTTACGGCGAGGGCGCTATTTTGATTCCAGAGCGAAGCGAAGGATTCTAGAATAGAATCTCGAGCATAGCGAGGGATTCTAAAATAGAATCCTGAGCGTAGCGAGGGATTCAAAGTACATCGCCTGAGGGAAAAATATGTTTGCTCTCGAGTCATATACTCTACTTTTCATCTCGTTCTATGAGAAAATAAATAAGAGAAACCTTTAAGTAATTAATGAATAAGTTTAATTAAAAAAATGACATGAATGTAAAAAAAGGTCAATTACAAATTTATATTTATATCTAATACACTGGCGAAATTTTGAAAATGTATTGTCACTGTGTGTGTTTTGTTTGGGATTGATATAGTTGTGGATTTATTTATACAGGATGACATTTTTATCACTTTCAAAATAAAATGGGTATAATAGGTGAACGGAGTAGAAGCAAATGCCACACTTAGTTTTTTTTTTACGAAAATTCGAAATAAAAAAAAATTCGTTTGGTTTGAAATTCGATATTTTACATATTTTGTTTTTTAATTTCTCTATCTTTGTTCTAATATGAAAAGTTTACTTGAAATTTGTAGCGTTTTTTGATGATGGATCAATAGGGTATTTTACTCCATATGAGAAAAAATCTAAAGATATATTATTCAGATAGCTTAGGCTAAAAGCAGTCGGAAAACGTTAGTTTTAGTTCATAAAATAGCAAACTAAATTTTATAATTCAATTCAAAGGTTTCAGCTTTTTTAATCTGTTTCATAACACCATTAAAGTAGTCGCCATGTTATTACGTCATACGGCTATGTAAACATAGAAGTGTCAACTGTCAACTTCAAGTATCACTGCATTTGTTTACACAGCCAACTGACGTCATGACCACAGACCAAATGGCGTCTACTGTGTCCCGCGTTTTCGTCAAATTACGCGCGAAATGTGAAAATGTAAAATTTAAATGCATTTTTAGAGCATTTAACGATTGAATAACATTTTTGTGAATTTTTTAGTGGTTCATTAGCACTATAGAATCTAATTGAGACACTTTTCAAAAATGGGTGTAATACCCTATTATTTTCTAAACTGTGGAAAAAAGAAAAACAAAACTAGGTATGCCTTAAGCTTCTACTCCATTCACCGAATATACCCATTTTTTTTTTAAAGTGATATTAAAATCATCCAGTATTTTGAGTGTTTGTAATCTCAGTATCTGGCTGGTGCTCAGGAAAAGGTTCCTTTGATGTAGAAGAGCGCGGTGACAACGGCATGGGCGAACTATCTGCAACTCTTCATTTAATATTTTCTACAATGCGGGTGCTGACCCCTGCACCGTACAAACACTAATTCATACAATTTTCGTTCGATTTCAATGAACGATTCATGTTCCAAATTCAAATCTCATTACTGCCCGCTAAAAAGTCTAGTGGAGAAAAGAGCTACTTTGCTCCCGCTAAAAGGGGAACAAAGCGACACTTTTCGAATTGAAGGGATGAAATAGTACATTGTTACCCTAGGGGTGAAAGTAACTTATTTAGTCCCGAGACGGGGTTTGGTGCCCGAGCGAAGCGAGGGCGCTAATAGTTCGAGGGACTAAATAAGTCTTTAACCCGAGGTAAACACTGTGCTTTTCATTACGAATACAAGGAAAGTAAAAAGTGTTTTTCACACCACCTGCTCGAAAATGTCAAATTATATGTCAAGCAACCTTAACCTAAAGTGTGTCATTAGTGGCCGGGGGCACAGCCGGTCAATAATGTTGTACTGGATTTCATTATGACCCGCTGGTCAATAATGTGATTTGAATTTGGAATCTCACATGCTCAGCTAAATTGGCAGTATAGTACTAACAAACACCCTTTGGTGCCAGAAAGAGGAAAGGTATTCTCGATACCCTTACTACGCGTGGATGATATTCTCGATTTTCTACAAAATCATAACGACTGCTTCTTCATATCGTTGCCATGTTTTCGAAGACATAATATTGTAAGAATAATTAGATAACTACGAACCATTTTTTAAAAGGAATAGAATAACATTAAAACTGGCAATAATAATAACAAATACCGTACCGCGCCGTAATACCGTAATAGTAATTGGCTGTAACATTAGTTAATTATTCTTACTGTTTGTTTATATAATAAATATTTTGTTTTTAGTACTATGGCTATTATTTTCTCACAGTAGGTGTAAAAAGTAGAGTATCCTCCTCTGGGCTAAAGGTGTCTTTGCCTTGGGCTAGCTTGAATCCCTCGCTGCATTCAGAATTCTTGTATTAACTCTTAACTCCCTCGCTGCACTCGGGAGTTAAATCCCGAATCCTTCATTGCGCTCGAGATTCAATATGACGCCCGTGACATAAGACACAACTTTAGCCCCTCGGTGCATAATCTACTATTTCATTTTCATCATCGAAAAATGGTGAATATTTTTCCCAAATCTATGTTATTTTAAAGAAATAGTTGAAACTTAATTATAATAAAGATATTTAAAATATATATATTCTTTAATTAATACTTAACTTTATGTTATTTCAATTTTACATCGTGGCTGTATAGAAAGTTGGAACATGGTTCAATAGAAAGATGAACCATTTTTTTATAATAATTTGACAGCTGTCAGTTGAAAACGATTCTCCCTAGGGCTGAAAAGTATTACTTTCAACCCGCTCCTCAGGCAACTTCAGACCTACTTTCAGAGTATGAGTAATGAAAAATATTTTTCATCCCACCTATTCGAAAAGGACGACTTGGTTCGCCTTTAAGTGCACCCAAAGGTGGTGTTTTCTATAATAAACTTTTAGCGGGCAGTAATGAGTTTTTAATCCTCTTTATAAGTGCGCCGCAATTTACTTTGCGGCGCACTTTTTGAATTTGGAACATCTTAGTGTTCAGCGCCGAAAGAAATCGAACGCAAATATTGTTTGAATAAAGACTGGCTGGTACGACGGCCCATGATAATCGCGCCGCCGCGCTGGCTGAATAAAAAAAAGAAATCAAATTAAAAACGCGCGAACTGAAGACCGCGTTTTCGTCAGTTTTCATTTGTTAGAAATTCATGGTTTTGTTTTGAAAAATAAGTTCTTCAAGTGACAGTGAATAAAAAACACAATAAAGTGAAAAATAACTTTAGATTTTCAGAAGTCGGTGACCTTTGTTTGATTCATTTAGTTTTTTTTTTTATCACCGACTTCTGAAGCTAAAGTTATTTTTAACGTTTTTGTGTTTTGTGAAGTCGGTTTTATTTTTTGCAAAAAAGTTTTTTTAATTTTTCCATTTTTTTAGTTGTAATATCCTATCCAAATATTAGATATATTATATGCATTTATTTTACATGTTGAAATTAGACCACACGACTGAAGTAAAAATTTTCATAAAATGAAAACTACTGGGCCAAACTATGTTAAATTTTTATAGGACCAAATGGCAACTATTCCGCATCAAACTAAAGAATAATCACGTCAATCGGCTCATAAATATCAGCGTAATCGGTGTAAACACATAAAAAAACAGTCGAATTGAGAGCCTCCTCCTTTTTTAAGTCGGTGAAAATTATGAGGTGCCTTTTATTTTCTCATAGTGGGTGCTGAAAAGTAGAGTGTATCACTCGAGCGCAATAGTACATTGTTACCCTAGGGGTGAAAGTAACTTATTTAGTCCCGAGACGGGGTTTGGTGCCCGAGCGCAAGCGAGGGCGCTAATAGTTCGAGGGACTAAATAAGTCTTTAACCCGAGGTAAACACTGTGCTTTTCATTACGAATACAAGGAAAGTAAAAAAAAAACATACAACTCAAAAAAACAAATGAAGATCGGAATTCGGATTGCCGCTTTCCCGCCTATTTTGCTTTTTTTTCTGTGGCCGGCCAGCTATTCAGCCATTACCTATTTTTCATTTTCATCATCGAAAAATGGTAAATATTTGTCCCAAATCTATGTTATTTTAAAGAAATAGTTGAAACTTAATTATAATAAAGTTATTAAAAAAATATATATTCTTTAATTAATACTTAACTTTGTGTTATTTCAATTTTACATCGTGGCTGTATAGAAAGTTGGAACATGGTTCAATGGAAAAGTGAACCAATTTTTTTTTATAATTTGGCAGCTGTCAGTTGAAAACGATTCTCCCTAGGGCTGAAAAGTGTTACTTTCAACCCGCTCCTCAGGCAACTTCAGACCTACTTTCAGAGTATGAGTAATGAAATAGTACATTGTTACCCTAGGGGTGAAAGTAACTTATTTAGTCCCGAGACGGGGTTTGGTGCCCGAGCGAAGCGAGGGCGCTAATAGCTCGAGGGACTAAATAAGTCTTTAACCCGAGGTAAACACTGTGCTTTTCATTACGAATACAAGGAAAGTAAAAAAAAAAACATACAACTCGAAAAAACTAATGAAGATCGGAATTCGAATGGGGTAGATGACACACCAATCAATTGAGATACTTTTTAGGAGCTGTCAAAACGCGGTTCTCTAATAGACTTTGTATGGCAATAGCCTACTGTGACGACACTGTTTATTCAACTCAATGACTCGACTATTTATTGATTTCAAAGCAACTAAAAATCGAATTTGGCAATTAATTGAAAACAAATCGGGTTTTCAGGTCCAAAATAAAGTGTTTTTTTAGAGAAAGGTGTCTTGGAATTATTGTTTTATGGTGTCATCTACCCTATTGCCGCTTTCCCACCTATTTTGCTTTTTTTTCTGTGGCCAGCCAGCTATTCAGCCAATACCTATTTTTCATTTTCATCATCGAAAAATGGTAAATATTTTTCCCAAAACTATGTTATTTTAAAGAAATAGTTGAAACTTAATTATAATAAAGATGTTTAAAATATAATATATATATTCTTTAATTAATACTTAACTTTATGTTATTTCAATTTTACATCGTGGCTGTATAGAAAGTTGGAACATGGTTCAATAGAAAAATGAACCATTTTTTTTTAATAATTTGACAACTGTCAGTTGAAAACGATTCTCCCTAGGGCTGAAAAGTATTACTTTCAACCCGCTCCTCAGGCAACTTCAGACCTACTTTCAGAGTATGAGTAATGAAAAATATATTTTTGGCTCGGGCGACGTACTTTGAATCCCTCGCTACGTTCAGGATTCTAGTAAAGAATCCCTCGCTACGCTCGGGATTCTACTCTAGAATCCCTCACTTCGCTCTGGATTCAAAAAAGCGCCCTCGCCGTAAAAATATTATTTTGCTCCCTTATGATACAATCTACTATTGCCCAAATCTATGTTATTCTAAAGAAATTTATGAAACTTAATTAGGATAAAGTTATTTTAAAAAAATAAATTCTTTAATTAATACTTAACTCAATTTTACATCGTGGCTGTTTAGAAAGTTGGAACATGGTTCAATAGAAAAATATCAATTTTTTTTTAATTTGACAGCTTTCAGTTGAAAACGATTCTCCCTAGGGCTGAAAAGTATTACTTTCAACCCGCTCCTCAGGCAACTTCAGACCTACTTTCAGAGTATGAGTAATGAAAAATAACTTTACTTTCAGAAGGCGGTGGCGAAAATGTCAATGAAGCAGTCTTTATTTTACCCTTTTTAGTTTGATATCTCACAAAAATCAAATAGGCCGAGTCGTACATCCACATTTCACCAATTGTATTAAACTTCAATGGATGTATGTAATACTCTTAAAGAAGCCGGAAGGAACTTGTACCCCCACCATTGTGAAATTCTTTTGTTCTAGAGTCTAGAACAAAAGAATTTATGGTCAAAAGAAGGTATGGTCTAGAATCTAGAATATACCTTCTAGATAAGGAGATGCCGTGTGGTATCCAGCAGAGTAGAATAGAACCAACCCATTACACTCACGGGTGTCGTATAAGACGACTAATGTCTGAGGCAGAACACCTTGCGCCTCCGTAGACCAGAGAATGGGCAGCAGCGTTTTCTGTTAGTCTTTCATCACTGCGATCTCCAATCCGCCTGCCAAGCGTGGAGATTACGGCAAAATCCTCCTATCGTGGGAGAGGCTTATGTCCAGCAGTTGACGTTATGGGCTGTTGTTGTTGTTGTTGTTGTTGTTGTTATGGAGATATTGGTGGTCGAAGTTACAACTTTTTCACTAGTTATTTTTAATGTTGTTACTTGCCTTTAAATACCTCCACGGCCACCTATTTAATGCATCCATCAACACATTGTTTTGACTGCGTTACATTGAGTACTACTGTAAAACGTGATTCAACACCCCAAAAAAAAAGCTTCTGCGTAGAGTTACTTAGTTTGATGTACAGAAGCCTTGGTTGACGGTTGGTTCGGCTTGGTTGTCGTAGATCTTAACTGGTAGTCAGAAGCCTGTGGCGCGCAAAATAAACAAGTTCCCTACCCAATGATATTATATAGTAAAAATAAACAAGTTCCCTACCCAATGATATTATATAGTAAAAACCGGCCAAGTGCGAGTCGGACTCGCGCACGAAGGGTTCCGTACCATTATCTATACATTAGACAAAACAGCAAAAAAATCACGTTTGTTGTATGGGAGCCCCCCTTAAATATTGATTTAATTCTGTTTTTAGTATTTGTTGTTATAGCGGCAACAGAAATACATCATCTGTGAAAATTTCAACTGTCTAGCTGTCACGGTTCATGAGATACAGCCTGGTGACAGACAGACGGACAGACAGCGAAGTCTTAGTAATAGGGTTCCGTTTTTACCCTTTGGGTACGGAACCCTAAAAAGAGGTAGATATCGCACTAGCACGCACAAATTGTTGAGGACAAAGTGATACAATTGTTGCACTTTGACAGCTAGCTATCTCTTTCTATCTTATACGTTCCGTGTTATCTATCGCTGTCGTAGTTTTAAATTACTCGCAACGATATCTGAACGCCATTCAGTATGAACATGGCGTATCTTCTTTATAATATCATTGTCCCTACCTCGTTTCCAACACCACAACGACAAAGTCAGGTGCGACATAATAGCTAGATTTACAACACAGAAAGTTGGTCATCCAGAAGTTTGACGACCGATCCCGCGGGTGAGAGCTAGTCAAACAATATTATGGCGGGGCATAAAAACACCATTCTACCCTCTTATGACCAATAAACTGGTATGTGGGACTGTTAACTCATTTATGCTTTTGTTAACCAACTTTATGGGGTGAAAACTGATTTCCGATACGTGTGTTTTTATGGATGTTTTTTGTTTTTTTTTATTTAAATAGGTTTTAAGGAATTCATAGTATGTATTGCATTGGGTGCGGTGGTAGCCGCGATCAGCAAACAGAGAGCAGTAAGTCGTGGGTTTGAACCCAGGCAGGCGAATTACTTTGTGTAATTTAGGCAGCAGTATTAGGCAGATAATGGAATAGTAATCGCTTACCTATCCATGTCACAGTAAGTTTTCAATTGTTTGTGTTTTTCCTACTCCTTCGCTATTATTTTCTGATTAATTACGTTGCGAGATCCAAGAGAGTGAAATTGTTACTCTGGGAGTTCGTCGAACTTCATTGTCTCGGCGTTTTCTGGTCGTCGCCACTGTCGATTCTGACTTTCAGGAATTGCAGTGGTTTGAGAACAGTATGGCGGACTTATCTAAAAAAAACCATTGTTCTTGACTGCCTTTGTAAAAACATTTACGTTACCACTTTCCACAAAGCTCAATCGAACCATTGTTAGAATATTTTTTCTTTACCCCGATCAGCACTCAATCTTTACAATATTCGCCTATTCTTACACCAAGGGTAAACGCACAAATACCCTTCGATTTACCCTATCTCGTCTAGTGATCGCAAGTGTATAATAAATTCAAGGATGGCTCTAATAAAGCTGATATCTTTATAGGAAACCTTTTTGGTGCTGACAACCCTACAAAATGGTTGTGTAAAATATTGAGCTCAATAAGTTTTTTTTGTTTTTTTTTGCCAGCTAATTTTGTTTATGGCTTTAAGGATGGGGTCATAATGTTGTTTATAGTGAAGCCTTGGAACATACTGGCTTAGACAAAATAACAATCTATCAGCGCAACGATAACGATAATACCCACAGGTAGTTGTTCCGGATCTGGGTGTTTTTGTATGTATGTTCAAATGTTTTTTCAATACACTTCCTCGAAAACTGGTCCCTCCGTCTAAATGGGCCTGGTACAACATGCAGTGTATTTCACACGCGTGCGATTTTTTCCGAATGAAAATTGCCACAGATAACTATACCTATACTTAGTCCAAATTGGTTCAATACCTATAGTCTGATGTGAATGTTTTTTTTTAATTTCGGCAAAGCACTACGCGTCTTTACGGCATAAATATTTTTTTTATAATCAAATTGTGTTTATAAATAGAATATCATAGATAAACATGATTATTAAAAACAAATAGTTACTTTTATACACAAATTAACCTTTATTTGTGTTCTGAATTCAAAAATAAGAAAAATATCTATTTTTTATATTAGGTTGTTTAACGGCTTCATACCTTTGCCTCTCCTTCAACCTGGCGAAACCAAAGCGCGAAAAAAAACAAAGAAAATAAAATCATAAATTCATAGTTCGTGACAAAAATATTTTTCGTTATTTTATTTATTTCTTCAAAAGTGTATTGAAAAACGTCGTTTGATACACGTGGACATTTGTTATTGCAGTTCTCGGCTCAAAAACACCCTCGCTACGGCTCAGGTGTTATAATTCCGCCTCGAATGCAATAACAAACTTTCTCCACTTGTATCAAAATGTACTATTTCATTACTCATACTAGTAGGTCTGAAGTTGCCTGAGGAGCGGGTTGAAAGTAGTACTTTTCAGCCCTAGGGAGAATCGTTTTCAACTGACAGCTGTCAAATTATAAAAAAAATGGTTCATTTTTTCTATTGAACCATGTTCCAACTTTTTATTCAGCCACGATGTAAAATTGAAATAACATAAAGTTAAGTATTAATTAAAGAATATTTATATTTTAAATATCTTTATTATAATAAAGTTTGAACTATTTCTTTAAAATAACATAGATTTGGGAAAAATATTTACCATTTTTCGATAATGAAAAAAAAAATAGGATTGTCTATCAAAAAAATGAACATGCTTTCTCGGACACTGGAAAAGCAAGGATGGTATTACAAGTGCCAATATTATACGATTTATATCGACCAAAAATATTTATTCTACTATTTTCATTGCGGACACACTCCATCAGGATATGAAAAACATCACCATTTACTCCACATTCATCACAATTTGAAAACAAAACCGTCTTCATTAAATTACAGAACTTATTCGAAGGAATATGGCTGGAACGAAGTCTTAAGGCTAAAGTTATTAATTTTCTGTTCAGATCACAATCAATCCACGGAGCCCGCGAAATCTCTGGCTGGATAGGTCGGTACCATATCCCCTTTTCTTTTGATCTTTCATCAAAATACTCTTGCCAAAGATCTAAACACTTTTTTTTGCCTTTCCAAAATCGTCTGAATACAGCGGGGTAATATTTGTAAGGACTCCATCAACACACGCTTGTTTGGCGAGTATATCAAACATATAATTTTCTTCAAATTGAATAAGCGATGGAATCTATTAGAGGCGCACGGTTTTGATAGACTTGATTTTGGTGTTCAATTTAATTAATTGTTTCGGGTTGATTAAATATGTTAAAGTAAGACAATGCTTGCCAAAACACGATACCTTTAAGAACCCCCATATTTTTCTGGCAATCATCCAAAACGAAATGAAGAAGAATAAAATAAAT
Source organism: Xestia xanthographa (assembly GCA_905147715.2). Lineage (NCBI taxonomy): Eukaryota > Metazoa > Arthropoda > Insecta > Lepidoptera > Noctuidae > Xestia > Xestia xanthographa. Next base: position 30,834,143 of record LR990644.1, read on the forward strand.
AAATGATGCGATAAATAAACAATTCTTAGCCTGATCATTCCCAGTTAAAGGTCATTCGTCTTAAGTAATATTCCTTTTATTTTCTTTTTTATTCTGATGCGATGATCATTCTTCTTTATAAGTGCTACTTAGCTTTTTATTTGGGCGTAAGGTGTCGCTATGGAGTTAAGCGTTTCTTTCGTAAATATATTGTGGAGATGGCTCTTTTTTACCGGAAAGATAAATTGTTGAAGTTGACATCTGCAACTGACTTGCACAATAAGTTGACTTGGTGCAATTGAAAAAATAAAACATAACATAACACAAGGGCGGATCCAGGGGGGGGGTCATGGGGGTCATGACCCCCCTGGGCTGGGTTCAGGACCTAGGTGGTCCACTAATTAAAATTGTAAAACTTAATGTTAAACGTAATGTACCAGAATAGTGTCAAGACAAATACATAGGGCCAATAACCAACCTGCTCAATCTGCTGAAGAATATTTCCGCAGAGCCATATACATCCCTCTTCTGGATTTAATAATAAGTGACCTACAGGACCGTCTCCTAAAATATTATTTTGTTTCAGCTAAGCGTTTTTAAGCCAAAAAGCGAATACAGTAATCAAGACATTGAAAACTTTGAAACGACTAGCAACCGATTATACATTGTTACTAGATAATACTCTAGGAGCCCCTTGCCCCGAAGCCTTATATGCAATTATAGCATAATTATCTTAGGCAATGATGTAAAAAATTGCGAGCTCGCTTCGCTCGCTCTTGTTGCCTACTTTTTCTTGAGTCTTAACTTTGTCTTTATGAGGCCCAAGTAACTCCAGTAGGTCGAAACATTTCTAACCTGTTCAAGGAAGGTAATGTGTTAAAATTTTCGAGCTCACTTCGCTCGCTCTACAGACTACTTTCTTTTGAATTTATCTAAAAGTCGACCAAGTAACTCATAAATGAACGATCGAAACCTTTCTAACTTGTCCAAGGCAAGGTGTCATAAAAATTTCGAGCACGACAATGTGACCCCCCCCCCTGGCGCCAAAGCTGGATCCGCCCTTGAATAACATCACTCCTGTAGTCTCCGAAGGGTTAGGCAGATTTGTACCTATTGGTATAACCTCCGCCAGTTATGTTTACGTCCTATGTAATAGGGTGCAAGCCTATCGCCATCAATCGGGCGCAGATCCAGACTTCGTGGCTGCTACTGCCTAATTCCTAATGGAAAAACCCAATAAACCTTTGCACGATCTAGAAATTGAACCCAAGAAGACCTCATGCTCAGAAATCGCGCTTGTGAACACTAGACCAATGGCAAGCAGTAAAAAAATTTCACAGAGCTCGTGCTCTACACGACCTTCGGGTACATTGAAAATTCACTTAGGCAGGCTTTTCATTTTGTACGATGTCTAATCTAATAGATTACACATAACAGATTTAGTATCGTCTTTGAAGTAATAGAGCTCAAATGCACGATGTAAAAAATCCGTAAGGTAAAAATAATCATTTATTGCAAACAAACAACATCGCAAAACAGATCTTTTGTTTGACATTAACTCACTCGAATTGGAATGGATATTATTTCTGGGTAATTTTACGTAAAAAACACAGGCTTACAAATTTACTAGGACCGTGTGGTTCGTTTTGTCTCAAATAGATGTTTTTTTAGGGTTCCGTACCCAAAGGGTAAAAACGGAACCCTATTACTAAGACTTCGCTGTCTGTCCGTCTGTCCGTCTGTCCGTCTGTCCGTCTGTCTGTCACCAGGCTGTATCTCATGAACCGTGACAGCTAGACAGTTGAAATTTTCACAGATGATGTATTTCTGTTGCCGCTATAACAACAAATACTGAAAACAGAATAAAATTAATATTTAAGGGGGGCTCCCATACAATAAACGTGATTTTTTTGCCGTTTTGTCTAATGTATAGATAATGGTACGGAACCCTTCGTGCGCGAGTCCGACTCGCACTTGGCTGGTTTTTTGCAAACAAACAACATCGCAAAACAGTTCTTTTGTTTGACATTAACTCACTCGAATTGGAATGGATATTATTTCTGGGTAATTTTGCGTAAAAAACACAGGCTTACAAATTTACTAGGACCGTGTGGTTCGTTTTGTCTCAAATAGATGTTTTTTTTTATGTCTTAGGGACAATACTCGTTAACAGGAACTATTTAGTTTGTGACCACTATCCTTTCGGGAGCTAAACAATTATTTTGCAATTTGTGAGCCTCTACTGCGTCGGGATATATTATTCAGAGAACAACAAATATTGTCTCACACCACTTTCATTGCTTTTAATATTGGTTTGTATTTTTAGGGTTTCGTAGTCAACTAGGAACCCTTATAGTTTCGCCATGTCTGTCCGTCCGTCCGTCTGTCCGTCCTCGCTTAATCTCTGTGACCGTCAGCACTAGAAAGCTGAAATTTGGTACCAATATGTATATCAAACACGCCGACAAAGTGGTAAAATAAAAATTGGAAAAAAATGTTTTATTAGGGTAGCCCTATATGTAAAGTGGGAAGTGATTTTTTTTTAATTTCAACCCTAACGTGTGATATATTGTTGGAAAGGTATTTAAAAATAAATAGGGGTTTCCTAAAATCATTTTTTGATAATGTCAATAATTTCGGAAATAATCGCTCCAAAAGTAAAAAAACAATGTGTCTCCCCCCCCTCTAACTTTTGAACCATAAGTTTAGAAAATTAGAAAAAAATCTGAAAAGTAGAACTTTATAAGGACTTTCTAGGAAAATCATTTTGAACTTGATGGAAACAACAGTTTTGTACAAAAAAGTTGCACAAAATAATTTCTGGAGTAAGTTTGTAGTATGCAATCATTTTTACATAATGGATACCCACCTTTAAACTCATAAGTGGGAACACTTATTGTGACGGACGGGAAACTACGGAACCCTACACTGAGCGTGGCCCGACACGCTCTTGGCTGTTTTTTTTTATAGTCACTTTAGATACAATGTTATTTTTAAAAATTGCAGATACATTTACTTAAAGGAACTTTCTACTCCACGTATAGGTATAAGTTTGAATTTTTAATTTGTTACAAGAAAATGTAGTAAAGAATACTACATTTTCTTCTAACAAATGAAAAAACAGTCAATACAGCTGTTCTCGTCTAGACATAATACTCTGCGCTGTGAACTATTGTTGATTGTGTGATTTTATTTTTCATGCCAACACAATATAAATTTGTCAAAAGCTATACAATAATATGCTCAGAAATATAAGAAGCCTGTAGGATATGTTCATTCTAAACATTTCGATTTGTCAAAGGAAATAATTTCTGTTAAATTCATATTCAATAAAATCTAAAATAAACCATATGATATCTTGTGAATATCTATTTACAGTAATAAATAGTTTGATATATATTTATAGTATTTATATATATTTATAGTATTTTATATATCCATCTATTTTACCTTATTATTAATTAAATTATTTTCAGATGTACACCTACCACTGCTTGTCTCTGCATCACCCAAAGGTTGACTGGTAGAAAATGTCTATGGCATTAAGTCAGCCTCTGTACTTTGTGCTTGAAGTGTTAAATAAATAAATAAATAAAATTCAAAAATTATTTTGACTCTTATTTGGACCATTTAAATGAAAACAATAAAAAAATGTCAATTATCATGACATGACAACCAACAGTTGCATAAATAACTGGTATCGTATCGATATCTCTCCATTTCTGGATTTAATTTACCAACTTTTATTAATTAAGAGCCTTGCAGCCTCCCACTGCAGGGCAAAGGCCTACCCTTTTCCAGCACTCTCGGTCTATTGCCTTTTGTTGCCTGCCATTACTTCTCCCACAAAAATAATTTTAAAGAATTAATTTATATTAACATAAAATTAAATTAAAATACGTATTTACAAATAAATATTTTTGATTTCAAGATCAAATCTTAAACAGTCCCAGTCTCATAAGAAATCAGCGACGCGAAGCGCATCTAAGGAGCGCGCTCCCCGAAATTACGCCACACAAAGGGCACCCTTCCTGCCTAGATTATTAGTGATACAGAGATCTGGTTTTTTTTTAAATGTAGCCCAACTCAATACCCCAAGGGGTTTTTGTTTTCATTTTTTCGATATCACATTTAGCTTTTGAGATACATTTGATTTTATGCCTAATGCCCCTAAAAAAATGATCGAATTTTTCACATTTTTGCGATTTTCATAAACAGTTTACAACTTTTTCGTTTTTTTTTTCACTATATTATAGTTTTTGTTAATACGCGTCTTTTGAGACCTCAAACAGTCATATAGCCCAACAGTGATAAACCAACAGATGCATAAATAACTAGTATCGTATCGATGTCTCTCCATTTTTGGAGGCACCTACGTTTATTAATTAGGAAAGTTTATTAAAAGCGTTTATTAAAATAAATAATTGATTATTGTACTTTTATCATATTTACGGGAGAGATAGAAAGGAATGAGGGAGGCCTTTGCCCAGCAGTGGGACAGAATAGGCTAATTAAAAAAGAAAAATATTTACTTTAATTATCAATCATAATATTCCATAAAAATCATAAACTTGAATGCTATTACTCAGATTAATCCGCGCGCCGCACATTCCTCCCGCGGTATTCAAAATTCTGCCGCATAAGGGATAAGCTACAGCCTAGACCGTGAGTGATAGCGAAATCCCGTTTTTTGCAAATTGTAGCCCAACTCAATACCCCGAGGGATTTTTTCATTTTTTCGATATCATTTTCCGTTTTTGAGAAATCGCCGATTCAGTGAGAGAACACACCAAAAAATCACGCAATTTTTCAATTTTTTTTTAATTTTTGAAAAACTAAAAAAAAAAAATACGCCATGTTGTAGCCCTTGCCAAGACGCATCTTTGGACACCCCAGTCATCTACGTAGCTTTAAAATTCACGACACCAGGGTGATGTCGCACTTTTCCTTGAAATGGGTGCCCCTACCAACGCGATCGAAAAAACATTTTCAATGTTAAACTTTGCTAAAATGCGGTACGGAGATAAATAATACTGAAGAATCGGCCAGTGTCTGGTGTCCATAGCCGGTCTGCAAACGATCGAGAAATAGGCTTATGGCTGTTTTTTAAAATAAGAATCATTGAATTTAGAAGTGGCCATACTCTATTTAATGTTTTAATTACGAATTTCGAGTGCTACACTATAAGAATCACCGTATAGAGTTTTACTACATCTATAATCAAATCAGAAAGAGGCTGTGTTTGTTTTCATCACAAAGATCCATCTAGTTATCCTAAAGTAGGCCCATAACAGCTCCCACAAATAAACAAGTTGTACCTATCCAACGGTGTATTCTTTGCCAGAACCACAGGGAACACGCCAGAACGTTCCTAACTCCCAATGATCGCCAATCCGATCAGAAGCGCCTTATTTATGGCATGTTCCAGCTTGGAAGGGCGCCAAGCGAAAAATGGTGGGTTTACGTGTATTGAGGAGGTTCAAAGTTCAGCAGCACTTGAGTATAAGTTTAGTGGCTGTAGTTGTTTTAGAGAAAAGTAAAATATGATGGTTATGTCCAGTAGTTTTTGGCAACGGTGTCGGTAAACAGACTTGGTGCTCCGTTTTCTTGAGAAGTGATCAAGTATCAAAAGTGATCGGACGGTTTTTGAAGCGTGCATAGTGTTTGTAAGTGCTGTTGCTTAGTGGACCAGAGGATCTAGACACTTTTCTATTTTTGACGTGATAACGTTTTATAAATCGATGGACACCGGCTGCACGCACGAAAAAGTGTCACACCGTTCCGCGCGTCAGTCACGTTCCGCCTGACTCATCAACGCCCAGCCCAAACTCTTGGACCTAGAAAACTTAAATTTTGCACAGTGGTTCCTTTTATAATATAGACAAGGAATAAGGAAGGATTTTTCGAAATTCAACCCCTAACAGAGTGAAAGTTTGTATGAAAGTCCGTCAACTTTAAAGTTAGGATGTTAAAATTTTGTGTTTAATCTGATGATTGAAAATTAATTTACCGTGTCTCAGCGTTTTTGATAATTCCATCCCCGAAGGGTTAAAAAAGGGGATGAAGTTGTGTATGGACAATCCTTAATTTTCGAAGTAAATATCACAAAATGTATTATCTTAACGTATGGTTGGAAGCTAATGGTCTTGTTAGAATTTCAATCCTTAAGGGGGTGAAAAAGGGGATGAAATTTGTTTTTTTAAGTTAAAATCACTAATATCATGAAAATGAATATTTAGCCTTTTGGTTGGTAATTAATAATTACATGTATCAGCATTTTTGAAAAATCATCCTAGAAGAGAAATAATGATAATTCAATTCAATTCATAAAAGTATGCAATTTTTCATCAATGTTTTTTTAAGACGTTATCACGTAAAATTATCGCCCTTAAACCGACTTTACAGGCAACCATTTTTTTATAATTGATATATTATCCTACACAAATTCTTGTCATATATAAATTTTACTTCGTAACGAGAAGTTATAATGATATCATCATGTCATCAATATAGACGAAGAAGACAAAATACGTATTATAATAGATGATACTCGTAGCTCATAAACTACCCAAGTAAAGTCAATAAAATGTATTTAAGGGACCACTGCGCGAGCTTTTTCTACCATTTAAAAAAGAAACATTAGAATCGAACAAGCAAACACAGAACAATCGGTTTACGCACATTTTCTAATGGTGATAATAATATGATGATTGAAAAGGCAAAATGTATGGGACTAACCTATGGTACCAAAAAGCTTACGGCGATCGCGTTGAATAGCCGTTGCAGAATGATATTATGAAAAGCTTCAATTAAATTCGTGTGATTTGGGTTTAAAAGTTTTTCAGTAAAAGTCATATACTGGAGTTGTGCTCGATAACATGGTTTTTGTTTGTTGATTGCAATTTTAACATCAAGTAAAACAACTTCGAAAATACTTTTCTCAAATATTTCGTGGCGAATAAACCAGTACTTACGTATTTCTCTATTTGCCGGTAAACAAACTGGAAAAATAAAAATTACGAAGTCATCATTTACCCGTCAAAAAAATATAAGCCCCAAACATTCGTCAGTCGCCATGACAGAAAAAAATAAACAACAAATTCACGAGTCTATGTCAGAACAAAAAAAAAGTAAAAAACACAGAAATAAAAATAAATATTCAAATGGAACACCATAAAACAATGGCGGCCATTACAAAAACGCGGGAAGTGTCAACTGTGTGACGTCATCACAATGGCGTCGCTTTAGTGACAAATTGAGTGAACTCAGTTGTGAGATGGGCGTGACGTTAGTGCAGTATCTTGTATTGTTAGAGGTTTTTTTCTGTTTTGTTAGTGGGGAATAGAATTTTTCTATTTCCGTATCGGTAAAGGATTATTTTCTTCTGATGAAATGAAATGATGAAATAAAATGATGTATAGTTTTGCAAGTAGGTTTTTACAAAAACATGTAAAATGTTTTTTTTTTTTAAACTAGATGGGGCTAGATGGTGTTTCGTACCTGACTACTCTGAGAAGAAACAGCCGAAACAAACTCAGAGGTCATAGCCTCTTTTGAAGTCCAGACATAATCTTGCTCAATTCACATGAGGACTATGCAGATTAGTCTCTGAGATAGTCTTTTGAAGAAAGAACCACACAGATTTGAGTGGACCTGTCCAGTCAGTGCAAGCATTTGTCAGTTATCGTGTAGCTCGACTTATAACTCAAGCTCAACGAAACGACGAACAATAACAAAGAAAGGATATTTGGGTAGGTCGCTTATAGTACTGAGACTGCCAGACAGTGGTGGGGGAAAAAATAAAAAATGTGACCCACATGGTCCTCACATTCACAATAATTAAATAAAATTTATAAACTGAATTTTAATTAAAAAAAAAACATTATTAAGTGTCACAATAATAAAAAAAAGTAAAATACTTAACAAAATAAGTAGGTATTCAAAATTTTTATGCAACAATGATTTTTTTTAATCAATTCTTGTCTGATCTTGCCATGAAATATACCAGGAAGGTTTATAACGGGGTGCCGTGCCTACGAAGGTTAATTTGACGGTACGGTTGGCGCAGTGACTGAGTGATTGACTACTGCTTTACATGTCGTGTCGTGTCATGTCTGCACGGGATAAATATTTATATGGCCCACAGATAGTAGTTCCGAGTCTGGCTCTTTGTATAGTACAGGAAAAATTCTTAGAGCAACGATTTAAAAATAGTACATTTTGATACAAGTGGAGAAAGTTTGTTATAGTATTCGAGGCGGAATTATAACACCCGAGCCGCAGGCGAGGGTGTTTATGAGCCGAGAATTGCAATAACAAATGTCCACGTGTATCAAACGACGTTAATACACTTTTGAAGAAATAAAATAAAATAAAGAAAAAAATTTTTGTCACGAACTATAAAACTATGATTTTAATTTGCTTTTTTTTATTTCGCGCTTTGGTTTCGCCAGGTTGAAGGAGAGGCAAAGGTATGAAGCGGTTAAACAGCCTAATATATAAAATTGATTTATTTTATATTTTTGAATTCAGAACACAAATAAATGTTAATTTGTGTATAAAAGTAACTATTAGTTTTTAATAATCATGTTTATCTATGATATTCTATTTATAAACACAATTTGAATTTCAAAAAATATTTATGCCGTAAAGACGCGTAGTGCTTTGCCGAAATTAAAAAAAACATTCACCTCAGACATAGGCATTCAACTAATTTGGACTAGTTATCTGTGGCAATTTTCATTCCCGCACACGTGCGGGAAAGTGGAAAAAATCGCACGCGTGTGAAATACATTGCATGTTGTACCTAATCGTAGTGCGTTATGGACCAGTTTTCGAGGAAGTGTATTGAAATAGTACATTTTGATACAAGTGGAGAAAGTTTGTTATTGCAATCGAGGCGGAATTATAACACACGAGCCGTAGGCGAGGGTGTTTTTGAGCCGAGAATTGCAAAAACAAATGTCCACGTGTATCAAACGACGTTTTTCAATACACTTTTGAAGAAATACAATAAAATAACGAATAATATTTTTGTCACGAACTATGAAACTATGATATAATTTTTTTTTTTTTTTTTTCGGGCTTTGGTCTCGCCAGGTTGAACGAGAGGCAATGGTATGAAGCCGTTAAACAGCCTAATATAAAAAAATGATTTATTTTATATTTTTGAAGTCAGAACACAATTATATGTTAATTTGTGTATAAAAGTAACTATTAGTTTTAAATAATCATGTTTATCTATGATATTCTATTTATAAACACAATTTGAATATTCAACAAATATTTATGCCGTAAAGACGCGTAGTGCTTTGCAAAAATTTAAAAAAAAATCATTCACCTCAGACTATAGGCATTGAACCAATTTGGACTAAGTATAGGTATAGTTATCTGTGGCAATTGGAGAAAATCGCACGCGTGTGAAATACATTGCATGTTGTACCTAATCGTAGTGCGTTAAGGACCAGTTTTCGAGGAAGTGTATTGAAAAATACTTTTTTGCATAAAATAAAACCGACTTCAAAAAACACAAAAAAGAGAAGCCACCGACTTCTGAAGCTCGGTTTTGTTTTTTGCAAAAAAGTTTTTCAATTTTTAGTTGTTGCCAAACAAATATTTGCCATGAACTTATTTTACATTGTTAACAATACATGTCATGGTAATAGGCTTATCCCCAATAAATGGAACTAAACAAACCTAACTGTCGAAATCTGGGTGTATTGTACACATCTGCGTACCCCCTCAGAGCATTCAGGCGTGATGTTACGTCATGATGTTGTATAAACAATAAACATCCAAGCGATTACAGCAATCACGGCAGATTTGCCGTCTATTTTTGAAGAGTTCCATTGTATATCTCCGAAGATCAGCATCAGATGTTAACAAAATTTAAATGGGACCACACGGGAAGCACCAGCTTTTAAATATAAAAAAGAATTATCAAAATCGGATCACCCAGTCGAAAGTTCAGAGGTAACAAACACAAAAAAACCGGCCAAGAGCGTGTCGGGCCACGCTCAGTGTAGGGTTCCGTAGTTTCCCGTCCGTCACAATAAGTGTTCCCACTTATGAGTTTAAAGATGGGTATCCATTATGTAAAAATGCTTGCATATACGAATATACTACAAACTTAGTCCAGAAATTATTTTGTACAACTTTTTGTCTTTTTTGTACAAAAACTGTTGTTTCCATCAAGTTCAAAATGATTTTCCTAGAAAGTCCTTATAAAGTTCTACTTTTCAGATTTTTTTCATATTTTCTAAACTTATGGTTCAAAAGTTAGAGGGGAGGACACGTTGTTTTTTAATTTTGGAGCGATTATTTCCGAAATTATTGACATTATCAAAAAATGATTTTAGAAAACCCCTATTCATTTTTAAATACCTTTCCAACAATATATCACACGTTAGGGTTGAAATTAAAAAAAAAATCACTTCCCACTTTACATATAGGGAGGCTACCCTAATAAAACATTTTATTCCAATTTTTATTTTACCACATAGTCGGCGTGATTGATATACATATTGGTACCAAATTTCAGTTTTCTAGTGCTAACGGTCACAGAGATTAAGCGAGGACGGACAGACGGACGGACGGACGGACAGACATGGCGAAACTATGAGGGTTCCTAGTTGACTACGGAACCCTAAAAACAGTAGAATTGAGAACCTCCTCTTTTTGGAAGTCGATTGAAAAGAAAAAAGAAGTTAGTCTATCTATGCCCTTTTAGTCTGATAAAGTAAAAAGTAATTTTCATGAATAAAAGGAAAAACCGCTAAGCCCATTCAAATAATCTTTTGTAAATTGAAACCATTAGAAGTGTCTGAAATCCTTGTTACATCTTTATCTATGAAAATTAATTTAACAGAATCCAAACCGACTTTTCAAATATCAGAACCAAACTCCTCGTTAAAGAAAAAGGAGTAGGATGTAGAATTTTAGGATGAAATAAAAGCCTGTCTTAGATAGCCTTGGTCTAAAACTTCCTTTCATATCAACGGTAAAATAACTTAAAGAGGATATTCTATACATTGTTCGGCCATAAATCACTCTGAAAATACAATACTATTATATAACTTGTCTAACAAGGGCAGAATTTGTACAAAGTTTTAACTCGAGCATTTTAGTTATTCGAAACTCTAAAGTTCTATAGAAGACGCTTAAAAACTTCGTAATATTACCAAAGTTTAAATATCTATTGACAATGTTTCCTGACTTATAATAAACGAAATAATTTACCAAAGAAAATTGTATAAGTTCAAAGAAAATACGATGATCATCATCAAAATTGATCTTTTCAACCCGAAATTACGATAGCGGGCAAATTGTGCAGAAACAACCAAACAATAGCGATTGTTACGCGTAAAATCACGGGTTTTGGTGGGAAAAAATGATAAAACGCTATCACGGTGAATAGTCCATCAATCACCTAACAATCGTGTTTATTTTGTATTTTTATTTTCGTTCACAGGATACAATATTTTACGCGCGAAAAAATTTACGTGGAAACTCTCTGGCTGGAAATAAAAAAGAGCCGAATGTTTTTCTGGACGTAGTCTATGATATTTTGACAGCTGTTGATATTTGGCGGCAATTCGTGTGTTTATACTCGAGTTTATTGTTTTAAAAAGTTTATTCGGGCCTTGTATTTTATAAATGGCTTTATAACCTTTTGCATGGTAATTTAACTTGTATTGTTTATTTATTTGTATGTTATTTATCTACAATTTCACGATTTATGGTAATAAATCGATCAGCTGATAACCGCGGTAAGTGGCTACGATATGCAATTACCCGAAGACGGCACGGCAGGGCATTTCATCTTTAAGCAAAGTAAATTAATACGTGACGTATGTCATAATAAGATACTGATTCCAATGTTCAATGCCGTGAAAGGAAATCCTCTTTGATATTTTGCATTGGAATTTGTAGCTTGTTGCCACTAGCTATAGATGACGTTACGTTGGGAAAAGATAAAATGCACTGCCGTGCGGTCTTCGGTGGCCTTATTATAATTATAATTTAACTTGAACTTAATACATCATTGAAAAATAGTAGTGTAACTAGCAAGGATACAATACTGCAGGTAAAATAATTTAAATTTGTATTTTATTTCACCCTTTTTAAGGAAAACAGAAAACTGTAAAGTAACCCATTTAATTTCAGTAAAAACCTTTTAAATAATCTTAAAAGCATAGGTGACGATACATCACGGGTTCACGGGTTTAAACCTATCCTTCATGTAGGTCCCATCGATCAATCTAGTTCCCTAAAAGTGTGTAAAGGTACAGTTCTAAAGGCGACGGATGACTGCAAACGGCAGCTGCAGTGCCGTTCAGCCGCAACATCAAACCGCAGCGACACTAACTGAATTATATTTATTTCTACGACAACGCTTCAGTAGATGACGACAGTGCCAGCTGCTGCTGCGGTTAAGCGGCAAAGGACATTCTAGTGCTGTCATTGGATGTTACTAACGAAATAAAATAAAAAAACCACAGAGCGGACTGGTGAGACGGGTGAATAGTCACGGAAGACAATAATATGTATCTCGTAAGTGACAAAGGTGTCGATTCTGTTGTGCACAGACTAAACTTAATGTAGGCTATTGCTATCTTTTTCTTTCTAATAAAATGAGAAAGAGACGGACGTAATTGGACGTGGTTAAGCAGAAAGGACTCAATCCACACTTTGGTCAAAATTGAGTTAAGTATGCCATCGTACTCCTGAGGTTCGAATCTATCATGTAGTGAAGACCCTATTTTTAAAATGTACACGGAAACTAGTTTTCCCACTACCCCGACACAACCCACAAGTATGAAGAACATACAAAATGTATTTGCTGAACGAACTCAGTCCGCTTGAATTGTTTCTGAGTAATGAAATTTCCATGAGTATGTGCTTAAGGTCCATAAACCAGATTAAACTCAAACTGTTTGGATTCTTTCTAAGAATTCGTTTTGATTGAATTATATCATTTTATCAAATAACTAAAACGACTCGAACAGGTTGGGTCGTTTCTGTGATATAGGTTTACTGACATTTAATATTTCAGTTTGTTTATAAGAAACGACTCAAAACACTTGAAATATTTCAAAAAACAGCTTTTGATAAGCCGAACATTTAGTATCAAATAACCTAAATCGACTCAAGCAGAAAATGATTACCATAGAGTAAAATAAGTATAATATGATGATTATGTTTTGCGTTGGTTTTTTATGGCATGGAATTAGTATTAAAAATATGACTTAAATTACTTTCCAGAGATTTTTTATAGTGGCAACATTTTGATGGTAAATTACTCACTAAAAGCGACAACTCTGCCATTGTCTCGCATATAAAAACACAAGATTTTTAAGTACAAAATAAAAACAAAAAAAAAAAGTTAACCGTAATATAATATGTAAAAGCAAAGATAAAGTAAACTGGCTAAAACCTAACAAATATTATTGAAAAAAGGAGATCCATGCTTAATTACTAAGATTTCATGACTTCAGAGAGTAGAGTTGGAGGTTTAGAAGAAGATTTTGAAGTTCTTTGGCCCCAGGGAAAAGCCATGCCTCAAGGAAAGCTTGAAAATGTCAGATCTATGTTAAGGGTTTTGGTTTCCACACATAAGTCCCTATAAAGTGGACCATTGTGCGTGAGCCATAGTGGCCGTAACTTCTCGGTCTTCTCAGGGCATCCGCAAGGGATATTGGTGTTCCAAGAGTCTCCTCGCAGTCCTGGGCAACGCCGGTGCACTCAAGGAGCGCTCGTGCCATCGTTTCCTCCGCCTCCATGCACGCTCTCGGTCCGAAGGCTTCTGTGTCTGCAAGGTTCTGTAGTTGGGTGATGTCATCTCATGGGCCGTTGTTTAATTGCATCCTCTTTTATGCCTGTATGTTTGATTCTGGAATTTTTACTTAGGGTGTCGGATACTTCGAGCCTGAAACTCGCTATAGCCACCTCCTCTCTTACGACGGGTTGGTAACCCCAGCATCACCTGTAGTGCGGCAGTGGATGATGTTCTCATGCTGCCGGTGATTGCTACGCAGGCAAACCTTTGTAGCTTCTCGACATCCTTTAGGGCTGTACTGAGGTTGGTCCTGGGTCACCAAACTAATGAGCCGTATGTGATAATTCGTCGGATGACTGTCGTGTATTGCCAGTACCCAATTCCTTCCAAGCAGTCGTTTGAATTAGGCCATAGGGCTATGCTGGCTTCTGTGGTTATGTAATCGGTGTGTTTTGCCCAGTTCAGCTGTTTGTCCAAATAGATGCCCAGGTATTTGGTTTCAGTCGATGGGCTGAGGGTGGTCCCAAAGAAACTTTGTAATTGTAGGGTTGCCAACTTCCTTTTCTTTGTGCAAAACCTTGAGTTTGGTAAGATTCACTGATAGTTTATATTCCTTGCACCAATCCTCTACGATCTTCAAAGCTTGACGCATAAGGTTGCATAGTGTGTTTTCATGTGTGCCGTTTATTATTATGGTCAAATCATTACCATAGCCCACCGTGTAGCAGCCTCTGTCATTCAGACGCTTGATAAAGCTATCTACCACGAGGTTCCATAGGAGTGGTGAGAGGACGCCACCTTGAGGGCAGGCCTTCGCCATGATGGCTCTAGGCTCTATTGGTGTCGTTCACCGTAACCTTTACGGCTCTCAGTCGGAGCATGTTTGACATCCATAATCGCACGGTCGAGTCCTCGCCGTGTACCTCGAGGGCTGCGTTGATGCTATGGAAAATAGTTTTGTCAAAAGCGCCTTCTATGTCAATAAAGACAGTTAGTGACGGGCACTTGTGGAGTAAGCGTGTTCTTTTTTGTGTAGTGGCAGCTCCCAAAGAGGTCCGTCCCGAATGTGTCACAGAACACAATCACACACACATCACAGAATCTCCCAAGGGTTTTCAGTAGGAAAGATGTCAGGCTTATTGGTCTATACGCTTTGGGTTGTGTATAATCAGGTTTGCCTGGTTAAGGGATGAAAATAACTTTCTGCTCTCGCCATTCAAGTGATACATAAAGTACATACTTGTGTGCTAAGCAGGCTTGGTAGTTGACGGCCAGCCACGGCCTAAGGACGTTTACTCCTCATTGTCAACAGGGGTTTGAAGGTCTTGAATGCCTATTTTATTTTGTTTACGGTTACTATGATACGGGCTCTGGCCCATTCCGGTCGTTAGGTGTGTACATTGGCTCACTTGCCCATGTTCTGTCCTCGGAGAGGTTGCAGTCTGGGAAATGGATTACCAAAAGAACTTGTTTCGTGGCCCGACTTGGTGTAAACTAATGCGCGCGGCTTCGCTGTTCTATGTTTACTTTAATAATCGAAGACTGTTATGCATTTTATAATAATCTTAAGGAAAACAGCTGTTTCAACAAGGATGTTGATGGATACGGGCCAAAGTCAAGAGTGGCTTTTGACTTGCAGAATGAGGGACATTGATATGAGCGCTCAATTTTGCGATGTTTTTTATATTTTTTTTAATTTTAATGATGGCGTTATTACGTGATTTTGATAACTTTACGATTAAGGTCAATAAATACAATAACTCTTTTGTAGTAATAATTGTTTTTTTTTAATAACTAATTTTCTAGTCAATGGGTAGTTTTGAGTCCATTCTGAGAAAGTTAAAAAAAATACCTGTCCTAATAAACCTAAGTTTAATTGTAAGGACTCAACCCACATTTTACTTAATATCTCGAAATCTATTGCAAAATACACCACTATTTTAATGGACAAATAAAGAATAAACTATCTTACTAATAATAACGGGCAAAATTTAAAAAAAATATAACTTTTTTTAGAGAAATTACAGCTGAAACTTCAAACGTCCATAACTCAAAAGTGACTTATTGTGGATTGAGTCCTTTCTATTTAACTACGTCCAATTTAGAGCTGTCAAATTTAGTTGGAACTAATATTTCCATACAAATGAAGGGTGCACGTAAAAACATGTCGACTAAAACACGGTGAACCGCAAGGCATAAACTAGTTTGACATCTCTAACTTAGTTCATAGCTATAGCCGTCCTTTTCTCGCACTGCCTTTTAGTAAAAAATAGCAATAGCCTAAATTAAGTTTAGTTTATGCACAACAGAATCGACACCAGTATAAGTTTTGTTATTAGGTGATTTTTTTTTATGCATTAATTCTGCGAAACTAAAGAAGAGAAATATAATAGTTGTCATAGATCCGACGCTGTGTTCGGCATTAAAACGGCGGCGACACTGTCACCGTGTTTATTGCCAACTGCAACGTAACTGCCGTCTGCAGTCTGCCGTCGGCTTCGTGATCACACCTTAAGGGTTCTTCAAAAAAGGACTGAATCACTGGATCGTAATACAAGACCATTATATCCACTATTCTTACAAATCGCAACGGAAATAATTACTCTTTGGGAGTTCTTCGGTTTATCGTAGGTATGTCATTAGTTAACTAAAGCTCCTTGAGAAAGAATTCGCCACGGAAAGTAATGTAACGTATTATGTAAGGATTTTTTTAAACTTTTCTATTCATCTAAATATATAAAAGAAGAAACTGACTGACTGACTGACTGACTGACTGACTGATTGACTGATTGACTGACTGACTCATCTATTAACGCACAGCCCAAACCGCTGGGTCTACAGATTCCAAATTTGGCAAGTAGGTTCCTTAGGTGGTCTAGGGGTGCACTAAGAAAGGATTTTTCAAAATTCACCCCCTAAGGGGGTTAAACGGGGCTCCAAAGTTTGTATGGGGAAACGAGATTAGTTAGACTATTTTATTCGAAACTTCACAGGAGTGCTCCTATTGATAAATGAGTAGAAATGGGTTTCAGGGTTTTTCAGAATTCAACCCCTAAGAGGGGAAAATGGGGTGGCAAAGTATAAAAATCAATGCACAGCCCAAACCGCTGAGTCTAGAGATTCCAAATTTGGCTATAAATTTATAATTTCTTTTTTTTTTTTTTTTTCATAGATTTGGTTTCTTTATGAGGTTTAGGGGTGCATTAAGAAGGGTTTTTTCAAAATTCACCCCCTAAGGGGTTGAAACGGGGGTCCAAAGATTACATGGGAAATAAGATTAGTTAGACAACTTTATTCGAAACTTAACAGGAGTACTCCTATCGATAAATGAGAGAACATTTGTGTTTCAGGTTTTTTCAGAATTCAACCCCTAAAGGGGGAAATGGGGTAACAAAGCCTGGAATTCAAAATAGGTATTGTTTGTGTGGTGAATTAGGTCGGGTGTATTACAAAAACAACGATTTTAAGATTTAATGTGGCGGACCTGAAATACCATCATTCCCTGTTGGGGTGCGATGGGGTTGAAATGTCTAAAAATCAATATGGGTGTCGATACCGAGATTATCAGGGGTGTTGATTACGAAAATGGCATTTATTTTGAGATCCAGAAGATGGCAGATTCGACTTCTATACAGGGTTATTGTTGATTTATTGTGATGATTGTGATAACGATGATGATGATTGTGATTATGATGATGATGATTGTGATTACGATGATTATGATTGTGATTACGATGATGATTATTGTGATAATGATGATGATTATTGTTATGATGATGATGACGATTGTGATGAAACTGTTAAAATCGGTCTGGCTGTTTTGGAGGTTAGAAAGAGCATACAGACAGACAGACATTTTTTTTTTGTTATAGGTAAGTATCGTATTTACTTTCATACACAGGTATTCAATAAAAATCTGTTATTATGGTTTAGTCAGAAGAAATACAAGTGTTTTAAAAAATGAGTAACAATGATGTACTGAAAACCAAGGCTCGTGTATTATATGTATTTGACCTTAAAACCAAAGATGGAGTTCAAGAAACTTGAAATATCGTATTTCTCAAATAGGGCTATCGGAAAATACCAAAGAAAACAACTCCACCAAAGGTTATGTCTAGACATTATTTGTTTAAAATTAAGTAGAAGCGGTTGGAAATTTATTTCTACTACCTCAAGATAGGGTACCTGATATTGATCGAAGATTCGAGTACAAGTAAATAAATAAATGATGTTTATTTTGCAAGTAGGTTTTTACAAACACTTTTACACGTCATTTTTTAAAACTAGATGGGGCCGGTGTTTCGTACCTGACTACTCTGAGAAGAAACAGCCAAAACAAACTCAGAGGTCGTAGTCTCTTTTAAAGTCCAGACATAATCTTGCTCAATTCACATGAGGACTATGCAGATTAGTGCCTGAGATGGTTTTTTTGAAGGAAGAACCATACAGATTAGAGTGGACCTGTCCAGTCAGTGCAAGCATTTGTTAGTTAACGTACGTGTAGCTCGACTTATAACTCGAGGAGCTCAACGTAACGACGAACAATACCAAAGAAAGGACATTTGGGTAGGTCGCTTATAGTACTCAAACTGCCAGACAGTTGTGGGAAAAAACAAACAAAAAATAAAAATGTGACCCACATGGTCCCCACATTCACAATAATCAAATAATAGTTATTTATGCAACTGTTGTATAATGAGGATGTGCGTGTGGACTGAGGGCCACTTTGTTAAAAAAAAAATGAAAATGTGCTAAGGATTTAGTGAACATTCCCAAAGAATTGTGAAAGTTGGAATCAGATTTTGTGAAAAACAAATAAGCGAGTTATGGACTGCAAAGTTGGGCCCTCAGTTCTCACATAGAGGATTGAGGGCCCGCCTGTACCTGATAAACTGTGAACACCGCAGAAAAAGTCTTTATGCTAAAGTCTAAGCTAACGCTAAACAAAATTAGTGAAAACAAGATTTTATCGCAAAATGCTGTCCTACTTTGTATATTTACGTTCAAAATGGGCCCTCAATTCTCATACACGTAAAAGTTTATTACGTAAATGAAATTAAACCATTAACTTACAGCTACTACTTGAAATCATATATGCTACTAAATAAATTGTGAAAATTTGTGAAAGCATGAACAGGTCTCCACTTCTTGTGGTTTGAAAGTTATGACCTTGATAAAAAAATCGGGCCCTCAGTCCTCCATTTCTTTTGTTTTCCTTCTATAACACTTAACGTATTAAATATAAGACCAACACAAAATTGTGTCTTTTTGTGAAATTAATTGCGCAACAAATTCGATACCAGAAAGAAGATGAAAGACCTTTTATTGTATAAGAAAATTGAGTTTTATTTTTATTATATGAATTAGGAAATAGGGTGACCACGATTTCTTTTAGATTGCAGCAAATATTAATAAATGTAGTGTCATAAGTTTTCCTCTTTGAGGAGTGGCTTGAGAGACGCCATGGCGTCCTCACCTTCCGTCTGACGCAGGTCCTCACCGGACACAGTTGTTTCGGGAGGTTCCTGCACCAAATCGGGCGGGAGGAAACGCCCGGGTGCTTCCATTGCGAGGATTGACCGGAGGACACGGTGGAGGTGTGCCCCGCGTGGACGGAGCACCGCCGTGTCCTCGAAGCGGCGATTGGCGGCGGCAACCTCTTGCGTCCGGCCCTGGTGCAAGCCATGGTCCGGAGCGAGACGGAATGGGTCACCTCCTTTTGCGAAGCAGTAATGCTAGAGAAGGAGGTGACGGAACGTGAGAGGGAGAGAACCTCACAGCGTCCCGGCCGCCGTGGGAGACGCCCCGGGCGTCGGGGGTCGCCGTAGGCGCGGGCCTGTTGACGGTGCGCTATGGGCTAGCTCGCCGTCCATCCGTCTCATGACGACAGGCCGTGTCGACGGCGCCTTTGGGTTCCCCGCGCGCCTCAAAGAGAGTCAGCAAAAAGGAAGGGATCCGCAAGGACCGATGCCTTCCGGGGTTGTGGGAGTGTTCGAAAGAGATACCGTGGCCCCGGAACACAAAGGGCGATAAAGGAACATGGATGGGTTTTAGTCAGTAAAAGTCGGACACACCTCCTGCTCCGCCCAGAGCGGGAGGAAACATTCGATGATTTCCCAAGCGAAAAAAAAAATGGTAAGAAAGCAAATTGTCTAGAAAGACAATTTCCTTTGAAAAAAAATGATGATTCCAATAGAAATTGGAATCATAATTTTTTTTCGTTAACTTAGAAGTTTGATTTTTCACAACTTCAAGGGACTGTTGATTATATGGTTTTAATTTCAACTCGATACCTCCACGCGTTCCCGAGATAAAGGGTCTTGACAGACAAACGGACTGACAGACGGACAACAAAGTGTTATAAGGGTTCCGTTTCTCTCGTTTGAGGTACGAAACCCTACAAATCTAAGAAAGTTTATTAAAACCTATGACACTACATTTTTACTAATATTTACTGCAATCTAATAGAAATTGGGGTAACCCTATTTCCTAATTCAGAGAATAAAAATATCAAACTTGATTTTCTTATACAATAAAGGGTCTTTTATTTTCTTCCTGGTATCGAATTTGGTGCACAATTAATTTCACAAAAAGACTCAATTTTGTGTTTGTCTTATCTTTAATACGTTAAGTGTAATAAAAAAAAAAACAAAATAAATGGAGGACTGAGGGCCCGATTTTTTATCAAGGTCATAACTTTCAAACCACAAGAAGTGGAGACCTGTTCATGCTTTCACAAATTTTCACAATTTATTTAGCAGCTTATATGATTTCAAGTAGTAGCTGTAAGTTAATGGTTTAATTTTGTTTACGTAATAAACTTTTACGTGTATGAGAATTGAGGGCCCATTTTAAACGTAAATATACAAAGTAGGACAGCGTTTTGCGATAAAATCTTGTTTTCACTAATTTGTTTGGCATTAGCTTAGACTTTAGCATAAATACTTTTTCTGTGGTGTTCACAGTTTATCAGGTACAGGCGGGCCCTCAATCCTCTATGTGAGAACTGAGGGCCCAACTTTGCAGTCCATAACTCGCTTATTTGTCTTTCACAAAATCTGATTCCAACTTTCACAATTCTTTGGGAATGTTCACTAAATCCTTAGCACATTTTCAATTTTTTTTTACAAAGTGGCCCTCAGTCCACACGCACATTAATGAGGGGTATTAAAACACGAATGTGGGTTTATTACACGAGGCAAAGCCGAGTGTGATAATAGTATCACATGAGTGTTTTAATACCTAATTATGTACAGTTGCATACAAGACTTTATCTACATCCATGATATGAATCCTCCATAAAAGGTTCTGAAACCATAGGGTGTTGCAGTGTTGTAAGAAGTCTATGTAAATTCATGGAAAGTTTAATTGCTGAGTATTTAACACAAACAAACCATGTATAGGTAATAATATAATTATTTACATTTTGGGTTGTACAATTATTAAAATGCACAAAGCTTGTATCACTCATTTTTGTAAACAACAAAGTACATAATGCAATACTAATATCCAAATATCGAATAAAAACTTGTATTCAAATTAACCTATAAGTTTTTTTTAATAACGGCGCTGTGGTAGTGAATCGCACGTGCTAGACCATGTTCTTTTTTTAAAACGAGTTGCATAATGAAATTTAGTACAACATTATAACACCCGTTTGGATGTTATAATGATTATTATGACACTGGCTGTTTTAATGTTGGCAATAAGCTAACTGTTTCAGATACTTTTATAGAGGATTTATAGCATGGGTGTAGATAAAATTAATAACAAGTTCTTCCCAAATGAATGTAAGTAGTAGATAAGAGTACCAATTACTCGAATCTTTTGCGTACAAAGAAGCATAACATAACATCACGCTTGTAATCCCCGAAGAGTTGGGCAGTGGTGTACCCATTACACCCATATTTTGCCAATTATGTTCAAGTCCCATGTGAGAGGGAGCGAGCCTATTACCATCAACTGGGCACAAGTTTCGACTCCGTGGCTACTACTGAGAAACTCCTGATGGAAAAACCCAATAACACTTTGCCCGACCTGGGAATCGAACCCAGGACTTCATGCTCAGTAGTCACGCTTACGACCACTGAACCAACGACACAGTCAAAGATAGAAGAAGATTCCTTTGGATAAATTGCAGCATCGTGGAGTTTCTTCCCAGTTCTTCTCCATAAGAGAAAGATACAACAATAGGTTCCATTAAATCGATATTCTTTTTCTAATTGACTAGTTCAAAAAAAAAAAAACATCATTTTTTAAATATAATTTAAATCTTTATCATAAATGATAGTAATGATAGAAGCGAAAAACTCTCAATTCTTTTTTATTTATTTTATAGACAATTTAAAATTGATAAAATTTTGAAATTAGTCACGTGACTAGAAACGCGCCAAAATCGGTCGCCATGTTGGCTACGTCACAATGTTAAAGGACTTGCTCAACAATACAGTGTGAATTTTCGTGAACTTTTAGCATTAATTTTTATAATGAAAAATATGTCACGACAGCAGTTTCATACAATAACTTTGTAGTTAATATCTACAATAACGTGTTGAGGTCGGTAAAACGACAGCGACATCAGTTTATTGCCAAATATGTGTAAAATACTTAGTACCTACTACAGCCTTCCTAAGATAGGTAACCTACATGCACTGAAAATATTGTACTTATAGAAGCTTCTCGTTTGCTAATAAAACTCGAAAGGTCAAAATGAAAACAGTAACATTCTATCTGCGTTCTTATTTTCGTCATTATTCATACTTATTTTTCATACACAAGCACAACACAATCAAAGTCTAGTCTTGACAATATTACTAAAAAAAACCATGTTGCGACATAACACTTCTTTTAGTAGTGCTGACCGCAAACGCAAGTTTCGCAATCACGATTAAAAAGTTGCATTCAGCCTAATCGATACTCGCAATGAAATCAAGTCTGGCAAAAAAGAGTTGATACTGAATACTGAAAGCTCCATGATATAATTTTTATTAATTATTATAAACTATCATTTTTAATAATGTAATTTAGTAATTATTCGATGCATTGATTTCACGAGAAGGAGATTATATTAATTCACGTTTATGAGTATTTTTATTTACTACATCATTTATTTATTGTGAATTTTGTTTTGTAATAAAGGTTGGATATAGTGCGCCAAGGATCTTGGTAGGCATAGTTTTGATTGATCCACCAAAAATAGATAAATATTATCAACTCTAAAACCTCAACAGATTTTTACAATACCTACCAAGATCCTTGGCGCACTATTTCCAACTAACGGGACGCTAGACTGAAGTGATAACTTAAATTAAACTAATTTATGTTGAATTACCTATTTGATATTGAAATTGTTTAAAAATAAACAAATTAGTGGCGTTAGTTCAGATTTTGTCCACGCGCCAAAAGATCCTTGTACAGTGAGTTTTTTCAATACAATCGGATTGGGTTTTTAGACATGTGTCAAAATAAAAAGTAATTTATATCAAAAGCACTATTAAGGGGTAGAATTTCGGAAAATGCTTTCTTATCGGATGCCTACGTCATACAAAGAAGGTTTGGCTGTGCATTGATCCAACAGTCAGTTATTCAGGAACTACTTTGTGTGAGACTGCACAAACAGACTCACGATGTGCGCGATTACGCGGAGCCCTAATCAAAATAATATTTGTCCAATCGACAAAGGGAAAACACCTATTAGATACACTTACCATCACGTTGGTACTGGTGATGTGACGTAGTCCCTGGTCACGTCGTATCTGGGTGGGGTGTAAGTGTAAATGTGCTTGTGTTGTGTATGTAAAGTCATGTAGATTCGACGGTAACCAAAGGACGCCCCACAGCGCGTACCATCGACTCCCTGGTCAAACCTTCTGTTCACACACGTGGCACTTTTCATCAATGTCCAACTGAATTTTATCCCGGTTTGTTAACCCAATCGGGGATGTACAATAGTCCAGCACTGAATTTAGGAAGTTACCGGCGTCCAAATGACAAAGGCCGGCTACATAACCAACAAATTACTCGCGGTCACGACCCAAAGTGGCGAGATCTCTCAATTTTTACTCAATTATCAACAAAATATCAAACACCGATCAAGATGGTATCGGATTAACATTAACTCAAAGTTTCAATCAATAATTACACGAAAACAGCGTGCATCAAAAAAACAAGGCAGCGGAACCAAAATTTCTTCCCAATCAAAATGGCACCTGACAAGCAAACGTCATCGCACTGACAACTGAAACGTCATCTGTCAAACGTCGAAAAGGTGCGTTCAGAAACTTGGTGGATGAAACATACTTCGTTCCCGAACTCCTTCGTTACCGTTCCGAATCGAGTCACCCTCCCAGAAGAAGTTATCACTTCAAAAAATAGTAAATTTAAATACAATGTAATTTTGAACAGCAAGTGCATTTCTAATTTAAATTTTGATTTCGAAAAAATCGGCGCAAATTTAGCCATGGATGAATCTGTACTGTTTATTGTTGGGTTGGTTTGAATACCTACGTATACAATATACAAAATACTAAGATTACCCATAAAAAAGCACGCAACAATATAATAAATATTTATTGTTATTCGTCGATTATTAAAATCCTTAATGAGAGGTTTTCCTTTTGAGGTTTTAAAAAAAAACTTAGTTTCCAAGAACTCGATAGATGGCGTTGAAATTACTATGCCAAAGCCAAAACGCTTGAAAAAAAAAACATTGTGTCACGTTACATACTCTCGTTGACTGACACTTTCATTTGCTTAACCTTCCGAATATAACCAACATTTCTCGCGCTTTGTTAAAATCAGTTTTTTTAGGTTCCGTTCCTTGCATTATCATACTTACTCCTAGCGCCATCTATCCAGCGACTAGGGAAGAGCTAAAAAGAAAATCCCTCATTTAATTACTCGAGTTAATCCAAATTTACAAAAAAATAATCGATTGGAATAATCGCTTTCACACATCACAAAGATTAAAAAAAAAATAACGACATGTCATGTCGTCAACGTCAATAACAAATACAAATTGAGTAGTGCTAATAAATATTACGTGCTATTATTGGTCCTGTGTTAGTAAATTACGCTAAGATCTGGGTATTTTCATGTTGTATAAAATATTTGGAATGATATTTGTCATATTTGTTTTCGAATCTATGCGTCTGTGTGATACAATGTGAAAAATAAAAATGTAAACACGCAACATTGCCGCGAAACTTCGACTTTAGATTTCAAAATCATCATTACCATTAATTATTTAAATGGAACTATGGATGAATTCGTCACATAATTAAATGACGAGTCAATTATTCTCAACATAGTTGAGCTTGGATGTCCGAAAACTATTTTTTTATGATTTCTAACCTCGGCTTACAATATGGCGATGACCGTATTTACGCACTTGGATTTTATTAGGGTAAATTAAGAATCTTGCGTGCTAAATATATAACTTTTAATGGTGTTGACATATGATCCTTTTATCCAACTCTCTTAATTAACGCACACTCATAGTATTTGAGGAACAGAATTTTAATAATAACAAGAAATCATCGATGCTAGGTCAAAACACTGTATCAGCTGTATGGTACGATGAGTAAGTATTAACATTGTGACGTCACATACGCGCTCGGGTTTATTCGGGAACTGTCGGCGTGTTTTCGGTACGGGGTTCGAGAATGTATTTTTAATCTAATATAACTTTCTAATTAGAGCGAAAAAAAATAAAATAAAAATTGTATGTTATAAAACATATATATGATCTTTCCATTTATGACAAAAAAAAAATCAAGTATAATACTCAATTAAAAATGCATTTACGAAGCAAATCCAAGCAACTCTAAAGGATCAGCAAATTACTGTGTAATTTTTTATTTGAATTCAGTACGTACATTATTTACAATTTACAAATCTATTAAAATAAACTAAACTAAAAACTGTATAATTAGATATTTAATAACGTAATGTAAATACGCACACAAATTTAAATTTATTTTTTCTTTTATATGTGTCGGGTTTTCAGGATTTATTTCGCTAGGCTCGAGCTTATGTGGGCAGAACACGGGTTTCGTGGTATGAAAACACACTGGATGCGATACACTATTTTATTTCACATCGCACGGTTCGGCTTAGTCGTTTCCATGGAGAAGAACCGGCAAGAAACTCCATGGTTACTCTTTTCAAATAGATACACTGAGTCTAACAAATTACTTGACATTACACTTTCACACATTAACACTGGGCACAATGAATCGGGTACAGTTTCAAGACGTCTTAACTCCGCTGCGATCAGACATAGAATGTCCGCCTCGCCATGAGGTGTTAACATCAGGACTTCGTAAAAGCCGCCATGGTGGATGGTGGGGTAGACTGGTAAGTAGGTCGAGCGATGTCACCACTAGCGCGCTTTCGATCCATTCGCCCGTCCATACTCATGACCGGATCCGACATATGTATAATCACATAATATTTAAAAATCTTAGATATTAGTTCCAGGACAATGACCATTGTTTATGTATTGTATTTGTGTTCCTACTAGCTAGTTTTTTTAAATACTTTAAATTGTAATCTGTGGAGAACGTTGTGGGTAGCAAAATTGTTTGTTGTTTTGTGTTTGTTTTTTATTGTTTGTTTTTTTTTTTTTTTTAAATTATTGTTACGAATTCTTATTGTTTACTGTTTGTTTTTCCTTAAACAAATAAAGTAAAAAATAAAATAAGAAACGACCAACCGAACCGTGCACTTTTGACGTTCTATAAGTACATGTAAGGTTACGATAAAAAAAATATTTTTAAAGTATCCTCTCTGAGTGGATGTCTTTGGAGTACTTTGAATCTAGAAAGAAAAGAAAAAAAAAAATTTGGCTTTAAAAAACAAAACCACCTTAAAAAAAATATTTATTTATTTATTTAGGAGCTCCAACAAAGGATAAACACAAACACATTAAATAGGTAATGGACGACACACGTATCTCGTAGGTGTACTCCTTCACTTACAGGAGACCACAGCATGCACAATAAAATTTATAACTAAGTTAACAAAGATATAGTAGCATTCAAAAAAATCTAAATTAAAATTAAAATCAAACAACAAAATTGGAAAAATAACATTAAAAACGAAATAAAACAATGCAAAATAAATAAAAAATCGGAGCAGTCTTTGGGGACTGCCGATAGAAGTAAAAACAAAAAGTACACAGGCCCCGCCCCAGTCGTAGCACTGGTAATGCCCCGTGCATGCCTATATGTGGTGCTACGCCGTAGCGGATGCTACGAGTGCTACAAACGGCTACGAAGCGTGACCGCACGTTACGTTACGTGACGATGAGTTCAATGTTTTTCCTTCACCCAAAAAGTGCTCACCGCGCCTAAAGAAGTTTTCGCTTCAAAAACAAAACTAATAATGCCAAAAGAATCTCAGATTAGCATAATACCAGGTGGCAACATAACCTGACGCTGACTTTCAGCTGCAGCCCTATATTTCTAACTTTCATCACAATGTTTACCTAAACCGTTTTGAGAGCAGTGAGATTGATATAATTCACACAAAGTTAAGTGTCTACCTAGGCTCGAAGCACAAACTACAACTCGAAACTGACAGCCACATAATATCAGTCTATAAAGCCTATAATGCACATGCATAACTTATCGTCTATGGCCGACTTAAAACCTCCCTAGTTAGAGTATTGCTCTACTGAAGGATGAAAGCCCAAAGCTTGACTATATACTGATTAATCATCTTCCAATGAAAGCCATACTGTAGTACAGCCAATCAGCTAACAAGTCGATTATATGAGGCTCAGGTCCATATACCACAGACCGTTCGATCACCCTAACTTTAAGACCATCAACATTGCCATCTGACTCCCAAAGTTCAGGACTTAAGTTTAAGGGCATGGCTTGAAGTATGAATTAGCTGTAGAGTACTTTGTGGTTACCAGGCAAGAGTAGCATAACCGCAATCATAACATTATTAGCCGTTTTCTAATACTTACTTACGTATTTTATTTATTTATTTAGCCCGTTAGACTGACTCTTTGTCTGTGTCGTTTGGTGCGTTTGGCTATAGGATGTCTCTCAACTCAGTGTGCCTTTTGGCAAAGGCCTCCTCCAGTAGGCCTCCTCTTACTTACGTATAGCTGTTAGTTAATATGCGTAGCTATTGGTGGTCCTATAAACAAAGTTAGCTTGAAATATCCTATCCGCGTCACCAACCTGTCACTTGATTTAAAAAAATCAAAGCTTTTTTGGGACTTTTGTTTTCTATCGGTCCGTAAGCTAAATGTCAAACAGACAGACATAGCAACCTACCGATACCTGTCAGTAAGTTATTGAAATTGGCCGTTAGTCAAATAGTCAAGTAAAACAGAATCGTCGCAATAGAATACCTGCCTATGGCTGACAAAATAAGGCAAGTTTTGTGATTTAGGATACAATTTACCAAAGAATACTAAGCACTTACACGTATGTTAATACAAAGGTCGCCACTACGGTCTCTTAGGAGAGAGCAATTTACTTTTTTGCACAATATTTAATAACAAAACACATACTTCTAAATAACTCTAATATCAAATAAAAAAAACCGGTCAAGTGCGAGTCGGACTCACGCACGAAGGGTCCCGTACCTTTATCTATACATTAGACAAAACGATATATAGGAGCCCCCCTTAAATATTAATTTTATTCTGTTTTTAGTATTTGTTGTTATAGCGGCAACAGAAATACATCATCTGTGAAAATTTCAACTGTCTAGCTGTCACGGTTCATGAGATACAGCCTGGTGACAGACAGGCGGACAGACGGACAGACGGACAGACGGACAGACAGCGAAGTCTTAGTAATAGGGTTCCGTTTTTATCCTTTGGGTACGGAACCCTAAAAAAACAATCAAATGAAGACTGTTTTAGCCATGTGGTATCCGGCAGAGTAGAATAGAACCAACCTATTACACTCACGGGTGTCGTATAAGGCGACTAATGTCTGAGGCAGAACACCTTGCGCCTCCGTAGACCAAGAGAATGGGCAGCAGCGTTTTCTGTTAGTCTTTCATCACTGCGATCTCCAATCCGCCTGCCAAGCGTGGAGATTACGGCAAATTCCTCCCAGCATGGGAGAGGCTTATGTCTAGCAGTGGACGTTATGGGCTGTTGTTGTTGTTGTTGTTGTTGTTGTTGAAGACTGTTGGCGACACATCTGGCAACAAGCCCCTAGCAACGGGGTTCTGTTGCTAGGGGCTTGTTGTGGTTGCTTGGCTAGCGACGGGGCGGCTTACATTATCTTTATTTTCTAATTTCCTAAAATAATATTGTAACGTGATCTAATTACCTATTATACCCAATAACATCACCTTTTAATCTTTACTGTCTTTGATTTGGTGCCTAACAAAGACGTTAGAGTAGGCAATGGTGCCGATTCCCTTGTTCACAAACTAAACTAAATTTAAGTTGAATGCATCTTTTTCTTTCTACTTCATTATGAAAAGGACATAAGATAAATATTAGTTTAATCCTCTCAAATTAGTCAGCACCTGACGTAATTTAATGTAATTGTAGTAGTCAACTTTTTAATCTCGTCTAAAACTTGTATGGCGCTGATTAATTTGACAGAACAGAACTAAAATTTATCTTCTGTCCTTTTCTTAATGACATAGAAAGAAAAAGATGCACTGAATTCTAATTTGGTTTAGTTTGTAAACAAGGGAATCGGCACCAATGTTTTATTTTCCCTTTTCTCTGTAACTTCATAACTGTCACAATCTAAACCTTGCCTGATTCATACTCCAAAGCCGAAATATAAAGGACAAGTCATAAAGTTGAGCCCAAAACTTGAGAATAGTTGGGAATAGTTGGGAAACCACAGGGATGTTATGTGGAGTCACATTATGAATAATTGTGTATCAATCATTTTGTAGTTAGAGGACAACGAAGGAAGAGGGAACTGAGAACAAAAGGAGGGTAGTTTGAATTGAGATATTGAAAGGAAATTACCCGATGTTTCTATTTATAGGTTGAATTTTCTAAAATCGATTCTTAGTGCTTATCATCACGACATAATATTATAAAACTAAGTCCTTCGCCGCGTCTGTCTGTTCGCGATAAACTCAAAAACTACTGCACCGATTTTCATGCTGTTTTCACCAATGGATAGAGTGGTTCAAGTTTTTATTTACATTGGCTAAAATATAATGATATTTATTGGAGGTGTCGGAAAAAAATAAACCGTCTGGGAGCTTTACTTTTGGTCGCGATAACCGACATCCACGCGGGCGAAGCCGCGGGCATCAGCCAGTTTTTGTATTAAAACGAACCGTGCAACATTTGATAATTTTAGACCAGCGGGATTTGAAACCATGCGTTGTCTGGCAGTGACTTTATTTTCAGTTTTTTTTTTGTTAAAAAGTTAACACTTAAACCAGAGGGTCTGGCTAGAGAAATAATCATCAAAAAAAATTACGAAAATGTCGATTTAACACATTTTTACTTCTCAAAAACTTCCTCTTTTATTGCGCTACAAATAAATTACATTTAATGTGTTTTATCACGTCAAACACTGCTTACTATGTGTTATTACTTTTTTAATAAAATAACAGACATAAAACACGACAAGGAAATATTTTCTGCGATCCACGTGTTTCACGTGTCAAGAGGTTCCGCACTCGTCAAGATTCACGTCCCATTTAGAGATCCTTGGGGAATAGTTCGAGAGTGACGCTTTTAGACGTATGTTGACTGAATGAGACAAATGTATGCTTTTATAAAAATACGGAAAAATAAATAGGTAAGGCTTATTTGGACACTCGTAAGGATTTACGTTAACTCTAAAAAACACTGAAATAATATAACATCACGCCGGTAATCCCCGAAGGGTTGAACAGAGGTGCACCCATTAGTACACCCACATTTCGCCAGTTATGTTTAAGTCCCATATAAAAGGGTTCGAGCCTATTACCATCAACCGAGCCCAGATCCGTCGTGTGGTATTAGTCGTGTGGTATCTGGCACTAGACCAACGATGCAGTCAACACTATTTTTGGAAAAGATCTTTACTTAG
This sequence comes from Xestia xanthographa, assembly GCA_905147715.2. NCBI lineage: Eukaryota > Metazoa > Arthropoda > Insecta > Lepidoptera > Noctuidae > Xestia > Xestia xanthographa. Next base: position 30,864,932 of record LR990644.1, read on the forward strand.
TCGATCACTGATCAACGTGGAAAAAATGCGATTACGTGCTGCTAGATGAGGCGCAACCCTAAGGCCTTGGGCACGAAGTCAGCGGGAGCGGGGCTGGAGCGGCAGCGGCGCGGCTCCCGCTGTACCCGGTCTCGAAGTCAGCGGGCAGATCGCGGCGCTAGAGCGGCGTAGTGTTGTGTTACAAGAAATAGGTATATCTTTATTCGCGAACGAAATGTCTAAACAGCGACGATAACATCTTTTTGATACTAATTTCTTCCTAAAGTTTGATTTATTGTGGGTGAAAGGAGATATAAATTCGTAAAAAAGCGAGTTTCATCGGAATTATGAAGAAAAAAGACAATATTCCGAAAAATTCTTTGACTATACCTAGGGTTGCCATACGTCCCGTATATACGGGACTGTCACCGTATTTGATCATCCCGTCCCATATTACTACTTGTCCCGTATTTGTCCCGTATTTCGACAAAATACGAAACAGGTTGTCGGTAGAGACCATTGAATCCATATTGATTTGTCAATACAATTTTAAAATGACATGCGCCCAGTTCTATGATTATAAAAAAAAGAAAAAGAATTTATTGCAAAAGTAAAATCAACTTCAAAATATGACTGGGCAAAAAAATTAATACCTGAGTAATTTTATGTTAATGAGAGGTTTTCCTTTTGAGGTTTTAAAAAAAACTTAGTTTCCAAGAACTCTATAGATGGCGTTGAACTTACTATGATAGTTGGTGCCAAAACCAAAACGCTTGAAAAAAAAAACATTGTGTCACGTCACATACTCTCGTTGACTGACACTTTTATTTGCTTAACCTTCCGAATATAACCTACATTTCTCGCGCTTTGTTAAAATCAGTTTTTTTAGGTTCCGTTCCTTGCATTATCATACTTACTCCTAGCGCCATCTATCCAGTGACTAGGGAAGAGCTAAAAAGAAAATCCCTCATTAAAAAAAATGTTTACTTAAGACTTTGAATAAAAAGTATGATTCAATAATTTTTGTTTAATTTATTTTACAGTTTTGATAAGTTTGAGATCAGAGGGAATCTGTTAGAAAATACATTTGTTTGTTTCTTCTCGCTATGTAGGAAGGTACGCATGCGTGCTATGATAAGTAGGTATGGTGTAGTTGAAAAACCCCGTGTCGGTGTTGAATGTGTTACTTATGTACGATTATGAGTTTTGGATATCGGAAGAAAAGACGTCCCGTATTGGTTCCCAAAAGTTATGGCAACGCTAACTATACCAGAAAGAGTACAGAAACATTTGATTATATTCTTGAAGCTGTCATGTTCCATAAAGGGGTTATATCCAAAATAATACATATTAATTGCTCCAACACATTCTCGGCGGGCATTTTGAAATTTTAGTCGATAATTTATTCTGCACAACAACACTACGTCAATGCAGTCTCGAGGGCACCGCTCGTTTGCCGCTCGCCGCTCGTACGCCCCGCGCCCGCGCCGCTTCCACCGCCACGCCGCCGCCGCTGACTTCGTGTCCGAGGCCCAAGAGTGTCCGACCAGAAAACGAAGTGAATAACAAGAGTGAAGATCCTTTGAAATCCGGTTAGCTTGGTACACTAGATAAAATACTTAGCTCAAAGGAAGTACTTAAGGTATTCTTTACTTACCTTTGGTCTAGAATTTTATTTCCAGTCATTTTCAAACCCAACAGTTTTCGTTTTGTCGATGCAACAGTTTATAATGTGAGAATATCAATGTTTTTAGTTTTGTTTTTTTTTTTTTTAACAAGATTAATGTTCGCAGTAAAATTCTTTTTATATACAAAACCAGCGACCTGCCCCAGCTTTGCACGGGTGCAATGTAGATATAAACCTTTCTCTTGATTCCCTCTATACATTAAAAAAAACCCGCATCAAGATCCGTTGCGTAGTTTTAAAGATTTAAGCATACATAGGGACAGTCAGCGGGAAGCGACTTGGTTGCACAAGTCAGTCATTTTTCCATACAAACGTAGTCTGGTGATTACTCGTTTGTTTGACGGTGTAGGTTCAAAATTAAAAATTGTATCAACTGGTATTTTCATTATCTAGCCCTGTATGGAAGCAGAATTGGAAAAAAATATTGGTTTGGAAGTTATGACCGTCGAATCTTTCATATTTCAACACTAATTTTAACTCATCTTTGGGCGTAAATAAATGACCTAAGTAGTATGAAAATGGAAAAACTAAAACCATACAAGAATAGATAATTTATTCAAAAGTTAAAATATTTTTATTTTGAACAGATACATCCAATAGATTTTTCATGATACCCGTACTCCCAAAGGTCTGCATAAAGAATTTCGCGCGCCCGTTTTCGTTGTAAATCATATTGCATTTCGCTACAAGTTGCCACCCCTGTCAGTGGGGAAGAGGGGAAGCACGCAGCGCGTGAGTGTGCGCAGTGTCTGTGGGTGCACACATGCTCACTTGGTTAGCTGCCGCCCGGCACGTCATGCTGTCGTATTACGAGTATACTATTTTATAACATTGAACTCTGGCTTGAATTTTGGATACCGATATTTCTTTATTGATAGTTTGTGTTTATTATTTTGAATTTGTTTCAAATTTTACTGACCCTGGCATTGGACTTTGGATTCCGATTTGATAGTGATTTACGGGTGGCGTTTGAATTCGATTTTATTTATTATGAATGTTAGCAGATTTCTCCCCCATTTGTGGACCGATTCTCAAAATTATTTTTTATTTCTTTTTTGTCCCATATAAATTTGGCCAAGATCTGATGCTGATCTTCGGAGATATACAATAGAACTCTTAAAAAAATAGACGGAAATCTGTAGTCATTGTCGCTTGGATTTTTATTGTTTATGACGTAACATCACGCCTGTATGCTTTGAGGGAGTACGCAGATTTGTACAATACCCCCAGATTTCGAAAGTTAGGTATCTACCTATGTTTGCGGATGGATGGACAGAGATTTTGTTGGCATGTCAGATGTATTGTGAGAGCAATTTATGAATGTGTGAACCTTTACTTTGTTATTTTGTATATTTTAATGTTATCTCTTACTCTTTTAGTTCTAGTTTTAGTTACAGTAATTGGTTTAAATACAACCGTTGTAAGTAGATAAATAAATGTTATGTTTCATTTATAGTGGATAAGCCTGTTACCATAACATGTATTGTTAATAATGTAGGTATAATAAATATTTTTGGCGACTTGTTTGGGAACGACTACCACCATCAGCCTTTTCCCAACTATGTTGGGGTCGGCTTCCAGTTTTACCGGATGCAGCTGAATACCAGTATACATGGAGTATTTGCCTATCTGACCACCACAACCCAGTTAGTAACGTGTAATACGATACCCCTTGGTAAGACTGGCAGTCAGACTTTTAGGGCCTCTGACTACCTAACGACTGTCAAAGATCTACAAATGACAGCCCGAACAACGGCATAACGTGCTTTCCGAGGCACGGAGGAAACTCGGTATGTAATGGGTGGTCACCCATCCGCAGACCAACCTAGGCAAGCACGGCTTAACCTAACGATCGACCTGAGCGGCTGTTATTATTTAGCCACGAGCTCCGCTTGTTTGGGAACGACTAAAAATGGAAAAATAAATACCTAAGTAAAAATATTTTTTGCAAAAAATAAAACAGACTTAAAAAAAAAACACAAACATAAAAAACACTTTGATTGATTTGGTGTTTTTGTCACCGGCTTCTGAAGCAAAAGTTATTTTTCACCTTTTTGTGTTTTTCTTTTTTTTAATTCTGTGATAATTTCTAAACTATTCAATCAAATGTTAAGCTGTAAAAGACAATTTTAATCTAAATTCAATTGTCAAGATAATGGACACAGCCCCGGATCTAGAATTTTTTCGAGGCGGGGCAAAAACTGAAAAATGCCGCCCCCGCCCGTCTATATTTTTATTTTTATCATCATCATTATTTCAGTCATCAGACGCCTAATGATGGCCATAGGCCCAGGGGTGGACCATGAGTTTGTTGGGCCCTGGGCTAATACTACTTGGGGGCCTGGCCAAGGGCGTCGCCAGCTTTTGGGCCAGAAGGGCGGCCTATCAGAAGGGTGCGATTTTTAAGTTTACTATTTACGGATGCAGCTGAAGTGCATATAGCCACTTCAAAAATGTTAGCACCTCCGTGACCTCGGATTGGTTAGTTTAGGTTTTGAAGAGTTATTTGAAAAGGCTCCAAGAGCGAGCGAAACGAGCTCAAAAATGTTAACACCCTACTTTGGACAGATTAGAACTATTTCGTCACTTCATACAGGAGTTACTTGGTTGACTTCAAAAGTTAAGATTAAGGAGGAATTTGACTGCATGAGCGAGCGAAGCGAGCTCGAAAATTTTTTGACACCTTGCTTTGGATAGGTTTGAATTGTTTCGATCTTTCATACAGGAATGGGTAACAGGTCGACTTTTAGACAAAGTCTAAAGAAAGTAGTCTAAAAAGCAAGCAAAGCCAGTTGGAAAACTTAACAGTTTACCTACCTTGGACAGGTTAGAATTGTTTCGAACTACCGGAGTTACTTAGGTGACTTATGGACAAAGTTAAAATTCAAGAGAAACAAGGCTGTAAGAGCGAGCGAAGCGAGCTCGAAAATTTTACGTCTTTCCTCAGAGAAAGATCTTGAGATCAAAATGTCCACATGCTCCAATTTTTGCAAAAGGTGACTGAGGGCCCTTTATATCCACGCGGGGCCCTGGGCTGCAGCTCAAAAAGCCCTTATATAGTTCCGTCCCTGCATAAGCCTCGCAGATAGAATGCCACAAGGACCTAACTAGCGCTGCTCTTTCTGTGTTTACACTATATATTTACAAATATACCTACATACATGAACGTGTAGGACATATATTGTTGTTATGAAAGCACCTACCCTGTGCTTTGAAACAAAACGAGTTGGATGTATTATTGTATTGTACTTCAAATTGAAATTATCATTTTACTCTTCTAGCTTTTTGTTCTGCAAAGAAGTCTATGGCCTTGTCATAATTTATTTCATGTGCCATTCGATTTTCTATCGCTAAGATTGCGAGACTTGACAAACGTTCCTGGCTCATAGATGATCGCAAATAACTTTTAATAAGTTCTGTGATGACTTCGGAGCAGTCTCTACAGTAGTGAATGCCCGGAGAGTACCTGTGCCAGACGGAAAATGAGAGCGCCATGCCGTCTTCTTATGCCACTTCTTCGTCACGAGTCTTATCGCCGTAAAAGTGATGTGCACTGGGTTTCGGACCTGGGTTGGCGAACTTCTCATTCCACCACTAGGAACTGGTGGAGCACAGCCCTGTACACCTTGACATCATGTCGTTGGCGGCGCATCAGGTACTTGCTCTGTGTAAAGACTATAACGTCAAGATTTCATGGTGGTGATCCGGCCAAAAAGCTCGCCGCCTTGAAGGAGACCGTTTGATTTATTCTCTTCACTCTGACGGCCATCGCTCTCTGGGTTCATCGCTAAATTACAGTATTTAGGTCGTCAAGTTGTTCGCCCATACTGGCACTCCATAGGGCGCTATGGACCGTACGATCCCCATATATCCTATACCATAATATTCTGTAGAAATTGGATCCCCTCAGATTGGGCAGTAGCCACGAGATTAAGTTCGCGGTGCCCATCAACCGGAGTGTCAACTGCTGAAGATGCGGCAATTAGGGACAAGTCCCAGGTACTTCATCGTCGACTCGGATCCCATCTACGACCCCAGAACTGTCGCCAAGATACAAGAGACGACCTGCCGAAACGTTTGCCTTCACCAGCGTGTCATCAGCATAACAGATGACACAAACACCATGAAGAAGCTAACCGCGAAGCGCCCAGTCGTACATAGATGATATCTCTATTCCTCCGATAGGCCCTGATTATGCAGCAGAAGTTGGTACAGCATAGGTTTGGCATGGTATAGGAGTGCCTCCAATCTTTTCTCGAGGTAGAAATCCTGAGCTATGGGGAGAGTCGAGGAGTCTGACAACTGCGCAGTTGCTCTGCGAGGCAGCGGCTTCTAAGCGGGTCCGCCAGATCCTCAGTAGCCAGGTGCTGAAATAGGCGGTTTACAGTTTAGCTCTCAAAGAGTTTGTCTTCCTCATCTAAATCGATGGGCTAGTATGCATATGGGGTGTCTGCAGGGCGCTCCTTCTTCTTCAACAGGAACAGTTTTCCAGTCAGATAGAAATCAATGAGTTGTATCGTTACAACTCATCATTATCGCAACTTTGACCGTAAGTCAGCCAAGCTTGAATTTGCCGCCCCCTAAACTTGCCGCCCGGGGCATGGGCCCCGGCTTGCCCCCCCCTAGATCCGGCCCTGAATGGACATACTTATTTGGATAAGGATTAATACTGCAAATAAGATAGGTACCTACGTTGTCCTCGAAGCGGCGATCGGCGGCGGCGACCTCTCGCGTCCGGCCCTGGTGCAAGCCATGGTCCGGAGCGAGACGGAATTGGACGCCGTCACCTCCTTCTTCGAAGCAGTAATGCTAGAGAAGGAGGTGGCGGAACGTGAGAGGGAGAGAACCTCTCAACGTCCCGGCCGCCGTGGGTGCGGGCCTGTGGACGGTGGGCTATGGGCTAGCCCGCCGTCCGTCCGTCTCATGACGACAGGCCGTGTCGACGGCGCGTTCGTGTCCCACGCGCGCCTCAAAGAGAGTCAGCAAAAGGGAAGAGGTCCGTAAGGACTGATGCCTGCCGGGGTTGCGGGACTGTTCGAAAGAGATACCGTGGCCCCGGAACACAAAGGGCGATGAAGGAACATGGATGGGTTTTAGTCAGTAAAAGTCTGACACTCCCTCCTGCTCCGCCCAGAGCGGGAGGAGTTATTTGATGATTTCCCATCCGAAAAAAAAAAAGGTAGGTACCTACGTCATATTTTTAAATAAAATTTCAAAGATAAAAATGGTTACTTAGGTACCTACTTTACTCTTTGTCTGGATAGAAGGTCAACCTATTCATACACGAAATATTTTCAGAGAATCATCCAACAGCTATAACGAAGCCATAGCAACGAAATATTTTTTTTACTGAGTAGGTAGGTACCTATATTTAAAAAATCTCTACTTGACCCACACAATAAATAGGTACTGGCTCCATATTTTAACAACATCCATTACGCTAGTTTACTACAATACTACGTCAGCGGCACAATGCCTATTGTTGATAAATGTATAATAAGACACACACACCGCTTTACAGACCGCTATTGTAAATAAATAAACAGCCAATAAACAATTTACAAAATAACATAATTTTTTATTTGATGAATCAACAACAAGACTCACAGTCACATCAAAGTCACGCTGTCGAAAAAGCAATTATCCTGACTCTGGCTGTACTAATCAGGAGTCGCCTGTGGTTTAATTATAGGTAACTAGCTAGGCTAAGTAATTACCTAGGTATTTAACATAAGTAGTAACATAGTTGCACAACCTATAAAAACAAGTATAGAAATAAAGTCATTTCAATGAAATTATTTTTTAAACTAAATAACAATATCTACCCACATTACTACCTACCTACATTTTCGCAAGCGAACTCATTGCCACGTCTCGCAAAGTCACGGGTCTACCTATTAGGAATATTATAGGATGTATGTAGGAGCTTGTCCTTTCATAATAACAACTAAATTGGGTGCATAATAATTACGTTTCACTGAGTGATTGTCCTATGTTGTAAATTCCAACACCTATTAGTTTGAGTTTATGTTGTCCTTCAAACATAAATCGCATATACGCCAGCACGTGCCAACGATGATACTACACAATTGCACCCGCGCCGCGCGCCACCGGCACCGCTACAATGTCGTCCCGTCTTCAATGAAATTGCGCATGTATGCGTCACTCAGCGTTAGGAGTGTGTATGTGTACGCGCAGTAGCTTCCTTCTGCTCTTTACAGCGTCTATCCCTTTCGCTCGTGATGTCGGATGAAATAGCATGCATTTTAACCCCGCCCATCAACTAGTTCGTTCCGCTAACTTGTTCGTTCTTAAGTAGTGATTAGTGTTTTAGGGTAGCGACACCAACGGCAGGAGATATTCTACAAGATGACTAAACTTAATCAGCTGTTACCAAAACTGGGACAAAAGCCTCCTCTAAAAAAAGGCCTCTTAATAAATACATTTTGTTTCTTTCTCTCTATAAGTTGGATGCTTCAGCACATGGATCCAGTGCCTTCATTGTCACTAGTACCATTAACAGTTCCATGATGGAACTAGGGAATTGATGGGAGTCACATGTCTTTAAAATTTAAGTTCTGAGAAATGCTGGTTTCCTCGCGATATTAGGGCTCCTCACTCACTTATAATACCACTCACAAAATGAGGTACCTAGCCTTTTTCAACTATGTTGGGGTCGGCTTCCTGTCTAACCGGATACAGCTAAAAACCAGTATTACTCACTTATATCTCATGCCATCACGAAAAACATTCAATCACCCAAAAATCGTAACATCTAAAACAACTGTGATGGCTCTCTATTCACATGCCGGATATCCTACGCCGGAAATCCGCTCGCTACTTCACCGTTCACACGTCTCCGGTCGCCGTCCGGGTATTAAATATACCGTGAGTCACTTTCATGTAAGTACAGAGATCTGAACCGGATCAGACGACATACGGTTTGAAAGACGCTTTGATAGCACGCTTCGACCATTACGCGAGTTTAAAATATGGGTGCAGGATTTGCAATTGAGAATATATTCATACTTTTCATGTTACGAGCAATATGTATAACTACAGTACTTTCACAGTTTTTATGTCTTGTGACTGTAACTGTAGCAACATTTAATTTCCATCTTTGTTTCGACAATTCAAAAGTGCCTGTAACTGGCTTACTTGAAATAAATGCTTTGATTTTGTGGTATATTTTTCTTTGAAATACGCGCGTTCTTGGAAATAATATAAATCTAGCAAAAGACGGTACGTTGATAAGCGATCAGCGTGCATTCAAAGTTGCGATCTACCTAGCCTTTTTCCAACTATGTTGGGGTCGGCTTCCATTCTAACCGGATGCAGCTGAGTACCAGTATTTTACATGGAGCGACTGCCTATCTGACCTCCACAACCCAAGTTCATACTGGGTAATACGATACCACTTTGGTAAGACTGTTTGTCAGACTTTTTGGGCCACTGACTACCTGAATGTCAAAGATGGACAAATGACAGCCGGGACCAACAGCTTAACATGCTTTCCGAGGCGCGAAGAAAACTCGGTATGTAAGGGTGGTCCCACCCATCCACAGACCAACCTAGGCAAGCACGGCTTAACCTAAAGATCGACCCGAGCGGCTGTTATTATTTAGCCACGAGCTCCTCAAAGTTCATCGCCAATAATACCTGCTTACTTTAGTTTTATTTGTGAGTTTTATGGCTCCATTTGGGCTCCGTCGATTGGATAAAATATACCTATGTGCACACTGTGGCGTGCACATATATATATATATATTTTTTATTAATATTTTTTTATTTATCTGGCAACACTGCGCGCCGCCCGTCATTATTATGATTCAAGAACATCCGGCGCATGCGACGAGAACCAACTTGTATAAATGTAATTTAATGCTTGTAATTATTACCTACCGTCTTACCTACTGTCTGTTTTATTTTAGTTACCGTACGCATTTTCATGGGTAACTACTGAAAACCACCGCTGTGCTGTGGGCTACATAGCACAGCATTCATGCTAAGTGATTGCCTGTTTGTCGCACTCACGACGTGCAACTTTTATTATATTTTTGTTTTTGTTCCGTTGTTTTACAATTGTATTATAATGTAGTTTTGTTTGTGTTTGCCATGTCTAAATTCGTTGTATGTCTATTGTTTGTTTTTCCTAATACCTATTGTACGCACGTCATGACCTTGCGACGAATAAATATTTTTTTTATTTCTTTCTTTTTCTTTCTACTAATAAAACGTTGATACAAGAAGAGGACTTTAATGCAAATCCCTTCAATATACAAGGTGTAAACTGTAAACGGAGGGGTTTACGAAGCTGTCAATCAAGCATTCTGTACATCAAACTAAGTAACTCGATGCTAATATTCTTGCTGGGAAACGATTTCTTAGGAGATGAAAAAAATCACGTTTCACGGTAGGACTCAATGTAACGCACTCAAAACATTGTGCATTGAATAGTATGGAGATTGTAGAAGTATTTAAAGTAAAGTTTGTGTACTTTGTACTTTATACATACACTAGCTGTTGCCCGCGGCTTCGCCCGCGTGAAGGTCGGTAACTGTTCCACTTGATCATATTAAAGGGATAATAGTGTCCTACATGTTAATTCAGCTTATAAACTATCTATGTGCCAAATTTCATAATCTAATTATTATCATCAAAATCACTATCACAACCACCATCATTATTACAATCACCATCACTATCACAATCACTATCAAAATCACTATCACAATCACCATCATCGTTATCAAAATCATTATCATCGTAATCACAAGCACCATCACTATCACCGTCACTATCACAATCGCCATCACTATCACAATCACAATCACTATCACAATCACTATCACAATCACTATCACAATCACTATCACAATCACTATCACAATCACTATCACAATCACTATCACAATCACTATCACAATCACTATCACAATCACTATCACAATCACTATCACAATCACTATCACAATCACTATCACAATCACTATCACAATCACTATCACAACAATCACTATCACAATCACTATCACAATCACTATCACAATCACCATCATCGTTATCAAACTCATTATCATCGCAATCAAAATCATCATCACAATCATCATGATCTCAATCGCCATCACTATCACAACCACAATTATTATCTTAATTAATACCAAATCTTAACAATAAATAAAAATAACACAACCAACTTGTCTTTATTAACTTAACCTATAACGGAGTTCTTACACACTACTTATTTTACTAATCATAATAATTCATTATCCTATGTTATTATTAATCTATTTCTCCCATACCAAATCGTTGGGGAGGTTTACGATTTCTTAATGCAAATCTACGTTCCACGGGTACAGTGATTGGAGATTGCGTAACAGTAGTACTTGGCACGTTGGGTGACTCCGTCGTGCCTTGTGTAGTTAAGTCGGACATATTTTCCGTTCCTGGCATCACGGACGCCTCGACCGCACCGTCCGACCACTCCTCATTTACAACAGGGAACGCCAGTGAACTACGCGATTTCCTATTCATATTACAAGGTGGTGGATGCACTCTCTCGGGCAACACCAATCGTCGCCGTAACTGATCGACATGTCGATGTGCCTCGGTTCCAAAGTCAGATTTAACAGTGTTGTCCGTACTGCCTAATTTATCTACGACTTGCCCTGCTACCCATTTGTCTGCCCCACGATAGTTCCTATACCACACCTTATCTCCCGGTACTACTTGTCTGTGTGCCCCGCCAGCTACACGTTCACTGTGAGTCTGTCGCGCCAGCGTGCGCGCCTCTCGATCAGGTTTCAGTATGTCCAATCTCGTGCGTAAATTTCGCCCTTGTAGAATTTTCGCCGAACTATCCCCTAATGTGTAATGCTCCATATTTCTATAGGTTAAAAGATATCTACATAATGCTGTATCAGGATCTAATTTCTGTTTAATCGCTTTCTTGATTACCCGCTTGCATATTTTCACTGCATTCTCTGCTGCCCCGTTGGAAGCAGGATGGTACGGTGCAGTGAAAATTTGTTCGATACCGTTATTTGATAAAAAGGTTTTAAACTCTGCGCTAGTGAATGGGGGCCCATTGTCGCTCACTACTTGCCTTGGAAGACCGAACTTTGCCCAAATATCTCGTAGTATTGCTATAACCGCTTGTGCTGTGGTACGTTTCATGTGTACTGCCTCTATCCACTTAGAACAAGCGTCAACGATAATGAAGTAAGTTGATCCCGAAATCGGCCCTAAAAAGTCAATGTGTAACCTTGACCAAGGTCGATTCGGCCACGGCCACGACATGGGCGTGTGGCGGTGTGGCGCGTCCGCCATCGCAGCACACACGGTGCACGTCTGACACAACGCCGTCACGTCCTCGTCAATCCCGGGCCACCACACGTAACTTCTTGCTATCGCTTTTGTTTTTACTATTCCCATGTGGGGATCATGTAATTCTTTGAGTACTCTGTTCCTACAGGCTAACGGTATTACTATCCTATGGCCCCACATGATACATCCTAGTTCGGTATATAATTCGTTTTTTCGATTGAAGTATGGTTTAAGCTCTTTGATTTCTACTTCTTGCGGCCAACCATCATAAATATAACTAATAACTCGACTAAGTAAGGGGTCTGAAGATGTTTCTTTTTTTTAAATATTATAATCTAATAGAAGTGCCTCCGCGGCAAAATGCAAGTATGTTTGTTCCGGTAACTCTTCGTTCACAGTTGAATCTTTATGTGCTTTTATTAGACGGGATAGTGCATCCGCAGTGTTTTGATCTGTTTTAACGTACTCAATGTCAAAATCATAAGCTGATAATTTTATGGCCCACCGCTGTAATCTACTGGCCGCTGTATTAGGAATGCCCGTATTAGGGCCGAAAATACTCACTAACGGCTTATGCGATCATAAGCCGTTAGTGAGTATTTTCGGCCCTACGAAGTGTAAATTTCCTACCATACAGATATTGGTGAAATTTATCGGTAGCAAAAATAATACCCAAAGCCTCTTTATGGATCTGACTGTAATGTTTTTCAGCACCGGTAAGTGCTCGCGATGCGTACGCCACCACTTGTTCACCTTTGTCCGTGGTACGTTGCGCCAGCACGGCTCCTAGCCCGTGTGCGCTGGCATCACAAGTAACTATTGTTTCTAATGACATGTCATAATGTGCGAGTACCTCCATGCTGCACAATAACTTTTTCACTTGGTTAAACGCCATGCTATGCTTACTTGTCCACTTGAAATGTGTACCTTTTTTTAGTAATTCGTAAAGTTCACCTAAATATGTACTCAAATTCATAATAAACTTTCCATAAAAATTCACCATCCCTAAAAATGACTTTAATTCTGTTGTGTTTTTAGGATGAGGCATGGTAATAATTGGTTTTATTTTATCCAAATTAACTTTTACTCCGTCTTTACTGACAATGTATCCTAAGTATTTAACTTCGTTCGTTAAAAAATCACATTTATCCTGCTTGATTTTTAATCCATTGATCTCTAAGATTTTAAACACTTTATTGATTGTTTCTACATGGCTATTTAAATCTTTATTCTTAATTAGAATATCATCATAAAATATTACTACATTTGGTACATTTTTAAAAAGTTCTATCATAAATTTCTGAAAAATACCGGGACTAGAGGCTAATCCATATACCAGGCGTTTATATTTGAATAATCCACGATGCGTATTAATGACCGTGTACTCTCTAGAAGGCTCATCAAGTTCTAATTGGTTATAAGCTTGAGATAAATCTAATTTTGTGAACCAAACGTTGCCGCTAAGGTCGCTAAATAAATCGTCGATCTTTGGAACCGGGTACCTATCGATAATTAAGGCACGATTAAGTGTTACCTTATAGTCGGCACATATCCTTATGCCACCGTCCGCTTTACGTGCTATCACTAAAGGAGTGGCCCAGTCGGAGCGGTCAACCGGCTCGATGACGCCCGCGCGCAGCATCGCGTCCAGCTCCGCGTCGACTCTGTCCCGTAACGCGTATGGTAACGGCCGGGCTCGACAGAACACCGGCTGTGCTCCCGGTCGCACACAGAGGCTTACTGTGCCCCCGGTGTACCGACCCAACGTGCCATCAAATAAAGATTTATACCTAGAAACAATAGGATTAATAAGTTCATTTTTATAACATTTCTCACTAGTGATACAATTTACGCTGATCTTTGGTATGTCTACTCTTAATTCTGCCAGCCATTGGCGTCCCAATAAGCTCGTAGTTCCATTATCAAAGATATATAAATCCAATGTTTTAATTCTGTTTTTATATTGTACTTCTGTTTTTACATAACCAAGTGGCTTAACAATGGAACCGTCATAAAAACTAAACTTTATGCCACATCGTTTTATCTCCAGATTACTAAAACATTTATTATAGGTACTCTTACTAATACAAGACAAAGGAGCACCGGTATCTACTTCCATATCTAATAAACAATTATTTACTAATAGTGTAATACGCACCGCCTTGTACTTTGTCAAAGACATCTGATACATTGGTTCATCGAAATCACTTTCACTGATGTCACCTTCACTTGACTCAGAATCTTCTGTTGTTTGCGCTTGTGGCGGCTCATCCATGGATTCCTGCACCCAATATGTACCGGGCCGCTGCTGTCCGCCCGCGCGCGAGCCAGCACCGCTTCCGGCCGCGCCGCCTGCGCCGCCGCGGTTGCTGCGACCGCTGCGCCCCGCGCGTCCCGATCGTTGTCCGCTACCTCCGCGTGTTTGATAATTATCGCCGCCTTTTTCCGCGACCTTTGCCGTCCGTCTCACATTTTCTGAAGCACTATCTGACCGTTGGGGACACATTCTCCTTAGGTGGCCAACTCTGTGACAAAAACTACATTCGAAGCTAATGTATCGACAATCCCGCTGGTTATGCTTGGTGTCCCCGCACGCTGTACACGACTTCACTTGTAGTTTATTTACGCTTTCCGTTAATTCCGCAGTGTTATTTACTTCGCTACTCTTACGTTCTACGGCGCCTGCATCACGTTCTGCCGCTTCGAGGGTAGTGGCCAAAGTTACTGCTTTAGAATAGTTTAAATTTTCCTCTGCAAACAACCGCTGCCTTATAAATTCACTTTGTAAACCACACACAAATTGGTCTTTCAAGTTATCTTCTAAAACCGCTTGAAAGTTGCAATATCTTGATAGTTTTTTTAATTCCGCCACATAAGCTGCAATGGATTCGCCTGCTAACTGCCTCCGCTGTCGAAATCTATATATTTCTGCCATCTCGGCGGGTTTTGGTTGTAAATGCTCTTGGAGTAAACTTACGGCTTGTGAATATTTTAATACAGATGGTTTTAATGGGCTCGCCAAGCTAGATAACAGTTCGTATGTTTCTTCGCCCATTAGTGAGATAAGTGTAGGTAATTTTACATCGTCACTAATTTTGTTCGCCAAAAAATACATTTCAATCCTTTCAACGTACGCCAACCAGTTCCCGGATTGCAAACTAAATTCACGAATCTTCCCGATGGACATTTTCGATATTGAATTCGTAATACTGAACTGCGTAAATATATTAAATTCCGATTATCCTCGTCGCCAATAGAGAATAAAAGACGTGCTTCCTTATTAGCGTGTAATATGAGACTGTCGGTTAACAATTACCCTCGACATTCGTTACAATATACAACAACAACCACCATCATTATCACAATCACCAACACTATCAAAATCACCATCACCTTCACAGTCACTATCACAATCACAATCACTATCCCCGTTATTACAATCATTATCATAGTAATCAGAATTATCTTCATCGTTATCACAATCACCATCACTGTCACAATCACAATCACCATCGCTATCACCATCACTATCACCGCCACTTTCACAATCACCATCAAAATCACCATCACCATCACAATCACCATCACCATCACAATCACCATCAAAATTACTATCACAACCAGTGTTAAGTGTAGAAATAGTACTCCTATAGATGTAATCGATCTCAACGCTACCTCATAACTAAAATCAATATTTTACAAAGTTAGTACCGGATAGCTCGATAGATGGCGTTGGGATCGAATTACATCGCGATATGGTTTCGTTACACGGCAAAGGATGAATGGTTCGATTTAACAAATTAAACTTGTCTCGCTCTGAGGTACTGCTTTTCATCTGAGTATCCCTGGCTGCAAGGCACCTTGTACGGATATTGTACATGGTCCTACGAGCCGAAGGGCGTTTCTTGGAAGAACACAAGTTACAAGTATTAGTTACGCTACTGGATAAGAGGTGGCGCTAGTAGTCGGTGAAGTTATTACAAGTTGCGGATTATGTGCTGCGGAGAACTTCGACTTCGACTGGACTTTGTGAGTAGTGAAGTGCATTAGTGGACACAAAACTGTGAGTACATTCAAGTGTTTATTAAGATAGTGCAATATTCGGGAATTCAAGTAATTGCATGGACTTAGTAAAATCAGTGTGCGATCGGTCAGGAACTTAGAATAGTTTCGATAAAAACGACCAGACGTCGAATCTATGCCCGATTTTGCACCGAATTTGCAAGTGTCAAAACACTTAGAAAAATTCTCTCTTGTTGAGACTTAGAAAAATTACACTTCACCGGACTTAGAAAATTCCGCACTTGTTTGGACTTAGAAAAATTACGCTTCACTGGACTTAGAAAAATTCCCACTGGTTGACACTTACAAAAAAACACCGTTGTAATACAACATGGAGAAGGAACTAAAAAGGTTGAAGGATCTTAAAGGACAGATTGAGAAGGGCTTCATAAACTACAAAAAGTCGCCAAAAGACCGGATAAATTACACTTATGTGGAGACACGTCTAGAGACGTTAGAGACTCAATTTAAGAATTTTTCGGCAAAATATGAAGAAGTAGTAGGCGAATGTGAAGACGACGAATTATATGCATTCTTTCAGGAAGACGTTTATGAAAAGGTTTATGAAACATACTTAATGTACAAGGTTGAATTAAAAAATGCTCTGTCTCAATTAAAGGTTCCAAGTTTCAATAAAGAAGTTAGCGATGGTTCATCTGACAGTCTAGTAAGATTGCCAAAGATTGTTTTACCTACTTTTAGTGGCAAATACACAGAGTGGTCGTCGTTTCGAGACTTGTTTCTATCATTAGTCCACAATAATAAAAAACTTGACGACGTGCAACGTCTTCACTATTTAAAAACGCAGCTGTCAGGTGAAGCAGAGCAGCTTATAAGGCATGTTCCTATAACTGATCTAAATTATAAAAAATGTTGGGAAATGTTAGAACATAGGTTTAACAATAAGAAATTTATGTCCACATGTATTTTAAATCGACTATTTGGTCAGCGTAATATTGTAAGCGAATCATCGAAGGCACTTAAAGATTTACTTGATGTTACAAGCGATTGTTTGCATGAACTTACCAATATTGGAATTGATGTAAGTTCGTGGGATATTATTGTGGTTTATGTTGCAAGCTTGAAGTTGGACGTAGAATCTAGGAAGCAGTGGGAACTGCATGTTAGTAAATCATCCGACGATCTACCCACTTATAAACAGTTTTGCGAGTTTTTAGAGACACGTTTTCGTGCCCTAGAATGCGTTGAACCTAAACATAAATCAAAGGTCAATAATAATTCTTCATCTCACGCTAAAGTAATGCATGGTACTACTAACGTTTCATGTCCACATTGTTCTGAGAGCCACAAGCTCAGCAATTGTAAGAAGTTTTGTCAGCTAGATATTGATGGACGTCGTGCCACTTCACAATCTTTGGGTGTCTGTTTTAATTGTTTGGGAAGTAATCATACTTCCAAAGTTTGTCGTGTTCTTTCAAAATGCCGTATATGTCAGCGTAAGCATCATACGTTGCTACATCCTAAGAACCCTATTGGAGCCAGTGGAGCTACTACGTCAGCGGATCCTGTTATCCCACCTGAACGTACTTCAGAGCCAGTACAGGAGGTTAGTGCAAATATAGCAACTCATTTTGTGAATGGACAAGCGCAGGGTCAAGTCTTGTTAGCCACGGCTTTAGTAAAGGCCGAATCACAGAATGGGTGCTCTCAAATTTTGAGAGCTTTGTTGGATCAAGGATCACAAGCATCCTTCATAACTGAGGCAGCAGCGCAATTGACTTGTTCAAAAAAAAAAAAAAACATCATTTTTTAAATATAATTTAAATCTTTATCATAAATGATAGTAATGATAGAAGCGAAAAACTCTCAATTATTTTTTATTTATTTATTATAGGCAATTTAAAATTGATAAAATTTTGAAATTAGTCACGTGACTAGAAACGCGCCAAAATCGGTCGCCATGTTGGCTACGTCACAATGTTAAAGGACTTGCTCAACAATACAGTGTGCATTTTCGTGAACTTTCAGCATTAAATTTTATAATGAAAAATATGTCACGGCAGCTGTTTCATACAACAAGTTTGTAGTTAATATCTACAATAACGTGTTGAGTTCGGTAAAACGACAGCGACATTAGTTTATTGCCAAATATGTGTAAAATACTTAGTACTACACCCTTCCTAAAATAGGTAACCTACATGCACTGAAAATATTGTACTTATAGAAGCTTCTCGTTTGCTAATAAAACTCGAAAGGTCAAAATGAAAACAGTAACATTCTATCTGCGTTCTTATTTTCGTCATTATTCATACATATTTTCATACACAAGCACAACACAATCAAAGTCTTGACAATATGACTAAAAAAAACCATGTTGCAACATAACACTTCTTTTATTAGTGCTGACCGCAAACGCAAGTTTCGTATATACTTGCAATGAAATGAAGTCTGGAAAAAAAGAGTTGATACTGAATACTGAAAGCTCCTTGGTGTAATTTTTACTAATTATTATAAACTATCATTTTTAATAATGTAATTTAGTAATTGATTTCACGAGAAGGAGATTATATTAATGAGAAACAAGGCTACGGCTAAATTCGCGTCAATTTTTTAGTTTCTAAATTTAAACTTGGAATGCGCTCGCAATTCACATTTATGAGTATTAGTATTTTTATTTACTACATCATTTATTTATTGTAAATTTTGTTTTGTAATAACTGAAGGTTGGATATAGTGCGCCAAGGATCTTGGTAGGCATAGTTTTGATTGATCCACCAAAGATAGATAAATATTATCAACTCCAAAACCTCAACAGATTTTTACAATACCTACCCAGATCCTTGGCGCACTATTTCCAACTAACGGGACGCTAGACTGAAGTGATAACTTAAATTAAACTAATTTATGTTGAACTACCTATTTGATATTGATATAAAAATAAACAAATTAGTGGCGTTAGTTCCGATTTTGTCCACGCGCCAAATGATCCTTGTACAGTCAGTTTTTTCAATACAATCGGATTGGGTTTTTAGACATGTGTCAAAATAAAAAGTAATTTAAATCAATAGCACTAATAAGGGGTAGAACTTCAGAAAATGCTTTCTTATCGGATGTCTAGGTCATACAAAGAACACACCCTCTAAGTTTCAGGTCTCTACGATCAGCGGTTTGGCTGGGCATTGATCCATCAGTCAGTCATTCAGGAACTACTTCGTTTCCGAACTCCTTCGTTACCGTTCTGAATCGAGTCACCCTCCCAGAAGAAGTTATCACTTCAAAAAATTGTAAATTTAAATACAATGTAATTTTGAACAGCGAGTGCATTTCTAATTTAAATTTTCATTTCGAAAAAATCGGCGCGAATTTAGCCATGGATCAATCTGTACTGTTTATTGTTGGGTTGGTTTGAATACCTACGTATACAATATACAAAATACTATTAAGATTACCTATAAAAAAGCACAATAATATAATAAATATTTATTGTTTTTACGCTTAAAACCAGATTATTTTAATTTCCATTCGTCGATTATTACAATCCTGATTCAATGACTTCAAATTACATACAAGAGCTAAACAAACTATAATATTATAGGTACGTACTTAGAGTAAATATGTGATCAAAATCTTTTGTGCAAAATTGTTGTGTGTTAAATCTGTGGGTGATTTAATTACTCGAGATAATCCAAATTTACAAAAAAATAATCGATTGGAATAATCGCTTTCACACATCACAAAGATTAAAAAATAATAATATCGGCATGTCATGTCGTCAACGTCAATAACAAATACAAATTGAGTAGTGGTAATAAATATTACGTGTTATTGGTCCTGTGTTAGTAAATTACGCTAAGATCTGGGTATTTTCATGTTGTATAAAATATTTGGAATGATATTTGTCATATTTGTTTTCGAATCTATGCGTCTGTGTGATACAATGTGAAAAATAAAAATGTAAACACGCAAGATTGCCGCGAAACTTCGACTTTAGATTTCAAAATCATCATTACCATTAATTATTTAAATGGAACTATGGATGAATTCGTCACATAATTAAATGACTAGTCAATTATTCTCAACATAGTGGAGCTTGGATGTCCGAAAACTATTTTTTTATGATTTCTAGCCTCGGCTCACAATATGGCAATGACCGTATTTACGCACTTGGATTTTATTAGGGTAAATTAAGAATCTTGCTTGCTAAATATATAACTTTTAATGGTGTTGACATATGATCCTTTTATCCAACTCTCTTAATTAATGCACACTCATAGTATTTGAGGAACAGAATTTTAATAATAACAAGAAATCATCGATGCTAGGTCAAAACACTGTATCAGCTGTATGGTACGATGAGTAAGTATTAACATTGTGACGTCACATACGCGCTCGGCTTTATTCGGGAACTGTCGGCGTGTTTTCGGTACGGGGTTCGAGAATGTATTTTTAATCTAATATAACTTTCTAATTAGAGCGAAAAAAAATAAAATAAAAATTGTTTGTTATAAAACATATATATGATCTTTCCATTTATGACAAAAAAAAAATCTAGTATAATACTCAATTGCTTCGCCTAAAGAGAGTAGTTTCGAAGACTACTATTTCAGGTATAGGAGGGGGGAATGGCAACATCGTTTCTAAACATGTAGTGAATATTAATATACAATCGTTGCATGATCCCTCTTTTACCGTGAATGTTACTGCGCATGTACTAAGCTCACTGACCTCAGTTATGCCAGATACAGATTTTGAACTTGAAAATTGGCCAGAAATTCACGTCATCGTTATCACAAACATTATCATCGTAATCACAATCATCACCATCACAATCACTGCCACACTCACAATAACTATCACAATCACCATCACAATCACCATCAAAATCACTATCACAATCACCATCATCGTAATCACAACCATTATCATCGTAATCACAATAATCACAATCACTATCATCTTAATCACAATCATCATGATCATAATTACCATCAGTATCACAACCACAATTGTTATCACAATCACCATCATTATCATAATTACCAACACTATCACAATCATAATCACCATCACCGTCACAATCACTATCCCCGTTATCACAATCATTATCATAGTAATCACAATCATCTTCATCATTATCACAATCATCATCACTGTCACAATCACAATCACCATGGCTATCACCATCACAATCACCGCCACTTTCACAATCACCATCACAATCACCATCAAAATCACCATCACCATCACAATCACCATCAAAACAAAATCACTATCACAACCACCATCATCGTTATCACAAACATTATCATCGTAATCACAATCATTATCATCTTAATCACAATCATCATCATCACAATCATCATTACAATCATCGTCATCATTATCACAATCATCATCATCGTAATCACGATCATTATCATCTGGAAATCAAAATAAATGCCATTTTTGTAATCAGTGCCCCTGATAATCTCGGTATCGACACCCATATTGATTTTTAGACATTTCAACCCCATCAGACCCCAACAGGGAATGGTAGTATTTCAGGTCTGCCACATTGAATCTTAAAATCGTGGTTTCTGTAATACACCCGATACAATTTACCATAAAAACAATACCTATGTTGAATTTCAGGCTTTGTTACCCCATTTCCCCCTTTAGGGATTAAATTCTGAAAAAACCTGAAACACAAATGTTAAGTCATTTATCGATAGGAGTACTCCCGTTAAGTTTCGAATAATGTAGTATTAATAATCCTATTTCCCCATGTAATCTTTGGACCCCCGTTTCAACCCCTCAGGTGGTGAATTTTGAAAAATCCTTTCTTAATGCACCTTTAAACCTCATAAAGAATCTATATGCCAAATTTGGAATCTCTAGACTCAGCGGTTTGGGCTGTGCATTGATTTTTATACTTTTCCACCCCATTTCCCCCTCTTAGGGGTTGAGTTCTGAAAAAACCTGAAACCCGTTTCTACTCATTTATCCATAGGAGCACTCCTGTGAAGTTTCGAATAAAATAGTCAAACTAATCTTGTTTCTCCATACAAACTTTGGATCCCCGTTTAACCCCCTTAAGGGGTGAATTTTGAAAAATCCTTTCTTAATGCACCCTTACAGCACATGAGGAACCAATGTGCCAAATTTGGAATCTGTAGACCCAGCGGTTTGGGCTGTGCGTTGATAGATGAGTCAGTCAGTCAGTCAGTCAGTTTCTTCTTTTATATATTTAGATTTGTGTTTAAAAAACATTGTGAAAAAGTTGGAGCTTGACCACCAATTTTACTTTATTATTTGCCGTTACAGGTAGTCAGTGGCCCGAAAGTCTGACAACCAGTCTTACAAGGGGTATCGTATTACCCAGTACTAACTGGGGTGTAGAGGTCAGATAGGTAGTTGCTCTATGTAAAAAACTGGTATTCAGCTGCATCCGGTTAGACTGGAAGCCGACCCCAGCATAGTTGGGAAAAGGCTAGGCAGATGATGTGTGAATTATTATTTTTGAGTCCCCATGAAAAGCGGGTATTTTCGATTGAAGCCAACGTCCAATAACTATAAAGTTAGCTACATAATCCAAAAACAAATCATGTCCTTTTAGGCTCTTCCAAGCAAACCCCGAAATCGTTAAAAAAACACTCTAAAATTACAACTTACACAATCTTATCCCAACAATCAAAGGTTCAGAAACCTCAAAACCTTTCAAAAACGTCTCTAGACTAGAATAAAAACACCAAAAAGATACTAAACTTGAATAAAAAGACCAGAAAGATGGCGCTGAGAATGAAAATGGCTTCATCTAAGCCGTTTAGTGGTCTGTTCAACAGTGACTATATCTTTTATACGTCTTCAGTCCGTCCCTTCGATCGGACTGGCCACCACAATCGCAAATCACATTATATGGGCTCCCGGCACTGTGGGATGGACGTTTGAGTATCAATAAGGCGAGCTAGCCATGTGGTATCCGGCAGAGTAGAATAGATCCAACCCATTACACTCACGGGTGTCGTATAAGGCGACTAATGTCTGAGTCAGAACACCTTGCGCCTCCGTAGACCAGATAATGGGCAGCAGCGTTTTCTGTTAGTCTTTCATCACTGCGATCTCCAATCCGCCTGCCAAGCGTGGAGATTACGGCAAATTCCTCTCATCATGGGAGAGGCTTATGTCCAGCAGTGGACGTTATGGGCTGTTGTTGTTGTTGTTGTTGATCTGGAAAAGTGTGGATGTCCTACTCTCATAAATACAGAAAACGCTGCTGCCCATTCTCTGGTCTACACCAGAGAATGCGCAGCAGCGTTTTCTGTTAGTCTTTCATCACTGTGATCTCCAATGCGCCTGCCAAGCGTGGAGATTACGGCAAATTCTTAGAGGCTTATGTCCAGCAGTGGACGTTATGAGCTGTTGTTATTGTTGTTGAGGCTAGCTATGTTGTGTGTGTCTTTTAGTCTGTGCTAAATGTAATTAATTGTATTTTTTTTTTATTTGTTTAGCTTTAGGTAACGTGTTTCGTTTCTTGGTCGTTATCACTGAATTGTATTTATTTTATAAAGACAAAGGCAAACATTTTTTCTCCCTTTCATCCTGCGCCTTTATACTCTAATTACCTACACTTAATTTTTAGGGTTTCTTTGAAATCTTTCGGTCTCTGAAAATTATGTAACTTCAAAAGATTCATTAAGTTGCAGAAACAGCTGCACCTAAAATTAGCTAGACATAAAATTTTGTCATTTTTTAGGGTATGTAGAAATCGTTAGCCACTTAGAATTATTAATTTACATAAACAGTCTAAAATATTCCCACTGCTGAGACATAATCATCTTCACTGTGAGAGGGAGTATAGCAAGACAGTATTTTTTTTGGCTCAGACCAATACACGGCATAATTGACTGCATGTTTTGGGCCTAAAATAGGAGTGTTAGGGAAAACTGCCATCAGAGGTGCCATGAAATTAAATTACCATACAAACTAGTAATTTGTAAGCCACAGTTGCTTTTAGAATTCTTCTCAGAAATTATTTGACACTCCTAAACACCTACGAAATCGGCGCTCTACAGTCCCGTTCCTACCCGCAGACCGCCTCTAACCGAAACTAGTCGCAGATCGAACTCCCATGTCTCGCGCGTCTCGTTACGTAAGATCAATCGCCGGCGCACAATGTGACGACTTAGTTACGAGTTTCGCCCGGCTATGTACTCGTACCAGGACGAGTAAGGAACTGTACACGGCCTCGAGCGACGCGACTTGATTGACTTTCAAAAACATTTTTTTATGGCCTAATTGGAATTGGGTTGGCTTTGACTTTAACCATCATCTCAGAGAATCTGCATGGTCCTCATTTGACTTACTGACTTTAGATTACGTCTGCAATTCAAAAGAGAAAGTGACTTCTGAGTTTGTTTGTTTCAAACACTGTTTAAGCTTTCACGGTTTAAAACTTATACTGTCTTATCTTCCGTGATTATTATTTGTTTTGAGCTCCCGATATTTCGACGCTGTTGCAAGCGCCATGATCGCGGGTTGACTGGAGAATGCGGGTAGATTGAAAAATGAATTGTTAGGAGCAGACAAATCTGTCTACCCTCTTTCTTTGTCTTTTGCTACGCGCACTATTGGAACTCGCCACTAAGTCACGACAAAACACACTCACAGTATCACCAGGTTTTGTGGAATCCTTATCATGATGCCGACTGCTACTTTTGAGCATACTCAAAACTGGATTCCACGTACTAGACAATTTGAAACCTCAAAACAAATAATAATCGCGGAAGATATCCCGTAAGTGACAATATAAGTTTTGTTTATTTCGTCTAAGGTGCGCCTACTCGGAAAGGAAACGCCTAATATCGAAAATATTTTCTTTCTTGATGTGTAAAAATTATCGTAAATCTAATCAAAGATGCGGTCAAACCGACGGCACTGAAGTCTGGACCCTGAACTTTACAGATTCTGCTGAGTTCCCAGTGTCCGCAGCTAGTCCGTGCCGTTAGGCTTGATCGCACAAAATAAACAACATACGTAACATAACATCACGCCCTTAATCCCCGAAGGTAAGTCCCATGTAATAGGGGGCGAGCCTTTTACCATCAACCGGGCACAAATCCAGACTCCGTGACTGCTTTTAAGAAATGCCTGATGGAAAAACCTAATAATACTTTGCCCGACCCGGGAATCGAACCCAGGACTTCATGCTCAGCAGTCATGCTTGAAGAGCAGCGGTGGCCCAGTTGTGGTGGCCCCAACTTACGAACAGTAAGTCGTGGGTTCGAACCTAGACAGGCGCATTGCTTTGTGTAAATTCTTTCATAACCACTGCTCTCAAAACGGTGAAGGAAAACATCGTGACGAAACCGGCATGTCCTAGAACCAAAAATTCGAAGACATGTGACTTCTACCAACTTGTACTGGGGTCGCGTGGTGGATTATAGCCCATTCCCTCTCATTGAGAGGAGGCCGTGTCCCAGCAGTGGGAACATTATAGGCTGATGATGAGTAGCGCTTGCAACTACTAGACCAACGAGGCAGGTTAGGTTTATCTATATCTGTCTAAACCAGTTCTTTAATTTGTTTCCTCCGCCGTCATTGTCGCAAGTCGCGTGTCGCTTAATCTTGTAGCGTGGCCAAGCCGTAAGGGGTTAGAACTGGATGCAGGGTTACTATTGTATTGCATTTTAACAAAACACTTTCTATATGCATTTTTAGGTAGTTTGGATAGAATTACGATTATGGTGTGTGAGGGTTTGGTTCTCGGGTCTGAGATATTCGCCCATTTTGAAAAAAAAGGATGGAAAAAATTCGAAATTGCTTTTTGGGTTCAATAGCTGTGCCCTACATTTTTGACACCAAATCTGATGTGTGATGTTTTTTGGGATTTTTAGCACTCAAGTTTTGAAAATATTCCTCGAAGAATTCAGAAAAACTTATTTCATGATTATCAAGTGGGTGTTTAAAACAACATAGGTAGGTTTTCGACACCAAATCTGATGTGTGATGTGTTTTGGGATTTTTATCACTCAAGTTTTGAAATATTCCTTGAAGAATTCAGAAAAACTTATTTCATGATTATCAAGTGGGTGTTTAAAACAACATAGGTAGGTTTTTGACACCAAATCTAATGTGTGATGTGTTTTGGGATTTTTAGCACTCAAGTTTTGAAAATATTCCTCGAAGAATTCAGAAAAACTTATTTCATGATTATCAAGTGGGTGTTTAAAACAACATAGGTAGGTTTTCGACACCAAATCTGATGTGTGATGTGTTTTGGGATTTTTAGCACTCAAGTTTTGAAATATTCCTTGAAGAATTCAGAAAAACTTATTTCATGATTATCAAGTGGGTGTAAACAACATAGGTTTTTGACACCAAATCTGATGTGTGATGTGTTTTGGGATTTTTAGCACTCGAGTTTTGAAAATATTCCTCGAAGGATTCAATAAAACTTATTTCATGATTATCAAGTGGGTGTAAACAACATAGGTTTTCGACTCCAAATCTGATGTGTGATGTGTTTTGGGATTTTTAGCACTCGAGTTTTGAAAATATTCCTCGAAGGATTCAATAAAACTTATTTCATGATTATCAAGTGTTCAAAATAAACCACCAGCTCTGTTTAATGCTTCGAAGAATCTTGTAATCCTTCAACTAAATATTAATTTTAAGAAAACCACTCCAAAAAATATCAAATACTACCAAACATCACAAGCGCTCTGTGGAGGTTTAAATAAATGCGGCATTAAAATTGAAAATTAAATCATTAGCTGAACAATAAACGTGATATAAAATAACTAAATCCTCTCTGGGATGCCACCTGCCAAAGTCACACATCGTGGTTGAAATATGTTCTAGCCACAACACAGGAAAGTTGCAAAAGTTATATTCCGTACAAGTGTAAGTTGCTCGCTTAGTGATCTGCACCCCTAGCCAAGTTACAAACGTTTCGTATCGATTCTCTTTCAACAATCGTAAACGCCTCAGCGCAGCGTAAGCGATTGTAGAAAGCGCTAAATTGGTAACCAAGTTGACACGACTAAGTCGATCGCTCGTTCTCTAACGTCTGTAGAAAAAACCTACACTTTAGTCTATGGTGAGCGTTCCTACCAAAGAGTTTAGCGATCAACATTGTAGAAACGATAACATTCTATTCTATCATTTTGAACGATGTAAACTTGTCTACAAATTTTCTATTCGTTTGTGTTGATGACGTGATTTAACGTAGAGATGATGTCATTCCCATTCATTTGAATAGTTTTCTACTAGCGTTAACGATTGGTATGATTGTCAACTTGGCTAGGGGTCCTGATCTTGGTATGACTTGAAGATGCTACCAATATTCCGAAGGCGTACCTTGGTTTAAGGGGGTGGTATCTGCTAACGAGAGGTTTTCTCCATGTATAACTCCTCTTTGATGAGTGAATATAGATGTGCAAAAACAATAATAATATTATGTTGCTTATTAGACTCTAAACTTTAATTTTATTGGTACAATTGAAATAATTCTAACGTTATTATTACTATATGAAAAAAATATTAAAAGTGAAGCATTTTTTCATTGAAATTTCGTAACTACTCATAAACGGCATTAAAATTTAGTTTTTTTTTTACACAAATATTTGTCACTGTTTTCTTCACAAAGTGTACAATTGGCATTTTGATCTATTGATTTATTAAGCTACAATTAAATAAAAACCACTCATTTTGCACTATTCGGCCCGCAGTGACTAACGTAACAACCACTTTGTAGTGCAAACTGATTAGAACTTTATTCTAACAGTATTTTAAAAGAAGTTTGAACCACCACAAATAGAGTTGCTAAATTAGCAGATACATTATTCATGAGTTCATGACACAATAGCGCAAGTGCCAAACGACAGGCGGCAAAATCAATGCACATGCTAAAGGGCTGAACTTACGAGGAAAGCTTTCCTTTTGTTGCAATACACACCCACACTCACTAACACACACCCCCACACAGCACACAGCACACACCCACAAGTACCCACCTTATCTGTTGTTTTTGCAACCATGTGTTTTTATTTCTCTTTTTAGGGTTCCGTAGTCAACTAGGAACCCTCATAGTTTCGCCATGTCTGTCCGTCCGTCCGTCCGTCCGTCCGTCTGTCCGTCCTCGCTTAATCTCTGTGACCGTTAGCACTAGAAAGCTGAAATTTGGTACCAATATGTATATCAATCACGCCGACAAAGTGGTAAAATAAAAATTTGAAAAAAATGTTTTATTAGGTATATGTAAAGTGGTAAGTGTTTTTTTTTAATTTCAACCCTAACGTGTGATATATTGTTGGAAAGGTATTTAAAAATGAATAGGGGTTTCCTAAAATCATTTTTTGATAATGTCAATAATTTCGGAAATAATCGCTCCAAAAGTAAAAAACAATGTGTCCCCCCCCCTCTAACTTTTGAACCATAAGTTTAGAAAATATGAAAAAATTCTGAAAAGTAGAACTTTATAAGGACTTTCTAGGAAAATCATTTTGAACTTGATGGAAACAACAGTTTTTGTACAAAAAAGACAAAAAGTTGTACAAAATAATTTCTGGACTAAGTTTGTATAGTATATTCGTATATGCAAGCATTTTTACATTATGGATACCCACCTTTAAACTCATAAGTGGGAACACTTATTGTGACGGACGGGAAACTACGGAACCCTACACTGAGCGTGGCCCGACACACTGTTGGCCGGTTTTTTACCATTTTTGCATTCATGCGTGTTTTTAGGGTTCCGTACCCAAAGGGTAAAAACGGAACCCTATTACTAAGACTTCGCTGTCTGTCCGTCTGTCCGTCTGTCCGTCTGTCCGTCTGTCTGTCACCAGGCTGTATCTCATGAACCGTGACAGCTAGACAGTTGAAATTTTCACAGATGATGTATTTCTGTTGCCGCTATAACAACAAATACTAAATATAGTCAATGGTACGGAACCCTTCGTGTGCGAGTCCGACTCGCACTTGGCCGGTTTTTTTTGTTTCTTTTTTATTTAATCAATGTTATCAATCAATTTTGTTGTTTTTCCATTTTATTTTTTGTAAAAGTTGTTTAACTAAAGCATATTTCTTGAGCTAGCAGAACACTGTAAAGTATAAACCTTGTGTAATGTATTGTGTCTGGGTCACCAAGATACAGGATGTGCCTAGTTTGGGACCCGTTGTTAAACTTATCTCAAAAACTTATATCAAATAATTAAATAAAAATAAATAAAAAATGTAGTAGATCTCGACCTAAAACAGTTTTTTTTTTTCTAGCCAGCTCTGTTTCGCTCCAGGGCAACGGCCTCCCTCCTTTCCTTCCAGTTTTGATGGAACCTTTCCAGTTCGTCCCGCTATCTCCTACTTAGCAAGCCTCGAGCCTGCCTCACTGTCTCAGGGCACCAGCCTCCTGCTATTTTGGCTCACAGTTTGTCTGACATGCGGCAGACATGTCTTGCTCAGTCCTTTTTGAGTTGGGTAGCCTTTTGAGCCACGTCAGCTACATATAATTGTTTTGGAGCGCAGAATTCTGTTTCGAACATGATCCGTTAATTTGACACCTAGTAGTATATACAACAAATTAGAGCAATATATATAATAAACAGATCATAATTTACCTTCACTTGTAGTTTCTGCCTATGATTGAGCTGAATTTTGCTGTTATAGTCTTGAAAAAAATATTAAAGACCAGTTGTTCATAATATTAATCGAGACTCGACCTTCTGAATGTTCCCACTATTATTGGAACGAAAAAAACTGCACTCAACTAGATATAACTGCAACGAGGCCAGTCCGAACCGCTTCAAACTGGAATGAACTGGATCTGACTAGTTTGAGCTGGTTTTGCGCAAAAGTTCTTTTGTTTGTTCAAGTTCAACTGTTTTGTGACCTGCTGTCGACCCTGCTCTTATTTTGCTGATCGGTTCACGTTGGACAAATGGATTGTTTTGTTGTTGGCATTGGTTTAATATCAATTTCAATGTATTTGTGTTGTGACAATATTGTTACGTCGCCTATTTTACGAGAACATTCTAAATCCTTCTTCTTAGCGTATCGATGTTCTTTCCAATTACACTGTTTGAGCCCAGTTGGTGGTCACGTTTATTGCAGCAGTACAGGCGCTGTACAGGTCGTCAAGAGTGCAGGTAAACAGACACCTGGGACACTCCAGCAGGTGGGGCATTGTTTGGTCCGGAGCTCTGCACTCGCACTCGGTGTTCGAAGAACCAATAATACCCCATTTTGCCAGGTTATGTTTGCAGCGGCCTACTTGGGTACACAATCGATTTAGAGCTTTCCAAATAGGCCACTGTAGTTCACTGCCGGGAGCCAGGTGTTCTTGAGGATTTAAGAAGTCGTGGAGTGGTAGACACTTCTCTTGCCATAACTTGCTTCGTACTTTAGGTGGGCTGTCTTGGATTGCGTGAGTGGAGCGTAGGAAGCTTTTGCGGCTTTTTAGTCTGCCCGGAGTAGTTGTGTGGTCGTAGAGGGAATGTCGGGAATCGGATTCTTGGTAATTTTTTTCCAGCGCGCATGCGACATCTCTTCGTACATCAGGTGGTGGGATACCTACTAGCGGTTCGAACCATTACTTTGTGTAATTTATTTCATCACCACTGCTCTCAAAACGGTGAAGGAAAACATCGTGAGGAAACCGGCATGTCCTAGAACCAAAAATTCGAAGATATGTGAGATCTACCAATCCGCACTGGGCTCGCGTGGTGGATTATAGCCCATTCCCTGACGTAGAGAGGTGGCCTGTGTCCCAGCAGTGGGAACATTAATAGGCTAATGATGATGATGATGATGAAATATTGATATAGAGTTAATTTAAAAAAAAAATGCCTTGGACGCCAGCTACAGTAGGCAAATCAAATATCGAATTCAGCGATGATGACAACTGATAATAACTATACTATAGGTATTAGATTTAAAATCATAAATGTAAAACTTTTGCGCCGGGCCTGGGTTTTTTTTTACCATTCTCCAACACGTGTTTATGTTAAGTAGATTTTGAGTTATTAAAGCGTCAAAAGTGGCTCTAAATGGTCCTTGGAATATACTCACGGCTGCTACGTCACCAGTTCTTAGCTGGAACGTGACGTTTCCTAGATGACCGGTTTTAGACACGTAAAACAAGGAAAATATTTATTTTTTTGTCTCATTAAGTCTCGCCTGCCCGCCGAGACCACCAGCATCATAACATATGTTGTAATTTTAATTGGCCGAAAAGCAGTTTAGTGATTAGTTTTATAAATATGAGGTTTTCAGGTAAGTTGGTGACAGTTTTTTGATTAACGCAACTAACGACGTATGAACCTGTGATAGTACTTAGAAAAATGTACTTGAAACCACCGTAAATATAATCGTAAAATCCGTGGATCCATGGAAACGTGGCGATTATGAAGAGAGCGTATTATAGTCAGCTAAGTCAGAGGCTCATGGGCGACATAAAAAGTCTGAGCAAGGTTTTCATCGGTTCTAATTGTGTTTTCTTGGTCAAAATCAGTGACGTTTGTGATCAATTAAGTGGTAAGTGATATTAAGATCTATTGGTGTCGATTCTTTTGTGCACAAACTAAACTTAATTTAGGCTATTGCTATCTTTTTCTCTTTAATAAAACGAGAAAAAGACAGACGTAATTTAGAGCTGTCAAATTTAGTTGGAACTAATATTTCCATAGAAATGAAGGGCGCACGTAAAAACATGTCGACTGAAAACACGGTGAAGCGCAAGGCATAAACTAGTTTGACATCTCTAACTTAGTGCATAGCTATAGCCGTCCTTTTCTCGCACTGCCTTTTAGTAAAAGATAGCAATAGCCCAAATTAAGCTTAGTATGTGCACAACAGAATCGACACCATTTTCCTGTGATCCCCGAAGGGAGGCAAATGTGGTGTTAAATTCAAATTCAAATATTTTTATTTGTAGAACATAGGTAAACAAAAGTACAGATGTCAATTTTAATAAAAATAAGCGCTGCTGTCAATGGAGTACAAATATTCTAATTAGGTATAATTTCTTATAATTAGTTGGTAAATAAATAATAAAAAAACCGGCCAAGTGCGAGTCGGACTCGCGCACGAAGGGTTCCGTACCAATTATTATAAAAAAATCACGTTTGTTGTATGGGAGCCCCCCTTAAATATTAATTTTATTCTGTTTTTAGTATTTGTTGTTATAGCGGCAACAGAAATACATCATCTGTGAAAATTTCAACTGTCTAGCTGTCACGGTTCATGAGATACAGCCTGGTGACAGACAGACGGACAGACGGACAGACAGCAAAGTCTTAGTAATAGGGTTCCGTTTTTACCCTTTGGGTACGGAACCCTAAAAACAGTAAAAATAATGAAAACGGTAAAAATTAATAATGAAATTAAATTACAGCAATCTAAAAAAAAAAAAACAATTATTTAATTAAAATAAAAAATCAAATCAAAATCAAATGGTCTTTATTTGTGAACACAGGCATTGAAATAAAGGTCTTATTCATACAACAACAATTCATTTTACAAGATAAATGAATAAAGCAATTAAGTTAATAACACATAAAATAGAAACAAATAAAATGTCATTAAATTACAATTTGTCTTCTAGGTACTCATTGACTGTGTAGTAAGCAGAGGTACACCTCTGCTTACTACACAG
The DNA here is from genome assembly GCA_905147715.2 of Xestia xanthographa. Lineage (NCBI taxonomy): Eukaryota > Metazoa > Arthropoda > Insecta > Lepidoptera > Noctuidae > Xestia > Xestia xanthographa. The sequence goes on from LR990644.1 coordinate 30,897,577, forward strand.
TCAATGAGTGAAATATGAGTGTACTGTTAGTTACCTTCACATCAAAGCACACTATGCCAAAAAAATAGTTTAATCACTGTAATAAATTTTTTTAACAACATACCAAAAGAATTAAGAGATCTGCCCTTAAAATATTTCAAATCCAAATTACATAAATGGCTTACTGATAATTGTTTTTATAGTGTAAAAGAATTTCTTGAAAAAAAAGTAATAGATAAATATGGCTATTGAGTATTACAAAGTGTTTTATGTTGGTATATGTTTTTTTTAAATTATAAGCATTATTGTTAAAATTTCGAATATATACGAATCCTAAATTGTAAATGTTATTCCTATTTCTTAATTATTAGATTAATAGTTGAGCAAATTGATGTTTCGTATTAAAATTCTATGTTATGTTCTAATATTTGTATGCCATTGTATGGCAAAACATGTAAGTTCACAATCCTATTTTTAAGACCTTAATGTACCATGTTTTTACACAAATAAAAATTATTCTATTCTATTCTATTACAACTAACAGTACACTCACATTTCGCCAGTTATATTAGAGTCCTTTAAAACTTATATTTTTAACCGATGTACAAATAGAGGTGGTTATAGAAATAGAAGAACACACGAAACAGTTTAGCATATCTTGTATTTTGATTAACATAACAAGTTGTCATGTTTATCAAAATACATATTATGTCATCTATTTATAAGCATATGCTTGCCGGGGTTGCGGGACTGTTTGAAAGAGATACCGTGGCCCCGGAACACAAAGGGCGATGAAGGAACATGGATGGGTTTTAGTCAGTAAAAGTCTGACACTCCTTCCTGCCCCGCCCAGAGCGGGAGGAGTCATTTGATGATTTCCCATCAGAAAAAAAGGCCTTGTGACCCACGACAACGATTTGCCTAATAATATAATCTAAATAAAATCAATATCGCTGATCAATGCTCGTGCCTTCTCTGTTGAGAAGAGGCCTTTGCCTAGCAATGGGACATTAACAGCCTATTACTGTCTATGGGACAGTAACAGCCTATTACTGTCATGTGTTATTGTTATATATCGCCTGGACTCCGATCTACTAGTCTAAGATCCCTTGAAGAACGACCTTCACCGAGCTGGTTATTGGATGAAAAGTGTTTTATTTCAAATTAAATATGTCAAAAAATATATTGCAAATGGGTTGTCTAAAAAAATTCAGTACAGAATATGATTAATTATCAATTTATTTTTTAAATATTTTTTTTTAACTTTTCTCTGGTTTGCTTAATAGACAAATTCCATACTAATTGAAAGTATGAAGCCTATAGAATATATACAAACGTTAGGTTGACCGGTTAACCTAACGTTTGCATATTCTATAGGCTATAGAATATGCAAAAGTTATGCAGCCTATAGAATGTGCAAATGCTAGGTTAACCTAACGTTTGCATATTTTACAGGTTTCATACTTTCGATTGGTATGGAATTCATAAAAATAAAAAAATATTCTGGACTGAAATTTTTTAGACAACCCGTTTGCAATATATTTATTGACATATTTAATTTGAAATAAAACACTTTTCATCCAATAACCAGCTCGGTGAAGGTCGTTCTTAAAGGGATCTTATACTATACTGTTTACAAAATTATGATAACTTGAATTTAGCTCACAACTCAGCCCAAGATGAGGAGTGCAGCGTGCAGCCACTCTTACAACCTGCAGTCAGCGGTAATGATGTCCAACGTGCGGCGCTGCATCGACCCAGAAGTGCCAGCCTTTTCGATACGGTAGAGTAAGTACTTTATGTGGTAGTAATGTCAAGTTTCAATGTCACTGTCAGTTTGACAGCTGTCATAAAGTAAGGGAATGGCAACACTAGGAAGCTATCTTACCTGGGGTCTCGGTTATGAGACCCATCCTAATTTGTAACTATGAAAATTGACTGAAATAAACCACTAAATATTTTCAGCACAATGTTTTATTGACAGAACGAACAATACATTTACATTTGCATTACTTGTGTACCCATAATCTGCATATCAAGATACCTGAAACTGTCACTGTTTCCGAATCAACCTTGAACCTAATGCTTTATCGATAAAGTTGAAAATCTATTAAAGAAATTTGGCAGATTGTAGTTGCTTGTTAGGTTGGTGTCTGTACATTACAATAGCGATGGATTTTAAGTACTTTGGTTCGAAAACCACTTCCAATTTCTACTCTCTTACAAATAGACAACTGCCGATGTAATTTTTTATACGTGCGTGTGCAATGATATTCTATAAAACAGATATGTTGTGTGCGCGCAATCGTGAAGACTAGAAAACGGGCCAATTGGGTCGTTTTGCCTTTATTCTGCGTCACTGCGTGTATGTGAGCTGGCGCTGCCCCGCGAAACACTTTTTTCGGTGTTTTTGTAGGTGTATAAAACATATCTGTTTATTAGAATATCATTGTGTGTGTGTATATTTCTTATTTATGTATCTAATTATAATTTCAGAGATCGCCAGCCCATTATAAAAGTGTCGACGTCTGGATCTGGACTGGAGGAAGAAGTCTCGTACAATGACGACAAGCTGTTGAAGTTCCCTGCACACAATTTCACCCTCCCCAACTTTGGATCGGTCAGACGAAAATTTACGAGATTAAACACATTGCTACTAGAAGCAGTCACGCATCGGGATCTACATGAAATTGAGAGGTAAAGAACTGCATATTTAAATAATTCTAGGAAATATAGGACTTCCCACTTCATCGAGAAAAGTGCCTGACGTAGCACATGAAAAAAAAAATATGAAAAAGCGTTTATTCGTGGTGAATGTATACTATACTAGCTGACATCCAGCGGTTTCACCCGCGTAGTTCCCGTTCCCGTGGGAGTACGGGAATAAAATATAGCCTATAGCACTCACGAATAATGTAGCTTTCTACCAGGGAAACAATTTTTAAAATTGGTTCATTACTTCCGGAGATTACCCCCTACATACAAACTTACAAACATACAAACTTACAAACAAATGTTACCTCTTTATAATATTAGTATACATTATAATATTAGTATAGATAAATATGTACTGTAAAGCAGTTTGTTGACATTATTCGGACTGTTACGGAAAACTTCGTAATAGAGAAATCCATTGACAACGTTTCTACTTAAGAGAGCTACCAGTGCTCATGGGTTAAGCGTGGGTCAGACTGTTGTAAACAAGCCCTCCACACACCTCCACATCAGTCTCCATCAGCGATTTACAACAGCACGCACTGTTGATGCACTGTTGTAAACCACCGGTGTAAAAAATAAGTCCTACACCACCATTTATGCCACAAATGAAGAACTAACATCAATATTCTGAATCGCGCTGTTAAAGTTATCCGCAACTTAAGACCATATAGAAACACTGGATAATAACTGTCAGGCAGTATCCCGCCAGATACTACACCCGTCTGGTCGGAGGATCCTCCCTTTTCTATGGGAGATGAAGAACTTCACACTCAGTTTTTTAAACCCTATAGAGGCAATAATTTTCAAGGAGTCTTTTAATGCCTGTGGACGGAGAGCTATGGGCTAGCTCGTCATCCGTCCGCCTCATGACGACAGGCCGTGTCGACAGCGCGTTCGTGTTCCACGCGTACCTCAAAGAGAGTCAGCAATAAGAAGGGGTCCGCAAGGGCCGATACCTGCCGGGGCTGCGGGACTTTTCGAAAGAGATACCGTGGCCCCGGAACACAAAGGGCGATGAAGGAACATAGATGGGTTTTAGTCAGTAAAAGTCTGACGCTCCCTCCTGCTCCGCCTAGAGCGGGAGGAGTCATTTGATGATTTCCCATCCGAAAAAAAAAAAGTTTTTTTTTTAACTGATAAAATTAAATTATCCAGGCTGATCAAGTCTGGAGCTAACCCTAACACGACCTGCGGCATAGACTGTGTGTCAGCGTGCCACCTGGCTGCCATGAGGTCTGACGATGCCCTCGCCATACTCCTCAATGCTGGAGCTGAAAGGCAGAGGTTGGACAGACTTGGCCGTACTCCACTGCACTTGGCCGCTTGGGCAGGACATGTGAGACAGATTGCTGTGTTACTTGGATTTCCTAAAGGTTCATATGCATCAATTACCTTTAACATAACATGGCATCGTCACGAAGTATTTTAATTGCATTGCATTTTTGATGGGCATCTACATTTAGGTGGTATATACCATGAGTACTTGTATCATTATTCAAAGAAGTAACCTCTATTTTAGTGAAACTGAAGCTGCATCTAGTGAATACAAACTAACTTAATGTACGGTACTGGATGAAGGCTCTTTAAGTGCGAAAAAAAAAGTAACAAAACATAATATCTCGTCCCGAAACGACGATTGTCTCACGGAGCGGTCTCGACTTAAGGCAACGTCTCCACTTTAACTTAAAAATGGTAAAGAAATCTAAATGTTTTGTGAATTCATAAGAACCGTCATAAGTCGATTTCTTGCCGAAGTAAAAGCTGATGCATGACCCGAGGTAAATTCGAAACATTAAAACTAAGGTACTGATCACACTTCTCGGCACAGATTCAGCTTGAGCCGGTTAGAAAGGGCTTTCAAAATAGGTCATTCTTCTCGTTCTGGTGCGGATGACGCGACTAACCAGCTGATTTCTGGTCGACAAGTGTGATCACACCCTAAACAGGACTAGCCAACGGACCAAAAACCTCTTCCAAAAAAACAGCATGACCAAGATAGCAAAAACATGATTACAGACTTGCAGACCAGATTGGATGCTGAAGACATGACTGTAGCTACCGAGGAGGAAGTCAAGAGGACCAGCCAGGACGTTAAGGAGATGGTCAACATAAAGTGTGACTTCGCAACCAGAATGGCAAAGTTTCCGACCGACTGGAAAGATAACGCAGTAGACCATAACTGCAAGGAGTTCGAAAGAAGCGTACGTTTTTTTGTTTTTTACATGATGTATTTTGTGATCGAAAAGAATTAACAATAGTTGAGCGCTTGGACTCTGAGTACTCTGTATGGTGTCGGACGTAAAGAATAGCACCATCCCATATCTTCCCGCGGGTGTCGTAAGAGGCGACTAAGGGACTTACCAGAGAATGGGCAGCAGCGTTCTCTGTGCTTTTGTAACAACCGCACTGCGATCGCCAACCCGCCTGCCAAGCGTGGCGATTATGGCAAAACCCCCCTTTTGGGGGAGGCCCATGTCCAGCAGTGTACGTCTTTCGGCTGATGATGATGAGCGCTTGGAAACAATGAGATACGGAAGATCATCATTATTCTCTTGCCCTTATTCCAAATCATTTGTGGTCGGTGCAGCATAACTACTTCCTACACACTTCTCTATTTTTCGTCATCTCATCAGACACTTCTTTTCTTGCCATATCATTCTTAACTCAGTCCATCCATCGATGCTTTGGTCTTCTTCTACTCATATACACATCCACATTCATTTTAAAAACTTTCTGATGGGCAACTACTAAAAACCAGCCAAGTGCGTATTGGGCCACGCTTAATGTATACGGAACCCTACATTGTGCGTGGCCCAACAAGCACTTGGTCTGTTTTTTTAAGTAGGACGGAGAATATGCTCGCTCCATATTCTTTTAAATCTAACACTGTTTTAACGCGCTGTTTTAGCTTTCACGGTTTAAAACTAAACTTATATTGTCACTTACGGGATGCGCTTTGTTAGTCAACCCGCAATCATGGCGCTTGCAACAGCGTCGAAATATCGGGAGCTCAAAACAAATAATAATCACGGAAGATATCCCGTAAGTGACAATATAAGTTTTTTTTTCCTTTTAAATCTCTTTGATTCTAACTAACCACCACTATTATACAGAGAAGTCCACCTGGTTCTTCTCAATTTCTGCTGTAGTAACTGTGTAGGCATTTAGGGTAGCGCTGCCAAGTATCTATATGCTTGAGAATTTTCGGGGTCAATATTTTTGTATGACAGTATTCCTAATGCCTCTATACTCTTTAAAATCTCTTTGGTTCTAACTAACCAACACAACAGCAAAATTCCATGCCACAGTAAACTTTCATTTCTGTTCCATCAGCTGCCGACATTTCAATTGGGTTGGTCTGCACTACACGCGGCGAGTGCGCGAGGTCACTCCCGCTGTGCACGCCTTTTGATCGCCGCCGGCGCACAGCCCTGTGCAGGAGACCTCGTCGGCAGGACACCACTTGATATCGCTGGATCAGCGTACTATGCGGAGCAGAATATAGACCCACAGAAGTAAGTAGTAACGTAGCACAATATCGTGCCTCTAATCCCACAAGTGTAAGACGGAGGCATAGCTAAAAGTACACCCACATTACGACAGTTATTATAATAAATCAATTAATGAACACACACAAGTTCGGAAACATACAAACAAAACCGAATAGAAGTAACCGTGGGCCCCAAACCTGTATTTTGGTGGTCGAATATAGATAGAAAAGGCAGATTGATTATTGATTGTTCAGCGTGACAAAGCACAGCAAGGCACAACTAACAATTAATGCTATGGTGGCAATAAAAAAATAAAGTAATAATAACAATCAACAAAATGAATATTAAAAAAAAAAAACAAGGAAAAGATCAACATGCGTAATTAAAAACATTAATAAATATGATGTCATCATTAAATGGAAGAGAGTAGTGTGTGTGCGAGAGTGAGCGTGTGTGTGCGTGTGTGCGTGAGTTTAAGAAAGTTTAAGACAGGAGCAGGGAAAAGTCTTGACTATTTGAATGTAGTCTTGACTATGAGAGTGATGTTTGACTGCTAGTTACTTCAAGGGGCACAAATGATCTTCTGTTTCATCATAGGTCAGGTCCTGAAGCCACATCCTTATAGCAATCTTGAGTTCGAGTATATTTCCAGGGATTTTAGTGTGTAGCAAAAACCGTTCTAGCTCTTGGAATTGGAAGTCTATCAGCTCCTATCCTACGTCTTTGAATGTATGTGAATTGTCTCCTTTTTTTCGAATGGGAAATAATGGTTAATCATCAAATGACTCCTCCCGCTCTGGGCGGAGCAGGAGGGAGTGTCAGACTTTTACTAACTAAAACCCATCCATGTTCCTTCGTCGCCTTTTGTGTTCCGGGGCCACGTGAATTATCTCCCTGACGCAGTAATCAGTTTAAGAAGGGTCTTCAAGATATATAGCTTTCAGACACGCAAGACACCTGCTTCTTTGTATTGTTCGTATGTTGGATAACGACGCGGCTTTTCAAGAAATACTTTTAAAACAGCCCACAGCTTCAGCACGTTCGAGTTCTAGCATATGGGACTAGGCTGCGCTACCCCAGAAGCCTACACAGTACAGCAGCAGAAATTGATAAAGAGCTAGGTAAACTTCCCTGTATAATATGTATTTTAGGGCACTGCCACGTAGGGAATAAAATATATAAATAAACTTGCCAATTTTTTAAAGAGAGTGTTGAGATGTTCCTAAAGCTAAACGTCCACTGGGACGGAATCGGAGTGTAAGGAGCGTAAGGATTCTTTGCTTTGTATTAATTTTCATGGTACAGCGTACACTGGACGGCCAGATAACTGCGCCAGAGATCGGTATTTCTGCCGATGACGTCATCCGCAGTGAACGCGCCATTCGGATTCCGATCGCTTCGAGTTCTGATGTGTTTTTTTTGAAAATATTGATATTGCCGATGCAAAATCCGAATGCAGTAGAGTAGTAGCATTCTATCGGCATTTTGTAAATACCGACGCCTCGTACACTCCATACGCTCCGATTCCGACGCAGTGCGGTGGACACTTAGCTTTAAAAGACAAATTCTGGACAATTGTGACAAATAATTGGTTGAATTGGCTCTGCCTTTAAAGGCAGCCTATATCATTACAGCAGCAATTTGTGGCATGACAGTGGATGTTGTGAATTTTGATATTATTAATCGTGGGATGACAGGAACGACTGATGTAAAACTTTATAAAATTTGTTGTTTCGACATTTAAGGGTAAAAGATTTCTATCGAGCTAGTCAGGTATAGTACGCATGCCATTGTATGCGGCGTCTGTGGCGTCCGCCCATGTGTCACCGTGTGTCATAGCTCTATCATCTGCGTAAAAAATCATATCTGACCGTGGAATAGTCAACCTCAAATTGTTATCCATGTACATACATGGAGAATAATGTCGGCCCTAGAACTCTGCCCTGTGGCACCCCAAAAGTGACTGGAAGGTTTTTGCTGACATTATACCGATCACAACATACTGCTGTCTATCCAGTAAGTAGCTTCTAAACCAGTCCAGAACGATACCTCTTACGCGAAGGCAATCTAGCTTCTTTAATAGCATTTGAATGGAAACTGTATCAAATGCTATGGCCAGGTCAAGAAATATACCAATTGACCCGTCTACTTCCCCTATCAACCTTTGAAGTGACAATGTCAGTTAAAAGCCCTACGGCTTGTTCTGTGGACTTTTCGTGCCTAAAGCCGTACCTACCAGCGTCCGGAAAATAGGCTGTATTTTTCAAGAAACGCTTTCATATTCACCAAAGTGATTCTCATCGTTAATCGCGTTTGTTGGTCCCCTTATAACATTTGGGACTCCACAGTTCTCTAAGAAAGAACTCTATACATGTAGTTCGCAGCCTTTGGTAAAAACCATAGTTGTGGCCGAAACTAGTTAAATGGCTCCATCAACATCATCATCGTGTATCACTAATATCAAATCTTTACCTTTTTACCTGAAATAATTACGGCCGTATGTCGTAAATAATATCATGAAAATATGACCGGATGATAGTTTCTTAGTTGGGCCCGCGTGATGGCTATAGCCCATTCCCTCTCATAGAGAGGAGGCCGTGTCCCAGTAGTGGGAACATAATAGGCTGATGATGATGATGATAGTTTCGCAGATCTAGTCAAAATGCTCAGCAGTGCTGAGAACTTCAGAATCGCGAACAGGAAGATGGTTGATACGCCTCTTCATACTGCTGTGGAACTGGGCAGTCTGGAAGCCGTGTCGGTGCTGGTCGCAGCCAACGTGACAGTCAACTGGTTGAACCGAGCAGGCCAGACCCCACTGCATATATGCGTTAAGAATAAACTTAAGGAGCATTTGCAGGTGCAAAAAATCATTGCGGAAAAATATTCTTCTTTGCAGATTGTGACTTTAAACATTTTTGATGATGTCTCCTGGAATGGCCATCAGTCTGGTGAATCTGGAGGCAATCAGCTTGATAGCCATTTTGATGACTCATAATCCAGTAAATCCAATGAAATTCATGGCAATACAAGAAAATTACACCATTTATTAAATCTTACTTTACCATAAAATTGCTACAGTGTGATTCACAATCTGTTATTATTACTTTTGACTTAACAGAACACCATTTTAAAATACATGCTTTCGTTTCTTCACAGCTTAATCAATTGTTACTTTTCTAGATACTAGTAACCCATGGGGTCACCGATGCAGAAATCCCAGTAATAGTAGATGTTAAAGACAAGGATGGCCATACTGTGCTACATAAAGCCATCCTGGAGGAATGGGGACCCGGAGTCAGCGTCGCTATAGAAGCAGGTGCTAGCATCACAGCAAGAGTTCGTAACTAACTAAACCAAACTGCTAACATTTAAATTGCTTTAAAACAAGAAGTCCCAACACTGTTACCCATTCATATTATGAGTATCATCGCCGCATATGTATTAGTTTTTTATCTTCTGCAGGTTTACAGGAAGGATACGGTAAACGAGGCAGTAAAGGGAAGTACCTTAACCGCTGCAGCTACACGAAAATGGTCTTAGAAGGCCATCCATAATTTTTGTGAAATGTCCTGCACCCCAAGTTGACAATCTACAATCATTAACGCTAGTAGAAAACTATTAAAAATGACATCATCTCAACGTTAAACCACGTGATCAGCACAAACGAATAGAAAACTCGTAGACAAGCTTACATTGTTCAAAATGATAGAATAGAATGTTATCGTTTCTACAATGTTGATCGCTAAACTCTTTGGTAGGAACGCTCACCATAGACTAAAGTGCAGGTTTTTTCTACAGACATTGCGCTTTCTACAATCGCTTACGCCGAGGCGTTTACGATTGTAGAAAGAGAATCGATACGAAACGTTTGTAACTTGGCTAGACCTGCAGATCCCCATACAAAGTTTTTTTGAAAAATGTAAAATTAGCAAGAAAATGGCCATTTTACACAAAACATTTTTGGCGTGATAACGTCTTATAAATCGATGAACACCGGCTGCATGCACGAATCCTGCGATCAACGCTCAGCCCAAACCCTTGGACCTAGAAAACTGAAATTTTGCACAGTGGTTCCCTTTATAATCTAAACAAGGAATTAGGAAGGATTCTTAGAAATTCAACCCCTAAGGGGTATGAAAATAAGAGATGGATGAAAGTCCGAGGATTTTAAAATTTTGTGTTTACGCTGACGATTGAAAATTTTAATTTATAAGTGTCTCATCCTTTTTATATAATTTCACCTCCAAAGGGTTAAAAAAGGGGATGAAGTTGTGTTTGGAAAATCCTTAATTTTCGAAGTAAAAATCACAAAATGTAATATCTAGGCGTATGTTTGGAAGCTAACGCAACAGTGTTGTTAGAATATCAATAGATGGTACATCATGATGTTGTATAAACAATAAACATCCAAGCGATTGCAGCAATCACGACCGATTTACCGTCTAGTTTTAAAGAGTTCCATTGTATATCACCGACCAGCATCACATCTTTACCAAATTTAAATGCGACCATCTCAGGAGTATACTCTTTCAAATAAAACTTTAGTTGAGCATTTGAAAATAATGGGCACGTATTTTTTGTTTTTGTAAATCAATGAATATGGACAAAGACAAAACGCGTCAAAACTGGCTCGTGACTTCACAACGCACTAAAAATTATAGCACGGAGTGACGTATTGAGAATTTTAAAAGCGCCGTATCTTCGTCAATTTTGGCTTACGTAACAAAAGAAAAAATAATAGTAAAAAGAAAATTTTTTTGATAATCGAACTGACGGGCTAATTAGATTTTTTCAGGGCACAAGCCTATTACGAGACATCCTTACGAAGTATTAGAAAAGATATTAGTAGTCGAGTGCAATTGGACAATGCGGTGGAACAAAGTTTATAGTGGACGGATTTTCATGGGACTTTTTTGAGTTCTGGTCCATTTATCTGTGAAAAAGCATCAGTTACCAATTTCAAAAGAAATCTTAGTCTTAAAATTCGATTATTTAGAAATAATTGCAGAAAATAGGAAATTTTCAAAAATACTTGAAATATACATTACATCGACAACAATGAACAAAAAAACAGACCAAATTAGCATTTAATGGATGCACGCAGGTCACACTATTACGTTACAATATGAATTCGTCGAATTTGAAGTTAGTCATAAACGAAAAAAAAATATTCCGAGGAAAATTCAAAAAAAAAAAAATCGCGAGTGGCGAAATTTTTTTTTAAACTTTTTTCTCCACTCCTCTAGGAACTCAATAAAAGAAGTCCCATGAAAATCCGAACACTATAAACTTCGTTCCACGAGTATTTTTTGTCTAATTGCACTCGGCTATAGGGATTGTAATACAAACATGTCATGATTAAAACAGCTTTATTAAGTAAGGCCACTTTAAGAAATGCCAAACAGGGAATCGTCAAAGGAAAAACCAGGATTTCAAACCTGAATGATGAAAACGGCAAAAAACAAAGTAGTTCAAGCAAAACAATCGATATAGCCACCAAATTCTATCAAAATCTGTACCAGGATCATGGGGAAAAGACCCTTAACATATTATATGTTACAGACGAACATACATATTTAATAAAACACAAAAACCTAATTAAACTATTGAACACGAAGAGACGGCGTCATGTTGCGTTACAGGTGTCGCGTAGCCTTCCGCGGAATCGCCGATACATGACACCCTTCAGTCAAAACTCTTCCTTGAGGAAGGTCTCAATATGATGAGCCAGAATTCACAGCACGAACGACTTAAAATTCGAGTTGTGGCGCGACTCCAACTTCTCGACCCTCAAGGTCCAGCTGTTCTTCGCTCGGACATACTCCACGATCTCCTCAACCTTCGTGGTGTGATGTAGCCGGGACATAAAAAGAACACACATAAGAAAACTCACTTTTTTACACTTGTTATACTGTTACCCCGTAACAAGCTCGTATCTCATTACCGTTCAAGTATGTTTACCTCATACTCCATTAGGGACGTATGACTCCATATGATATATATGCCGTTATTTAGCCTCAAGCGTGGCGTATACATATTTTATTTATTTATTTATTTATTTATAGTTAATTAAAACGGTAAACACCAATTACAATAATTAACATAGAAACACCAATTACAATAATGAACAAAACAAGAGTAAAAACATCCAGTTGACACCATTCAATGGTTTGAATTAAATTACTAATACTAACACGGCACAGTGCACGACACCCTTGCATACTTTCTCTCACAGAACATCAGACATATTCGAATAATCTTACTCCATTCATCCGCAAACACATCACATTCAGGGTTGGCAATCAGAAGGGCGTTGAGCGTCTTAAGAGTCCGACATACAGGAGATTCAGCTCTGGCGACAGTTTTAGATGACGGTGGGGCGAACAGACTGTGCCGTCGGCACTGGCGGTGTCCGATGTATTTGTCGGGAACAAATAGCCGGCAGAAAAGGCTGTGGAGCTCAGGGCAGTCGATTAGTCCCCGTAGGGTCTTACAGGCTACCGTGATATTAACTTATCCTCTCCGTCAAACATCGACCTCTCCCTCATTCAATTATAATGTATTGATGTGTGATAACGATAATATTACGATGTTCTTTGATGTGTAGCGGCACTACAAAAACAACATAGATCAAAAAGTACTACAGCGCCATCTATGACACGAACGATGAACTAAAAACTGACAATTCCTACATCGCGCAAGCAGAGTTTTCCGCGACTTAAGACTATATACAAGAACCTGACATCAACTGTCGGGCAGTAGTCCACCAGACATAACACCCGTCTGGTCGGAAGATCCTCCCTTTCTTACGGGGGATGAAGAGCTTTACACCCTGCTCTTCACACCCCCAAAGGTGAGGTACTATTTTGTATTTTTATTTTCATAAGTCTGGTAGTTTATTATTTATATAATAAACTTGTAAACACTAACAATACTAACTTAATTACTTGCACGCACCATTGTTACCAACACTAAAATACCAGCAAAACTATGGACTGCAGTCTTTTTTTTGTCGGAATGGATTGTAATCAAGAGATGAAAAAGCCACAAATCATTACGTGCCTGGCCTTTTCCCAATTTTATGTTGTGGTTTGGTTTCCAGTCTAACCGGATGCAGCTGATTATTTATCAGTATTTTAAATGGAGCTACTGTTTATCTGACCTCTATAACCCAGTTACTGGGTAATACGATACCACTAGGTAAGACTGGTTGTCAGACTTTCTGGCCACTGTCTACCTGTAATGAGTATCAAAGAAATGAAATGTGTAAACAAAATTAGAGGAAGTCCATAATTAATATATCAGCGTAAAATTATATTTGACTTTGAAAGTAGGACTCACTGAAGACCTTTGTAGAATACAAGAAGCCGTATATATCATATATACCGAATATATCATATCATTTCTTACCGTTGGAAGTAAGGCGTAATATCAGTGATGTCTGTTTTTTAGTGAACATCGCAAACGGCTCGGTTGATTGTCCCGAACTACTCAGCAAAATACTAGTTCGCACTAATCTGAACAACCTAAGAAAACGGCCTCTACTCCAAGTACCATTCACATCGACAAAGTACAGGCGCAACGCCTTCTGCATACGTAGTGTTATAGCTCTCAAGAGTTTACCATCACACCTGGAAATCGAATTATTCTGCACAAGCGCACACAAAATTAGAAAGATACTTAAAAAGGAGTATTTTGGTGACAATCATAAATAGCTTTTAATTTTGACCTTGACACTGCACGACTTGACACACTTAGTATATTATCGCAAAATATATTATATCTACATTGTAATTACTTTACTTACTTAAATCGCTGTAACTGGTCAACGCAAGTAACTCATATCTAATTAGATATAATACATGTGGAAGCTTGTAATTAGCAAATGTCACTACTTATGCATGATATTTAAAATTGTAATTAGTCTGTAAGCTTTCTTTAAAATTAAATAAATATGTAAGCTCAATTCCTTAAAAATACAACTCAAATTCCATTACAAGGATGGGTAACTCGTAAACAGCAAAGCTGAACAAACACAATCAACAAATTTGATGATTTAAAACATCGTTCCTCAATCGTTCATCGTAATCAGCGCGCAGGTGCAGTAACCAAGACTACTCGTTATCTCGAATATCATAATTAGTCAACTTGAGTTAAATACTTACAAGCTCTGATATTAATACTGCGTTTAAGCTTTAACTTATAGGATAGGTTGGCAGCGTTGCTCCGTTTATAATACTAATATTATCAGGAAAGTAAATTTAAGGTAAAGTATCTAGTCATCATCATCATTTCAGCCGAAAGACGTCCACTGCTGGACATAGGCCTCCCCCAAGTGTCGCCACATTGAACGGTCCCGTGCGACTCGCATCCAGCGGATACCCGCAACCTTCACCAGGTCATCGGTCCACCTAGTGGGAGGCCTTACAACGCAACGTCTTCCGGTTCGCGGTCGCCACTCCAGAACTTTTCAGGCCCATCGGCCATCCGTTCTGCGAGCAATGTGCCCTGCCCACTGCCACTTAAGTTTGGCAATTCTTCGGGCTACGTCGGTAACCTTGGTTCTCTTGCGGATGTCTTCATTTCTGATTCGATCGCGCAAGGAAACTCCGAGCATAGCCCTCTCCATTGCCCTTTGGGTGAATTTAAGCCTTCTGATGAGGCCCATTGTAAGCGACCACGTTTCGGTCCCGTATGTAATCACTGGCAACACACACTGGTCATAGACTTTCGTCTTGAGACACTGCGGTAGGTTGGACGAGAAGATACCACGCAACTTCCCGAACGCTGCCCAGCCGAGTCGGATTCGACGATTGACCTTTCTCGAAGTTAGACCTACCTAACTGGACTGTTTGTCTCAGGTACACATAATCGCTACAACTTCGAGTGTAGAGTCTCCGATCTTGATAGGAGTGGGTGTGACATGGGCATTCAACATGACCTTGGTTTTGTCCATGTTCATTTTAAGACCCACTCTTCCGGAAGCTCTACTGACGTCATCGAGCATTGTACTGAGGTCCTCCATGGTCTCACCCATGACCACTATGTCGTCGGCAAACCGAAGGTGAGTGATGTACTCGCCATTGATGTTGATGCCTAGCCCTCTCCAGTCCAGAACCTTGAAGACATCCTCCAGTGCAGCGGTAAACAGTTTCGGAGAT
This sequence comes from Xestia xanthographa, assembly GCA_905147715.2. NCBI lineage: Eukaryota > Metazoa > Arthropoda > Insecta > Lepidoptera > Noctuidae > Xestia > Xestia xanthographa. The sequence goes on from LR990644.1 coordinate 30,912,929, forward strand.
ATGACGTCTCCCTGTCTCACACCTCGCTGCAGGAGGATAGGTTCCGAGACTTGGTCCTGAAGTCGGACTGACATGGTGGCATTTTTGTACAAACACTTCAGCACCTCGATGTACCGATAGTCGATTCTCCCTCAGAAGCTCCGGTTTGGCGGATAAGATCCTACCATCGTCGGTCTTCAGTTTCGTGAGCTGGCTCTGCCCAATAGCCAGATCTCTTGCAAAGACCTTGGAGCCTTTATTCCGCTCAATCGCGTCTTTAATACGCTTGGTATTAAAGCGGCGGAGGTCGCTCTTCAAGGATTTAGAGATTCGTCTATTGAGCTGCCGATATTTACACGCCTCGTCTGAAGACTGCAGGATGATCTCACGCCGCTCCTTCATGAGCTTGAGAGTGCGATCGGAGAGCCTCTTGTTCTGATCTGTACGACGCGCCTTGAAGAACTTAGACCCGGTCGTATGGACAGTTTCCACGAACCCATCGTTGGATTCGTCCACTGAGCTTCCTAGGCACTCGAAACGGTTGTGGAGTTCAAGCTGAAAGCTCTCGGGGTTTTGGATTTGGATCTGTGCTGGACGGAGCGTAGACTTCATCAGTCGATACCTTTCAAGCTTGATATTGATGTTCAATGTGCCTCTTACCATGCGGTGATCGCTCCCGGTTTTCACCGCATTGATCACAGACACATCATTGAACATTTGCTTCTTGGTTGACATGATGAAGTCGATCTCATTTCTAGTTGCACCATCGGGGCCAGGTCCACTTCCTGTGCTCACGCTTTCTGAAGAAGGAGTTCATCATATAGAGGTCCTCCTTCTCCATAAAACTAGCCAGTTGGTGACCACGGCGATTCCAACGTCCAACTCCAAATTGTCCCACCTGCAGCTCATCGCCGTCTCGTTTGCCCAGTTTCGCGTTGAAGTCTCCCATGACAACTGTGAAGTGAGTTTTGGAACCATGCATGGCTTTAGAGATATCCTCATACATGGTCTCCACTTCGTCGTCGGGGTGTGCCGAGGTTGGGGCGTAGACCTGTATGACCTTCAGCGAATATCTTGAGGATATTCTGAGTATAAGGTACGCCACCCTGGTCGACACACTCTCGATCTTCATCACGTTGTTCACAAGGGACTTGTGGACGATAAACCCAACACCACCCTGGGATTGCCGGTCGCCCTCACAGAAATAGAGCAGGTTGCCGGATTTCAGGATTATCGTGTCCTCCCACTCTCTTCGGACTTCAGATAATCCCACAATACTCCATCGCAGCCTGCTCAATTCCTCTTCGAGTTCCGCTATCTTCTCGTCGGTCCGGAGGGTGCGCGTGTTATATGTTGCCAGGTCTAGTCGTCGGTATTGGCAGCCGGATCCCTTCCGGAGATTCTTCGCACCCCTTGCCACGCCGTAGCCTCGACCGCTGCCGTAGTCGAGGGTAGACGGGCTGCCGGGCACTAGGGGCCATTTTTGTGATGCGCTATTAATTTGGGGGGGTTTTGCCATAATCGCCACGCTTGGCAGGCGGGTTGGCGATCGCAGTAAGTGCGGTTCTTACACAAAACACAGAGAGCGCTGCTGCCCATTCTCTAGTAAATCCCTTAGTCGCCTCTTACGACACCCACGGGAAGATATGGGATGGTGTTATTCTTTACGTCCGACACCATACGGACCAGAAGTATCTAGTAGTAGGTGAACATCTGACCATCTCGGAAGTATCTAGTAGTAGGTGAACATCTTACCATCTCGGAAGTATCTAGTAGTAGGTGAACATCTTAAACGGTGAAGGAAAACATCGTGAGGAAACCGGCAGGTCCTAGAACCAAAAAAATCGAATACATGTGACATCTACCAATCCGCACTGGGCCGTGGTGGATTATAGCCCATTTCTTCTCATAGAGAGGAGGCCTGTGTCTCAACAGTAGAAACACTAATAAGGTGATGATGATGATGATCTAGTAGTAGTAAGTCTTGGTGACGACGACCGTCTTCAGGCACCCACTGTGTGATGATTCTAGCCCATCTGTCCTGACCATCGTTACAAAGTTACTCGTTCCTGATTGGTTGGCCAGAGACGGGAAAATACCTGGAGAGTTGGAAAGGAATGGGGGGAGGTCTTTGCCCAGCAGTGGGATAGCATAGACAAATTTAAAAAAAAATGTTATAATATTTTTTTTTTATATTTTCTGTCTACGTAGTTTTATTTTTTTCAATACACTTCCTCGAAAACTGGTCCATAACGCACTACGATTAGGTACAACATGCAATGTATTTCACACGTTTGCGATTTTTTCCACTTTCCCGCACGTGTGCGGGAATGAAAATTGCAACAGATAACTATAGGTACTTAAACTTAGTCCAAATTGGTTCAATGCCTATAGTCAGAGGTGAATGTTTTTTTTTTAAATTTCGGCAATGTACTACGCGTCTTTACGGCATAAATATTGTTTGAATATTCAAATTGTGTTTATAAATAGAAAATCATAGATAAACATGATTATTAAAAACTAATAGTTACTTTTATACACAAATTAACATTTATTTGTGTTCTGAATTCAAAAATATTGAAGAAATCTATTTTTTATATTAGGCTGTTTAACGGCTTCATACCTTTGCCTCTCCTTCAACCTGGCGAAACCAAAGTGCGAAAAAAAAAAAAGGTAATTAAAATGGATCAAATCATAGTTTCATAGTTCGTGACAAAAATATTTTCCGTTATTTTATTTTATTTCTTCAAAAGTGGACGTGGACATTTGTTATTGCAATTCTAGGCTCAAAAACACCCTCGCCTACGGCTCGGGTGTTATAATTCAGCCTCGAATGCAATAACAAACTTTCTCCACTTGTATCAAAATGTATTCTGGACTCTCTCTGAGCATTTTCAGGTATAATTTTTAGAGTCGTTGGTGGAATTAGTTCAAAAGTTTCATGTATTCTGTAATGGCTCTAGAACCGCACACAAAAATAAACAAAAATCGACTCTAAGCCAGTTAGGCCAATGTTAGCTAAAATAACTGCGAAGACGACATGGACATTCAAACATCATCATTCTAACCAAAACATGACCACAGCTGGGTTTAGACAGACATGCCTCCTTACAGCCACAACATCGACCAGTCTTGTGTTTCCCACATCCAGTGGACTTCCGCGACCTTGAAGCGTGGGAATATGGAACCCTAATAGGTTTGAACAAAATTCACCAACACTTTCATAAAAATAATTTATTAAATATAGGTCGCGGATTACTAAGGCCCGTCATAAGTTTTTTCCGACATATGGAGGTAGGCGCGTCAAGTACTGCCCTGGCTTGCGCGTAGCTGTATGGACGCTGGAGCCGAGGAGCAGGATGCAGGACCCGCAGGGTAGGTGGTAGCGGTGCCGGATGCCCGTAGAGGCGTCGCCGTCGTTGGATGCCGGATGCCGGTGGAACCGACTCGTCAGTTGCGAGTGTCGGCACCAGGTGACGCAGCAACGGCACACACGGGTTAACCCCGGAGGAAGAAAATCCCGAACTTTGGTCCCTGGAATTTATGTCCAGTGGTAAGCGTAGGGTTCTCTGCTTATCCTTTCCTGACGGTGACCACAGCAGCGTAAGCGCAAGCGTAGGGATGGGTACTATTGCGCTTAGGGCGTATGTGTGTAGAGGTCACCTTCAGAAGCGGAGTTTACAGAGAAAAAAAGAAAAGAGAAAAAAAAGGTGTGAAGCACTTTTAAATTAATATTTACACATACCTACATAAAACATTGATGTAGCAATTAAGGTTTGAGTACAATAGTTGAAATAGTAGCTAAAATGATGTCCATGAAAAAGATGATGAAATAATTTTGCACATCATTGACCTTGACATGACATTTAGAAACAAGCACTGCGTGAATTTGTCAACACTTAGCCACTTACCCGATATGGGGAATTACACACTGAAGTTATGGTTCCTTTATAGAACTTTTTAAAAAGTAGAATTATTAAAAAAAGTTTTGGAAATTATCAGTAGTCCAATCAAAGTATAATTCGCGAGGCTGCGCATATGTCGTCTAATATGTGTGTAGACTGACCGCGCGTAAATGACGACTGGCCTCTGCAGGCATGCGAGCGTGGTCGACGCTCGCGGCGCGCGGAGAATGATGGAGTGGGAAAAAAAACTGGTTTTAGGAACGCGAGCGAGTGAGACAAAAGTACAGGCGCGATCAGGTGATTTGGTCGGCTGGTAAACGATATTAAAATGACTTCTGTTTTATTTGTTTACGTTTTATCAATTATGAACTAACAACGTTACAATACCCCCGCGCGCAATCAAGGATTTTTGTCATCTCTTAAAATGAATAAAAATCCGCATCAAGAACTTGAGTTACTATAGGTTTACCTTTTATAAGTCATCTTTCATACTTCTCGCTAACATAAACTAGCAGCAGTTATTGTATTCTAACGATACCAACATAACTGACGCACTATAACATAAAAATATAGGTATCTTGTTTTTCTCTAACTAGATACCTTACCAATAAGTGTTCCAATAGAAGGTGGAATATATGCGAGAGGGAATGCAAATCTTGATTCGTAAAATCAAAACTAAATGTGAAAAATTCAAAATAATATTATATCAAAATATAGAGGAGAGAAAAAGAAATGCTATTTGATTTTATTTTTGATAATAAGGTACTAGGTATAGGGTAGTTTTTAATTCTAAGAGTTATTGTTATATTTAGAGTAAGCAATTTATGTAAGTTACTATTAGACTAGACTTGTGTACGTAAGCCTTATTGTGGCCTTCCTGAAAAGGGTAACACATTGCCCATAGTCTTCCTTAAATTTATCATCACATGGAATGCGGCTAAGCCGGAGATATAAATGATTAAGGAAATTTTGAGTACGCAGCAATGTATTGCAGTAATGACGTCGATTCTAAAATGACGTTAACCTTCTCAAGAACATCCAGCACACCATTCAGGTCGTGCGTTAGTTCAAGAGACTAGTGTGAATATCCCCTGTAGGAAATAATAGTCCACACTTAGTTACTAGTTTGCGCAACTCCTGCACTGTGGCAGCTGGTGATTCACCCTTAATAGCAACTTCATACTCAAGCTCAGACTTTTGAAGTGACATGAACTTCACGGGATAAGCCATTATAACAATAATTTAAATTGATAGCAAAGAGAGAAAAAAAATTTTTTTTTTTTTTTTTTAGAAGTGTGGGTAAGTGTTGAACAATTCCGTATAGTGAAATAAACAAATAAGTACTAAATACTCCGTCTGTTACAATTTTAAGTTAAATTTAAGTAACGTATTGTTGTTTTTTCCACTTATGTAAAGCTAGCAAAAAAAACTAAGAAATCTGGTAACTAAAAATAAAAAAAAATGCAAAGTAATGAAATTTGCAACTAATGTGTACGCAGAACTAAATAAAACTAGCTAAAGTGAGAAAAAAAAACTTTGTCAAAAAAAAAACTTTTTTTCTGACTGTACTTAAGAATTAAGCAACGTCAATAAGTAACGGTTAAAAGATATCGAGTTCAAAATTTAATGTAATGTAAAAAAAAAATTGCAACTTATATCGTGCGCTGACTGTACAACAAGACAGTTACAAGTTTTTGAGCATGACTGTACTTAATAAGTACTCCAAAACTTAATAAATTTCTGTAACGTACAATTTAGTTACGATGCAACAAAAAAAACAAGAAAAGCGTAAATCAAAAAAAATGTTTTGCAACTGGTGTGAGGGTACAAGTAAATTACAAAAAAATAAAAATAAACTGACGATCCTAATTTAGGCGTTTAACAGTAAAAAATTCACAAAGATTAAAATAATACAAAACTAAATTTAATCACCCTGTATACAAAACCAAAAAAAAAAAATGTAGACACTTTACAGTAATTTAAGTGTCGACATAAGACAAAGATGATAATGTCTATAAGTTAGCCAGTACTTACACCCGGCACTCAAACCCTTCAACCAGCACACAGCAAAAACTGCTTACCGGAAGAAAAAAAAGGAATGAGGGTAGTACTTCCCCGGGGCGAGCCGTTACTATAAGCTCTACTACTACAAAATGTTGAATACACGGTATTCAAGAAAAAAAAATAAAAAAAACTAAGTCCGCACCCGGTATATAAAAAACACCCTGTATATCAGGCAAATTAAAAACAAAACTAAACTTAACTCTTCACACCAGTTGCTGCACACGAAATAAAAAAAAGAACAAAGCGTTATTACAAAAAACAACGAAACACAAAACACACAAAACACCGAAAAACACCACTACCTCCATAAAACAGAAAAAAAACGTATGACCATGAAAAAACCACGATATGGGCGCCAATGAAGCGTGGGAATATGGAACCCTAATAGGTTTGAACAAAATTCACCAACACTTTCATAAAAATAATTTATTAAATATAGGTCGCGGATTACTAAGGCCCGTCATAAGTTTTTTCCGACATATGGAGGTAGGCGCGTCAAGTACTGCCCTGGCTTGCGCGTAGCTGTATGGACGCTGGAGCCGAGGAGCAGGATGCAGGACCCGCAGGGTAGGTGGTAGCGGTGCCGGATGCCCGTAGAGGCGTCGCCGTCGTTGGATGCCGGATGCCGGTGGAACCGACTCGTCAGTTGCGAGTGTCGGCACCAGGTGACGCAGCAACGGCACACACGGGTTAACCCCGGAGGAAGAAAATCCCGAACTTTGGTCCCTGGAATTTATGTCCAGTGGTAAGCGTAGGGTTCTCTGCTTATCCTTTCCTGACGGTGACCACAGCAGCGTAAGCGCAAGCGTAGGGATGGGTACTATTGCGCTTAGGGCGTATGTGTGTAGAGGTCACCTTCAGAAGCGGAGTTTACAGAGAAAAAAAGAAAAGAGAAAAAAAAGGTGTGAAGCACTTTTAAATTAATATTTACACATACCTACATAAAACATTGATGTAGCAATTAAGGTTTGAGTACAATAGTTGAAATAGTAGCTAAAATGATGTCCATGAAAAAGATGATGAAATAATTTTGCACATCATTGACCTTGACATGACATTTAGAAACAAGCACTGCGTGAATTTGTCAACACTTAGCCACTTACCCGATATGGGGAATTACACACTGAAGTTATGGTTCCTTTATAGAACTTTTTAAAAAGTAGAATTATTAAAAAAAGTTTTGGAAATTATCAGTAGTCCAATCAAAGTATAATTCGCGAGGCTGCGCATATGTCGTCTAATATGTGTGTAGACTGACCGCGCGTAAATGACGACTGGCCTCTGCAGGCATGCGAGCGTGGTCGACGCTCGCGGCGCGCGGAGAATGATGGAGTGGGAAAAAAAACTGGTTTTAGGAACGCGAGCGAGTGAGACAAAAGTACAGGCGCGATCAGGTGATTTGGTCGGCTGGTAAACGATATTAAAATGACTTCTGTTTTATTTGTTTACGTTTTATCAATTATGAACTAACAACGTTACAACCTTCACCAGGTTTTCCCCCCATCGGTCCGTGTTATGTAAGGTTGTAATCGTGCCACAACATCAACTTTAAGTCATTCGTGGTATTTTGTTATTGGATCGTGTATAGAGAAACACTTATTTCCACTTATTAATCATATTTCTTTATTTTAATTGTACAGGACAAAATTACCTTTTCTATGTGCAAGCCATGACGGGACCAAAGTAGTGTTGCCAACTTAGAAAAATAGAAATGTATACCAGCTTATAACACTAATATTCTAACACGCCTCCTTACATTTATATTTTTATTTTCTCATCTAATTACTCTTAACAAATTCTTACTAGGCAACATCAATTACAGTTAACTTTTACTTAAACTTAGTATGTACTTATTCATATAACTTCTATAATATTTATTTACTTATAGTAAGTACCTAGCTTGCACACTTTCCTTATAATCAGTTTATTATCAGTATTATTTATCTTAAATATTAACAAAATAAAAGCAAACTTAAAACTTTCTTTCTTAATCACTTTAGTAACTTACATTTCTTATTTATTTATTAACTTTCAAAAAGTATCTACTAACTTAACATTCTTATGTATTTAAGTTTTACTTAAGTAATTCAGTATTCTATTCTAGTTTCAACATTTCTCTAAACTTAAGAAATTTCAATTTACCCAAAGATTTGGTAAGTATATCTGCAACATTTGAATCTGAGTTTATCTTTACAATTTTAATAACTTTATTTTTATAGTTTTCATGTACATAATGATACTGTACTTCTATGTGTTTAGAGTTTTTAGTAAAATTTCCATATTTAGCTATAGCAAGTGCTCCTGAATTATCTTCATAAATCTTAATAGGTTTACATATTTTAATGAACATATCACTAATTAAATTCTTTAAGAAACTTATCTCAGTTACAGCTTCAGATAATGCAACATATTCTGCAAAAGTAGATGATTTAGTTACACAAGTTTGTTTTCTAGATTTCCAATAAATTGTATTACCAAACAATTCAATAACAAAACCTGTAGTTGACTTCCTATCTGTACTATCTCCTGCCCAATCGGCATCTACATAACAATTTACAATATTATCAGTACTATGACTCTGTCGGTAAGTTAGTTTTAAATCTTTTGTAAGATACAAATACTTTAGAACTCTCAAAGCATATTTAAAATGAGTTTCATCATAACAATTCTGAAATCTACTTAAATAATTTACACTGTAAGATATGTCTGGTCTAGTACCATGACTGATATACAAGAGTGCACCTATCAAGTTCCTATATTTAACATCTTCATTTACATCACATTTATTTAGTTTCAAGTTAGGTTCCATAGGTGTCTTATACAATTTTGCATTTTTAATATTATATTTTTCAGCTAAGGAGTCTATGTAATTTTCCTGACACAATGTTAAGACATTTGTAGAGTTATCATAATCATATTCAATATCAATACCAATATAGCTTTTTACTTTATTTAAATCCTTCATTTTAAATTTATTATGCAATTGTTTCTTTATATTATTAATAATGTTAATATCTCTACAACAAATTAATAAATCGTCAACAAAAAAAAGTATATAAACTGTTACATTGCTCTCTCTTTTCACATAAAGACAATAATCATACTTGCTTCTATAAAAACCAAGATTCTTAATAAAATCGTTAAAACATTCATACCAAGCTCTAGGGCTTTCTTTTAAGCCGTACAAAGCTTTATTTAACTTATAAACTTTATTAGAAACATCATTATAACCTTGAGGTTGTTTTACATAAACTTCTGATACTACTTTACCATTCAAAAAAGCTGTTTCCACATCCATCTGATGAATGTGTAAACTGAACTGACAAGAATAAGATAACAACAATTTAAATGTTTGCATTTTGGCAACAGGTGAGTATGTATCATCAATATTCTCCTTTTGTTGAAAACCTCTAACTACTAAACGGGCTTTAAAAATTTTACCTGGTTTTCTTTTGTAAACCCACTTCACATCTAGAATCTCTTTGCCCTCTGGTCTACTCACAAGGTTCCATGTATTGTTTTTAACAAGGCTGCTCATCTCACGGTCCATTGCATCTTTCCATTGATTGGCCTCATCACATTGCATCGCCTCCTGAAATGTACCTGGAATCATAGCATCACAAAAATTTGCACAAATGCAGTAATATCCAAATTCTTCATCAAATCTGATGGGACGTCTGATTGATCTCTTTGCTCTTCCTTGTTCTTTATCATCATTAGGATCATCATTCCTCGAGTTGTCATGAAAACTTGGTTCTATTAATTAAGTCTCTTCCGGTAAGTTATTTTCTATTATTTCTTTTTCTTCTTGTTTGTCTTCCTCTGAATCAGTATCTTCATTGTTATTCATAAACTTGACATCTTCTTCTATAATATCAACATGTCTGGCAACTATTATTCTATTATTTATCAGTACTTTGTAGCCAACTTCAACATATCCAAGTAATATTCCTAATTCTGCCTTTTTATCCCATTTTGATTTCCTTTTTTCTTCTGGTATTCTCACATAAACTCTACTTCCATACAATTTCAATTGTTCAATTGATGGTTTCTTCTTGAAGAATATTTCATACGGTGTTTTCCTTACTATAGTATTTGCCAAACTTCTATTTTTCAAATAAGCTGCTGTTTTAATTACTTCCGGCCAATAGCATTTATTTACTCTTGCTTCTGCTAGTAGACATCTAGCCATATCCATTATAGTCCTGTTATATCTCTCTGCAGTTCCGTTTAACTCATGTACATATGCCGGGCATGCCTTTATCATTATTCCCTTTTCTCTTGCAAAACTATACATCTTACTGTTAATATATTCTTTACCATTGTCACATCTTAATTCTTTTATCATTTTTCCAGTTAAATTTTGAACTGTATTTGCATATTCTATAAAACAATCTGCAACTTGATCTTTGGACTTGATGCAATAAACTTTTGCCAATTTGCTGTAGTCATCTATGAATGTCACGAAGTATTTTTCACCACCATATCCTATTGTATTATGTGGTCCATTTACATCTGTATGCACAATCTCTAATATATCTTGAGCTCTTCTTCTATTGTTTTTAAAGGGTAAATTATGCATTTTGTTCTCTATACATATAGCACACTTCATATACTCCGATTCAATTTCTTTAGGTATTCCTTCCAGTAACTGTTCCTTACATAATATTTCTAGATACTTGAAATTTACATGTCCAAGTGTACGATGTAATTTTTCCTTCACTGTCAATTTAGTTTCACTTATATTTGCTTGTAATTTACTTTGTGTATCTATGTAGCTGATCACTTTATATAAGCTCTCTTCCTTTTGTGCTATAGCTATCACTTTTCTATTTGAATCATAAATTTTTGTACATTGTCCTTTTGATATTACTGTGTTGTTATTATCTGTGATCCTTGCATAACTCAATAAATTAGCCTTCATTTCTTTTACATAGAATACATTTTTTACTGTTATATATGATTTAGAGCCATATACAAGTAAATATATCTTTATGTCACCAACCTTTGTGGCCTCCAGCATCCTTCCATCACCAACTTTCACTTTCACTGGTTTTTTCAATATAACTGACTTTTCAAAATATTCGTCGCTGTTGATTATATGGTCTGTGCATCCACTGTCTAATAACCATGTAATTTGGTTCTCATTTATCTTATTTTCACTCATACCTGATGTCATGTTACTTTGAATAACTGAAGTTTCAAAAACATTTTGTTCATTCTGTGTATTTGATGCACTATGCTCAGTTTGTCTACCTCGACCACGATTATTAAATCCACGACCACGTCCACGATGATATGAATAACCTCTTCCTCTATAATTACTGTTATTTGTATTTCTATTATGCTGTCCTCTATTGTACCAACAGTTGCGTTTCACATGGCCTGGTTTTCCACAAATAAAACATAAATTTGAGTTTGGGGTTGACGGAGCTGACTTAGTTTCTGTTTTAAAGGCGTTTGATTTGTCTGGAACTTCTGACTTTTCTTGTGGTTTTTGAGCCAAATATTTTATTTTAATTTTATTCGATAGATATTCCACTGTTCTTTCCTCTTTTGGCAACACATCCAATAAGTCTCCAATGTGACTATATTCACTGGGCAGTGCTCTTAACATATAATTCAACTTCTCATTTTCTGATATAGTGGCACCTGCCTGTTTAAGCTCGTTCACTGATCTTTCAAAATCATCAAAGAATGAGTCTATTTCATGATAGTTTTTTAGCTTCAAATTTTCAAGATTGTTCCGGTAAACTATTTGCAAGGATGTTGAGCCTTTTAAGTACATAGAATCAAATTTACATATTATGTCGTATGCCGTTTCACACTCTGATATATATTCCAATTGCTTATTCGTTATTGCACTGTAAATGTAGTTTGTTGCTTGCACATCTTTGTCCGTCCATTTTTCTTCGTCGTCAGTGCTTATGATTTTTCTCGTAATAACCTCTTGACACTTTTTGTATTGCAGAAATTTCGTTAGTCTTATTTTCCAATTTGCGTATTCTTTCCCGTCGAAAATGGGTATTAAAATTTGTTGGTTACGCTCCATTTTTACACACGTGTATTGTAGCCTTTTTTCAATCCTGCGATATTCTATCAATCTTTTCACATATTTTCTAAACCACGATGTGCTACCATATTTTGTTATTGGATCGTGTATAGAGAAACACTTATTTCCACTTATTAATCATATTTCTTTATTTTAATTGTACAGGACAAAATTACCTTTTCTATGTGCAAGCCATGACGGGACCAAAGTAGTGTTGCCAACTTAGAAAAATAGAAATGTATACCAGCTTATAACACTAATATTCTAACACGTGGTACTCGTACCACCAACCCACCATCTACAGACCTGCATGAAGGAAGACTTTTGGCCGAAGGGTGTCGTATATCGACGTTTCCGAGGACGGTTACGCGACACCTCGCAGCAAAACACGACGCCGACAACGTTGCGTGTATAGTTATAGTTTCATTGGGTTTAAAATATATATTCGTTTATTATTTTTGTTAAATATAATTTTGTGTATTTTATCTATGGGCCTTAGTTGCTTGATAATAAAATGATTAATTGTTTGATAAACATGTGAAAATATTTTTTTGTACACGATGAGATTGTTTTGATAATTGGCTTTGTTAATAATATGCAGTTATGTACAAAGCAAAGTGAAAATTAATTAAAATTTTCCATCGCTTTTCTATCAATAAACTTTTCGTTCCGTGTTGCACCAAAGACGCTAAGTCATTTTTCCCTTAAAAAAATCCAACAGCCAGTGTAATATAGGGTTTATTACTTTACATTATCTTCTAAATATATAAAAGAAGAAACTGACTGACTGATTGACTGACTGACTGACTGACTGACTGACTCATCTATCAACGCACAGCCCAAACCGCTGGGTCTACAGATTCCAAATTTGGCAAGTAGGTTCCTTATGTGGTCTAGGGGTGCACTAAGAAAAGATTTTTCAAAATTCACCCCCTAAGGGGGTTAAACGGGGCTCCAAAGTTTGTATGGGGAAACAAGATTAGTTACACTATTTTATTCGAAACTGCACAGGAGTGCTCCTATTGATAAATGAGTAGAAACGGGTTTCAGGTTTTTCAGAATTCAACCCCTAAGAGGGGGAAATGGGGTGGCAAAGTATAAAAATCAATGCACAGCCCAAACCGCTGAGTCTAGAGATTCCAAATTTGGCACAAAGGTTCTTTATGAGGTTTAGGGGTGCATTAAGAAATAATTTTTCAAAATTCACCCTCTTAGGGGTTGGAACGGGAGTCCAAAGATTACATGGGGAAATAAGATTAGTTAGACTACTTTATTCGAAACTTAACAGGAGTACTCCTATCGATAAATGAGTTAACGTTTGTGTTTCAGGTTTATTCAGAATTCAACCCCTAAAGGGGGAAATGGGGTAACAAAGCCTGAAATTCAACATAGGTATTGTTTGTATGGTGAATTGGGTTGGGTGTATTACAAAAACAACGATTTTAAGATTTAATGTGGCGGCCCTAAAATAACATCATTCCCTGTTGGGGTGCGATGGGGTTGAAATGTCTAAAATTCAATATGGGTGTCGATACCGAGATTATCAGGGGTGCTGATTACGAAAATGGCATTTATTTTGAGATCCAGAAGACGGCTGGATTCGACTTCTATACAGGGTTATTGTTGGTTTATTGAAATGATTGTGATAACGATGATGACGATTGTGATAATGATTGTGATGATGATGATATATATTATGATGATAATGATTGTGATGATGATGATATTTATTACGATGATAATGATTGTTTTACGATGATAATGATTGTGATAACGATGATGGTGATTATGGTAGTGATTTTGATGGTGATTGTGATGGTGATTGTGATTGTGATAGTGACGGTGATTGTGTTGGTGATAGCGATGGTGATGGTGATTGTGATTGTGACAGTTACGGTGATAATGATGAAGATGATTGTGATTACGATGATAATGATTGTGATAATGAGGATAGTGATTGTGAGAGTGATTGTGAGAATGATTTTGAGAGTGATTGTGAGAGTGATAGTGAGAGTCATTGTGAGAGTGATTGTGAGAGTGATTGTGAGAGTGATTGTGAGAGTGATTGTGAGAGTGATTGTGTTAGTGATGGTGATTGTGATAGTGATGATTGTGATTAAGATGATAATGGTTGTGATTACGATGATAATGATTACGATAATGATGATAGTGATTGTGATAGTGGTTGTGATCGTGATTGTGATGGTGATGATGATTGTGATTGTGATGGTGGTTGTGATTGTGATAGTGATGGGTGATTGCGATGATATTGGTGATTGTGATAATGATGGTGATTGTGATTACAATGATGATGATTGCGATTACGATGAAAGGGATTGTGATAACGATGATGGTGATTGTGATAACGATGATGGTGATTGTGATTGTGATTGTGATTGTGATAGTGATAGTGATAGTGATAGTGATAGTGATTGTGATAGTGATTGTGATAGTGATTGTGATAGTGATTGTGATAGTGATTGTGATAGTGATAGTGATTGTGATAGTGATAGTGATTGTGATTGTGATTGTGATTGTGATTGTGATTGTGATTGTGATAGTGATAGTGATTGTGATAGTGATTGTGATAGTGATTGTGATAGTGATAGTGATTGTGATAGTGATTGTGATAGTGATTGTGATAGTGATTGTGATAGTGATTGTGATTGTGATAGTGATTGTGATTGTGATAGTGATTGTGATAGTGATTGTGATAGTGATTGTGATAGTGATTGTGATTGTGATTGTGATAGTGATTGTGATAGTGATTGTGATAGTGATTGTGATTGTGATTGTGATTGTGATAGTGGTAGTGATGGTGGGTGTGGTAGTGATTGTGATAGTGATAGTGATTGTGATAGTGATTGTGATAGTGATAGTGATTGTGATAGTGATTGTGATTGTGATTGTGATTGTGATTGTGATTGTGATAGTGATTGTGATAGTGATTGTGATAGAGATTGTGATAGTGATTGTGATAGTGATTGTGATAGTGATTGTGATTGTGATAGTGGTAGTGATTGTGATTGTGATTGTGATTGTGATTGTGATTGTGATAGTGATGATAGTGATTGTGATAGTGATTGTGATTGTGATAGTGATAGTGATTGTGATAGTGATAGTGATTGTGATAGTGATTGTGATTGTGATTGTGATTGTGATTGTGATTGTGATAGTGATTGTGATAGTGATTGTGATAGTGATTGTGATTGTGATTGTGATTGTGATAGTGATAGTGATTGTGATAGTGATTGTGATAGTGATTGTGATAGTGATCGTGATCGTGATAGTGATTGTGATAGTGATTGTGATAGTGATTGTGATAGTGATCGTGATCGTGATAGTGATTGTGATAGTGATTGTGATAGTGATTGTGATAGTGATAGTGATTGTGATTGTGATTGTGATAGTGATAGTGATAGTGATTGTGATAGTGATTGTGATTGTGATAGTGATTGTGATTGTGATAGTGGTAGTGATTGTGATTGTGATAGTGATTGTGATTGTGATAGTGATTGTGATTGTGATTGTGATAGTGATAGTGATAGTGATAGTGATTGTGATTGTGATTGTGATAGTGATTGTGATAGTGATTGTGATAGTGATTGTGATAGTGATTGTGATTGTGATAGTGGTAGTGATTGTGATTGTGATAGTGATAGTGATTGTGATAGTGATAATGATGGTGGTTGTGGTAGTGATGGTGGTTGTGATAGTGATGGTGGGTGTGGTAGTGATGGTGGTTGTGATAGTAATGGTGATTTTGATGATAATAATAAATTGTGATGATTATAAAATTTGGCACATATATAGTTTGTTACCTGGATTAACATGTAGGACACTATTTATCCCTTTAGTATGATTCAGTGGGACAGTTACCGAAATTCACGCGGGCGAAGCCGCGGGCAACAGCTAGTAATAAATAAATGTACACTAACTTTAAGTTTAGTTAACATCTTCATCATCGCCTAACCTTGCCCAGAATGTGTTGAGGTCGACTTCCACTAAACGAGATGCGGTATAGTAGTAATAGCTCAATGTAACGGGCCGCATTCAAGATAAAACTTTAAGAGCCTATACTACCTCAGATCAGCAACTCTATTTGTGGTGGTTCAAACTTCGTTTGTAATACTGTTAGAATAAGGTTCTAATCAGCTTGCACTACAAAGCGGTTGTTACGTCAGTCACTGCGGCCGAATAGTGCGAAATTAGTGGTTTTTATTCTTTATAAAATCAAATTTTGGTCTTTTGGAAAAAATTAAAACATAAGACCTGCTTTATAGTTAGTTCAGTTAGTATGCAAAGTTTCATGATCTAATTTGAAGTACTTTTTGAATAACAGCGGTTTATTGTTCCATTTGGAGGTAACTTTGGGATTTTTTCTATCGAGAAAATTTTATGAAATCGTGTTTTCGCCAAACATAAGACCTAAAATTAATCCTCAACTTTACCGTATATTTATTTCAAAATGAATGCTGCAGTATTTTAGGCGTAACGGAGGATCATGCTAAGCCATTTGAGGTAGTATAGGCCCTTAACAAAAAGTACTCTTTACTTTTAATTAGGTACTTTTTAACTGACCAGAAGTAACACCTGTCTAGTCGGATTATCCTGTATTTTCAATGATCAATGAAGTAAGTTTGCGACCTGCTCTCCCTAGAAAAGGCAGACGATCTGTACGAATATAAAAACCTTTCGTAAAACATAAATCCCCCTTTTTCAACAGCCGAACCTTCCGATCCCGTTCCAAAAGTGTATCAGATGCCATTTTAAAAGAGTCACAATTTCCAATCAATTTAAGAGACGACCAAGTACAAAACATAATCTGCTCAAAGTGCTGTCGTGCTAGTCAATTCATCAGCGGGACGGGCTCTCGGGGGCTAAAAGCAATAACTTTCAGCCTGTCGTTCGGTCTAGAGTAGACATAGACATGGCTAAGCCTACGTCAATCTGCCTTGAACGCGGAACCATCCATCAACGTGGTTTTAAAATTATTGACTGCCTTATTTTTGGATTGAGAGAGTGGGCGCTTTTTTGGAGAGAAAGCAAGCTTTGCTTTGTGTCTGAGTGTTTCAGCTTTATGTAATTTCAAATAACAACATAACATAGCGCCTGTTAGCCGTGTGGTATCCGGCTAAGTAGAACAGAACCAACCCATTATACTCACGGGTGTCGTATAAGGCGACTAATGTCTGAAGCAGAACACCTTGCGCCTCCGTAGACCAGAGAATGGGCAGCAGCGTTTTCTGTTTGTCTTTCATCACTGTGATCTCCAATCCGCCTGCCAAGCGTGGAGATTACGGCAAATTCCTCCCAGCATGGGAGAGGCTTATGTCCAGCAGTGGACGTTATGGGCTGATGTAGTATAGTGCCTGTAATTTCTGAAGAGTTAGGTAGTGTAACTATATATAGACACACCCATATTTCGCCAGTTTTGTTTTAAAGTCTTAAGAAATAGTAGGCGAGCCGTGACCTCCGTTAAGGCAATGACCTTAAGAGTCCTATTACATTTTTTTCGCAATTTTTCGATTTTTACTCCCTGGATCAAATTTTTTCGATCGGCGTACACGAGTCAATAATAATAGCGATCTCCGGATGATTGTCGATTGTTATTGACGAAAATTAGAGACGAGACTGACATGAGACTGAGGAGCGACTTGAATTGACGCAGAATTATAGTACTTCAATTTTATTTATTGTAATTTTGTCTTATTATATTGACAAACGAAAACTAATGAAACTTATTCATTGTAGATTGAAGTTTTATATCATATTAATTTATTTGACAAAATTTAGTTTATTTGGAATATAATGGACGCTGAATCAAGACATTTATGGCTTAAATTACGCTTTCTTTACGATTTTTTCCGTGAAAATTCAAGGAATTTAAAGAAATTCTAAAACTCCTATTGGAGTTTTAGAATTTCTTTAAATTCCTAAAATAAGCTGAATGTTTTACTTGTTTATTAACAAGTAAAACATTCAGCTTATTTTTCAGTAATTTCAGCTTTTATAAGAATTGCATGTAACAATGTGAATTTGAGCGTCAAAGTTCCATCGCTGACGGTTTTTGTTGCAAACTGATTTCGTAAAATATTTATAGTAAATTACACGAAACGAAAAATGAAAATGTGTAACTCCAACTTACAAGAAAGAGAATGGCACTATTGTTATTCATAAGCAAATAATTAAAATATCTAACTGATGCTGAAAATTACTGCGTCAAAAATCACGAATTTGCGTTTAAAATGTAATAGGACTCTTAATGGTGCACAGAACCAGACTCCATGCTACTGCAGATAAATTCCTGATGGTAAAACATAATTACGCTTTTCCCGATCTGACAATCGAACCCAGGACTTAGTAATAATAATAATAAGTTCCCAGTGCTGGTGGACCACTATTTTATATTTTTAAATGTTTTTTATAATGTTTTGAATTGGAACGTTTAAATGAAAATGAAATCTTTAAAAATAATAATAATAAAGCGGTACTTCTGGACACGGCACGTATCGTTAGGAGGTTCCTCTCTCAAGAGCCCTGACCACCAGCAGCTCGGACCCTGTTCCCAGCGCTGGTGGGCTACTGTTTTTTATATTTTTAAATGTTTTTTTTATGTAGTTTTATTAAGAAATATTTAAAAATGTCAAAAATATGTATTTAAATAAATAAACGAATAATAATAATAAATAAATTTTAATTTTTAAAAATATAAAATAATATGTAGTTAAAATAAATAAAGGAAATAATAATAATAGTAAACCATTTATTTCAGGTAACAAAGACCCATAGATATGTACAGTCGGGGTCTTTTCCGCCTGACCATTTAATTTTTTTTTTTGCTTAAAACATGCGGAGGCGCCGCGCCACGCCCCCTTAAAGTTTGGGCCTATTAGGAAAGCCCCAACTTTGGCGCGCAAAATAACAATAACTCTCGTTTGGCGTGCGTTGCCGTCGTCAGTGCGCTCGGCCGATTCGGTATCTTTTCATTCATTATTTCTATACAAAGTCAACGGGGCGGGGCTAGAAAGCGTTTCTATGTTGCGAGTGCAAGCAAAAATAAGCTTAGTGGTGGTCAGGCGGGAGTGTCCTCGATAGTACCTTTACCTAGAAATACATACTAATAACACTTTTTGTTAGTTTATCCTCTAAAGTCCCGACCGGGTGGAATTCCAACCGATCGGAAAACTTATTGCTACTAACATAGTTTTTTTAAGTAATAGTAGTAGTAGTAGTAGTTTCGTGCAAGTGAAGTCACTTGCACGATGTTTTGTGCATACTTGTGGAATTTGTCCGCGGAAGCGACGGAACACCACATCCTGCGACCAAAAACTTTCTTCTAACACCAGAAAGCCAGATGGAGCATACACGTGCACACACGTGTAGCACTTTAGTGCTTTACTAAGCACTACAGTGCCACACGTGTGTACGTGCGTGTAGCGATTGCGACCACTCGACCAACGAGCCCGTCAAATAATTACAATCCTATATATTTAAATAAGAAGTAATTAAAAATAACATATCTGACAGAAACATCATTCAATTAAATAAAGAACATTCATACTGCATTAAAAAAATGATGAATGATGATAGTTCATTATATAAATTGAACGAAAAACGATAAATTTTATTCAACGGACAAAATGAAGGCTCTCAAAAGAGTTAAATAAATTATCTTCCCTCTACAATTAAAAAATTGATTCTGAATCCAGGGCACAACAGTTTTGCATCGTTACAAAAACATATATTGTTTTTAATATTTATTTTAAGTTTGTAAATTTTGTAAATACAGGGTGTAAAAGACCTCATCACGAAGCCGTCAACCAAGCATTCTGTACATCAAACTAAGTAACTTTACGCAAAAATTATTGCTGGGAAACGCTTTTTTTTTTTGGGGTGTAAAATCATGTTTTGTGGTAGAACTCAATCACTCAACGCTCACGGGAACAACAAGTTTCGGGCTCAAACGCTGGGTGGATTTCCAAAACTTTTGGAATCGCTTGCTTTGATGTTCCGCAACATCAAAGCAAGTTCACACAGCAGCAGCAGCAGTTCACAGGTTCATCCTAACCTGTTTTTCATTCTCCTGACAGAACTTCAAAGCTCGCTTAAATGCCTTTCATGTTTCCCTCATTTCTACGAAAAGCTGGCCAGAATGAGGTTTTCCATTCCAAACCCAGTTGAGAAAGGCCCTCCTTGCGATTCCGTGAGCGTCCCTGACATACCTGTTCCATCCAACGACTGTACGCCGACCTCCACTATTACCCACCAACAACTTTGACCCCAATATTTCCGTAACTTGAAGGTTCCCAGGTATGGTGTAGAACAAAAAAATGATCGCAATGACGAGAAGAACAAGTGCCTTTCGGCTTCGTTAAGAGGTGTTATATTATTTTATTCTATTTATATAGTATATTATTTATTCCAGATGTCAGAAACATGTCAAACCTGACTGTCCAGAAATTCTAAAGTGACCTCTAACCTCTTCATTCCATAAGTATACTCCCGAGCTACTTGACTCTGTATTTACCCTAAGGCTACGAACGCACTGTCTGGTGGTCTGCTTAGCGCCTAGAGTCACGCTGCGCGCTGCTTCGATACACGCTAGGCGACTAGCGACGCGACAAGCGCGCAGTGTGGTCGGTTGTGTTGATTTTAGAACGTTCGTTTCACTTCGCTACTCTTAGCAGTAGGCTAGTATAGTCTGCGCCATTTAAGTAGGGAATAAAGGTCATTAACCCGTATACATTTATTCAAATACATAATTCCGAAAACAGAAATAATGACATAAACTTGTCCCGAAACTACCTTTATCGTGATCCTTGACGTTTTCTAGTAATAAATACGATTCATAATGTATTGTCGGGGTATCTAAGCAGAGAAATTAAGGACCCGTGTAACCGTCGGACTGCCAAGTCATAGGACTTGAGTTCGAACCCAAGACACGCACTTCAGATTTTTCGGATTCATGAACGTACTGTTTAGTTATCACTTTCTTCGGAGAAGGAAAACATCGCGAGGAAACCAGCATGCTTGAGAAATTTCTCGCCGACAATGTAAAGCGCAGTCAGAGGCTGAGCGGCATAAAAACTCTGACACCAGGTTAACATTTTGCGAATAGGACATTTTCCGGATTGGACATTTTGCGAATTGGACATTTTGCGAATTGGACATTTTGCGAGATGGACATTTTGCGAATTGGAAATCCTGCGCCTAAACGCAGGTTAAGCACTAACCACACAATAAAGAATAAACAAGACTTCGCTTCTTACCAGACGACTCGCTAGTCTCTATGCGCCAAGTAAGCGTCAGTGCGTTTGTAGCCTAACACTGTAGCACTGACAACAATCACTTAGCTAAATTGTCAATCTACTAGAATATTGTCTTTGGAATTGAGTCTAGCCTAGTCTGAGGGGCACTTAGGAGCTAGAAGTATGTCCATGATGGAGATTGAATTGTTTGCAGTATCATTATTGTATCGGATGCAATTTATTTATTAATTTATAGTTAATTAAAACGGTAAACACCAATTACAATAATTAACATAGAAACACCAATTACAATAATGAACAAAACAAGAGTAAAAACATCCAGTTGACACCATTCAATGGTTTGAATTAAATTACTAATACTAACACGGAACACCCTTGCATACTTTTACTCACAGAACATCAGACATATTCGCATAATCTTACTCCATTCATCCGCAAACACATCACATTCGGGGTTGGCAATCAGAAGGGCGTTGAGCGTCTTAAGGTGACACAGCACACGAGCTCGAACTCATTGGTGGGCGTGGCTAAAAAGCACGCTGTCTCACCTGGCATCGTGCCCGAAGGAGATAGTATCAGTGATGAGCAGTTAGACGCTAGTCTTCACGTGCGTCTAGTTCGTACGCACACACTCAGCGTTCCGAACCGTTCCGAACAAAAACGAAGTTATAATACTTTCGTCTGAACTTTTATTTTAATGCGCTAAAAAGAATAAAATAAACTTTTTCTTTAAAACTTTTACTATCAACTTATAACGTCATCGTCACTTCACAATTCGCGAGATTAGTGGCAACAATAATATTGTATAACTATATTGTTTGTTATTGTTGGCCTGGGGTCACGATGTCCTGGACGCTTTCCGCCAGGTCTGCTAATCCCTCGAGAGAAATAAATAGCTGTGAAGCCAGCAGAGTCTGGACATTGGTCGGCAAACGACTGCTTTATATTGTCATCGTGGTACTGTGGATTTCCTTGGCCTGATAAAGTTTAGGATTTCCTTTTCAGGGCGTATCACGTCGGAGTCTCCAATTTAGTGGTTGTTGTACACTAACTAAATTAAATTAAAAATGTTCATAATTCTATATCAATTTAGTCAACACAAGACAGAGAAGTGACAGATCAGAAGAAAAGTAAAAATTATATCGTGAAGGTTTTATGTATATAAAGTTTCTAAATAAGTAGGTCGCTACACCATATTATAGGGTGTGCGTTTCGATGGCGCGACCACGGCGTTTTTTTTTTAAAATAACTATGCCATGATTTTGTAAAAATTATGTATGTACGTGGTTCAAATTTCCCAAAACCTTAAATTTGTCAAAGTTATGGTTAAAAAGTTATAAGGGTTTGAACGTGGCCACGCCATCGAAACGCGGAGAACCGCGCGGCCATGGAAATCTTAAAAACTAAGCGTTGCAGAGACCTGAAATTTAGGTAAATAAAGGATTGAATTTGTAAAAAAAATATAAAAAATCCTAGGTTTATATTTTAGGAGCATACGTATGGTATCGCTTATCACCTTCAAAATGTTCTGAATGTGAAATATTTAATTAATTAATGAATTTAATTTTAAATTATTTATTTTTTACAAAATCTTGCCATAGCTTAAAAAAAAAAGAATGCCGTGGTCGCGCCATCGAAACGCACACATTATAGGAGTGCAATAAAAATGCACAGGCTCTTCAACTTCAGCGAAAAACAAATGACACGTCACTGACGTCATGCATGAAATGAAAAGGACAGAAATATAGGTCTTGTTCTTCTATCAAACGAAGGACATGTCAATATGGCGTATCCCCCTCCCGCACCGCACCGGGGGAAACATTATTCAGTGAGATGCACGAAAATTCATAGTAAAAGGCGCGCGTAAAAAAATATAAAAAGGCTTTTGGGAAATCCAATTTTATGAAAAAACCACTGCATAAATCATTATCAAATAAAATTTATTGAATTCTTCGATAATTTTGCTGTGTCGGTACCGACTTTGTTTTGGAAATTTGACACTTCTTTTATTACTAATTTACGCCCAAAGTTACGTTAAAATTGGCAATAAAAATGAATCTTTGGTAGCTCGTAACTTTTGAATGCCTTTTTATTTTACTATTCTGTTTCCGCACAGACACAATTAATAATGAGACAAAACGATATCATGTTTAACTTTAGATGTACCATGTCAAACAGTGGAGTAATAGTCCCCCGAAATTTGTATGGAAAATATGTTGTGCAGATCAACCTTAAGAGTCCGACATACCGGAGATTCAGCTCTGGCGACAGTTTTAGATGACGGTGGGGCGAACAGAATGTGCCGGCGGTGGCACTGGCGGTGTCCGATGTATTTGTCGGGAGCAATAAAATGAGGATTGGCTTTCTTGTAAATAAAATTGTGTTAGTATCTTGAAGAAGGTCTTTATCGCTTTATTGACGGACAGCGGAGTTATATAATCTGCTGGAAAGGTCAGGTCTCTAGAACTTGCAACTAGCGTACATGTATGACAAGATTATGTGTGCAAGTATGAACGTAAATAGAGCAAAAGGAGTAGGTAAGAATTAACAGGTGGTCTGTAGTTTCTCCTTACCCTCATTGTAGAAAGGTGTGAATTTTAATTGTAGCAATTCAATGCTGCTGGTAACAGAAATAGATAGAACTACTTTCTTGGACGAAACCTTTTAGTATTAAGTACCATCTTTCGTTAAGAGCGGGCCTAAAGCAAAATCTTCAATCTTTGATTAGATTTTTAGAGTAGTAAATCATGTTCCAATTGGAAAAAAAGTATATGTCAGGAAACTTCATTATGAATGTGATGGTTGACATTGGCGAAAAACATAATAGGATAAAATTTTCTCGATAGAAAACCATCACAAAGTTACCTCTAATTTTCAACATTTTTGGTTTTTATTCTATTTTGGTGCATGTTACTGAACCATAAACTTGATAAATATTATCACTCATGTATAACCTATAGCTGACATTTGGCATTTTTTCAAAATATTTTCTATTTTAAGAGATAACAGACTCAAAGCATTTGGCGCTTACTACATTTTTATTCCGCGCAATACGCAGTCTTCCGTCCCGCGTGACGCCAGCTTGAGACATCAGTTTGTTTCACCGATCAGTTGCCCTCGCTCTGTTGAGACGGGTAGTCTATGTCACTTTGCTCCGCGCCAATTCGCCATTAATAATATCATTGAATCAATTATTTTTTTTGTGTAACATGGGTAACAAGAAAAATACAATTGAAAAGCGATAACTAAAACAGTTGAAGACTCAAATGATGGCTGATTGCCGAAGTCGAAGGTACTATGTATTTTTTACGTGCATAAGCTCATAGTAAACGCAAAATAAACTGATGATTGATTTATGTGCATTGTTTTTGTCCGAAATTATTTTAAAAATATATACAACCCGTCCGAATTAACCGGTAGGTAGGTGGTAGGTAGGTGGTAGGTAGGTGGTAGGTAGGTGGTAGGTAGGTGGTAGGTAGGTGGTAGGTAGGTGGTAGGTAGGTGGTAGGTAGGTGGTAGGTAGGTGGTAGGTAGGTGGTAGGTAGGTGGTAGGTAGGTGGTAGGTAGGTGGTAGGTAGGTGGTAGGTAGGTGGTAGGTAGGTGGTAGGTAGGTGGTAGGTAGGTGGTAGGTAGGTGGTAGGTAGGTGGTAGGTAGGTGGTAGGTAGGTGGTAGGTAGGTGGTAGGTAGGTGGTAGGTAGGTGGTAGGTAGGTGGTAGGTAGGTGGTAGGTAGGTGGTAGGTAGGTGGTAGGTAGGTGGTAGGTAGGTGGTAGGTAGGTGGTAGGTAGGTGGTAGGTAGGTGGTAGGTAGGTGGTAGGTAGGTGGTAGGTAGGTGGTAGGTAGGTGGTAGGTAGGTGGTAGGTAGGTGGTAGGTAGGTGGTAGGTAGGTGGTAGGTAGGTGGTAGGTAGGTGGTAGGTAGGTGGTAGGTAGGTGGTAGGTAGGTGGTAGGTAGGTGGTAGGTAGGTTGTAGGTAGGTGGTAGGTAGGTGGTAGGTAGGTGGTAGGTAGGTGGTAGGTAGGTGGTAGGTAGGTGGTAGGTAGGTGGTAGGTAGGTGGTAGGTAGGTGGTAGGTAGGTGGTAGGTAGGTGGTAGGTAGGTGGTAGGTAGGTGGTAGGTAGGTGGTAGGTAGGTGGTAGGTAGGTGGTAGGTAGGTGGTAGGTAGGTGGTAGGTAGGTGGTAGGTAGGTGGTAGGTAGGTGGTAGGTAGGTGGTAGGTTGGTGGTAGGTTGGTGGTAGGTAGGTGGTAGGTAGGTGGTAGGTAGGTGGTAGGTACGTGGTAGGTAGGTGGTAGGTAGTAGGTAGGTAGTAGGTATCAAGAAACTTGCGCGAAAGACACTTGCGCGATTGGACTTTTGCGCGACTTAATGGCCACTGAGGTTCACTCTGTAAACATTCACGCCTGTTATTTATACTTGAAGTTGGTTTTTTGGTTTTTCTGTCGTGGGTGACATTTTCATGGTTTCGGAGTCGCTGATAACGAAAATGAGGTCAAAATAAAAATCCAAGATGGCGGCGTGCAAAATTTTAGGTTTTTCAAACATGGGTGTCGTTTTCATGGTTGCTTATTACGAAAATGTGGTCAAAATAAAAATCCAAGGCTGATGAAATTTTTAGGTTTTTCCATCATGGGTGTCGTTTTCATGGTTTACGTGGTCACTGATAACGAAAATGGGGTCAAAATGACAATTCAAGATGGAGCCCAGGAAAATTATTGATTTTCCGTCATGGGTGTCGTTTTCATGGTTTTCGGGGTTGACCCATAATAATTTTTTTTGGGCGCCATCTTGGATTTTCATTTTGATCTCATTTTCGTTATCGGTGACCACGTTAACCATAAAAATGACACCCATGATGGAAAAACCACATTTTTTTCCCGGCACCATCTTGCCTTTTGGGGTCGCTGAATACGAAAATGAGGTCAAAATTGACCTCATTTTTGTATTCAGCGACCCCAAAAACTATGAAAACGACACCCATGATCGAAAACCAAAAATGTTCTGGCCGCCTGGGATTTTCATTTTGAGCTCATAAATTTTACACATTCCTCCATTTTTACTTTTTGTTTCTGATTCTTAGTGTATGTCATCAAATTTATTTTTGTTATCAATTTTATAAAATTTTCGATTTTATCTTTTGTGCTTTTTATTATTATTGCCTTTTTGTTCTTTTTATTAACGGGCACAGTATTTTATAAATATTTATTCTACCAATGTTATTAATTTTACACATTCTATAATTTTTGTTATTGTGTCTTGATGTATCAATTTAAAACAATTTTCATCAATGTTTTTATCAATTAGGTATATATCATGTATAGGTATCATTAATACAATCTTATGCATTTTTAAATATTAGCATAGTTATCAATATATTATCTTTATTTTTTTTTTTAATTTCATCAATTTTTATTCGTTACCTATTCAATTTTACCAATGTCATAAATTTTATACATTCTATTATTTTTACTTTTATTATTGATTCTTATTGTACGGTATGTCCTCAATTTTATTATGGTTATCAATTTTATACATTTCTAGATTTTGTCATGTTTGGTGTTTATGAATGCCTTTTTGCTCTTATTAATGGTCACAGTACCTATTTATAAATTTTATAAGTTATTAAAAAATCGAATGTTATTTATTTTATTATTTCATCATTTTACTTTTTGTTATCGTTTTTAATGTATTTATAATATAACATTTTCTTTTTAGTTGGTATTTGTGCAAAAATTGTAGACATTAATATGTGTTTGTTTATGTTGTCGAGCGTATGGCACTCGTGGGCCAAAAAAACAAAAAAAAAAACCACCTTCAAGTATAAATAAATAAATAAATATTGCTGGACATTACACACAGCGCCATCTAGTGCCACACAAAGCAACGAGGCTTGTGTCGTGGACACCAGATAGTTGATATACTACATAGATACTTTTTGTTTGTAAATACATACATATTATACATACATATAAACATCCATGACTCGGAAACAAATGTCCATGCTCATCACTCAAACATTTGCTCCGACCGGGATTCGAACCCGGGACCCTAAGAACGTAAGGCAGCCTCACTACCGCTGCGCCAATCGGGTCGTCAAAATAACAGGCGTGATGATAAAACGAAATGGAGAAAAAAATTAAGATGAAATGGAGTACTCAAAAGTCGAAACTTTTATTTCACGACATACAAACAACATAGGAATGTATTGTATAGAAGTTGTTAAAAAATGGATACAAAAAAAAATAAGAAAAAAAAAAGGCTTTATTTAACTGTGTTGCTTGCATATACTACGCCCTACCCGCTACACTACGCAAGCTTGGTCCCGCGCTTCGCGCGTCGTGGCGCCGCGGCCGCCCGTGTTTGTTATCGGCACTAATGCGGGTGTAGCGAGACGCGCGGGGGAAATCAGAATTTATCCTGGCGTTAGGCCCGCTCTTAATATTGAACCAAACCACTTAGATATTAAGAAAAAAATTATTAGTATGAGTATTATACTAGATTTTTTTTTGTCATAAATGGAAAGATCATATTATATATTATGTTTTATAACAAACAATTTTTATTTTATTTTTTTTCGCTCTAATTTGAAAGTTATATTAGATTAAAAATACATTCTCGAACCCCGTACCGAAAACACGCCGACAGTTCCCGAATAAACCCGAGCGCGTATGTGACGTCACAATGTTAATACTTACTCATCGTACCATACAGCGGATACAGTGTTTTGACCTAGCATTGATGATTTCTTGTTATTATTAAAATTCTGTTCCTCAAATACTATGAGTGTGCATTAATTAAGAGAGTTGGATAAAAGGATCATATGTCAACACCATTAAAAGTTATATATTTAGCACGCAAGATTCTTAATTTACCCTAATAAAATCCAAGTGCGTAAATACGGCCATCGCCATATTGTGAGCCGAGGCTAGAAATCATAAAAAAATAGTTTTCGGACATCCAAGCTCCACTATGTTGAGAATAATTGACTCGTCATTTAATTAATTATGTGACGAATTCATTCATAGTTCCATTTAAATAATTAATGGTAATGATGATTTTTTTTTCTAAAGTCGAAGTTTCGCGGCAATCTTGCGTGTTTACATTTTTATTTTTCACATTGTATCACACAGACGCATAGATTCGAAAACAAATATGACAAATATCATTCCAAATATTTTATACAACATGAAAATACCCAGATCTTAGCGTAATTTACTAACACAGGACCAATAATAGCACGTAATATTTATTAGCACTACTCAATTTGTATTTGCTATTGACGTTGACGACATGACATGTCGATATTTTTTTTTAAATCTTTGTGATGTGTGAAAGCGATTATTCCAATCGATTATTTACGATTTTTGTAAATTTGGAATATCTATAATAATAAAATTAAGGATTGTAATAATCGACGAATGGAAATTAAAATAATCTTGTTTTAAGCGTAAAAACAATAAATATTTATTATATTATTGTGCTTTTTTATAGGTAATCTAATAGTATTTTGTATATTGTATACGTAGGTATTCAAACCAACCCAACAATAAACAGTACAGATTGATCCATGGCTAAATTCGCGCCGATTTTTTCGAAATCAAAATAATTAGAAATGCACTCGCTGTTCAAAATTACATTGTACATATTTAAATTTACTATTTTTTGAAGTGATAACTTCTTCTGGGAGGGTGACTCGATTCGGAACGGTAACGAAGGAGTTCGGGAACGAAGTAGTTCCTGAATGACTGACTGATGGATCAATGCACAGCCAAACCGCTGATCGTAGAGACCTGAAACTTAGAGGGTGTGTTCTTTGTATGACGTAGGCATCCGATAAGAAAGCATTTTCCGAAATTCTACCCCATATTAGTGCTTTTGATTTAAATTACTTTTTATTTTGACACATGTCTAAAAACCCAATCTGATTGTATTGAAAAAACTGACTGTACAAGGATCTTTTGGCGCGTGGACAAAATCTGAACTAACGCCACTAATTTGTTTATTTTTAAACAATTTCAATATCAAATAGGTAGTTCAACATAAATTGGTTTAATTTAAGTTATCACTTCAGTCTAGCGTCCCGTTGGTTGGAAATAGTGCGCCAAGGATCTTGGTAGGTAATATTGTAAAAATCTGTTGAGGTTTTAGAGTTGATAATATTTATCTATCTTTGGTGGATCAATCAAAACTATGCCTACCAAGATCCTTGGCGCACTATATCCAACCTTCAGTTATTACAAAACAAAATTCACAATAAATAAATGATGTAGTAAATAAAAATACTCATAAATGTGAATTGCGAGCGCATTCCAAGTTTAAATTTAGAAACTAAAAAATCGACGCGTATTTAGCCGTAGCCTTGTTTCTCATTAATATAATCTCCTTCTCGTGAAATCAATCAAAAGCATCGAATAATTACTAAATTACATTATTACCTAAAAATGATAGTTTATAATAATTAATAAAAATTATACCAAGGAGCTTTCAGTATTCAGTATCAATTCTTTTTTTCCAGACATGATTTCATTGCGAGTATCGATTAGGCTGAATGCAACTTCGAAACTTGCGTTTGCGGTCAGCACTACTAAAAGAAGTGTTATGTTGCAACATGGTTTTTTTTAGTAATATTGTCAAGACTAGACTTTGATTGTGTTGTGCTTGTTTATGAAAATTATGTATGAATAATGACGAAAATAAGAACGCAGATAGAATGTTACTGTTTTCATTTTGACCTTTCGAGTTTTATTAGCAAACGAGAAGCTTCTATAAGTACAATATTTTCAGTGCATGTAGGTTACCTATCTTAGGAAGGCTGTAGTAGGTACTAAGTATTTTACACATATTTGGCAATAAACTGATGTCGCTGTCGTTTTACCGACCTCAACACGTTATTGTAGATATGAACTATACAAACTTATTGTATGAAACAGCTGCCGTGACATATTTTTCATTATAAAATTTAATGCTGAAAGTTCACGAAAATTCACACTGTATTGTTGAGCAAGTCCTTTAACATTGTGACGTAGCCAACATGGCGACCGATTTTGGCGCGTTTCTAGTCACGTGACTAATTTCAAAATTTTATCAATTTTAAATTGTCTATATTAAATAAATAAAAAAGAATTGAGAGTTTTTCGCTTCTATCATTACTATCATTTATGATAAAGATTTAAATTATATTTAAAAAATGATGTTTTTTTTTTTTTTTGAACAAGTCAATTGCCGAAACGACTCAACCAACTTAATTCGAAATGACATGGTGGTCCTTCGAGCCAGATCAACTGTTTCGAAGAAACCTAGCTGAGTAACCAACTTAAGGCCCTTCTAACCCTAAAATTAGCAACTCTATTTGTGGTGGTTCAAAGTTCGTTTGAAATACTGTTAGAATAATGTTCTAATTAGCTTGCACTACAATGCGGTTGTTACGTCAGTCACTGCGGCCGAATAGTGTGAAATGAGTGGTTTTTTGCGATTTACAAAAAATCCATTGATTGGACTATAAAAATAAAACACATAAGACCTGCTTTATAGTTAGCTCAGTTAGTATGCAAAGTTTCATGATCTAATTTAAAGTACTTTTTGAATACCAGCGGTTTATTGGTCGATTTGGAGGTAACATTGGGATTTTTTTCTATCGAGAAAAGTTTATGAAATCGTGTTTTTGTCACATATAATACTTAGCATTAATCCTCGACTTTACCATATATTTATTTCAAAATTAATGCTGCAGTATTTTAATCGTAACGGAGGATCATGCTAAGCCATTTTAGGGAGTCATCATCTGCCTAGCCTTTTCCCAACTATTTTGTGGTCGGCTTCCAGTCCAACCGGATGCAGCTGAGTATCAGTACTTTACATGGAGCGACTGCCTATCTGACCTCCACAACCCATTTCATACTGGGTAATACGATACCACTTTGGTAAGACTGGTTGTCAGACTTTCTGGGTCACTGACTACCTGTAACGACTGTCAAAGATGGACAAATGACAGCCGGGACCAACAGCTTAACGTGCTTTCCGAGGCACGGAGGAAACTCGGTATGTAGGGTGGTCACCCATCCACAGACCAACCTAGGCAAGCACAGCTTAACCTAAAGATCGACCCGAGCGAGCCATTTTAGGGAGTATATGCCCTTAAGTTGTTAATTAAGATCAAGCCTGAAACTCTGAAATACTAGCTTTGCCAAGGGATCTAGTTAACATGGCAAAAAAGGCGGCTTCGGCCCATCTCGTAACTTTCCCATTTCGACAACTAAACAAAAGACGTGCGAAACAAGTGACAAAGTGTGCCAACTCGTAACTATTTTAATCTTCACACATTGAATCCCATTTCGTCAACCATAAATTTCAACTGTTTTTTGTACTGTACAGTCAGCTCCCAAAGTTACAAGGAAACCATTTGTTGATGTTGCTATTTTTGTCTCTCTCTGGCACACTACCAGTACGCAGTGGTCGTGCACGACGGGCACTTTCTAGGGTTCTCTATGGTGTGACCACAGGGGATCTCAAGGGGAAATATTAGATTTTAAGTTTTATATTATTTTATGTTTTTTAGCTTATAAGTTTCTTTTGTATTTTGTAGGGTTGTGTTTTATTTTTTTTATTATTGCGCGTTTGTACTCTGTGCAAAATAAACGATTTTTCTTTCTTCTTTTTCTTTACACTAATGTTTGTTACGAGAGTACTCAATTTTGAATTTGAACAGAAAGTACTAGAAGAAAAGAATCAAGAAGGAGATGTTGGTGCCGCTGAAATCGTATTTTTAGTGAATACCCAACAATAAGTACTAGGAGAACAGAATCGTGAAGATGTTAGTCCCGCCGTTTACAATACTACCAGCCTACTACTACCGACTACCAGACTTACAAAAGGTGATCGGGATATCATGTTCCCCAGTGGATTATTGTGGAGATCAGATCAGCAGACTCTCCAAGTAAAAAACTGGTATTCTGTGGAATCTGGTTAGACAAAATGATGACGCTACGGTACCTATACTCTCAAGTAAATTAGCTTTTAGCAAATCTTCTCCATAAACAAGTTATCGTACAGGTAGTGTAAGCTGTACGAAATAAATATTAATAATGGTCGCTAATATCAGTAATTATGAGTGATTTTCTCAACCATAATGTTTAGGCGGCGCGGCTGAAAATCACATCTTAAACTAAATGTGCAATAAAGTTTTTTTTTTTAAAGAAAGAAGGCGTACTTATCTTGATCAAGTCAGTATTAGTAGTGATCAGTAGTATCGTCAGTAGTTTTTGAGTTTATTCATTACAAACATACAAAAATACAAATCTTTCCACTTTTTAATATTATAAGTGTAGATGTAGATAAGTTAGAAAGAAAAAAATAATTCCGAACAGTAATTGTGATTTTTCTTAGTAGTTTTCTTGAGTGCTAACTGTACTGCCGAACAAAAAGTTTACCAAATGGGATTCAATGTATGAAGTTCAAAATAGTTACGAAATGGGATTCAATGTATGAAGATTAAAATAGTTACGAGTTGGCACACTTTGTCACTTGTTTCGCACGTCTTTTGTTTAGTTGTCGAAATGGGAAAGTTACGAGATGGGCCGGAGCCAAAAGGCTAGGAAGATCATGCATGACATCTGAAATAAACTGATTATTGACTTAAACAGAACTCTTACTTAAAGCTAACTTCTTTAGCCAAAATCCGCAGATATCCTTCCTTCACTACTTAGTATAAAACAAGTCGCTTCCCGCTGTCTGTCTGTCCCTATGTATGCTTAGATTTTTAAAACTACGCAACGGATGTTGATGCGGGTTTTTTTAATAGATAGAGTGATTCAAGAGGAAGGCTTATATGTATATAACATGCATAATATATTAGAGAAACACTGGTAATTTTAGAGGTTTAATTTAAATGAATATCTTAGGAGTTATCGCAACTGTCTAAACAGGGTACCGGGACCCTGGAACGCAAAGGGCAACCGAAAGAACAGGGTGGTTTTTAGTCAGTAAGTCTGACAGTCCCTTTCGCTCCACCCAGGGTGGGAGGATTTATTTGATGATTTTACCACCCAAAAAAATTAAAAAATTGGGGCAGTCTTTGGGGACTGCCGATAAAAGTGAAAACAAAAAGTACCTACACAGGCCCCACCCCAGTCATAGCACTGGCTATGCACCGCACATGCCTATGTGGTGCTACGCCGTAGCGGATGCTACGAGTGCTACGCACGGCTACGAAGCGTTACCGCACGTCACGTTACGTGACGATGAGTTCAATGTTTTTCCTTCACTCAAAAAGTGCTCAACGCAATTTGCATGCATGTGCATGTGCATTTGCACGCGTGCATTTTTGAAGTTTTCACTTCAAAAATGGAAATATCGTAAAATACAGGCACCTTTTTTTATTTACAAAATAATTATACAGTAAGCGCACTTCTTTTTTTGTTTTAAATTGATCCCGAGCGAAGCCGGGGTGGGTCGATGGTAATATTATAAATACGAAAGTAAGTTCGTTTGTTACCTTTTTACGCCTAAACCACTGGAGCGATCATCCTGAAATTTTGCATAAACGTTGTCAGGTGTACGAAAACGGACATAGGGTACATTTCATCCCGAAAGAAGGTACTGTTCCCGAGGAAAACAACAATAACGTTCTTATGATAATAGATGGCGCCACGTGTCTTTCGAATCATGATTGAATTATATTATTACAAGCAGAGTACAACCCGAATTGATTGTCAAATTCTAAATTAACGCGAAAGAAGCCGCGGACAAAAGCTAAATAAAATAAATAACAATAAAATTGCTGTTTTTTTTCCTTACAATGAGGGATTTTCTTTTTAGCTCTTCCCTAGTTGCTGGATAGATGGCGCTAGGAGTAAGTATGATAATGCAAGGAACGGAACCTAAAAAAAACTGATTTTAACAAAGTGCGAGAAATGTTGGTTATATTCGGAAGGTTAAACAAACGAAAGTGTCAGTCAACGAGAGTATGTGACGTGACACAATGTTTTTTTTTCAAGCGTTTTGGCTTTGGCATAGTAAGTTCAACGCCATCTATAGAGTTCTTGGAAACTAAGTTTTTTTTTAAAACCTCAAAAGGAAAACCTCTCATTATTAAGTACTTAAAAAAATGCCTAATTATTAAAAAAAAAACTAATTTGATAAATGAAATTCTATGTTCGTGTTTCTGTGAAACAGCTTGTCTGTCGACAAAGGTCTCCTATAAAGATTTCCAAGTATTCCTGTCTCTTGCTAAACGGGTCCATACCGGACCAGCTATTCTCTTGAGGCCATCTTCCCATCTTTTGATTTGTTTGCCTCTATGTGAAACTGCTCGTCTGTCGACAAAGGTCTCCTCTAAAGATTTCCAAGTATTCCTGTATCTTGCTAAACGGGTCCATACCGGACCAGCTATTATCTTGAGGCCATCTTCCCATCTTTTGATTTGTTTGCCTCTATGTGAAACTGCTTGTCTGTCGACAAAGGTCTCCTCTAAAGATTTCCAAGTATTCCTGTCCCTTACTAAACGGGTCCATACCGGACTAGCTATTATCTTGAGGCCATCTTCCCATCTTTTAATTTGTTTGCCTCTATGTGAAACTGCTTGTCTGTCGACAAAGGTCTCCTCTAAAGATTTCCAAGTATTCCTGTCCCTTGCTAAACGGGTCCATACCGGACCAGCTATTATCTTGAGGCCATCTTCCCATCTTTTGATTTGTTTGCCTCTATGTGAAACTGCTTGTCTGTCGACAAAGGTCTCCTATAAAGATTTCCAAGTATTCCTGTCTCTTGCTAAACGGGTCCATACCGGACCAGCTATTCTCTTGAGGCCATCTTCCCATCTTTTGATTTGTTTGCCTCTATGTGAAACTGCTTGTCTGTCGACAAAGGTCTCCTCTAAAGATTTCCAAGTATTCCTGTATCTTGCTAAACGGGTCCATACCGGACCAGCTATTATCTTGAGGCCATCTTCCCATCTTTTGATTTGTTTGCCTCTATGTGAAACTGCTTGTCTGTCGACAAAGGTCTCCTCTAAAGATTTCCAAGTATTCCTGTCCCTTACTAAACGGGTCCATACCGGACTAGCTATTATCTTGAGGCCATCTTCCCATCTTTTAATTTGTTTGCCTCTATGTGAAACTGCTTGTCTGTCGACAAAGGTCTCCTCTAAAGATTTCCAAGTATTCCTGTCCCTTGCTAAACGGGTCCATACCGGACCAGCTATTATCTTGAGGCCATCTTCCCATCTTTTGATTTGTTTGCCTCTATGTGAAACTGCTTGTCTGTCGACAAAGGTCTCCTCTAAAGATTTCCAAGTATTCCTGTCCCTTGCTAAACGGGTCCATACCGGACCAGCTATTATCTTGAGGCCATCTTCCCATCTTTTGATTTGTTTGCCTCTATGTGAAACTGCTTGTCTGTCGACAAAGGTCTCCTCTAAAGATTTCCAAGTATTCCTGTCCCTTGCTAAACGGGTCCATACCGGACCAGCTATTATCTTGAGGCCATCTTCCCATCTTTTGATTTGTTTGCCTCTATGTGAAACTGCTTGTCTGTCGACAAAGGTCTCCTCTAAAGATTTCCAAGTATTCCTGTCCCTTGCTAAACGGGTCCATACCGGACCAGCTATTATCTTGAGGCCATCTTCCCATCTTTTGATTTGTTTGCCTCTATGTGAAACTGCTTGTCTGTCGACAAAGGTCTCCTCTAAAGATTTCCAAGTATTCCTGTCCCTTGCTAAACGGGTCCATACCGGACCAGCTATTATCTTGAGGCCATCTTCCCATCTTTTGATTTGTTTGCCTCTATGTGAAACTGCTTGTCTGTCGACAAAGGTCTCCTCTAAAGATTTCCAAGTATTCCTGTCCCTTGCTAAACGGGTCCATACCGGACCAGCTATTCTCTTGAAGCCATCTTCCCATCTTTTGATTTGTTTGCCTCTATTTCTTTTGCTATCTCCTGGATACCATTCTGTTACTAACTCTGTCCATTTCTCTTTATTTTCTTAAGAGAAATGGACTAAGTTGGGACATATGTCCCGTCCAACGCCATTTAAGCTGTCTGTAGGCTGTGCGTTTTTAAATTTCGTTTTCTTTTTAATTTCTTGACATTTCACTCTATCATTTATTTTATTTTGTACATTTTGGCTTTTGCCAAACTTTTAATTTTCTTTCTTGTAGTTCTGTTAACGCCCACGTCTGGCACCCGTATAGAAAGCATGGCATAATGCACATTTCGTATACTTTCTTTTTTCCTTTCATTGGCATATCTTAATCCTTCATTATTTCCCTAGGAGACCAAAAACCGTTTCCAAGTATTAGTTATTCTTCGTTCTATTTCTTTATTAATGTAATAGTTGAGAATTGCTACGGAAACCAACTTGTTCCTTAGGTTGGTTAAAAGCTAGTAAACTTATAACATAAAGATCAACCAACACGTTTCACGAGCTCAAAAGGCGACAAAAAACTTTCTTCTCCTTTTAGTTCTGCAGAACTAAACGATTAACTTTAATTAGTTAGTAATAGTTGAAACAGTTCGCTTTGC
Source organism: Xestia xanthographa (assembly GCA_905147715.2). Classification (NCBI taxonomy): domain Eukaryota; kingdom Metazoa; phylum Arthropoda; class Insecta; order Lepidoptera; family Noctuidae; genus Xestia; species Xestia xanthographa. The sequence goes on from LR990644.1 coordinate 30,949,711, forward strand.
TGCTAATGTTATCTGATAAGAGCTTGCTAACTGACTCGGTTCTAACTGAAGCTCCTATTGACCACTAAGTTTGTGGTGAGCGATGTGGCACGATAAGTTCTTTAAAAAAGGAGGTTATTCTGAAAAAGTAGTGAGTAAAAAGCCACAGAAACTGTTCAGTAAGTACTTCTTTCTTTTAGAAATTAACCATTACATAAACAAACTAAAAAATGTTTCCCTTTGAAAGTTTGATTCATATCAAATACCCATTGTAACTTTTTAAGGCCCCCATAGTCATTTTACTGTGCATCATCTGCCTAGCCTTTTCCCAACTATGTTGGGGTCGACTTCCAGTCTAACTGGATGCAGCTAAATACCAGTATTTTACATGGAGCGACTGCTTAGCTGACCTCCACAACCAGTTAGTACCAGGTAATACGATACCCCTTAGTTATTTACCCCCCTCCGGAGTTATTTACTATACAGACCTTGTAGAAACTAGAACAAATTTCCGTGCGTTCAAGCGTTTTTGCCATACCTATTATTGGAATCAAATATCACAACTTAGGACCCATTAATGTTAATATTTATCCGTGGTGCTAGGCAACTGGGCCTATCCCAGTTGTAAACGTCCCTTTGTGCCTATTGGCCTTGTTTCGTTCCGTCTCCTGCTGATATGGAGGGAAGTGGAAATCACGGTTTTTTTCCTACTCCTCCGCTATACTTTTCTGATTAACTTCGTTGCGGGATCCAAGACAGTTAAATTCATTCTCTGGGTCTTCGTCGAGCTTCATTGTCTCGGCGCTTTTCTGGTGGTCGCCACTGTTGATTCTGGCTTTCAGGAGTTACAGTGGTTTGGGAATAGTGTGGCGGGCTTGTTCCAAAGTAAGACTGGTTGTCAGACTTTTAGGCCACTGACTACCTCGGCGGTAATGCTACGCGGGCTGTAACTACTGTCAAAGATCTACAATTGCCAGCCGGGACCAACGGCTTATTGTGCTTTCCAAGAGACTATTTCTCCGGTACTTCAAAACTATTAAGCATCATATATCAAGAACATGAGAAGATGTATCCCCTTAATAATATAATATAGCTACTGATATTATAGGTGACATTGACTCACGTCAACGTGGTGAGTATTTATTTTCAGTATTTTGAGCAGAAAGTATTAATAATTTACCGGATTACTGAAACCACAACCTACGCCCCTAATTTCTTCCAACAAAATAAAGTTTCGAAAAACGAACGAAGGAAATATTAAGAAACTTCCATATTAGAACATAAAATAAACACATAAAACTTCATGTACTAAGATAATTCTTAATACGGCTCATTCCGTGGAGGGCCGGCCGTAATTTACTAGAGCCTATATCCGTTAATCCTGAATGTTTTCATAACAAGCTCCGGTAAACTAGATTGGTAGACTCAACTAGATTTGGTAGACTCAACTAGATTTGCTGGAGTACCCTAAATAATTTAGGTCGATGTAGGAACTACTAATGTATCATGGCAACTGAATCACGACTTGTTAGTGTTTTTATTTAGTTTAGTTGTGAATGCTGATGTTATTGAGTTCATGTGCAACAGAACTCATACTGTTGGGTTGGAATTACATAGGATTGCAATGATTCTAGATAATTATAATTGTAGATTTATACAATTTCAGCGGAATATTAACATTCTCACAGATAAAATGCAGCACGTAATAGTACATTACTGCCGAATCCAGTAAGTAAGCCTTCCTGGCCAAGTATGAGTTAACCGGACCGAACCGCAGGTGAGGTCCGGTTATATACGAGGCCAGGATGGCTTTCTTACTGGTTGAGGTTTGTATAATACTTTTCTCAAAAATGAAAGAAAGTTTAACAACAAATTCGTTTAAACACAATAAAATTGTCGCAATTGAATGTGAAATACCGCCGGTCGTTGTTTTTTTTAATACAAAGTTTGCGTTTAGTTTTGGAAATTGTTCTATTTCTACATTACATAAATGTTTTAGAAAAAAAAAAAAAAATGTGAAACTCCATGTTAATTTTAGAATGTAAAGTTTTAATCCAACGTGATTTATAAACTGAAATTACTAAATACAAACATAAAATCCCACAATAAACTTCTAACACATTACTAAGTACAAAACGCAAGGCATACTTTTTCTGCGTCGCGTTAAGTGTCACAGACTATAAAATGGCTGTTTATGACTCCAAAAATATAATATGTATCTCATAAAATGTCATACCAAAAAGAGAGATAGATATATATTGGGAGCCTTTTCTAAGCAGATCCAAAAAAGATGACCTACTGTCCAGTATAGTACATTGTTACCCTAGGGGTGAAAGTAACTTATTTAGTCCCGAGACGGGGTTTGGTGCCCGAGCGAAGCGAGGGCGCTAATAGTTCGAGGGACTAAATAAGTCTTTAACCCGAGGTAAACACTGTGCTTTTCATTACGAATACAAGGAAAGTAAAAAAAAACATACAACTCGAAAAAACTAATGAATATCAGAATTCGAATGGGGTAGATGACACACCAATCAATTGAGATACTTTTTAAGAGCTGTCAAAACGCGGTTCTCTAATAGACTTTGTATGGGAATAGCCTACTGTGACGTCACTGTTTATTCAACTCAATGACTCGACTATTTATTGATTTCAAAGCCACTAAAAATCGAATTTGGCAATTAATTGAAAACAAATCGGGTTTTCAGGCCCAAAATAAAGTGTTTTTTTAGAGAAAGGTGTCTTGGAATTATTGTTTTATGGTGTCATCTACCCTATTGCCGCTTTTCCACCTATTTTGCTTTTTTTTTCTGTGGCCGGCCAGCTATTCAGCCAATACCTATTTTTCATTTTCATCATCGAAAAATGGTAAAAAAAAATCCCATATCTATGTTATCGAAATAGTTGAAACTTAATTATAATAAAGATATTTAAAATATATATATTCTTTAATTAATACTTAACTTTATGTTATTTCAATTTTACATCGTGGCTGTATAGAAAGTTGGAACATGGTTCAATAGAAAAATGAACCATTTTTTTTTTAAATAATTTGACAGCTGTCAGTTGAAAATGATTCTCCCTAGGGCTGAAAAGTATTACTTTCAACCCGCTCCTCAGGCAACTTCAGACCTACTTTCAGAGTATGAGTAATGAAATAGTAGATTTTACAACAAGTGCACAAAACGACCCATTTTTATCCGAGATTTTTAGCAGCCCGAGCCGAAGGCGAGGGCTGATAGTAATGTCGAGGATAAAAATGGTTTTGTGGACGAGTTATAAACTCTGCTTTTCACTTCGATTGCGAGGAAATAAAACAGTAGTATAAATTGAAGAAATTAATAAACACGCAAAAACAAGAGCTGTTTCCCGCCGCTTTCTTTTTTTAAAATCTTACGACATTGATATTAGACTTGGGCTGCAGACCTGTACAGCCTACTATTAAATATTATTTTTTAATAATAATTTTCTTAAATTAATTAAATAACCTACCGTAGGTACTTGAATTTAATTTTTTATGTCTTTTATGTCTTAAAAAACACATAAGGCAAATAAATTAAAGTAAATATTATAAAATAACAAATTCTATCTATGAACTTCTTATCGCGTTGGCTGTATGGCTCATTTTCTTTGCCTTAATATAGATACATTTATGAGTAGATACATTAATGCCCTTGTGCACAAAATTCGATTTTGTGCAGCCTATATCCTGCACAAACAAGCACTTTCAGAGCATGAGAAGTGAAATAGTAGATTTTACAACAAGTGCACAAAACGAACCATTTTTATCCGAGATTTTTAGCAGCCCGAGCCGAAGGCGAGGGCTGATAGTAATGTCGAGGATAAAAATAGTTTTGTGGACGAGTTATAAACTCTGCTTTTCACTTCGATTGCGAGGAAATAAAACAGTAGTAATTGAAGAAATTAATAAACACGCAAAAACAAGAGCTGTTTCCCGCCGCTTTCTTTTTTTGATATCTTACGACATTGATATTAGACTTGGGCTGCAGACCTATACAGCCTACTATTAAATATTTTTTTTTTATAATAATTTTCTTAAATTAATTAAATAACCTACCATAGGTACTTGAATTTAATTTTTTATGTCTTTTATGTCTTAAAAAACACATAAGGCAAATAAATTAAAGTAAATATTATAAAATAACAAATTCTATATATGAACTTATTGCGTTTGGCTGTATGGCTCATTTTCTTTGCCTTAATATAGATACATTTATGAGTAGATACATTAATGCCCTTGTGCACAAAATTCGATTTTGTGCAGCCTATATCCTGCACAAACAAGCACTTTCAGAGCACGAGAAGTGAAAAGTAAATTACATACTTACTTACTGGACAGTTGGAGATTCCAAATTTAAAATCTCGCTTCTTACTGGACAGTTGTGAATAAATCTCCGGTAGAGTTCCCTTTCTGGATACTTTTTAGAGATGTTATGGCAGCATTACATACCATTTTTTTCAACCATTTGTACTCACTACGTATTAATTTTTGCAACGATTTTGTATAAAAGGAACCGCCTTTTCGAAATACATTCACCATTCAGATCCAGCCTGTCCTCTCCCAGCGACGCCCCAAGCCGAGGCCCGTACCCCACAGGGGGTGCCCTTAGCGTGTAGTCGTTTAGTTTGTAAGTTTTGTGCCCTGGCTGGAGATCTTACACTTAAGGCACCCACAGGATAGTCCGGTTAAGCAGACAACAACCTCTCTAGGTTGATCTGCTAGATGCCCAACCGAAAAAAAAAAGTAAAACATTAATTCCATACTCAAGCTGGACTTAAGGCCCTTCTAACCCTAAAATTAACAACTCTATTATTTTGTGGTGGTTCAAACTTCGTTTGAAATACTGTTAGAATGTTCTAATCAGCTTGCACTACAAAGCGGTTGTTACGTCAGTCACTGCGGCCGAATAGTGCGAAATGAGAGGTTTTTTTGCGATTTACAAAAAATCTATTTAATGGACTAAAAAAATAAAACACATAAGACCTGCTTTATAGTTAGTTCAGTTAGTATGCAAAGTTTCATGATCTAATTTGAAGTACTTTTTGAATACCAGCGGTTTATTGTTCGATTTGGAAGTAACTTTGGATTTTTTTTTCTATCGTGAAAAGTTTATGGAATCGTGTTTTCGTCACACACAGGACTTAGCATTAATCCTCAACTTTACCATATATTTATTTCGAAATTAATGCTGCAGTATTTTAGGCGTAACGGAGGATCATGCTTAGCCATTTGAGGGATATATGCCCTTAAGAAACAAACACAGCCCTTATTGAAAACATTATTCTACCTGCCATCCCTCTTACTGCATCGAAAAATACCCGGCCAATGATATCTACGAAGCTAACACCAGAATACCTCCCCTGGCTTTCAGCCAGACGACATCCAGCAAATTAGCCGACGGATAAAGTATTATACGAGTATGAACCGTGAACTAGTCGACTGGGTCGCATTATTGAAGAGAAACTAACTGTTCATGTGTTCACATCTTTTTAAGCGCAGTTTAGAACAAACAAAGAGAGGGCATTCTTTTAGCTGTTTTTTTTTTCATTTTTGCATCTAGGTCCTGGGGTCCTACATTTTATTGTCACGTTATAATTCATATTATTAATACAGGTTTTACCTAAAGAGACACAAGTCTCTTTGTAGTTAAAATTGACTTTGTACTGTTTAAGATGATATATAAGAAATTGCCCGCGGCTTCGCCCGCGTGCAGTTCGGTAACTGTCCCACTGAATCATACTAAAGGGATAAATAGTGTCCTACATGTTAATCCAGGTTGTAAAATATCTATGTGCCAAATTTCATAGTCATCACAATTTATTATTATCATCACAATCACAATCACTATCACAACCACCATCACAATCACAACTTACTACCATCATTATCACAATCATTATCAAAATCACCATCACTAACACAACCACCATCATTATCACAATCATTATCACAATCACCAACACTATCACAACCACCATCATAATCACAATCACCATCGCTATCACCATCACCATCAATATCACCATCACCATCACAATCACCATCATAATCACCATCACCATCACCATCACAATCACCATCATAATCACAATCACCATCGCTATCACCATCACAATCACCATCACAATCTCGATCACAATCACTATAACTATGACTATCACTATTACAATCACCATTACAATCACCACCACAATCACTATCACAATCATTACTATCGTAATCAAAATCACTTTCATCATTGTCACCATCACTGTCACAATCACAATCACCATCACCATCGCTATCACCATCACAATCACCGTCTCTATCACAATCACTGTCACAACCACAATCACCATCACAATCACCGTCACCATCACAGTCACTATCACAATCACCATCACCATCAAAATCACTATCACAATCACCATCATCTTTATCACAATCATCATCTTCATCGTAATCACAATCATCATCATCGTAATCACAATCATTATCACAATCACAATCTCCATCACTATCACCATCACAATCACAATCACAATCACCATCACTATCACCATAACAATCACGATCACAATCACTATCATCATTTTAGCAATCGTAATCTTAACCACTACCATCGTAATCACAATCATCATCATCACAATCTCCATTCTCGTCATCATAATCATTATCATCGTAATCACAATCATTATTATAATAATAATAATAATAATTAATAATTAATAATTCTATTATGTCTGCCTCTCAGAATGGATGTAGGAACGGGTCCCGCGGCACTAAGGAGCTGCTCCTCATTGATATGGCCATTAGCCAACAGGTTCGCCGCTCCCGAAAGAATCTGTCTACATGTTGGATAGATTATAAGAAGGCCTACGACTCTGTGCCTCATACATGGCTCATGAGGGTGCTGGAGTTATATAAAATAGATGCAACTCTACGTACCTTCCTGATGTCATGTATGGGACACTGGAGAACGGTTCTTCGCTATCCAGGATGTCGACAGATCCAGGGGAACAGCGAACCGATAAGGATCGAGCGTGGTATATTCCAGGGTGATAGTCTGAGTCCATTGTGGTTTTGTCTAGCCTTGAACCCTCTCAGCACACTGCTGGAGCGTTCAGGTCTAGGCTATCTGTTGAGGAGAGATGGTCAGGTCATATCTCACCTTCTTTACATGGATGATCTGAAACTCTTTGCCCCCAACAATTTGCAACTGATGAAGCTACTGAAGGTAACAGAAACTTTCAGTAGCGCCATCAGGATGGAATTTGGTGTGGACAAATGTGCAGTCATGCATGTGAAGCGAAGGGAGATTATGGAATCCGTGGGAACTCAACTCTCGGATTCCATACACCTTAGATCCCTCTCCTCAACAGAAACTTACAAGTATTTGGGTATGTCGGAGGCATTAGGTATCAATACCGCAGACATGAAACAATCGTTGAGGGAGCGTTTCTTTGGCCGCCTGAATAAGGTGCTAGGCAGTCTTTTGTCAGGCGGAAACAAGGTGCGCGCCTTCAACGGTTGGGTCATGCCGGTTTTGATGTATTCCTTCGGCATACTCAAATGGACTCAGACGGAACTGGATGCCCTGGATAGGAGGGTCCGCACACTGCTGACCGCAAATCGAATGCATCACCCACGGTCGTCGGTGATGAGACTGTATATCCCACGGAAGTGCGGGGGTCGTGGCTTCTTAAATGCTAAGACCCTACACAACCGTGAGGTGTGCAGTCTCAGGGAATACTTCCTAGAAGCCGACGGGGAGATGCACCGAGATGTGGTCTCAGTGGACAAGGGCCTCACCCCGCTCTCCCTGGCTAACGAGAACTGGCGCAAACCTAAAGTATTAGACACTAATGACCGCAAGGTGGAATGGCAGGGCAAGGAGCTTCACGGACGCTTTTACCGGGCCCTACATGGCCCCGATGTAGACTTCTTACCGTCCGTATCCTGGCTGCGCTTTGGTGACCTCTTCGGGGAAACAGAAGGTTTTATCTGTGCAATAATGGACGAAGTTATGATGACGAATAACTACCGGAAATACATTGTGAAAGATGGCACGGTTGACATATGTCGGGCATGCCACCGTCCGGGAGAATCGATCCGACACATTATTTCTGGGTGTTCTAGTCTGGCTAACGGAGAGTATTTGCATAGACACAACCTTGTTGCCAGGATTATCCACCAGCAACTTGCTTTGAAATACAACTTTGTGGAATCAGAAGTGCCATACTATAAGTATGCGCCCGACCCAGTTCTCGACAATGGTCATATCACGTTGTATTGGGATCGACCTATCACCACTGACAGGACTGTTGTTGCCAATAGGCCTGACATTGTGGTGATAGATCGATTGGAGCGTCGCACAATGATTGTTGATATAACGATCCCGCATGACGAGAACCTCGTGAAAGCAGAGAAAGATAAACAATTCAAATATCTAGATCTGGCTCGCGAGGTTGTCGACATGTGGGACGTGGGTACAGCAGTCATTGTGCCGATAGTTGTGTCGGCCAATGGCTTAATAGCCAAGAGCCTCGACCAACATCTTAGGAGGCTCTCGCTTGGCAGCTGGATCAAGGGCTTGATTCAGAAAGCAGTACTTCTGGACACGGCACGTATCGTTAGGAGGTTCCTCTCTCAAGAGCCCTGACCACCGGCAGCACGGACCCTGTTCCCAGCGCTGGTGGGCTACTGTTTTTTATATTTTTAAATGTTTTTTATGTAGTTTTATTAAGAAATATTTAAAAATGTTAAAAATATGTATTTAAATGAATAAATGAATAATAATAATCTTTATTTATATGTCGGATATGGTCATGAGTACGGACGGGCGAACGTATCGAAAGCGCGCCAGTGATGACATCACGCGACCTACTTACCAGTCTACCCCACCATGGCGGCTTCTACAGAGTCCTGATGTTAACAACACGCGGAGAGGCGGACATTCTATGTCTGATCGCAGCGGAGTTAAGAAGTCTTGAAACTGTACCCGAATAATTGTGCCCAGTGTTAATGTGTCAAAGTGTAATGTCAAGTAATTTGTTAGACTCAGTGTATCTGTTTCAAAAGAGTAACCATGGAGTTTCTTGCCGGTTCTTCTCCATGGAAACTACCACGCCGAACCGTGCAATGTGAAATAAAATAGTGTATCGCATCCAGTGTGTTTTCATTAGCACGAAACCCGTCTTCTGCCCGCATAAGCTCGAGCCTAACGAAATAAATCCTGACAATCCCGACATATATAAAAACAGATTGTAGTACATTTATAAGATGTTACAAAGTGGGTAGTATTAAATCACTGGCAATCAAGTGGGTGACGTGCTGTTCTCCTTGCTAGGCTATGAAATAGCCTGTATTAAGAAGTAACAGTGCCGATCCCCCCAAATTGTATTACTACAATTTTATTTTTACAGCAACTAAAATAAGTTTAAATTTGACTTTTTACAATACTACAGATATTGGTGCGCGAGCGCGTTTGTGTATGAGTGTGCATGAGTGTGTTAGCATTTTAAGAATATAACTATGTAGATATGTAACTGGATGTATTTAAACATTTAATGTTCGTTACTTATTAGGTATAAAATATAAACAATGAGATTCACTTCATAATAACATTATATTTACCTTGTAGTATATAACAATTAACCCTAGTAGTGTATATTACACAACGTTATGTAGCAATATATCAACCATAACTAATAAACACTAATAAACAACACACATAATAATAACATAATAATCACATCATAATAACCACAATCATCTTCATTATCTTGTAATAATGAAGATGATTGTGATTCACCTTTATTATCACAATCATCATTTTATCACAATCGTCGTTTTATCACAATCGTCGTTTTATCACAATCGTCGTTTTATCACAATCGTCGTTTTATCACAATCGTCGTTTTATCACAATCGTCGTTTTATCACAATCGTCGTTTTATCACAATCATCATTTTATCATATCATCATCATTTTATCACAATCGTCGTTTTATCACAATCGTCGTTTTATCACAATCATCATTTTATCACATCATCATCATTTTATCACAATCGTCGTTTTATCACAATCGTCGTTTTATCACAATCATCATTTTATCTCATCATCATCATTTTATCACAATCGTCGTTTTATCACATCATCATTTTATCACATCATCATCATTTTAACACATCATCATCATTTTATCACATCATCATCATTTTATCACATCATCATCATTTTATCACATCATCATCATTTTATCACATCATCATCATTTTATCACATCATAATCATTTTATCACAATCATTATCATTTCATCACAGTCATTATCATTTGATCACAATCAGTATCATTTTATCACAATCATTATCATTTTATCACAATCATTATCATTTTATCACAATCATTATCATTTTCACAATCATTATCATTTTATCACAATCATTATCATTTTATCACAATCATTATCATTTCATCACAATCATTATCATTTTATCACAATCATTATCATTTTATAACAATCATTATCATTTTATAACAATCATTATCATTTTATCACAATCATTATCATTTTATCACAATCATTATCATTTTATCACAATCATTATCATTTTATCACAATCATTATCATTTTATCACGACAAATCAACAATATAATCAGAATAGTATTATCAACCATAATCAAAATAATGTCATACCTTAGATGTTAACGCCTTAAAATTCGTAGAGCAACTGAGCCCGCTCCAATGAGGCTCCGCTCTTTTATACCCGTTAACAAATAAGTATGATTCACAAGTGACCGTTGAGTCAAATCAGTGTTTGATTTGTACACAAATAAGTTTGTTATTTAATTAATTCATTTTAACAATTGATTATACAATATTAAACAGATAATATTTGCATTTATAGGTATTTCAAGTATTTATGTATTTAATACTAGACACATAATAATTTAATTTATCTAACAAGTGCGTGTGTGAAGTGTGTGCGTGTGAGTGTGAGTGTGGGTTTGTCTGTTTAAGTGAGTGTAGGTCCGCGAGCTTGTGGCTGTGTAAGCGTGCGTAAGTAAGTGGATTTGGTTAGATTGTGGGTCTATGTTTTGGGTGAGTGGTACAAGATACAAACTTGTCATACTTAATTAAATTAAATATTTTTCTGTTTCGTCGTAGGTTTTATTTTGAAGAAATGTGCGGACAGTCTTTTTACAATTATGATAGGACAATCTATATATTAGACATTTTTTGTTTATCGCATTGTAAAGGGACGGACCTAAATAATAAAAGAATCTTTTAGTAAACGATAAGCGGGTTTTTGGAGGAGTACATATTATATCTTTTCGGCGTTTCGTAATTTCAATGTAGGGGGTTATGCGGTGTTGCAACAGAATTGATTGTAAAATAAAGTGTTGCCGCACGTTGAGGACATTGCAATTTTCGTATAACTGATTAGTTGGATAAAGTAGTGGGCGGAAAGTAGCCACTTTCAAAATGGCGCGATGTGCAATTTCCAGCGGTTTAAGGATAGTTTTTGCAGCACCACCCCAACAGGGAATACAATAGGTAATAATAGACAGGCATAAGGCAAAGTAGACATTACGTATAATTATAGGATTAGTAATATTTCTTAAGGTTTTAAAGATATATATAAGTTTGCGAACTCTGCCAGTAAGGACATTAATATGAGATTTAAATTTAAGATTCTTATCTATGATTATACCTAGGTATTTGATTTCATCCGTAGAAGATATGGGTGCACAGTGGCATGACACTTGAGTTTGAAAATTGCATGTGTGAGCTTTAAGTACTAATCGTGGGTTTGGTTGGGTAGCAGAACTGACCGAGTAGGTAATGAACTTGGTTTTAGAGTTATTTAATGTAAGCGTGTTGAGATAGAGCCAGTTCAGCGCTACATTAAAACCATGTTGTGCTTTGTCCTCAAGTTCAGACCATGTGTTGGCGACGAAAGTAATAGCAGTGTCATCCGCAAATGATGTCATCTTGGCATTAGTGATATTTAAATTGCATAGGTCGTTAATAAAGACTAGAAATAAAGTGGGACCCAATATGCTCCCTTGTGGAACGCCATAGTAGATGGGGAGCTCATTGCTGCTGTGCCGATCAATCTTGACTATCTGAGAGCGATTAGTGAGGTAACTCTGAAAGAGATCAAGTTGCAATCCCCTGACACCCATCTTTTCAAGTTTGAGTAAGAGAGAACGGACTGGTACGGTGTCGAACGCCTTCGCAAGATCTAAGAATATCATCGTAATCACAATCATTATCATCATAATCTCAATCATCATCATCTTAATCACAATCATCATGATCACAATCGCCATCACTATCACAACCACAATCATTATCACAATTACCATCACTATCACAATCACCATTACTATCACAATCACCATCAAAATCAATCAATCAATCATTATCAAAATCATTAACCTCGTTATCACAATCATTATCATCGTAATCACAATCATCTTCATCGTTATCACAATCACCATCACTGTCACAATCACAATCACCATCGCTATCACAATCACCGTCACTATCACAATCACCATCACCATCACAATAACCATCAAAATCACTATCACAATCACCATCATCGTTATCACAATCATTATCATCGTAATCACAATCATTATCATCTTAATCATAATCATCATTATCACAATCTCCATCCTCGTTATCACAACCATCGCTATCACCATTACAATCACCGTCACTATCACAATAGCCATCACCATCACAATCATCATCATCGTAATCACAATCATTATCATCATAATCACAATCATCATCTTTATAACAATCATCATCATCGTTATCACAATCATCATAATAAATCAACAATAACCCTGTATAGAAGTCGAATCCCCAATCTTCTGGATCTCAAAATAAATGCCATTTTCGAAATCAGCACCCCTGATAATCTCGGTTTCGACACCCATATTGATTTTTAAACATTTCAACCCCATCGCACCCCAACAGAGAATGATGGTAATTCAGGTCCACCACATTAAATCTTGAAATCATTGTTTTTGTAATACACCCAATTCACCATACAAACAATACCTATGTTGAATTTCAGGCTTTGTTACCCCATTTCCCCCTTTAGGGGTTGAATTCTGAAAAAACCTGAAACACAAATGTTAACTCATTTATCGATAGGAGTTTCCTGTTAGGTTTCGAATAAAGTAGTCTAACTAATCTTATTTCCCCATGTAATCTTTGGACCCCCGTTTCAACCCCTCAGGGGGTTAATTTTGAAAAATCCTTCCTTAATGCACCCCTAAACCTCATAAAGAACCTATGTGCCATATTTGGAATCTCTAGACTCAGTGGTTTGGGCTGTGCATTGATTTTTATACTTTGCCACCCCATTGCCCCCTCTTAGGGGTTGAATTCTGAAAAAACCGGTAACCTCTTTCTACTCATTTATCAATAGGAGCACTCCTGTGAAGTTTCGAATAAAATAGTCTAACTAATCTTGTTTCCCCATACTAACATTGGAGCCCCGTTTAACCCCCTTAGGGGGTGAATTTTGAAAAATCCTTTCTTAGTGCACCCCTAGACCACATAAGGAACTAATGTGCTAAATTTGGAAACTCTAGACTCAGTGGTTTGGGCTGTGCATTGATTTTTATTCTTTGCCGACCCATTTCGCCCTCTTAGGGGTTGAATTCTGAAAAAACCTGAAACCCGTTTCTACTCATTTATCAATAGGAGCACTCCTGTGAAGTTTCGAATAAAATAGTCTAACTAATCTTGATTCCCCATACAAACTTTGGAGCCCCGTTTAACCCCCTTAGGGGGTGAATTTTGAAAAATCCTTTCTTAGTGCACCCTTAGACCACATAAGGAACCTACTTGCCAAATTTGGAATCTGTAGACCCAGCGGTTTGGGCTGTGCGTTGATAGATAAGTCAGTCAGTTTCTTCTTTTATATATTTAGAAGATAAATACATTTTCAACACATTTGCTCAAAAACTGCATTTACGGAGCCTGTATACATTGTTCGAAAGTTAAGAATTACGCACCATACAACGGAACGTACGGTAAAATAGGTACCTAAGTACCTATTTTACCGCATAGCCCCTTGTAAAGCACCGTGCGTATTCTTTACGGTTTTTAGGGTTCCGTACCCAAAGGGTAAAAACGGAACCCTATTACTAAGACTTCGCTGTCTGTCCGTCTGTCCGTCCGTCTGTCCGTCCGTCTGTCCGTCTGTCCGTCTGTCTGTCACCAGGCTGTATCTCATGAACCGTGACAGCTAGACAGTTGAAATTTTCACAGATGATGTATTTCTGTTGCCGCTATAACAACAAATATTAAATATAGTCAATGGTACGGAACCCTTCGTGTGCGAGTCCGACTCGCACTTGGCCGGTTTTTTTTTAATTAGGTCAAAATGAAAATCCAAGATGGCACCGACAAAAAATTTTGGTTTTTTCTTTATGGGTGTCGTTTTCGTGGTTTTTGGGGTCGTTGATAATGAAAATGAGATCAAAATGAAAATCCAGATGGCGCCGACGAAAAATTTCGGTTTTTTTCTTCACGGGTGTCGTTTTCGTGGTTTTTGGGGTCGCTCTTTGTTTCTTTACTTATTGTACTGTTTGCACTTGCAGAAATTGGTATTTACAAACTCGTGACTATGGTAAATTCGTCTACTCTTTTGTAAAGACCAACTTACCGCACTAGTATCATAAATAACTATTATGATTCTGTTAAAGTGGCCATTTTAGGTCCCCTTGTAAAATTCTTTACTTTAACTTAATGAATGAAAAAACCATAATATCACGCCTTTTTTTTTTGAGGTGTGCCTGTACACCCACATTTTACCAACTAGAATAAGTGCCAGTTGTCCACCAACTACAAAATGCAAAATTATGAAGACGAGGCATTGGAACATTTACGCCTATAAGGTTTTGATTTCTAAAGAGTGTAAATAGACCATTAACGATGCCGAATCATCATCATCATCAGCCTATTAATGTTCCCACTGCTGGGACACAGGCCTCCTCTCTATGAGAGGGAGTGGGCTATAATCCACCACGCGGGTCCAGTGCGGATTGGTAGATGTCACATGTCTTCGATTTTTTTGGTTCTAGGACATGCCGGTTTCCTCACGATGTTTTCCTTCACCGTTTTGAGAGCAGCGGTGATGAAATAAATTACACAAAGTAATGTGCCTGTCTGGGTTCGAACCCACGACTTCTGTTCTTAAGTCGGGGCCGCCACCACTGGGCCACCGCTGCTCTATACGATGCCGAATGGTACTTGTTTTTCCCGCCAATACGATCCTTTTTTAGGGTTCCGTACCCAAAGGGTAAAAACGGAACCCTATTACTAAGACTTCGCTGTCTGTCCGTCTGTCCGTCTGTCCGTCTGTCCGTCTGTCCGTCTGTCCGTCTGTCCGTCTGTCTGTCACCAGGCTGTATCTCATGAACCGTGACAGCTAGACAGTTGAAATTTTCACAGATGATGTATTTCTGTTGCCGCTATAACAACAAATACTAAATATAGTCAATGGTACGGAACCCTTCGTGTGCGAGTCCGACTCGCACTTGGCCGGTTTTTTTTTGTTCTGGTTACTGGTCCTTCTAGTTACGGAGATATTGGAGGTTAAAGTTTTAACTTTTTCACATGTTTCGTTTGTTACATACTGGCTTTTCAGGTTATTACTTCATTTCAAATGCCTCCACGACACCCATACTATTTAATGCATCCATCAACACATAGTTTTGAGTGCGTTACATTAAGTCCTACCGTAAAACGTGTTTTTTCAACCAAAAAAAATCGTTTCCCAGCAATAATTTTTGCACAGGGACACATAGTCTAATATACAGAATGTTTGGGTCCATTTACACCCTGTATAACATAGTGATGTTAAAAAAACGAGACTGAAATTTTCAGATATAGGCAAAAGTTACTTCAAAACTTCTGTTGAGTTCCGCAACTGGCTCAAATAAAATAAAACATCTCTTAACAAAAAATGAAAAACAAACAACAAATTATTTCGCATACCGCGCACAAAAACTTCGCATTGCCATGCAAAAGAAATCTACATAAAGAAAACCACGAGATGGTATTTAATATGTTATTATATACGTATATACATTTTTGGTAACAATCAGTTCATTAAAATGACACAGCATTACACTGGCGGAACATAAAAGAGTGTAAGCTTTCCTCTTTATTCGCTCGTTCAACATTAATGTTCGTACACTTGGGGGCAAACGAAAAGACGTATCGCGATTCGTTGTTTGTGTGTTGTGTTGCATTTTTCTTTTGTGTTGTTGAGTGTGAATAGGTGTTGCATTTGTAAGGTATGAGAATGAAATGTAGATATTTTCTAAATAGTTGAAATACTACTATTTGCAGCTATTTAATGTTAACAACAGAACTGTTTCTTACAGTGGTTTTTAATTGCGGAACACGCTCACAATTGCAATGCTATTTATTTTGACAGTTCTACAATATTTACGTTATTAACCATGTCAAGCAGACGAAATAATTTTTTGGCATTTGTGAAGCAACAGAATACGAATTCTCTTCAAAGTCCTTTGCATAGTGGGTTACGCGATTGGGTGTAGATCGTTACCAAATACCCACATAACATTACGCCTGTAATCCCCGAAGGGTAGGCAGAGCTGTACCTAATAGTACACCCACAATTCGCCAGTTTTGTTTAAGTCCCATGTAATAAAATACCCGTTCAGTTTTTATCATTACAATATTTAGAAGGATTCTTCTCCTCCTCTTTTTTTAGTTTCTTCTTCTTCTTCTTCTTTTTTTAGTATGTATTTACAAACAAAAAGTATCTATGTAGTATATCAACTATCTGGTGTCCACGACACAAGCCTCGTTGCTTAGTGTGGCACTAGGTGGCGCTGTGTGTCCAGCAATATTTATTCCATTCCATTTCCAGTCCAGCAATATTTATTTATTTTATTTTTATTTTATTTTATATACTGCGAATAAACCTACAAATCCTAACATGAGAAAACTACTACTACACTACAACAGCCCATAACGTCCACTGCTGGACATAAGCCTCTCCCATGATGGGAGGAATTTGCCGTAATCTCCACGCACGGATTGGAGATCGCAGTGATGAAAGACTAACAGGAAACGCTGCTGTTCTGCCTCCGACATTAGTCGCCTTCTACGACACCCTTGAGTGTAATGGGTTGGTTCTATTCTACTCTGCCGGATACCACACGGCTAAACGGAGAACACTATAGGACAGATAAATACAAAAGTACTGAAAGCCTAACTAGAATAATAAAAAAGGTTACAACACGTTCGTCGAGCAATACACGTTTTTCTTTTTTCTTTTCCCAAAAGCCTTAGTGTGTCATTTTTCCTGCACTCAAGTGTATTTATCTCTCGAGAAAGCCTTTCAATTTGCTAAAAGGTTGACAGAACAAAATGGTTTTAATTTTGGAATGTTACGAGAAAAAATATGTTATATGTAGGTAATGTTACATTTTTGTCTTTTGTATTTTTTTTTGTGGTATATTTTTATAATGTATTGGACCAATTGTGAGGGGAGTTGTTCACTGAGTTAGAAAAGAGAAAATATTGCATTGTTGGGCACTTACTGACTTCATTCTTTGTAGAAAACGTTATATTTTGTAGGAAAAGCTTTTTATGAAAGGGCTCGTCCGGAAAATGAGTTCCGGTTCTTACCAGTTACACAGATGCCAACCGCAAATCTGACAATCAGTTTTTAGCGGTATCGTGATACTGAGTAACTGGACTTTGGAGGTCAGATAGGCAGTCGTTCTAAGGGAACTACAGGAGCTAAATTAGCAACTCTAGTTATGGTGGTTCAAACTTCATTTGAAATACTGTTAGAATAAAGTTCTAATCAGCTTGCAGTACAAAGTGGTTGTTACGTCAGTCACTGCGGGTCAAATAGTGCGAAATGAGTGGTTTCGATCAATTTACAAAAAAATAGTGTGAGCAGCGGTGGCCCAGTGGTGGCGGCCCCGACTTACGAACAGTAAGTCGTGGGTTCGAACTCAGACAGGCGGATTACTTTGTGTAATTTATTTCATCGCCACTGCTCTCCAAACGGTGAAGGAAAACATCGTGAGGAAACCGGCATGTCCTAAACCACAAAATTCGAAGACATGTGACATCTACCAATCCGCACTGGGCCTGCGTGGTGGATTATAGCCCATTCCCTCTCATAGAGAGGAGGCCTGTGTCCTAGCAGTGGGAACATTAATAGGCTGATGATGATGACAAAAAATCTATTGATTGGACTAAAAAAATAAAACACTGTTATGTTATTAGGTTGCTTGTAGAATTATTTTCCAAAAAATCAAAATGATCGCATGTATTTTAGTATGGTTTTTACTCGTTAAAACAAATTTTTAGAGATAAGTTCAGGATGTTTTTTATCGATTAAAATGAGTTGTATTATGTTTTCAATACACTATCTAACTAGCATATATCCTGAAGAATATCATTATCATATATTTTTCGATTTTGTTTATTGCATTGAATCATATATGCTTTCAGGCATCATAAAACTCGCATTCAGCTCATGTAGGACAGTCCCCCTTAAGTAGAACAAGCGTTTGCTCGAGCCTCTATTCCCACTATGTACGAAAATTTACTAAAGAGAGCGTTTCAAATGTAGCCTATTACATTACATATTAATGTAGCCATTAATGTAGCCAAGTACATTGAGTGAAACAATTTTCGGAATCGGATCAGTAGTTCCGAAGATATTTGTTTGTTAAGGTCAAATCTTGCAGCTGAATTTTAAAACAGTTGTCCTCAACCGATAGAGCAGAAATTTTACATACACGCTAAGTTTGGATGACAAGCATGGTTGGCTAATAGACGTCATTCTAAATACAATATGGTGGACTGTCAAAGTTGGCGGGCTAGTTATTTTTATGCACCCATATGATGGGTATCAATTCAAAAATGTTTGCTGAGAAGAATACGACAAAAAAATACGTCTCACCTATTTTAGATAAGCTTTTTTTTAAATGTTTTTTTACCATAAACTTCATTACTTTTCCGTCATCGTTTTTACTGATTAAATAACAGTTTGTCTAGAGTCTCAGGTCCTCAAGACTTCGTCCTGTAACTGGTCCAAGTTCTGTCAATTCGGCAGAACCTAAACCTCATCACAATAGTCTATCAAGTTAGCACTATCATTACAGTTCAGAGCATTGGTACAGCATACGTCCTAAATTCAGCACAGTCGGTTAACGCACAGATAGTATGGAATGCGTTATATACTGGAGGAACGGAATGCAACAGATTGTTGTGTATGTGCTTCAATTGTGTGCATTGTGCATTACTATGCGCTTAATATAGCAGAGATTCATGAAGCCATATATATAAATCTATACATACTATATACATATAATAAAACAGTAATGAAAGAAAAACTGTACATTGAGAATTTTCGAGAAAAAATAAGGGGCTTTTGTTAGAAAAACGTAACTGATGTCAAAAAGTGACTTTTTAGAATTTTTGTCTGTGTATGGTACGACTTCACACCAAAACTACTGGATAGATTGAATTAAATTCAGCAAAAATGTTCTTTGTAAACCAAGGAAGGCTTTAGGCTACATATTATCACGCCGTATGTTATGGGAGGTAAGCATTATTAATTTTATAAGGTTTTTGTTCGTAATTCAATGCACAAAATAATTGTAAAATAAAGGCATTACAAAATAATTTTACAGTAAGCGCACTTCTTTTTTTGTTCTAAATTGGTCCCGAGCAAAGCAGGGGCGGGTCGCTAGTCTATACTAATATTATAAAGAGGTAACATTTGTTTGTAAGTTTGTAAGTTTGTATGTTTGTAAGTTTGTATGTAGGGGGTAATCTCCGGAAGTGATGAACCGATTTCAAAAATTCTTTCACCATTAGAAAGCTACATTATTCGTGAGTGCTATAGGTTATATTTTATTCCCGTACTCCCACGGGAACGGGAACTACGCGGGTGAAACCGCGGGACGTCAGCTAGTCTCCTATATATTGGATCTTAAGATGATAAATCTTGCAGGCTTGACAAATGACAATCGTTTTCAAATCGGTATCATTTCTGCTTTCAGAGCTAAAGAGCTCGAGGAAGTCATGGTTAAATAGCAACTCTGATCTTCAGGTTAAGCCGCGCTTGCCTAGGTTGGTACGTGGATGGGTGAGCACCCATTACATTGGTAGTGGTTTCCTCCGTACCTCGGAACGCATGTTAAGCCGTTGATCCCGGCAGTCATTTATAGATCTTTGACAGTCGTTACAGGTAGTCAGTTGCCCGAATGTCTGACAACCAGTCTTACCAAGGGATATCATTTTAACCCAGTTCTAACTGGGTTGTGAAGGTCAGATAGGTAAAAGAAAATAAAAAACATGTTTATTTCAATCACGGGCTTAAAGAAACAGGATTTGGAGATCACCTTTTAACCAAGGAGATGCTTGTGTTCGGTGCATAACATATAATAATGATATTTTAATGCAATAGGGATGGCAACTGTGAAACTAATGGCACTAGCATAGTTTGTTCCAAGCATCGTCATTGGTAGAAAATCTGGTAATGTCATTTTATATTTCAAAATGGCTTGACCTCATTGGTCAGATTGGGAACAAACTATGCTAGCGCCATCTGCTTTTAGCTTTCACCGGCCAACCCCCTTTGAACACAACATAAAAATAATAGAAGATATAAAAATTATTTAATTTTGTGAGATGTATGTGAGTGGGTTAATGTGTGTGTGTGTGTGTGTGTATGTTGAGAGTGCATGTGTATTATATAGCACATATATGAATTATTTCCTATTAGTTTTTAGGTTTCTGTTTAGGTTAAGGTTTAGGTTTAGGTTAGGTAGTCGCTCCATGTGAAATACACACAAAGAAAAGGCCTCAGTCCTAACAGAAAAAAACATTACAGGCTGCCTTGTTATTTTATGTTATTCCGAACAAAATCACATGCAATTCGAACCCCAAAACAGTATGCTACCCTACCCAACTTCATAACAAGACAAAAGAGTATTATTTCTGGTATTATAAATTAAGCTATCAAGTTAACTGGCTTTAAATAGCGACAAAAGGACGAGAAGTAACCACCATTTTGGATTTAATGACGTCATTCAGAGACATTGTGTTCAACAATGGATCCTAACGAGATGTCGTTTACGTGAATCTGTTTAGGCGTTCTGGATGTAGACGTGCATAGATAGACGTACATTGGTCCATTGGCTTTTCTTTTGTGCTCTGTGGACGGGTATCTCAATCATGGATGTTTTTAGCATGATTGTATTCTTTTTTCAGTCTTTGAAAGAAAAAAGGTTGGTCCGTTCATTTGTCAAGTTCTAAGAATGACTGATTCCGCGTTAAAATGCTAAAGTTATTTATAAATTTAACACTGCATTGTCTGAATTTGGCAAATAATGACAAATATAAGCACCATTTCCCACTCCCTACAAGATGAATCTGCCTGCCTTTTCACGATTGGGGGACCAAATAACAAGCTGATTCATACATTTTTTGCCAGTCTTACCAACGAGTATCACCCAGTACAAATTGGGTTGTGGAGGTCAGATAGGCAGTCGCTTCATGTAAAATACTGTCATTCAGCTACATCCGGTTAGACTGGAAGCCGACCCCAACATAGTTGGAAAAAGGCTAGGCAGATCATCGATTTGTATTTTGTATAATAATATTATAGAGAGGAAAACTTTGTTTGTTTGTTTGTAATGAATAGGCTCAAAAACTACTGGACCGATTTCAAAAATTCTTTCACCATTAGAAAGCTACATTCGCCTTGAGTAACATAGGCTATATTTTATCCCCGTACTACCACGGGAACGGGAACTACGTGGGTGAAACCACGGGACGTCCGCTAGTATTGTATAATGTAGTAAAATGTCCAACGATTAAACCATAAACTCACAAAGATTCAAGTAGCTTGTTTAGCTACTTAAATATTGTAGTTAAATTGTGGTATAACTACTGCTAGTAAAGTTTATGACTAAAGAATCATAATGCCATAAGTAAGACGTTTCCTAACAGACTCTCTTTACTTTAACTACACACTTTAATCCCGGCTCCTCTTAAGTAAGTCTTCGCAGCATCTCCGTACACAGTCGAGCAGTGTACCGGTAACAGATTGGTTCGCATTAAGCTCAATACGGCACGCCGCACAGGCGCTACTTTAATAATAGCACGTATTTGTCAAGTGCGCGGCGAGCCTTATTCGTGGGATGTATTAAGTAATCCGAGTGGGAAGGATATAGGGGCTCTCGTAAAACTTATAGGGGTATGAAGAACAGGGTGTAAAGCTCTTCATCCCCCATAGAAAGGGAGGATCCTCCGACCAGACGGGTGTTATGTCTGGTGGGCTACTGCCCGACAGTTGTTCACAGGTTTTTCTATTTTTGCCTACTTGAAATAAATGCTTTGATTTTGATAAATCAAAATCAAAGCATTTATTTCAAGTAGGCTAATTTACAGGCACTTTTGAATTATCGAAAAAAAGATGAAAATTAAATGTAGCTACAGTCCCGGTCACAAGACACAAAAACTGTGATAGTACTGTAGTTGCACATTCCCTAGCGTAGATCTCTATGGAGAAGAACGGGCAAGAAACTACATGGACACTCTCTTAAATCAAAATATTGTTACAAAATCAAATATTAACAACAAGCCAGCTGGTCTCGGGGCAGAGGGCTGGGCTACAATCTCGTGACTTCGAGTTCGATCCCAGCATAAGGATTTTCTTTTCATGAGTCGAGTCATTTAGTTTTTATTTTCTTATATTTTATGTGTTTGTTTTTTAAATTGACTTTTTTCTAAGCATAATTATTTTTTGTACAAAATAATTTACCGCAGAACCTGCCATCCAGAAGTTTTTTGTTGGCTTTCCCAAACTGAACATACCGCATCCACTCCTTCAATCTCCGTAACAATGATATATTCGGTCTATGTGCCTCACTGCAGGCATTCCTCAGCCGGCCCCCGATGAGACCATATACGAAGATCGTTCAAAATGCCAGCGGTCGGAGTTTTGCTGGCAACTGGTGAGCTAGGTGTCTAAATAGGAGCATTCATCTTGTTTGTGAATATAGTGCTGTGTAGCGTTTTTGTATTCTGAGAGGAAAAGGGAAGTCGAAACGGGTCCTAATAAAAGGATGTAAAAAACTTTCAACTAAGCCGAAAGGCACTTGTTTTCCCCATCATTGCGATATTTTTTTTGTTCTAGACCATACCTGGGAACCTTTCAGTTACGGAGATAATGGGGGTCAAAGTCCCTACTTTTTCACAACTTTTTTTTTCAATAGATACATGTTTTCAATGTAAGAACTTTACTTACTTTACTTTTAACACCTCCGTGACCCCCAGACTATTCAATCCATCCACCAGCACAGTCTTTTGAGTGCGTTACACTGAGTTTTACTGTAAAACGTGATTTTTCTCACCCCAAAAAAAGTCATTTCCCAGGAATAATTTTTGCGTTTAAAGGTTACTAAGTTTGATGTACAGAATGCTTGGTTAACGGCTTTGTAAAGAGTCTGTTTACACCTCGTATAAACAGTAATTTTGTAAATCACAATCTGAAAGGTTTTTAAGGAAATTGACGCAACGGTTGGCGCAGTTTTTAAGTGATTTGTACTACGTTTCGCGGGTTCGATGCCCGCACGGAACCAATATTTGCATGGCCTACAGGTAGTTGTTTTGTGCCTGGTTGGCTTATTTGTAAACGCATCCATGATACAGGAGAAATTCTTGATGAAACTCTTGGTGAAACATCTGTAAAAAACTAATGAAAATCGCGTCGCATGCCGTGGCAAAAAAATGAAAATCGCCTGTTTGAAGCAGCATAATATCTACATATTCGACACAGTTTACGACAAGTCAGCTGGTCTCGGGGCACAGAGCGCTGGGTTACAATGATCGTGACTTCGAGTTCGATTCCAGCATAAGAATTTTCTCTTTGTGAATTGAGTCATTTTGTTTTTATTTTCTTTTATTTTATGTGTTTGTTTTTTATATTGACTTTTTTCTACGCATATTCATATAAACATCTGCCAGGCGTCCGGACGGCTTTTATTTTTTTAAATTACCTTGATTTCTCATAAAAGACCAACCAACCTACAGACATATTATTTCAAACTATAAAGTTTAAACTTAACACCTCCCTACAACCTACATTATTTGTGTACCTTTCTACTTATCAAGTTTCTTAGTTTCTGATTAGTTTCACTTTGTTAGAGGGATCAACTTCAATAATTTAGAAACAAAGGTAAGGTAAGGTACAGTCAAGAGAAGTGTATTTGTGAAATCAATCGTCTTGACTAACTTACTTTAACTTAGTTGGTAAGCGGTTTCAAAAAGGGGGTATATTATACAGTTCTGTATTTGGTAAAAGTATAGCTTTTGAAACATATAATGTTCCCACTACTGGGACACAGGACTCCTCTCCCAGGCCATAAGGACTGCGGACCTACTAAGTACGTATTGGTGAGTGTTATATGACTTTGAGTTTTCGTGGCCTTTCGTTTTTCTTCACCATTTTGAGAGCAGAGGTGATTTATTTATTTATTTATAGTTAATTAAAACGGTAAACACCAATTACAATAATTAACATAGAAACACCAATTACAATAATGAACAAAACAAGAGTAAAAACATCCAGTTCCACATCCACAATGGTTTGAATTAAATTACTAATACTAACACGGCACAGTGGACACCCTTGCATACTTTCTCTCACAGAACATCAGACATATTCGAATAATCTTACTCCATTCATCCGCAAACACATCACATTCAGGGTTGGCAATCAGAAGGGCGTTGAGCGTCTTAAGAGTCCGACATACCGGAGATTCAGCTCTGGCAACAGTTTTAGATGACGGTGGGGCGAACAGAATGTGCCGTCGGCACTGGCGGTGTCCGATGTATTCGTCGGGAACAAATAGCCGGCAGAAAAGGCTGTGGAGCTCAGGGCAGTCGATTAGTCCCCGCAGGGTCTTACAGGCTACCGTGAGCTGCTCAGAACCTCTTCTCACCTCCAAGGAGTTAAAGCCCAACACTCCTAACAGGTAGTTGGTAGGGTACATGTAGGGAAAATAGAAATATATCCTTTGGAAAAAGCCTCTTAGGAACGTTTTCTGCACCTTTTCGAGCATCAGTGTTGAGGCAGCGGTGTAAGGGTGCCAGACACAGGCACTAGACTCAAGTTTGCTTCGAACCAGAGTGGTGTACAGTAATCTAAGGACACTAGGATTGCGGAAGTCACGAGCATTTCGCATCACAAAGCCCAAACGCCTGAAGGATTCCTTCGCGAGGGTAGAAATGTGGTCTTTAAATGTAAGACAGCGGTCAAATGTCACTCCCAAATCCTTAACGTTGGTGACTCGAGAAATTACGTCGCCACCCAATCTGTAGTTGAAAAGGATTGGTCGCAACCTTCTACCGTATGTCATTACCTGGACTTACTTGTGTTGAAAGGAAGTTTATTTACAATACTCCACATATAAAGGGCATCAATGTCCCTTTGTAGGAGTTTACAGTCCTCGTCCGATCTGATTTGTGATGAAACAAATTTAACCATAAAGTTCGGTACGGGCCCCATTCGGGGCCTGACAGACAAACCTCCGCTGGTTCGGTACCGGCCCCGAATGGGGCTGGCACTTAAGTCATACGTCATCCTTATTGTTTATGTAAATATTTAATTTTCTGATTATCAAATACTATGAGTGTGCGTTAATTAAGAGAGTTGGATAGAAACATCATATGTCAAAGCCATTAAAAGTTTCGTAGTTAGAGCGCAAGGTCCCTAATTTATCCTAATAAAATCCAAGTGCGTAAATACGATCATCGCCATTTTGACGGCAGTGCTGGTCGAGGCTAAAAATCATAAAAATTGGGGTTTTCGGACATCAAAGCTCCACTATGTTTAAAATTAATTACTCTTCATTTAATTATGTGACGAATTCATCGACAGTTTAATTTAAATAAGCAGTGGTAATGACGAATTTCAATATCTATAGCCGAAGTTTCGCGCCAATCGTGTTTGTTTATGTTTTATTTTCCACATTATATCACACAGACGCATACAGATTCGATAACAGTTTGGCCATATATGATTCCTAATATTATAAACAACATGAAAATGCCCATATCTTAGCGTAATTTACTAATACAGAACCAATAAGACGTAATATTTATTACCACTACTCACTTTGTATTCGAAATAGACGACCATTTTTTTTTTTAATTATTGTGATGTGTGAAAGCGATTATTCCAATCGATTCTTTTTTTTGTAAGTTTCGATTAACTCGAGAAAATAAATTAAAGAATGTAATAAATCGTTACACGGAAATTAAAATAATGATTATAATATTTTTTAAGGTTTAATAATGTTATTAATAACAGTTTTTTTGTACATTGTAGGTACTAAAGCCGACCCAACAATAAACAGCACAGATTGGTCTATGGCAAAATTCGCGCCAATTTTTTTTCCATATCAAAATTTAAATTAGGAATGCACTCGCTGTTCACATTTATAATTTAAACTATTAAATTAACTAGATAATTTATTGTTTTTATTTTTAAGAGGATTTATAAAACGTGATATCGTCTTTTATATCGAAAAACACCGGCTGCGATGCGATCAACGCCCAGTCTTGGACCTAGATAACTGAAAATTTGCACAGTGATTCCCTTTATATGTAGACAAGGAATTAGGAAAGATTTTTCGAAATTCAATCCCCTAGGGGAGTTAAATAGGGGATGAAATTTTGTATGAAAGTATGTCAGTTTTAAAGTTAAGATCTTACAATTTTGTGTTTAGGCTGACGATTGAAAATTAATTTATGCGTGTCTCAGCGTTTTTGATAATTTCACCCCCAAACGGTTAAAAAAGGGGATGAAAGTTTGTATGAAAGTCCGTGAGTTTTAAAGTTAGGATCTTAAAATTTTGTGTTTAGGCTGACGATTGATAAATTAACATAAATAAAAATTTGACATAAATTAATTATGTGTTTCAGCTTTTTTGATAATTCCAACCCCAAAGGGAAAGAGGGAAAAAGGGGATGAAGTTGTGTATGGAAAGTCTTGTGTCTTAATTTTCGAAATGAAAAGCACAACATTTAATAATAAGCGTATAGTTGGAAACTAACGCAACGGTGTTGTTAAAATTTCAATCCTTAAGGGTGTGAAAAGCAAAAAGGAAGGGGTCCGTAAGGACCGATGCCTGCCGGGGTTGCGGGACTATTCGAAAGAGATACCGTGGCCCCGGAACACAAAGGGCGATGAAGGAACATGGATGGGTTTTAGTCAGTAAAAGTCTGACACTCCCTCCTGCTCCGCCCAGAGCGGGAGGGGTTATTTGATGATTTCCCATCCGAAAAAAAAAAAAAAAGTGTGTGAAAAGGGAAATGAAAGTTTTTTAGGATAAATCACTAATATCATGAAAAATTACATTATCACGTAAAATTATCGTCCGTAAATCAACTTTACAGACAACCATTTTTTTAATTGACTTGTTTGTTAGTATTGGTCAAACCTTGCAACTGAATTTCAAACCAGTTCCCCCCCACCAATTGAACTGAAATTTTGCACACACGTTTGGTTTATTTATTTATTGATTTAGGTAACCAACAGCGAATACAAAAAAAAATACAAAATAAGCTTACTTTTGCTTTTTGTTCTGAAGATTAATAAATGAATACATAATTTTGCAGCCAGGATCGTCTCCTCACGAGAGAACTCCTCAACCATAAATAGCGTGGATACGAAAATTTATAGACGCGTTCATATTTGATGGATAAACATGATTTCTATCATGAACTCATCCTGCAGCCAGGATCATCTTCTCACGAGGGAACTCCTCAACGATTAATAGCGCGGACACGAAACACTGTATACGCCTTCACTTTTTATAGATAAACATGATAAATATCATGTCCCCATCCTGCAAACAGGATCGTCTTCTCACGAGGGAACTCCTCAACGGTCAATAGCACGGATACGAAAAAAGTGTTGAGATACCACGCAGGCGAAGCCACGGGCATAAACTAGTACTTTATAAATTTGAATTGCGAGCACATTCCCAATTTAAACTTTGAAACAAAAATTCGACGCAAATTGAGCCATAGGTTATATCCACCGTTGGACAGTTGAAAACCAATCAATTTTCAGATTTTTTCTTTGCTTGAACTATGAGACTTTATTTCTTGCCACATGCTCTTCGCTTCAACGGAAAGTTTTTCCTATACATATGAGTATAACAGTTTTGAAAAAAAGATTATTATCAGAAGCAAGAATTTTCTTTTTGTTTCGAGATTAGAGATTTCTGTGTTTCTGATTATTTATAAATATCCTCTTGAAATGTTACACTACATAAAATTATTTATAAAACCGGCCAAGTGCGTGTCGGGCCACGCGCAGTGTAGGGTTCCGTAGTAGCCCGTTATCACTAATAATTTATTTTGGTTTTTTAGTTTTAGATTTTGTTTTTCAATGCAAGTCTTTACCCGTTATAAACAAGGGGATCCCTTCTTTTTGCATAATGTTCTTTTTCCTAATATACTTTGGCATAATTTGTTATGCCGTGTTTTTTTTGGCATACAGTTTATGTTGGCATAATTATCTTGAAGGCCAATTTGTTTTGGCATAAATTTAATTCGCATAATGTAACTAGGCATAATGACTATTAGCGTAATAGTATTAAGGCATACAATTAATAGAAATAACGGAACCAAATTTGAGTTATTTTTATGTATTTATTTTAAATTAAAAATAATTAAGTTCTGCTACAAAAGTTAGTGACAGAAACGAATCACTGCAAATGCGACTCCACGTAGTCTTGTCTGCCCTACCCCTAGAGTGTAATCTAAGCCCACCTAGGGGCGAGGCGGCCTGCGAGCTGAGGAGCAGGTGGTTTTTTTTTGCGGTGGTGAGCTTAAAACACATCTGCAACGATAAGCTCGCGTGGAACCGCTAGAGCCCCGCGGCGCCGGAACCGTGACAGAAACCAAGCCTGCTGCATGTTGCATGCTTGCTGCATACTTGCTTGCATGCTGCATGCATGGTGTATTCTTGTTTGCATGCTTCTTTCAGGGAAAAAACCACATATATTCACAATCAACTAAGTTCAAAACAAATATGTATTACCTGCTTCAGGAGATATGGTTTTTTTCCAATTGTCGATATAAATTGGTATAGGTATACAATTATGGTATGTCTAACATTTTATAAAGCCTATAAAAAATAAGTTTTGATATAATTATGCGTAAATAAATTTAGGTACTCCCTTAATTCTCCTAAAATTTTTGATCCGAAAATCATTATCCATAAAACGTTTGCTATAAACTTCAGTAACCATACTGTTCAAAATCCCGAAATTTTGTTTTACATAATTATCTTTATTTCTAAAACTGCTCTGTCATAATATCGAATACTATAATAATTGAATCTTCTAATTTTACATGCCATAAAGTCAAATGTCCTAAGTATTTTATTATAAAATGTGTATTATTCCGAATGTTCATATAAGTATAATAAAATTTTTGGTAAAACATTTGATAAAAATTAGGTTTTAGTGACAGAAACGAATCGCTGTAAATCCGACCACACGCAGTCTTGTCTGCCCTACCCCTAGAGTGTAATTTAAAATCGCGTAGGCGCGGAGGGTCGAGGCGGCCCGCGAGTTGAGGAGCAGGTGGTTGTAACACTCGCCGCCGCTGCTGAGGCTGGCCGGCGAAGCCGGCCAGCAAGCCGAAGCTGCGGTGGTGAGCGTTAAACACATCTGCGACGATAAGCTCGCATGGGACCGCCGGAGCCCCGCAGCGCCGGAGCCCTGACAGAAACCATGCCTGCTGCATGTTGCTTGCTCGCTTGCATGCTGCATGCTTGCTCGCTTGAATGCTGCATGTTTGCTCGCTTGAATGCTGCATGCTTGCTTGCATACTGTATGAGTGCTTGCATGCTTGCTGCAAGCTTGTTGCATGCTTGCTGAATGCTTGCTGCATGCTCGCTGCATGCTTGCTGCATGCTTGCTGCATGCTTGCTGCATGTTTGTTTGCATACTTATTACAGGGAAAAATAAAATCCACATAATTATGTTCATATTAAACTGTTT
This sequence comes from Xestia xanthographa, assembly GCA_905147715.2. Lineage (NCBI taxonomy): Eukaryota > Metazoa > Arthropoda > Insecta > Lepidoptera > Noctuidae > Xestia > Xestia xanthographa. The sequence goes on from LR990644.1 coordinate 30,979,822, forward strand.
TATAATGATTGACGGTTTGATTGATTGATTTTCTGCCTTTTAGTGACTACCGATATGAAATATATGCCAAAAGAAGATTCTAACTGTTGTATTCTACTTTTTAATTCTCACTTTCATAATAAAATTATATTGTATAAAAAATGTGTTGTGTTGAGAGAAGTTCATAGCATAGCAAAAGCTAAGTAATACTTAACCTGTAGCTACAGACACAATTAAAATAACAATGTTCTGTTGCCTTTTGGGAACGTCTGGGAACATACCGGTTTGTTTTAAAAATATTATTAAGATCAAAACCTTTTTTTTTTTAAGTTTAGGATTTATAACTATTATTGAAAACGGGTTTAAGTCTTTTGTATATTATTGATTGTAACATTTATGACAAACGGGCTTAGGGCATATTGTATTTAGGGATTTCAATTTTATGGCTTGTGATATTATATGATATTAAGTTCGGGTAAGTTATCATTCGGACAAATGATGATTAGGACAAAAAAAGTTATGGCACTTTAAATTATGAATTAAAAAGTTAGGTAATACAATAGAGAACCATAAATTTATGCTCAAAAATTTTATGCTACTATACTACTACTACTACTATACTACTATGATTAGAGAAATTATGCTAGAAAAAATTATGTGTAAGCTGTTATGCGTAAATAATGTTATGCGAAAATATAATTAGGAGTAAAAAAAGAATGCCAAGTTATATTAAGTCTTAAAATTGTATGCAAATAGATAGGGAACCATAAACAAGCCACTACTTCATCTTAGTCACTTGAAAGGATTTATTCTAAGGATTTTGTATTTGGTTCAAAATTATCCAACACCCAAGTTCAATGACTATTACTGTAATAATAAAGTTATCTTAACCGCTATAAATTTCCTTTAAATTTCATAAAATATACTATAACCATGATTTTTTCCAGATTTTTCAAGCCAGCGGTTTAGCTTTTAGAGGGGCAAAGAGCAAAAAAAAATGTTTCAGTAGGGAGTCTCCCCTACTGAAACATTTTTTTTTGCTCTTTGAAGTTTAATATTTCGTAAATGGAGCATTAGATCGAAAAAATAGTGTTAGCAATCCAAGTTATTTTAAAAGGCCTATTCAACGATACCCCACACGATGGGATAGACTACGAAAAAAAAAATCATCCCCACTTTACATGTAGGGAACTACTAAAAAACAAAAAAAAAACACAAAATATTTTCCAAAATTTTATTTTACCATTTTATCGGCGTAATTGGTATACACATACCTACAAAATTACAGCTTTCTAGTACCCACTAACAGTCTCTGAGCAAAACCTCGGACGGACGGACGGACAGACGGACAGGACGAAACTAAGGGTTCCTTGTCAGAACTACAGAACCCTAAAAAATGTACAAAACGATTAATTTCACAATTAAAATTTATTTATTTGAAATCATACCAAGGAGTTTTTATTCCGTCACAAATCTTTTTTTCCAAACTTGATTTCATATCGATTATCGATTATACTGAATGCAACTTTTTAATCGTAATGGTGAAACTAGGGTTTATGGTCAGCACTACAGAGTTATGTCATGTACCTAATTATGGTGGGTGCAACCAATGATATTTAATTAAACAGATATGTTATGAGCGCGCAATCGTGAAGACTCGAAAACGTGTCAATTGGCCTGTTTTTCCTTTATTCTGCGTCACTGCGTGTATGTGAGCTGGCTCTCCCCCGCGGCACACTTTTTTCGGTGGTTTTGTAGGTGTATAACATATCTGTTTGTTAGAATATCATTGGGTGCAACATTGTTTTTTTTAGTAATATTTGGCAAGACTTTGATCGTGTTTTTTATGAAATGATGTATGAATAATGGTAAAACTAAGAACGCAAATAGGATATTACTATTTTTATTTTGCTGTTTCGAGTTTTTTTAGCAAATGCGAAGCTTGTCTAAGTACATTATTTCTAACGCAAATTAGTTACCTAGTTTTTGGAAGGGTTCAGTAATATGCATTTTACACATATTTGGTAATAGACTGACGCCATTTTACCAACCTCAACGCGTTACTGGAGAAATAATACAAACTTATAGTATGAAACAGTAGCCGCGACATATTTTTCTCAAAAAATCGAATGCTGAAAGTTCTCGAATAATTCTTGAATTTCTTGACAATTCGCCTCACCCCGCGCCGATTCAGCTGATGTGTCATGTGTCAACATCTTGTCGTGCATAGTGGTTAAAAAGAAATGTGGCTGCCTGTCTTTGAATACATACCCGGCTTTGGATTTATTGAATTGATTTCATATTGACAGGAATAAATCGAAAGACCATAGCCAAGCAAAAGATTACAGAAGTCACAAAAACAAACATTCTAAATCCATCGACAGTAATAACAGCGGGAAAAGACGCGATTCTGTGTGACAGCTGTCAAATTACTACATGTCATTGAAGCCAGCTGTGTCACTTGTGTCAGTGCGTACAGCCTAGGTACTAGGGGAAAATGGGAGTGTATTTTTATGTAGATTTTTTTTTTGTAACCATTTAGTTATTTATAAAAACTGAGGCCAGTTCCAGTATTCAAAAGCGTTCAAAAACTAGTTTCAATTACATCTCAGCGACAAGTGACCAGAACTTGTCAAAAATGATAGTTATTTTTGACAGCTTAAGAAGTCTCAAGCTGTCAAAAATAACTTTTTTTTTTAAAGCAACGTTCGTATATTACGGGAACTGCCTTTGTGGTCGCAATTATGACTGCTAAGCGTTAGGTCCTGGGTCCGATTCCCGGGTTGGGCAAATTGTTATTGGGTTTTTCCATTAGGAATTTCTCAGTAGCAACCACGGAGCCTAGGTTTGTGCTCGGTTGATGGCAATAGGCTCGCCTCCTGCCATCATCATGGGACTTAAAAACAAACTGACGAAACGTGTGTGTACTTAGGTACACCACTTCTGCCTAACCCTCCGGGGATTCCAGGCTTGATGTTATGTTATATTATCATTATGTTACGTATTCCTGCGAGTCCTTTTAAGACGTCTAATTCTAGAAGTACTATAGAGTATAGACTTATGATATTCTAGCGAGTCAGCGACAAAGATCAAAGATGCTGAAAAGTAAAAATGTAAGTTTTTAAACTGACATAGTCACACTTTCATTAAAACTTAAAACGGGATTTTTAAGATTTTGGTCAGTGGGTCATCATCTTGTTTAATTTGTTTTGGTTTCCCGATATTTCAGCACTGTTGCAACTGCCACAATAATGGTTCAAGTGTTGTTGATAAACATGCTAAATATCCCGTTTTAAGTGTTAATTATCTCCAACTTCAGAAGGTGCCAAAAAGTTATGTCATTTAATAACAGTCCTTCATCGGTGACTGCTGTCTTTATTACACTACTACAACAGCCCATAACGTCCACTGCTGGACATAAGCCTCTCCCATGATGGGAGGAATCTGCCGTAATCTCCACGCTTGGCAGGCGGATTGGAGATCGCAGTAATGAAAGACTAACAGAAAACGCTGCTGCCCATTCTCAGGTCTACGGAGGCGCAAGGTGTTCTGCCTCAGACATTAGTCGCCTTATACGACACCCGTGAGTGTAATGGGTTGGTTCTATTCTACTCTGCTCCATACCACACGACTGCTGTCTTTAGTAGTCTTTACCGCAAGTGTTTTATATAATACTAGCGGACGTCCCGCGGTTTCACCCGCGTAGTTTCCGTTCCCGTGGTAGTACGGGGATAAAATATAGCCTATATTACTCTGGGTGAATTTAGCTTCTAATGGTGAAAGAATTTTTGAAATCGGTTCATTACTTCCGGAGATTACCCCCTACATACAAACTTACCAACAAATGTTACCTCTTTATAATATTAGTATAGAAGTATAGACTAGCGGACGTCACGCGGTTTCACCCGCGTAGTTCCGGTTCCCGTGGGAGTACGGGGATAAAATATAGCCTTTGTTACTCAGGGTGAATGTAGCTTTCAAATGGTGAAAAAATTTTTGATATCGGCGCAGTAGTTTTTGAGTTTATTCATCACTAGCATACACACACACAAAAATACATAATATTAGTGTAGATATGGTGTAGATTGTTTAACTGGTTAATATAGTTTATGTGTTATTTATATGATTTCATGTAACAATGGTAAAAAGTACGATGGGGTTGACATATCTGTTTAGATAAAAACCCCAAAACAAATATAGAGGAAAAAAAAAGTGTTAATTATAGTCAAAAATGTAGGGCACTGTCCACCGTAGAGCTTATATTTACCTCGTGGAAAGTCGTTGTTGAAATACGAATCTCTGTGGAAGTAATTTTCAGTTTTAGGTACTCTTCGATATTTTGAAACGGCTCCTATAGCTTAAATAGCAAAAACAGAGCCCAGCAATAAATCACAAACATATTAGAACAAAGCTTAAAGTAAACATGATAAACCAATTACAATTAAATTGAAATATAATCAATATACCAAATCTACCCGAATTTAAAGGCCATTGCTAAGCAATTTCCAACTCTATTTCATTGATTCATGGTTGGTTTTTGAAAGTGTACATTTTCTGTAGAGGATGCTGGGGTTTCACGATCCATTGGATACACTAGAGGCTTATTAATTGACTAGATTTTGCACTCGGTTTCGCTGGGTTTCATTGGAATATTGGTACGGTTTTACTAGTAATTTTAAAATAAATAAAACTATTCCTAATTCAATGGATTTTTTGCCAAGCGCAAATTTTTTTAATGTTATAATAAACATACATTATGTTTATTAGAATATAGTATAACATTACGGCTATAATCCCCGAAGGGTTAAGCAGAGTTGTACCTAATAGTAGGTACACCCACATTTCGCCAGTTATGTTTAAGTCCCATGTATAAGGGGGTGAGCCTATTGCCGTCAACCGGGCACAAATCCAGATTGCGTGGCTGCTACCAGAGCTATTGCACTCCATGTGTAGGCATGAGATAATTACCTACCGCTTCGCGCATATTGAATATGCAAGCTCTCTAGGGCTGTCATGCTCCAGCCGTAACTGCGTACGTAAGCCGCGTTAATTTTTCGCGCTCTTTTGCCCTTGCGTCGCGTACCTACCTACTCGTACTTCGTGTTTGTTAACTGACTGATTTATTGATCATTAATAATTACTAGTGAAAATGACAAGCCGGATAAACTGTTGCTATTAATAAATGTAGAAAAAAATTGTCTTTTTATATAAATTTCACTGCTCCATGTCCATGCTTCTCATCAGAGTTTATTTTTAAATTACCTTTGTTAGATTTCGCATTTATGCTGCTATTCAATTTAATAATAAGTAATCGTAATTTTAGAGAAGGCAAGATATTAAGAGACATTATAATAGAGTAAAACAATTGTAATTATAAAAGTTTTAATTAACATTTAAATAATACCTAATACATTAAAGTACAAAAATGTTGGTAGTATTTTATTTTGAATACTTAAGGCAACCCTACCGACTGACCATTAAGCAGCGAGACGCCGAATAACATACGCTATCGCGTGGCGTCAAGGCACAATTTTGATTGAGCGGGCTCAGTTTAGGTATTTACAATGTCGGCTTTCTTCAAGATCAAAGGAGTGCAACTTCTGTACGCTAGTACCTACTATTATCTATTCTGTGCTGCTACTAAGAAATTCCTGATGGAAAAACCCAATAACACTTTGCCCGACCTGGGAATCGTACCCAGGACCTCATGCTTAGCTGCAGTTGCGCTTGCAACTACTATTGTCAGACTTGGGCCACTAGGACTACCTGTAACGATTTATCAAAGATCCCATCAGAAATGACAGCGGGACCCAACACCTAGTGCTTACCGAACCATGGTTTTATTTTTGTTTTAATAATTGCCATTTAATGCTATGATTTACAAATTTATCAAATACTAGCAGACGTCCCGCGGTTTCACCCGCGTAGTTCCCGTTCCCGTGGGAGTACTCAGGGTGAATGTAGCTTTCTAATGGTGAAAGAATTTTTGAATTGAAATTAATAGGAGACATATGGCCCGTTCTACTAAACTGGTCCAGGTGAATCTACCCATGCACATTTTAAAAAGTAGACATCTGAGATGATCCTTAATCCGGAGGAGACTCCGTATTTTAATGAATGGTCACCAATCCACGGACTGACCAAAGTCAAAGTCAAAGTCATTTATTTCGAAACAATATACATTGTGTAGAAATTTTGTAAAGTAAAACTACAAACTAAGACAACAATCGCAGGCAAAAAAATAAATAAAAATAAAAATAACAAATTCAAAACGATAAATAATCTATGGTTAATTTAAAATAATTAATAATACAATCAAACAAATATTGGAAAAATGGTAATCAAATAAAATTAGTATTAAAAAAGAAAAGCAAAAAATTATATAAAATAAACAACAAACATTAAAAATAATAACAGTCAACATATCAATTACAATGTCAAACAATAATATTACGGTTGTCGCTTATCATCTAGGTACTCATCAACGCTGTAATAGCCCTTCCTGAATAAATATGTCTTCAATTTGTTTTTAAATAAGTTTGCGCTACTAATGCTTTTGAATTCTAAGGGAAGCTTGTTGTATAGAAATACTGATTGATACCTAGGACTGTGATGAACCACGTTTATCTTCGGTTGGATTGTGTTAGGCATGTCTTTCCTACGTGTATTAACTCTAACTTGTCGTTGGTCCTCGGTTTCAGATTTGGGCAAGTTCTTAACAAAACTCCAAACCTCTCAAACGTTAGTGCAAGGCCACCCAATCGCACGCCGTCACCTCCTTCTGCAAAGCAGTAATGCTAGAGAAGGAGGTGGCGGAACGTGAGAGGAAGTGAACCTCACAGCGTCCCGGCCGCCGCGGGAGACGCCCCGGGCGTCGGGGGCCACCGTAGGCGCGGGCCTGTGGACGGTGGGCTATGGGCTAGCTCGCCGTCTGTCCGTCTCATGACGACAAGCCGTGTCGATGGCGCGTTCATGTTCCACGCGCGCCTCAAAGAGAGTCAGCAAAAAGGAAGGGGTCGCAAGGACCGATGCCTGCCGGGGTTGCGGGACTGTTCGGAAAGAGATACCGTGGCCCCGGAACACAAAGGGCGATGAAGAAACATGGATGGATTTTAGTCAGTAAAACACTGACACTCCCTGCTCTGCCCAGAGCGGGAGGAGTCATTTGATGATTTCCCATCCGAAAAAAAAAAGAAAAGGCCACCCAATCACCGTGTCAGCCCACAGCGAAAAAGTACCTAGCAATCAAAACGCATTTTTTCAAACAGTTTCTTTATATCGATCAACGTGTCATGAAAGAACAGTTGAATACAATGTCAAGAAGATAAAACTAAAACCTTCACAGTAAATAGTATTATCACTAAACTGATACGGAACCCATCCGCACGGAAATGGAGCCACTCTCGCTCCCAGAAAGCAATTTATATCCTTACTTGTTTTTCCCGCGGCGTTGCCCGTGTGGTAGGATTTTCCTTTAGAACGTTTTGCTATAAGAAGAAGCGTTTTAGATATAATATATCTTATGGCCTAACCTACTACAACAGCCCATAACGTCCACTGCTGGACATAAGCCTCTCCCATGATGGAAGGAATTTGCCGTAATCTCCACGCTTGGCAGGCGGATTGGAGATCGCAGTGATGAAAGACTAACAGAAAACGCTGCTGCCCATTCTCTGGTCTACGGAGGCGCAAGGTGTTCTGTCTCAGACATTAGTCGCCTTATACGACACCCGTGAGTGTAATGGGTTGGTTCTATTCTACTCTGCCAGATACCACACGGCTAACTGTTTCTTGTGAATTCATTGTCTACCTGTGTGAAAATTTATCCTGATCCGTTCAGCTGTTCCAACAAAGAACTCGCTTTTACATTTATAAAATTAGTCAGGATTAAAGACCCCAGCTTCTCACGGTGCTGACAAAACAACGAGTTCCTTCAGTATAATATCTCAGATAAATCTATACATCAATATAGGTACAAAAAAAAAATTGAAATGTCTGTTTGTTTGTAATGCTAAAATAACAGCGTTTTATTGAATGCATAAGGAAGAATGCAATATGCGATACTTATAACAAAAAAAAAAAAACATTATTTTTGTCTGTCTTTCTGTCAGTCTGTTTATTCTGGATAATGTCCGAAACGGCTGGACCGATTTTGACTGCATGGTCGGCGGGACTGATGTTATAAAGAGTAACTTGGGCTACTAAACGGCGTAGGCTACTCCGTTTAACCTACCAATTTAAATTAAACTAAGTTTGCAACCAGCCGTTTACTCATCAAAAATAAATACAGCAAGGCATAAAACTCCTTAGCCGATCTCTGCCAAGTCTCGAAAACAAGATGAGGAATCTTCCGTTCGGAAATCGAGGGCCACTTGCTTTAGAAACCGATTTATACCTTTATTCCAGCAGCCTTCACACTCCGCCGATCAACTCATTCATTCACTCACTCTTCCGGTGATTTGTTCAGTCAACTTCGGTTTACGATTCGTTCATTCATTCGGTCGCGTGGCTTATTTGTTCATTTCCTCGGTTAATTTGTTGTCGTTATTTATTAATGGTTTGACTGAAGTATTGAGTAATATTCGAGTTAAAAATTATGAGATTATAATTGCATTATCTTAGGGGAAATGTTTATTCTGATAAGGAACTCTCTGGGTTTAGTCCCATCTCGGCACCTTCCCATCTCGGCACCCATGAATTAATTTATCATCTTTACGAAAAATTCCCATCTCGGCACTCCGTCATTAGTCGTTGCTAAGTACAGTCATCAAAAAATGGATACACTGTATCAGTATAGTAAGTAAATCAAATTGACTCAAAACTAAAAAATGAAAAAAAAAGTACCTATAAAATAAGTTTTTATTTTATTTATTTGAGCGAAGTAAATAAAATTTCCCTCTCATAGAGAGGAGGCCTGTGTCCCAGCAGTGGGAACATTAATAGGCTGATGATGATGATGATGATGAAATAAAATTTAAAGAATTGCAAAGTCAAATCAGCTAATTGCTATGACTGTACAGTGAACGCGTAATTAAGCCTACTCGTATCATTTAGTACCAGTATGAAAGTCCTCAAAGTATGGACGCCCTTTTGCCTACGTCACGGTTATACTGATTAAACGTTAATTGGACATAATAACTGTTGATTTTTGTAATATGGTTTTACATAATTGCTGGAAAGATTTTAAAACAATTATTCCTACGAACCGTGAATTTTTCATATATTTTAAAATTTGTTATGTTACTGCCAAGGCAGAGATAATGGAGCCTCTAAAAAGTGATTCAAGGGCTTGTCTGTGAAAATGGTAATTTAAAAAGAAACAAAAATGATTTAATAAATAATAAAGTTGATTTACTTGCTATACTGATACTGTGTTTCCGTTTCTTTTTGTGTACCTTAAAATGATTCATGAGAGGGTGCCGAAATGGGAATTTTTCGTAGACAAGATAAATAAATTCATGGGTGCCGAGATGGGAAGGTGCCGAGATGGGAATAAACCCGTAAATGACGAGTACTCGTAAACATGCTTCCCATTTTATTTTATTTTTTTCAATTAGAGATGTGGTTTTATTTAAATGAAAAAAGTTCAAGAGGTTCAAGAAACGGGTTCCTTCTATCTGGCAGAATCTTGATGCTCCGAAATTTATTTGGCATAACACACTTGGCATAATCTTCTTTAAACGAATATTTTTAAGGCATACAAAATATTTAATATAGTTATTGTTTGGCAGAATGTTTGTATATCCAAATTTAAAATGGCATACTTTTAAGATGGCAGAATTTTATTTGGCATAATTACCTTTGGCAATGTTCAAATTCCGCATAATTTCGTTTAGAATAACGTTTATTTAAAGCGACGATTATTTGGTACAATTTCACTTGGCATACTATGAAGATGGCAGAATTCCATTTGGAATAATTTTATTTGGCATTATTGCCATTTCTATAAAATAACTTTTTTAACCTTAAATTGGAATTCAAATATTGTCTTAAAAAGATAATATGTTACGCTAAAAAAGATAGTGACAGAAACGAATCGCTCCTAAACCGACTCCACGTAGTCTGCCCTACCCCTAGAGTGTAATTTAAATCCGCGTAGGCGCGGAGGGGTGAGGCGGCCCGTGAGCTGAGGAGCAGGTGGATTTAACACCTACCGCCGTAGCTAAGGCTGGCCGCGCCGGCCAGCAAGCCGAAGCTGCGTTGGTGAGCGTAAAACACATCTACGACGATAAGCTCGCGTGGGACCGCCGGAACCCTGCAACGCCGGAGCCGTGACAGAAACCATGCCTGCTGCATGTTGCATGCTTGCTTGCATGCTGCATGCTTGCTTGCATGCATGGTGTATGCTGGTTTGCATGTTTGCATACTGCATGCTTGTTTGCATACTGCATGCTTGGTTGCATGTTTGCATACTGCATGCTTGCTGCATACATGAAGTATGCTTGCCTGATCAGAAATATGCAGTAATTAACATTATCGTCATAATTATGTTTATGGCGAAAAAAAAGATGTTCAATCAATTTTATTGTTAAGGTAAGAAATATAAAATTATTCTAACTATGAATTTTTTGTTATGTGATAGACGAGGCTTTCCATTATTATGCATAATGAAATGTATGCCAAAAGATAACTGTAAACTTTCTGTAATATGATAGTTCTGCCAATTAATGACTATCGATATGAAATTTATGCCAAAAGATGATTCTGACTGTGAACTTTCTGCGATAAGATGGTTCTACTTTTAGTTCTTATGCATATGAAATTTATGCCTAAAGATGATTCTGACTTAAAAAATTACGAGTTTTGAATGTATGATAAATGAGTGTCTGCCAAACGATTTCCTGCGAAATGAAGTTTATGCTATCTACTGTTATGCAAAGTAATATTATGCCATAAAAAGTTCTGCTATAAAGGGTAGACCCTTAAGAAACACGTTGTTAATCTAAACCTCGTAAGTCAGTGATAACTAAACTTTACAAGACATTAAAAACATGTCTTATACAACAAATGGAGGCCTAGAACGCTGGTGGAACGACCTAGAGGCGTTTGTGAGATATTGACCGGAGTAAAACCGCACGGAGAGAAGAAAGGAAGGCTATGGGGTAGACCCTTGCCCAGCAGTGGGTCTTTAGAGGCTAAATAAAGAAATAAAAAACCGGCCAAGTGCGAGTCGGACTCGCGCACGAAGGGTTCCGTACCAATTATTATAAAAAAATCACGTTTGTTGTATGGGAGCCCCCCTTAAATATTAATTTTATTATGTTTTTAGTATTTGTTGTTATAGCGGCAACAGAAATACATCATCTGTGAAAATTTCAACTGTCTAGCTGTCACGGTTCATGAGATACAGCCTGGTGACAGACAGACAGACAGACGGACAGACGGACAGACGGACAGACGGACCGACGGACAGACGGACAGACAGCGAAGTCTTAGTAATAGGGTTCCGTTTTTACCCTTTGGGTACGGAACCCTAAAAAATACCTCAAATTATATTATATCGGACGAGCTAATGCCCGAAACTTTACGTCATAAAAATATACTAAACCCACCAAGCTTTAGGCTAAAAATGCATTCAACAAGTAATAAATTGCAGAAAATAATTAAAACAGGAACAAAAAATTATTTCATTCATAAATAAATTACAACATTTTTTATTACATAAATACTATTATACTATTAATGAATATCTAAATGACAAATTTTAAATTACATAATACACATATATTTTTAATTTAAGGATTGTTACTTTGTATTTTCAACTAATTAGAAAAAATTAAGCTCTCTTTCTCTCTCCTACTCTGCTGTGCCCTTACAGGGTCCATATTTATGTACCTATCTTTAAGCTCTTTTGTATCATCTTTTATACAATATGGAATGCAAAATAAATGAATTTGAATATGAACTTCACCCAGGTGGATTCCGGTAATTGCAGCACGCGATCGAACTACCGGGATTCTTATGTTAACACATATTTATCCAGGTTATAAACTATAATTATGTGCACCAAAAGATATTGGGAAGAAACGTCCTCACCCTCCAATTGATTTGAAGCAAGTGTCAAATCAAATCAAATCAAATAATTTATTCGCATAATATGGGTCAATAGATGGTACATAAAGTGTTACATTACATAATATAAAAAAAAAAGTTTATTGCGTATCAATTTGGGTTACATAACATGTCGAGGAGTCTCCATTTAGACATAGAAAATGCCTGTAGTTGAAGGCTCCACTCATTCCCTTACATCTTATAGATACAAAATAAATAGGCAATGAACAAATAGATAAAAAAGTAAAAATAAAAAATCTAAAAAAATAAACAAAGTACGATAAAATGTATAAGCGTGTGTGCGCCCGTGGGTCTGTGTGTGTGTGTGTGTGTGTGTGTGTGTGTGCGTGTGTGAGTGTGTGTGTGAGAGAGAGATTTTGAGTGTACATATTGTGTCGAACTGAGCAAATAACATCACTATATTATTTATTATTAAGTCACACGTTGCAAGATAATATAACAATGAGGATCTCTTATTAACCATTTCTGGTATACGAAATATAAAATAAAAGCTTATAATAACGATTAAACGAAATGGGTGATTTAACTATGCATACGAACTTAACTATCTATTATTGCACTAGATTAGGAACTTAGTGAGGTGTTATAATATTTTTTTATTCTTATGACTAAGGTATTCCTGGGTCGTGTAGAAACATTTATTGACTAACCAGGCGTACAATTTTTTTCTGAATAAATTAATGGGTAAGGTCAAGGTGGGGAAGTTCGTCTACGGGGGAACACCATACAACGTCTTTGTAAGCTGTGTTTGAATAGCTACGACGTTGGTAGCTCGGTCGGTAAAATAGAGTCACTATTTGGTCCTACCTTCAAATTATAGATGACGCTGTGTTGAGTTTAATATCAAAAATCGGTCTCACAAATTTTTAGTAGCTGAAAAGTTGAAACACGAGTTAGTGTGTCGACGTTTTACCTAACGTGAAATGTGAATATCAACAGATTTTTACATATTGTAGTGGTAAGTGTCTAGCTTGTATTACTTTTAATTGTTTTATTTTATTCAAATCGAATTTAAATCTATATTTACAGAAATATTAGTTGTGATAAAAACTAAACCTAAAAATTCAATAGTGGGGTAAGACTGTCTAGTAATTTAGGGAAAGGCCGTCATGTGCCGATCTTGCCCCAAAGCAGATGTTGTTAACCTTTTTTAGTTTAAGCGTTTTATTGATCATTTTTTTGTTTGTTTTTAGGATTTTAGCAAATATGTCTTTCTCAAACCGCTCTGAAAGAATTTTAGAGATCTTAGAGGAATCGGGCTCCTACAATGAAATGTATGAAGCTTCAAACAACGAAGACGAAGATCACGTACCAGAGTGCAGCCAAAGTAGGTAGTGGGACGGTATAAAATGCAAGCGACACAAATGTAAACTTGGACTTATCAAGCTTGGTTTCGTCAGATGATATTGATCTCTTGACCCTTCAATTGGAACTACACCAACGTTGCTTCAAAGGAAAGGATGGAACATGCACTGAACAAAAGAATCGCAGATTTCGCGGAAGCATCCTCTGATGAACCTCCCCGGCAAGTTCCTGGGGCTTGTAGGAGATGTCAGGTGTATCCTTCAAAAAAGGATAAGAAAACTAGCCACACTTGCAATGCTTGCCAGATATACATAATATGCCCTGATTACATCCCATACTGCGAAAATTGTTACAGTTCCATGGCTAGGTATGAGGAAACTGAAGTTTAATTACCTATATGTATAATTGAAGCTCACTAAGTGTGTATGATCTCTCTATTAGTGAATTCGATTTTTGTTTTGTTATTTTAGTAAGTTTTCTATAATAAAATTTAAATAATTATTACTCAAGTTGTGTTTTCAAAGTTGATTTAGATTTTTTTTCTCAGAAAAATGAATAAAAGTCGATTTTATGAATATTTTGGCATTTTTGTTATTTTACCCAATAAACAGTAACACAAACTAAAACATGATCATTAAAATAGCCTGATATCATTACATAACATTTTGAAAAATGCTGATAAACTTTGGGTCACCATGACCCGGTGTCAAAGTCAGCGTTATTTTTTTTACGTAATTGGCGCTGGGTTAAATACCCTCTGGATCTGGTTTGTATCATCTAAATACCAAAACGTATTGAAGTTCAAATTGCATTTCACCTAACAAACATACTTACATTTAACGTACAGTCAGAATATTCAAATTTAATTAATAAAAAAAATACTGATTAAAATGTTGACAATCCCTGCACTTGCAAATATACCGGACTTACCCCACTTCATGATTTTACCGCTGTAGATTGTGATTGCTACCTTATTTCATAGAACTTAAAGCATGTATTTGATTAACTTTTATTTTCGAATATTTACTGAATATGACTGCTGCAAATATCTATCAAATTACAAACAAATCATGCATATGACGGACTTGCCCCAATTACTCGGGAAAGACCGTCTAATATCTACCTTTAAAAAAACGCGATTATTTTCATATTGGCATTGGTTACATTGATGTTTGTAAAAGTAACTGATAAATAAGGAATCTATAATCATCATTAATATGCAAAACATACAATTAGGTAAAAAAATCAGGCAGGGGGGTTCATCAAATCCAATTTGCCATAAATTATGCCGGACTTCGCCACCTTGACCTTAGGTCTTTTGTCATTCAAAGCGTCTGGCAGGTAAGATTTTTTTTTTTATTATGGCCACATTCTTACATGAATACATCATCAATTCATCATCACATACATCACCTTTACAAACTTTAACCCACATCAGAGCGACAACAGACTTTTACTTTTTAAAATACTAGCGGACGTCACGCAGTTTCACCCGCGTAGTTCCCGTTCCCGTCGAAGCGTCTGGCAGGTAAGATTTTTTTTTTATTATGGCCACATTCTTACATGAATACATCATCATCACATACATACACCTTTATAAACTTTAACCACCCACATAAACCTCAGAGCAACCACAAACTTTTACTTTATAAAATACTAGCGGACGTCACGCAGTTTCACCCGCGTAGTTCCCGTTCCCGTCGAAGCGTCTGGCAGGTAAGATTTTTTTTTTATTATGGCCACATTCTTACATGAATACATCATCATCACATACATACACCCTTATAAACTTTAACCACCCACATAAACCTCAGAGCGACCACAAACTTTTACTTTATAAAATACTAGCGGACGTCACGCAGTTTCACCCGCGTAGTTCCCGTTCCCGTCGAAGCGTCTGGCAGGTAAGATTTTTTTTTATTATGGCCACATTCTTACATGAATACATCATCATCACATACATACACCCTTATAAACTTTAACCACCCACATAAACCTCAGAGCGACCACAAACTTTTACTTTATAAAATACTAGCGGACGTCACGCAGTTTCACCCGCGTAGTTCCCGTTCCCGTCGAAGCGTCTGGCAGGTAAGATTTTTTTTTTATTATGGCCACATTCTTACATGAATACATCATCATCACATACATACACCCTTATAAACTTTAACCACCCACATAAACCTCAGAGCGACCACAAACTTTTACTTTATAAAATACTAGCGGACGTCACGGAGTTTCACCCGCGCAGTTCCCGTTCCCGTCGAAGCGTCTGGCAGGTAAGATTTTTTTTTTATTAGGGCCACATTCTTACATGAATACATCATCATCACATACATACACCCTTATAAACTTTAACCACCCACCTAAACCTCAGAGCGACCACAAACTTTTTTACTTTATAAAATACCAGCGGACGTCCCGCGGTTTCACCCGCGTAGTTCCCGTTCCCGTGGGAATACGGGAATAAAATATAGCCTATACGGATTCGGAAGAATTCCTCTAAGTAATGGTAAAAGAAATTTTGAAATCGGTCCAGTAGTTTTTGAGCCTATTCAATACAAACATACAAAAATACAAAGCTTTCCTCTTTATAATATTAGTATAGATTATTATTTTTGGAATGTGCTTTTGCTTCTCAGCTTACTGGTACTTCCAACTACATTTACGGGCCTAAACTAGAGATGGGTCGTCGACGCATTTGGCGTAAACGAAACTAGACTGTCCATTTAAGTTCATCGACTAGTTCATAAACTAGTTGAATTCGTCGACTAGTTTATGCGTCGACTTGGTTATGCAGTCGTTTAAATAAACGTTACAACGAAGTCTACAACGGTGACGGCGACGTAGGCAGTAGACTAGAGACTGCTCTGCGTGCTGTAGCCGCTGTAGGTACATATTAATTTGAACTTCCCTTCATACTCGAGTACATAGTAGGCAAGTAACAAATGCATTCATCCTAATAAAATAATCACCCAAAGAAATTTTAACTCTAAGACTAAATCTAACTTAGGAGAGTTGATATTTGTACAGGAGTAGGACGGATGTAATTTACACTCGTCGTATACAAATATCAACTCTCTCATGCTAGGTTTAGAGTTAAAATTTGTTTGAGTGATCATTTTATTTCTAAGGACGAATGAGTTTGTGCTATGTGCCTACGTTCTTGAGTCAGTCCGTCGTCCAGTTCGAGCGTTTACGCGTTTACTCGTTTAGCCGTTGTTGATCGAATGCCGTTGAGCCGTCGACGGATTCGACTAGTCCACGGATTGTTGGTGAACCGTCCGTTCGTTCACAGTCCGTGGACGGTCGAATAAACTAGTTCGTTCATTCAACGCTCATCTCTAGCCTAAACCAAAGTAAATGCAGCGTGTGGTCTGTTATGTTGAGGGTGTGTTGTGATGAGGCCCTATTTCGTTTTCTTCTATTTGCATGAACTTTCTGACAATTCGACATGTATTTAAAATTGCAGCTTTTTGTAAGGTGATATAAAGTGTTTCTTTTAGACTTAGTAATTTGAGGCTATGGAGTAGGTGATTCGGGATAACACCTGTTGTAGAGAGGACTATCGGGACCACATAAACTTTTTCCTGGCGCCATATTCTTGTTACTTCCTGTTTGAGGTCTGCGTATTTACTAATTTTTTCGGTGATTGTTTTTTGTATGTTATGTGTGTTTGGAACTGCGATATCTATTAAGTAAGTGACTTTATTTATTTTATCTTGTAGTATTATGTCCGGTCTATTATAGTGAATTGTCCTGTCGGTGAGAATATAATAATAATAATAATAATAAATAAATCTTTATTCAGAATATCAAAAGGTAAAATACAATATTAATCTAAAAACTAACAATGTAGGTATGATAATGTATGATGCCTGTACTAGGATAATCCTGTATCACAGGCTGCAGGAGCTCTAACAATATGCTACAAGTAGGACAGAAGTTATTTTTTTATTGAATATTTTTAACATTATGTGACAAAATTATTTTGATTACCTTAAACTCTAACTTAGAACTAAACACATTTGTTACACGAAAATTTGCGTCAGCAGAATTTATTATAGGTTGCGAAACACATTCGAGGCGCTCTTGTTTTATTCGATAATTGCACCTAGCGACTAATTTGCTTACAATAATTAAAGTCGATGGTAAGTATGTCAGCGCAGTGGTCTGTTATTGCCATGTTGTTTCAGCAATATGCGTCAAACGCGGAAGTCTGACCAATAGTATGACGTTCTACGCGCCCTCGTAGTCGATGGAATTGATGTACCTATATTCTGCTAATTTCTTAGCTGGGCACTCAACATCTCCCGTTTTGTGGTTGTTGGGCTTTTTAAAACGCGAGCACGTCGCACATTTAGGGGTGTCCGCTTTCTTCTCGCACTCAGACATCGAGTGTCCTGCTTCCCCGCAGTGACCACACGTGGAGTTCACTTCTCTGCATGATTTAGCTGCATGACCGAATTGTTGGCATTTGTAGCATCTGGTAACCAAGGTGAAGTCTCTAACAGGGCAGGAGGTCCAATTTATAAAAATTCTTGTTTGAGATATTAAAGCTCTACGTATCTTGGCTGGAACTTCGATAACAAAGTTACAGGTCGATGCATCTTTCTTCCCAGATTTGTGGCTAAATTTAACTTCGGCCAAAAAGGTCTCCAGTGACATTGCTGGAAACTTATCGGCGATGTTCTGCTCGTACATGAACCTGAAGACGTCAGCATCAGCCAAAGAAGTCGGCACTCCTACAACCGTGATCCGTGGTTTGCGCTTGATGGGCTCGTCGGCGGTGAGTCCTGATGTAGACATCTGGACTGCTTGCTTGAGTTTATCAGCATCCTGTTTGGTCTCGGTGCTGATAATGACACCTCCATTTTTGGTTTTACGCACACCACGTACATGGAGCTTCATTTCGTCAGGGCGAATAATGTTTTGCACGAGGTTTTTTGTCTCGTCACTCGACTTCAATTTATCGTTGGGATAAACTGCGACGGAACTTAAATTGTTTGGACGAACGAAGTCACTGGATCCCTTCTTCACCATATCAGAAAATGAAGCGGTTCCCACAGCACCAGAGTCCTTAATTGTCTGTTTGAGCTCCGAAATTTGTTCTGTGAGGCTGCGTTTTTCTTTCAGGTCTTCGATTATGTTAAGGGCTTGACGGGATTTTTGCTTCAGAGCCTGATACAGCACTGCCATTTGAGTGGTCTCAGATTCTACTTTACGGCATAGGTTGGTAACCTTCAATTTCTGCTCCGAGTTGAGTTTGCCATGAATGGCGCGATCGTAGTAAAGTTTATGAGTACCTATCATTTTCGAGGGTAGCTTGAGGTGTGTAATTGTAGTATGGAGTGTTTGTGTCTTGTATGAGTGTGTATTTAACTGCCAATCTTTGATGAATAATATTGGCTACCTGATTGTGCCTGTGTGTGTAGTCGGTCTGCGTGAGGGTTGCGCATGCTCCTGTTATGTGCTGAATGGTTTCTGGTTGCGTGTGACACTTGCGACATTTATCATTAGTTACTGAAGGATCTTTTATAATAAATTTTCTATAGTTTTTGGTGTTGATAATCTGGTCTTGTATAGCAATGATAAATCCTTCGGTTTCTGGGAATAAATTACCTATTTTGAGCCACTTATTTGAGGCAATTTTGTTAACGTGTGATTGTTCTAGGTCATGAGGATGTCGGCCATGAAGGACTTTTTTCTTTATTATTATTATTATTATAAGTAATAAGTAATAAGTAATAAGTATATAAGTATAGACTAGCGGACGTCACGCAGTTTCACGCGTAGTTCCCGTTCTCGTGGGAATACAGGGATAAAAAGTAGCTATGTCACCCAGGGATAGTGTAGCTTCCCAACAGTGAAAGAATTTTTCAAATCGGTCCAGTGGTTTTTGAGTTTATTCATTACAAACATACACACACAAAAATACAAATCTTTCCTCTTTATAATATTAGTGTAGACGAAATCTTAGAACAATTTCTACCCCTAGAGAGCGAGTTCATTTATAATAGTTAGTTTTAATTCTAGTGATGCTGCATTAAACTGGGGTTGATACTTCAAGCTATTTGCTTGGCACGGGCGCTGGCACGACACACTGGGTACAATTAATTTGTTAGTGACGACGGTAACATCGTTGTGTTTACTTAATTATTTACCTATATATTTTGTTGTCATAAAACCCCAGCTCATTTATTTATTTATTTTAATGCAGAATCGTGATGTTAAATCCAACAAATTTTTATTAATCTATACATATAATAAATCTGTAGAAAAGTCATTTTTGTACATTGAAGAAATTGAAACAAAAAATAGCCAGCGTGTGAAAAGATAAGTAACAGAACCCATTTCCATCATTTTTAAAATTTTTGTCTGTTTGTCTGTTTGTTTGTGCGCACATCACGTAAAATCTACGAATTCAATGCTGACAATGTTTATACATAAAAATTGTGTGTAACTTCGGGTATGATTTAGTGTTTGTTTCATTGAAATCGGTTAATTCTATCAAAAGATATATGAACTTAAAGTTTTCAAGAAGAACTAATCATCAAATGTAAGATACATACATGCAGCGACATCTGTTGAACTAAAATGATACCAATGACTAAAAATGTGCTCACCACAGTCATAACTTTTAAATCGACTGACCAGCTTTAAAAAATAAAATAGCATACGTAATATACTTTAGCAGTTTAACATTTTGGTCGATAGACGGCGTTGTTTATTTCACTCCATTTTCTGAATTGAATGACCCTCGCCCGTGTCAGTTGCCTATTTTTTGTTTTTTTTTTTCGGATGGGAAATCATCAAATGACTCCTCCTGCTCTGGGCGGAGCAGGAGGGAGTGTCAGACTTTTACTGACTAAAACCCAGCCATGTTCCTTCATCGCCCTTTTGTTCCGGGGCCACGGTATCTCTTTCGAACAGTCCCGCAACCCCGGCAGACATCGGTCCTTGCGGATTAGCCCTTCCTTTTTGCTGACTCTCTTTTAGGCGCGCGTGGAACACGAACGCGCCGTCGACACGGCCTGTCGTCATGAGACGGACGGACGCGGCGAGCTAGCCCATAGCCCACCGTCCACAGGCCCGCCCCTACGGTGGCCGGGGGCCACGTGGTTGCCCCGGTAGCCCGGGGCGTCTGCCGCGGCGGCCGGGACGTTGAGAGGTTCTCTCCCTCTCACGTTCCGCCACCTCCTTCTCTAGCATTACTGCTTCGCAGAAGGAGGTGACGGCGTCCCATTCCGTCTCGCTCCGGACCATGGCTTGCACCAGGGCCGGACGCGAGAGGTCGCCGCCGCAAACGTGTAAATTGCCTCAAGATTGGTTTTTTAACCGACGAAACAAAAAGAAGGTAGTTCTCAATTCGACGCGTATTTTTTTTATATATGACCACGGATAACTTTTACAGAGAAGTCCGTACATGGTCCTTTTGTTTGTAAAAAGCGTAGGTACATCTCAAAGTTGGTCCCATTTATAATTGAAAAATCGTATTTGGGCTAATTTCTTGCACCTTTGATGAGAACTTTCGACCTAGCTGGAGTATGACTGTCATCGAGTGTCTAAGGATGAAGGAGGTGGCGGAACGTGAGAGGGAGAGAACCTCTAAACGTCCCGGCCGCCGCGGGAGACGCCCCGGGCGTCCGGGGCCACCGCATGGCCCCCGGCCACCGTACGCGCGGGCCTGTGGACGGTGGGCTATGGGCTAGCTCGCCGTCCGTCTGTCTCATGACGACAGGCCGTGTCGACGGCACGTTCGTGTTCGACGCGCGCCTCAAAGAGAGTCAGCAATAGGAAGGGGTCCGCAAGGGCCGATGCCTGCCGGGGTTGCGGGACTGTTCTAAAGAGATACCGTGGCCCCGGAACGCAAAGGGCGATGAAGGAACATGGATGGGTTTAGTCAATAAAAGTATGACACTGCCTCCTGGTCCGCCCAGAGCGGAAGGAGTCATTTGATGATTTCCCATCCGAAAAAAAAAAGGCTGTCGAGGTAAGCCCTTTTTTGGAAAAACATAAGTAGATTATTTTAGCGATTAATGCAAATATATCGAAGAAATTAAATTGTTACCCACTTGGATCTACGTAGGTATATATCTACTAATATTATAAAGCTAAAGAGATTTTGGTTGGTTGAACGCGCTAATTACAGGAAAACTTTTAGTGTTGAATAGTTATCGAGGATGGCTATAGGTTATCTAACATCACGCTATAATTAAAAGGAGCGGAGCATCAATGATAAATGTTGCAAAAACAAGGAAAATTTATTTCTTTCGAGAGCTTCCTTTGCGGGCGCTGCATAAACGGTTAAAGTTGCGCAACAATCATGTATTAGAGAATTGTTCGTTTTAAAGCGTTCTAAAAAAAACCGCGATAGCATTATGTCTATCTTTCAAGGTTGACTCCACTCTCTCTAACCCTCTCTCTCTCACGTGACGCAGACGAAGTTGCGCGGGTCAGCTAGTATGCAATAAAATGTTCAATTTCAGTAAACCGCTTTCTTAGACTAAAATAAATTTAATGAAAATGCTTCTTTCATGGAGGAAGAATAAATTATATTGATATTAATCAACGAGTACTTTCACCAATTTCATTTAAGATGCATTTAAAAAATGTGTAGGTTTTTAATTAAATTGCGATGACGATGATTTTTAGAATGTGGCTGACAGCACTTCGAGTTTGAGATCCAGATAGAATAGTTCTGCCAAATATGGGCTTCCTTCATATACCGGTCCCACAAGGCACTATCTTGGGTCTCAATTCTATTACGGTTAAAACCATACCCGAGCGACCTAAACACAATTTTCTTTCTAACTAGAGCACCAAGGACGGGTTCCTTCTATCTGGCAGAATCTTGATGATCCGAAATTTATTTGGCATAACACACTAGGCATAATCTTCTTTAAACGAATATTTTTAAGGCATAAAAATGATTTAATATAGTTATTGTTTGGCCGAATGTTTGTATTTCCGAATTTACAATGGCATACTTTTAAGATGGCAGAATTTTATTTGGCATAATTACCTTTGGCAATGTTCAAATTTCGCACAATTTCACTTGGCATATTACGAAGATGGCAGAATTTAATTTGGAATAATTTAATTTGGCATTATTGCCATTTCTATAAAATTGCATTTTTAACCAAACATTTAAAAAGGTTTTTAAAAACATTTTGTCTTAAAAGTCAATATGATGGGCTACAAAACTTAGTGACAGAAACGAATCGCTCCAAAACCGACTTTACGTAGTCTTGTCTGCCCTACCCCTAGAGTGTAATTTAAAATCGCGTAGGCGCGGAGGGGCGAGGCGGCCCGCGAGTTGAGGAGCAGGTTGTTGTAACACTCGCCGCCGCTGCTGAGGCTGGCCGGCGAAGCCGGCCAGCAAGCCGAAGCTGCGGTGGTGAGCGTTAAACACATCTGCGACGATAAGCTCGCGTGGGACCGCCGGAGCCCCGCAGCACCGGAGCCGTGCCAGAAACCATGCCTGCTGCATGTTGCATGCTTGCTTGCATGCTACATGCTTGCTTGCATGCTGCATGCTTGCTTGCATGCTACATGCTTGCTGCATCAATGGTGTATGCTGGTTTGCATATTGTATGCTGGTTTGCATATTGTATGCTTGCTGCATGCAAGATGTATGCTTGTTTGCATGTTTGCCTCCTGCTTACAGGAAAATAAAAACCACATGTTCACAATCAACTGTTTTAATGAATTTTCTGTGATGTGGATGTGATAGATGAGTATTTCCATTGTTATGCATAAGAAATGTATGCCAAAAGATTATTCTAACTGTAAACTTTCTGAGATATGATAGTTCTGCTTTTAGTGACTATCGATATAAAATTTATGCCAAAAGATGATTCTGGCTGTGAACTTTCTGCGCTTAGATGGTTCTACTTTTAATTTTTATGCACATGAAATTTATGCCTACAGATGATTCCGACTTACAAAATTATGAGTTTTAAATGTATGATAAACGAGTGCCTGCCAAACGATTTTCTGCGAAATGAAGTTTATGCTATCCGCTGTTATGCAAAGTAATATTATGACATAAAAAGTTCTGCTATAAAGGGGGGACCCACCAAGGACTTACTTATACGGAATGACTTTTTATCACTTTAAAAAAAATGGGTACTTATGGTGAACGGAGTAGAAGCTTATGGCATACCTAGTTTTATTTTCTTTTTTCAACAGCTTACAATAGTACATTACGATATTAGTGCGTTAAGATGGTTACAACATGCGAGGCGGAATTTCAGCCCGAGCCGAAGGCGAGGGCGTAATTGAGCCAAGCATGTTATAACCAATACGCACGTATATCGTACGACGTTTTTTAACACATTTGCGAGGAAACAGAAAAAAAAACATTTCACAATACAAGTACAAAGAAAAGAAAATTTGAGAAAAATGGCGCGAGGATTATTTTCTGCCGTGGCTGCGTGAAAATGTTGGCAAAGACGCTAGAGCCAAGTTTTTAAATTACCGAATAAACTGTTATTTTTTTATTTTAAATAAACTCAATCTGTGAATGCACACTGTTGCTTTCCCGCCATTTTAACAGCGCGCTAGCGCTGCCTACTGACTGGCGCCGCGCGGCGATTAGTTCGAAATTTGAATAGCAACAACGCGCTGCTCACTAGCTGGAGTCGTGCGGCGGCGATCAGCTCCATATTTGAAATGGCAAATAATACTGTTATGGAATTTGTATGGACTATAACTTATAACTATTTGCTTTGGTAACACACGCGTTTTTTATGACCCGCTTTACATATTTAAAACTGGTGGAATTACATCAGCTTTACGAGCAAGGGTGTTAAAAAAAATTAATCCGTCATCAAAAAACGCTACAAATTTCAAGTAAACTTTTCGTATTAGAACAAAGAAAGAGAAATTCTGGTAAAAAAAAAATGAAAAATATAGAATTTCGTTTTTTTTTTTTCATAAAAAAAAAGCTGTGTATGCCATTTGCTTCTACTCCGTTCACTTATTATACCCATTTTTTTGGAAAGTGATAAAAAGTCATCGTGTTTTAATAGGAAGCAGGTGGGACCCATTCCACGTATTTTATATTTCAATGGATCCCGCCTGCTTACAATTTGTATGTAGGGGGTAAACTTCGGAACTACAGATCCGATTCCGAAGATTCTTTCACGAACGTGAAGCTACATTATCCCAGACTGTTGTACATAACAGGATCAAGCTGCGAGCAAAAATTAATTGCAAATAAACGCATAAATTACTGACCGGATTTGGATGAAATTTGGCAGACAGATAGTTTATTAGCTGGATTAACACATAGGACACTTTTTATCCCGTGGGACAGTTACCGAACTACACGCGGACGAAGCCGCGGGCATAAGCTAGTGAGATATAAATGTAACTTGAAAAGTTTTCATCCTCATTCGACATTATTATACAATAATTAAAATTGGGTCGGAGGAGCTCGTGGCTAAATAATAACAGCCACTTGGGTCGGTATTTAGGTTAAGCCGTGCTTGCCTAGGTTGGTCTGTGGATGGGTGACCAATCATTACATACCGGGTTTCCTCCGTGTCTCGGAAAGCACGTTAAGCTATTGGTCCCGGCTGTCGTTTGCAGATCTTTGACAGTCGTTACAGGTAGTCAGTAGCCCATCCAAAAAGTCTGAGAACCAGTCTTACCAAGGGGTTTCGTATTACCCAGTACTAACTGGGTTGTGGAGGTCAGATAGGCAGTCGCTTCATGTAAAATACAGGGATTCAGCTGCATCCGATTAGACTGGAAGCCGACCCCAACATAGTTGGGAAAGGGCTAGGCAGAAAATTAAAATTCGGTCATACACTCATCAAAAAAAGTTTGCGATCACTTTGACAAATCGAAACCTTTTTTGTTACGGTAGATTTTATTATGATTTCTTCTTCTTTTTATATTCTTTCAAACAGGGTATTTCTATTTAAAGAAAACACACAATAGTACATTTTGATATAAGTGTAGAAAGTTTGTTATTGTATTCGAGGCGGTATTATAACACCCGAGCCGTAGGCGAGGGTGTTTTTGAGCCGAGAACTGCAATAACAAATTTCCACGTGTATGAAACGACGTTTTTCAATACACTTTTGAAGAAATAAAATAAAATAACGAAAAATATTTTTGTCACGAACCAAGAAACTATGATTTGAATTTTCTTTTTTTTTTCGCGCTTTTCTTTCGCCAGGTTGAAGGAGAGGCAAAGGTATGAAGCCGTTAAATAGCCTAATATAAAAATAGATTTATTTCATGTTTTTGAATTCAGAACACAAATATATATTGTTAATTTGTGTATAAAAGTAACTATTTGTTTCTAATAATCATGTTTATCTCTGATATTCCATGTACAAACACAATTTGAATGTTCAAAAAATATTTATGCCGTAAAGACGCGTAGTGCTTTGCCGAAATTAAAAATAAAAACATGTGTGAGTGTTTTTATTTTTAATTAAACTTATACTTTTATTAGATTTGAACCAATTTGGACTAAGTATAGGTATAGTTATCTGTGGCAATTTTCATTTCCGCACACGTGCGGGAAAGTGGAAAAAAACGCACACGCATCGTAGTGCGTTAAGGACCAGTTTTCGAGGATTATTTTCAATACACTTCCTCGAAAATTGGTCCATAACGCACTACGATTAGGTACAACATGCAATGTATTTCACACGCGTGCGATGTTCTCCATTTTCCCGCACGTGTGCGGGAATGAAAATTGCCACAGATTATAAATATACTAAGTCCAAATTGGTTCAATGCCTATAGTCTGAGGTGAATGTTTTTTTTTTTTAATTTCGGCAAAGCACTACGCGTCTTTATGGCATAAATATTTTATGAATATTCAAATTGTGTTTATAAATAGAATATCATAGATAAACATGATTATTAAAAAGTAATAGTTACTTTTATACACAAATTAACATTTATTTGTGTTCTTAATTCAAAAATATAAAATAAATCTATTTTTTTTATATTAGGCTGTTTAACGGCTTCATACCTTTGCCTCTCCTTCAAACTGCCGAAACCAAAGTGCAAAAAAAAGAAAATGAAAATCATAGTTTCATGGTTCGTGACAAAAATATTTTTCGTTATTTTATTTTATTTCTTCAAAAGTGTATTGAAAAACGTCGTTTGATACACGTGGACATTTGTTATTGCAATTCTCGGCTCAAAAACACCCTCGCCTACGGCTCGTGTGTTATAATTCCGCCTCGAATGCAATAACAAACTTTCTCCACTTGTATCAAAATGTACTATTTCAATACACTTCCTCAAAAACTGGTCCATAACGCACTACGATTAGGTACAACATGCAATGTATTTCACACACGTGCGATTTTTATTTTTTAAATGAAAATTGCCACAGATAATTATACCTATATTTAGTCCAAATTGGTTCAATGCCTATAGTCTGAGGTGAATGTTTTTTTTTATTTTTGCAAAGCACTATTACGCGTCTTTACGGCATAAATATTTTTTGAATATTCAAATTGTGTTTATAAATAGAATATCATAGATAAACATTATTATTAAAAACTAATGGTTACTTCTAAACACAAATTAACATTTTATTTGTGTTCTGAATTCAAAAATATAAAATAAATCTATTTTTTATATTAGGCTGTTTAACGGCTTCATACCATTGCCTCTCCTTCAATCTGGCGCAACCAAAGCGCGAAAAAATAATGAAAATTAATTAAGTAGTTCATAGTTCGTGACAATTTTTTTTTGTTATTTTTAACCGACTTCCAAAAGGAGGAGGTTCTCAATTCGATTGGTATTTTTTTTTTCTTCAAAAGTGTATTGAAAAACGTCGTTTGATACACGTGGACATTTTTTATTGCAATTCTCGGCTCAAAAACAATATAATTCCGCCTCGAATGCAATAACAAACTTTCTCCACTTGAATCAAAATGTACTATTTCTTGATAGAGTTAAATTTAAAAAATTTGGTATATCAGCTTATGCTAGTGACCACAAACTTTTTTTGATGTGTGTACATTTCTACTAAAATCCAAAATTAATCACTCAATGACAATGATATTCTAACAAACAGATATGTTATACACCTACAAAACCACCGAAAAAAGTGTGCCGCGGGGGAGAGCCTGCTCACATACACGCAGTGACGCAGAATAAAGGAAAAACAGGCCAATTGACACGTTTTCGAGTCTTCACGATTGCGCGCTCATAACATATCTGTTTAATTAAATATCATTGCTTAATGACCAACTTTTACCCTTTCTTCAGTGAATGAGTTAATTGAAAGACTGAAATAGACTCAATCACTCAATAATTGAATGAGTGAGTGAATGAAAATGTCAAGCTATTCCGTGCCGTTAAATTAATTAATTGATGTTAATGGTTTCCGTCCAAAAGACTGTCATGGGAATTTAAGTGCTACAACGTAATTGCATTAATTGTAATTTGAAAATGAAATGTCAGTGTTATATGTAATATTTATGTTTAAAGCGATTACAGGAGCTAAACGCGAGTTTTATAATGCAAAAAAGCATATGATTCACTGCAATAAACAAAACCAGAAAAATATATGATATTCTTCAGGATATATGCTAGTTCCATAGTGTTTTGAAAACATAATACAACAAACTTTATTCGATTGAAAAAAATCACGAACTTATCTCTAAAAAATTCTTTTAAAGAGTAAAAACCATACTAAAATACATGCGATCATTCTGATTTTTTGGCAAATAATTCTACAAGCAACATACTAGTATCATAGTGTTTTATTTTTTTAGTCCAATCAATAGATTTTTTGTAAATCGCAAAAAATCACTCATTTCGCAGTATTCGGCCGCAATGACTGACGTAACAACCGCTTTGTAGTGCAAGCTGATTAGAACTTATAGTATTATGCTATACTTACGCTTCATATTTACCATTCATAATACTATTCATCATCTTTTTTATTTGTTTATATATCTACACTCAGCAAATCGATTTAAATACGATTCTTTAACTTGGAAATAGCTGAAATAAAATATTATTATAATTTTCATGTTGTGATATTTACGTCAAGCGTCAAATTGTCAAACTGTCAGTTAGTTTTTTAATTCTCTTTCTGCTCAGTCTATGGTCTAGCTCTATGATTTCTCTTTTTGGTTTGTATAATTTGAATTATTTTTATCAATATGTGTTTAGCCATTATATTTTGTAGATTATACCTAATGTTTCGTCCTCGAATTAGCATAACACATGTAGTCCCGCGCAACAGGCTGCCATTCCAACACTATTTGAGAACCCACAATTTCTCACTTTTTTTTTTTTTTTTTTTTTATTGTGGGTAGATTTTTCTTCGTTCGCTCTGCTCCTTCAATAAACTTCATTCGCGTTTTAGTGCGACGCCGTTCAACACTATCGTCAGTTTCTTTCAGCAAAAAGTTATTAAATCGTAAGAATAATGCCCAAAAGGAAGCGTAATAGTGATACTTACGATTACATTAGCAGGAAGATTAAAAAATTGGAGCGAAAGTTAATGCGTCATGCTAACAAAGGAAGGAGTTCATCATCACGGAGTTCTACGCCACAGCGGTCAGAACATGAAGGTACGAATTTCGGATTATTTATTAACGTGGACAAAATAGTGATGCGGACAGCACAATGGGGCTGTTCCTTTACGAACTATACAATATTAGGTTTTGTTTTGCGGATAGCACAATGGGGTTATTCCATAACAATATAATAAACTGCACCGTTTAAAAAACAAGTTCTGTTTTGCGGATAGCACGATGGGGCTATTCCTTAACAAACAAAAAACAAGGCAGGAGTCCATAACAAATAAATTACCACGTTGTTATATCAAATTGTGTTTTGCGGATAGCACGATGGGGCTATTCCTTAACAACAAGAAACAAGGCAGGGGTCCGTAACAAATAAATTACCACGTTGTTATATCAAATTGTGTTTTGCGGATAGCACGATGGGGCTATTCCTTAACAATCATTCCATATATTTACATTAAAGGCGGACAGTACATTGGGACTGTCTCCTGCAATCAGTAATGCGGTCAGCACAGTGGGGCTGTTCCCTTACATAAAGTATTTAAGTTTACCAGTATGTAGAATACCTACATTTCGATGTGCAGTAGCACGAACACCACATTGGCTGTTCTTTTACTAATTAGTAATACCGTAGGGTTTATGTGAAGCTATACACCTACGAGTACCTACTAAGTAGCTGCTATACAACATCACTTTTGGTGATTACAGATAGCGAAACAATGGAACCCGGAATATTCATATCCGATGACGAATATAATACTCAAGTACCCGAAGTTATCACGGAAAACAGTCCTCCCAGTGTACCTAATAATGATCAGAGATCCATCACAGAGGAACCTCAAGCCTCCACATCTACCGCTCAGGAGCCTCAATTAGCAGCTGTGACCGAGGTCACTGACCTTGATAATAATGAACTAGATAGCTCCACTTTAGCCTTACTTGGCGAAGATCCCACCTCAAATGAGGTTTATGGTAAAGGTATACAAAAGGATTTGGCGCTTCGGTTTGAGCACTGGGTGACCGTTGGCTTGTCTAAGGACCTTCGAGACCAGTTAACGAATAGGTATCTTACACCTAATAACTGTACATTGATAGATCCGCCGATTTTAAACGCCGAAATCAAAGCTGCTGTGTCAGATGTGGTTTCCAAACGTGACAAAGCCATCGAAATGAAACAAAAGCAACTGTCTGTTGCCTTATCCGGTATTGGGGAAGTTATAACCCAGCTTCTGTTGTCCAAAGAAAAAGATGATTCAATGGTAAAAACACTGATGGATGTTGGGCGAATTGTGTGTGACAGCCAACATAAGGATACAATGACTAGAAAGAATTTCATTCTATGTACCCTCAAGAAAGATATTAGGGATCAATTACAAAATACAAAAATTGATAAGTTTCTTTTTAGTGAAAATTTGTCAGAAACCCTGAAATCAGCTAAAGCTATTAATAGATCTTGTGCAGACCTCAAGAATAACCCAACACCTCGTCCAAGACCTCAGGGTCAGAAGGTGAATACATCCACACCAAGAAATTTAAACTGGAGGGGAGCTTCTGCGCCGCGCAGGCAGCCGACAGCAGGAGCTCCAAGAACGAAGACATCAGCGCCGGCACCAATGAAACATCGACAGCAGAACTCGTCACGAGCCTCACACAATCAGCCGAAGCGCAGTCGCCGCTAAATATGGCAAATTACGCAGGTAGATTATCATTATTTTATAACCAATGGTCAGCAATAACCAATGACCCTGTTGTATTATCTTATATACAAGGATATGAAATACCTTTTTCTAGGCCGGTCACGCAACATTGCGCACCCTGTGCTCAAATATATGTTGAACCAGAAAGAACTTTGTGTTGCGATGCCATCAATAATCTTCTTTCTATTGGAGCAGTTTCAATATGTGAACCATGCGATGGTCAATTTATATCTAAGTTTTTTCTAATTCCTAAACCTAATGGTAAAACTAGGTTTATACTGAACTTAAAATCATTAAACAAATTTATAGATACTCAACATTTCAAACTGGAAGACTTAAGAACTGCAATTAAATTGATTTCACACAATTGCTACATGAGCACTCTAGATTTAAAAGATGCTTATCTTTTGGTGAAAATAAAGCCAAGTTTTAGAAAATATTTACGCTTCCAATGGGAAGAGAATTTGTATCAATTTAATGTTTTACCTTTTGGACTAAACACAGCTCCATTCGTCTTCGCCAAATTGATGAAACCTGTTGTAAAATTACTACGTTCCAGAGGTTATTTATCGACTATTTATTTAGACGATTTTTTACTCATAGGAAATACGTTTAAACAATGCTATGAGAATGTGTTAGAAACTAAAACACTTCTATCATCTTTGGGTTTTTTAATAAACGAGGACAAAAGTACTTTAGTGCCCCATTTGTCATGTAAATTTCTAGGCTTCATTATAGACTCAAAAGCTTTTGAGATTGGTCTTCCATTACAAAAAATTCAAAGAGTCCAATCGGAGATTGAAAAATACCTTAATAAAAGTAAATGTAAATTGAGAGACTTTGCTAGTTTCATAGGTCTCTTAGTATCAGTGTGCCCAGCTATCGAATATTCTTGGCTCTATACCAAGCTTTTCGAAAGACATAAGTACCTTCAACTCAAGGCTGATGATAATTATGATAAATATATAAACATACCCAAAGAATTATTACCTGATTTAGAATGGTGGTCAAGATCCATTAAGAATCCTAGTTATAAAATCAAAGAGGATATATACAGCCTAGAAATATATTCAGATGCCTCAACAAAGGGATGGGGGGTATCCTGTGGAGGTAATACGGCTAGTGGTCTATGGAGTCAGGAGGAGAATACATTTCACATAAATTATTTAGAAATATTAGCTGCTTATTTTGGTCTTAAAGTATTTGCGAAAGACTATACAAATTGCCAAATACTTTTACGAATAGATAACACTACTGCTATCTCATACATAAACCGCATGGGCGGTATTCAGTATCCACATTTAACGTCACTAACTAGACAGTTATGGCAATGGTGTGAAGAACGTCAATTACACGTTTATGCATCATATATTCGTTCTTCAGAGAACGTCATAGCAGATGCGGAGTCACGCCGAGTCCACCCAGACATTGAGTGGGAGCTGGGGGACTATGCTTTCAATAGAATTATAGTAGAATTTGGCACTCCTAATATTGATTTATTTGCTAGTAGAGTTAATAAAAAGTGTGATCGATACGTATCCTGGCACCGAGACCCAGATGCCTTTACTGTAAATTGTTTTACAATATCATGGTCAAAATTCTATTTTTATGCCTTTCCCCCTTTTAGTATGATACTAAAAACATTAAGAAAAATTTGTACCGACCAAGCAAGAGGAATTGTGGTTGTACCATTATGGCCTACCCAGCCCTGGTATCCACTATTTAAAAGTCTTTTAATTTCAGAGTTAATTACTTTTAAACCTAGCAAAAATCTAATTTTAAATCATTATTCCAGCAACCGAAACCTCCATTCATCCATTACCCTGGTGGCAGGAGTATTATCGAAACAGCCATGATGAAGAAAAATATATCGCAATCTGCAATACCCATCATGTTATCTTCATTATCAGACAATTCATTTAAGGGCCCGTGCACAAAATTAAGGCATTTTGAACATTTTTGATCACTACTTGTGGGAAAGGCAAGAAGAATTTGAACCTTATTTATTTTTATTATAAGAGACAGGTTCTTCATCTTGTCGACTGCTTGAACAATTTTTTAAAATAATGTATATATTAATGGCAATCACCCATATTCAAAACCCCTTTTCCGCAAAAGTAACGAGCGAGTGATGTTTGTGGTTCGCTGAACAAAGAACTACAAAATATTCTGAACATTAAAAAATATGAATAACATCATTATATGGTCTACTCGTAACATAGCAAGAAACATTATTGATTTCAATACGAAAAATAGCAGAAAAAAAATGTTGAAAAAACGTAATTTGTGGAAAACGTCGGGACAAATAAGTATTTTTTTCTATACCTTAGAAACACTTTAAAGAAAATTAAAAAAATAATTCTTAATCTCAAGGTAGCTTTTTAATAGAATCTGAATTTTAATTTATAAATAAACAATAACTTCATTTCGTAAATTAAATGCAAAGTGAACTATATAATCGACCGCGCAAACTCGATCCCGTCAGTAACGAAAGGGCTCTCCCAGCGTGAGCACGTATCACTTTGCTTCGCAAGCGCTCCCGAGTTATTACGTGAATATATTTCCGAGATATACGCAGACTACCACATTTCGATCCAGTATTTATATTAAAATTATTAAACTTTTTGATTGTATTAAGATAAGAGTTTTTTTTGACGTTGGTTGTTTATTAAGATTTATTTCGTCTTCATATTATTTAAAGTTAAGTTTCTTTGTTTGTACTTAATAATTATATTGTATGTAAGGGTAATAAATAATCTGCGGAACTACTGATCCGATTCCGAAAATTCTTTCATTTAGGGGATTTCACTACTTCATATTATTATTGGTTTTCATGGTAACCTATGGTACCTACCTACAATTTGATTTTAAAATAAAGATAATTTTCTATTTTGGAAAAGCGATTTGGTAGAAATCGTCACGTAAGAAAATGCCGTATGTTGTTGTGTGTGTGTGTGTGTATAGTAGGAGGTATACAAGAAGGGTATGGCGGGGTCGAGTGAGCGAGCGATATTTTTCTTCATAGGTGTCGATTTCGTGGGTTTTGGTTTCAAAATGGAAATCCAAGATGGCGCCGAGGAAAATTTTTGATTTTCCGTCATGGGTGTCGTTTTCATGGTTTTTGGGGTTGCTGGTTACGAAAATGAGGTCAAAATGCAAATCCAAGATGGCGCCGTGGAAATTTTTTGATTTTCCGTCATGGGTGTCGTTTTCATGGTTTTTGGGGTTGCTGGTTACGAAAATGAGGTCAAAATGCAAATCCAAGATGGCGCCGTGGAAAATTTTTGATTTTCCGTCATGGGTGTCGTTTTTTATGGTTTTTGGGGTGGCTGGTTACGAAATGAGGTCAAAATGAAAATCCAAGATGTCACCGAGAAAATTGTTGTTTTTCCGTCATGGGTGTCGTTTTTATGGTTTTTGGGGTTGCTGGTTACGAAAATGAGGTCAAAATGTAAATCCAAGCTGGTGCCGAGGAAAATTTTTGATTTTCCGTCATGGGTGTCGTTTTCATGGTTTTTGAGGTTGCTGGTTACAAAAAAGAGGTCAAAATGAAAATCCAAGATGGCGCCGAGGAAAATTTTTGATTTTCCGTCATGGGTGTCGTTTCATGGTTTTTGAGGTTGCTGGTTCGGAAATGAGGTCAAAATGAAAATCCAAGATGGCGCCGAGGGAATTTTTTTGATTTTCCGTCATGGGTGTCGTTTTCATGGTTTTTGGGGTTGCTGGTTACGAAAATGAGGTAAAAATGAAAATCCAAGATGGCGTTGAGGAAATTTTTTTGATTTTCCGTACATGGTTTTTGGGGTTGCTGGTTACGAAAATGAGGTCAAAATGAAAATCCAAGATGGCGCCGAGGAAAATTTTTGACTTTTCGTCATGGGTGTCGTTTTCATGGTTTTTTGGGGTTGCTGGTTACGAAAATGAGGTCAAAATGAAAATCCAAGATGGCGCCGAGGAAATTTTTTTGATTTTCCGTCATGGGTGTCGTTTTCATGGATTTTGGGGTTCCTGGTTACGAAAATGAGATCAAAATGAAAATCCAAGATGGCGCCGAGGAAAATTTTTGACTTTCCGTCATGGGTGTACTTTTCATGGTTTTTAGGGTTGCTGATTACGAAAATGAGGTGAAACTAAAAATCCAAGAAGGCGCCCAAAAAAAATTTCGGTTTTATTGTCATGGGTGTCGTTTTCATGGTTTTGGGGGTTGCTGGTTACGAAAATGAGGTCGAATGCAAATCCAACATGGCGTCGAGAAAAAACTTCGGTTTTTCCAACGTAGGTGTCATTTTCATTGTTTTTGAGGTTGCTGATTATTTTTATTTTTTTGCTTCCTGGGTGCCATCTTAGATTTTCATTTTGACCTCATTTTCGTAACCAGCAACCCCAAAAACCATAAAAACGACACCCATGACGGAAAATTAAAAAAAATCCTCGGCGCCATCTTGGATTTGCATTTTGACTTCATTTTCGTAACCAGCACCTCTATAAACCATGAAAACGACACCCATGACAGAAAATCAAAAATTTTCCTCGGCGCCATCTTGGATTTGCATTTCGACTTCATTTTCGTAACCAGCAACCCCAAAAACCACGAAAACGACACCCATGACAGAAAACAAAAAATTTTCCTCGGCGCCATCTTGGATTTTCATTTCGACTTCATTTTCGTAACCAGCAACCCCAAAACCCATGAAAACGACACCCATGACGAAAAATCAAAAAAATTCCTCGGCGCCATCTTGGATTTTCATTTTGACCTTATTTTCGTAACCAGCAACCCCAAAAACCATAAAAACGACACCCATGACGGAAATACCAAAAATTTTCCTCGGCGCCATCTTGGATTTTCATTTTGAACTCATTTTCGTAACCCGCAACCCCAAAAACCATAAAAACGACACCCATGACGGAAAAACAACAATTTTCTCGGTGACATCTTGGATTTTCGAAATCACCGAAAAGATAACAGCTGTTAAAAACAAAATTTTTGAACATTAAAATGTGTTTTAAACAGCTGATTTTATATAATAATAATCGGCGGTCATTTTGACCTTATTTTCGTAACCAGCAACCCCAAAAACCATAAAAACGACACCCATGACGGAAATACCAAAAATTTTCCTCGGCGCCATCTTGGATTTTCATTTTGACCTCATTTTCGTAACCAGCAACCTCAAAAACCATGAAAACGACACCCATGACGGAAAATCAAAAATTTTCCTCGGCGCCATTTTGGATTTTCATTTTGACCTCATTTTTGTAACCAGCAACCCCAAAAACCATGAAAACGACACCCATGACGGAAAATCAAAAATTTTCCTCGGCGCCATCTTGGATTTTCATTTTGAACTCATTTTCGTAACCCGCAACCCCAAAAACCATAAAAACGACACCCATGACGGAAAAACAACAATTTTCTCGGTGACATCTTGGATTTTCATTTTGACCTCATTTTCGTAACCAGCAATCCCAAAAACCATAAAAACGACACCCATGACGGAAAAACCAAAAATTTTCCTCGGCACCATCTTGGATTTACATTTTGACCTCATTTTCGTAACCAGCAACCCCAAAAACCATAAAAACAACACCCATGACGGATAACCAAAAATTTTCCCTGGCGCCATCTTGGATTTTCATTTTGACCTCATTTTCGTTATCAGTGACCACTTAAACCATGAAAACGACACCGATGACGGAAAAAACAAAAAATTTCCTGTGCGCCATCTTGGATTTTCATTTTGACCTCATTTTCGTAATCAGCGACCCCGAAAACCATAAAAATGACACCCATGATGGAAAAAACAGACGTTTTCCTCGGCGCCATCTTGGATTTTCATTTTGATCTCATTTCGTTATCAGCTACTCCTTAACCATGAAAATGACATCCATGACAGAAAAACCAAAAGAAAAAACCACCTTCAAGTAATAACAGGGGTATGTTATGTTTACCCTACAGAGTGAACCTCAGTGGCCATTAAGTCGCGCTAAAGTCCATTCGCGCAAGTGTCTTGGCGCGCAAATGTCCGTTCGCGCATAAGTCTAATCGAGCAAAAGTCCATTCGCGCAAGTGTCCAGGCGCGCAAAAGTCCGTTCGCGCATAAGTCCAATCGCGCAAAAGTCCATGCGCGCATTTATCTTTTCGCGCAAGTGTCTTTCGCGCAATAGTCCCAGATGCAGAAAAATTAACTTGTCCTATAAAAAGTTTGTACGGAACCCTCAGTGCGCGAGTCCAACTCGCACTTTTATTTATCATTTTGTAAAATGTTTATATATGTATCTAAATTCTTCTAATACAAAATTAAACCATTTTTATTTTGATTGTGATAAATATACAGTAGACACACATTCCAGAATTTTATTTCTAAACCGTACTGACTTTATAATTATGTATCATAAAATAATATCGTCTACAGGATCAAAATGGTTTAAGCGATCACTACGCTCGATCTTCACCCGTGTGTGCGTGTATCTGCATGAACAATGCACACTAACATAGGATCGCAACGAATTTGCCTAAACTCTAGCGACTGAACTTTGTGCACGGACTCTTAAACAGTACAATTGCTGTTATAAGAAATGGTTTGATTACTGTTCCAAAAATAATGTAGACATGTTTAATAGTTCAATCACTAGCATAATTGATTTTTTTACTTTAATGTTTAATAATGGTGCTCAATTTGGCACGTTGAATACATATAGATCGGCTTTAAACATAATTTTAGGAGATAATGTATGTAATAATTATCGAATCAAAAGATTTTTAAAGGGAATATATCGATTAAGACCACCTTTGCCTAAATATAACGTAACTTGGGATACATCTATTGTATTAAATTTTCTATCAACATGGTATCCAAACGAAACCTTACCTAGGGATAAACTTACAAAAAAGTTAGTTACGTTGCTTGCTCTAATTACAGAACACAGAGTTCAAACTCTTGCTAAAATTAAAGTTTCGAACATTGAAATATTGTCATCAGAAATTGTTATAAAAATACCAGAAGCTATTAAAACG
Source organism: Xestia xanthographa (assembly GCA_905147715.2). Taxonomy (NCBI): domain Eukaryota; kingdom Metazoa; phylum Arthropoda; class Insecta; order Lepidoptera; family Noctuidae; genus Xestia; species Xestia xanthographa. Next base: position 31,017,420 of record LR990644.1, read on the forward strand.
TCACGACCAGGATCAGTTCAACCTATTTTGATTATTCCATTCTTTACAGAAAAACCGGAAATATGTCCGGCTCGTACATTAGTACATTATATAAATAATTCACATTCAGTGCGTAATGATAACAACAATTTATTTATTAGTTTCAGAAAACCCTTTCAGTCCGTCTGTTCTCAAACTATAAGCAAATGGATAAAAGATACATTGCGTCTAAGTGGTATAGACGTATCCATTTTCAGTGCCCACTCCACACGGCACGCAGCTACTTCAGCTGCTCGCAAATTAGGAGTAAGTTTGGATGAGATCAGACGAACTGCGGGTTGGAGTGAAAGCTCTAGCACATTTGCCAAATTTTATAATAGATCCTGTGTGACTAGTAATGATTCACTCGCTAGGACTATTTTAAGTAATTCAGTCTCTTAAGTGCCTACTAATTATATTTACTGGTATTGAATAATAAAACAAATAATGATTTCCAATCGTTTATTTTATCTTGAATATTTCACGAAGGCTCTAAAAGTCTACATGTGTTATGCTAATTCGAGGACGAAACATTAGGTATAATTAATGATTAAACGAACTTACCTGTATGTGAAGTTCTATCATAATTATACTGGATGTTTCGTCCGAAGAATTAGCATCCCTCCCTCCCTTGAACTCTCACACAGTGGTGTTCCTATCCCAGATACCATCGGATCGTGAAATATTTTCAGTTTAACTGTAGCATCTCTCAACTAAATGAAGTTTATTGAAGGAGCAGAGCGAACGAAGAAAAATCTACCCACAATAAAAAAAAAAAAAAAAAAAAAAGTGAGAAATTGTGGGTTCTCAAATAGTGTTGGAATGGCAGCCTGTTGCGCGGGACTACATGTGTTATGCTAATTCGAGGACGAAACATCCAGTATAATTATGATAGAACTTCACATACAGGTAAGTTCGTTTAATCATTAATTACCTATTATGATTGTTTACTAAATAACTTAATATTAAATTATATTATAAAATTCTTTACGCACTCATGTATATGTCCTGGCCGACTACACTTGTCAGTTGAGATGATGGCCACACTAAGAAAACTAAGATTTGAAAAAAGAAAAAAGACTACTTTGGGAGAAACGAGCTGACGGACGGCTGAAAAGTCGACTCGGGAATCTGATTTGAGGAGTATCAGAGAGCAGCTTGGTTTTGGCGGTGAGATTCTTAAACTGTCCAGGGGATCCAACGAAAGTTTCTCCTGGGACTTCTACTCCCGATGTTCGGAGGCTAATACTGGTCTCGCAGGGCTGTCCTACGTCTGGCCCTGAGTTCTGCACTGTCTTGCTGCTGAGCTGTCCTGGTGAACTCTGAGATCTGCGCTGCCGCCGTTTCTACTGCTTCAGAGCTCAACTTCAAGGTTACTCCGGTATCGACCTGCTACCCTGACGCCTGATCCCGTTCTTACAGTGTGGTAAACTCATTATTGTCCATCTAAGTGCATAAACTTTAAAACTGAGTGCGTGCTAGGTAGTTTTTTATAACTAGCTGTATTTTTTATCTTTCCCCTCTATTAAAATTTAATTGAACAAGTCTGCTTATCCATTTATTTTAAATAGGAGCAAGTAGATCTGTTACAAACTTTATTCTAACAGTATTTCAAACGAAGTTATTATGACTGTACCAGCGAAAAAATACTTTTCGATAGTTCGGTTAATTGTACCAGAGAAAATTTTTTTCTTCCATAGTCCAGTCAACCGTACCAAGGAACAATAAAAAACTTCCGTAGTCCGGTCAACTGTACCAAGGAAAATATGTTTTTTTGTAGTCCAGTCAACAGTACCAAGGAAAAAAAAATTTTCCCGCTGTCCGGTCAACTGTACTAGCCAACTGTACCACGGGCAAGGAATCTAATAAAATATCATTAAAAACTTGTATAATACTTGTGACAAAATTGAATCTTTGACATACCTGGGAACCTTCTAGTTACGGAGGTATTGGGGGAAGTATTGGGGACTAACTTTTTTCTGTTCTACACCATAGTGTAGAACAAAAAAAAGTACTCGCCTTTTGTCGCATAAATCCGCCTTTTATTCAGACGAAAAGAGTGATAATCTTTATTTTATCTTTGGTAAAACACGATGATAAATTGTTTTGTATGAAACCACCACGTTCCTTCGTTGGGCTCCTTGAGTTATAAGTCGAGCTACACGGTAACTGACGAATGCTTGCACTGACTGGACAGGTCTACACAAATCTGTGTGGTTCTTTCTTCAAAAGACCATCTCAGACACTAATCTGAATAGTCCTCATGTGAATTGAGCAAGATTACCTCTGAATTTGTTTCGGCTGTTTCTTCTCAGAGTAGTCAGGTACGAAACTCCGGCCCCATCTAGTTTTAAAAATAATGTCGTGTAAAAGTGTTTGTAAAAACCTACTTGCAAAATAAACATCATTTTTAATATATCATTTATCACTGACTCTGCTCCTAAGTTTCCTAAGTAATTGTACTCATGTTAGCACACTGCACTCATCAGCACAAATTGTGCCCAGGTGTCTGCAGCTAAGAGTACATTATTACTACTTATGTTTAGTTCACTTTAGTACCTGGTCGGAGTTAGAACTAGGAGTTTAGTGTTACCGTGTTTATATGAGGCGAGTAAACTTCTCTTCTTGTGTAATTTACTTCAACACTGCAGCTCTGAAAATGGTGAAGGAAAACACCATGTGGACACCTGTCACCATATCTCTCTACTAGTAAGTCATTAGGTGTGCCTCTATTCCCTTTTTTTTAACGGATGGGAAATCATCAAATGACTCCTCCCGCTCTGAGCGGAGCAGGAGTGAGTGTCTGACTTTTACTGACTAAAACCCATCAATGTTCCTTCATCGCCCTTTGTGTTGCCGGGCCACGGTATCTCTTTCGAACAGTCCCGCAGCCCCGGGGGCCTCTATTCCCTTTAAGGAGGTTCTTAAGGCGAATATAGGATCCAAATTAGCAACTCTGTTTGTGGTGGTTCAAACTTCGTTTGAAACCCTGTTAGAATAAAGTTCTAATCAGTTTGCACTACAAAGTGGTTGTTACGTCAGTCACTGCGGGCTGAATAGTGCGAAATGAGTGGTTTTTTGCGATTTACAAAAAATCTATTGATTTGACTAAAAAAATAAAACACATAAGACCTGCTTTATACTTAGTTCAGTTATAAGTATGCAAAGTTTCATGATCTAATTTGAAGTACTTTTTGAATACTACGCAGTCGAGTGGAGCAGGTAAAGCAAGTGTTTTGGCGGTGCGCCGCGCCACGACGAGCGGCGCACACGCCGTCGCTAGAGGCAGTGTGCGCCGCTCGTCCGTACAAATATTTGTTCTGGGCGGGAATCGAACTCGCGACACGCTGGGCAGTATCCAATTGCTCATCCACTGCGCCAACCGTGCTGTCACTTGTGGACTCGTGGAGGCTACGTCATATCTCTTTATTGAGTTTATCTATTGAAAATGAAAATTCTTTTTTTTTTAGACTAACAACGTGAAGGTAAAATTTAACTTACAAATACTTAATACAATTAAAATTCTTGCAGTTATTTGTTTAAACTTTGATTAAAGTCTTACATTTTTAATACACTAATGAGGTAAACGAACTAATTTATCTAATGAAGTGTGATTTCAACTAAAAGTATACAAAGAGCATAATGCATTAATTATTATAATGGAAACGTTAGTTCACACAATTAAAGAACTAATGCCCGATGTCACTACAGTATTAAGTTTGCAGTCCAGGGTTGCGCTGCTTGTACAGAAAAAATGCATAAACATGTCAACCTTGGTGCATTTATTTTATTTATTTATTTAGTACAGTATTTTTATTCAAAAGGCTTAAAGTCACCCAAAGGGCAATGGAGAGGGCTATGCTCGGAGTTTCCTTGCGCGATCGAATCAGAAATGAAGACATCCGCAAGAGAACCAAGGTTACCGACGTAGCCCGAAGAACTGCCAAACTTAAGTGGCAGTGGGCGGGGCACATTGCTCGCAGAACGGATGGCCGATGGGGCTGAAAAGTTCTGGAGTGGCGACCGCGAACCGGAAGACGTTGCGTTGGAAGGCCTCCCACTAGGTGGACCGATGACCTAGTGAAGGTTGCGGGAATCCGCTGGATGCGAGTCCCACGGGACCGTTCAATGTGGCGACACTTGGGGGAGGCCTATGTCCAGCAGTGGACGTCTTTCGGCTGAAATGATGATGATGACAGACAGTATTTAAAACCATTAACACTAAATTAAATATGTAATGCTAATACTCGGTATTCTCGCAGAACCACAAACATTCCAACAATATCGTCTTCCATTCATCAGCAAACAAGTCCAATCCAGGGTTGGTCTCCACGAGAGCGTTGAGGTTCGTAAGCATACGCGGTACAGGGGAAGTGGATCGAGCTACAGTGCGACTAAATGGGACTTGTTTCCTATAGAGCGAATATAAAAAAATAATATATAATAATATTTGGAACAAATAATTCTCATTCCCATGGGCATGTAATTCCGAGGCGTTGGTATAACCATGTATAATTTTATACGCAATTGTTAGTTTAGTTCTCTGTTTTCCCGTGTGACGCATAAACCCGTCTAAAAGTGTGCTGTGGGATTTTCATCGCTCAGTAATGCATTCGAAAGTTGAAAATTCAACAGCTTTCTTTTGTTTAGGCGTTGTGTGAAAATGAGCATTATCTATACTATTAACTAGCTTGCCCGCGACATCGTACGCGGATCCTGTTGCTTATGCCAGCACAACGGGGTCGTCAAAATCGAAGATCTGAAACGTCTGATGTCGAATTTTAAGAGCCCGGGGACTGGAATACAACGGGATGCGCGAGACGATTCGAGACGTTCCAGATCTTTCATTTTTGTAAGTCAACAGGAAATGCCCATCAGACTAAACATTTTTATAAGTCAACAGGAAATACCCATCAGACCAAACAACACTTGCTAAGACGTCATTCCTATGTGTTATGGTGTAGCTGGGCTCTTGGAATCAGAATCAGAATCAGAATCAGAATTATTTATTTGTAAAACATAGGTGAAGAACATATATACATTAATCATACATGTCAAGGTCTTAAATAGATAAGTGTTGCACTATGCTTTGTCATTGTTGACATACAAATATTAAAGTCAGGTTCATCAAAGTTAACAAAATTTTCTATCAATTTTATACAAATTCATTAAAATAATCAATTTATTACAGTCCACTAAAAGAAAGAAAGAAAAAAAAAGAACACACACACAAGAAGATCATAACAAAAGAACATGCGAGAAATTATTCGTCCGTTACATTAATAATATGAATTAATAAAATTACAGAATTTAATCAAATAGTCATCCAAAATTAAAATAGTCATCCAAGTCAACATTAATAATATAGATTTATAAAATTACATAATCTCATAATTCATCATATCATAATTTAATCAAATAGTATTATCATTAAAATAGTCATCCAAGGTATAATAACATTTCTCAACTAATAACTTGTGAAGACACTTGTGAGTTCCACAACAGGTGTTCAAGACCTTCGAGGTGTTCCAGATCTTCAAATTTATTCTCACAGCAGAAAGTGCTCATCACGTAGAACAATTTTTGCTATAGTACCATTTTTGTATCTCTTATAGTTCAGCCGGTCTGTTGCGGTTCTGCATCAGGTGTTTGTTTCCAAGATAACATCAGGTGTTTGTCTTCAACAGGAAATGCCCATCAGACCAAACAACACTTGCTAAGACGTCATTCCTATGTGTTATGGTGTAGCTGGGCTCTTGGAGTTCCACATCAGGTGTTCCAGATCTTCGATTTTTATTAGTCAACAGAGAGTGCTCATCAGATTGAACAACTTTTGCTAAAACGTCATTCCTATATATATGTTAGTGTAGCTGGGCTCTTGGAGTTCCACATCAGGTGTTCCAGATCTTCGATTTTTATGAGTCAACAGAGAGTGCTCATCAGATTGAACAACTTTTGCTAAGACGTCACTCCTATATGTGTTATGGTGTAGCTGGGCTCTTGGAGTTCCACGACAGGTGTTTCAGATCTTCGATTTTTATAAATCAACAAAGAGTGCTCATCAAATTGAACAACTTTTGCTAAAACGTCATTCCTATATAAATGTTAGTGTAGCTGGGCTCTTGGAGTTTCACATCAGGTGTTCCAGATCTTCAAATTGATTCGCTCAGCAGAAAATTGTCATCACGTGGAACAATTTTTGCTCTGGTACCATTTATGTATCTCTTATAGTTTAGCTGGTCTGTTGCAGTTCTGCATCAGGTGTTCAAGTTTCCAAGATAAATTATAGCCTATATGTTGCCCAGACTTAATAGCTATACAACAAAAAAAAAAACATTCCAATCCGTCCTGTAGTTCCGAAGATTAGCGTGTACAAACAAACAGACACACAGACAAACAGACAGACAGAACTTTTTTTTTGGATTCGTGCTCTATTACTGTTTCTAAACCCCCTCAATTATTTCTTTTTTAATATATTCAATGTACAGACACAGTGTTTTTACTGTTTTATTATATGTATATAGATATATAGATATATAGATATAGAAGATAGATATTAATATTAATCTATATCTATACTATATATATATCAAGGCAGGGAAAGCTTAGAGGAACACTGTCCCCAAATTATTGGCGCCATTCGCCACCATATTGTCTTTCAGTCATCACATCGCCTTGTGATACGATTCTTCATTGTTGATAGATAGGTAGGTGGGTATTTGAAATCACACACAGCACTTGACTCAAATTCCAAACGTTTATTTCTATTAAACCATTTATGTACAGAAACTGATTAACTTTCTAGAGTTGAGTCGTCCATTCGCAAATTATTATGGTTGAGGAGAAGAAACACTTCACACTATTTTAAATCGTATTACAGATCGTTCACTTCATTAAGGGCAGGTAGACCCAATTTTCCCAATTTTACATAACTTTGATTCAATAGTAAACAAAGAAATAGTGATTTTTTAAAGCCAAAAAAAATAGATATTATAGTTGACTATATTTACTAAGATAACTTGTGGTTCAAAACATGATATCATAAACTTCACTCGATGAAAAAAAAATCCGAACAGGAGCCTAATTCGAATATTTTTTTAAGTTTTTCTTATTTTACTTGAAGAATATGAAAGTTTTACTTCCAAAAAAAATATCTAAGTAAAGTTAATAACATAAAGAACAATTATTTGTGGTTAAATTTTGCAAAACAATTTAATCCTTTTAATAATAAATTATTATATAAGAAAACGGCTTGCGCACGTGGATTCAGTCGCCCGCCAGGCCTTGACGAGGTAGGACCTATGTCCCTTTTGCTGGCGCACGGCTGTCCCGCCGATTTATCGAACGATTTATTTAAAGAACGTAGTGTAATTATAACAGTACAGGCTTTTTTAACCGATTTAAAAAAAGGAGGAGGTTTCACAATTTGACCGTAGGATAACTTCGTTGTTTATGAACCGATTTAGATGAATCTTTTTTTGTTGGAAATAAGATATTCCAAGAGTAGTACCATGACCATGAAACTAGGATCTGATGATGGCATCTCAGAGAAATCGAGGGGAACCTTTGAACATCGTAGTGCGAGTAGTGCGCTTGTTTTTTTGTTCATTGAGTATTTTAGAGCACTACTATTTAAAGAAAGTCTGGACTCGATCTGATGATGGAACCCGAAGACAGTCGAGGGCACTCCTGAACGATTCACAATAATTACCTGGTGTTTGGGCTTGATTAATTTGTATTGATGAGAACTTTACACCTAAATGGGTTGTGGTCATATCTAGGGGTCTGATGATAAAGACGAAGGACAGTCAAAGGAACTCCTCAACGTTTTACAGTAGCTACCTTGTGTTTGGATTTAATTCATTTCTATTGATGAGAACTTTGCACCCATATGGGTTATAAGTGCCATTAGTTACATTAAGTGCCATTGGTCTGATGATGGAGACCATATACAGTCGAGAGAATTCCTCAACCAAAGAGTTTACAATCTCACGAGATAGATTATAATCTAACGGTATTTACAATTTTACGGTGACACATACACCAAATAAAGCATGTGTCGCTTCGTGAGTTAAAAACAATGTAAGAAACCTAGTCAAATTGTTCGCGATAAGTGTCTAAAACAGTGTTTTTATATAGTCTATAGAAAGAACGTTCGAGAAAGTACGCTATTGCCGTGTTTGTGATTCTTTGTCGAGTACTTTCTGTTATTAATAGTTTTAAAAGTAAGTACGTACAAATTCCCTCGAGAATAGTCTCGTCACAGGTGCGCGTACGCAAACTACTTATAAAAAACATCGAGAAATGTTAATTTGATTTTGACCGTACGCCGAGGGCGTAAAGAAGAAGGAAGTAGGTAACTTCCTTCTTCCGTTCGAGTTGTTTATCATCCTTTTGCTTATAGTTTCCTTTGTATTTTTTTCTTAATGTTTTTTGTTCATGATTTTTGTATGAATTAAAAGATTGTATAGCGAGCAATACTGCACACCGCTAGAGGATTCGCGAATATTTTTTGTGTGTCTGCTAATAGTATGAAAGCACAGCGCAAGCACCGCATTGTTAGTTTTGTTTTCGACATTGGAACAGTCAGTTTCGTTTCGATATCCGAATAGTTAACAGTTCTTTCCGATTATAGTTTCAGCTCAGTTTCCAGTATTGTCTGCTTGTAGTGTCTTACTATAGTCAAATAGTGTTTCATTTCTTCTCCATCTACAATAATAGTGCAGTATTTTCCAAACCCACCTCTCCGTTCCACGAAGCTAACGTTTACACCCGGAACTTTCGGTACAGGGCGGTTAGTGGCTCAGATTTGGTTCCTTTATAGTTTTTGAATTTCCAAACACGAGTCCACCCGTCTGGTACACAAATAATTGAATAAATTACGACTTGCAGCAATTTGCATTTACAATATCTATTCAAATTAATTTATTACATTGAAATGTTAGGTTTTCGCAATTACTACCTATTATAATAAATCAAGCTGACAATTTAATAAAATAAGTTGACCTACTGAGTGCCTACACAACACGCTTACCTACACTGTGACACTTCGCTCAGCTTTGGGTTCAAGTCGGCGACGCGTGTGCACGACTCGTTTCGCGTAAAGGGTGGTAGCGTTAAATACCTACTTTGCTTGGCGTAGACGGCCTTAAACACTTATAATTACTTAGCATTTCAATTGTTTTGCTAATCTTAGGATAACGTGACTGCTCGACGCTCACGCGCCCATTCTGAGTGGGCGGAAGTACCACAATATCGGTTCAGCAACTTATTACAATAGTAAATTCAATCAGCCTCACAAATAATAATGAAACACTTTACAATAATTGTGTTACTATTAAATAATGACAGAATTCACCAATTTGAACACGTTTTCAATCATTAATAATAAACTAGTTGTCTCATTACTTTTTAGTCTTTCATCTGTGCTATCATGGAACATTTCCGGTGATATAAACAGTTATGTTAAACAAAAGCTTTTTACTAGTAAATCACTGTGTAAAATAGTCTTATTATTTTAAAGTTGGGATCTATTATTGAGACTTACTTAGTTCTCGTACTAAATTTAAACATTCAGGTATTGACGGTAAAATCACATTCGGCGCCATTTTCCCTGACAGGTGACGCCGAATCATAATGTCAAGTGATTAACTATTAATTGCTAATATGAATGAAACCCTAAAGTTGTTAAACAAATATTCTTATGTTATTATAACGATAGTTTTAGCTAGAACATCGAGTTTAGTTTGATAATTGTTTTTCAAGTGATACTGATTAAGACAAGCCAACAGATGGCGCTGTTGAGCTTGATACTCCAACGAAATTAGTCAATGGCACTCACAGGTGTTATAATAGTTGCCAGAGTATCTCACAGATGGCAGTATTATCGTTTATGGAATAAGAAATTATAATTCAACTAGTTACAATCAATAACATTATGTAATAAGCTTAGCTTATAGGTGTCCTCGCGGCGACATATATATCTATTATATAATATTATAAAGCTGAAGAGTTTGTTTGTCTGTTTGAACGCGCTAATCTCAGGAACTACTGGTTGGAATTGAAAAAATATTTTTGTGTTGGATAGCCCATTTATTGAGGAAGGTTATAGGCTATATAACATCACGCTACGACCAAAAGGAGCGGAGCATAAATGGAAGATGTTGCAAAAACGGGGAAAATGTATTCCTTTTGTTAGCTTTTTCTCTCTTATGTGACGCAGACGAAGTTGCATGGGTCAGCTAGCATATACTTATTATCTATACTAATACATATAATAAAGCTGAAGAGTTTGTTTGTTTGTTTGAACGCGCTAATCTCTGGAACTACTGGTCCGATTTGAATGATTCTTTCAGTGTTGGGTAGTCCATTTATCGAGGAAGGCTATAGGCTATATAACATCACGCTGCGACCAAAAGGAGCGGAGCATAAATGAAAAATATTGCAAAAACGGGGAAAAATGTATTCCTTTTGTGAGCTGTTTCTCTTTTATGTGACGCAGACGAAGTTGCGTGGGTCAGCTAGTTATAACTAAATGGAACGGGTTGATGACTGCACCGTTTGTCAAACTTTAGTCATGTGACGTGAATTAGGGTTTATACTTACTTACAGTACTAGCTTTTGAGGAGCTCGTGGCTAAAAAATAACAGCCGCTCGGGTCGATCGTTAGGTTAAGCCGTGCTTGCCTAGGTTGGTTGGTGACCACCCATTACATACCAAGTTTCCTCCGTGCCACGGATAGCACGTAAAGCAGTTGGTCCCGGTTGTCATTTGTGATCTTTGACAGTGCTTAAGTAGTCAGAGGCCCAAAAAGTCTGACAACCAGTCTGACCAAGGGGTATCGTATTACCCAGTACGAATTGGGTTGTGGAGGTCAGATAGGCAGTCGCTCCATGTAAAATACTGGTATTCAGCTGCATCCGGTAATATTGGAAGCCAAACCCGACATATTTAGGAAAAGGCTCGGCAGATGATGACAGTACTTCGCTAGTAGCGGTTACGCTCGCGTTCATTTAGAAAGAAAGAAAGAAAGAAAAATATTTATTTGGGACAAGCACAGGAACTACAAAAATAATAATAATAAACAATAATCTATATCTAAATAATTAAAAAAGACCTGTGCGAGGCCAAAAAGGTTCCTATCTCAGCATGATGCTGCGATAATGAGAGGTTTTCCTTTTGAGGTTACCCTTTGAGTCGCTGGATAGATGGCGCTAGGAGTAAGTATGATAATGCAAGGAACGGAACCTATAAAAACTGATTTGAACAAAGCGCGAGAAATGTAGGTTATATTCGGAAGGTTAAGCAAATGAAAGTGTCAGTCAACGAGAGTATGTGACGTGACACAATGTTTTTTTTTCAAGCGTTTTGGCTTTGGCACCAACTATCATAGGAAGTTCAACGCCATCTATAGAGTTCTTGGAAACTAAGTTTTTTTTTTAAAACCTCAAAAGGAAAACCTTTCATTGCAAAGTTATATCTTGTGGTTATATCAAACCAAAAGGGGAAATTTTGGTTGACGTGGCTCTTCTATTAGAATATTACCAGCATCATTTTATTATTTATGTTATAGCAATTTAGCTTTCCCTCTCTTAGAAAGGAGGCCTGTGTCCCAGCAGTAGGGAACATTAATAGGATGATGATGATAAATTTAGCTTATCACATAACATAACCTCGCCACCCACACCCACATTTCATCAGTTATGTTTAAGTCCCATGTAATAGGGGGCGAGCCTATTGCCATCAGCCGGGCACAAATCCAGACTCCGTGGCTGCTACTGAGAAATTCCTGATGGAAAAACATCATTACAACTTTGCCCGAACCGGGAATCGAACCCAGGACCGCATGCTCAACAGTCGCGCTAGCTACCACTCGACCAATGAGGCAGTTTTTAGGCTAAAATTAGCAACTCTAATTGTGGTGGTTCAAACTGTACCACGGTTCACAGAAAAAAAAATGGTCCAGTCAACTGTAACACTGTTAAATTTTTTTACCATGGTCCAGTCAACCGGACCTAGCCAACTGTACCACGGGCAAGGAGTGATTTTATTATTATCCCATCATGCATATGTGTGTATCATGTACCACATGTTTATACAAATAAATGCATCTTATCTTATCTTCCATGACCTCCATAACACTGTACAATTCAATGCATTCACCAGCACAATCCCGCCATACTTTTCGCGAGAATTTTGACTATAGCTCGTGCGTGATTATGCCGTTGTTAGACATATATCTTTGAATTTTTTGAACTAATAGGTATCTTGTGGACTATATCTAGGCTTCTATTGAAGCAGAAAATAAAAATTTGTAGAAACAAATTCAGTATAGGCCTCCAAAAATTGCTGTTTTTCACAACTTTTACCTCAACTTTGGCCGTTCATAATGTACTTATATATTGTAAAAGTAAAGAAAGCATCCTAATAGAAGCCTTGCAAATGTAGTGGAGATTCTAAATAACAAATATTTATTTCACATTCTTGTAAGACTAATTAAAAAACACGTATTTCCTGGAACAAGTTGTATAAATTTAACAATATGTTTCGTTAAATGTCCCCGCTGAGGCTACAGTAGGGAGCAATTTGCGATGCGACTGGAAGAGCGAAACGAAAAAAACATGGTATGGCTACATTACAAGCGAAATTCCGGCGTATATTCGGCGATGACATGGCTACAGTACACATGCTCAACAACGAATTAGCAAGAGCGATTCATGCGGCTACACTATGAAAAGAGAAAAACAGCGATTTCGCTGAGAATTCGCTAGTTCATCGCATTTTAATGATCTCAAAACATTCGCGGCGACACCGTGTCAAGATGGCTACATAGAGGGAGCACACACAGGCGACACATGCGACGCGCGTGGGACGCGAGGGGAGGTTGTTTAGTTCGCGGCATTCACACAGTCGAAAGGTTGCTGTAGCTTTGTGTAAACGTAACGTGTATTATTTTCAATGGCTTTGTCAAAACCAAACCTTGTATTTTTGCTTGAAAGCTCTTACCTCAAGTACGAACTATTTTTGAAAAAGAGATTATGTTGGATTCACGAAATAAATAAAGAGCGCAGTAAATATGGAGAATTTCGTCATTTTCACCATTGCAGGACGTGCTTGAATTTCGGATACAAACAACTCAATGTCCATCGTAGCTTCATAGACAAACCTCTTCAGATGAGCGATCAAAACAAACTGGTTTGAACGTGTCGCACTGTCATGAGCGAGCGCCGAGTCATGTCATGTCCGTCCTCAGTATTATATATAACATCATTGATGTCCGTAGCGTGATTATGTAGCCACTTGACAGCGGACCCACTAAAACAGTAACTTTGAACTTCTCGCAAAATTAATCGCTCATTCATTTAAATTCGCTCAAATAATGTAGCCATTTAATATAACTGACGAGCATTTGTTTTTTACGCTCTGAAGTACAGTTGTAATGTAGCCGCTATCATAACAATGACTCATTTGAATCGGTCGTTTTCTTAGAATGCGATCAAATCATCCATCGCGGTTTACTATACGCATAATGTAGCCACACGCATATTTAGCAGCACTATTGAACTAGTCGTGCAAGTGAGAAATTTTCTAATAAATTCGCTTCAATTTCGCTCATATGTTGATGTAGCCGATGCCGTGATTTCAGTAATGTTGTTCCTATCGCATAAAGAAATCAAAGATCGGTAGTAATATTTGATGTATGGTGTAGCCATATACGTGAGCATTCATTTACTTGTTTTAATCGCTCATGTGTCGCAGGTCGCGTCGCGGCCTAATGTAGCCTCAGCCTTAAGCGGTATGAGGTACGCGGAAGGCAAGTAGTGCGGATTCGGGGCTAGGTAAGACAGGGGAGTTAAAAGGGAGCTTGTTGTTTCATCCAGAGCCACAGCGGTGGTATTCCACCGCTGTGGCTCTGGATGAAACAACAAGCTTTTCGACCATGCTCGCGTTGACGAAAGGCGGGCCGGGAAGGGCCCTCTTAAGTGCGTTACATTGAGTCTTACTTTACAGGTGTACACCGTGACACCAAAAAGAAAGACGTGTGCATTTTTGCGTAATAGTACATTACTACAGAAGCCAGCAACAGAGGCTTTGATGGACGAACTTGTAAATGTGGGCAGAGGCGAAGCCGAGGCACACATACGGCCAAGGCTTGTATACTTAGTATTTTTCTCAAATAATGCGAGGAAATCAAATACAATTACTTTTCACACAAACAACAATATTTTTTCTCGCGTTGAAGAGTTCATTTGTTTTTTTCAATAAACCGCTTTCTATTTGCAAGCCAATTCGAAATTTAAATAAAACCTTTGATAAGTTACCTCCTTGCTTGCTATGTTTCAGAGTAAAAGATCGTTCCATTTTTAAATAACACGACAAATATGAGTTAACTATGTAATTTATTTGACAGCTAAACACGACGGATATGGATTTTCATACAACTTTAGTCGGCCGCTGGTCGCATGTATGTGGACAGTAGGTACAGCAATTTCGATTTATCTCGAAGAAGGTTGTCAAAATAATCAATGATATTATGTAGTAAAAAGAGGTAGATATCGCACTAGCACGCACAAATTGTTGAGGACAAAGTGACACAATTGTTGCACTTTGATAGCTAGCTATCTCTTTCTATCTTATACGTTCCGTATTATCTATGGCTGTCGTAGTTTTAAATTACTCGCAACGATATCTTAACGCCATTCAGTATGAACATGGCGTATCTTTTTATAATATCATTGAAAATAATGCTCAAATTCCAAAGCATGTTTGAGAAAAGTAACTTAGTTTGATGTACAGAATGCTTGGGTCGGCTTCTACTCAAACCGGATGCAGCTGAATACCAGTATTTTTCATAGATCGACTGCCTATCTGACCTCTGCAGCCCAGTTATTGGGTAATACCCCTTGGTAAGACTGGTTGTTAGACTTTCAGCCTTCATAATACACTATAGTTGGTGCCAGTTAAGATAAGAAAAGCGGTCATTGCCCTTTCCCTAATATCTCTTCGTACGAACCAAAACAAATAAACCATGTATCGTTTTTCATTACAAAAAATGTTGAAGATCACGATAGATGACGATTCAAGACTTCAACAGGCTTATTTTTGGTTTTCAAAGTTAAGAAGTTCAATAAATGTAGGTGGGTCAATGACCGCTATTCTCATCTTAACTGGCACCAACTATAACACCAATGCAAATCACGATGATTGAATATGTAGCTATTGTACTTGAGCGAGGAAGGAGTGGTATCATAGTTCAAATGCAAGCTTGGACTCAAAGCACGGCTCTAATATATCCTCCTACGTGACATTCGAGACTAATTGGAATTCAAATCAAAGCAGTATTGCATCGATTTAGTATGTACAATGGTAGGATTATATTAGTTTACGTGGAAATATGGACATTCGAATTGAATCAATACCGTGTATTGATATAAATAAAACTTGAATTTATATTGGGTGCATTTATGCAAAATAGCGTAATCACAATCACGTACAAACGTAATAGGCACAATGTGGATACATCGGTAATGGTGTCGATTCTGTTGTGCAGAAACTAAACTTAATTTAGGATATTGCTATATTTTTGTCTAATAAAACGAGAAAGAGACGGACGTAATTTAGAGCTGTCAAATTTGAAAAATGTTCCAAGATTTGATTACAGACAGACAAACAAACAAACATAGGGACAGGTAAAACTGAATAACAGCTTGTAAAAACAAGATGGCGGGTGATTTCCGATCTAAAGATTCTGCCCACTATACCGTACCATACCATGACCGTGCTATATAAGTATCAGATCAGGTACGCAAAGAAACATGACTTGGAATGCTATGTCCACTAGAAAGCTACGCATCAAAAGATAAGCACATCTTACAGCGTAATTTTAAGTTAGCTGCCCTATTCTTAATTCAATTTACTGTCCGAGAAATCACTACAGAACTGTATTAAAACATAACGTACTTACCTACAGAATAAGCACGTATGGCCGCACTAGGCCATCCAGCGACCACGTCCCATATAAATCCATACTCCGAATCTGGACATAAAGGCTGATCATAAAATAAAACATTACTGTTACCCAAGAAATGTCGGTGTCAGGCTGTAGGGTAGACATAAGTTGGAGATAAAAAAGGAAATTCCTTCCAAATCCCAATTTGTATTGTATACTCATGGTATTACAAATTATGTTATTGAATATTTTGATGTGAAACATCTTTAGGCGCAGGTAAACCAAAAAAAACAAATGAAAATCGCGTGGCGAACGTCGCAACCCAAGCCGTGGTAAAAAAATTAAAATCGCGTGTTTGAAGCTGCATACATCATTCGACACGGTTTACAACGTGACAGCTGGTCTCGGGGCACAGAGCGCTGGGTTATAATCTCGTATTCGATGGATAATCTGGTATATCGATTCCAGCATAAGGATTTTCTTTTTGTAAATCGAGTCATTTTGTTTTTATTTTCTTTTATTTTGTGTGTTTGTTTTAAGCACTTTTTTTTAAGCATATTACTTGTACAAAATAATTTCGATGTTTCATATCTGCCAGGCATCCCGCGACGGTTCACTTTTTTTATTATCATCTTAAAAACACCTGCTCTGACCTGCAAATTGCATAATATGTAAGAAAATTTTCACCTTACGGTTGTTGGTCAACATTAGGTAGGTTATATTATCATATTTTAGAGTCACCAAATGCATTTATACCTTCGTATATCCCGTAAAACCTCCGCTGACCTGCTTAAAACAGCTGCAATAAAATTTTCAGCATGTTGGCAAGCCTATAATTCACAAATAACGTGACAAGCAAGACTATTTACTACCTCGCTCTGAGGCGACATCTAACGGTTTATTGCGCTCCAGAGACGTTTGAATTCTTGGAGATATTTCAGAAATCATATTCGTATAATCCAAACTGGGCTAGATTCCTTTTAGGAGTTTATTTTATTGCTTTTTGTAACTGCTGAAAATTTTTTTTTTTTTTTTTTTTTTTTTTTTTTTTAATTTTTTTTTATTACAATCTAGCCTAATAAGGCTAATAAGCAATTTTAATCTAACTTAATTTGCTAAAAGTATAATTATATCTAAGAGCACGTCCATTGCGTTTACTTAGCGTCTATTAAGGCGAAGTCACTTTGTTCTTGTGTCCATTTAAATAGCTAGGTACTATAATACACTCACGGTAAAGTCACAATTATATTACACTACACTAACTCAAAAGGTTTAGTCCTTTTGAGCCTTCTCACTATGTTCGTGTTATCGAGGAGCTGGATGGCCTCGACATTAACATGATGATGAAGTCGATGTTCATGAGCTTCTGCATATTTTTGGGTTATACTGTTTACGAACTCTATATTCAGGTCCCGATGGATGTCGTCAATTCTTATATACCAAGGCGCATTCACGATGTTCTTGAGTACTTTGTTCTGGAACTTTTGTATAATTTCTATATTGCTTTCTTTGGTGCAACCCCATAGTTGTATACCATAGGTCCATACTGGCATAAGGACTGATTTGTAGAGCAGGATTTTGTTAGGAACTGACAACGTGGAATGCCTTCCTAGTAGCCAGTTCATGCTTCTGTAACGAATTTCTAATTCTTCTCGTTTCTTTTTGACATGGGCTTTCCAGCGAAGCTTTGCGTCTAAGGTCATACCAAGATATTTGGCAGTGTTTTCGTACGGTACAATTTTGTTGTTTATGTACACTGGGTTGTGTTCTGGTTTCTTGTTAGTGAAGTCAATGTGAATGGATTTTGTTTCATTCAACTTGATCTTCCACTTTTTGGTCCAATCATAGAATTGATTTATCGCTGTTTGTACTTTCACCACAGCTTCCTTGTGCCTAGATGCTGTGGACATTATTGCGGTATCATCAGCAAAAGTAGCAATAGTTGCATTTTCTAGTTCTGGTATATCACATGTGTACAATAGGTACAGGACCGGGCCTAGAACACTTCCTTGTGGTACACCAGCTTTTATTTCTTTTAGTTCAGAATAGGCATTTTCTTGCCTTACTCTAAAGACTCTACCAGTTATATATGATTCTAATATATCTGCGAACTGTTTTGGCAACATAGTTCTTAGTTTATAAATCAATCCCTTGTGCCAAACTTTGTCAAAAGCCTGGGCTACATCTAAAAATACAGTAGTACATACTTTTCTATCTTCAAGAGCTTCTTCAATTACTGTTGTAATTCTATGCACCTGATCTATTGTTGAATGTTTTTCTCTGAATCCAAATTGATAGTCTGGTATAATGTTACTATTTTCTATAATAGGTTTCAGTCGTTTTAAAAGTAGTTTTTCAAAAAGCTTTGACATCACTGGCAGCAAAGAGATAGGCCTGTATGATGATGCATCTTGAGGTGGTTTCCCCGATTTGGGGATCATGATCACTTCTGCAACTTTCCATAGGTCTGGAACATGCTTTAGTCTAAAAGAAGCATTGAGTATCTTAGTAAGTTTTACCAGGGCTTTTCTTGGCAAATTCTTTAGGATTTCCCCTGTGATAAGGTCATAACCAGGGGATTTTTTCGGGCTGATGTGATCTCTGATTTCTTTAGATACTTCTTTTGGTGTTACCAGTTTTATCTCTTGGTCTACTTGTTGTAGTTGTTCCCAGTGAAGATCTTGGTCAGCGCTCTCGGTTTGTGTAAAAGTGTCCTCTAAGTGTTGGGCAAACCTTGATGCTTTTTGTTCGTTACTTATTGCCCATTGTCCATTTAGTTCTTTTATTGGCGGTATGTTAGCAATAGGTTGTTTTTGGTTCCTTGTGGCTTTCCATAGTGAATAATCAGTCGATCGATCATTAGTCAGTTGAAGAAGATGCATAGTTAAATTTTCGTCTCGAACTTTCTTGATTGCCTTCCTAATTTGTTTAGTTATTCTATTTAACAGTGTCTTATCTTGGGGAAACCTGTTTCGCTGCCACTTTTTTCTCAAGGTTCTCTTTTCTCTGATCAGATCTGTTATTTCTTTTGGATAAGTATTAACCTTAACAGTTCTTTTTTTCTCGGGTGCCCATGCAGTTTGTTGGACATCTACAATAAATTTGCGTAATTCTAAATTAAGTTGGTGATTATCATTTATAAATACATTTAAGTCTATTTTATTTTCTAAGTCTATTTTAAAGGATTCCCAGTCTGTGAACTTGTTCACGAGAAACGGATTGCCTTCTCTCTGTTTGACATGTTCACTAGTGTTTAAGATTATGGGTGAGTGATCAGAGTTCATATTAAATCCTTCTTCGGCACTTATAAAGTCAGGGGATAGCCCTTTATATATAAAAAAGTCAATTAAGTCTGGAATTTTTCTTAAGTCTGTTGGCCAATATGTCGGTTTTCCAGTTGATAGAACCTCTGATTTGGTTTCTTGTATGGCACTTAATAGCTCTCTGCCTTTTGTTGTAGTTAGTCTGGAGCCCCAATAAGTATTCTTGGCATTAAAGTCTCCACCTAATATAAATCTATTTCCAAGTAGAGCTAAGATTGTCTTGTATTGCTCTTTTTTTAGTGCGTATTTTGGGGGGATGTATATAGCTGCTATAGTAACCGAGTCGTATCTTTTCATTTTAATAGTTACACCGATCACTTGCATTTCCTGATCTTCACATTTGGTCTGTTCATAATGATGTATGTTTTCTCTAATTATGACGGCGCTGCCTCCCCTCGCGGCGTTATCGGGATGCAGGGCATGATATATCTTGTAGCCTTGAAATTTTACAAATGATTGTCGTGTAAAGTGTGATTCTGAAATTAAACATATGTCTATGTTTTCTGTATCTAGGACTACTTGTAACTCATGTTGGTGTTGCAGCAGTCCATTAGCATTCCAAGCCATGATCTTGAGGTTATTAATCATTTTCGCAGATGAATAGGAGCCTTTTTGGCACTCATTTCTAGTTTTTTAAGCCGTTCATCAAATGTTGACAATAGACTTAAAATTTGATCGAGCTTTGATTCCGAACTTGTCTCCTTATTGTTTTTGACTACTTGAGAGTACGAGTACGGCTTGGGTGGTTGGTGGGTCATTCCCTTCTTTTCATGAGCTTCTTTGGTAGCTGATGGTTCGGTATGCTTATTTGGTTGGGATGCAGTTTGCTTTTTAGTGTATTTACTTTTTAATACCTGCATCTCCTTTGCTACTATACACCCTCTATAGTTGGCTGGATGTGGCTCACCACAGTGGACACATTTTGGTTTATCTTGTGCTGGTTTCACGCAGTCTCTTGTGAGGTGTTTGCCCGTGCACTTGACGCACCTTGGTTCTTTCGAACAGTACTTCTGGGTGTGTCCATAGGCCTGGCATCTTTTGCACTGAGGAACTAGCTTAGATGCTCTAAGTGGGTGGATTTCAACTTTGCAGCCTAGAATATTGGTGATTCCATGAACTTTGTTTATATCTTCATCTTTTTCAAATGTCAACATAAACATGTTGAGTGGTTCTTTTTTCTTCCAACTCAATTTACTTACAGCATTTTCAATTTTGTAGCCCTTGTTTTTCAGGTACTCTACAATTCTTTCTGGCTGGCATGTATGATGCAGCTTTTTGGCCATCACTCGTATCGGTCTGGTTTGTTTGTTCTCATACGTGTGCCAGAGTAAATTATTTGAAGTTAGTAGCTTCGTAATCTCCCTGTAGGCATCTTCATTGGTTGCATTTACTTTGACGCTATCCCCGTTCATCATGTTTATGGTGAACGTGTCGCCCTGAGTACTGGCTATTCAGTCATAGAATGACTGGTAATCTTTAACACCCTGCACATTTATTGGGGGTGGCTTTGGTGTTTTTTTGGGATTTATGTTCCCTTGTTCCTTATTAGCATTGTTTTGGGAGGGGGGAGTCAGCGTACGGTTCAGTTTCCGTTTTTTTCTTTTATTTTCTATCCTAATCCACTCCGTTTCTCTGGCTAGTTCCTCCTCATCCGTCTCATATTCGATAGGTTTGGGTGAACTTTCTTGGTTAGCCTTTTCAGTGGCCTTATTTTTCTCTTGATCACTTTGGTGTTTCAAAATTTCCCGTAGGTTTTCCATTTCGGTTTTTAGCTCCGTTACTTGACATTGTAATTCTTGTCGTTTTGCCTTTTCTTCGCTGTAGTACTTAAACAGCTCATGTTCCAAATTTGTAGTTAATTTTATTGTCTGCGTTTGCGAAGCCATGTGGGTGAAAGATGTCTTCGCCTTAACAAATGATATGATGATCAGGCATGTTTCGCACAAACAGTATCTGGGTCATCGCGACCACTCCGAGCGAACTGATGACGCACGGATCGGCCACACTGTTGTGATGCGTATGCACTTTGCTATCTAGAACACGCGATCGCGAGAGGCACGTCCGTCCTCTAGGTAAGACCGAGCTGACTTGACTGAAAATAATTGAATTTTAAATTATGATCTAGAATCTTTTAAGAATTCAAACCGTCTGGTTACCACAAAGGTATAAGCAGAAGTGTGTAGTACCCCAAAATTTTGCGAGTTATTTAAATCTCATGTAATACTAGGCGAACCTCTTGTCACCACCTACGCAGGAACTCAGCACCCCTAGCCAAGTTGACAATCTACAATCGTTAACGCTAGTAGAAAACTATTGAAATGAATGGGATGACTGATATCATCTCAACGTTAAATCACGTGATCAACACAAACGAATAGAAAATTCGTAGACAAGTTTACAGCGTTAAAAATGATAGAATAGAACGTTATCGTTTCTACAATGTTGATCACTAAATTCTTTGGTAGAAACGCTCACCATAGTCTAAAGTGTAGGTTTTTTCTACAGACATTAGAGAACGAGCGATCGACTCAGTCGTGTCAACTTGGCTACCAAATTAGCGCTTTCTACAATCGCTTACGCCGAGGCGTTTACGATTGTGGAAAGAGAATCGATACGAAACATTTGTAACTTGGCTAGGCCTGCAGGGCTGCTAAAAAATATCCTAATGGAAAACCCAGTAAAGCTTCAGTTTACCTGAGAAAAGAAACCACGCTTAGTAATCACACATGACATCGCGAGACTTCGAGATAGCAGACTCATAAAATCTTTTGTAAAATGTAAATGCGTGATTCTGTCCTGAAAATAAATCGGAAAACATTGTCACCCCACATTAAGGTAAGGGTACACGACCGATTTTTATACGTTTCACCTGTGCGTAATATATTGTGTACCTACCCTTTAAAATTTATACATTTAAATAATTTCCTTCTCTTGCGTCATTGCTTTTCTGATCTGTTATTGAAAGGCATTATGGGTTTGTAATTTATTTGTTGGTTTTGAATATCTGGAGCGGTAGGTATTGTTTTGTATAAAGGGTGGAAAGGAGACCGACACACAAACGGTTATCACTAGAGACCGGATTAGGTATATATGAAACATAAAATCGACGAAATATGCATGCAAATGCACCATAAATGCTCAAAATATGCAATAAAAGTGCAAAAATATGCAACATAAAATTGAAATAAGTACTACAAAATAATGTTTTAATTTACTCGTATACTGCATTTTTGACTAGATATTTTTTATGAAAACCGAATTCTGTTCCTAATTATTAGTAGTACGATTGAGCCTTCTATTAATTAAAAT
Source organism: Xestia xanthographa (assembly GCA_905147715.2). Classification (NCBI taxonomy): domain Eukaryota; kingdom Metazoa; phylum Arthropoda; class Insecta; order Lepidoptera; family Noctuidae; genus Xestia; species Xestia xanthographa. The sequence continues at coordinate 31,040,019 of LR990644.1, forward strand.
ATTTTTATAAATTGAATACACGTTTTACGTCCACTTAGGTCAATGGGCACTATTTGAATTGAAGTGTTTTATTGCGGGTATCACCTTTAAACTCTTTTTTCCAGTTAGGAGCTGATTAATTAAGGGAATGCCCAAATATGCAAGATATCCCGATTTTAGCTAAAATATGCAAATGCAAATGCAAGTATTCATTTGCACCGGATTTACCGGATTATATGCAAATGAATATTTGCATTTGCATTTGCATATACATCACAAAAACAATTGTTTCCTACAATACTGCAGTACCTACACGATCAAAATGAATGGAACAGCTATCTTTTTTTAATTACCGGTTAAAAATTAAGCTCTTTAGGTTAAACTTTGCTAACCTAGTTTGGTTCGTGGATGGGTGACCACCCATTACATACCGAGTTTCCGCCGTGCCTCGGAACTTCGGAAGAAGGTCGAAGGTCCCGGCTGTCATCTTTGACAGTCTTTACAGGTAAGAGTAGTCAGTGCCCCGAAAGTCTGACAACCAGTCCTACTACGTCTAACATACCAAGGGGTTTCGTATTACCCAGTACTAACTATATGTTGTGGAGGTCAGATAGGCAGTCGCTCTATGTAAAATACTTGTATTCAGCTGCATCCGGTTAGACTGGAAGCCAACCCCAACATAGTTGGGAAAAGGCTATGCAGATGATGATACAAAAGCTCCAAGCCCCTAATTCGTTTGATTGCAGCGGCGTATTGATTCTTCAATAAACATCGTTTATTCGGGTCTAAGTAAACCTAAAAGATACTTGCCAAGCAACAATCGACGTTAATGACGCGAAACCCGGAGCACCCGGCGCCTTATTACCGAAATACTTGAATACCTGAATAATCGGAAATTTGAATAATTTTCCTCTACCTCTGTACCTTTGTTGTGAATAATTGGATTTTCGGACCTTTCATTTACATTTTCTAACAATTTATGTTTCGTTCTTTTTAGGCTAAGTTGTTTTCGATAAGTTTGTGATTTATGGCATTTTCAAGACCCACCTCGGCAGAAATGTATTTAGATTTACGAAATCAATTTCCATAAATTAAGTAAATGATAGCATGATCATTGACAGGGGAGAATGGAAGAAAAAAAGTATTGCGCCGACCATAATTAACATAGGACTAGGGTAAAGCCGTGTGGTATCCGGCAGAGTAGAATAGGACCAACCCATTACACTCACGGGTGTCGTATAAGGTGATTAATGTCTGTTGCAGAACACCTTGCGCCTCCGTAGACCTGAGAATGGGCAGCAGCGTTTTCTGTTAGTCTTTAATCACTGCGATCTCCAATCCGCCTGCCAAGCGTGGAGATTACGGCAAATTCCTCCCATCATGGGAGAGGCTTATGTCCAGCAGTGGACGTTACGGGCTGTTGTAGTAGCGTGGTAGGGTAGGAAGATGACCCCGGGCTGCGGGACTGTTCCGGGGCTGCGGGACTGTTCCGGGGCTGCGGGACTGTTCCGGGGCTGCGGGACTGTTCCGGGGCTGCGGGACTGTTCCGGGGCTGTGGGACTGTTCGAAAGAGATACCGTGGCCCCGGAATGCAAAGGGCGATGAAGGAACATGGATGGGTTTTAGTCAGTAAAAGTCTGGCACTCCCTCCTGCTCCGCCCAGAGCGGGAGGAGTCATTTGATGATTTGCCATCCGAAAAAAAAATAGAAGAGGGTAGGAAGATGATAATGAAGTCAATATCTGTTCTAAGTTTGTATGTTTGGATGTAAGGGGTAATCTTCGAGGAAGAGAACCTCACGTCCCAGCCGCCGCAGAAGACGCACCGGGCGCGGCCACCGTAGGCGCGGGCCTGTGGACGGTAAGCTATGGGCTAGCTCGCCGTCCGTCCGTCTCATGACGACAAGCTGTGTCGACGGCGCGCGAGTGTTCCACGCGCGCCTCAAAGAGAGTCAGCAAAAAGAAAGAGGTCGGCAAGATAGCTAAGGATACCGCGGCCCTGGAACACAAAGGGCTAAGAAGGAACATGGATGGGTTTTAGTCAGTAAAAGTCTGACACTCCCTCCTGCTCCGCCCAGAGCGGGAGGAGTCATTTGATGATTTCCCATCCGAAAAAAAGAAAAATAAAGAGGTAGGTAATCTCCGAATTCACAGTCACAAGGCATTATAACTTGTGAAAGTACTGTAGTTACCCAACATAACATCACGCGTGTATTACATGACTGGGCACAGACAGAAGCACAGAAGTAGGTATTAGTGAATTTAGAGGGAATCCGGGACCGCGGTCCTGGACCCGAAAGCCCCCCGACCCGTATTTGGGGTCTATGGTATTCCATGTGGTATTCGATTTTCAAATCATCGAAATAAAAAACGTCAAGAGTGACACCTATTCATTTATTTGGAGTTGTATCATTTGACTTCATTATGGTAATCATCATCTGCCTAGCGTTTACCAATCATATTGGTGTCGGCTTTCAGTCTAACCGGATGCATACGATAACCCTTGGTAAGACTGGTTGTCAGACTTTCGGGTACCTGTAACGACAGCCAGGACCAACCCAGCCCGGAGGAAACTAAGCAAGTAGTGGATGGTCACCCATCCACAGACCAACCTAGGCAAGCGCGGCTTAACCTTGAACATCGACCTCCAAGCTAAATAATTAATTCTGCAAATCATGCCAGCGTACTAAAGTAGGCAGTTAATATACATTCCGTTACGGCTCACGACTCACGAGCTAACACACAACACCGCCGCGTCACCAGCGCTGTCGGGTAAGTTTAATACGCGAGACGTCTCAACAGTTTCAACTCACGTTCTTACTTCGGTATGGGGCTATGAAGGCAGCGGGGTGGGGTAAGCCCACGGAGTAAATACACCGGGACAGTTGGAAAGGATTGGAAGAGGCCTTTGCCCTTGGGACAGAATATGCAAATTTAAAAAAAAAATACAACGACGCGACGTGTGATCGACTGCACATTATGTAATAACTGAAACTGGTATTATTATTGAAATGTTATTGTTCAGCACTGCCTTTATGTCATCCATGGGTAAATTTACTTCTCCGTAGTACAACCAGCCCGCGTAGCATGGCGACGTAGAAACAGGGAAAGACTCGACAAATCTTTTGTTCATCTGTCATTTTGTCTATTCAATATCGACAAAATGACAGATGAACAAAAGATTTGTCGAGTCTTTCCCCGTTTCTAGTCGCCATGCTACGCGGGCTGTTGGACATCGCAGTTGTACCACGGGTCGGGAGTGATATTTTCTTACGTCACGTCACCCAACAACAACAGCCCATAACGTCCACTGCTGGACATAAGCCTCTCCCATGGTGGGAGGAATTTGCCGTAATCTCCACGCTTGGCAGGCGGATTGGAGATCGCAGTGATGAAAGACTAACAGAAAACGCTGCTGCCCATTCTCTGGTCTCCGGAGGCGCAAGGTGTTCTGCTTCAGACATTAGTCGCCTTATACGACACCCGTGAGTGTAATGGGTTGGTTCTATTCTACTCTGCCGGATACCACACGGCTCTACGGCCACGTCACCCAATCGTAACAAAAATCGTATTCAATAAAACGCGCCCGCTGACTTAGTAGCCCCATTTCGCCACAAAAGTTGGTCCTCGCAGTGGAATATACATACGGTTTAAACTAACTGTCTCTTACAAATTAGTTTACCGCTTTATCCAGAGAAAGAAAAATATACCCGTCAACTGTTTTGTACTTTTGTTTATTTAACCTGTAGCTGTTTGTTAATGCTTTGGAATTAAGGATATTGTTGCATAGAGAGAGGTTGGGTCAAAATCATGATCTATATATACATATAATAAAATCGTAAAATTTCAGTGTCTGTACATTACAGATTTTTGTAATAATAATGTATTCAAAGGGTTGAGAAATAAGTAATAGAAAGTAAAAAAAAAAAGTTTTTTCTGGTAGAGCTGTAGCGTCTTCATTAATTATAGTTTCTTTGTTAATTATTTATTAATATTATAGTTATTACTTCGGTGAACTTAGTATGTAAGTAATTTAAGCTTTAGGTTCTCACGGCAAGCCTAATAGTTTATGGTAGGGCCTTGCCCAGTTTGCTTATTGTTCATATTAGTTTTAAGAATTTAGAGTAAAAGTTAAAGCCTTTGATATTTTTGTTGAGATGCCGACGGTTCTGTTTGTAATATGTTTATTGTTTAACTATGCTATTTGTATTGTGTTAGCTAGATAAAGAAACCTTTGTACAGTTTTTAGTTTGTACGTGCCGCTCCGACCGTATCCCAAGTTTTGGATATTTTTTTAAATGTAGAATTCAGTCAGTAACTTTTCGTCTCCGGGTTCGGTTGGTCGGCATTCTTGCACCTTGTAATTTATTTTAATAAACTTACTCCATCACTAAGTAAATCCAGTACTTATTTTGTGAATCCCATAACTCCGACGCTAGTTAACCGACCTACGTGCGCAAAAGAGCTGTACCCATTAAAGTACACCTCCTGTTCACTAGTCATGATTAAGTTCCATGTAATAGTGGGCGAGCCTATTGCCATCAACCGGGCATTTCTACAACTCCGTGGCTGCTACTGAGAAATTCGTGATGCAAAAACCTAATAACACTTTGCTCGACCTGGGAATCGAACTTGTGTTCGATTCAGAGACATTCTTTTCGCCTTTTGAAACTTGTATATTTATTTGTGTTCAGTTTATGGTTTAATTATGCATCATTATCATTATTCTCCTGCCTTAATTAGTGGTCGGCGCCGGCGCAGCATATATTATTCTTCTTCCATACATTGTCACATCTACTTATTCCTAACAAATAAAAAGGTAAAAGTAGACTAAACAATTACATTTAATGAGGGCGGGGGGGGGGGGGGGGGGGTAAGAAATACAGTTATTTATCTGTACATCAAACTAAGTAACTACGCAAAAATTATTGCTGGGAAACGACTTCAAAAAATCATGTTTTGTGGTAGTACTCAATGTAACCCACTCAAAACATTGTGCTGATGGATGGATTGAATAGTACGGGGGGGGAATCGTGCAGGTGTTTAAAGTAAAATACATTAAAAACTTGTATTAAAAAAAAAAAACTTTGACCCCCAATATCTCCGTAACTATGATCGCAATGAATAAGTATATTATATCCTTTTATTTTACCTTAGTATTAATTAATTATTTTCAGATGTACACCTACCACTGCTTGTCTCTGCATCACCCAAAGGTTGACTGGTAGAAAATGCCTATGGCATTAAGTCCGCCTCTGTACCTACTTTGTGTTTGAAGTGTTAACCTCTCAAGTGCCCGCGCGCGATAACGGTAATGTCCTCCCCGCCCCGCCGTCGCAGCCGCATTACGTCATCGCATGCGTCATCCGAACCCACTTGTAAAACCACTTATAGCTCGAGTTCTATGAATGCCTTTCTTGTGCCGTAAACATTGTTGCAATCGTTAGTTAACAGACGTGTTTTATTATATAAACAGCACTTGTGAAACCACTTCAGTATTATAAACAAAGGGTATGAGTTAGATGACATATGAGAATTTGCCTCGTTATGACCTGTGGCCGTATTTTATTTATTTTTCGTAAAACGACTGATTCAATTTACACGAAACTTTAGAACCAATGTAACAAATACACAAGTAACCTAATACATAATTCATATAAGAGTCTTACTGATACATTCTAATCAGATTTCAACTAGATTGTAACAAAAAACTCGTATACGGCGAACTGTCATTTTATTGTCATTGACCTCGATTTGAAAACACTTGAAATTATATAAATATGAATATGTATGCTTATTCTTATAGTAAATAATGAATTATGGTTATTACTTACCTTGTTTTTGCTGTTTCCAAGACCATATTTCATTTTATAACAGTCAAATTCACATTTTCAATTGTTCACGCCATTTTGACCAAAATATCGTTCGACCAAAATTTTGTTGGCTCACAAAATAATTTTGGTTCATTGTTCTACCTAAATATCTTGCTACAAAGTAGCATTACACAATAATAAGGTAATAAACATTCACTTCACAACGTTTTCAAGCACATAACTAAACAAAAACATTATAAATCACTCGCGTGGCACGCAATGTTTACCTAAACTGACGTTTCAACGACTAACGCGCTTCTATATTTTTTTTTTTAAAGTTGCCCGTTGTAAGTTACTAGTGTTTGGCATCGTTCGAATCGACTACTGTCAGGCACCAGAGGTAAAAATTGCCTAACGATTTAGAACTGTGTGTCAAGTACAAATAAGGTTTGAATTGGCTGATACGAGGTGGGACGTTTTCGTCCCGGCGGGACTCAACGGAGTTTTCCGATCGGTTGGAATTCCACCCGGTCGGGAAGAAATAAATAAATAAATAAGTGCCTTTCGGCTTCGTTAAGAGGTGTTTACACCCTTTATATAGAAAAAGACCTACCTAACACGCACTCAACGGGAGGTAAGAGGAAGGAAGTTTGAGGTTTACAATACTTGAAGTGAGAGGAAGGCACTCAGAGCTCCGCGTAATTTGCTTAGCAGCCCCGCTTGCTACCACTGGTCCAACGAGGCAGTCCATCTAATTTTATTATTGTGAAACTCCTTCAAGATGTTTGTCGATATCATAATAAGAAATAGTGTGAATCCCTTATTATTGTTAATTTAATTTATTTCAACCGTTTTAATTATTTTCATTAATGAATTGTATGAATTTATAATAAAAAAATAAAATAAAATGTAATGAAATGAGATGAGATGAGATGAGATGAGATGAGATGAGATGAAATGAGATGAGATGAGATTAAATGAAATGAAATAAGATATTATAGGTAGGTAAACAGTACACATCCACCGCGACAGCTCAAGCTACATACAGGGTGTTAAAGACCTCATCACGAAGCCGTCAACCAAGCATTCTGTACATCAATTTAAGTAACTCTACGCAAAAATTATTGCTGGGAAACAACTTTTTTTTGGGGTGAAAACTAACGTTTTACGGTAATACTCAATGTAACGCACTCAAAAGAGTGTGCTGATAGAGGGATTGAATAGTAAGGGGGTCGTAGAGGTGTTAAAGTAAAAATCTTGCATTAAAAATATTTATTTATTTATTTAAAATTATGTAAATAACACCTTAACAGCTATGACGACAATGCGATGTTACTACCAAGATACACATACCTCTAACTCGCTTACAAAAAAAAACAATTAGAAAAAACAATTAACTCACAATAAAAAAATACCTACAGTTAACAATCATCTCTAAACGTTCTCAATGCACTTCAGTGCTACTCCTGTGAACTTCATCAGGTTGCAGTGAAGTATAATTATTGACCTCATCTGAAATTAATTTAACAGTCTTATGGCGAGGTATTCCATGAAGCACACCCAAACGAAGCACACCCAGACGAAGCACACCTAAAGTATTCCACTTAGCACACCCGTAGGTGGGCTTCAAATAAAAATTTAAAATAATTAATTTGCTATTCCACGAAGCACACCTACGAATATCACTCGCATAGTGCGGGGACTAAGAAATAAAAATGTCGATAGGAGAAAATATTTATTATTTAAAAGACTAACTAGTTTGTGAGACTTTACTATCCTTGTTTACGTTTGTTCCCGTTCAGTTACACCATAAGAAGAAGAAGAAGAAGACAAACTACCAGGATCCCAGAATCATGAAGAAGTATTTTCTACAATAATCGAAATGTATATGGATTGATTATGAGATCCCTATTAAAAATATAGAATACCTCCTTTATGGTTCTGGCCTCCTGTTAGTTGGTAGATAAATAAAAAATAAAAAACCAATAAACCCGTGCCTAGTCAAATTATGCAATCACTTGTTACCGGTGGGATATGATATGCTATTATTATGGATTTAGATTTTCTATCGATACGTTCAGAAGTCCAGGAAACAATCCCTAATGCTATGGAACCACAGGTAATTAAAATTACCCATGGACCCGGTAATGGGTCAACCCACCGGGACCATGGGTAACCACTCAATGTAAGTAAGCCATTACACCCTTTTTTAATACACCACCACAAGGCATTACCGTTTTTATAAATCTTGTGTTTACTATATTGTTTGTCATTATACACTAACACTTGTGTCTCCTTCCGGCCAAGTACGTAATTAAAAGATGGGTTAAAATTTCTTCTACTTGGACCTGCCATCGGCTCCATTATTTTGTTTGAATAAATTGCACGAAAAACAGAAAAAAATAACAATAACAAGAACGGTGGAAACGCTCGGCTAAATTCGGGTTGGCTCGGGAATTCAGTGGAGGGCGCACGCGTTGACTATTAGCGCATCATGTATACGTCTTATCTATGGGATTTATATATGAACACTATGAAAATTACAAGTATTGTATCACATTATTATAATGAAACTGAAAGATGTTATGTAATTAAGTTAGTTTTTTAAATAATAAATATTTTCTCCTATCGACATTTTTGTTTCTTAGTGGCGCCACACTATGCGAGTGATATTCGTAGGTGTGCTTCGTGGAATAGCAAATTAATTATTTTAATTTTTTATTTTAAGCCCACCTACGGGTGTGCTAAGTGGAATCCTTTAGGTGTGCTTCGTCTGGGTGTGCTTCGTTTGGGTGTGCTTCATGGAATACCTCCTTATGGCGCGTGGGGACAAACTTGTTCAGGTTAGTCCTACAACAAGTACCTACCTATTTAAAAATAATAACTTGTGTAAAAGTAGGAACTTTGACCCCTAATATCTCCGTAACTAAAACGTTCCCAGGTATGGTCTAGAACAAAAAAAAATCTCAATGACGGTGAGAACACGTGCCTTCCGGCTTCGTTAAAGGTTACACCGTTTAGTCCAATATAACCTGACCTAGCTTTGTATCACCTTCCCGTACAATGAGAGATCAGCTTAATTCAGCATAGCATGATCAGTCATCGTGCGTTCCTACCACTGTCACTCGGTTTTTCCAATAAAAGATAAAGCAATCAAAAAGTTGTTGATACTAACTTATTAACAAGAATTGTATAATTGGTATTATCGTATTAAGGAAAAACCCGATAAACAACTAAACGACAAATAATATAGTTAGTGTAAACTGCTAAGTGCCAACTCTATATCTTAGGTTATCTAAGCCGAGTGTTTTTAAGATATAAAGAGGAGAATGGGGCAATTAATACAGCTGTGTTGAATTACTTTATTTGATTAAGTTTTTTTTTTCTTTAATCATTTTTTTACATATTTTTTACATTTTTAAATATTTCTATACAAAACACTATGAAAAAAAAACATTTAAAATTATAAAAAATAGTAGCCCACCAGCGCTAGGAACAGGGTCCGAGCCGCCGGCGGTCAGGACTCTTGAGAGAGGAACCTCCTTTATTATATTTATTCATATAGGTTTACCAACAGCTTCTGTGTACAGCATTTAGGTATACAAAGGTTTTACAGTCTTGGACTTACATAGTCGCCAATTACAGGATAACCAGCATTCATAAAAATAAGTGATAACAAGAGAAAAAAAAACGATTGACTAGGGTTGTCATCCGTCCCGGTACACCGGGACATGTCACCGGTTTGGAAATTCTGTCCCGATCGTCCCGGTTGATCTACAAAATGTTCCGGTGTTTCAATTGCAACGAGTTATACGCGTACAGCGCAGACCGGTGAGGCGGCGGCGGGCGCTGCCGCCGTCTTTAGTAGCTGCACAGTGGACTAAAAAACGTAATCGCCTTCATGTAGACAGAGACACGGTCGAAAGCAATGCAATCAACTATTCAATGCAAGTTCAAATTACAAAATGACAAGTTCAGAATTTCATAAATCTTGTGTGTTATGGACAAACGGACCTGTTAGATAAGGTGAAGAAATCTGAAAAATAAGTATCATAGCAATTAGTGTTTAATGTGTAGAATCTACATTGTTGATAAAATATCTAATTTCTTTTTTAATTATTTTAATCTAATTAATAAAGTTGCAAGTAGGTGTGTTTTTTTTTTAATTTAAACACTGTTTTAAGCTTTCACGGTTCATAACTATACTACAAATGTCACTTACGGGATATCTTCCGTGATTATTGTTTATTTTGAGCTCCCGATATTTCAACGCTGTTGCAAGCGCTATGATCGCGGGTTAAGAGTCCTATTACATTTTTTTCGCAATTTTTCGGATCCTATTATTATATTCCTGGATCAAATTTTTTCGATCGGCGTACACGAGTCGATAATAATAGCGATCTCCGGATTAGATTGTCGATTGGTATTGACGAAAATTAAAGACGAGACTGACATGAGACTGAGGAGCGACTTGAATTGACGCAGAATTATAGTACTTCAATTTTATTTATTGTAATTTTGTCTTATTATATTGACAAACGAAAACTAATTAAACTTATTCACTTTAGATTGAAGTTTTAATCATATTAATTTATTTGATAAAATTTATTTATTTGGAATATAATGGACGCTGAATCAAGAAATGTATGGCTTAAATTACGCTTTCTGTACGATTTTTTCCGTGAAAATTCAAGGAATTTAAAGAAATTCTAAAACTCCAATAAACAAGTAAAACATTCAGCTTATTTTTCAGTAATTTTAGCTTTTATAAGAATTGCATGTAACAATGTGAATTTGAGCGTCAAAGTTCCATCGCCGACGGTTTTTCTTGCAAACTGAGTTCGTAAAATATTTATAGTAAATTACACGAAAATAAAAATGAAAATGTGTAACTCCAACTTACAAGAAAGAGAATGGCACTATTGTTATTCATAAGCAAATAATTAAAATATCTAACTGATGCTGAAAATTACTGCGTCAAAATTCACGAATTTGCGTAAAAAATGTAATAGGACTCTTAACTGGAGAATGCGGGTGGCTGGAAAAAATTGTTAGGAGCAGACAATCACGGAAGTTATCCCGTAAGTGACATTTGTAGTATTGTTCTTTTTTCTTTTACATTACATCGATATTTTCAGTAACTGCTAATGTCCCGGTCAGTACTTAGGCTGCTATGGCAACCCTACTCTAGACATGAAATACGTGTAATAGTAATATATTATGAGGTACAAAGACGTGTCTGATGAGATGACAAGTATATAATATATATAATATATGGAAAAAGAAGATATGCTGCGCCGACCACAAATATATTGGGATAAAGGCAGAAGAATAATATGATGATAATCTACACTAATATCTATACTAATATTATAAAGAGGTAACATTTGTTTGTAAGTTTGTGTGTAGGGGGTAATCTCCGAAACTAATGAACCAATTTTAAAAATTGTTTCACTGGTAGAAAGCTACATTATTCGTGAATGGTATAGGCTATATTTTATTCCCGTACTCCCACGGGAACGGGAACTACGCGGGTGAAACCGCGGAACGTCAGCTAGTTACCTATAAAGAGGAATGATTTGTATTTTTGTATGTTTGTAATGAATAAACTCAAAAACTACTGCGCCGATTTCAAAAATTCTTTCACCATTAGAAAGCTACATTCACCTAGAGTAACATAGGCTATATTTTATCCCCGTACTCCCACGGGAACGGGAACTACGCGGGTGAAACCGCGTGACGTCCGCTTGTGATACATAATTCACTAACCATAAACTGACTGATGATAATACAAATAAATATCAAGTTTCAAAAGGCAAAAAGAATCAAAAATTGGCATTCAACTGCAGCCAGTTAGACTGGAAGCCGACGACGACGATAATGCATGCACTAAAATACAAGTGATTTCTTGCAGTTGCAATTTATGGTCACACCAGAATGTTCAAATATGCCAAGTCTACTTTTTATTCATCTGAACCTTGAACTACAGATTGATAACATTCAGTATTTATTTAGGGTACAAACAGCTGGGTTTTAAAATTAAAAAATCGGTAACAATAGCAGTTGTGTCTAAAATTATATACAAAACTACAAATCTGACTAATAACAAAGAAGAAAAAGCAACAAAAAGTAAAAAAAAAAGTAAAGGAAAATAAACAATAAGGCGCAGAGAATAGAGTATATTTTGAAGCGACATCTAAGTATATCTGCAAAAGTATACTTGTGAGTATCTTGTACAATCAACTGGTGAAGACGAGTCTAAACAACAATGAAGATCATTCTAGTGCTATCCCTGTACATAACAAGTTCTCAGTGTGGAGTTCTAAAGGATGGTTTGGACAAAAGTAATACAGCAGAATGCAATAAATCTCAAAATCAATTTGTAAGAGTAATCGACTCTTATGCTAAGGAAGATCTAATCTTATTCAATGAAATACTATTCGACGTAACAAAGGATAAAGAAAATCATGCCAATAATATAGAAACTGATACTAGTCAGTTACCACCAGGTTTGCATAAATGGGAGATAAAATTTTTGCTAAGTCAATATTCTTATGAAGAAATTAACCGTATTGTCAGCATTGTGGACACAGCTGCAAAGAAAGCAGGACAGCTTATTGGTTTTACCTTTAACGTAACTAACGTAAATAAGACAACAGAGGACTTTGAGCTTACCTGCGATTTTAAAATTAATGTCGGTGTTACAAACGAACAAAAATCAAAAATATATAAACGAGAAATTGAATCTAAGAATAATACACAACGCAAAGAAGATGTTGTAGAGAACCCTGAAATCCTCCGCCTCGCTACAAACAAGGAGAAAGAAGAAGTACTGGGTCCCAGACCACAATTCAGTGGTAAATCACATTCTGGTGCACCTACACGAAGGCTAGGCTAGGCTATACTGATGCAACAGAACTTTGGAAAACTATGTGTTACAGATTGTTTTCTAAATAGACATTTATTTTATTGTAAATGTGAGGATTATGTGAGTCTTTTATATTATATTCTTTGTGTCCAAATATCCTTTCTTTGGTTTTGTTCCTGAAGTCGTAGAGCTTCTAAAGTTCATGAGCCCCACGTTTGCTGACACAGCCATGCTTGCGCCCATTGGATATTTCCGCACCACTCTGTGGGGATCCTTCTTAAAAAGGCCATCCATCTGTATGGATCCCACTAGTTCCATTACACAGTTCTACGATAGAACTAGTGGGATTTTTTTCCCACTAGTCCTACGATTTCAGGTGGTACATACTACAAAATCGTAAAACTAGTGGGAACGAAAAGTCCCATTAGTTCTACTGTTCTATCACATGATCTGAACAAGACCTCTGAGTTTGTTTCGGTGTTTCTTCTCAAAGCAGTCACATAAGAAACTCTGACCTCATCTAGTTTGTAGAAAATTTTACGTGTAAAAGGGTTTTTAATTACCTATACTAAATATCATATCATTTCATCATTATTGTAGCCAACGAATGTCCTATTGTAACTGGCAGCGCTGATGACGGCTTTCTTTCTTTCTTTCTATGTTTCTGGACCTTGTTTGCTTAAGTGTTTTGTAACCGTTATTTCCAGTTTCATCGTGCGCGTGTCGGTGACTATGTCACTTCGGTTGTATGCACTTTGGTGTGCATGTCAGACGTTTGAGTACTTATGTTAGATTTTTTTTTGTAACACTTATCGTTTATAACCAACATTTAGTGAGGGGGCTTACCTACAAATCGTAGTCAAACATAAATGTCATAAAATTATCAAACATGATGGAAGACATCCCGCAACCATGGCACTTGCAACAGCGTCGAAATTTCGGGACCTCAAAATAATTTGTAGAAGTTTATAAAGGATACTTTTCATCTTAGTAGTACGATCTAGTGAGACAATCACGTGGTCTTATGTGGGCGAAGCCGTGGGCAGCTAGTCTTAAATATACGTTATTTTCGGTATTATCTCACAAGCAGCGACTGCAGCGATTCCTAGGTAGGACAAAGCGTTATTGGGTATGGCAATACACGCCCCCTTATACCATGGGCTTAAATATAACTAAACGAAATGTGGGTGTACCCTCTCACCTAACCCTTTGGGATTACAGGCGTGATGCTATGTTATGATATTATGTTGATTTCCACCACACTATACACTATATACATATACATTTATATACAGGTTGGAATTTTTGCATGCCACCTGGAGGGAAAGTACTCAAAATATCGGAGATAGCAAATTTTACTCAAAGGAAATATTCCATTATTTTTAAAAAGAAATTAATCTGCATTCAAAGATTTTGAAAATTCGCTTGCCACACTTGGGAATCGAAACGGCTAAATTCCAAAATAATAACACCCTGTACTTTTATGGCACCAATCGATAGGGTCAATCATAAGGATCAAATCTCTCTAACAAACATCATAAATTAAAACGGAAAACCATGAAATCTAAAGTTATCAATTCATTGGGACAACATAAAGCACTTGTACTCAAAGGTCCGATCCAATTACTTATGTAGAACCTATCAAACCTAATGAACCTAATAAATCTTTTGACGACATTTACTGATTAAAATGACGAAGAACTATTTAGATAGGAAGATTACAATTTGCACAAACAAACACGTGCAAATTGCAATCTTCTTTCTTCAATTGTAAAGGTCCATCCTTTGAATAAAAGTGCTTTATCGTATTGAATTTATCCCATAGAATTTATAACTTTAGATTTCATGGTTTTCCGTTCATTTAATTTATAATGTTTGTTAGAGAGATTTGATCCTTATGATTGACCCTATCGATTGTTGCCATAAAAGTACAGGCTGTTATTTTTTTGGAATTTAGCCGGTTCGATTCTCAAGTGTGGTGTTTGAATTTTCAAATTCTTTGAATGCAGATTAATTTCTTTTTAAAAATAAAGGAATGTTTCCTTGGAGTAAAATTTGCTATCTCCGTTATTTAGAGTACTTTTCCTCCAGGTGGCATGCAAAAATTCCACCCTGTATATACGCACAGAACATTATGACATTAAAAAGTTGTTCCAAATAAGCCAAATCTACTTTACAATCTTGTTTATGTGAACCTTGAACTTCAAAATGATAATATTCGATATATTAAGAACAGTGACATCAGCTGCTATTTAAAACTTGAATTAAGTATTTAAATTGACGACGACAGTGCTGTTATTATCACGTCTTTTGAGCTTATATATTTAGTTTTGTAAACAACTCATAGCGAAGAAGTAGAAAAATCTATTAATGTAAGTGTTGAAGTGGAAAAAAGTGCTAAAATCAAATCAAAGGTGGTGAACATAATATACAAAATATTTAAAACAATTTCTAGTGACCGAAGTTTTTGTGACATCCAAAAGACAAAACAAAACTTTTCAACCATGAAGATCATTCTAATTATGTTCCTGTACATAGCAAGTTCTCAGTGTGGAGTTCTAAAAGATGATTTGAAGAAAAGTGGCTCTGCAAGTGATGCAGAATATCGGATCCATCAGGTTCAACTGTTTAAAGTAATCGACTTTTATGAAACTGGAAACATAACTTTATTAAATGACATACTAATCGACGTGACAAAGAATAAAGAAAGTCAAGCCACTACTATAGAAACTGATACTAGTAAGTTACCACCAGGTTTGCATAAATGGGAAGTTAAATTTATGTCTAGTCAACAATCTGAAGAAGAAATTAACCGTATACTAGGTATCGTAGAAACAGTTGCAAACAAAACTGGACAGCTTATTAGTAAAACTTGCACAACTGGAGATATTTCGGTTACCTGTAATTTTAACATTAATATCGATGGTACAAGCGAATCGAAATCTAAAATTCAGAAAAGAGAAATTAAAATTCAAAACAAAGAGCCAACAAACTTAGATGAAATAAATCGTATCCTTAACCTCGTGGAAGCCGCTGAAAACAAGACCGGAGAAGCTGACGGTAAAAACTGTACAACTGTAGATGGTGCACTCATCTGTAATGTTTACTTACCTACCGATATTTCAAAGCAGTCATCATCAAAAATATATAAACGAGAAATCGGATATCAATCTAAAACACAACTTATAGATGAAGATGAAGTTAAAGTTAACCCTGACACTTTTAACGCCACTGTAAACACCAAAGCAGATAGTGAAGCAAACTGCACAACAGTAGAGTGTCTTTTTGACAATACTTCAGTTCTTGTAGGCGATAAATGTGCGTCTGGAAAAGAACGAGCGGATGATGGTACTTGTGTAGAAGTACTCATGTTGTGACTTTGAAGTTTAAACAATATGTGAAAACTGTGTGATTGTCGTGTATCTCTGTTAGATTTAAAGGTGAAACAAAAATTAAAATTTTATGTGTTTAGTTTGTTATTTCATCATCATCTACTAGTCTATCCCTTAGAATGTTGAGGTCAACTACCAATCTAACCAAATGCACCTGAATGCCCTTTTTTGGGATGGAACGACTGCATGTCTTACCTACAAAACACAATACTCCTAGGCTATAGACGTGTAGTTTATCATTATTTATCCCAACATCTACTGAAATGACGGCCCGGTTGGCGCAGTGGCTGAGCGATTGACTGCTGCGCTGCGTGTCGCGGGTTCAATCCCCACACGGAACAAAATTAAATATTTGTATGACCTACAGGTAGTTTTACCGGTTTTCGCTGTTCGTATAAGTGAGTTTAAATGTTTGTTAACGCAACCACGATACAAGAAACATCGTAGTAAAGTATAAAAAAAAAAAAATATCATGAAACTTAAATAAAAGGTTTTCTAAAGTGGTGCACTATTTTTAATATGGTAATATACTAATGTTTGTGGTCTGAATTCGAACACTCCGTGAGGTGTCAAGTGATCAAAACGAGTTCCAAAAAAAAGTGCAGTCCTCCATATATGCTCAGTTTACGTCATCAATATCCTTATTATTTCCCACACTACCCACGTACAGTCAGGAGACAACCAACCAACTAACTAAAAACCATGAAAGTAAACCAACCAACATGAAAGTAACATAAATCATAGTCTGAATAAGCCATATCTACTTAGTTTATATGAACCTTGAACTACAAAATGATAAATAATATTCAGTGATTAGCAATTCCATCTTACACAAACATTCAAGGCGCAGTAAAAGTCACGTTTCTAAAGTTATTAAAAAGTAGAAAAGAATTTGAAACAATTGCTAGTGCTAAATTATACAGAAAAGTGTTCTTGTGACTGTCAAACTCAGAAACAATAAGCCATGACGATCATTCTAATTGTGTTCCTGTACATAGCAAGTGCTCAGTGTGGAGTTCTAAAAGATGATTTGAAGAAAAGTGGATCTGCAAGTAATACAGATCATCGTCTACACCGGGTTCAACTGACTAAAGTAATTGACTCTTATGAAAACGGTGGCATAACATTATTAAATGACATACTAATAGACGTGACAAAGGATAAAGAAAGTCAAGCCACTACAATAGAAACTGATACTAGTAAGTTACCACCAGGTTTGCATAAATGGGAAATTAGATTTCTGTCTAGTCAACAATCTGAAGAAGAAATTAACCGTATACTCGGCATCGTAGAAGCAGCTGCAAACAAATCAGGACAACTTATTGGTAAAACCTGCACAACTGAAGACATTGAGCTCACCTGCAATTTTATGATTAATGTCGGTGTTACAAACGAACCGGAATCAAAAATACATAAAAGAGAAATTGAAATTCAAAATAATACACAAGCAATAGATGGAGATGAAACGATACTAGAACCTAACGAGGCTGATTGTGCTGGCTACGAGATAGACAACTACACTGAAGCTGACGTGTTTTCAGTATGCTGTCCACCCGGGACAGGTAGAGCTGATGATGGTACTTGTGTGCCGGTCGTTGTGTGATATCTTACAGTTATATGTTAAGCATTCAGAAGATAACGAGTGTGTGTTAGATATTTTGTTGTAAAATTGTGTTTTATAATATCTTTCTTTTGTATAGTAAATGTAATATTTTGTTTATTCATTTCCTTTTTGGTATGAAAAGAGGTTCTGAGTTATATTTTAAGGAAAATGTTCTGACTTTGGATAGATAGACGTTTGTTACTCAATCACACCGGAACGGCTGCATGAATCTGGAAGAAATTTGGCACAGGGATAGATTATAGTCTGGATGCAAATGAGATATTTTTTTTCTAACACTTACTCATCAAAATTTCCACGCGAATGAAGTCGTGGGCGACAGCTAGTGGTAATATAATAATGTCTTCTGGTCTGAATTCGGACACTCCATGAGGTGTCAAGTGGTTAAAGCGAATTCCGACAAAAAGTGTAGTCCTCCATTTATATACTTAGTTTACGTCAATCAATATCCTTATTATATCCCACACTGCCCACGTACAGTAAGGAGCACTAATATGTATACACTTAGCTACGTGTATACTTATTGGTGCTCGTGACAGTACAGTCGCTAACACATCAAGTTTCCACAAATTTTCAAAGTTCTCCAAATGATTTTAAGCCATAAAATCTTGATGGTTAGGTTGAAAATCGAATGAGAATATTTGA
This sequence comes from Xestia xanthographa, assembly GCA_905147715.2. Classification (NCBI taxonomy): domain Eukaryota; kingdom Metazoa; phylum Arthropoda; class Insecta; order Lepidoptera; family Noctuidae; genus Xestia; species Xestia xanthographa. The sequence continues at coordinate 31,058,335 of LR990644.1, forward strand.
CAGTTTGTGGTCACTTGATGCCCTGGTGACATTACAAACCCTGAAAGTATTTTTTATTGTTCTAAATAAGCCATAATCTACTTAGTTTTTATGAACCCTGAACTACAGAATGATAATATTCAGTGATTCAAGTTCAGCTTACAAAAAAAATAACAGTGCAGTAAACATCACGTTTCTAAACGAATAGAAAAGAATTCGAAACAATTGCTAGTACTAAATAATACAGAAAAATGCTTTTGTGACTGTCAAACTCAGAAACAATTAGCCATGAAGATCATTCTAACTGTGTTCCTGTACATAACAAGTGCTCAGTGTGGAGTTCTAAAAGATGATTTGAAGATAAGTGGCTCTGCAAGTAATGCAGATCATCGTCTACATCAGGTTCAACTGACTAAAGTAATCGACTCTTATGAAACCGGTGGCATAACTTTATTAAATGACATACTAATCGACGTGACAAAAGATAAAGAAAGTCAAGCCACTACTATAGAAACTGATACCAGTAAGTTACCATCAGGTTTGCATAAATGGGAAATTAGATTTCTGTCTAGTGGACAATCTGAAGAGGAAATTAACCGTATACTCGGCATCGTAGAAGCAGCTGCAAACAAAACAGGACAGTTTATTAGTAAAACCTACATAACTGGAGATATTGCAGTTACCTATAATTTTAACATTAATATTGATGCTACATACGGATCGAAATCAAAAATTCAGAAAAGAGAAATTAAAAATAAAAACAAAGAGCCAACAGATTTAGATTAAATAAATCGTATCCTTGACCTCGTGAAAGCCACTGGAAACAAGACTGGAGAAGCTGACGGTAAAGACTGTACAACTGTAGATGGTGCACTTATCTGTAATGTTTACTTACCTGCAGACTCTTTATCCCAGTCATTATCGAAAATATATAAACGAGAAATTGGATATCAAGCTAATGCACAACATATAGATGAAGATGAAGTTAAAGTTAACCATGACACCTCTAACGCCACCGTACATTATATCGTAGAAACGGCTGCAAAGAAAACGGGAGAGCTTATTGGTCAAACCTGCTCAACTAAAGGCACTGCGCTCACCTGTAATTATATGATTAATTACGGTGATAGAAGTGAACCGAAATTAAACATTCAGAAAAGTGAAATTGGAATTTAAAACAATATACAAGCAATAGATGGTGATGAAACTAAACAAGAACCTAACGAGGCTGATTCTGCTTTGGAAAACGAAACAGACATCCAAAACTGCGATCGTCTAGCCATTATAGATGATGAGGTTTACTGTTCTATATAAACTTCTGCTGTTTTTACAGCAGGTTGTCCAACCAGGACAGACAGAGTTGATGATAATACTTGTGTGCCGGTCGTCGTGTGATATCTTACAGTTTCAAATTATGTTAAGCATGCAGAAGATAACGAGTGTGTTAGATATTTTGTTGTCACATTTTGTTTAATAATATCTTCTTTGTGTAAATATGTAATATTGTGTTTATTAATTAATATCCTTTTTGCTATGAAAAGAGGTTCTGTATCTACAGTAATACATATAAGTACGATTTAATTCATCAAAAACATTGTAGTACTGAATGTCTGAATTTACAGAATCTGGGTGGGTGAGGTGCTGTACTCGTATTCCTAACTAGGTTAATAGATAACCTGTGTTAAGGAGTACAGTGCCGGTTCCCAAGGGAAGAAACTTTAAAATCGTACACATTATGCATTATAATACATTATGATGTGCTTTCTACAAGAACTATTGTAATAACAGAAAAGTAGACCAGTGGATAAACTTTTCACCTTATCATGTGAATGTAGCGAAATGGCCAAGCCACATAATATTTTGACTAAGGTGTAGAGTTTGTGAAGTTAGACCTTGTACAGTTAGGGCATGTAGAGTTAGCAGCGGGCAGCTTGGCTTTACATGAGATCTGATAACTTTTTGATAGTGCGAGTCATATGGTCTCGTCCTGGCAACATTTTACATAAAAAAGTTTTTGGTGGGATTTCATTTCTTTTTGTAAGTTGCCGGTGACATTTTTTTTTTTTAGATGTCTTTGTTGCACATCAGAGGTGCCAGGAGTCCCTATATCAATGTCCAGACCTCTGGCTCATCAAAATTGTAAGTCTCATACAAAATTCCATCCCCTAGTTTAAGGGGTTGGGGGATAATAGTTACAATTTTTATAATTTTTTTGTTGTTTGTGTGTTTGTAATAGCTTACTTATCAAATTTCAGCTTTCTAGGACATTAGGAAGTACCCTAAGAATTTTGATGATCAATCAGTGAGTCAGTGACGAAATCAGGGTTTTTTTAGATATTCAATTAAATCCAAAGTATAAGAGCTATGCAATTGAAACTTTATGTTTTTAATAAGTCCGCTATTGACAACATATCCCAAGAATTTTGTTTATCTGGTATAATGCAAACCCAAGTTTAAAGGGTTAAAAAAAACGACGAAGCACTTCGAGAAAAGGTAGGTAGTTCCCTTACGCTTCGCTTGGCTCGTCTTGCCAGAGCACTCCCGTGCCTCCAGATGATAGGGTAAGTATAAAAACTAAAAATGAATCATGTAACAGGTGGGTAGGTGAGTAGGTGAGTATTTGGTGTGACCAAATTTGTGTATGCTGTGCGAAGAAGTTGCATTTCCGCTACAGGTTACGAGTAATAAACTGTAGTGGATTAAATTGTATGACCGTAACGTATGTAAGTGTAATTTCAATGTGCATCTTTATAGAAATCTTAATATATTTTATAGTAGATTAATAGTAGGTATCTGTAATAAATTATCAAACAAAAAAAAACAAGTGAATCAAATTAAATGAGTTATGATTTTTTCTGTTTCGTCGTAATTTTTAGCTTGTAGGAATGAGTAAACAGCATTTTTACACTTTAATACGATAGATCATATATTGGACAGTGCTTATTTATCTTATTATAGAGAACCGGGCCTTGGTAGTAAAAACATTTTTAAAGAGGGGTTTCGCGTTCGTGGTAGTGTGTATTTTGTCTTTTCGACGTTTTGTTATTTTTTTGTATGGAGTTTTCCTATGTTGTAATAATAATATTACTTGTAAAATAAAATGTTGTCGTATGTTGAGAATTCCCTAGTGGCTGTACAATTCATTGGTAAGGGACATAAAATGTCAAAAAGTTGCATGCTTTAAAATTGCCCTGTGAGCGACTTCTAGGGGTTAATATTTTATGGAACTGTTTCTAAGTTTGGATGTAGGAGGTAATCTTCAAAGGTCACTCATCTGATTTCAAAAATTCATTTACTAAAGGAAAGCTGACCGAGTGCCATAGAATATGTAATGTCTTCGACGTGTACGAAGTCACCAACATCATAGCTAGTAGTCTATAAATATAACATAAAACATTTTATCAGAAACCCCAAAGTATGTATATTTTAGATAAATAATGTTTTCACAATACAAAATCGTGCGTCCATTTATAAAAAATTCACTGTTGTTTTATTGAACTATGAACTGTAGTGATATGATTAAACGCATTTTTATAGAAGAGCAGCCCATTGTAATCAGACATTAGTGACTTTATACAATAAAATAAGTTGACGTATTTGTATACATTAGTACTTGCTGTGTCTCTCGAGAAGTATAGAACGTGAATAACGTGTCTTTGAACAATAAAATGAAAACACCTATCTTTATTATTTGTGTTTTTACAATATTATACAGTGAATATACAGAATCATACAAAGTAACAGACAATATAAATAGCAAAGTGACAGTGAATCAAGATTTAAAAAACCCAGGGACTGCAAAAGATTCTTAAGTAATTAATGATGAAACTCTTTTAACACATCAGGACAAGAACAATCAAGTTAGTAGGAACTGCCGAAATCCTAGTGTAAGAAGTGTAAGTAAAAGTGCATCAAATAATATGCTCAATTCTAATCAAATAAATAAAGGCGATAATACTGAAGAAAGCATAAAAATACAATCGAACAGAAGGCCGCATAGAAGGAAGTCAAAAAACACTGGTAGAAAAGAAGCAAAACAAGCTAAAATAATTGACAAAAATGGTCGTTCTCCAAAATTGACTAAACAAATGTCATCTCTGTCAATAAACGAATGCAGTTCAGGGAAAGAAAGGGCTGATGATGGAAGCTGCGTGTCTATAGAAATCGCTGTTCATTCCAATGAAATTATAGACATCGAAATCATAACCAGAGGAAACGATACAGAAGCAGCTACATGATGAGTCGTTCACAATCAACATAACCTGGAAACCATAAGGTTTACTAAGAGATTCGAAATTGAAGAGGAAGTTAAATACTTGAAAATTGGAAAATATACTTTACAAATGATACCGAAAATGATACAGGTCAAAATTAGATGGACGGTGGAAATTTTATAGCAACAGCATTAATATAATCTATAAAGTATAATAACTCAATAGTAAATAAGCATTTTACTGGAATGTCTAAATAAGTAGGTAACAACGTGTATATTGTGGCAAAACGGGACAGCTTATTGGTCAAACCTGCTCAACTGAAGACATTGCGCTCACCTGTAATTATATGATTAATTTCGGTGATAGCTACAAGTGAAGCGAAATTAAACATTCAGAAAAGTGAAATTGAAATTCATAGGAATACATAAGCAATAGACGGAGATGAAACTAAACAAGAACCTAAAACCTAGATTAAATAGTATAATAATTCAATAATAATTAGCATTTTACTGGAATGTCTAAATAAGTATGTAACAACGTGTATATTGTGGCAAATACTCATTTAATGGGGAATTTTCCATTGTTTTTTATGAACGAACAAGATGGCGCTGATTAATCTTAGAAACAATAAAATGGCTCGTTTTTATGTCCACAAAGCCTTAACTGAAGTACGGAGGAACCTAAGCTCGACTCGACGCACCAGGAGTTTAGACGTGACGCAAAAACACTCAGAAGAACAACAGCAAAAACCATGCAAAAACTTGTAGTTCAGTTCAGTGATGCAAAAGAACAGTAGACTTTTTAGGTTAATAATATTTGACAGTAACAAGGTTCTTCACAGTTCTCACTCTAAATACAACAATGAATAATAAAAAAATGAAAAATAAAGAAATTTTAATAAACAATGAGTGAAAGTGAGTGAGTGAATTGTAATAAACAAACATGTGTCTAGGAGAGTTTTTTTTCCCTGCTAAAAGATTTTACCATTGACCTTTAGACGTAGTAAATTCTGTTTTCATTGGATTTTACTAGAACGTTGCTTAAAAAATATTCCCTAAAATGATCAGCGCCATCTATTGATATATACTGAAACGTTGTGACAAACGTCAGTGGAAAATTCCCCATTGTTTTCTTTGTAGGACATAAATAATTATTTTTACCTTTTCTAAGCTAAAGTTTCAACAGTACATCCGATTATTTCTGGACCACTCCTTTTCTCTCTTTTATTCATAAGGGCAAAGACATGAATGCAGTCTTTATTTCCCAACTGCACTCAAATGATCTCTGAACTAATCGATAACATTAATCAAAGATAGTAATTACAAATCTATTTTCATTTATTACTATAATATTCTCCGTGACCTATAAACGTTTGTACACAGCCATGAAATCATTCGTAATAATATTTGTTTTAATTGTGAGTTCAGAATGTGGACTTCTAGATGACATACTAAGTTCAAAAGACCAAAAATCTAAGAGTGTAACGGAATCAAACCGAACGGAGTCTCGCCAAGGAGTAATAATAAAAGTGCGTCAAACTCTTGAGAATGGTACTAAAATCATTATCGATGCATTAGGTAATATTATCAAGATTCATCCAGATGGAAAAGAAGAAATCACCGACTCAAAAGGTAATCCAGTATCTCCGAAAAACAGTTCTGTAAAAGACAATGAAATTGTTGGGAAAGATGAAGGAAATAAACCAGCTGATCCAAAAGCCGATTTACCTACAAATAGTCCTGCAGAAAAAGTGGAAATTGAAGCACCGAAAACAGATGAAAATCAAAATAAAACACTATCTACGGAAACAAAAGAAGCCAGCAATGTGAATACTACAGAAGCTGCTAAAATTGATGGAAGTACTGTTGATAAAAACTGTACAGGTACTGATGATAAAGCTTGTGGCAAGGTGAAACTGGCTAACAGAGCGTTCTTGAAAGGTGATGAGTGTCCTAAAGGTAAAGGTAGGGCTGATGATGGAACTTGCCTCGAAGAAATATAAAGGTGTTTCAAAATAACAACAGTAAATAGTTTCATAGCTTAGTTTATTAATATGTATTGTGATACTAGATTCTGATAATATATGTATGTGATTCTGAATGAGATCTTGTTTTCTTTACATTTCTTTAGATTATATAAAAAAAGATGAAAGATTATATAAATCTTGGTTCACTGTCCCGTAAATCCTACTAATATTATATTTCTGAAAGTTTGCTTGTTTGTCACACAATTACGCAAAAACGGCTGACTGGATTTAGATGAAATTTGGTACACAGATAGTTTAGAAATAAGTGCACATTTTTGTTCCAGTGGGGCGTCTCCCCCCCCCCTCTAAAAACTAACCTGCTGGAAAAGCGCATTAACTTTAAAGGAAAACTATAGCGGTTAAGGTAACTTTATTAGTTTAGCAGTAATTCGTTGAACTTGGGTGTTGGATAATTTTGTAATAACACATTGGATACTTTTTATGTTTTCATTTATCCTTGGACCCAATTTTGGAGTCCACACAGCCAAAGTCGCGGCTAGTGGGGTTAAAACATGAGAACTTTTTGTCCGATTTTCTTTTAAATAAATGTAAAATATTAGTTACAACTAAATTTGACAGCTCTAAATTACGTCCGTATCTTTCTCGTTTTATTATAGAGAAAAATATAGCAATAGCCTAAATTAAGTTTAGTTTGTGCACAACAGAATCGGCACCAATGTTAGGGTATTGCTACCTACAAAAAACATTTTTCCCTCAAATCACACAGTTTACAAAACAACTTAACAAAAATAAACATCCCAAGATTAACATTATCCATCCAAATGTTCCAGGTGTTTCCGTACCTTGAGATAACGGATCACCCCTCTGCAAATAATCTTATTCATTAAACCCCCCGTTTCACCCCCCTGAGCAATGAGTCTGCATTCGCGCAAATTACAGATGTCGTTAATTCGCTCTTGTACATTTAAAACGTTTTATTAATGTTCTTGCAAATGTAGGGTTTTTTTTTATTATTTTGAAATGAGGGATTTTTGTCGGTACGAGGTCTTCGTTTTCTCCGGACAGTGGACTAGCTGAGGACATGGAGCTTTGACAGATATTTCAGTACATTATTATCCTTCGAAGTCCTTTGTAGACCGTATCAGTCGTTACAGCACCCCTAGCCAAGTTGACAATCTACTATCGTTAACGCTAATATAAAACTATTCAAATGAATGGGAATGACATCATCTCAACGTTAAATCACGTGATCAACACAAACAAATAGAAAATTCATAGACAAGTTTTACATCGTTCAAAATGATAGACTACAATGTTATCGTTTCTACAATGTTGATCGTTAAACTCTGGTAGGAATGCTCGCTCACCATAGACTAAAGTGTACGTTTTTTGTACAGACATTAGAGAACGAGCGATCGACTCAGTCGTGTCAACTTGGCTACCAATTTAGCGCTTTCTACAATCGCTTACGCCGAGGCGTTTACGATTGTAGAAAGAGAATCGATACGAAACGTTTGTAACTTGGCTAGGGGTGCAGGTATAGTCAATGACCCGAAAGTCTGACAACCAGTATAAAAATACCAAGGGGTATCGTTACCCAGTACTAACTGGGCTGTGGAGGTCAGATAGGCAGTCGCTCCATGTAAAATACTGGTATTCAGCTGCATCTGGTTAAACTGGAAGCCGAACCTAACTTAATTGGGAAAAGGCTAGGCAGATGATGCTGATGATGAAGTCTTTTTTCCGCAGCCCTGCCTGCTCCCAGTCTACACGGTATGCCTGCACCCGAAATATAAAAGCAATCAGCACAGTACAAGAGCAACTGTCGGGGTCTCAGGCATTACAGGCGTGATGTTATGATAAATTACATATTATTATAATTTTACAATAATTTGTAAAAATATCTTTCTCTATACTTTTACACACCGACAACCGGCATGCCCTAGAACCAAAAAAAATCAAAGACATGTGACATCTACCAATCCGCACTGGACCCGCGTGGTGGATTATAGCCCATTACCTCTCATAGATAGGAGGCTTGTGTCCCAGCAGTGGGAACAGTAATAGGCTGATTATGACGATGATGATGATGATGGTACTTTTAGACAGGCAATAGGTACAATTTCAATCGTCAATACTAATAAAAAAATAAAATAAATCAGACAATTAGTCCATAACGTTTTAACAATATTACATTAAAAATTAATTACATTAGAAATTATTACAAATACATTTAAAATTAATAAGATTACATTTATAAGGTTAAAAAAGTTAAAAATTACATAAAAAATTACAAATTACATTAAAAATTTACAAATTCCATTAGAAATTAGAAATCACATAAAAATTACAATAAACATTAAAACTAACTAATAACTTCCAATAACGACAATTGAATGTGTCTCCGAACTCAGAGGATGTGCGGATAAATCAGCACAGGCGGTGATCTCCGCAGCCTCCGACGATATTTACTGTCTCAATGACAATTATCCTTAACGCACTGACGGGTTGGACCCAGACGATGTAACTGTACGCGTTTTACTTGGACTTTTGGAAGCTCTTGATGTCCCTTTTTTTTTCTGATGGGAAATCATCAAATGACTCCTCTGGGCGGAGCAGGAGGGAGTGTCAGACTTTTACTGACTAAAACCCATCCATGTTCCTTCATCGCCCTTTGTGTTCCGGGGCCATGGTATCTCTTTCAAACAGTCCCGCAGCCCCGGCAGGCATCGGCCCTTGCGGACCCCTTCCTTTTGCTGACTCTCTTTGAGGCGCGCGTGGAACACGAACGCGCCGTCGACACGGCCTGTCGTCATGAGACGGACGGACGGCGAGCTAGCCCATAGCCCACCGTCCACAGGCCCGCAGCTCTTGATGTCCCTTGTTTATTTAGTGGGTGCGTTTACAACCATTTAAATTCACATACATAAACAGCCGGACCCGGAACAACTACCTCATACCGTACCGTATACCGTAAGTCATACAAATATTTGTTCCGTGAGGGAATCGAACCCGCGTAACGCAACGCAGCAGTCAGTCGCTCAGAAACTGCGCGATAAAAACTTTTAAAAAATACACAATACAATCGATTTATACCTCTGAAATAGAAGCCTAAAAAACCTTTGCCAATGACACACCAATCAATTGAGATACTTTTTAAGAGCTGTCAAAACGCGGTTCTCTCATAGATTTTGTATGACAATAGCAAACTGTGACGTCACTATTTATTGAACTCAATGACTCAACTATTTATTGATTTCAAAGCAACTAAAAATCGAATTTGGCAATTAATTGAAAATAAATCGGGTTTTCACTCCCAAAATAAAGTGTTTTATTTTAGAGATTGGTGTCTTGGAATTATTGTTTTATGGTGTCATCTACACTATTGGCCTAGATTTTCACGATATTTTCGTTCACCGCTAGTCAGTACAGTAGATAATAAACGTAAACGCAAACGTTTACGTTCCCCAGCCCCCAAAAACACCCAATATCCATGGGGTACTTATTGGCGCCCATTTATTTCTCTAACTACCGTTGTTATTTGTTTTTATTTCCAAGGCATGGCTAACGTTGTGTATGGGGGCAGGATATCCTCTTTATGGGGAATATGGGGATGTTACAAGATTTGGGCAAATGGTATGTTATGTTGATGGGACGGGGAATATTTAACTTTTTATGGTATGTTATATAATCGGTCGTGATGGCCCCGCCTCTCATGCACGAGGTTGTGAGTTCAAATCCGGGCAAGAACCAATGTGACTTCTTCTCAATTCATAATATTTACTTTCTAAGTTTATCTTGGACATTACAGATATTGGTGAAGAAAAACATCGTGAGGAAACCTATCTTACAATTAAGGCGACTACAGGAACTAAATTAGCAACTCTATTTGTGGTGGTTCAAACTTCGTTTGAAACCCTGTAGAATAAAGTTCTAATCAGCTTGCACTACAAAGTGGTTGTAACGTCAGTCACTGCGGGCCGAATAGTGCGAAATGAGTGGTGTTTTGCGATTTACAAAAAATCTATTGATTGGACTAAAAAAATAAAACACATAAGACCTGCGTTCAGTTAGTATTCAAAGTTTCATGATCTAATTTGAAGCACTTTATGAACACCAGCGGTTTATTGTTTGATTTGGAGGTAACGTTGGATTTTTTTTCTATCCAGAAAAGTTCATGGAATCGTGTTTTCGTCACACATAGTATAGTAATAATAATAAATATTGCTGGACATTAACACACAGCGCCATCTAGTGCTAAGCAAAAAGGCTTGTGTCGTGGACACCAGATAGTTGATATACTACATAGATACTTTTTTTTTGTAAATACATACTTTTCAAACATATACATCCATGACTCTGAAACAAAATGTCCATACTCATCACACATACATTTGCTCCTACCGGGATTCGAACCCGGGACCCTTAGAACGTAAGGCAGCCTCACTACCGCTGCGCCATTCGGGTCGTCTAGTATAGTATAGTACTTAGCATTAATCCTCAACTTTACCATATATTTATTTCAAAATTAATGCTGCAGTATTTTAGGCGTAACGGAGGCTCATGCTAAGCCATTTGAGGTAGTATATATAGGCCCTTAATGTAAGTCTGAAATGGCCAACCCGTCTTAAACAAGCGTGGTGATTAAGGCTTTGCCCAGCCGTGTGAGTCATAGGGTAAGTATTATTAATATGAAATCAGCCTGTAATTTGCCCCCCCCCCCCCCCCCCTGACCAGTGCCCAGTGACAGCATACAAAATAAATGAGAGGAATTGCTTCGACCATGATACGAGTGCTCACGCGACAGAAAGTGCTTGAAGGAAGTGTGACACCTTCCGAGGTCGCGAACGTGGAGTGAACCTTACCTACCTAACCTGGAGCAGCGGTGGCTCAGTGGTGGCGGCCCCGACTTCTGACTACTGAACCCAGGCCGGCGCATTACTTTGTGTAATTTATTTCATCACCGCTGCTCTCAAAACGGTGAAGGAAAACATCGTGAGGAAACATGGAGGCATGTGTCGAAGAACCGAAAAAAAAATCGAAGACATGTGACATCTACCAATCCGCACTGGGCCCGCGTGGTGGATTACTGCCCATTCTCTCTTGTAAGAGGGGGCCTGTGTCCCAGCAGTGGGAACATTAATAGGCTGATGATGTTGTAGTACCTAACCTGGTGTCAGTGTTTTTATACCGCCCATGAGCCTCTGACTTGGCTTAACATGCCGTCGAGGAATATCACTCAGGTATTTCTTCACGATGTTTTCCTTCACCGAAACAAGTCTGAGGTGCGTGTCTTGGGTTCGAACTCGGGACCTATAACTTGTCAGTCCGACGGTCACACCACTAGGCTACAAGGCAATTTGTACAATTGAACATTACAGCTTTAATGTATTCTATCATAGCGGCATTTGGGCAAAATTACATTTTGGCACTAGGCAATTTGTACATTTTGACACTAGGACTATGTTGCCCATTGATTTTTTGTCCTTGTAACATTTAGTATCCGGCGTCGCTTTTTCAGGGTTACTGTAAATACAGTTCAAAGTAGTTGTTAACTTAAAATTATCGAGCGAAAGAACTCTTCATTAAAATTTAAGTGGTCTGAAATAAAAATACTGTTGTTAATTGAGTATTTTATGCCAATACTTCATTTTATGCCTGGGTTGTGGAGGTCGCTCCATGTAAAATACTGGTATTCTGCTGCATCCGGTAAAACTGGAAGCCGACCCCAATATATGTAGTTGGGAAAAGGCTAGGAATGATGACTTCATTTTATGCCTGATGGAGTTGTGGTAACTTCATCGTCTATACTGAGGTCTGGCACTATTCAGGGTGTAAAAGCCATCATCACAAAGCCGTCAACCAAGCATTCTGTGCAACAAACTAAGTAACTTTACGCAAAAATTATTGCTGGGAAACGACTTTTATTTTTGGGGTGTGAAATCATGTTTTGTGGTAGAACTCAAAGTAACGCACTCAAAACATTGTGCTGATGGATGGATTGAATAGTACGGGGGTCGTGGAGGTGTGTTAAGTAAAAATCTTACATTCAAAACTTGTATTTTTTTTTTTAAACTTGTCAAAAAGTTGGAACTTTGACCCCCCATATCTCCGTAACTAGAAGGTTCCCGGGTATGGTTTAGAACAAAAAAAATGATCGTAATGACGGGGAGAACAAATGCCTTTCGGCTTCGTTAAGAGGTGTTTTACACCTTTAGATACTTATTTCAGTTTTATTAAGTACCTACTGTGTGTAGTTTGGAGTTAGATGTGATGTTCATTATGAAACGTAATGAAAATGCGTGTAGCTTTACTTTCGAATAGTATATTATAGACGTATAGTTTATATATATAAAAGACGTATATCAATAGTAAAATATTAGTAGTATTTATTTTAGACTTGTTGTAGTTCTGGAGTGGCGACCGCGAATCGCAAGACGTTGCGTTGGAAGGCCTCCCACTAGGTGGACCGATGACCTGGTGAAGGTTGTGGGAATCCGCTGGATGCGAGTCGCACGTGACCGGTCAATGTGGCGACAGTTGGGGGAGGCCTATGTCCAGCAGTGGACGTCCTTCGGCTGAAATGATGATGATGATGATTAACTGCTGCCCACTACCTCTTTGAATAGGATTTTATTAACAATTTCATGGGTTTCATTTTTTTGCACGGAACCCTAATAACTGTAGGTATTAATATTTATTTTACTAAGGTAACTTTATTAATATCTCTTTGTCTTTCAATGGGTTCACATCTGCAAAAAGGCGGTCCTCTTGAAAACGACAAAAACCAAAAAGAAAGAATAAAATCAAAGCTCCACATTGAGACACAACACTAAATCATTTTCCCCGCCCTACCAATTACCCGTCAATTTACACTCAAGCATCGAACTCGCGCCCCTTCCAGCAAAAAACAGTAATAAAACCAAGTTGGCAAGTACTTACGTTTCACTAGTTAAGTACTTTTGTTCGCAAGTGCTTCAGCCGAGAAGTTTCAGGCTTTGTAAGTATCTGAATTACAAGAGCGTTAGCTTTCAGTTTAAAATTTAAATGAATTTATTGAAGGGAAAAAAAACTCGTAGATATTTTTACCCGACTACGCCAGAAGGAGGGTTATGTTTTTCGAGAGTATGTATGTATGTATATATATGTACAGATCGTGCTAAACAATTATACATACATGCATACATATGCATATGTACCTATGTATAATTGTTTGGCACGCTCTGTGGCCTGAACTGCTCGATGGATTTTAGCTTGAGAGATGTCGTTAGATTAGTTTTAACTGTGAGAGTGATACTGCGGATATCAAAATTTAAAAAAAAAATGGCGGATTTTGGCCCCAAAATCAAATGTTTGGCACGCTCTGCAGCCTGATCGGCTCGATAAAGGGCTCATCATGAGGATTTTAAAATGGTATAATAATATCTAAGTAACTAAAAAGTGTAAAATCAAAAAAAAAGCAACTGCGTAAAAAATAATCAAAACTGAAAAGAAAATGCAAGTTCAGGAAACAGGACCATTAAATAATGTAAACTAAAATCATACATCCAGTATGGGTCCCGACTGTTGCAGTCAATATGTCCTGTTTCCTGAACTTGTTTTATTCTTTTCAGTTTTGATTATTTTTTACGCAGTTGGGTATTTTTTTATTTATTTTTATATTTCAACTACTCTTAGTTCCATTAAGAAATACGGGTACTCTCTTTGTGTTTGAAAACTAGGATTTACTTAAGGGGAGCCAGGGTAGCCGCGAAATTTAAATTTTCTTACGTTTTTTGCAATTTGCTGGGTTTCAGGTTCTATGTAGGTTAAAATATGATTCTTGATCCTTTAGTATTGGCACTTGGGTAACGCGATACCTACTATGACTAGTTGTCAGACTTAACGGGATGACTGTCAAAGATCTACTTATGACAGCCGGAACCAACAGCTTAACGTGCTTTCCGAGGCACGGAGGAAATTCTGTATCTAATGTTTGGTTACCCATCCACGGACTGACCCAGACAAGCGCGCATTAGTCTGAAGATTGACCAGAGTTTAGTTAAGTACTGAATCGAAATGAATAATTGATGAAACATGTGTTTTACGCTTTACATTAATTATCTGTGTAGCATAGAGCATAGATCTCAATCTATTCAAAGACAATATCTGTCAACTTCCTCTTGTCAAAAAGTCGTCAAGGTGAGAACATGTTTTTCTCTGAATTTCTTCCATAGTTACTATACTCTATGATTTCTTCTTCTTATGTGCCTAATGCCAATTAAGTTTAAGACTAAATGTATAGATGAGTCGCTATTCGTGAACTGCTTGTTAGTCAAGAAATACAGAAATAGTTACCAGAACATTGTCTTGTTTTAATCTCACCGCATGCCACCCAGCCTGCCCGTAACGGATTGCACGGCCAAGTCTTATATTTGCTCCACAGTGCAGATAACTACTCTGTTCAGTTAGTACGTAATGACAATAATTGCTTATATTATAGCCATTTAAGCAATTTTTCATTAAAAATGCGAAAGTTTATGAGCATAGATGGATGTTTGTTACTCTTCCACGTAAAAACTACTGAGCAGATTTGCATGAAATTTGGCACATGGATAGTTAAAGTCAAAGTCAAAACAACAACACAACAAACATTAACAGACAACACACAACATAACATACACATGAGGAGCTCGTGGCTAATTAATAACAGCCGCTCGGGTCGATCGTTAGGTTAAGCCGTGCTTGCCTAGGTTGGTCTGTGGATGGGTGACCGCCCATTACATACCGAGTTTCCTCCGTGCCTCCAAAAGCACGTTAAGCCGTTGGTCCCGGCTGTCATTTGTAGATCTTTGACAGTCGTTAGGTAGTCAGAGGTCCAAAAAAGACTGACAACCAGTCTAACTAAGGGGTATCGTATTCCGCGGGAGACGCCCCGGGCGTCGGGGGCCACCACCACGTAGCCCCCGGCCACCGTAGGCGCGGGCCTGTGGACGGTGAGCTATGGGCTAGCTCGCCGTCCGTCCGTCTCATGACGACAGGCCGTGTCGACGGCGCGTTCGTGTTCCACGCGCGCCTCAAAGAGAGTCAGCAAAAAGGAAGGGGTCCGTAAGGACCGATGCCTGCCGGGGTTGCGGGACTATTCGAAAGAGATACCGTGGCCCCGGAACACAAAGGGCGATGAAGGAACATGGATGGGTTTTAGTCAGTAAAAGTCTGACACTCCCTCCTGCTCCGCCCAGAGCGGGAGGGGTTATTTGATGATTTCCCATCCGAAAAAAAAAAAAAAAAAAAAAGGGGTATCGTATTACCCAGTACTGAGTTGTGGAAGCCAGATAGGCAGTCGCTCCATGTAAAATACTGGTATTCAGCTGCGTCCGGTAAACTGGAAGCCGACCCCAACGTAGTTGGGAAAAGGCTAGACAGATGATGACACAACATAACATACACACAACATTAACATAACATTACACACAACACAACATAACACACAAACACATAACATAACTTTTTTTTATTTTTATAACCTGGATTAACATATTATATAAGATAGGTACTTTTTATCCAGGTAGTATGATCCCGTAGGACCCGAACTTAACGCGGGCAAAACCGTGGTCATAAGCTAGTATGCCTATATGGAAAAGGCCCGGCAGACGATAACCTAACTTTTAAAAAATCTTAAAGCTAAATAAGCACACCAACACAATACTCCAACTACTACTACAACAGCCCAAAACGTCCACTGCTGGACATAAGCCTCTCCCATGATGGGAGGATTTGCCGTAATCTCCACGCTTGGCAGGCGGATTGGAGATCGCAGTGATGAAAGACTAACAGAAAACGCTGCTGCCCATTCTCTGGTCTACGGAGGCGTAAGGTGTTCTGCCTCAGACATTAGTCGCCTTGATACGACACCCGTGAGTGTAATGGGTTGGTTCTATTCTACTCTGCCGGATACCACACGGCTTCTGCCACCAACACAATATAACACAATAATCGTTAGACGGCCGCCATTTTAAGAGAATTCAACATAAATTGAGGTTAAAAGCTTTCATAGGCGGCACAAAACTGAATTTGGTCCGCCACCAACCTGTGGCTTTATAAAAATGTCACCAAAATTGGGTTTAGAGTTTTAGGGATAATGTTATTACATTAGGAAACGTAATGAAAATGCGTTACGGTTTTCAGTCGAAAATGAAATTTTGTACCACGTGATTCCGGGACAATGAAATGCTTTTTCTGGTCGAGGGGAGTTGTAAACGTGAATGTAATGGGGAATACGGGGTAAACGGAGAATGTCTGAATGTACGAATGATTTTTAAAAAAAGTTAGTACGGACGGTAACTGTCCAGATTTATCTAAAACTGTCCGGGTTTTTAGCCCTGTTCGACCTTTGCAACTCAAGAGGATTTTTTAGTAAATAAAAAATACTTAAATAAATAATAAATCTTTTTTTATCTTATAAATATTTTCATAGTTTTGGCCTTCGGCCTACGCTCCTCACGCCAGCTAGTAAGACCCAATGCAGACAAGCACTAAGCAATACGGAGTTTAGGTGAGTCAACCGTAGATGAATGGTCCTTTATGGATTTCGTTCAATAATTATTACAAAAATCTGTGAAAAGATCTTTAGGTATTTTAAACAGTAGGTAGATCTTTGGACGGTTACGTATCATAATAACTAAGTTTATTAAAACTATTTTCGATATGACTACGGTCCAAAGACCTACTGTTTAAAATACCTAAAGATCGTTTCACAGATTTTTGTAATAACTAATGAACGAAATCCATAAAGGACCATTCATCTACGGTTGACTCACCTACGGTTTACTCGCCTACGGTTTAGTCACCTAACGGACGATTCACCTACGGTTTATTCAACTAACGGACGATTCACCTATTGTTGAATTATACGGGGTGGAAGGGACACCGACGCGAAAACAGTTACCACGTATTCAGTACATCATTCTAAACCCCCCCCCAAATAGGTTTCGCGGATAAACCGGTTCGTAACTACCCACCACTTTAGAAATCAATCCAGCGCGTGCAGTATGTAGGCAAGTCGTCCATTAGGTATTTCATACGTAGTTGAAATATCCAAAATCTTAAAAAACCATTAGATTAATCGATCGTTAGTGCGATTAATTTTAGTTGAATAAAAATTAGGTAAGTAAAACAGTAGGTGAGTCGACCAATATGCGTTATGAACATATTATGTGAATCAACCGTAGTTATATCGAAATTAGTTAGGATAAACTTAGGTATTGATACGTAACCATTTTAACCACTACAATGCAATGTGAGTGAACGAGAATCTTACGATATTTTTCTTCTTTCTTGACTGCCTTGGTCTAGGTCGCAGGCGCGTGCTGAGCGTGAGGTCCAGGGTTCGATTCCCAGGTCGGGCAAAGTGTTATTAGGTTTTTCCATCAGGAGTTCCTCAGTAGTAGCCACGGAGTCGCGGCTTCGCCTGCCCGCAAATTATATACTAAAACCTTCCTCTTGAATCGGTTACGTATCATAATACCTAAGTTTATCCTAACTAATTTCGATATAACTACGGTTGATTCACATATGTTCATAACACATATTGGTCGACTCACCTACTGTTTTACTTACCTAATTTTTATTCAACTAAAATAAATCGCACTAACGATCGATTAATCTAATGGTTTTTTTAAGATTTTGGATATTTCAACTACGTATGAAATACCTAATGGACGACTTGCCTACATACTGCATGCGCTGGATTGATTTCTAAAGTGGTGGGTAGTTACGAACCGGTTTATCCGGGAAACCTATTTGGGGGGGGGGTTTAGAATGATGTACTGAATACGTGGTAACTGTTTTCGCGTCGGTGTCCCTTCCACCCCGTATAATTCAACAATAGGTGAATCGTCCGTTAGTTGAATAAACCGTAGGCGAGTAAACCGTAGGTGAGTAAACCGTAGATGAATGGTCCTTTGTGGATTTCGTTCATTAGTTATTACAAAAATCTGTGAAACGATCTTTAGGTATTTTAAACAGTAGGTCTTTGGACGGTAGTCATATCGAAAATAGTTTTAATAAACTTAGTTATTATGATACGTAACCCTTGAATCACTCTATCTATCATCAAAATCCATTGCGGAGTTTTAAAGATTTAAGCATACATAGGGACGGACAGACAGCGAGAAATGACTTTGTTTTATAATATGTAGTGATAAAATAATAATCCATTTATTTCAGGTAACAAAGACCCTTAAATAAATACCTTAACCTAAAAAAAACATACTACGAGTAATAACAATTTTTGTTAGTTTATGCAACTTAAAACAATGTTAGTTCACTTGCACGATATTTTGTGCGTTCTTGTGGAATTTGTCCGCGGAAGTGACGGAATACCACATCCTGCGGCCAAAAACTTTCTTCCAACACCAAATGGAGCAAGCACGTTGGGATGCGCACCACAAACGCCTTGAAATTGACGTTTTTAGAATAGGAAATCATCAAATGACTCCTCCCGCTCTGGGCGGAGCAGGAGGGAGTGTCAGACTTTTACTGACTAAAACCCATCCATGTTCCTTCATCGCCCTTTGTGTTCCGGGGCCACGGTGTCTCTTTCGAACAGTCCCGCAGGCCCCGAAAATGTGGGTGTGCAAATCCTGTTATGATGGTGTTATGTCACCTCCTTTCTTGCCATTCGTTTCTTATCCTTCACACAGTCTATTCGGTTGAAAGCCAATCAAATGTAGAACGATAAACTGTTTCAGAAGCAGTTATCACTAGTCTAAAAGTGCAAGTTGGCAGCGGGCGAAACGAAGCTGCCGCAGACGACGTGTCGTCGCTTCATGTCGCCGCGACACGTCGCCGCCTCATGTCGCTGCAGTCATGTCTTCGAACCCGGCATTTCGGTTTCAGCGACACTACTGGGCCGGCAGTCTCGACACAGATAACGACAAAATCGCTAACTTTCAATCGCTGATTACTAACGAATAAAATCGGTTGCAATAATGATGCTTGTGAAAATCGCATCTTGTATGTAAAGACTTGCGTTACTGGCAAGCATCATCATTGCAACCGAATTTATTCTTTAGTAATCAGCGATCGAAAGTTAGCGAATTTGTCGCTATCTATGTCGAGACTGCCTGCACTGGCCTGCAGTCTCGACATAGATAACGATCGCAATGTTAGCGAATTCGGACGCAAAGTTACGATTTCGCAAAGTAAACGATATTTGGTAGTCTCTACACTAAAAGCTAGCGAATGTCCTTGGAATGGTAACGATTTTTGTAGCTAACATAACGATTTTCGCAACACGAATATTTCTAGTTCTAGCGACCATTTTTGACAGCCCGCTAGATGATTCAGTAGCATTGTAAGCTAATTTAATGGTGGTTTTACGGGATTATTGACAAAAATTGTGCCAGATGGGCTTATTACTCGGTCTATTGTCTGTAGCGAAGTACCTATGCTGTGCCCTAACCTATAAATAGGTTCCGGATGTACCTACCCTATGTGTGAATAGGCATCGCTGATATTCATTTCATATGTAGGAAGAGAATTCATTTAAATAAATAAAAATAAAACACAACTGTAATCAATTCCTATATTCAACTTTATTATCAAAGACATTCAAATATTCTATTATCAAGTTCGCTCACACATTTTTATAAAAGTAAATGTACCTATAAAACATTATGTAATGAAGGTCGTATACATGTAGGTACCTATGTATCTTTATTTGCATAAAATGTGATGAAACATGACATTACTTACAGTTATATCAGTGCAGAACACATTCCGTGTTAAGTACTCATAATTATTCCAATGGCATGAAAATTACAAATCACAGTACATCATAGCTACACTTATCCTATGTCAAAATTTTAAACAAGACACAATCAACTAATACACACTCATTATCTTTATAGTACAAAATAATACATTTGACTAAATGATAAGTACCTACATACAATCATTATCACCAAAACATTTTACACCTCCCCAGCCGTACCCGATCGGGAACGGTGCATTGTTATTTTAATTGTGTCTGTAATTGTGGGTATCGAAGATCTACTTCATCTCAACATGGTGCACCTAAGCCATGTTGAGATGAAGTAGCTCTTCGATACCCACAATTAAAACAATCTAAAACATCTGCATTAATAAAAACAATACTAAACACAATTTATACTTTCTTCAAACAATACAAAATTAACATTTTTTGAAATACTAACATGAAAATTAACACTTAAATTAAATTTCACAATGCATTTTTTATATGGGAAGAATGAGATGAGTATTTTTGTACAAAAATATATAGGATAGGTCAACTACTTTCTTAGGTAGACCATTAGAGTTTAATGGTACAACTTCTAAATATTTAGATTCTATGTACAGGTAATTCTACGAGTGCCTTCACACATATTTGAGTAATTTCTATTTTGAAACAGTTTCATTTTACACTTAAAAGGTTTGGATAATTCATAAATGTAACAGGGATTTTTTATTCATTTTAGTTAAATGGTTCTTTGATTTGAAGCTTGACAAGGTTCAAACCTTTGTAAATTGAATATTTTGGAATTGCAAGACAATTCCAAAAGAAATGCTTGTATGCAAGACATACAAGCATTTCTTTTGTAAACTCGTGATATCTCGGCTGTCCTCACAACTATAATTTATGGTAATATCTATTATTGGAACACTGCGATTACACTCATATGGTTTTGGAAAAATCTGATCAATATTACACACACTAAGTACACTATTTCACTGTTTGATTTTCTGCTTGTTCTTCGACATTCCTTTACGGTTACCGTAGTCCCCAGTCCCTCGGAGGCCTTCTGTAGTGTGACACAACAGCTCAACAGCTCGCTACGTGTTGATTCCGATAGCTTTGGCATATTTCGACACATCACACGAAATCAGCGTGATAATGAAAAATCCCTTGAATCTGCTTATTTCTGCATCTTGCCGGAAGAGCAAGAGAATTGTTAAAGGAGCTCCTATAGGAATTTCAGCTATCTCTTCAAGCACAACGACCTTACGGGCTTTGTCGAATTCCAGTGTCATTTCGCAGCTACTACGTGAATGTAGAAGTATATCCAGTGGGGTGGCAGCTTTAGCCAGAGTTTAGCAGAGGTACTGTTCTCTTGGCTATCAATCAATGCTTGAGAAAACACAATTAAAAACAGAAACACAACTATTAACAACAACAAATAAACAAAACCAATTGACTTTTGAGTTTTGACAAGTTTGACACTACGCCAATGTTGCAAGGAGGCAAAGTTTAATTTCCTTAAATATTTAATAGTTTATTTAATTTTTTTTTAAACGTTTTTAGCTCTACCTAAGAGTTTCTGTGAAAAAAATTGCCTTCAAAATAAGGCTTATATAGTCTCAGTTTAAGATACAAGAAAACCAATTATTTTTATTTAACCATGTTCTCCATTTTTCCCCATATTCAAGGAGATGGGCTTGCAGCCTTGACATTAGTAACGACGACGCTTGTCGCTTACGATCGTTAGTTAATAACGAAAAAATTCGGTTGCAATAACGACGCTTGCGAAAAACGCAAGTCTCTACATCCAAGTTAACGAGCAAAGTCGTAATAAACTTGACATATCGATGTCGGTACGCTAGCGAAAAAACGTATTCGGCTTTTTCGAAGACAATTGTATGCCTTTACAAAACCACCTTGTTATGGGGACAAATAGAGAACACGGTTCAATAAAAATAATTGGTTTTCTTGTATCTTAAACTGAGACTATATAAGCCTTATTTTGAAGGCACTATTTTTCATGAAAACTCGTAGGTACAGCTAAAAACGTTTTAAAAAATAAAATAAATGATTCAATATTTAAGGAAATTAGAATATGCCTCCTTGCAACATTGGCTTAGTGTCAAGCTTGTCATTATTGGTCTTGCCGTTTTGCGTTGTTTTGTTGTCATTGGAAACCAACCAATTTATTTGTTGTGTAAATGTTTTCAATGGTGTTTTCTCAAGCATTTTTCATTGATAGCCAAGAGTACAGTACCTCTGCCAACTTTTTTCTGGCTAAAGCTGCGACCCCATCGGATATACTTCTACATTCACGTTTATGTAGCTGTGAAATGATACAGGAATTCGACAAAGCCTGTAAGGTCGTTGTGTGTGAAGAGATGACTGAAATTTATAAAGGAGCTCCGTGAACAATTCTCTTGCTATTCCGGCAAGATACAGAAATAAGCAGATTCAAGGGATTTTTCATTTTCACGCTGATTTCGTGTGATGTGTCGAAACATGCCAAAGTTAACGGAAGCAGCGTGTACTTATCGAGCTGTTGAGCTGTTTTGTCACACTACAAAAGGCCTCCAAGGTACTGGGGACTACGGTCAAGGAATGTCCAAGAACAAGCAGAAAATCAAACTGAGTGAACGTAGTGTGTGTAATATTAATCAGATTTTTCCAAAACTATATGAGTGTAATTGCAGTGTTCCAATATTCGATATTACCATAAATTATAGTTGTAAGGATACACAGCCGAGCTATCACGAGCTTAAATGACACTAAAGAAATGCTTGTGTGCAAGACAATTCCAAAATATTCAATTTCCAAAGGTTTGAATCTTGTCAACCCATCTTCAAATCACAGAACCATTTAACTAAAAGTAATAAAATGGTGTTCCCTGTTTCATTTATGAATTCTCCAAACCTGTTAAGTGTAAAATGAAACTCATTCGAAATAGAAATTACTCAAACATATGAAGTCACTCGTAGAATTACCCGTACTTAGAATCTAAATAATTAGAAGTTATACCATTAATTTATAATGCTTTACCTTAGAAAGTAGTTGACCTATCCTATATATTTTTGTACAAAAATGTTCATCTCATGCTTCTTATATAAAAAATGCATTGTGAAATTTAATTTTAGCGTTAATTTTCATGTTAGTATTTCAAAAATTGATAATTTTGTATTGTTTGAAGAGAGTATTTGTGTATATTATTGTTTTTATTAATGCAGTCTATGTTTGTACCTATGCCGTGTTCAGATGAATTAAAGGTGGACAATGTTTTGGTGATAATGATTGTATGTAGGCTATCTTTTAGTCGACAGTATTATTTTGTAATAAAAAGATGATGAGTGTGTATTAGCTATTGTGTCTTGTTTAAAATTTTGTAATAGGATAAGTATAGCTATGATGTACTGTACTGTGATTTGTAATTTTCATGCCATTGTAATGATTATGAATACACGGAATGTGTTCTGCACTGAAATAACTGTAATGTCCTGTTTCTTCACATTTTCTGCTAATAAAGATACTTATGTACCTACATGACCTTCATTTTGCCTGCATTACATAATGTTTTAAAATTTAAACATTAAAATGTGCTACAGAACTTGCTAAAAGAATAAGTAATTGAATGTCTTTGTTATTAGAGTTGATTATAGGAATTGATTACAGTTGTGTTTATTTTATTAAAATGAATCCTCTTCCTACTGAAATGAATATCAGCGACGCCTATTCACTTCACACATACGTCCGGAACCTATTTATATGTTAGTTTCGATTTGTAAGCACAGCATACTTCGGTACAGACTAATTATAAGCCCATCCGGGCAAAATTTTCGTCATTAATTCCGTAAAAACCACCATTAAATTAGCTAACGATGCTACCGAATCACTTATCGGGCTGTCAAAAATGGTAGTTAGAAATATTCGTTACTCTTGCGAAAATTGATAAATTAGCTACAAAAATCGGTATCATTCCGAGGATAATCGCTATCTTTGAGTGTAGAGACTACCAAATATCGTTTTTGTTAGCGTACCGACATAGATACGTCAAGAACTCAAGAAAATGTACGACTTTTGCTCGATAACTTGGATGTAGAGACTTGCGTTTCACGCAATCGTCGTTATTGCAACCGAATTTTTTCGTTATTTTATAACGATCGTAACTTTGCGACAGCGTCGTTACTAATGTCGAGACTGCAGGCCCGACAGAGTTAACGACAAAATCGCTATATTTCGATTGCTAATTACTAACGAATAAATTCGGTTGCAATAATTGTGTTTGGAAGAAACGCATCTTGGACGTTGAGACTAGCGTTACTAGCAAGCATCATCATTGCAACCCAGTTTATTCGTTAGTAATTAGCAATCAAAAGTTAGCGAATTTGTCGCTATCTATGTCGAGACTGCCTGCCCTGATCTGCGTTCGGGCGACACTTGCGCCTGCCGCTCGACGACGCGTCGCTAGCTAGTAGCTACATGTCGCTTGCTTCGGAGGGAATTCCATAGAAATACATAGAAACCAGTAGTCGCGGCGACATGAAGCGACAACACGTCGTCTGCGGCAGCTTCGTGTCGCCCGCTGCCAACTTGCACCTTAATTCATCTTCTTCCTTGTACTGTGCTCGTAATTTCCATGTCGTGGTCCTTGATTATTCGTGCGAAACTGGGATGTGCAGAAGGTCTTTTAAAGGATACCGTGATTTTTTTGTTTTATTTATTATTTATCGTCCTCTACACAAGACTGTCCTAATCGAGTTTTTTCGTCCAAACATGTGCTACCGTCAAAGTTAATGCCAAATTGTAATGGGTTATGCGGACCCTTACCTATAGCGCTTGACATCACCGTCAATACAATGTTTAGTGAAAATTCTATTAAACAAAACCAGTTGAGCTTCATGACTGCTTTACTAAAGATTGACCGTGAATAACCGCGATGATGTTTTAAATAGGTGATTTGACATTTAAAAAAAGTGTATTTTTAGACAAAACATCCGTAAAATTCTAAATTTTACAAACTTGTCGCTTGTGACCCGAGCATTTTCGAGGTCGCTTAAAATGCCAACTAGCGTATTTTAGAAATATATTCACCAATACTCATTTAAACATACAAATAAATCAAATTGGTGTGTAATATCAAAATAACAGCTTTTTACTGTTAGCATAATTATATGAAAATTAAAAACATTTGTCCGTCTGTCTTTCTGTCTGTTTGTTCCGGTTAATCTTGGAAACGGCTGGACTGATGTTGACGGGACTTTTACTGGTAGATAGCTAATATTTTAGGAAACTCACATAGGCTACGTTTATTTCAGAACACTAGTTAAGGTTCCGTGCAAAAAAAAAACCATTGAAATTGGTAACAAATTCCGATTCAAAAATGGTGTACGGTGCGTACACTTGCAGAGTTGTTGTTGAGATGAAGTGCGTAGAGAAAAGATCACTTGGTTCACACTAGATTTATTACGTATAAAATACAAGTAGAACTGTTGACGATTCGTTTCTCTAATGTTAGTCACCGCGTTGCAGTAATTGCACTCACTCATTAAATGTATTGAGTGTGGTTTTATAGTATCCGAAATGACGCACGTTTGGTGCAGGGCACCGCGTCAGCAAAACGTGTACAGTATAAGACTGTACAAATGGAATTATTATTTTTTATAATAATTTTACGCGAACGAAGGTTGCGGGCAACAGCTAGTTAAAATTATGTACTAGCTGACCTGCGCAACTTCGTCTGCGTCACATAAGAGAGAGAGAGGGTTAGAGAGATTATGAGACAAACTTAAAAGACATAGATATGCTACCGCGGTCTTTTTTTTTTGAACTTTTTAAGAGGACCGATTCCGTTATACATGATTGTTGCGTAACTTTAACCGTTTACGCAGCGCACGCAACGGAAGCTCTCAAAATGATTTTTTTTTTTCGGGTTTTGCTACATTTTTCATTGATGCTCCTATTGGTTGTAGCGTGATATTAATAACGTATAGCCTTCCTCGATAAATGGGCTATCCAACACTAATAGATGTTTTTAACTCGAACCAGTAGTTCCTGGTATTAACGCGTTCAACTAACCAAACAAACAAACTCTTCAACTTATAATATTAGTAAAGATTCAAGAAGGTAACAATTTAATTTCTCGGAAAGTACTCTACTAATGTTTATCCAAATAGCCGCGTGCCGTGCGTAGCCGTGTGGTATCCGACAGAGTAGAATAGAACCAACCCATTACACTCACGGGTGTCGTATAAGGCGACTAATGTCTGAGGCGAAACACCTTGCGCCTCCGTAGACCAGAGAATGGGCAGCAGCGTTTTCTGTTAGTCTTTCATCACTGCGATCTCCAATCCGCCTGCCAAGCGTGGAGATTACGGCAAATTCCTCCCATCATGGGAGACGCTTATGTCCAGCAGTGGACGTTATGGGCTGTCGTTGTTGTTGTTGTTATCCAAATAAGGGCTTCCCTCGACAGCCTTACGTTGTTATCCTTAGACACACGATGACAGTTATACTCCAGCTAGTTCTCAAAAAAAGCTCTCATCAAAGTGCATGAAATGAGCCCAAACGTGGTACAGATGCTGTAAACTCTTGAGAACCTCTTGCAACTGCCTTCCATCTCCATCGTCAGACCTTCGATGAAAGTCATACTCTAGTTAGGTTTAAAGTTCTCATAAAGGTGCATGAAATGAGCCCAAACACAATATAACTGCTGTAAAATCTGGCGGACCTCTTGCCCTCTTGCAACTGCCTTTCGTCTCCTGTCTCCATCACCTTCGATGACAGTCATACTCCAAGCAGGTCTTAAATTCTCACCAAGGTGCATGAAATGAGCTAGCCAATAATACTATAGCTGTAAATATAATCTTAGAGAGCAGTGGTGGCCCAGTCGTGGCGGCCCCGACTTACGAACAGTGGTTCAAACCCAGACAGGCGCATTACTTTTGTGTAATTTATTTCATCACCACTGCTCTCAAAACGGTGAAGGAAAACATCGTGAGGAAACCGGCATGTTCTAGAATCAAAAAATTCGAAGACATGTGACATCTACCAATCGGCACTGGGCCCGCGTGGTGGATTATAGCCCATTCCCTCTCATAGAGAGGAAGCCTGTGTCCCAGCAGTGGGAACATTAATAGGCTGATGATGATGAAATATAATCTGCGTAAACTGCGTATGGACTATTGATTATTGCGAATAGCACAGCACAATTCTTGCCCAGAACACGTGAATTTATCAGGCTTTTGTTCACTAAATTTCTTTTTGGAGAAATCATCATCATACTCCTGCTCTTATCCCAATTAATTCGGCGTCGGCGCAACATGTATTCTTCTTTCATACTTAAATATTTGACGAAAAACAATGAGAAATATAGAAATGCAATCAATTTCAATACAAAAAAAAAATTGGAAAGCTCACAACATAAAAAAAAAAACAAATCACAAAAAGTGAAAATAATGTCGGGGTTATAAACTTACAGCCCCGTGGTTTTTAATGCGGTCGTGAAACCGCTAGGCTATTTACTTCAAATAGCCGTTCTCATGTTACGTCATGACTGAAACGTCAAACAATTGAAGAATAAGGACATAATGCAAAGTTGCTTACCCCCTTAAGCAATTAGCGTGATAATATATGCCTAAATGTTGTAGAAGCCTGTAAAGAATATTTGTGCAAAAGATGAACATAATCTATGTAGTACTTTTGACGGAGTGTACTACGTGAGCTCGACAAATTGATGTGCGAATAACGCTTAGGCGACAAAACTGTACTGCGACTCACCATAGTTCGAATGCACGCTTGTGCGACACACTGAAGATCGACATCACGCTAGTGTGACAAACGATAGCGCGACAGTAGTTCGACACTACGGTAGTGCGACACTACGGGAGTGCGACAGTACTGTAATTCGACAGTACGTTGGTGCAGTACAGTAGTTTGAAACTACCCAAGTGCGACAAACAATTATGCAATACTCCCGTCTGTAGATATTAAATAAAAATAAGAAAGAAAGCATTAACTTCATCTACATATATAAAAATGAATAGCCGAAATGTATGGTTGTAATAGTTGTAGTAGTAGTTGCAGTTTTAGTTGCAGTAGCAGTAGCAATTGCAATTGCTTTTGTTATTTATTCTGAGGCGGTATGGAAGTTCGCCGAGGGAGCTAGTGTATAAATAAAACAAACTAAATTGAAATAATCAAAGCTATTTATGATATGAAAAAAAAAACATATTAATTAAACAAAAACAATTCGATTTGATTTAGAACTTATAACTTCTTTTTTGAATATAATCAAAACTATTTTAAGATAAGCAATAAAAAAAACAAATTAAACAAAAAGATTCGATCTAATTTAAAAATTATTACTTCTTTTTTGAATAACAAATAAAGGACAGGCCACGCAAGAATGATAACAAATCCATTGTATCTTTTTTTTTTAATGCTTTTTAATTTGTTCTTCTTTATCTTGTTGTTTTTTTTTTCTTTTTGGTTCACTTGCTCTTTGACCATAAACAAACTTCCTTCTTGGTCTTGCTTGATCTTTTACTGTTACTTTACTGTTTTTTATATTCATAAAAATATATTTTAATGTACAAACCAATTCAAACACAATGCGAATTGTTATATGAATAAATAAATAAAATAAATAAATATACTAGTCATATCCCAAACACTAATCACGTTACCAATAAACGAAGTATACATAGGTATTATGTTTAAGTAGCTTCAACAAATGTATTGTTAAGCAAAATTATGGTTTATTGCTTTCGATGTAAGGCATATTGCCAAACTAGCTGTTGCCCGCGGCTTCGCCCGCGTGAAGTTCGGTAACTGTCCCACTGAATCATACTTAAGGAATAAATAGTGTCCTACATGTTGATCCAGGTTATAAACTATCTTAGTGCCAATTTCATAATCATCACAATTTATTATTATCATCACAATCACTATCACAACCACCATCATTATAACAATCATTATCACAATCACCATCACAATCACAATCACCATCACAATCACAATCAATCGCCATCACAATCACAATCACCATCACAATCAACATCGCAATCACAATCACCATCACAATCACCATCACCATCACAATCACAATCACCATCTCAATCACCATCACCATCATAATCACCATCACCATCACAATCACCGTCACTATCACAATCACCATCATCGGTATCACACTCATTATCATTGTAATCACAATCATTATCATCGTTATCACAATCATCATCGTCGTAATCGTAATCACAATCATTATCATCGTAATCAAAATCATCATCATCATCATCACAATCATCATCATCATGATCATAATCGTCCACCGTCCGGAAACATTACCAAGAGTTTGTAACTAACTATAAGCCATCAAGGTCATCATATTTACAAATGATTATGAATACAAATGTGTCTTCATGTCGTACTAGCGTGATGTCGATCTTCAGTGTGTCGCACAAGCGTGCATTCGAACTATGGTGAGTCGCAGTACAGTTTTGTCGCCTAAGCGTTATTCGCACATCAATTTGTCGAGCTCACGTAGTACACTCCTTTTGAGACGTGATGCGCGCACAAACATTTTCGTAAATTTAGATTACCAACTATTTATACCTAGGAAGGCCGATTTTCTTGAGTTCCGCTATTTTGCTCCGCTATTTTGCGCGTATTCACCTCAAAAACCAAATTTCAAGAAAACTGAGAAATTATATTTACCTGTATTAGATTTGAAGCAGCATGTAGCAACATTAATAGGTTACACTTCATTGGTTTTTATTGTATGGGTGTATGAAGTTAATTAATTTTAAACACAAAACCCTCTTTTTTGCATCTCTGGATGAGATTAAAAAAAAATGCTAAAACAATTATATCTTTATTTTTAATAATCTTTAAGTATTTATTCTGAGTTTCATAATTCTAGATCAATTTTTTTTTCATACAAATTTTACCCACCCCCCCCCCCTTTTCACCCTAGATGTTATTCTGAATTTATTTAAATAGATTTGAGACATGTGACATCTACCAATCCGCACTGGGCCCGCGTGGTGGATTATTTAATTCATCCTGGTCGGTTTTTTTTTAATCTTCAATGTACAGATTTTTTGGTCTCGACGATTTTATTATAAGTATAGATTTTGACAAAATTAAAATTAGTTCAACTTTGGAATTTTACCAGTCTAAAAAATCTTTATGGAAATTGAAAAAAAAACGAAAACATAAGACGAAATAGTTTATAAGAGGTCAACCTTGAATACTGATCTAGACGGAAAAATCTTTGAAATCCGGGTTGAATAAACTTATAACGTCACTTACGAGATTATGTTCCATGATTATTATTATTTTGAGCAACCGATATTTTGACGCTGTTGCAAGCGCCATGATCGCGGGTTGACTGGCGAATGTACGTGGATGGAAAAAGGTTAGGTGCAGATAAATCTGTCTACCCTCTTTCTTTGTCTTTTTGTGTTTGTGCGTTCCTTGCAAAAAATATCGACACCTCAAAATAATAATTGTGGTTCGCACACATTTAGCCACTAAATTACTCGCTACTCTACTAAATTACTAGCCTAGTGCGAACTAGCCTTTAGAGTATTGGAAAATAATGGACACGTATTTTTTGTTTTTATAAATCAATGAAAATTGACAAAGATAAAACGCATCAAAACTCGAGACTGGGGGCTCGTGACATCACAACGCACAAAAATTATACCAAGGCGTGCCAAGGCGTGACGTATTGAGAATTTTAAAAGCATCGTATCTTCG
This sequence comes from Xestia xanthographa, assembly GCA_905147715.2. Taxonomy (NCBI): domain Eukaryota; kingdom Metazoa; phylum Arthropoda; class Insecta; order Lepidoptera; family Noctuidae; genus Xestia; species Xestia xanthographa. The sequence goes on from LR990644.1 coordinate 31,089,017, forward strand.
TCAATTTTGGTTTACGTAACAAAAGCAGAAATACGTGTCAAATATTTTTTGATAATCTAACTGACGGACTAATTAGATTTCTTCAGAACACAAGCCTATTTCAGTTTAGAGTTAAACCAGCCAGACTCCTTCACTTCTTGTACCGAGTTAAGGCCCTTCTAACCCTAAAATTAGCAACTCTATTTGTGGTGGTTCAAACTTCGTTTGAAATACTGTTAGAATAAAGTTCTAATCAGCTTGCACTACGAAGCGGTTGTTACGTCAGTCACTGCGGCCGAATAGTGCGAAATGAGTGGTTTTTTGCGATTTAGAAAAAATCTATTGATTGGACTAAAAAATAAAACACACAAGACCTGCTATAAAGTTAGTTCAGTTAGTATGCAAAGTTTCATGATCTAATTTGAAGTACTTTTTGAATGCCAGCGGTTTAGTTCGATTTGGAAGTAACTTTAGATTTTTTTTCTATCGAGAAAAGTTTATGGAATCGTATTTTTGTCACACATAGTACTTAGCATTAATCCTCAACTTTACTATATATTTATTTCAAAATTAATGCTGCAGTATTTTAGGCGTAACGGAGGATCATGCTAAGCCATTTGAGAGAGTATAGGCCCTGTAGTGTTTGTGACTATGCCATAGATACATTACATTGTCTCACGTACACGGGTGGAGGGGTTAGACGCCAACAGTCAGTCGGTCGCTAGACGCGGTACGAGGCGGACGCCCCTAACTGGTGTAGTGGTGAGCCAATGAGATAACGATAGGCGCGATAGCGATCACTACATGTGGCGACGAGGATAAAGTTCAAAAATTCAGTGGCAGTGTGCAAAGAAAGAAAAAAACAACAAAGGGGTAGTAATTATCTATATTAAATGCACAATGTATTTAGGATACTTAAATGAATAAGGATTAAAGCTGTATTGCTTAAAATCGCTTTACCATTCTTTCTCGTAAAAGGTAAAGAATAAAATATGGTTGTTGTGGGTAGGGATACCTAAGAGGTAGACATATTATATCATCACGGACTTTTTGTAGTACATTATTTTGATTTATCTCGTAGGGTTCAGCCAGCGTTTTCAGTGTAAGAAAAAATAAATAAATAAAAAAAAAACAGTAAACTTATATTGTCACTTACGGGATATCTTCCGTGATTGTTTTGAGCTCCCGATATTTCGACGCTGTTGCAAGCGCCATGATCGCGGGTTGACTGGAGAATGCGGGTGGATGGAAAATAAATTACAAAAATTAATAATAAATTAATTAATTAATTATTCATTTAGTGACAAAGAAAGAGGGTAGACAGATTTGTCTGCTCTTAACAATTTATTTTCCATCCACTTCTAACCAGTTCTATCCAATTAAGAAATTACGGACATTGCTGTAAAATAAGCTGTGTAGATATGAGTACAATTTAAATTTAATTTAATTTTAAATGGCAAAAAAAAAAAAAAACGGGAAATGAGGAAAATAGGACCCGTTGGTCACAATCATGGCTGCTTGGTGTGGGGTCCTGGTTTCGATTCCCAGGTTGGGAGGAGCCTTGAGTTGTTCGCTAAGAGTTTCTCGGTAGCGGTTACAAACTTCAAATTCAATTATATTTGAATAATCATTTAACTAACTACGTTTTATCGAATGGAATATACTAGTGTGGCACTGTGAATAAGAGAAGGAATCATTAGTATTTAATAATTGTGGTGGTCTAAGTTAATATTTCTATATATTGGAAATTTGACGACCCGAATGGCGCGGCGGCGGTAGGGCTGTCTTGGGGTCCTGGGTTCGAGTCCCGGTGGGGGTGAGTGTCTGTGTGGTGTGTCAACTGTCTGGTGTCAGAGACGCGGGCCTCGCGCTGCTTGGCGTGGCGCTGGATGGTGTGTGTGTGGTGTCCGGCGATATTTATTATTATTATTACCTAGGTAATTTCAAATCAATTTTATATTTCCAGTATATTGGAAGTAGGTACCCACAGTACCTACGTTATATATACAAGAAGTTCATTAAATTGAATTTAGAACTCGCTGGGCTGGCCTGGCGGGTGTGGATGTACTGTTGTGTGCGCCTCCGTCTGCTCCTTGGGGGATTGCAGGCTTATAGGCTTGATGTTGTGTGAGTTATGGGTGTAGATACCATGCAATAATAATAATAAAGTGCGATAAATGTAAAGTTAATCACACACATTGGCTGAATTGAAGCTTTTAAGCGGTGAATTGAAGTTGAGTAGGGTACAGTTTCAATGATTGTGTCCTATAGGGAACGTGCACAACGACGGTGCTGCCAACTGCCGTCGCCAATCCGAATCTTGTGCTCTATTAATGCTTGACATTGACTTTTCTAACAAGTAAACAGAATTAATTTTATAGTGAAAATTAATTAACTAATCATAATGCGTTGTTGCATTTCTGGATGTAGGTACCAATACATCCACAAAAATGAAAATAAATCAATTAGCTTAAAATTCTATTACTTTCCAAAGAATACTACTATCATACCATGTTTTGGTGAAAAACGCAAAAAATGGATAAACGCAGTAAAGAAAAATATTTGAAAACAACTTGTTTTTGTTACACTCTGCATTGAAAAGGCCCTCAAAATCAACCGTCCATGCAAACATACCAGAACCATTTATACTTCACCATACATGTGTTTTACTAGACCGCACTAAAGTTCACACCGAATATCCCTCAACAGTTAATCAAAGACTCCACATGTACTCAGAATATAAACATGGTTATACCCACAATAATATTTTTAGTTGGCTGCACTCCTTTGGTTTTTAAGTTTTGTATCTAAATGCTACGGACTGCATTTTATTGATTGCTTCATCAAATGATTGTGAACTAATTGATTTAATAGAGCCTGGAGATACTGTTCTCGCTGATAAAGGATTCCCTTCCATTATAACATGTGTTTAAGAAAGCTATCTTAGTTATGCCAGCCACCATGTCTTCATACACCACAATTTTCATCAGAGAGTAAACGAAAGATATAAAATTCATATTATTAAACATTTATATTACGCTGACGATCGTTATTGATAGACCGGAACTCATATTTTATACCTTTTAGCATATTCAAAAATAATATAATTGAAGAGACAAATTTTGTCTAAGTAAATTGAAAGCACGATGAGAAGTGATAAGTTTCCTTTTCTGTCCGCATAGTGTCTCTTTTGTCGATTAGTGCTGCCACCTATAGTTCCTGCACGTTCCCTATACAATGTGAAATGAACATGCTAAATTAATTTTATAATGTACCAGTTTGTAACATTTCATTATTAATTGGTGTAAGTTACATTGATTAGGTAGATGGTATGTTGCAAATAAATTATGGTTACATAGGTTACAAAGTAACAAGTAAGTAATATTTTACTTTAGTTTATGTATTAAATATTTGGGTAGTAAAAAATTTAAGGTGTAAACCACTAATTTAATTTAGGAAAAATATTTAAACAAACTTATCAACAACAACAACAACATCAATTTATTTCAGGCTACTATGGCCCATAGATATATACTTTATAAACTAACATAAATATAAAGTAAATACAAGATTTGTGTTAATAAATAAGACTTAAAACTATGTTAGTAGCACTTCACTTAGTCGCACTTCACTTGTGTTGGCTGTCCAGTGAAACTTGTCAATAGTATATTTGTAGTGACAGCACTCTGTTGTACCTGTTTCATTTAAATATACTTATTTATTGAAAGGAGCTCGTGGCTGATTGATAGCACGGCCGCTGGGGCCGATCTTGGGTTTGAGCCCTGCTTGCCTGGGTTGGTCCGTGCCTCGGAGGGCACGTTGGGCTGTTGGTCCCGGCTGTCGTTTGTGGATCTTTGACGGTCGTTGCAGGTGGTCGGTGGCCGGAAGGGTCTGGCAGCCGGTCTTGCCAGGTGGTGTCGTGTTGCCAGCTAGTTGTATCTATTTCATTAAGTATATTTATTTATTAAGAGCGGTGGTGGCCTAGCCCGACATAGGTCGTGGGTTCAAAACAAGGCAGGCATTTTGTGTTATTTCACTCATCACCAGTGGATGCTCTAATATATTTATTTATTAAAGAGCGGTGGTGGCCTAGCCCGACATAGGTCGTGGGTTAAAAACCAGGCAGGCATTTTGTGTTATTATTTCACTCATCACCAGTGGATGCTCTTTAAATGGTGAAGGAAAACATCGTGAAGAAACCGGCATGTCCTAGAACCAATACTTCGAAAGACATGTGACATTTACCGCGCACTGTATTCGCGTGGTAGGTTAAAGACATCCATTCAACTGGAAGCATAGGTAGTGCGAACCTACATGAAAATGAAATCGTACGTGACTGTTTTATTAAAGAGCGGTGATGGCCTAGTCCGACATAATTATGTCGTGGGTTCGAAACCAGACAGGCATTTTGTGTTATTATTCCACTCATCACCAGTGGGCACTCTTTAATATGTGTTGGGTAGTGCGAACCTACATGAAATTGTAAATCGTACGTGATTGTTTGTGTCAGGTAGTGCGAACCTACATGAAATTGTAAATCGTACATGACTGTGTTTTATTAAAGAGCGGTGATGGCCTTGTCCGACAAATGTCGTGGGTTCGAAACCAGACAGGCATTTTGTGTTATTATTCCACTCATCACAAGTGGACGCTCTTTAATGTGTGTTGGGTAGTGCGAACCTACATGAAATTGTAAATCGTACGTGTTTGTGTGTTACGTAGTGCGAACTTACATGAAATTGTAAAGCGTACATTATCGTAAATCGTAGTTGTATTGGAAGCATTGGGCATCCATTAAATTGGTAGCAATGGAAATCCATTAAATTAGAAGCATTGGGCATCCATTTAATTGGAAGCAATGGACATCCATTAAGTTGAAAGCATTGGTCATCCATTTAATTGGAAGCAATGGACATCCATTAAGTTGGAAGCATTGGTCATCCATTAAATTGGATGCATTGGTCATTCATCAAATGGGACGAATTGGGCATCCATTCAATTAAATGTATTGGGAAACCATTTAATTGGAAGCACTGGGCATCCATCAAATTGTTAGCAATGGAAATCCATTAAATTGGAAGCATTGGTCATCCATTAAATTGGAAGCAATGTGCCTCCATTAAATTGGAAGCATTGGGCATCCATTTAATTGGAAGCAATGGGCATCCATTAAGTTGGAAGCATTGGTCATCCATTAAGTTGAAAGCATTGGTTATCCATTTAATTGGAAGCAATGGACATCCATTAAGTTGGAAGCATTGGTCATCCATTAAATTGGATGCATTGGTAATTTATTAAATGGGACGAATTGGGCATCCATTCAATTGGATGTATTGGGAAACCATTGAATTGGAAGCATTGGGCATCCATTAAATTGTTAGCAATGGAAATCTATTAAATTGGAAGCATTGGTCATCCATTAAATTGGAAACAATGGGCCTCCATTAAATTGGAAGTAGTGGGCATCCATTAAATTGGGAAATCGGGCATCCATTAAATTGGAAACATTGGTTATCCATTAAATTGGATGAATTGGGCATCCACTCAATTGGACGTATTGGGTAACCATTAAATTAAAGGTATTAAGCATCAGATTGGAAAATAATCCCGACAGTGACAAACAATGAATCATGTAGAATCTTACCTACCCGAAAGACTAGTTCATGGGGTTGTAAAACGTATTCATAAAGCTTGATCTCGAAGGAGACAACGCTACAGTGCTTTAAGATGAGAGCAGTGGAAAAGGTCCTTTAACTTGGACAAGTATTTTATTGTAGAACCTATGTACCTAAACAAAAAGTACAGATGTCAAGATTAATAAAATGAAAGCTATGTCTTGCCGACAACGGCGTACAAAATATAATAAAACATTCAAAATTACTAAATAAAATGTAAAAACCTTTATTAAAAACCTATTGGTAGTTCGAGCCAGAGATTGGCACGTTCATGCAAACAGGTTCTTCGGCTTTAAAGTATTGGTATAGATGGAAACATCAGATTGTGTACGAAGATATAGCCGGATAGAAAAAGAAGAAGCTTTGTTCTTGTCTGAGCTATCAATCATTTAAACAGCTTTCTTTTGGGAAGCAATTTTGGTTCGGTTACGGGGCAGAAACCATCAGGACTTTTCTTTGAGTCATAAGATTAATAAGGAAAGGGATATGGAAATAGGAAGACGAGATCATACTGACCAAGAGGTTAGAGTAGACGAGTAGATGAAAAGGACTGATAAACCTTCAAGCACTCCACACTTAGTGGAGCCTATCAGAGGAGATGTCCGAATGGGGTAACTGGGTAAACCCTGAAAAGGCAAAACATTATAAAACACGGTTTGTGTATCTAAAATAGTTTTAGTAAAAAGTGCTCGTCTAAGTAAAATATTAAAAGTAATTCAGTATGATTATTTAACAACATTGATTACATTTACAGTAAATGCAATTTGTTAACAAGGAAGGGATGTAGTGTTTGTGACTTGAGGTACATTTAAAAATATGTAAAATAAGGAGTTAAGATGAATAAAGGAAATAATGTTTATTCAATTCAATACAAGTGCATACATTACATAAAAACTATCTTATAATAAACAGAAATTCGACAAGACATCTGTGTCTGAACTAGATAAATGAATATCTGTATCTCAAACAACAGCGCTCTTCCTTAAAAATATACATTTATTTATAAGCTTGAGGTTCAAATTGGCTTTAATTATACAGGGTGTTTGGCTTATGGACCGACACAATTTTTTCAGAGATTTGGGAGATCATTAGCTAGGTTCTACCCATACACCCTATGTCCTAAATGTCATGGTTGGTTACATATGTTTATTTTTTTCAAATGAAAAAAATACCCAAAATGTTTCCTTTAATTCCAAATAACTTTTTCGTTTGTGAGAGTAATGGCACAAAATAAAATTTGTTGTATTCTCCAAAGTCTTCCTAATCTAAATACATCTTTGTTTGATAGAACTGGTTTCAAGGAAATTTCTTACGAGCTACCAAAGTTATTTTCTTTTGTAAATGTATGAAATTGTACAACTTCAAAATTTATTATAAAAAAAAGTCAAAGCCATTTTGAACTTAGCTTTATTTTAAAAAGTTCTTTAGTTGATACCCTATCTAACAGTATGCTACATGTCACAAAGAACAATTCATTAAGTAGTCAAAATGTTAGTTAGGAGAGTCAGGATTAAGAAAAGACTTATAAATTTTATTTTGTTTTAATAAACTACAGTTATAAATCTTGTTTAAATTTGATTCAAATTAACCCAATATTTTTTTTGTGCCATTACACCCACAAACGAAAAAGTTATTTCGAATCAAAGGAAACATTTCGGGTATTTTTTTCAATTAAAAAAAAAAACATATGTAACCAACCGTGACATTTGGGACATAGGATGTATGGGTAATATTGGGTTAATTGGAATCAAATTTGAACAACTTTTAAAATAAAAGAACTTTTTAAAATAAAGCTAAGTTCAAAATGGCTTTTAGTTTTTTTTATAATAAATTTTGAAGTTGTACAATTTTATACATTTAAAAAAGAAAATAACTTTGGTAGCTCGTAAGAAATTTCCTTGAAACCAGTTCTATCAAACAAAGATTTATTTAGATTAGGAAGACTTTGGAGAATACAACAAAAATTATTTTGTGCCATTACACTCACAAACGAAAAAGTTATTTGGAATTAAAGGAAACATTTTGAGTATTTTTTTCATTCGAAAAAAAAAAACATATGTAACCAACCATGACATTTAGGACATAGGGTGTATGGGTAGAACCTAGCTAATGACCTCCCAAATACCTGTAAAAATTGTGTCGGTCTATAAGCCAAACACCCTGTATATTACATTAGGTTTTAATCATCTAGGAGCAAATTAAATAAAAAAATAAATAAAAGTAAAAATAAAAAACAAATAAAAATATCGGAGTGTTGTGGTGACCTCCTTTTGTGTATGATGTAGATGAGTGAGTGTGTGTAGGAGGGCTTCGGGAATTCGTGATGCATTGCTTCTAATATTTCGATTCATCTGCTCCACAACGTAAACCACGCAATTACTGTTTTTTTTGTTTTTAAAACGTTGTCCCCACTAGGAATTTCTCATGTATCGTGGCTGCGTTTACAAACATTGTACACAACAGCCAGACCCGGAACCTGTAGGTCATACAAGTATTTTGTTCCATGCGGGGATCGAACTCGCGACACGCAGCGCGGCAGCCAATCGCTCAGCCACTGCGCCAACCGTGCCGTCAACAGATATTGTTGAATTATCAAGTTAGTAGTATTGGGAATGCGAGTGTGTTACGCAGTGGTACCACACGCAGTCATATCATCAATCTATCAATCCTATATCTCCGTGATGTAGAGCAACTAGCGTAGACGAGCAAAAAAAACCGCTACGCGTAATGGCTACGCACTGTTGCTACGCGCCATTGCTACGCGAACTTGCTACGCATTTTTACATTATGTTAAAGAACAGCAGCATAACATTGTATGCTAACAACAACAACAACAGCCCGTAACGTTCACTGCTGGACATAAGCCTCTCCCATGATGGGAGGAATTTGCCGTAATCTCCACGCTTGGCAGGCGGATTGGAGATCGCAGTGATGAAAGACTAGCAGAAAACGCTGCTGCCCATTCTCAGGTCTATGGAGGCGCAAGGTGTTCTGCCTCAGACATTAGTCGCCTTATACGACACCCGTGAGTGTAATGGGTTGGTTCTATCCTACTCTGCCGGATACCACACGGCTAAGCATTCCGTTAAATATCTTATTACATACTACACCTGCGACATGAAAAACGCAAATGTTTTGTTCTTAAAACTAACCACCCGTATGTATTTTCATTGAATATTAAATTACATGGGCTTACCCGTTTGAATTGGAAAATAAATCATACAATCTGATCCTAACGTTAAAAGAAAACAACAACAGGCCGTTTTCTATAACTTACTTACGTATAACTGTTGGTTAATATGTCTACGTCTTGTAGCTATCGGTGTTTCTAAAAACAAAGTTAGCTTAAAATATCCTATCCGCGTCACCTACCTGTCACTTGATTCATAGAAAAATAAAAAACTCTTCTGTGACGTTTTGTTTCTAACCGTCCGTAAGCTACATGTCAAACAGACAGAGATAATAGCAACCTACCTAATACCTGTTAGTAAGTTATTGAAAATGTTGGTTGGAGTGTAGCCTTAGGGGCGCTACGGCACGAGGACATATTGTAGCCTAAGGTCTGACTTGGCTAGTTCTCATATACGAATTATTATGTTCGATGGTTAGTTTCTATCAATTCTATCGTATAAAACGAATAAGGCTAAAAGTGTCTCCGACCCACTGACCAAAATGTGAGTTAGTGAATATAATAAATGGTAACCCTCAAACTTGGCGCAGTCTTCAGAAATTGAGCTTTTTGAAAGTTATGGTCAGAAAAAACACTTGCTTCCACAAGCGTATGGCCTGTGGTCTATTTGAAAGGTTAGAAGACGGCACCATTACGTGTACCATTTCCCATGGGTGTAGACAGAAACCACAGAACGCCACCTGCTTCGATCCACACATAGGTACTGTTCTAATAGTGTTGGGTTCTTGAATGAGAAGAATAAGTACTGCTTTAACAAAATCTTTAATTAAACTTCCCCAGTACAATCATTCTCTGGTTCCTCCTACAACTCGTCAGCAAACATAAAAAGGCGGGCTGTCATCAATGTCCAACTGTCACTGTCACAACAGGTAGGTACACCTTTCGCCTCGTCCACGTTCATACATCATGTCATACACGCACGCCGCTTACGAGTACTACGCACCTGACCTTTCTGTAGAACCTCACCAATAAGGTCGCTGTGTCTTTCTATAAGGCGCGGGACAAATACAAGAGGCGACGGGCGGAGGTTAGGACGTGGCGCGGGCGTGGCGCCGGTGCAGCGCAGAACAGGCGCGCTAACGGTGTTGGAAAGACGAGGCGCGCGCGGGTGAACTCAGGGATGCATTTGGGGAATTCTAGTGTTTAAAATTCTATATCGTCACGCATTTTCGCCATCTAGTTCACCCCTGTGTACATTGTCGGCATGCCACTGCTAACTGCAGGTGCGCCGAGGGCGAGGAAGTGGCGCCCGCGCCGCGCCCTCTCAGTATGTCTCGCGCCTCACCTCTTCTTTACATTTTGTATGAAATTTCAGAGAAGTAGCGCCACGCCCGCGCCTCGCCTGCGCCCGACGCTTCTTGTATTGTCCCGCGACTAAGGCGTCCCCTCCCAGCTTTGCCCTCTCATCTGCCTTGTAATATCTAGTGTCTACCACTCACGACGTAGACCGGATTTTAGTGTTTGTCGAGTTATATCAACACAACCGAACAGATGGACAGACAAAGACGCATTGCACTTTTTAATATGCAAACATAACTACTATTAAAACCTCTTTCCATAATTTCTCTTTCTATACTTAATTCTTCAATACTTTATACAATATCGAGACGTAAGTGGAAGGAATGGGGCCTTTGCCCAGCTATAGGACAATAAAAAAAACTACCTACGTTAACTTGCTTTTAAGAGCGTTAAAATTGCACAACAGCTAGTCTGTAATAAAAGTCATCCAATTATAAAAAATAATCACAATTTTATCTTTATTTCATTTCAGATACTTTAGAAAATGTCTAAACGAAAATGTCTATACCACTAATAATAGTAGTATCATCAAAAATGTTATACCAGGAAGGCGAAGAATACTCACACATCCAATGATATTCTAAATAAATTAAATTAAATTATGGTTTACAAACCATAATTTAATTTAATTTATTTTTAATATTCATTAGATAACAATTTAATTAATGTTTGCATGCCTAAAGGTAGATTGTACAAGGCTCACCCATTTTACTGTAACAACTTATTTTATGTACCTGCAATCTATGCGAATAAATTTGACTTTGACTTTTGACTTAAACACTAATATAACTCAATAACAAATACACTACTGATCACTATTCCCTAAGACCCGCTAAGACCGCTGTGCCCGTGTGCAACGCACACCCTGCACACTATAAGGATAGGTATAGGTAAAGATGGCCCTGAGTTCACTTCGATTTGCTTCGTTGTTAAAATCAGACTGCCTCTCCCGCAAACATGTCGGTTATTCATATGGCGACCGATCCTTCGAGAAAGATCCACGACTTACTCCAATCGTTCTAGACAATTCCATAGTGGGTCATCGTCCTTCCACAATTTGTACAAAATAAAGAAGTAGGTAACTTTATGCCCTCGGCGTGAGGTCGAAATTACAATGACAACTTCCTGGTGTATTTTATAGGTAGTTTGCGAATTAGTACCTACATCATTCGAGAGTCGTCCTACCTACCTACCTTCCGTAATTGTAGGTATGGGTACGACGTACCAGTATAAAGGGTGTAAAACACCTCTTAACGAAGCCGAAAGGCACTTGTTCTCCTCGTCATTGCGATCATTTTTTTGTTATACACCATACCTAGGCTAGGAACCTTCTAGTTACGGAGATATTCGTGGTCAAACAAAGTTCTAACTTTTTGACAAGTTTTTTTTTTTTTTAATACAAGTTTTAATGCAAGATTTTAAACACCTCCACAACCCCCGTACTATTCAATCCATCCACAGCACAATGTTTTTAGTGCGTTACATTGAGTTCCACCACAAAACACGATTTTTCACCCCAAAAAAAAGTCGTTTCAAAATCCTGAGCCTCTAGGGGCAGGCGCAGCTGCCTCGTCCTGGCGACGCCCATGACAAGATATACAACTAGAATATTTAGTTTCAATTCCGTCAAACTAATTCAAGCTTTGCTAATGACGTATTTGGTCCGGTTCAGGGGGGGGCAACTGCACCCATTGCCCCCCCCCCCCCCTGTATCCGCGCCTGGAGGGAAGAGAGAGTGCACCTGTGCCTGCGCTTGTGCACTATTAGCTAATCCCCGCTGAGATTAGCCGCCATGACAGAAAAAAACGGTCTTGTTCTCCGAAACGGCTACCGATACCGATAGCCGTTTAGGAGGTCAGCCTGAACAAACAAACAGACGGACAGACAAATATTTTAAAATTGTTTTTTTTTGTTTTAAGTACTATAACTTTTATGCATTCAGTAAAAAGCTCTTATTTTGAAATTACAAAATTACAAACAGACACTTCAATTTTAATTATTTGTATAGATCATTTCCATGAACTATTTACATTTGACGAGTCACGTGTCTTAGACGTATGTATATTTCCTCAAAGGTACTTAACTTGATGAAACTTATGATTAACGTCATGCATGAGATCGTTCCATGATTGCATTCCAATTTCCAACTGAAGATCTAGACTCACTCGCTCTCAATGTACGAACATATAAAGATAATATGCATATTCATAATTCTCTATTTCCAAAACATTGCAAGCTACAGATTATACGAGCTAGATTCGGCCGAAGGAAGAAAATTACTCCCTAAAATAAGACAGCTACTACTAAATCAGGAAAATGATGAACTGGAATATCAGAATGCAAATATAAGACATGAGAAGATAGAACAGCCGCGCTTAAAACCGATGGGAAAGTCAGTATTTGTAAAGAGAAAAATACCCCATGGATATACCACAGGAGAGTACGAATATGACTCAAAATTAAACACTGTCTTCAAGCCTCTAGCCAGATATCATGTCAAAAAACCTATTGAAAATCATGAAATATCAATCTTGAAAGATATGGAACTTGAGCAACGACAAAAAGACAAATATGGCAAAGACTTAATCGTGCTCGTTCAGAAAGAAAAGGATCAGTTTGATTTGTTGAACCAGATTCAGAAACATTTTAACCAAAACGACAGGAAACAGAAACGCAAGAAGAAGGGAAGATTTCAAGGACTGTTCAATCAATATTATAACAAAGGTTCTCTAATGTTATTGAGGGATAAATCTGGGGAGGACAATGACCCGAACGCGCCTGGAAAACTTCCACCAGAGTTACAACCCATAGAGTCCGAGTCTAAGGAGTCTATTGAGAAAGTAGTTTATCCAACTTATCCGTTTTATAACTATTGGACGGTAAGCATTCATGTAAAGTACTTCATCATCATCAGCCTATTAATGTTCCCACGGCTGGGACACAGGCCTCCTCTCTATGAGAGGGAATGGGCTATTATCCACCATGCGGGCCCAGTGCGGTTTGGTAAATGTCGCATGTCTTCGAATTTTGTGATTCTAGGACATGCCGGTTTCCTCACGATGTTTTCTTTCACCGTTTTGAGAGCAGTGGTGATGAAATAAATTACTCAAAGTAATGCGCCTGCCTGGGTTCGAACCCACGACTTACTGTTCGTACGTCGCGGCCGCCACCACTGGGCCAACGCTGCTCAAAGTACCTAGATATAGAATATTAGAACGTTGATAGAATTATGGTAAAATGTTCAATGTTAGGCTCCCCAACATTTTGGTCCTTCGAGCCGGATAAGTAAAAGTTCGGCCGGTAGAGTTTGTCGTAGATTAAATTGCGCAGCCTATTACGTATACAAGGTGTAAACGGTCCCTTAACGAAGCCGTCAACCAAGCTTTCTGTACATCAAACTAAGTAACACTGCGCAAAAAATAATAATTAATAACAACTTTTTTTTTGGGTAAAAAGTCACGTTTTACTCAATGTAACGGACTCAAAACATTGTTATGATAGATGCATTGAATAGTACGGGGGTCGTAGAACTATTTAAAATCAAGTTGCAGCATTAAAAACATTATTAAAAAAAAAAACTGAAGAAAGTTGTAACTTTGACCCCCCCCATATTTCCGCATCTAGAAGTTTCCCAGGTATGGTCTGGAACAAAAAAGAACAAGTGCCTTTCGGCTTCGTTAAAGGTACCTTTACACACATTATTCACAGTCAAACAACCCAAAACAAGGGTTGCTATCATTGATCTCTGAAGCACGTAAAAAACACATTTATAACCGTTTTCACTGATATTAAACGACACTTAAACGAATGCCTAAGACACTGCTTGCTCATTCAATATTGTGATTGTAATATTGTGCTTTTTTATGGCATTCTAAATGCTAGTTCACACCGGGTACGGCCCGCAAGGCATTTTATCTTTACCCAACGTAAATTCATACGTAGCTATTGGTAACAAGATGCAAATTCCAATGTTTAGAGATCGACCCCAGACGTCAAAGGAGATTTCCCTTCGCGGCATTGAACAGTGGAAACTGTATCTTATTACGATTAGCTACGTATGAATTTACGTTGGGTAAAGATAAAATGCCTTGCCATGCCGTCTGGTGTAAAAGTGTCAGAAAGATATTGGTATCGATTTTGTTGTGCACAAATTAAACTTAAATTAGGCTATTGCTATCTTTTACTAAAACGCAGTGCGAGAAAAGGACGGCTATAGCTATGAACTAAGTTAGAGATGTCAAACTAGTTTATGCCTTGCGCTTCACCGTGTTTTTTTTTAATCGACGTTTTTACGTGCATGGAAATATTAGTTCCAACTAAATTTGACAGCTCTAAATTACGTCTGTCGTTTTCTCGTTTTATTAGAGAGAAAAAGATAGCAATAGCTTAAATTAAGTTTAGATTGTGCACAACACAACAGAATCGACACCATTTCCAAAATGTTACTCGACTTAATGGTTTTTTTTTTCAGTATGCAAAGAATATACTACAAGACCGCTGCCCAGGGAGTTTACTAAAGGTAGGAAACATGTGCATCAGTAGCATTGGACATCGAAAGTCTGCACTCCCATACAATGGTAGGAGGTCATCTCACCACCGTAAACACCGCCACTCTATCAGACGTGCGCGTAAGAAGCATCTTTATGGTGAAAAGAAATAATTATTGTACATTTTCTGGAAAAATAAATAACATAAATATAAAGAAAGAAAAATATTTATTTGACGTCAGTTATTCCTCCAAATCGAACAATAAACCGCTGGTATTCAAAAAGTACTTCAAATTAGGTCATGAAACTTTGCATACTAACTGAACTAACTATAAAGCAGGTCTTATGTTTTTTATTTTTTCCAAAAGATGAAAATTTGATTTTATAAAGAATAAAAACCACTCATTTCGCACTATTCGGCCGCAGTGACTGACGTAACAACCGCTTTGTAGTGCAAGCTGATTAGAACTTTATTCTAACAGTGTTACAAACAAAGTTTGAACCACCACAAATAGAGTTGCTAATCTGACTTGAGGTAGTATAGGCTCTTAAAGCACACATATATAAAAAATAAAAAAAAAGTATGGAGGAAACATAGCATGTGCTGTGTGCGTCACGGCTGCGCCAAAAAGGTCCATTTCAGCATTCATGCCAGACAGGTGATGCTGTCTGACGCTGGTCTTCCAATGAACCTTGGGTAGGTAAGTGACGGAAAACAGTTTCAACAAAATGTTTATATATGGTTACAAATACATATATAACGAGTAAGCTAACTATGTACCTAGTATATAACTATAACTATGTTTTTTGTGAGTTCGGTTATAGAAGAATGTAAGTACTTAATAAAAGTATTTTGTTGTGTTAGAAAGTAACACTGAATGTAAATGGATCTGACATGATTTTTTCGGGCAGGGCACCTAGCGAGGATCTGTTTTCTCCCCCCCGGCCCCCAAGATACAGGCACAGCCTAGTTTGGGGACCTCTGTTTTCTAATTATTAATGTTAAAATTTTACTCGTTACGATTTTGTCAAAGTGCTAAGTTAGTTTAAGAAAATGATTGTAACAATGATTCAATAAATTTATTCTTATTCTTATTCTTATATTTACTCGCTAATTAGTCGAAATTAGTCGCCAAGTTACAGATTTAATCGGGTCCTAGTTCAGAAGATATAATGAGTTAAATTATTAAGGTATAGTCCAAGAGCTAGATCGAAGAGTTCACGATAAATTGCCAAGAAAAAATATTTCTATTAATATGTGTAATATACTTCTAGTTTTATCGGTCTAAAGTCCTTAGAAATGACCGAGAGAGATAAATTCTCTATTAAATACATGTTTAATGTTTTTAATTATTATGTTAGTGGCTTAATTAAACTTCTTTGAAACCATTAAACCTTGCTCTTGGTCTATTTAGTGTCAAGATGTACAGTCGCATGCAACTGTTTTACTAATTTACAATGTTGAGCTCTAATTTACGTTAGAATAATAAATAAGTTAAAATATTATCGTACCTATCTTTAGTAAAATGTAATACTTACCTAAACGTTGAAAACGTATTGTAAGTATGTAGGTAAGTATCAACCCATTGCTTGAAATACATTACAAAAAAATACATAGGTACTTAAATCAAAGATGCAAATACTTACTATACCTAATATGAGCATTAACGGCTCTAATTAAGGTTTAATATGTTTGGGAACGCAAGAAGAGAATGTTCGTTCCCTTTTGTTTCGTACTCACGACCTGAGCTCACGACGACGATGTTCGATGAAGATAAAATCAAACGTAGACTAAGTAATTAAATCATATAATGTTGAAACTTTCTGATGATATACAGTACACGTTTATCACTGGTGAATATTTTAGTAATGGTTAGTCTCAAATATTAATATAAAAGCAAATCAGAGTTGTAAAAATAACTTGTAACGACTGCCTGATCAAGCCCAGTGTCTCACAGACTATCTAGGCTAGTGTTGCCAGCGCTTATCGTTGCGTTCATAAACGCCACACCACCCCCCCACGGAGAAGGATGAACCGGTTATTCGAAATCGGAGAGATCCTTAAACTTAACTCGTCTACCGGAACGAGTGGTATACGGCAGTTTTGGGGCAGTTGGATTGCTGTCCCTGGATTTTGCAGGTTCTATAGGTCTCTTATGGAGGTCAACAGTCGTGTGTGTCGTAGGTTCTGAGGGCTTCTTTGGATTCTCATTTTCGGTAGGTGTCGTGTGATCTATGTGTGCCGGTTTTACTCGATTTACACTAACGGTCACGGTTTTGTGTTTAATTTCCAGTGTGATAGTTTTCCCATCACTAGCACGATCTACTATTCGGTACGGGCCGGTATATGGTGGCTGTAACGGTCGTCTAACAGAATCATCTCTAAGGAATACATGCGTCGCTGAAGAAAGATCTTTAAATATAAAAATAGATGGTTGTGTATGCCGAGATGCCGGGATGGGTCGCACAGTCGACATTTTACGTCGAAGTTGTACGACGAAATCTGCTGGGTCATAGAAATTATGTGGTTCATCGGATGCTACGAGCAATTCACCGGGCAATCGAAGCGGTTCCCCGTACACCATTTCAGCCGCTGTGGCTTTCAAGTCTTCCTTGAAAGCGGACCGCATACCGAGAAAGACAAACGGCAACGCGCGCACCCATGAGTCCTGGTGGCACATGAGGGCCGCTTTAAGCTGGCGATGGACGCGCTCGATCATGCCGTTGGCGCAGGGATGGTAAGCTGTCGTTCTAGTTTTCGTGGTGGCGAATTGTATCATTAGTCGGCGGAACAGGTCGGACTCGAACTGAGTTCCTTGGTCTGTTGTGATGACTGAAGGCACCCCAAAGCGAGCTATCCACTCCCGTGTTAGGGTTTCTGCTACTTCTTCTGCGGTGATTGAACGCATTGGCCATACTTCGGGCCATTTAGTCACTCTATCAATGGCAGTCAAACAGTACCGATAGTCGTTGCAAGTCGGCAAGGGGCCTATAATGTCTATGTGTACGTGTTTGAAACGTCCTGACGGCAGAGCGAAATTGCCAAGAGGAGACGAATTATGGCGCGAAACCTTAGCGCGCTGACATGCTATACATTGTCGAGCCCACTGTTTGCAGTCCTTGTTGATTGACGGCCAAACATAACGTTCAGTCACGAGACGGGTAGTTGCTCGTGCGCCAGGGTGACTTAAGTTATGAAGTTTGTCGAATGTTGCTTTACGGAAGGAAGGGGTCAAGTATGGGCGAGGCTTGCCGGTCGACTTATCACAGGTGATAAGAATGTCAGATCCGGGAATGTTGACCTTTATGAACTGCAGGCTAGAGCCTTGCTGACATAAATTGGCTAACTCCTGGTCTACCTCCTGTGATTTTGCAAGCATTTGCCAATCCTGGTCAAGAGCGATCGCGTCAACGCGCGACATCGCGTCTGCGACAATATTGTCCTCTCCCTTAATGTACTTAATTTCTGTGGTAAACTGGCTAATAAAGGACAACTGATTCAACTGAGCAGGTGGCAGTTTCTCCCGGCGCTGAATGAAAGCGTAGAGCAGTGGCTTGTGGTCTGTATAAATGGTTACATGCTGAACTTCGAGAATGTGGCGGAAATGCTGCACGCTTTCATATACTGCTAACAACTCGCGATAATAAGCGGGCCACTGTGTTTGTTGGTCAGTCAGCTTTTTGCTAAAGAAAGCGAGAGGTACCCACTTGCCTTCGATTTCTTGTTGAAGGCAGGACCCGATGTGGACACTGGAAGCATCGGTAAACAGTCCCAGAGGGACACCGTGTACCGGATGATGCAGTAGTGTAGCGGTTGCTAAACTCTTTTTGCACTCTTCTAGTTGTTCGAGGAGTTCAGGTGACCATATAAATGGCTTCGCACCCTTACCTTTGGTAGCAACAACCGCTTTTATTAAAGGAGCCTGGAACAACGCGGCCTTAGGAAGAAATCGACGATAATAATTTAGCATGCCGAGAAACCGACGCACACCCTGGACAGTTTTAGGAGGCGGAAATTCGAGAATGGTTTGAACACGATCCTGAGGAGGTTGAGTGCCTTCGGGACTAATGTGATAGCCTAGAAATGTTACCTCACGTGCACCAAATACACATTTGGAAGGATTTATCACAACCCCATAGTCCCGTAAGCGTCTGAAGAGGATTCGCAGATGCTCGCAATGCAGAGTCACATCTGTGGAATGGACAAGGATGTCGTCCACATATGGAAAACAGAAATCAAGACCCCGTGTGACCTCGTCGATAAACCGCTGGAAGGTCTGGCCAGCGTTGCGAAGACCGAAGGTCATGAAGGGGAACTCGAAGAGGCCAAACGGGGTAATGATGGCAGTCTTTGGGATATCATCTTCTGATACCGGAATCTGATGGTACGCCTTCACAAGGTCGATAGTGCTGAAAATTTTAGCGCCCGTGAGGTTGTGAGCAAAGTCATTAATGTGCCTGACTGGATACCTATCCGGCACAGTTCGGGCGTTAAGCGCGCGGTAATCGCCACAAGGACGCCAAGTGTTGTCTTTCTTTAATGTCATGTGCAAAGGAGACGACCACGCGCTTTTGGATGGTCGTGCTGTGCCGGAGGAAACCATTTCCTCAAATTCCTTTTTAGCTGAATTCAATTTCTGAGGTGCTAGGCGACGAGGACGGCAAGAAACAGGAGGCCTATCCGTTGTCTTGATGAAATGGACAGTATCGTGCTTGATAATCCTAGGGAGACCGGGAGGGTGAGTGATTTCGGGGAACTCTGCTAGCACTTGTGCAACAGCAGAATTCGAAGGGGCTACAGCTTTGACACTGGGTTGTTCTGACGTCGCGGTGAAGGCAAGGGCAGAAAGGTTGGTGACGCCATCTATTAACCGCTTAGTGCGACAATCTGGAAGCAGGTGATAATATGCTAAAAAGTCCGAGCCAATAATCGCATTGTTGACGTCGGCGACAATGAATGTCCAGGTGAAATTACGACGGAGACGAAGGTTAAGTGTCAATGTTATTGTTCCGAATGTCTGTATGCTGCTACCATTAGCAGCGCAGAGATCATAATCGGTAGGTTTCCTTCGATTAGAAAGCCAACGGTGGGGGTAACAGCAAAGATCCGAACCAGTATCAATTAAAAATTGTCGCTTAGAGACTTGATCAGTTACAAAATGGCGACGGCTGAGGGGTTGATTGTTTTCGCAATCAGTCGCCGCCGCTACTGACTGCTCCTTGGGTTTTCCGCCAGCCAATTACAGGGTGAGATGCATTTTTTGGCTCTAGTACCGTATTTCCGATGGTACCAGCAGCATTTTTCAGTCCGGTCAGGAGTACTGTTGCGCGAGGACTGCCTGCTGCGGTTTTGAAATCGGGAGCGATCAGATCTCAGAGCAGCAATCTGATTGCCCAACTCATCTATCCGTTCCAACAGACTATTTAGTGTAGGTGTACTTGTAGCAGCAAAAACGGTTGCCTGGCTTGGCTGAGCTTCAACAATTTTATCAGCAATGTCGGCTAACCTATCTAGACTGAGATCAGCCTGGGCTGCCAGGATGCCTTGTGCATGCTGAGGCAATCGGCGAACCCAAAGCTGGCGCAAGATGTTGTCATCTGACAGGGTGTTCCCAGCAATGGACCTAAGATGGCGGAGGAACTGGGACGGTTTTCTGTCTCCAAGCTCCTCATCACCTAGCAACTGTCTTACTCGCTGCTCTTCAGATATAGAAAACCGTTTAATTAATGTTTCTTTGAGTGTCTGATATTTTCCTTCAGTCGGTGGGTTGATTACTATATCTTCGATTTCCCCCGCTATCTTGTGATCGATTTGACTGAGAACATAACTGTATTTGGTAGATGAATGTACAGCTAATAATTAAGTAGTACTTGCGTGAACCGGAAAGTCAGTTGATGTCAATGTCAGCTGTCACTGGAACTGTTTTTGTTATTATTTTTCGTCGGCTATCGATAGATGGCGTTCGATGCACTCCGTATGATATTGATCATATTGATTTCCCAAGAAACGAGTATACACTTGTCGGTATAGATGAATTCACACAATGTTTCCACAATTTCACATGCCTTTGCAATGACGTATGACGAATGTACTCGGGAAAACGGCTGGAGCACTGATGATGCGAAAAACACGGAGTCCCGTGGTCCGCAGGGTAGCTCGTTTTTCAGGCAGCAATGTCTGTAGAATGGAGCTTTGGATCTCAGTCTCGTAGGCGGCAGGGTAGCTCGTTTTTAGGCGGCAATATCCGCAGTATGGAGCTTTGGACTAACCTAACGAACTACGACTGAACCTAACCTAACGACTGTCAAAGATATACAAATGACAGCTGGGACCAACAGCTTAACGTGCTTTCCGAGGCACGGAGGAAACTAGCATTTGAAGACAACGATTTAATATAAACCTTAACTACCTTGATATACGGTCGCGCGCATGCTCTTGTAGTAGCTTGAGGGCGCTCCGAGTACCGCGTGCGAATTTATTCTTATATTGACCGTATATCAAGGTAGTTAAGGTTTATATTAAATTGTTGTCTTCAAATGCGCTCCGCTGCGCGTCCAGCGGTGTGCGCTGGGCCTATATCGTAATGAGTGGTCACCCATCCACAGACCAATCTAGGCAAGCGAGGCTTAACCTAAAAATCAACCGGAGCGGCTGTTGTTATTTAGCCACGGGCAAATAAAAAACTGATTAATAATTTTATGCAAAAGTGTATTTCTTAAAATCTTCAGAGAGCATAGCAACACACAGCCGTTTTAAATCTTAAAATCTATGAAAAATTAAGAAAATAGTATTTTTTTATATTTAACGTGGACAAAGTCTTGCTGAGGATAAACTTTTTAGACGAAGTAATAATGCAAAATTATTAATAATTTATTATTTTTAATATAGTTTCAGATCAAAGCTCAATTTTTTTTATCTAGCTTTCTTGTACATAATGCAAGAAAAAGAATTTTCTCTATTTAGAATAAAATATCTATCATTTAAAAACACATGTTTTGCAGAGAATAGTTTTTCAATTTGATAAAAAACTTAATTATAAGGCTGTCCATTGCTTGACGTAATGAACTTACATGGAATGATAAAAAAGTTTAAAACTTAATAACCACTTTGACCCTATTCTCAACTGGTGTCACTAATAATAGTGTAACTACATATTCTTTCTTACCCTAGTTTACTTGTCACCAGAACTTTCATGCAATTTGAACCAAGTTTTTGTTTTTATTTTTGTTACTATCTAAAAGGGTAACTAAAATAATTTTCTGAACCTAAGATACAGAACGGAAACCTTAAACATTAAGTTATCCAAAAGACAACACTGAAAGCTTATAAATTTGTCTACAAAATCTCAAAAGTAATAATGACAAATAACGAATTTTACCCTAACTTACCCTACTCTAAAAATGTTACTCTTCTATATCAAAACGTATGTTGGCGCAGTCTGGACCCCGCAGTTATTATCCTTGGTCGACATGAGCACATAACCGTCGTTACCCCACATGTTAGACCAGGAGTTCTTCACGAGCCAGTACTTCTGACCCTTCAAGATGCCGTAACCCACTGCTAAGACTGCGTGGTCGAGCTCCTCGACTTTGTTGTGGCTGGAAAAAGGAAAAAAAATTAAGTTGTTATTTGATATTGCTTTGCATAAATCGCAGGTTTTCTAAAAAAAACTGTCATAACACAAAAATATTAGGTTTTTAGATAACACAATGGTGCCGATTCCCTTGTTTACAAACTAAACCAAATTTAAGTTCAGTGCATCTTTTTCTTTAATGAAATATCATTAAGAAAAGGACAGAAGATAAATTTTAGTTATGTTCTGTCAAATTAATCAGCGCCATACAAGTTTTAGACGCGATTAAAAAGTTGACTAAAATTACATCAAATTACGTCAGGTGCTGGCTAATTTGACAGGATTAAACTAATATTTATCTTCTGTCCTTTTCATAATGAAATAGAAAGAAAAAGATGCATTCAACTTAAATTTAGTTTAGTTTGTGAACAAGGGAATCGGCACCAATGTCAATATCCATGCCCTATAATTGAAAAAATAAATAAAATAATAACACTAAATCACGAATGGCACAAGCGACAAATTTGTCACGGAAAGCATCGGAAGGAGTTTGTGTTGTGAGTTTATGAAATTAAATGATGTTTATTTTGCAAGTAGGTTTTTACAAACACTTTTACACTTCATTTTTTAAAACTAGATGGGGCCGGTGTTTCGTACCTGACTACTCTGAGAAGAAACAGCTGAAACAAACTCAGAGGTCATAGTTTCTTTTGAAGTCCAGATATAATCTTCCTCAATTCATATGAGGACTATGCAGATTAGTGTCTGAGATGGTCTTTTGAAGAAAGAACCACAGAGATTTGAGTGGACCTGTCCAGTCAGTGCAAGCATTTGTTAGAAATTTAAATGTCTGTAAACGCACCCACGATACAGGAGAAACCATTAGTGTGAGGTAACGGTTTTAAAAGGTAGTCTCAGTCTTGGGATAAATAAAATATCGAACTTACCATTCAGGCTCATAGTAGACACCGTTAGAATAGAAGCTGAAACTCTTGTGTGCAGCGTCGATTGCCACTGAGATCGGGCCGTGCTTGAAAATCGCCAACTGTTGACAAAATACGGTTAAATTTCAATGTTTGTTGGCAGTTTAGAGCAAAATTTAGCTAACTAACTTTAATAACCTGCACCCCTAGCCAAGTTACAAACGTTTCGTATCGATTGTCTTTCTACAATCGTAAACGCCTCCACGTAAGCGATTGTAGAAAGCGCTAAATTGGTAGCCAAGTTGACTGAGTCGATCGCTCGTTCTCTAATGTCTGTAGAAAAAACCTACACTTTAGTCTATGGTGAGCGTTCCTACCAAAAGAGTTTAGCGATCAACATTGTAGAAACGATAACATTCTATTCTATAATTTTGAACGATGTAAACTTGTCTACGAATTTTCTATTCGTTTGTGTTGATCACGTGATTTAACGTTGAGATGATGTCATTCCCATTCATTTCAATAGTTTTCTACAAGCGTTAACGATTGTAGATTGTGAACTTGGCTAGGGGTGCTGGTGTCAGCTAACACCTTGGAGGTAGCCTATTAATTATTTATTTGACGACTCGAATGGCGCAGCGGTAGTGAGGCTGCCTTACGTTCTTAGGGTCCCGGGTTCGAATCCCGGTAGGAGCAAATGTTTGTGTGATGAGCATGGACATTTGTTTCCTAGTCATGGATGTTTATATGTATAATAAGAATGTATTTACAAACAAAAAGTATCTATGTATTATATCAACTACCTGGTGTCCACGACACAAGCCTCGTTGCTTAGTGTGGCACTAAATGGCGCTGTGTGTAATGTCCGGCGATATTTATTTATTTACTAGCTGACCCTCGCAACTTCGTCTGCGTCACATGAGAAAGGGTTGAAGAGAGTGTGACAACGACGGAAGCTCTCAAAAGAAATAAGTTTTCTGTTTTTGCAACATTTATCATTGATGCTCCGCTCCTATTAGTTGTAGCGTGATGTTAAATAACCTATAGCCTTCCTCAATATAATAACTTTTTTCAAAGCCGGTCAGTCGATTTCAAGTTATCTGGTGAGCACAGTTTTAGTCATTAGTACCATATTAGTACAATAGATGTTGCTGCATCTTACATTTGATGATTATTTCTTCTTGAACACTTTAAATTCACATATCTAATTGATAGAATTCACCGATTACGATGAAACAAAAACTAAATAATACCACAAGATGCGCACAATTTATAATTATGTATAAAAGTTACCTACATTGGTTTCGTAAATTTTACGTGATGCTTGATCATCGAAACAGACAAACAGACAAAAAATCCAAAAATGCTGGAAATGAGTTCTGTTGGTTATCCTTTCACACCCTGGCATTTTTTTTTTCAAAATGTTTTCGATGTACAAAAACGATTTTTCTGCAGATTTATAATATGTATAGATATAGATTTATATTGCCATCGGCGCAAAGGCTCAATCCAGGTTGCTACTGGTACATAAACCTAATAATACTTTTCGTCGTCTTTAATAAGTCATATATATGTACATACCCTGAGTGCCTTCTCGTCGTTAGTGGTGACGTTGACCCATCCCTTTATCTTCGTCTCGGCGGTCACGTTGTCTGCATGGCAGTACCCGTCCTGGAAAGTATCACTTATTTAAAATATACCCATAATTATACAACTCTAGCTATTGCCCGCGTCTCCGTTCGCGTAGTAATTTAGATATTTTAGTGTATGTTTCAAGATAGAAGATAGAAAAGTGAAAAATGAAGTGAGTGTGTGTGAAAAGTGTGTTGTTGAGTTGTTGTATGTTTTCCAAGTATGTTAGAAGATAGGTAGATATTCTATCTCTGTGCCAAATTTCATTTAACTTTTTCGTTCTAGGTATGTTTTGTTTTTTTGAAGTGAACACTTCTTTAGGCGCGTTGAACACTTTTTGGGTGCAGGAAAAACATTGAACTCATCGTCACTTGACGTAACGTGCGGTCACGCTTCGTAGCACTCGTAGGCGATCCGCTACGACGTAGCACCACATAGGCATGCGCGGGGCACAACCTGGACTGTGTACTTTTTGTTTTCACTTCTATCGGCAGTCCCCAAAGACTGCCTCGATTGTTTTTTTTAAAATATTAAATTTACCTACTCGACGATGAAACGAGCCAATCCAAAATAAACCTATTATGAGCGACTTAGATTGGGCTTATATGAACTCGGGGACACCGACGATTCATGAAGAAATGAAATCACCTTCATTTATGTTAGTAAATTGGTTGTAAAAACCACTTTTACACGTCAACAATAAGTTACAAGCACTATTCGTTTATATTAGCTCATCATAATCTGCCTAGCCTTTTCCCAACTATGTTAGGGTCGGCTACCAGTCTAACTGGATGCAGCTGAAGCTGAGTATTTTACATGGAGCGACTGCGTATCTGACCTCCACAACCCTGTTAGTTCTGGGGAATATGATACCTCTTGGTAAGACTGGTTGTCAGACTTTTTGGGCCACTGACTACCTGTAAGAACTGTCAAAGAGCTACAAAACAGCCGGGACCAACAGCTTAACGTGCTTTCCGAGGCACGGAGGAAACTAGGTATGTAAGGGTGGTCACCCATCCACAGACCAACCTAGGCAAGCACGGCTTAACCTAAAGATCGACCCGAGCGGCTGTTATTATTTAGCCACGAGCTCTCCATTTTTTTTTAGCTCAACAACAACAACAACAACAGCCCATAACGTCCACTGCTGGACATAAGCCTCTCCCATGATGGGAGGAATTTGCCGTAATCTCCACGCTTGGCAGGCGGATTGGAGATCGCAGTGATGAAAGACTAACAGAAAACGCTGCTGCCCATTCTCTGGTCTACGGAGGCGCAAGGTGTTCTGCCTCAGACATTAGCTCACCTGTCCCAAATATCCTCCATAGGCCTCTTCGGTAGGCAAACCATGTTTCATGATCCACTGGTACGCCCTGAAGTCTTCACCACCATCACAACCGTTGTTACCGAAACTGGAGACCAAATACCATTATTATAGACACTTTTGACGTGACAACGTCTTATAAATTGGTTTGCCGGGTGACACTTCAAGAAACTGCGTTACGCTCCGCTCACGTTATGCGCTCACAATGAGAGCGAGTGAGAGCCCGCCTAAGAGCGAGAGAGACAGACATAAAAAGTTTATTTTACCACTCAAAGTCGTTGTCACGTAAAACTTTCGCCCGTATACCGACTTTTCAGGCAACCAATTTTTTTTTATCATAACATAACATCACGCCTGTAATCCCAGAAGGGGTAGACAGAGGTGTACCTAATAGTACACCCACATTTCACCAGTTATGTTTAAGTTCCATGTAATAGGAGGCGAGCCTATTGCCATCAGCCGGGCACAAATCCAGACTCCGTGGCTGCTACTGAGAAATTCCTGATGGAAAAACTTAATAGCACTTTGCCCGACCTAGGAATCGAACCCAGGCGTGCAATAGGCTTGTGTACTGAAAAAATCTAATTAGTCCGTCAGTTAGATTATCAAAAAATATATGACACGTATTTTTTCTTTTGTTACGTAAACCAAAATTGACGAAGATATGTCGCTTTTAAAATTCTCAATACGTCACGCCCTGGTATAAATCTGTAGTGTGTTCTGACGTCACGAGCTCTCACTCCCGAGTTTTGATGCGTTTTATCTTTGTCAATATTCATTTATTTTTTTTATTCATTCATTTACAAAAACAAAAAATACGTGTCCATTATTTTCCAATACTCTAACTGACGGACTAAATAGATTTGCAATTTATTGATGGTGGAAAACTAGCCTATTATCAAACGACACTGGTATATAGTTTTTGAAACTATAAAATCGACGAATTGGCTCTTTAGTTTAATTTTCAAACAATATCCTTAGTTTCAAATGGTTCTATACAGACCAATTTTAATGAATCTTCCTATTGACATAATTGTGCTCGAACTATTGTGTGCCAAACCTGAAACCCGATCCTAACTGAATGTTGACATGTATATCGCACACGAGTGCATAATCAGCCTATAATGTTCCCACTGCTGGGACACAGGCCTCCTCTCTATGAGAGGGAATGGGCTATAAAGGGTGTAAAACACCTCTTAACGAAGCCAAAAGGCATTTGTTCTCATCATCATTGCGACCATTTTTTTGTTCTACATCGTACCTGGGAACCTTCTAGTTACGGAGATATTGGCGGTCAAAGTTCCAACTTTTTGACAAGATTTTTTTTTAAACAAGTTTTGAATGTAAGATTTTTTCGCCTCCACGACCTCCGTACTATTCAATCCATCCATCAGCACAATGTTTTAAGTGCGTTACATTGAGTTCTAGCACAAAACATCAAACCCCAAAAAAAAGTCGTTTCCCAGCAATAATTTTTGCGTAAAGTTACTTAGTTTGATGTACAGAATGCTTGGTTGACGGCTTCGTGATGAGGTCTTTTACACCCTGTATATAATACACCACGCGGACCCAGTACGGATTGGTAGATGTCACATGTCTTCGAATTTTTGTTTCTAGGACATGCCGGTTTCCTCACGATGTTTTCCTTCACCGTTTTGAGAGCAGTGGTGATGAAATACACTGGCCTGCAAAACTAAGTACTACACTTTTAAAATTTTATTTTTTATAAACTGTACAAGTTAGAGATTTAAAATAAAAAAGGTTTTATACAATTTTTTATCAGCTTTATTAGTTTTTATGTACAAAATTAAACACTTTTTCGAGACTTTTTTGTTTCGAAAGTATTTTTTTTTTTTTTAAGGGACAAGCCCGCCACACTGTTCCCAACCACTGTAACTCCTGAAAGCCAGAATCAACAGTGGCGACCACCAGAAAAGCGCCGAGACAATGAAGCTCGACGAAGTCCCAGAGAATGAATTTAACTGTCTTGGATCCCGCAACGAAATTAATCAGAAAAGTATAGCGGAGGAGTAGGAAAATCTGTAATTTCCACTTCCCTCCATATCAGCAGGAGACACAAAGAAACAAGGCCAATAGGCGCAAAGGGACGTTCACAACTGGGATAGGCCCAGTTGCCTAGCACCACGGATAAAATATTAACATTAATGGGTCCTAAGTTGTGAGCAGTTATATTTGATTCCAATAATAGGTATGGCAAAAACGCTTGAACGCACGGAAATTTGTTCTAGTTTCTACAAGGTCTGTGTAGTAAATAACTCCGGATGTAACCTGTACACTATCCAACATAATATTGCGTTCATTCTGCCAAAGACTGCACTCCCATAAAATATGATGTGCTGATTGTTCATATTCGCAGTCAGATGTGGAACATTGACAAACAGGCGAGTCAACAAGCTTGAAGGAAAATAATTTACTCTTAAAGTTACCATGACCGGTGAGAAATTGAGCAACACAGTGATCAACCTCCAGCCATGTCCTGGCCAGCCGTTCACGAACGGATGGAAAGAACTGGTGGAGGTGTCGGCCCTTGATGGAATTATCCCACCTACATTGCCATTCAGACAAAAGTTCCTCCCAGACGTCGGTCTGTGGTTTGAATAATCTAGAAATCTTATCACGGTCACGTAGGGTTAAAAAGTCTGCGTCCGTGGTCTACATTGCAGCCCGTCGCTGCACTTCAAGATCGACTGGAAGTACACCTGCAAGTACCGGTAAGGCTTCAGTACTAACCGTCCTATACGCTTTGCATAAGAATATCAAAGCCAAACGCTGGCTTTGAAGCAATTTACGTCGTACCGCTCCTATGGTGGCCCTATCGGCCCAAACAGGTGCCCCGTAGCACATACACCCCAAATAGGTAGCCCCATAAATGGTCTTTAAAGTTAGAAATGACAGACCCCACGTAGATTTGGATATTCTAGTTAAGGCATAAAAGTTCTTTTTAGCTTTTTCACCGACAGTTTTTATATGATCTATGAATGAAAAATTCTTCTCTAAGACCAAACCAAGGTAGCACACGGACTGCTTTCTTTTCACGGGAACGTTATTAAATTTAATACTAGGCCACGATTTAAGATTACCTTTTAAAATTAGTTGATAAGTTTTTTGCGGTGCAAAGGTCAGACGGTTTCGATCGCCCCACTGAGATATTAATCGTAGGCAAGTGTCAGCTAAATTCTCGAGTCCAGCCCGAGTACTCGACTGAATGAGCAGTAGGCCGTCGTCCGCGTAACCGGTTAATGAACAGCCGGGTGGGAGAGGAATCGCGAGAAAATCATCGAAACCTAAATTCCACAGATACGGAGCGATTACCGAGCCCTGAGGACATCCCATGGTAAGGGACTTTGACATAGAATGATGTCCGAGTTTGAGTTTCGCGGAACCATTTAAAAAATATGAATAAACAAGATTATATATGTTTTTATAGCAGCCGCGATTCTTCATTTTAAGTAGTAGCATCGGCCACCATGCGTTATCAAAAGCCCCGGAAATATCTAAAAAGATTCCAACCACGTACTTGTGTTCCGAGTTATTAACAATTTTTCTAACAGAAAGTGCCGCGTCTACGGTAGATTTTCCCACGGTGAAACCGAATTGGTTGTTATGAAACTTTGGCCCGTCTGGCAGCAAACGTGGAACGATAAGGCGCTCCAGGAGTTTTCCCAAAGATGGCAGTAGGGTTAAGGGCCTGTACGACTTAGGGTCGTCTGGTGGCTTATCACCACTTTTTGGAATTATTCGTATAAAGCCACGTCGCCATACACGAGGAAAAACGCCGTCCGCAATACATCGGTTGAAAACAGATAAAATGGCGTCACCCGCTGTTTTACAAGCTTCTATTATCATCCGATTAGATATTTTATCTTTACCTGATGATTTGTTAAGAGGCAGTTTCCTGACAAGATTAATGAATTCGTCAATGGATGGAAGGTCTGACGTTGGTGATTCAGGTGGCACAGATGCCCACGCTCTGATCTGCTGATGGTAGTCATTGTCATTTACTGGCGAATCATCAGGTATCAGACTATTTAATAAAACTTCGGTTGTTTCCTCAATACCGGTCGTGTGTCTATTATTTACTTTAATGTTCTGGACAAACGCCAGGTCGACTGATCGATTAGCTTTGAACTCGTGATACAAAGGAGACCACGGACCTTCTTTATC
The DNA here is from genome assembly GCA_905147715.2 of Xestia xanthographa. Classification (NCBI taxonomy): domain Eukaryota; kingdom Metazoa; phylum Arthropoda; class Insecta; order Lepidoptera; family Noctuidae; genus Xestia; species Xestia xanthographa. Next base: position 31,119,285 of record LR990644.1, read on the forward strand.
TAGTTTTTCTACTATTTTTCGCAGTAAATTACCCTTAGACTTTTCCACTGATGCTCTGTAGCGGGACTTGGCAACTCTAAATGCATTTAAAGCAAAGTTAAGTGGGTCTCCGGTGACCTTTTGTTTTCTAAGCTTGTTTAAATGTCTGCGCGCTCGGCGATAGCTTTTACGCTGCTCAATTAAGTAGTCACACCACCAATCACATCTATGGATGTTGGTCATAGATGCGCGACCAATGGCGATGTCAGCACAGTAAGTGAAGGTGTCTGACATAATTTCAGCACTTTCTTCAGCTGACAGCCCATCACGAGTGAAGTCTTTGGCGTGACACGCAAAAAGCAAGCTAAAGAATTCCCAATTCGCGCCTTTACTTTTATATCTAAAGTATGTCTTGTGTACTTAAAAATATATTGCAATTTTAAAAGTGTGATACTTATTTTAGCAGGCCAGTGTAAATTACACAAAGTAATGCACCTGCCTGGGTTCGAACCCACGACTTACTGTTCGTAAGTCGGGGCCGCCACCACTGGGCCGCCCCTGCTCTTCGTACACGAGTACTCGTGAATGTTCACCCCAAAACTTGGCATCAACATTTCAAAAGCTTCACTCACCAAACCCTGTGTTATGCGGCATTGTTTCAATATTTCTTAACTGTACTTTCGAAAACGGTTGAAACGCTTTCATCATCATCATCATCATTTCAGCCGAAAGACGTCCACTGCTGGACATAGGCCTCCCCCAAGGGGGGTTTTTGCCATAATCGCCACGCTTGGCAGGCGGGTTGGCGATCGCAGTGCGGTTGTTACAATAAACACAGAGAACGCTGCTGCCCATTCTCTGGTAAATCCCTTAGTCGCCTCTTACGACACCCACGGGAAGATATGGTGGATGGTGCTATTCTTTACGTCCGACACCATACAGACACGCTTTACTTCTAAATAAAATCTAACAGCTAGACCAATGAGCTGGTGAAGTCCGCTGGATGCGAGTCGCACGGGACCAATTAATGTGGCGACACTTAGGGGAGGCCTATGTCCAGCAGTGGACGTCTTTCGGCTGAAATGATGATGATGAGAAAATATATCTGCTAACCCCCAGGAACAGTCGACGAGCGCCTGTTGTGACAGACTCTTGAGTGTGCCACCATTACTCAGGAACAGAGCGCCCTCTACCGCGCCCGTAGTACCGAATGACCAACACGACCCGCAAACTGACTGATCTGTTGAACACAAATAGGTTTTTAACGTAAATCATTTTTTTCTCAAACATGCTTGGAAATTTGAGCATTATTTTGACAACCTTTTTCGAGATAAATGAAAGAGAGTGAAATTTACATTACCTTTCCTCTCAACCATGATTTATTATATACATATATATATTTATTAGTCTATATATCTTAGCATTATGTATTTATATATTAATATTTACTTATATTTATATATTATAAGTATATATTAATATTTACTTATATGTGTATTTATATAATATCTTAATAGGTTAAGTTAGGTAAGGCACATAATGTCTATTCTCTTCCTTGTCTCACACACTACTGTCTACATTTCTTTTTCATTTCTCCTTTTGCAGGTCTGCTGGCAGAAATTTCTTAAGAAATAAGCAGTTCCTATGTACTCATATTTTTAATGTATTTTCCTCTGTTGACTACTGTGTGTACATAAATAGTAAAATAAATAAATCGAAATTGCTGTACTGGCTACATACATGCGACCAGCGGCCGGCAAAAGTTGTATGAAAATCCATATCTGTTGTTTAGCGGCCAAGTAAATTACTTAGTAAACTCATATCTGTCGTGTTATTTAAAAATGGAACGATCTTTTACTCTGAAACATGGCAACCAAGGAGGTAACTTATCAAAGGTTTTATTTAAATTTCGAATTGGCTTGCAAATAGAAAGCGGTTTATTGAAAAAAAATAACAATCGAACTTTTCAACGCGAGAGTTTAAATTTTCTCGCATTATTTGTGAAAAGTACTATACAAGCCCTGGCAACAATTACTAGGCATTGATAGACTTACGTATGTGTGCCTCGGCTTCGCCTCCCTCGGCCCACATTTACACGTTCGTCCATCAATGCGTCTGTTGCTGGCCGCTGCAGTAATGTACTATAAGAAAGTATCTAAAACACACTATAAAGAGTGTTGATAGACCCTTATGGAGCCAAAAGGTACTTGTTCTCCCCGTCACTGCGATCATTGTACCATACCTGGGAACCTTCTAGTTACGGAGATATTGGAGGTCAAAGTTCCAACGATATCGGAGGTCAGAGTTCCGACTTTTTCACCACTGGAGGTCAAACTTCCAACTTTTTCACTATTGAAGGTCAAAGTTCCAAGTTTTTCACTATTGAAGGTCAAACTTCCAACTTTTTCACTATTGAAGGTCAAAGTTTCAAGTTTTTCACTATTGAAGGTCATACTTCCAACTTTTTCACTATTGAAGGTCAAAGTTCCAAGTTTTTCACTATTGAAGGTCAAACTTCCAACTTTTTCACTATTGAAGGTCAAAGTTCCAACTTTTTCACTATTGAAGGTCAAACTTCCAACTTTTTCACTATTGAAGGTCAAAGTTCCAAGTTTTTCACTATTGAAGGTCAAACTTCCAACTTTTTCACTATTGAAGGTCAAAGTTCCAAGTTTTTCACTATTGAAGGTCATACTTCCAACTTTTTCACTATTGGAGGTCAAAGTTCCAACGTTTTCACTATTGGAGGTCAAAGTTCCACCTTTTTCACAATTTTTTTTTAAATACTGTTTTTTAAGGTGACCCGTTTAGTACTCAATGCATCCATTAGCACAATATTTTGAGTGCGTTACGTTGTGTCCTACCGTAAAACATGATTTCTCACCCCAAAAAAAAGTCGTTTCCCAGCAATTAATTCTTTGTGTAGAGTTCTTAGTTTGATGTACAGAATGCTTGGTTAACGACTTCGTGACGCCCGTTTACAGCCTGTTTAAATTAAATCTTACCTTTAACAGGTGTGACGGCTCCGAATAACCTCCAATCATGCTCAGAAGGCAGCTTGTCTGACTCCTCCTCTATCAACGACTGGCTGTACGGGAACGGGAGACCTGGAACAATTAGTATAATTAGTGGGAATCTTTACTGTGAACGTAAGTGAGCTTTGGGACTCCATTCTCACATATACGTGACAAGCAAGCGCGTGCCCTGCACGCCAAACGACACAAATATGTGACAAAATGGTAGATGAAACTGTGGCTTGGCGTGTAGGACACGCGCGTGCGTTTATGCTCTGGCGTTCAATGCATATTGAACCTAATCGTAGTGAGATAAGAGCCAATTTTGGAGAAAGTGTATTGCATAAGTATTTACTTGGCTGAAGATGTGAGTGGCAACACTGGCAACGCCGTGAGGGGACGCCCTAGAAGGACATACACTGACTTTACTGGCGAGGTCCTTCAAAGAGGTCAGAAGCGTAGTATTAGCAGCGTGAGTGTACGACCAGACATATGAACGTGGACGAGGCGAAAGGATTGTGCAAGAATCGTAGCAGGTAGCATTCTATAGTTCCTGCTTACCCACATTGATTAAAAAAAGTGAGCCGTCGCGGGACGACTAGCAGATGTGAAACATCGAAATTATTTTATACAAGTAATATCATCATACCCAAAAATCGGATAATGCCTTACGCATCCAATATAACAATACCTTCAGGATGTTGTTGAGGCTTCCACCTTACTGCAGTGCATCAGGTATGTTCGCTGATGCGCACACAGATGACTATTTGGCGATTATGCGAAAAAAGTAGCCTCAGTCATACGTAGAATGCGGGAGAGCACGAATGGCATTCTGAAGGTACTTGCAGAAAGGCTGGATGGGCCGACAATTGGTAGATTTGTCAAGCTACATGTCATGCATGGGGCTTGATAAAGTTACCAAAGGTAATGATAGACATAGTATAATCGTGTGTACTAACATAGTTTTAAGAATTACTTTATAGAACACTATATGGACCATGTTGTCTGAAAATAAATTATTTAATAATAATATGCTTAAAAAAAGTCAATACTTATATAAAAAACAAACACATAAAATAAAAAATAAATAAAAACAAAATTACTTGATTCACAAAAAGAAAATCCTTATTCTGGAATCGAACTCGAAGTCACGAGATCGTAACCCAGCGCTCTGTGCCCCGAGACCAACTGACTTGTGTCGAATATTATGTAGATCTTATGCTGCTTCAAACATGTGATTTCCATTTGTTTTTTTGGTTTACCCGCGCATATCGATGTTTCACATCAAAAGGCGCAAGTTTATGAATGTATTCTTACCTGCGTTAGGTCCAGAGTACCGTCTACCGCGCAGTGCGGCTAACTCGTCGTCAGTGCGGTCTGTGAGATGGTTGACGGCCATCGTGAATGTGCGACGGGCGCGGTTGTGCGAGTAGATCATTCTGTATGGATTTTATTAATGCTTAATAGACCTACAGGGTGTAAACAGACTCATCACGAAGCCGTCAACCAAGCATTCTGTACATCAAACTAAGTAACTTTACGCAAAATTATTGCTGGGAAACGACTTTTTTTTTGGGGTGAAAAATCATGTTTTGTGGTAGAACTCCATGTAACGTACTCAAAACATTGTGCTGATGGATGGTCTCAATAGTTCGGGGGTCAGGGAGGTGTTTAAAGTAAAAATCTTACATTCAAAACTTGAATTTAAAAAAAAAGATAATTGTCAAAAAGGAGGAACTTCAACCCCCAATAACTCCGTAACTAGAAGTTCCCAGGAACGGTCTAGCACAAAGAAATTATCGCAATGACGGGGAGTACAAGTGGCTTTCGGCTTCGTTTTGAGTCTTTTTACACCCTTTATAAGCGACATCGGTATAACATTTCAAATGATCAAACGACTGTAAACGTTATGTTTACCACGCGTGTTACCCTCGGAGGGTTGGGCAGAGGTACGTAGCCACCATATTGCGCCAATCATGACTATAGTCTGCGCTAGATAAGTAGGAATTAAAGGTCATTAACCCGCATATTAAATACATAATTCCGAAAACAGAAATAATGACATAAACTTGTCCCGAAACGGCCTTCATCGTGATCCTTGACTTTATCTAGTAATAAAAAACGAATCCTAATGTATTGTCGGTACCTACGCAGAGAAATTAAGGAAAGAGCAATGACCTTTAATTCCTACTTATCTGGCGGAGACTACAAGTCCTGTGTAGTATGGGGCAAGCCTATTGCTATCAACCGAGCTTCATCATCCAGACTACGGGGCTGCTACTGAGAAATTCCTGATGGGAAAGCCAGAACACTGCCTGACCTAGGAATCGCACCCAGAATCTCATTGTTCAGCAATAGCAACTGAGGCAATTATGATTGGTCAGTGAAGGAATATAATAATAATAATATAATAATCATTTATTTAACAGATCATACAATCCAATTTGTTAGTAGTACATACACATCTTAAACACTAGTGTTAGTACATAATCATATTTCGAACAATTTTGTTAATAATTATTAATAATGTCAAAATAAAAATATAGGCTTGTCAACTGAAAAAATCTAATTAGTCCGTCAGATAGATTATCAAAAAATATTTGACACGTATTTTTTCTTTTGTTACATAAACCATAGACTTAGTAAATATAGACCAACAAAGCGTGCGAGGGAGAAGAAAATCCCTTATGGAAATATAGCAAGATGAAAAAAGATCGCGAATCTAATATCACTGTGACCGGTTTTGAATGACAGGTCTGCACAAGTCGGCACGCGGGGAATCAACTCCTCCGTATTTTGGATTTTTAGCGTACATCGTGGTTTATTTTCAGTGAATACAGTTGTATTAAACAATGGTTACTTGTTCTGTGCGTGAATGTGGTGTTAATCATAGACATAAACCTGAAAATTGCACATTTCATAAGTAAATACTCAGGACATAGTCACTGATAAGACGCGTTTATTTTTGGTTAAAATTTGCCTTTTTACCTGTATAAAATATAAAATAATACCAATGTTTTTGTTTACTTTCATATTTTGTATAGCTAAAAGTCCATTTGTTGATAATTTACATGATTTTGGTGAATAGATTTTTCGTCAATCTATTTTACATGTACGCTAGAGATTGACTTAAATTTATCGATACTATCGATATTTTATCTTGAATGTTAACTATGAAAATAAGCATAGCTTACGTTTACCGTCTGTTAACTGAACCATTTTATCAGGAAAAAGTTTATTAACTTTTAAAAAATAAACTTATTGTTTTGTAGAATTTGTACAACAGATTCCCTCTAGATACTATAATTCGACGAAAATGGTTGGGATGGGATTCATTGGGCGCGTTGGTTGGAATCCAAAGACGTGATACAACTTTGTTTACAGATTGAAAATTTTATTCGTGAAAATAATAAAATCAGTCAAGGTATTGGGAAATCTACAATATGTAAAACTGTACTTCTTATGATATATTAGAAGATAATTTCGGCTTATTTTCGAGTTTCGAGATCCAAAATTTGGACCAAGATATTTTAAGTGGTCGTAGATATTTAATAATGGAACACATTATAGAAATATACTTTGACATTCGACTTAAACATGAATGAAAACTTAATTATTTAGGAAAGGAAACTGTAAGAAACCAGTTAAATAAGATTTTTCTGTTTAAAGGTCAGTATTGAGCGATTTTTAATAAAATGTTGGCTGTTTAATTTTTTTAATGTTTTACACTTTTTTAATATAATGTAAAAATTATAATCTGGACAAAGGCAGTCTATGGAACATCTTCCTCCAAGGGTCGAACTTCAACCACTTATCGATAGTCCTCCAAAGTAAAAGGTACATCGCTAACTAACGCACACACTGACAAATCAAAATTGGTTACGCTTTATCGAGCTGTCAGTTCGTCTATACGGCAGTATATACTAAGTCTATGACATAAACCAAAATTGACGAAGATACGACGCTTTTAAAATTCTCAATACGTCACGCCGTAGTATAATCTTTAGTGCGTTCTGACGTCACGAGCTCCCACTCCCAAGTTCTGATGCGTTTTATCTTTGTCAATATTCATTGATTTACAAAAACAAAAAAAAACGTGTCCATTATTTTCCAATACTCTAACTGATGGACTAAATAGATTTGCAATTTATTGATGGTGGAAACTAGCCTATTATATTAATATTATTTATTTTTGCGCGTTGGTGGCGGCCTCGACTTACGAAGTAAGGCGTGGGTTCGAACCCAGACAGGCGCATTACTTTGTGTAATTTATTTCATCACCGCTGCTCTCAAAACGGTGAAGGAAAACATCGTGAGGAAACCGGCATGTCCTAGAACCAAAATATTCGAAGACATGTGACATCTACCAATCCGCACTGGGCCCGCGTGGTGGATTATAGCCCATTCCCTCTCATAGAGAGGAGGCCTGTGTCCCAGTAGTGGGAACATTAATAGGCTGGTGATGATGATGACTTATTTTTGTGTAATGCTGGTTTACCTGTAATTGACGACTGTGTAAGTCCAAGACTGTAATATCTATGTATACTTAACGATATGTGATACACAGAAGCTGTTGGTGAACCTATTTTAATAAATAAATAAATATTCGTTCCAATTACCTGAGGTTCTGCCTGAAGACGTTCAATCTCTTCTCATGTACTACATCACTGACGTACTGCTTGTTGTGCTTCTGCCTGAACCTACAATTGAAAAAAGGAAGATTAGCAAGTTATAGTTAATTAGATTCGTCATCATCTGCCTAGCCTTTTCCCAACTATGTTAGGATTGGCTTCCAGTTTAATTGGATGCAGCTGAATACCAGTATTTTACATGGAACGCCTCAAAGCATTTATTACAACGAGGGATTTTCTTTTTAAGTTTGCCCTAGTCGCTGGATAGATGGCGCTGAACTAGGTAACTTACTGCAAGGAACGGAACGTAAAAAAAACTGATTTCAAGAAGCCACAAGAAAACTAGAATAAATTCGGAAGCTTAAGCAAACGGAAGTGACAGTCAACGAGCGTGATGCAATGCTTTTTTTAGGTTTCCGTACCCAAGGGTAAAAACGAAACCCTATTACTAAGACTTCGCTGTCAGTCCGTCTGTCCATCTGTCTGTCACCAGGCTGTATCTCATGAACCGTGACAGCTATACAGTTGAAATTTTCACAGATGATGTATTTCTGTTGCCGCTATAACAACAAATACTAAACACAAAATTAAATCAATATGTAAGGGGGGCTCCCACACGTGGTGAGCACTCTGTTCCCTTCGCGAGGGGAACACCCACCCCTGCCTATGGCTCCGCCGCCTGCGGTGCTGGAAGCGGACCATCAGGACGACGACGACGACACTCCGGAGGTGACTGGGGTAGACCTGAGAGTGGCGGTACGCAGGCTCAGTGCCAAAAATACCGCCCCGGGACCCGATGGCTTGCCTGGCAAAGCCTGGGCCCTGGCCTTGGAGGCTCTCGGGCCCCGACTGGAGGGGCTCTTAAGCGCATGCTTGGAGAGAGGCCAGTTCCCGCTTCGTTGGAAGACGGGGAAGCTGGTCCTCATCCGGAAGCCGGGGCGCCCTGCGGACTCTCCGTCCGCATACCGGCCCGTGGTGCTGCTCGACGAGGTGGGCAAGCTCTTTGAAAGAGTCATTGCAAACCGCCTCGCCGAGCACCTTGTGGGGACTGGGCCGGACCTTGCGGAACACCAGTTTGGTTTCCGCAAGGGGCGCTCTACGGTGGACGCCATCATGCGCGTGAGAGCCCTCACGACGGGGGATGCGGTGTCCAGGGGTGGGGTTGTCTTGGCGGTGTCTCTCGACATCGCCAACGCCTTCAACTCCATGCCCTGGAGCTGCATTAGGGAGGCACTCCGGTATCACCGGGTGCAGACCTACCTCCGTCGAGTAGTCGGGGACTATCTGACGGACAGAGCCGTCATCTACCCCGGTCGCAGCGGAGAATGGAACCGGCGAGAGATGTCGTGCGGTGTCCCCCCGCAGGGATCGATCCTAGGGCCGCCCTTGTGGAACATCGGTTACGACTGGGTGCTGCGCGCCGACCTCCCTAGTGGTGTCAGCGTAGTTTGCTACGCTGACGACACGCTGGTGCTGGCCCAGGGGAGGTCGCACGAGGCGGCGGCCGAAGCGATGACACGCGGGGTTGCGACAGTCGTTGAGAGGATCCGGCAACTGGGTCTCGAGGTGGCATTGCACAAGTCCGAGGCCATGTGCTTTCATGGGCCTCGGAATGCGCCACCTCCGGGATCCTTACTCACGGTAGGAGGGGTATCCATCGGTGTCGAGTCAACTTTGAAGTACCTAGGACTCGTCCTCGACAGCCGGTGGAACTTCGTGGAGCACTTCCGACGTTTGGCCCCCAAACTGGAACGGACTGGGGCTGCCTTCAGGCGGCTCCTGCCCAACCTGGGGGCGCCGAACGCCTCCTGCCGGAGGCTCTACGCGGGAGTCGTGCGGTCCATGGCCCTTTACGGGGCCCCGGTGTGGGCGCGTTCTTTGAGGCGGCGTGCCGCCCACTACCTGAACGCGCCCCAAAAGGTGGTAGCCGTAAGGCTGGCCCGGGGCTACCGCACGATTGCCCGCGAGGCGGCGAGCCTCCTTGCCGGATTGCCGCCATGGGATCTGGAGGCGATAGTCCTCGCGCGCCTACACGAATGGCGCGCGGAGGCGCTACGCCGGGAGGAAACTCCGCTGCCGCGACAACTTGTCGCTCAGCGGACAGACTTCCGGCGGGATCTCATGGCGACATGGAGAGAGCGACTGTCGCAACCCCGTGCAGGGCACGCCACGATAGTGGCGATAAGTCCCCTCTTTGAGGAGTGGCTTGAGAGACGCCACGGCGTCCTCACCTTCCGCCTGACGCAGGTCCTCACCGGACACGGAGTGTTCGGGAGGTTCCTGCACCGAATCGGGCGGGAGGAAACGCCCGGGTGCTTCCATTGTGAGGATCGACCGGAGGACACGGTGGAACACACGGTGGAGGTGTGCCCCGCGTGGGCGGAGCACCGCCGTGTCCTCGAAGCGGCGATCGGCGGCGGCGACCTCTCGCGTCCGGCCCTGGTGCAAGCCATGGTCCGGAGCGAGACGGAATGGGACGCCGTCACCTCCTTCTGCGAAGCAGTAATGCTAGAGAAGGAGGTGGCGGAACGTGAGAGGGAGAGAACCTCTCAACGTCCCGGCCGCCGCGGGAGACGCCCCGGGCGTCGGGGGCCACCACCACGTGGCCCCCGGCCACCGTAGGCGCGGGCCTGTGGACGGTGGGCTATGGGCTAGCTCGCCGTCCGTCCGTCTCATGACGACAGGCCGTGTCGACGGCGCGTTCGTGTTCCACGCGCGCCTCAAAGAGAGTCAGCAAAAGAGAAGGGGTCCGTAGGGACCGATGCCTGCCGGGGTTGCGGGACTGTTCGAAAGAGATACCGTGGCCCCGGAACACAAAGGGCGATGAAGGAACGCCATCTACAGAGTTGTTGGAAACTATTTTTTTTTTTAAACCTCAAAAAGAAAACCTCTCATTAGACCATTACGGCACTTTTGAATGTCAAAAATACAAAAAAGCAAAACTACAGACCCAGTCACAAGGAATAATAACTTGAGAAAGTACTGCAGTTGCCCATTCCCTAGCGTAGATCTCTATGGAGAAGAACGGGCAAGAAACTCCATGGACACTCTTTTAAATCAAAATATTGTAACAAAATCTTGGTTACATCATTCATGTTGAGATTATACGTATAATTATGTGAGAACGATGTAGAAAGGCGTGCACATTAATATTTATAATTTTTTTATAGTTTTTTTTATAAGTGTCATTGACTTTGATTTGATTTCTTTGACATTGTATATCTGATGTTTTGACATTGTATTTATTATTATTTTGTTTTTATTATTATTTTTAAATTCTTATGTTAAATTGTGATTTGTATTTATCTCGAGTTTCGTGTAATTGTCATATTGGAGAACCTGAAATAAATGGATTTTATTATTTTATTTATTAAGAGCGTCCAGAGTAAAAGATTAAACTGCCTATCTGACCTCCACACCCCAGTTAGTACTGGGTAATACGATACCCTTGGTAAGACTGGTAGCCAGGATCAACGGCTTAACGTGCTTTCCGAGGTAAGTAGGAAACTCAAACAAATGATGAAAGAAAAAAAACAAAGGAAAAGAAACGGATATGATTTTGGCTGTCTATGTATGGAAGTTTGTATGTTACGTATGTTCCTCCGGGGTTTGACGCAGAATGTGCACTTCGCAGAATGTGCCCTTCTCAAAATAGCACTTCTCAAAATGAGCACTACAAAAATAAAAACGGTTTGTCTACTATATTTTTAAATACAGTAATATTTATAATTGTGCAATTTTGAGAAGTGCAAATTTTGCGAAGTGCACATTTTGCGTCAAGTGCACATTTTGCGAAGTGCACATTCTGCGTCAAACCCTATAGGCTACATTTTATCGGACTTCAACAATAGGTCGATTTTAACTTGTAATTCCGAATTTAATTAGAGCTTAATTTTTCCGTAGTCGGGTATTTTTAGTTGTAGTATACGACACAAATTCTTGTTACACCCAATAAACGTGTTCAGCTAAATAATAATAGTAGCTTAGCAATAGTGGCCTAAATAGGGTATATGCATGATCTTCTTTTATCACTCTAAACAAAGCATATTAACATCAGAAATAGCAAAGTGATTTTATTATAAGCATTTGAAACTGCTGATTAGACAGAGAGATCCGATACAGCGAATAACGTCATTCGCTGCATCGACGTACAAAATCCATACTAAATTCCGTTTATCTAGAAAGAGATAGAAACAAAAGTTTAAATGGTTTTAACTTTTGCGTTGTTTGGCCGATTTATGTCTTGTTTTCGCTTTTTGTCATTATTTTTATAGTACTTTACAGCTGTTTAATGATTTACCGGAAGACAAAGAAATGCAATAATATTAACATAATTAAAAGTAAATTAAATAAACATTTTTCTACCCAATAACGTCACCATCGCCCCAGAGGCAAATATTATATAAGTAATTAAGGAGCAACTTTGTATCTCATTATATGTGAACTGTTATTTATTAAGTTCTTATGAGAAATAAATATCTTTAAACCTACTTTAACATTCCGTATCAAAATTATAAAAAAAAAAAGGAAATTTATGCACATTCCCTATTGATGTCCTTACCTATCAAACTCATGGTGCACATGGTCATCTTTGCCGGGATATACGAACTCCATCATGGGGTTGAAGGTCGCGTAGTGACGGTTGCCGGGACCGGGGAACGAAGAGCATTTCAGCGCTGTAACATGAAATTATTCATTTATTTATTTTTATTTATTTTATTATTTATTCATATCACAATTCGCATTGTATTTGAAGTACTTTGTATGTTAATTAATATTTTATAGCTAAAATAAATAATAAATAAATTTAAAAATTAAAAACAACAAATTATGAATATAAAACCAGTAAAATTCACTCAATTTAAAATCTAAAATAAATATTGTGTCAATAGAATGTAAATACATAGTAATTAAGTATATAAATTATTGTAAATATTATTATGTCAAATACTTATAAATCTATTCTCTAAAATGCAAAAAATCGAATAATGTCTTGAATAAATATTTAATGTCAAAAAGTAAATTACTAAATATAAAAATTGTTGGTGCTTTCAAGCAATAGACTATTTTGTAAGACCTTTTTTTCTCATTTTGCTTTAATTTTTACCGTCGCCAATAGGGATAATTCCTGAGTAAAAAAAATATGATTCAATTTAGACCATCAGTTCGTTTATCGAAAAATATTGGATACTCGTTTTTTAGGTTTTATCAAATCAATTGGGTTTTTCTATCAGGAATTTCTCAGTAGCAGCCACGAAGTCTGGATTTGAGCCCGGTTGATGGCAATAGGATCGCCCCTTATTACATAGGTACTGATACTTTTAGCCTGCATCATCCCACTGCTGAGTAAAGGAGTCTCCCCATGATTTCAGTTGTTTCAATTCAAGGACAATGTGGACCCTGGTCGCTGGTTTTTTCGGCATGTCTCGTTCTAGGTCTGCCGCGACGTCTTCTGGTTGTGAAAGACTCCAGCAAGGGGAGTGATTTTTCCCCTATTAAATAGGACTTAAAAAAACATACTATAGTTGGTGCCAGTTAAGATGAGAATAGCGGTCATTGCCCTTTCCCTAATATCTCTTCGTACGAACCAAAACAAATAAACCATGTATCGTTTTTCATTACTTACAAAAAATGTTGAAGATCACGATAGATGAAGATTCCAGACTTGAACAGGCTTATTTTTGGTTTTCAAAGTTAAGAACTCAAACTCAAAGCATTTATTTCAATTAGACCATTACGGCACTTTTGAATGTCATTAATACAAAAAAGAAAATCAAAGCTACAGTCCCAGTCACAAGGCATAATAACTTGAGAAAGTACAGTAGTTGCCAATTCCCTAGCGTAGATCTCTATGGAGAAGAACGGGCAAGAAACTCCATGGACACTCTTTTAAAATCAAAATATTGTTACAAAATCTTGGTTACATCATTATTTTTGAGATTTTACATATAAATGTGAGAACGATGTAGAAAGACGTGCACATTAAGAGCGTCCAGAGTAAAAGATAAGATCAACAATTTTTGAATAAAGTAATTAAAATGAACCTTGGCAGCTAAGAGATGACCAGTCCCAACTGACAGCGCCCGTTCACAAACATGACGCATGTACCGGCGCCATTCAACACAACCATGTTGAAGGGAACTAAATGACCCGACACACCCGCCACCATCAGCGAGACATTTAAGTGAGCATGACATTCTCTCAGCCACCAAGGCATATTCAAGTCATTTTTTAGATTTATAGAAGTTTAATAAATGTAGGTAGGTCAATGACCGCTATTCTCATCTTAACTGGCACCAACTATAGCGAAGTGTTGGTGTACCTTTACTATTAGGTACTACTACTACTACTACTATTTCAGCCGAAAGACGTCCACTGCTGGACATGGGCCTCCCCCGAAGGGGGGTTTTTGCCATAATCGCCACGCTTGGCAGGCGGGTTGGCGATCGCAGTACGGTTGTTACAAAAGCACAGAGAACGCTGCTGCCCATTCTCTGGTAAGTCCCTTAGTCGCCTCTTACGACACCCACGGGAAGATATGGGATGGTGCTATTCTTTACGTCCGACACCATACAGAACAATTAGGTACACCTCTGCCTAATCCTTCTGAATTACAGGCGTGATGTTGTTATCGAATCATGATAATACATTTACCCGACCAACGACGCGAGAACAAATGGGTATGTTTTTCACGAGTATCCATTTGTTTGAAATAAGCACGCAGTAAGCAATTGTTATTTATTCTGTATACTAGGTGAGCTTTCACAATAATGCATTTATTTTAAGTTGAAAATGTTTTTGTTTAGTTATCTCGAATTCGTGCAATATCATATAAAGGCAGTCAGACGTCAGTGATCTCTATTATAAAGATGTACTTGAAAACATTATTTTTGGTTCTAAGACCAAAAATTCGAAGACATTTGGCATCTGTCAACCCACACTGGTCCCACGTGGTGGATTATACAGGATGACTTTTTTATCACTTTCCAAAAAAAATGGGTATAATTATAAATAATAAATAAATAATAACTTAGCACTTGGCATACTTAGTTTTTAAGCTGTGGAAGAAAGAAACTAGGTATGCCATAAACTTCTACTCCGTTCACCTAATATACCAATTTTTTTTGGAAAGTGGTAAAAAAGTCATCCGGTATAGCCCACTCCCTCGCATAGAGAGGAGGCCTTGTGTCCCAGCAGTGGGAACATTACAGGCTGATTATGCTGAGCATACGTTCACAGTACACACTAACACTACACGATGCCACATGCTAATCAGAAAATAAGTAAGGTCCGGCGGACCTGGGTAGGGCGTGCGGAAACCGGTTTCGGTCCTATACCCGGGAAAAACCGGTTTTTACCACAGGACCGGTCAATGTGGCGACACTTGGGGGAGGCCTATGTCCAGCAGAGGACGTCTTTCGGCTGAAATGATGACTACGGGACCGAAACCGGTTTCCGCACGCCCTACCCAGGTCAGGAGTCTTGGACCATAAAATAAAACACGGGCGGTACTCACAAGGGTCAATGTTGAATACAGCGGGCTCGATGTCCTCCACATTGTAGTCCAGGTAATCGATGTAGTAATGATCGTAGTGAGAGCCCAAGAGTTGGTTGTAGCCTTTCATCTCGTACCTAGGAAATAAATGTAATATAGGCTTGTGTCCTGAAAAAATCTAATTAGTCCGTCATGTTAGCTTATCAAAAAATAGTTAACACGTTTTTTTCTTTTGTTACGTTAACCAAAATTGACGAAGATACGACGCTTTTAAAATTCTCAATATGTCACGCCGTGCTATAATTTTTAGTGCGTTGTGACGTCACGAGCCCCCACTCTCGAGTTTTGATGCTTTTTATCTTTGTCAATATTCATTGATTTACATAAACAAAAAATACGTGTCCATTATTATTCAATACTCTAACTATCGAACTAAATAGATTTGCAATGGGGTTGGCCGGTGAAAGCTGAAAGCAGATGGCGCTAGCATAGTTCGTTCCTAATCTGACCAATGAGGTCAAGCCATTTTGAAATATAAAATGACATTGACAGATTTTCAACCAATGACGAAGCTTGGAACAAGCTATGCTAGCGTCATTAGTTCCACAGTTTCCATCCCCATTTATTGTTGGTGGAAACTAGCCTATTATAGTTAATCACGGGATCATACTATTAGGATAAAAGTATCCTATGTGTTAATCCAGGTTATAAACTATCTGTGTGCAAAATTTCATCCAAATTCGTTCAGTAGTTTCTGCGTGAACGAGTAACAAACATCCATTTATCCTCACAAACTTCCGCATTTATAATATACTAGCCGATGCCCGCGGCTTAGCCTGCTTGACAAATTATATACTAAAACCTTCCTCTTGAATCATTCTATTAAAAAAAACCTCATCAAAATCCGTTGCGTAGTTTTAAAGATCTAAGCATACATAGGGATAGACGGGGCGAGCGACTTTGTTTGACATGTAGTGAAGTAAGAAGTAGTTGGATTGACGAGACGGTTCGCGCAGTAGCTGAGCAATTGAATGTTAATGTAGAATAACTTATATGTGAAGTACAACTTTCATTTTAACATAATTTTTAATACGATTTTAATATTAGTACAATTTATTTTTGATTATGATTTTAATTTGAATTTTGACTTTGATATTGATTTTGATTTTATTTTGATTAATTTTTTTTTTTTGTGTTAATACCTAGTTTTATGTGCATGCTGTGGTCTCCTGTAATTGAAGGAACACACTTAAAAGAACCTTTGTATAATTGTGACTTATATTGTATCTGTGTATCTTTTGTTGGAGATCCAAATAAAAAAATAAAAGAAAATAAAAATAAATAAATTGACTGCTGCGGTGCGTGTCGCGGGTTCGAATCACGAACGGAACAAATATTTGTATGATCTATAGATAGTTGTTAGGGGTCTGGTTGTTTGTGTATATGAGTTCAAATGTTTTTAAACGCACCCACGATACAAGAGAAATTCATAGTATGGTTTAAAAAAAATGGGCAAAATTGCATAAACTTTAGTAGCAAAAGTAAAATAGGTCATCATCTGCCTAGCCTTTTCCCAACTATGTCGGGGTCTGCTTCCAGTCTTAACCCGACGCAGCTGAATACCAGTATTTTACATGGAGCGACTGCCTATCTGACCACGATACCCCTTGGTAAGACTGGTTGTCAAACTTTTTGGGCCACAGACTGTCAAAGATCTACAAATGACAGCCGGGATCAACGGCTTAACGTGCTTTCCGAGGCACGGAGGAAACTCGATATGTAATGATGGTCACCCATCCACAGACCATCCTAGGCAAGCACAGCTTAACCTAAAGATCGACCTCTACACTACAGCAAAAGTAAAATAGGTAAAAATGTGATATTACCTGACTGGAATGGGTACAGACTCGCCCCTCACTTTCGACGACTTCTTGTACTTGATCCATATGGTGTACTTGTTCAGTTTCTGACCCTCGGTCACAACTAACTGCCATTTTGACGTCTCCGAGTCTTGCATCGTTTCTGTACCTGTAATTAATGGAACATTTTAGCGATTTATCAAACATGGAGTTCTTTCCATATAATAATAGCCGTTCGGATCAATCCTCAGGTTAAGCCGCACTTGCCTAGGTTGGTCTGTAGATGGGTGACCACCCATTACATACCGAGTTTCCTCCGTTCCTCGGAAAGCACGTTAAGCAGTTGGTCACGGCTGTCATTTGTCGATCTTTGACAATCGTTACAGGTAGTCAGTGGCCCAAAAAGACTGACAAACAGTCTTACCAAGGTGTATCGTATTATCCAGTACTAACTGGGTTATGGAGGTCAGATAGGCAGTCGCTCCATCTATACTAATATTATAAAGAGGTAACATTTGTTTGTAAGTTTGTATGTAGGGGTAATCTCCGGAAGTAATGAACCAATTTTAAAAATTGTTTCACTGGTAGAAAGCTACATTATTCGTGAGTGCTATAGGCTATATTTTATTCCCGTACTCTCACGGGAACGGGAATACGCGGGTGAAACCGCGGGACGTCAGCTAGTGTCAAATACAGGTATTCAGCTGCATCCGGTTAGACTGGAAGCCGACCCCAAGATGATTCGGAAAGGCTAGGTAGATGATGGAGTTATTACTCCAGTAGTTTTTTCGAAATTATGGAATACTAGCTTATGCCCGCGGCTTCACTCGCGTGGAGTTCGGTTATTATCCCACGGGATTGTACAACCAGGATAAAATGTATCCTTTATTTTAATCCAGGATATCTTTGTGCCAAAATTCATACAAATTCGTTTAGTAGTTTTCGCGTGAGAAACTAGTTTACTACTAACTTACCGATAAACTTGAAAGGAGTCATATCAGGCAGAACCGTCTGTATGTTTATGGGGCCGTCACTGGTTCCGTTGACCTGCAGACACGTCTCCTGGTTGAGGACTTCCTCTGTCGTCACCGGCGCGATCTGGAGACGATGCGGTTTATTTTCAGAATGGGTTTTTGGTTAGAAATGATTACAAGAAATAAGTATTGTTTAGTAAAAGTATTTGCTTGTATTATTGTGCTAGGTATTGATATTCTCCAGTTTTTAAGTGCATCAAGAGGAATCCATACATGTATTAAATGTTTGGGGCACTAGTACAGTCAGGACCACCAATATGTAAACACTTCACAACTTTTTAAGTGTTTTTCTCCTACTGTTCTGATTACAATTTTATGTTGTTACAAACATAGTATTCTGGAACACATATTTTTATGAAAAAGATCCTATCTCCAAGTTAAACTCAAACTATTTATTGCATTCATGTGTACATTTAGTTGTTACATATATGTAAGTAAGTTCCAACATGAAACCCGGTTAGGGCACGGCAACATAATAAGGTAGATTGGACAAAACAAACATCCAGTTAGTGGGTATACTGGATTGTAAGTTTGTTAACAAATACAATTATTATCGACAATATTACTAGTATAAGGTTTATGTAGTTATTTTAATTAATATTATAAGGTTATTCAATTATTTTATTTACATGTTTTAATTATTATATTTTATTATTTTGTATCAGTTGTTATAATTTCATTAATTTGTATGAATTATTATATTTTATTAATTTATATTCTCTATTAAATTTATATTTTATTAAGTTGTATTAATTATTTTATATTTTATTAATTTGTTTGTTTTGTTACAATCGTTATTTCTCGCGATAATTACCTTTTAAATTTAGGAAAGTGTGTACATATTGGTGCGCGTGGCTGTACACCAGACGCATACAGCCCAATTCTTTTATCCTTTTAAAACTAAACCATTAGGAAAGCCCAAAAGTCTGACAGCCAGTCTTACCAACAGGTATCGTATTACCCAGTACCAACTCGGTTATGGAGGCTAGATAAGCAGTCGCTCCATACAAAATACTGGTATTCAGCTGCATCCGGTTAGACTGGAAGCCGACCCCAAAATAGTGGGGAAAAGGCTAGGCAGATGATGATTCAACGATCAGAAGGATCCTTGGAACGTGGAAGTAGCTAATATAAACACTTCTCCTTTATCGTGTGGTTAGTATCTAACCTGCCCGCTTAGCATGCACGCCGTAGACACGAAAGAGAAACGACAAATCTTTTGTTCATCTGTCATTGAATCGACAAAATGACAGATGAACAAAAGATTTGTCGATCTGTCATTGAATCGACAAAATGACAGATGAACAAAAGATTTGTCGATCTGTCATTGAATCGAAAAAATGTCAGATGAACAAAAGATTTATCTATCTGTCATTGAATCGACAAAATGACAGATGAACAAAAGATTTGTCGATCTGTCATTGAATCGACAAAATGACAGATGAACAAAAGATTTGTCGATCTGTCATTGAATCGACAAAATGACAGATGAACAAAAGATTTGTCGATCTGTCATTGAATCGACCAAATGACAGATGAACAAAAGATTTGTCGATTCTCTTTCGGCGTTCATGCTAAGCGGGCAGGTGTCAGCGTTTTTGTACCGCCCATGGGCCTCTGACTTGGCTTTAAATGCCGTCGACAAATCTCTGAGGCATGCTGGTTTCCAATATAGATACTGACCTTGATAGATGTACCGTAAGGCTTGTATACGGTGGCTTTGAGCTGGTACGTCTTGACCATACCGCCATAGTAATCGATGCGGGACTTACCCGCGCTTCTGTCATACCTGAGGATAAAGCATCTAGTTTTTAAACCGTCTTTGTTACTATTGAGCTTCTAGAATTGACAACAACAACAACAGCCCATAACGTCCACTGCTGGACATAAGTCTCTCCCTTGATGGGAGGAATTTGCCGTAATCTCCACGCTTGGCAGGCGGATTGGAGATCGCAGTGATGAAAGACTAACAGAAAACGCTGCTGCCCATTCTCTGGTCTACGGAGGCGCAAGGTGTTCTGCCTCAGACATTAGTCGCCTTATACGACACCCGTGAGTGTAATGGGTTGGTTCTATTCTACTCTGCCGGATACCACACGGCTGGAATGGATAAGCAGCTGTGGAAATGTTTGACACGAAACAGAGAGTGGACCAGTGTTCGCGCACATCTCTAACAACCGAAATTGCCGTAATCTACTATTCCGAGCATTAGAAAAACAAGACAAAATTTAGCGTAAATACTTTTCTTTCGAACCCAAATTATCACAAGAAAATAGCGCAGTATCTATCAAACAAAGACTAGAGATTTGTTTACACGCTTTGAACTTTATCTAAAGGTCGGGTCGTCCGATACGCGGTCACACCATATCAGTCTGTCGGCTGTCGTAGATATATGTAATGTTCTTTTATACGTAGTTGTGAGGGCGCCTTGACCAACTTCGTTCTAAAGGGCGATACAGTTTTAATGGTATAAGTTACCAGCGCTTTTGTCCTGGAATCCAGGATGAAAAGTAGCATAGGTCTTTCGACTAAGTACAGCTATAATAATATGTCTTAACGACCGACGACGATAACGATCAGCCCGTGTTAATACTAAAGACACGCTTATGTTGTTTTAAGTGATGAAATGAACGTTTTACTTGGTCAGAATATCTGACCTCCGAAGAAAATCTCAGTCAGTAGCGTTTAATGGTAAAGGACTAGCCTCCTACACTAATACATGAGACTTTAACATAACAAGCGAAATCCGGGTATAATAAATAACTATGTCTATCCTTTCACCAGTGCCAGTGATCCGGTGTTAGGGCCATTAACACCCCGGGCAAGAATATTGTGGCGCCTATTTAAGGAAATCATCAACCAATGTGAAATGCCGTGTCAGCCCTAGACCTCGGCCAAATTTGGCGCCCCCTGGCCGTAGCCTTACTCGCCCCCCCCCCCTAACCCCGGGACTGCCTTTCAGAAAATACAGGTTTACAAAAAAAGTTTGAGATCACTTTGAAAATTTTGAAATCTTTTTTGTTACGTTTTTATAAAAAAAACTAGCGGACGTCGCGCGGTTGAACCAGCGTAATTCCCGTTTCCGTGGTAGTACGGGGATAAAATATAGCCTATGTTACTCAGAGTGAATGTAGCTTTCTAATGGTGAAAGAATTTTTGAAATCGACAGACACAGTAGTTTTTGAGTTTATTCATTACAAACATACATACAAAAATACAAATCTTTCCTCTTTATAATATTAGTGTAGAAGTGTAGATAAAAAATAATTTTATTTTTTAATTTCAAACAGGGTATTTCTATTTAAAAAAAAAACACTAAGTTTTTTTCTTGATAAAGTTCAATTTTAAAAATTATATCAGCTTATGCTAGTGATCACAAACTTTTTTTGATGACGTGTGTATGTATAACTTTATCTATACTAATATTATAAAGAGGTAACATTTGTTTGTAAGTTTTTATGTAGGGGGTAATCTCCGGAAGTAATGAACCGATTTCAAAAATTCTTTCACTGGTAAGCTACATTATTCGTGAGTGCTATAGGCTATATTTTATTCCCGTACTCCCACGGGAACGGGAACTACGCGGGTGAAACCGCGGGACGTCAGCTAGTATCATTAACAGTTGCCACGTAGTGTAGTAGACCACACTCTTCATGTAAGACTTCAGTTGTTTTTTTTTTTGTTTTTATCCATAAATCTACTAAAAAACACTTTTTGCATAAATCCACCGTTACACAATAAAACAAAATGGCTGCCGTAGCTACAGTTATTTCGATGGCCAAGCAAAATGCACCGATGACGTTGACCCCACAAAACAGTTTGCGTGTTCAGTACCCAGAACATTGCAATAAAAACATGTAGCCTAAATCTGAACCTCGCTAAGCTAAAATAATTGCTGAATCATAACCATTATGCGCATGCGATGTGATAATGTTGTATTTTAGACTATGATTTGATCGCTGTAACATGAGATATGAATTTTGCATTGATTTTGTTTTGAATTTGCTTGAATTGTAATTTTGATTTTAGTTTTGATTTTAATTGTAATTTCGGTTTGATTCTAATTTTGATTATGATTTTAACTGTAATTTAGATTTGGATCTTGAATGTGATCTTAATTTTATTTTTGTTTTTTGGACATTGATATTAATGTTGATTTTATTTTGCTTTGATTGTGATTTTATTTGTAATTTTAATTTTATTTCAATTTTTTTTTCTGTTTTGTTGTGTCTCTGTTTGTTCTGTTCTATTGAATTTTACTTTACTGTTAATGGTACTCCCTTATATCTCCTAAAATTTTTTGTCCGAAAATCATTATCCATAAAACGTTTGCTATAAACTTCAGTTACCATAATGTTCAAAATCCCGAAATTTTGTTTTACATAATTATCTTTATTTCTAAAACTGTTCTGTCATAATATCGAATACTATAATAATTGAATCTTCTAATTGTATATGCCATAAAGTCAATTATCCTAAGTATTATATTATATAATGTGTATTATTCCTAATGTCCATATAAGTGTAATAAAATTTTTGCTCTTAAAACATTTGCTAAAATTAGGTTTTAGTGACAGAAACGAATCGCTGTAAATCCGACCCCACGCAGTCTTGTCTGCCCTACCCCTAGAGTGTAATTTAAATCGCATAGGCGCGGAGGGGCGAGGCGGCCCGCGAGTTGAGGAGCAGGTGGTTGTAACACTCGCCGCCGCTGCTGAGGCTGGCCGGCGAAGCCGGCCAGCAAGCCGAAGCTGCGGTGGTGAGCGTTAAACACATCTGCGACGATAAGCTCGCGTGGGACCGCCGGAGCTCCGCAGTGCCGGAGCCGTGACAGAAACCATGCCTGCTGCATGTTGCTTGCTCGCTTGCATGCTGCATGCTTGCTTGCATACTGTATGCGTGCTTGCATGGTTGCTGCAAGCTTGTTGCATGCTGCTTGCTCGCTTGCATGGTTGCTTGCATACTGTATGCGTGCTTGCATGGTTGCTGCAAGCTTGTTGCATGCTTGCTGAATGCTTGCTGCATGCTTGCTGCCTGCTTGCTGCATGTTTGTTTGCATGTTTGCATACTTATTACAGGGAAAAATAAAATCCACATAATTATGTTCACACTCAACTGTTTTATAATGATTGACGGTTTGATTGATTGATTTTCTGCCTTTTAGTGACTACATATACGAAATGTATGCCAAAACAAAAGAAGATTCTAACTATGAACTTTCTGCGATATGATGGTTCTACTTTTTAATTCTTACAAATTTCATAAGAGCAATATTGTATAAAAATGTGTTGTGTTGAGAGAAGTTCATAGCATAGCAAAAGCTAAGTAATACTTACTTTACTGTAGGTACCCGTAATTACAGACACAGTTAAAATAACAATGTTCTGTTCCCTTTTGGGAACGTCTGGGAACATACCGGTTTGTTTTAAAAATATTATTAAGATCTAAACATTTTTTTATTTTTATTTAGGATTTATAACTATTATTGAAAACGATTTTAAGTGTTTTGTATATTATTGATTGTAATATTTATGACAAACTGGTTTAGAACATATTGTATTTAGGGATTTCAATTTTATGGCATGTGATATTATGTGATATTAAGTTCGGGTAAGTTATCATTCGGACAAATGATGATTAGGACAAAAAAAGTTATGGCACTTTAAATTATGAATAAAAAAGTTCGGTAATACAATAGAGAACCACTGTTAATATTAGTTAAGTTTAAAGTTAATTAGACACTAATTTTGTTGTACAGTGCACAGTGCTTGTGGCACATCTAATATGTTTATGGTGCATGCGGTGCTAACCTGTAAGAAATTGTGACACTAACCTCAGATAATGGTAGATAATTACTCGAAATATTTACAGTGTATACAATTGTTGGTTGGCCAATAAAGGAAAATAAAAATATAGTCAGAACCCTAAATGGTACCGTGCATGATCTGATATGTGATGAGGCATGATGCCTGACGTGAGCCAACCTCCAATACCTGACCCCTTGTCCCATCTTATTTGTAAAGGGGTAAGGTAATGCAGTGTTCACTAACACTTTGCCCGACCTGAGAATCGAACCGTGGACCCTATGCTCAGCAGTCGCTACCCACCAACGAGGCAATCAGTTTATTAATTATTGTATTATGATTTTTGCTATACCAAGATAATTATCTACACTAATATTATAAGGAGGAACGATTTGTATTTTTGTGTGTATGTTTGTAATGAATAAACTCAAAAACTACTGCGCCGATTTCAAAAATTCTTTCACCATTAAAAAGCTACATTCACTCTGAGTAACGTAAGCTATATTTTATTCCCGTACTCCCACGCGAACGGGAACTACGCGGGTGGAACCGCGTGACGTCCGCTAGCCAACGATAATTTAACACAGTTAGTTTCGCGTGTCGGGAGCAGAATCGAGTTGTGAGTGATAGTGGTAGCGGTACTGATTGCAAAAAAACGACCAAGATAGATGGCAGACAGATTTGTCTGCTCATAAACACCCACCCGAAATAACTTCAGTTTATTCGTGATCATGGTGCTTGCAACAGCACCGAAATATCGGGAACCCATAACAAATTGTAAACATGGAAAATATCCCGGTTCTAGTGTTTATAATGATAAGTTATCACTTCGAATCCAGCTATTTATGTGTCACGAGGTATTAGTCCGCACCTGCACTGGCATACTCGCTTATACAAATCGGAGGCCTATATTCCTGCATTGAGAAATGTATAGGTACCCTGATTATGTGAAGTGTTAGTGAAAACGGGCCATGAGAATCACATTCACTGAGCAACAACAAGCTATAACTGTTTCCTCGCAATTCTCTGCTTATAAACACAGACGTTTACTCGAATAACAATGTCGCTTGTTGTGGTTCGATTTCCGAGTAAATATAGGTACCGACGGGTCAATATGCCACAATTTTTGGAGATAACAATCAAAGCAGAAAGGAAGACGATATTGCCTATCTTTGAGTAGACTATGTACCTTTTTAGGGTTCCGTAGTCAACTAGGAACCCTTATAGTTTCGCCATGTCTGTCCGTCCGTTCGTCCGTCTGTCCGTCCTCGCTTAATCTCTGTGACCGTTAGCACTAGAAAGCTGAAATTTGGTACCAATATGTATATCAATCACGCCGACAAAGTGGTAAAATAAAAATTGGAAAAAAATGTTTTATTAGGGTAGCCCCCCTATATGTAAAGTGGGAAGTGATTTTTTTTTTTGTTTTAACCCTAACGTGTGATATATTGTTGGAAAGGTATTTAAAAATGAAAAGGGGTTTCCTAAAATCATTTTTTGATAATGTCAATAATTTCGGAAATAATCGCTCCAAAAGTAAAAAAACAACGTGTCCCCCCCCCCTCTAACTTTTGAACCATAAGTTTAGAAAATATGAAAAAAATCTGAAAAGTAGAACTTTATAAGGACTTTCTAGGAAAATCATTTTGAACTTGATGGAAACAACAGTTTTTGTACAAAACAAGACAAAAAGTTGTAAAAAATAATTTCTGGACTAAGTTTGTACTTTATACTATATAAAGCTCGATTACCACTCACTCACTGACTCACTGACAGAATTGTTCTCCCAGATGGTGGATGGGGAGGTGGGTATATTTTGACAGATTCGTAAACAACTAACTCTGAATGGTTTGGGAAAAGTGCCAAACCTCCCCTTTTCGACCCCCTTCTCCCCCCTCCCTATTGTATCTCGGAAACAAAGAGACTTGGAACATTTTTTTTTTCAGATTCGTATAGAGGAGGCTCGGAGAAGTAAAAACCAGTTTTCAAAATTGACCCCTTTTTTCCCCTTCTCCCCCCTTTAGGCGGGTCTCGGAAGTTGAGAGACTTGGAACATTTTTTTTTTCAGATTCGTAAGAAGGGGCCTAAAGTTAGTCAAAATCATTTTTCAAAACTCCCCACTCTCCCCCCCTTCACCCCTCCCCCCATCGTATCTCGGTAACTAGGACACGTAGCGGCTTTTTGATTTTTACCATAATTTATTATTGAGGAGCGTTTAAATTTGTATACGGAGGGTATCCTCCCCTCCCCAACCTCCCCTAAAATTGAAAGGGCTGTAACTTCGTAACGGTTAGAGATAGCCATTGTGTGCTTGAACAAATATTAAAGTAGGCGTCGAAACCTGTCTAGTGGTGGGTAGGTTCTGAGTGGAGCGAACCTGCGAGACCGAGTGGAGCGAAGGGGGGAGGTGGCGAGCGAAGCGAGCCGGCGACCTCCGCAGCGCAACGAAGGTTGAGTGGGTGAAGCGTAACTCAGGGCGACGACAAGCAAACTTTAGGGTAGTGTTTTTTTTAATGGGTCAGATTTTTTAAATAAGGTTTTTTATTTTAATTTTATTTGCTTTTTATAGGTAATATTCTTAAGGGTTTTCATACTGATTTAGGGGTAGTTGTAACGGATTTTCCAATTATTTTAAGGATTCCTATGGATTCTCAAAATTTTATGATGGTGAGGAATACTTCTCAAGAACACGACAACACGCGAGCTGCGCGCAGCTCGCGCACCCACGCAAATACTAGTTATACTATATAAAGCTCGATTACCACTCACTCACTGACTCACTGACATAATTGTTCTCCCAGATGGTGGATGGGGAGGTGGGTATATTTTGACAGATTCGTAAACAAGTAACTCCCGCGAGTATGGGAAAAGTGCCAAACCTCCCCTTTTCACCCCCCTTCCTCCCCCACCCTATTGTATCTCGGAAACCAAGTGACTTGGAACATTTTTTTTTTCAGATTCGTATAGAGGAGGCTCGGAAAAGTAAAAACCGGTTTTCGAAGTTGCCCCCTTTGCCCCCCTTTTCACCCCCTTTAGGCGGATCTCGGAAGTTGACAGACTTGGAACATTTTTTTTTTCTGATTCGTAAGAAGGGGCCTAGAGTTAGTCAAAATCATTTTTCAAAACTCCTCACTCTCCCCCCCTTCACCCCTCCCCCCATCGTATCTCGGAAACTAGGACACGTAGCGGCTTTTTGATTTTTACTACAAAATATTATTGAGGAGCGTTTAAATTTGTATACGGAGGGTATCCGCTCCCCAACCTCCCCTAAAAATAAAAGGGCTATAACTTCGTAACGGTCAGAGATAGCCATTATGTGTTTGAACAAATATTATAGTAGGCGTCGAAACTTGACCGGTGGTGGTAGGTTCTGAGTGGAGCGAACCTGCGAGACCGAGTGGAGCGAAGGAGGGAGGTGGCGAGCGAAGCGAGCCGGCGACCTCCGTAGAGTAACGAAGGTTGAGTGGGTGAAGCGTAACTCAGCGGCGACGACAAGCAAACTTTAGGGACTGTTTTTTTTAATGGGAAAAGGTCTGAGTTAGAATAAGGTTTTAGATTGTATTAGGTTTTTTTTAAATTGAATTAGTTTTTGGAACGTTTTAGGGGTTCTTAAGGGTTCTCATACTGATATAGGGGTAGTTGTAACGGATTTTCCAATTATTTTAAGGATTCCTATGGATTCTCAAAATTTTATGATGGTAAGGAATACTTCTCAAGAACACGACAACACGCGAGCTGCGCGCAGCTCGCGCACCCACGCAAATACTAGTTGTAGTATATTCGTATATGCAAGCATTTTTACATAAGGCGGCTCCCCGAGCAAATGACCTTGAGCGAGCAGTTTTTCGGAGCCTACTCCTCTTTATCCAAAAGAAATACCAACTAATAAAAAATACATTAAATTACTACATATCCTTGACTCCAAAATTGTCGTTTCATATTTTTTTTTTAAGTTGCTTAATGTTTAATAAATCCCCTCACAACGAAACCATAGAAATGAGAAAATAATGATTTATAAAATGCTACTCCTCGTAAAGTAACCATTATTTTGATTTGCTACATAGACTAATGGATAGGCAATTTAATAATGAACTTAATTGTCGTTTTATTTTTTCCAAAAGACGTAAGTTTGATTTTATAAAGAATAAAAACCACTCATTTCGCACAATTCGGCCTGCAGTGACTGACGTAACGACCAATTCGTAGTGCAAGCTGATTAGAACTTTATTCTAACAGTATTTCAAGCGAAGTTTGAACCACCACAAATAGAGTTGCTAATTTTGCTCGGGGTACCGCCTTAATGGATACCCACCTTTAAACTCATAAGTGGGAACACTTATTGTGACGGACGGGAAACTACGGAACCCTACACTGAGCGTGGCCCGACCCGCTCTTGGCCGGTTTTTTACACAAGGAGACAGATAAATGAATGCCTAAAATAAATAAAAATAAAATCATTTATTTCAGGTCCAAGACCCATTTAAACCAAAAATAGAAACCAAACACAAATTATTGAAATATATGGTACATTAAAATTGCATGCCTAAGTAAAAGCGCATTTTAGATTTCTACTTTCAGTAAGTTTTATAACATAAAGCCTGTTATCTTTGTTTATTTATTTTCTCTTTGTGGCTGCTACTAAGAAATTTCTGTTTGAAAAACCCATTATCACCTTTACCGACCTGGGAACAGAACCCAGGACCACATTGCTCAGCAATTGCGGTTGCGACCACTAAACCAACAGACGGCTCGGCATTATTTACAATGAGTACCTACATAAATAAATAAATAATAGATCTCATACATGTATACGCTTTTCTGGTGGTCGCCACTGCTGATTCTGGCTTTCAGGAGTTACAGTGGTTTGGGAATAGTGTGGCGGGCTTGCCCCAAAAAAAATATATTTATACGTACATAATGGTAATACTAATACATTAATACAATAAATATTGAGGATATAAAGATTCTTTAACTGCACGCAAGTCACGCAACCCGTCTTATTACTCATACAATACAAAGAGGTGTATTAATCATTTTGAGATCATTTTGTTATTATTTTATTTAAACAAAATTATAAACACAGCAGTGCTGCTGACATTGTTTAACAAATGACTCACAATTGTTATTTTTTAGGTCAAAAGGTGAAACTCCGGCGCAGAATTTCAATATTTACTGATTATAGATAATTTTATTCACACTATGTTAAGACACATGTGGGCTTTATTGATTTTATTATTAGGTACTAGCTTATACCCACGGCATCGCCCATGAAATTAGAGGGAGACATATTTTTTACGACTTTAGAAGCAAGTATTCTCCTAAACAAGGGTTCGATTCCTAGGTCGAGCAAAGTGTTATTGGTTTTTACCAACAGGAATTTCTCAGTAGCAACCACGACGCCTGGGTTTGCGCCCAGTTGATGGCAATAGGAGCTCGTGGCAAAATAATAACAGCCGCTCGGGTCGATCTTTGGGTTAAACTGTGCTTGCCTAGGTTGGTCTGTGGATGACCACCCATTACATACAGAGTTTCCTCCGTACCTCAGAAAGCACGTTAAGCAGTTGGTCCCGGCTGTCATTTGTAGATCTTTGACAGTCGTTAGGTAGTCAGTGGCCCAAAAAGTCTGACAACCAGTCTTACCAAGGGGATCGTATTACCCGGTACTAACTGGGTTGTGGAGGTCAGATAGGCAGTCGCTCCATGTAAAATACTGGTATTCAGCTGCATCTGGTAAAACTGGAAACCGACCCCAACATAGTTGGGAAAAGGCTAGGCAGATGATGATGATGGCAATAGGCTCGCCCCCTATTACATGGCACTTAAACATACCTGGCAAAATGTGGGTGTACTATTAGGTACAACCCTTCGGGGACTACAGGCGTGATGTTATGTTACGTATCTCATCAACCTTTGACTAAAGATAGAAAGTATTTCAGAAACCTCAATATTATTTTTCAAGAGCTATCGATAGTGATACATACGGACATTTTTTTTTCCAACTCAATTGCATGTATGGAGGGCCACACCTTTTTTTTTTTCATAATTTGGCATCATATTTGTGTAGCGGTTCATAGAAGGCCAACTCTCCAAACAATTGTATGGTGCCAACACTCTCGGAGTAAAATGGCTGGTGGAACACATAACCTTTTTTTAGTAGAAGTCGGTAAAAAAAAGTATCCTGAGTTAATCCTGGTTATAAACAATCTGTGTGCCCATCTAAATCCGTTCAGGAGATTTTGCGTAAAAGAGTTACAAACATCCTCAAAAACTTTAGCATTTATAATACTAGCCGATGCCCGCGGCTTCGCCGCGTGTATGTAACCGACATCCGACATCCGATCATCGCGACCAAAGTAATCATGAAATTTTGATCCCGTTCCCGCAACTATATTTTAAGCAATGTATACAAAAACTTGACAAATTATACACTAAAAACTTCTTCGAGAACCACTCTATCCATTCGTGAAAACAGCATGAAAATCGGTGCAGTAGTTTTTGAGTTTATCGCGAACAGACAGACGCGGCGAAGGACTTTGTTTTATAATTATGTAGTGAAGTGCGAATATTAGGTACTTATAGTATTACAGAGGAAGTATAACATGTTTCAGGAGGTAGACATACTTATCTAAGGTACAGTCACCAGCAAATCAAGTTACCACAAACTGTCAAATCTCTCCAAATGATTTTAAACCATAAGTTGTTGATGGTTACGTTCAAAATCAAATGAGAAAATTTAACAGTTTGTACTTGTAATAACTTGATGCGCATGGCGACGGTACATTAACATTGGCAAGTCTATCGCGCAATTAGCTTAATTAAGGCATTTGATAATTAGTATTCCAACCTACATTAGATCATTTATTATGTCAGGCACATGTGAATACCTACTAACTGAATGTCAAGTATCTATTTCATAGCATGAAAAATTTACCCTATTTCGCTTCTATCAAACCTTTCGAGAAAAGTGGTATTATATTTGAAAACCAATGGGGGAAAATATAATGACCACCAAAAATAACTTTGTGACCACTAACATCTATCACCTAAAATATTAATTGATCACCAAACAGTAAATTGAGCACCAAATTTCAAAGAGGTGGTTGATGACAAACTAGTTTTGCCTAGGCCGACTTGGGGCACCCCGACATGGATAGATTAGGTTAGAAGGGCTATTCGCTCGCTTCGCTCGCTCATTCGACCCCGCCATACCCTTCCTGGTTATTTTGTTATAAACCATTCGAGAGTAGGAAGCCTTGCCTAGCCGTGGCTCCGTCGACCGGGTATCCCTCGACTCGGATGCAAGAGCATAACAGTTCAATTTCTGGTGGTCATAAATTAATTTTTGGTTCTAATTTCACGATAAAATGGGTATTAATTTTGGTGATATTTACTAATTTTGGCAGTCAAAAGTGATTTTTTTGCCGTTATATTTTGCTAAATCTGGCGGTTCCTTAATTGTATGCCAAAACCAATATGGATGAATCCCTGCTCTGATAGGTACAAACTCTAGGTAGGTACTCTGAGTCGCCTGACTGCCTGCCACTTCACCCTTATGCTCTTCGCAATAAGGTTGAAAGTGGTCAGTAAACTCTGCACTCCTGAGTTCACTGACGATCGACCACAATTTGTTTGCCTGTTATTCCTAGGAAATAAAGAGTCATCCTGTTTTGTGGTTTCGATATAACCACAGACTACACAAAACACTAATTAACTAGGTAATACTTATTTCTGGTTTTGCTTGTATTGATACCTTATTGATATCCTTTATGTGTTAAATGGGTGTTGAGGAAAAAGATCAAAATAAACATGTATGATGGCTACAGTGATGCGGAATCAAGGTTAAAATATGAGGTTAAAATAAACACTTGCATTTTGTTAATTTTGTGACAGAGGAAACTTGATTGATCGAGACGCCGTCACCTCCTTCTGCGAAGCAGTCGTGCTAGAGAAGGAGGTGGCGGAACGTGAGAGGGAGAGAACCTCAAGTCCCGGCCGCCGCGGGAGACGCCCCGGGCGTCGAGGGCCACCGTAGGCGCGGGCCTGTGGACGGAGAGCTATGGGCTAGCTCGCCATCCGTCCGTCTCATGACGACAGGCCGTGTCGACGGCGCAGGAGTGTACCATGCGCGCCGAGATGTCAGCAAAAGGAAGTGGTCCGCAAGGACCGCGATGCCTGCCGAGGCTGCGGGCCTGTTCGAAAGAGATACCGTGGCCCCGGAACACAAAGGGCGATGATGGAACATGGATGGGTTTTAGTCAGTAAAAGTCTGACACTCCCTCCTGCTCCGCCCAGAGCGGGAGGAGTCGTTTGATGATTTCCCATCCGAAAAAAAAAAGGGTAACTTGATTGATGGATTGTGTGAGGAATGATATGCAAGAGAAAGGAGTAAATGATGCCGTGACGTCTGACAGGGGAGAATGGAAGAAGAAAACGTGTTGCGCCGACCACGAGTAGAATGGGAGATGATTTACTATATGATGAATTACTTTTTGGTCCGATTATTTCATTAAAAAGAGCAGCTTTTTATGCGATTTCGGTTTGTTCCTTACGAGATGTTCTTAAGGGCCTATACTACCTCAAATGGCTTAGCATGATCCTCCGTTACGCCTAAAATACTGCAGCATTATTTTTTTAATAAATATGTGGCAAAGTTGAGGATTAATGTTAGGTCCTATGTTTGGCGAAAACACGATTCCATAAAATTTTCTCGATAGAAAAAAATTCCAAAGTTACCTCCAAATCGAACATTAAACCGGTGGTATTCAAAAAGTTCTACAAATTAGATCATGAAACTTTGCATACTAACTAAACTAACTATAAAGCAGGTCTTGTTTTTTATTTTTTCCAAAAGACGAAGAACTAGCTGATGTCCCGCGGTTTCACCCGCGTAGTTCCCGTTCCCGTGGGAGTACGGGAATAAAATATAGCCTATAGCACTCACGAATAATGTAGCTTTCTACCAGTGAAACAATTTTTAAAATTGGTTCATTACTTCCGGAGATTACCCCCTACATACAAACTTACAAACAAATGATACCTCTTTATAATATTAGTATAGAAGTATAGATAAAAACCACTCATTTCGTACTATTCGGCTTGCAGTGACTGACGTAACAACCACTTTGTAGTGCAAGCTGATTAGAACGTTATTCTAACAGTATTTCAAACGAAGTTTGAACCACCACAAATAGAGTTGCTAATTTGAGGTAGTGTAGGCTCTTAATTAATGATGGATAAAAAAAAAAGGTTCTTTTCAGGTTCTGGTTATTTCAATCACACGATGATGAACTTTTATTTTAGCTGTTTACATTTCTAAAGGAAGTTGGTAAATGATGCTAAGTATAACACATGTATAATATTAAAACAATATTTAATTCCCCATGGGGGTGGGAAAAGACGTGAGTTTATGTATATGTGTATGTATGGCTATTTATTAATAAGTACTTTAATGATTGATTTAATGTTGTTGTAATTAATAAAGTTTTAGCATGGAATCGAATCGCCTGAACATAAAAAGAACATACAATGAATAATTTAATTATACTTATAAAGGGTGTAAACACCTCTTAACGAAGTGACAAGTTTTTTTTTTAATACAAGTTTTTAATGTAAGATTTTTACTTTAAACACCTCCACGACGCCCGTACTATTCAATCCATCCATCAGCACAATGTTTTTGAGTGCGTTACATTGAGTTCTACCACAAAACATGATTTTTCACCCTAAAAAAAAGTTGTTTCCCAGCAATAATTTATGCATACAGTTACTTACTTCTATTACGTCTATTACACCCTGTATATTTAAATCAACACTTAGTAGTTAGGTACACCTGCAACTAGCAAACAGCTGCTAACATATTCTTAGAACAGTGACTAATACATGTTGTGTGTTTTTATATGGGGTGTTAACAACCTCATCACGAAGCCGTCAACCAAGCATTCTGTACGTCAAACTAAAAGTGTGACTGCTGACCATGAGGCGTTTGATTTCCTGGTCTGGCAGTGTAATTTGTTTTTTCTATCAGGAATTTCTCAGTAACAGCCATGGAGCCTGGATTTGAGCCCGGTTGATGGCAATAGGCTCGCCTCTATTACATGAGACTTAAACAGAACCTCTGCTTAACCTTTTAGGGATTACAGGTGTCATGTTATTTACATTCTCAAGGGCCTATACTACCTCAAACGGCTTAGCATGATCCTCCGTTACGCCTAAAATACTGCAGCATTAATTTTGAAATAAATATATGGCAAAGTTGAGGATTAATGCTAAGTACTGTGTGTGACGAAAACACGATTCCATAAACTTTTCTCGATAGAAAAAAATTCCAAAGTTACCACCAAATCGAATAATAAACCGCTGGTTTTCAAAAAGTACTTCAAATTAGATCATGAAACTTTTGCATACTAACTGAACTAACTATAAAGCAGGTCTTATGTTTTTTATTTTTTCCAAAAGACGGAAATTTGATTTTATAAAGAATAAAAACCACTTATTTCGCACTATTCGGCCGCAGTGACTGACGTATCAACCGCTTTGTAGTGCAAGCTGATTAGAACTTTATTCTAACAGTATTACAAATGAAGTTTGAACCACCACAAATAGAGTTGCTAATTTGAGGTAGTATAGGCTCCTAATATGTTAATGAATATTAACTCACCATACGTAGAAAGGTTCTTTCAACTCCGCATAGGGAATGCTTAACAAGCCCTTCACAGTGTAAACGGTACTCCATTGCGGTGGAGTCTCTAAAAAAGGAAAAAAAATAGTTTTATATTTGACGACTTATGTATAATGTGAAAACTACAAAAATTTTACAGAAAATATAATACACTAGCGGACATGACGCGGTTTCACCTGCATAGTTCCCGTTCCAGTGGGAGTACGGGGATAAAATATAGCCTGTTACTCAGCGTGAATGTAGCTTTTTAAGGGTAAAAGAATTTTTGAAATCGGCGCAGTACTTTTTGAGTATATTCATTACAAACATACACAAAAATACAAATCTTTCCTCTTTATAATATTAGTATAGATAGAGGAATCATTTCTGTGGCCTCTTTTTAGATACAGATAAGTAAATCATGATTATAAGCTGCAGCTTATCACATTCCCACTGCTGGGAAACATGGCCCATGGGAAACAATGGGCCATACTTCACTGTGTGGGACCAGTGTTTTTGGTATATGTTTTATTTTAGTTAGTAAGCAGTACTAATTCATAAATATAAATCATAGTTTTTAATCAGTAATAAAACATGCTCCATTTGTTTTTTAAATTGATAATAAAAGTCAATTTAAGATAAGCACATAAAACAATCTACTTCAAGTCATTTTCCTTTGTTTTTTATTTTGTCTGTAAACACCATTTATATTTAAATTACATGATGCGTCTACACATTAAAACAAGTTTTGTAACAAAAAATAAGATAGTAGGTAGTTTGACAAAAAGATGAGGAAAAAGAGAAAATATTTGGTCATTTTTGCAATGATAGGTAGGTTTCAACTTGAACCGATTCATAAATGACACCAATTACATCGCCCCGTGTATAAATTGTTATAAAAACATCAACAGCTACGCTAAAAGCGCTAAAACAGTCATGAATATTCTAAATACATATTATTTACATACCTTTATCAATATATCCAACGGCCGAGCCAAGGAGAACACAGAATATCGGGAGCACAAACATCGTTAATGACCGCTCAGGACCGCAGCCCTAGGCAGAATGGCGATTTATAAAATAATTGTGTCGAACATTGCAGATCTAAAGTATTCACACGTGTAATTCTTATCTATTTCAAATAAACATAAATGCGAATATAAATTTTTAACAGGAATTCTTTATTAATGATATTTTGAGTATTGTGGAAACTATGTAATAAATATAATACTTAATATAATTCGTAAAAACATACGGGTAGATTGTAAACAGATTTGAGTCGAGTTGGAATGTTAGAGCTCGTATATTTGTTTGGCAATAATTTGATCTTTTAACTTACCCAATCTCTGTATTTTTTTCTGCTTTTCTCTTAAACCGTAGAATAATTGGCATTTAAATCCGTACGTTTTTTTGTTGATACACGACGATGACCGGATAAAATGAAGTTTATAATTTCATTGAATAACGTCAAAATGCGCATAGAAACAGCACGTGAACTTTACAATAAAACGCAAATATATTCCGTAATGAGAGATTTCTGCTTCTCTTTTTGCAGCTTTGAAAATAATGAACAACAGGAATGTAGAAGCGTTACTATAAATTAATAGGCACCATAATATGCCGAAGATTTCAAAATTATGAGATTTTTGCTTGAAACTTTCGCAACTAAATTCTTGAAAATTGAAACAAAACGCAACGGACAGACCACAATCACAAAAGTGACGTTACAGGATAGTTGACACTTGACACTGACACTTTGTTGTTGATTGATCCTTATCTTGCTATCTCTTTCTACGGTGTGTGCAAAACAAAGACGCCACATCATAAAATGCCAAAATATGAAATAAAAAGAAGCTGCAATGTTTTTTGGAAACGATAGATTTTGACACTTACAAAACAAATCAATCGAGTTTGCGATTGTGAGAAAAAAGGAATAGAATTTACTTTATAGATTGTGCTATTGAATGTAATTTAAAAGAAGCATTCACGATAAACATAATTTCATGAATAACCCATAAGTATCACGCGATAAGAAGTGCGGTGTGATTATCAACATAAAATAGAGATTTGCTGGTAAACAGAGCCATTAATTCCTCAAAAATGCACAAGAAACCAATTTCCTTCGGGAAAATCAAGTTTAACATCAGCAAAACAGGCGAAAACAGTAATAAAAATGCTGAAGCTAACACGTCCGGTTTCGGCACTTTTGGTCGAACACCTATTCAAGAACACAGGGAAATAGAAGAAATAGCGGATGACTTGGAAAACCAGCACGTTCAACAAGTAATGGGTATCAGAAACTTCGGTAAAAAAGCTAAAAACTTTGACCTCGTCGAATTAGTAGAACAGGCAAAGATAAATGCTCAAGAAGCCAACAAAAAGAGGTTAGAGGCCGAGGCCGCTATGCCAAAAGAATCAGAGGCAAAAAAGCATGAAGAAAGTGATGATGAAGTGGTCGGCCCATTGCCTATAGGGCCTCCACCAGAAGATGATGATGATGAAATTGGTCCACCAATACCTCCAGGGCTGTTAAATAAAAATGACAAGACTAAGAAGAGTAAGGGTGATGGTGAAGACAGTTATGATGAGTTGAGCGGTTCTGATGATGAGGATCTGCCACTGGAAAAGAGGATACCAAATAGTCATGAGGTGAGATACATTCAATATAATGCAATTGGTATTGGTGTTGATTCTGTTGTGCACAACAGAATCTCCGTTATGTACTCAGTTCTAATTTCATGCAATATAACAATCAACAATTGACTTGTCTCTAGGTGGAGATGCTTCACGGCACGAAAGCTGTGGTGGCGCTGGCAGTTGACCCATCAGGAGCTCGGCTAGCAACAGGATCAATAGACTATGATGTATCATTCTGGGATTTTGCTGGTAAGAACAATAACCATTTCATAGTATCTGTGGTTGTTACTCTTGTGTAAGCTATTGTATGAGAGCAGTGGTGGGCTAGTGGGGAGGCTAAATAGGGTAGATGACAAAAAAAACTAATTAGTCCGTCAGTTAGATTATAAAGAAATATTTTACCCATATTTTTGTTACGTAAACCAAAATAGACGAAGATACGACACTTTAAAAATCTCAATACGTCACGCCATGGTATAATTTTTAGTGAGTTCTGACGTCACGAGCCCCCACTCCCGAGTTTTGATGCGTTTTATCTTTGTCAATATTCATTGATTTACAAAAACAAAAAAGCATGCCCATTTTTTTTATTTTCCAATACTCTAACTGTTGGACTAAATAGTAGTAAATAGGGGTTATTGTACATTCGTCACAAAGTTAATTCGCCACAAAAAAAAGGATGTGTAAACTCGCCACAAATCTATTTTCATGAAGGAAAATCCGCCATATTGTTTATTTCCGTACAGATAGCAGAAAAATCAAACAATAAGTAGATTTTATCGTTATTTGTTTATTTTTAATAATCACAAAAAATCACATAAAAATCACAGTTCTACTTACAGCTAAAATATACGCTAATATTGTCTAGTTTTGTTCTATTTTAAGGCCGCGTTGTAAAGGACAGCGTGACCTGCGTGACACGTCTAATCCTAAATAAACATGTATTGCAAGTGGCTGATTTGCTTACAACATTACAATTATAAGAAAAAAAAAAAATTTATTTTACAAATTACTTAAACATTTATTTGTATTCAGTAAGTATGTACATTATTTACAATTTACAAATCTAATTAAATAAACTAAACTAACTTAAACTAAAAACTTAAAAAATTGCGAAAAAAAACTCCTCAACACTGGTAATGTCCCCAAGAGACTGGTGGCTGAATTCAAATAAATGTTTAAGTAATT
Organism: Xestia xanthographa; assembly: GCA_905147715.2. Classification (NCBI taxonomy): domain Eukaryota; kingdom Metazoa; phylum Arthropoda; class Insecta; order Lepidoptera; family Noctuidae; genus Xestia; species Xestia xanthographa. The sequence continues at coordinate 31,157,583 of LR990644.1, forward strand.
TGTAAAATAAAACAAACAGCTGGTAAAAAAAAAATTGAGAGATAATTAAATCACAGTAATAATCACGTTTTTTTTTAATGTTAATTTACGTCTACAAAAATAATCACAGTTTCACTTACAATTAAATATATATTTATTGCAATATGTTGATTTGCCTTCAGCTTCTAATCGACTACTTACCTATCAATTTTTTTTCCACTACTAACCTCTACGAACCCGCCTCAGTCAATATTCTAACGTTTGTAGTAATCGTATCCATCTTCAAACAGACTTTATCCAGTAAATATCGCTCCGAAATAAGTTTGACTCAACTTAAGAGCTTTGAATATTTTCTTTTAAATACTATAAAAAAGCTTCCACTACTAACCTCTCCGAACCTCCCCCAGTCAAGTCTATCGCTAGTAGTACAGACCTTGAAACAGTATTTACGTCATAAAAATCGTTTTCAAACAGTATACGCCAAAACTTTTTTTTATGTTTTACTTTCAACGAATACAATCCACTACTAACGTTTACCTATGACAAACGGCCAAAAAAACTGATTTTTCGAATTTTGCGGAATGAAACTGAAGGACCTGATTGCCTCGTATATTGCCAACAGCTCTCGATCGTACGGGCTGTACTTCCTCTGCGAAGGGCTGAGGTTCCTCGAAAAGAATAGCAGTGGCTGCTGCTGCAGTACGGCTAGAAAAAGATAGATACAGCGAGCGAGCGAGCGTGTGATAGCATGTGCAGGAGCTCAGGAAAAAGAAATATTTTAGAAATCATTTTCATTACGAGCGCGAAAAACCAATAACTTTGTTTGCTACCAGTAAATTATGTACCTATGAAGACTTGTGACGAATTTACACATAGTTTTTATGCATGTGACGAATATACTTTCAATGTATGGAGTTTACAAAAATGTGACGAATCAACTGACGAATGTACAATAACCCGTAAATAGATTTGCAATTTATTGATGGTGGAAACTAGCCGATTGACAAGTTGTTGGTTTTGAGTTCCAATTCCTACAGGTAGGCAAGTTACTTAGTCAATTTATTTCATTGCCAGTCTTCTCAAAAATGGTGAAGGAAGACACTGATGAAATCAGAATAACCTAGAACCTAAAAACTGCTGCAATACACACTGGGTGCTCATGGTAGATTTCAACCTACTTCTTCTCATATGAGATGTGCTGAGCCATTGCACAGAATATAAATTGATGATTGTTATAATTGTTTACCAAGGATTAAATATTATATGCTCACAAACTCATCACTTTTACCAGGTTTCCTAGCAATAAGTCTATGGTATCACCCATTAGAGCTTTGTCCGTGCAATAAAAGCGCATAGTCCGACACGTGTCAACTCGCGTCATCCGAATGAGAGGTTTTCCTTTTGAGATATTAAAAAAAAACTTAGTTTCCAAGAACTCTATAGATGGCGTTGAACTTGCTATGATAGTTGGTCCCAAAGCCAAAACGCTTGGATAAAAAATCATTGTGTCACGTCATATACTCTCGTTGACTGACACTTTCATTTGCTTAACCTTCCGAATATAACCTAGTTTTGTCGCGCTTTGTTAAAATCAGTTTTTTTAGGTTCCGTTCCTTGCATTATCATACTAACTCCTAGCGCTATCTATCCAGCGACTAGGGAAGAGCTAAAATGAAAATCCCTCATTGAGATGAGGCGAATGACGTCTTTGTCACTTCTCGGTGTCCAGCTGATATCACGTCGATAAGTGTAAAATAAAATAAAAATAGCCTCTATTCTACCACAATTTAACAGGGCCCCAAGTCTGCTATTTTTATAAAAATTCGTCATTCCTACACGACGCCATTGTCATTTTGGTAAAAGTTCATAGTCTGCTAAGTTCATAATGATAGATCACTGGTCGGTCAATGGTCTCGTAATAGAATTGTGTTGGAATGATATTGTTGTATTGCCATTTTTAAAACCCGGTGGTAGAAATGATTTTCGAAAAACTACTATTAAAATTGAACATTTATTCATGCCAGATTTCATTTTATATATTTTTACATATTATTTATTAGTGTTTTAAGCCATCTGAATTAATAAGAAGTTCGTAAATAGGAAAAAACATTAAAATGTTCAACGCGGATTAATGTAAAACTTAATATTTTATCTGTATAAATGTCAAAGTCAAATGTGACATTATAGTTTACTCTCGTGTATCTGTTTTTGTTTCTAGCGGCCGGTGTTTTGTTATTGTATTTATTTTCATTTGAGTGTTCTAGTTAGATTTTTGTTTGTATATTTTAACCCTTATGTGGAGGAGCTCGTGGCTAAGTAATAACAGCCGCTCGGGTCAATCTTTAGGTTAAGCCGTGCTTGCCTAAGTTGGTCTGTGGATGGGTGATCACCCTTACACACCGAGTTTCCTCCGTGCCTCGGAAAGCACGTTAAGCTGTTGGTCCCAGCTGTCATTTGTAGATCTTTGACAGTCGTTACAGGTAGGTAGTCAGTGGCCCATATAGTCTGACAACCAGTCTTACCAAGGGGTATCGTATTTCCCAGTACTAACTGGGTTGTGGAGGTCAGTTAAGCAGTCGCTCCTTGTAAAATACTGGTATTCAGCTGAATCCGGTTAGACTGGAAGCCGACCCCAACATAGTTGGGAAAAGGCTAGGCAGGCAGATGATGATTTTAACCCATAGGTAACATGCATTTACAATCTTGCCTGCAGTTGTTGAACTCTAAAGGCTGCTTTACGCCGGGGCAACGCTATGCGATATAACAGCATGCCACTTGGCCGCATGCTACAATATTTTAAAATGTTGCACGTTGTGGCAAGAATCGTGTGGCTTGGCAACACCTTGCGTCATGCTGCTAAAGTTACTTCATCAGCCATAATCTACGGTGTCTTGTCCCCTCGATCAATCAAGTTGGTAGACCAAAACACTCCAATAAAATATACAGCATGATACTTTGAAAAAGGCACGATGTTGCCTCGGCGTAAAATACGCTGCCGCATACCGCAATGAGAGGTTTTCCTTTTGAGGTTTTAAAAAAAAACTTAGTTTCTAAGAACTCTATAGATGGCGTTGAACTTACTATGCCAAAGCCAAAACGCTTGAAAAAAAAAACATTGTGTCACGTCACATACTCTCGTTGACTGACACTTTCATTTGCTAATATAACCAACATTTGTCGCGCTTTGTTAAAATCAGTTTTTTTAGGTTCCGTTCCTTGCATTATCATACTTACTCCTAGCGCCATCTATCCAGCGACTAGGGAAGAGCTAAAAAGAAAATCCCTCATTGCTGCATTGTATCGTTATTTGTAGCACACCATAATACGACGCACGCCACAACATGTAGCATGCTGCAATGCCGCACAGTGTTGCCCCCAATGATATTCTAAAGGTAGCTTTACGCCGGGGGCATCACTGTGCGGCATTGCAGCAAGCTACATATTGTGGCGTGCGTCATCTTTTGGTATGATGCAATTAACCACGGTGAGCGGCAATTGCGGTATGCCGCAGACTATATAACACCGAGGCAACATCGTGCCTAGATAATTTTCAAAGCATCCCAAACATAACCTATAAACTGTATGACGCACCAAGATTGTGGCATGGAATCCATAGTGTTTGGATAGAAGCTGTGACAGTCTGATACATGACGCAAGTTGTTGCAATGCCGCACAATGTGCAACATTTTAAATTATTGTAGCATGCGCCTTTGTGGCATGTTCCAATGCCGCACAGTGTTGCCCCGGTGTAAAGTATAAACTAGCCATATTATACAGATATGTTATTACACCTACAAAACCACGGAAAAAAGTGTGCCGCGGGGCAGAGCCAGCTCACATATACGCAGTAACGCAGAATAAAGGCAAAACAGGCCAATTGGCACGTTTTTGACTCTTCACGATTGCGCGCTCACAACATATCTGTTTAAGGTGAATGCTTCGACCAGCCCGCGAAATTCAAATTTTCTTACGTTTTTTGGCAAATTGCAAGCTAGTGCAAGGTTATGTTGATTAAAATATTGGACGCGATTGTAAGACGTATGTAGTTACAGAATTATAATCATCAAAACCATCAATACAACCCTCCAAGTTCATAAAGGTCTAGCAATGACTTTGACCTTAAAAAAATCGTTTCTCGACCTTTATGAACTTGGAGGGTTGTACTGATGGTTTTGATGATTATAATTCTGTAACTACATACGTCTTACAATCGCGTCCAATATTTTAATCAACATACAACCTAGCACTGGCCTGCAATTTGCCAAAAACATAAGAAAATTTGAATTTCGCGGGCTACCCTGGAGCATCAGCCTTAATAGAATATCGTTGGTTGCCCCGGTGTAAAGCAGCCCTATGTAAAGCATGTGTGCTGCAAACACCTGCAAAAAATCAATTTACTTTTTTACCTAACTGCATTTGGCATTTGGCTGCATTGGGACGACCCGATTGGCGCAGTGGTAGTCAGGCTGCCTTACGTTCTTAGGGTTCCGGGTTCGAATCCCGGTCGGAGCAAATGTTTGTGTGATGAGCATGGACATTTGTTTCCGAGTCATGGATGTTTATATGTATAATAAGTATGTATTTACAAACAAAAAGTATCTATGTAGTATATTAACTATCTGGTGTCCACGATACAAGCCTCGTTGCTTAGTGTGGCACTAGATGGCGCTGTGTGTAATGTCGAGCAATATTTAATATTTATTTATTTAGGTAAACGTAGATATTTAATTACTGTTCTTGACCTAAACAAGAAATAGAGCATTTAAATTTATAAAGTAAGAAATTAATTCTATTTTCTATTTTTTATTCTAATAATCACTCATCATGAGTATTTAGAACAATTGCTTAGAATAATGCTCTTTAATAACGCTCTTCGTCAGTCCAACACGATCCTATTGTCATTTTGGTAAAAGTTCGTAGTCTGCTAAATTCATAGTGATCGATCATTGTCCGGACAATGGTCTCGTGTTGTAATGACTTTGTTGTATTGCCATTAATATAAGACCCGTTAGTAGAAATGATTTTCGAAAAACTACTATTACATTTGAACATTTATTCATGCCAGATTTCATTTATTTATTTATTTACATATTACTTATTAGTGTTTTAAGCCATCTGAATTAATAAAAAGTTCGTAAATAGGAAAAAACATTAAAATTTTCAACGCGGATTAATGTAAATTTAATATTTTATCTGTTTATATGTCAAAGTCAAATGTGGCAATGCATTACTGTTTACTGACGTTTATTTGTTTTTGTATCTAGCGGCCGGTGTTTTGTTATTGTATTTATTTTCATTTGATTAGTACTACTACTAGTTAGATTTTTGTTTGTATATTTTTACCCCTAAGACGACCCACTGACCGAGAAGCCTATATTTATTGATTTTATACAAAATGGTGATAATTGAGCAAATTTCGGATCCACCAATGAAGGGCGAAGTTTATCGAAGGTAAAGATCTTGCAATTATTTGTTTTGACCATTAACGCCCCACTTTATGGGCAAAGTATGTCGCCCGATGTTACAAAATATATATTTTTTTTATAGAAACAGACCATGTACCCTCTCGAAGTTGCTCAATCAAGGCTGGATGCTATTGAAGCCAGGAACGAGGCGACTTTAAAACATGCTCGGGCAGGCCATCAACAACTCAGCTGCTGCATTGATGGACAGCTCCACCACAGAAAAAATGGTGAACCATAGAGGCCACTGTGTGCCAAAAAAGGTAATTACTAATTACTGTTGATTTATAGGTAAGTCATTCACCTTTAGGTAATGGTTTCACCCAAAATCGGAACTTCTACTCATTGTGTGTGCTACCAACATACCCACAATAAGTATTATGGAGCATTGAAAACAAAACAATAAAAATTATAATAATTAATATGACCCCTCCATCTAAGCTTATAAGCTTGTGTTAGGTTTAGGCTCAATCAGTAGTAGTACATTGGCCAGAATCTGACATCTTGATTGTAACTCTGATACTAAGCACTAGGTTACACAACATGCTATAAAAGAAGTTGCAACTTTTGTATTAAACTTAATTTTGTTTTCACACAAACTCTGCAGAATTATAATGTCATGACAAAATGATTAAATGAAACAGTGTTTATAAAAAGAGTATTAATTTATTTTAACCTATAAGTATACCCGTAATTACAGGAATAACAATGTTCTGTTCCCGGGCTTGAAACGTTAAATCATATTTTGTCAATACTGTGGTCACTGTGGATCTGTAACAAAGAGTTAAATCATTTTATTAATACTTAGAGCATTTTCGTACTTCATTAGAACATTAAGGTAGGTTTACAGTACATACCTGCTAATTTAATTTATGCATTTCTCCACAGTCTGTCAAGAAGAGCCTGCTGCAGTGCCCGACCTTCAAGAAGATCCCGATTCACCCTTTGATGGTTTTGATAATTAGGTGCTGCATTATTATTTTCCTCCTAAATTAAAAGACAGATTAGTGATTAATGACAACACTGTTATTATTTTTATTAAAAGGTAATGGTGCCGATTCCCTTGTTCACAAACTAAACCAAATTTAAGTTCAGTGCATCTTTTTCTTTCTATTTCATTAAGAAAAAGACAGAAGATAAATTTTAGTTATGTTCTGTCAAATTAATCAGCGCCATACAAGTTTTAGACGCGATTAAAAAGTTGACTACTAAAATTACATCAAATTACGTCAGGTGCTGACTAATTTGACAGGATTAAACTAATATTTATCTTCGGTCCTTTTCATAATGAAATAGAAAGAAAAAGATACATTCAACTTAAATTTAGTTTAGTTTGTGAACAAGGGAATCGGCACCAATATTTGTGATTTGTTATTCAAATGATGATTAAAATTAAAATATTGAAGATCTTTTTGATTTGTATGAAGACTGATTTTGATTTGTTATTATTATTACATTAGATATTGTAACTTGTCTTTTGTTTTATGTAGTACTTATATTTACATTTCAGGTTTTTCAATTGACTTGAAATTCAAGTTTAAAATGTTAAATAAATATTTAGTTTATGAGAAATAAAGATTATTTTAAATGTTGATTTTTAACATAGCAGTATTATTTTAAATTCCATCTTCATTCTAAGTGAAATGTGGAATGTAAATCACCTATTGCAAGCCAAGTACTTCTAGATAAACTTCATCAGGTGGCAACGGTGCTCTTGCCATGTATGGAATGTTGTGCAATATGTAACATGCATTCACAATCTTGCCTGCAGTTGTTCGACTATAATGTAAAGCATGAACTGCAACCTGAAAAAATCAATTTACTTTTATAAGTACAACCGCAGGTAACTTAACTTTTATTTAATTAATACTGTTCTTGACATAAACTATTGCATCTAATCATTGTTATTGAGTACCTATCTAAAACAATAAATTGCTTATAATAATGGGTCTTTACCTGAAACATGCTTCTAATACGCTGCAATGGGGAATGAGTTCTTCAATTTATTAACCTCCATATGAGTTCTTTCCAAGGCGAAACGACTTTACAAATTCCGCCTCGGGAATATCTTAAAAGGGTTCAAATAATCCCTTTAGGCTCAAAAAGTCTACTCTCCCAAAACATCCACTCTCCCAAAACGTCCATCATTCGCGTCAAGCGAAGGGCACGACGACGTCTTCTGCATTCCGCCCATCTTCTTTCTCTAGCATCCACTGCGTTGGCTAGCTCGAGAACATTTTGTTCGTAGTGAATTCATTGTCTCCATTCAATATTCCACAAACACGATCGAAATAAAAGCAATGATTGCACAATGACGTTCCACTGATAGGTTAGTGATCAAAAGAACTGTCAAAACTTTAGCAGATTACCGCTCTATGTTAGTCATTGTGTACGAGATTACCATTCTAAAACAGTGGTTGTTCATTGGAAAGCCATAATGACGCCATTATATTAGTAGATTACCAAACTTGTCAAAATCAACAAATAGAAGATCAACGATAGATCATTCTGACACTATTGTAATAGCAGACTTGATTTGCGTTGGCTGGCTCGAGAATATTTTGTTCGTAGTGAATTAATTGTCTCCATTCAATAATCCACAACCACGATCGAATTAAAAACCATGACCGCACAATGACGTTTCAATGTTATGTCAATGCAATGATCCAAAGGAACTGTCAAAATTTTAGCAGATTACCGCATAAGTCAGTCATTCATTTGTCATTGTGTACGAGATTACCATTCTATGCCATTTCTTTCGATGGAGTGTCAGTGGTTGTTCATTGGAAAGCCATAATGACGCCACTAAATTAGTAGATTACCAAACTTGTCAAAATCGACAATTATGAGATCAATGAACGACTATTCTGACACTATTGTAATAGCAGACTTGAGGCCCAGTAATTTAACAAACTCAAAAATAATCACAATAATAGATGAATAAATTTAGGACAATGTTTGAATTTAAGTTTTAAATTAATGTCATTATTGAATAAAAATTATAAATTACCATTTTCATGCATAAATTAATATAATAAAATTATTGATTAAAAAATATAAATTATCATTTTCGTGCATTATTATAGAATTAATATAATTATATAGCAACCCAGAGACCTACGAACCGACCAATAAGAGCGTCCCGCGGTCGCGTGCCGCTCCGTTACACCGAATGATATCGCTTGCTCTCTTTCCCGCGTGGCGGTTGCAAGCGTGTGACCGAAGCGCGCGGCGCGCGGCGTCGCCAGTCCGCTGCTTACGCGCAAGGCGCATGTACGTGTTTCTGTCAACCTCCCGCGCCAGTCGTTACGTGACGCCACGCGCCGACATTGTCCGCGAAATACTTAGATTCCGAACTATTTTATTGTAAAAGTGTAAACTAACTAATAAACTGTTAATCATAACTCTAATCAGAGACTTGTTTCCGTTTCCCCTGAAACCTCTTCTCATATGTGGCGCTCCAACGTGTTTTTCGTGTGACAATAGTGCATAGTGTCTACCTAGTGAACGTTTTGCAGTGACGAACAAAAATGCCAGTGACAAGGAGCAGAGCGGCTAGTTTGACTCGGAGAGATGATGCAAACGACGCATTACCCGTCCTCTCGCGACCAAACACGCCGCCAGCGGCGTCCGCCAGCCAAGATGGCGACGACGCCTTTTCTTCACCGCGTGCCGATGCAAACGCTACGTTCTCTAATGAAAACGTGGCGACGATTATCGCTTCTCTCCAGCGCTCTCAAACAGAAGCGTTCAGGGAGTTGCTCACCTCGGTGTCGCGGGCGAATGCATCCACCCCGGAGTCACTCGCGCTATCAGGGCACAACACCCTAGCCCGCTGCAGAGCAACCTTCTCCGGCCAACCAAAAGAGTCGGTTGAAGCATTCATAGACGCGATTGAGGCATATAGTGACTGCGCGCAAGTTACGGACTCAAACATCCTACGCGGTTTAGCCTACTTATTCAAGGACGAAGCAGCTACGTGGTGGCAAGGCATAAAATACTCTGTGTCGTCATGGCTAGAAGCCAAGGATAACTTGATAAGTGCCTTTGGTGACCGCCGACCGCCTCATCGAATATACATTGAAATATTTTCTACGCCGCAAGACAAAGAAAACACCGACATATTTGTGGCGCGCGTTCGCGCCCTTTTCGCACGCTTGCCCAAGGGTGATATAACAGAATCGGCGCAGATAGATATGACGTACGGTCTCCTGCACAGCAGAATTAAGAAAAGGTTACGCAGAGAAGAATGTCATGACTTCCGTGATTTACTCCGCCTCGCACGGAATGTAGAAGACTCGTTCGACAATAAAACCGTCATGACACACACGACGAGTGAGCGGCGAACACAACCGCCGTCAACATCAACGCCGTCTACACAATCCGCCTCGCGTGATAACGCGGGTGCCCGTGATAACAGCCACGCCAGAGCGCGCGACAGCGCGCACGCCGGCGCCGCCGCGGCGCAGAGCCCGCCCGCCCCGTCCGCGCCTGTTCCAGCCGCGCCCCCCGCGCCTTGTCCTCCAAAGCAGGACTCCACAAGGAGGCAACGGCCTACGTGCGCCTACTGCAAGAAGTTTGGCCACGCCAAGGAGCAATGCCGTAAGTTACAGGCGTCGCAGAGTCCAGGTGAGAGTGATAAACAATCTAGTGGTCAAAGTTTCTATTCGATTAAATCTCTCGCGTCCGACTCTTTTAACCCTATCGATAACGATAATAATGTAATTGTGTGTGAAAGTGCAAACGGTGTTTCGTGTCCCATACAAAGGGCTAATATAATTGTTCCACAATCTTTGTCTAATAATAATGCTCAAAAATCTAATAATAATGTTCAAAAATGTTCTCGTAATAATGTAAAGGATAATGGGCAAAACTGTTCTCAATATTTTTTTTGTAATAATGTAAAATCTAATGCTCATTTATGTTTAACCGATGTATGTTTGGGTAACGATCGTTCGGGACCCTCTATTGGTCGCGATTTACGACCAATTTTTAAAATTTCAATTTTAGGGTTTACCGGTACCGCGTTGATAGACACGGCTGCCAAACATTGCATTGCGGGCTATACGCTATATACTCTCCTTCTACGTCAAGGTCATCCCCTCAGCTCTTCGACACGCGAAGTTAAGCTTGCCGACGGTGTAATCCGTACGATGGATGTACTTACCACCACATTAGACGTGTGCTTAGAAACGGCAGTTATAACGATCCCTTTTTTAATTTTTCCCGACTCAACAAATAACGAGACGTTGTTAGGTATCGATTTTATAACCGCCGCGGGAGTAGTTATAGATTTTTCCAAAGAAGTCTGGTATTTTAGTAACTTTGATTCAGTAAAACATACCTTGTTCTTCGAACCTACCTCGCGTGACGTGTCCTGCGCCTCCACAGATATACTTAGGGACGATGAAGGTACTCACCTTAAACCAGCTGAGCGACAAGCGCTCGCTGCCGTTCTCACCAGGCACGCACCCGTCTTCAAAGCAGGGGGAGGTCCAACACCGTATGCGGAACACCGCATTGATACAGGTGAGCATCCTCCAATTGCTGTTCCTCCTTACCGGCTAAATCCTTCAAAAAAGGAGCTGATGAAAGCTGAAATAGGTAAGATGTTACGAGACAACATTATAGAAGAATGTGAATCGGCTTGGTGTTCACCGGCGCTGATGGTGCCGAAGTCCAATGGTGGTATCCGCTTCTGCGTCGACTACAGGCGTTTGAATGCAGTCACCAAAGCTGACACATATCCGATGCCACGCATCGACGAATTACTTCAGAGCACAAAACGGGACTGCTACATGAGTACGCTAGACCTTCGATCCTCATATTGGCAGGTTAAGGTTAGGGAGGCTGATAGGGACAAAACAGCTTTTGTCTGTCCTCTAGGTACTTACCGATTTAAAAAAATGCCGTTTGGTCTCCGCAACGCGCCAGCCACCTTTCAGCGTCTTATCGATCGTCTCCGATCCTGCTCTGCTTTACAAGATGTAACTTTATTAGCATATCTGGATGATCTGTTGATTATATCCCAGGGATACCAACAGCATCTACAAGACCTCGAGGCAGTTTTCAAACGTCTGACCGAGTTTAACCTCCATGTAAATAGGGAGAAGTGCGCTTTTGCTCGAGAAAGCGTTAAATATCTCGGTCACGTTATAACACAAAAAGGTGTTTCCACCGACCCAGGGAAGGTGAGTGCTGTACTTGAGATGAAGGTACCAGGTAATCTGAAGCACCTGAGAACCTTTTTGCAAACATGTTCATGGTTCAGAAAATTCATACCTAACTTCTCAAAAGTCGCTGAACCATTGACTCGCTTGACAAGGAAAAGTCAAGTCTGGTCTTGGGGCTCAGAGCAGAACCAAGCATTTAACGAGCTGAAGCGTCTACTGACCACAGCTCCAATACTGGTGCAAGCCGATTTCAGTCGTCCCTTCATTCTGCGAACTGACGCAAGTAACTACGCTTTAGGCGCAGTTTTATTACAGGGCGACGGCAATCAGGAAAGGCCGATCGAATATGCCAGTCGACTCCTCAACGCAGCTGAACGCAACTATTCAACAACAGAGCGGGAAGCACTCGCTGTAGTGTGGGCGGTGGAGCGATATCGGCCTTACCTAGACGGTCAACCAGTCGTGATTGGCAGTGATCATCAGCCTCTTCGCTGGTTGTTATCACTGAAATCACCAGCAGGCAGATTAGTCCGTTGGGCTCTAAAGCTCCAATCGTTTGATATCCAATTCCAATATACCCCAGGGAAGGCGAATGTCGTTGCAGACACGTTAAGTAGACCAAATTGTTCTAGCGATACAAGCGACAGCTGCGGTGTCTGTTCTGTTATCTGCGATCTACCCGCCAAGACACCTAGTCAGCTTCGCCTAGAACAGACGTCGGACCCTGAAGTGCTTAAGATTGTTAAAGAGCTAGAAGGACCTGATGACGTTGCATCTAAAAGATGGTTAGAAAGGGGTTACCTCATGAATCAAGGAGTTCTGTACCGTTTCAATCCGGACTCCAATAGCGAATCCCCGCAATTAGTCATACCTGCCGGCCAAGTTGCAGCTATTTTGAAAGAGTTACACGACTCTCAAACAGCTGGTCATCCAGGCATCGATCGGACTTACCACAAAGCAGCACAGCTGTATTATTTCACAGGGATGCGGAGAATAATCACCGATTATGTCTTGGCCTGCATCCACTGCCAGCGGTATAAGGCTAACAACACCAAACCTCCAGGCCTACTCCAAACACCAGTCATGAGCCAGCGGAACGAGGTGTTGGCCATGGACTTGTTCGGCCCACTGCCGGAAGGAGACCAGGGGGAGCGGTGGATTTTTCTCATAGAAGACACTGCTACCCGATGGACGGAGCTGTTTGCTCTAAAGGAAGCAACAGCAGAGGCCTGTGCTCATATCCTCATCGCGGAATATTTCATGCGGTTCGGTTTACCTCGCAGGATTATTTCGGACAACGGAGTCCAGTTTGTTTCCGCAGTAATGCGACAGTGCATGTCAGTCCTTGACATCAAACAAAATTTTGTTCCGCTGTATCATCCACAAGCTAACCCTGCCGAGCGAAAAAACCGCGACCTTAAGGCAATGCTGGCCCATCTCGTGGCAGATGACCACACCTCTTGGCCAAAGAAGTTACCAGTGATCCGTTTTGCTCTCAATAGCGTGAAATGTCGCACAACGGGCAAGTCACCGGCTTATTTGACTTTTGGTAGAGAGATGCGGTCACCCACAGAAGTCGTTCACGACCTTCGTGCCATCACAGCCAAAGAAAACTTTGTCCCACAAGTGACCCCTTACCTCGAAAACTTCCTGCATTCACTGTCAGCTGTTCGTGAACGCGTCGAGCTCCAGCAGGACAAGACGAAGCAGTACGCCGACGCTTCGCGCCGACCATCTGACGCCTTCGAGGTAGGTGATTTAGTCATGCTTAAATCTCATTTGTTAAGCAGGGGGTCAAAAGACCTCACTTCCAAGTTCTACCCTCGTCGAGATGGCCCTTACCAGATCACAAAAAAGGTAAGCCCAACAACGTACACTATCGCGAGTACAGAACAACCCGATGTAGATTTAGGGAAATATCATTCTGAAGACCTTACACGTTACCGAGGTAGCGACGACTCTTTACCAAAACCCGTTTATCCTAAACGAAAACGCGGACGTCCAGCTAATGCTGATGTTGGTTGTATGCCAGTCCAGGAGCGTGGGCGCTCTCCAGAACTGGAGGGGGAGTATATAGCAACCCAGAGACCTACGAACCGACCAATAAGAGCGTCCCGCGGTCGCGTGCCGCTCCGTTACACCGAATGATATCGCTTGCTCTCTTTCCCGCGTGGCGGTTGCAAGCGTGTGACCGAAGCGCGCGGCGCGCGGCGTCGCCAGTCCGCTGCTTACGCGCAAGGCGCATGTACGTGTTTCTGTCAACCTCCCGCGCCAGTCGTTACGTGACGCCACGCGCCGACATTGTCCGCGAAATACTTAGATTCCGAACTATTTTATTGTAAAAGTGTAAACTAACTAATAAACTGTTAATCATAACTCTAATCAGAGACTTGTTTCCGTTTCCCCTGAAACCTCTTCTCATAATTATTATTTATTTTTCTTTTATTTAATTTGTGAAAGTCGCCTCTTTGGCGTAGGCCTCCTCCAGTTGTCTCTGTCCCTAGTCAGTCTTCTCCAATCTGGTCCACATCTTTCCTTAAATATGTCCTCCCATCATTTTCGATCGTCGACGTCGATAAGTGTAGTCATTTTTAACATTTACTTCCCAGGTATGGACTCATCAATGCGTTCATTCCGCACCCTGCAACCGTGCGAGAACCACCCTATCAAGGCTCTGCAGTACTCCACCACCGGAGACTCCATCCTGGTGGTCAGTGGCGCAGCTCAGGCCAAGGTGCTGGATCGTGACGGCTTTGAAGTGCTCGAGTGTGTGAAGGGAGATCAGTATATTACGGATATGGCTAAGTATGTTATGGTTCTCAAACCAAATTTGGTTTTTCTTATGTGCCCTGTTTGTATGAAATAGCACATGTAATCAGCTGAGCTTAATCTATACTAATATTATAAAGAGGTAACATTTGTTTGTAAGTTTTTATGTTTGTAAGTTTGTATGTAGGGGGGTAATCTCCGGAAGTAATGAACCAATTTAAAAAATTGTTTCACTGGTAGAAAGCTACATTATTCGTGAGTGCTATAGGCTATATTTTATTCCCGTACTCCCACGGGAACGGGAACTACGCGGGTGAAACCGCGGGACGTCAGCTAGTCTATACTAATATTATAAAGAGGAAACCTTTGTATTTTTGTATGTTTGTATTGAATAGGCTCAAAAACTACTGGACCGATTTCAAAATTTCTTTTACCATTACTTAGAGGGATTCTTCCGAATCCGTATAGGCTATATTTTATCACCGTACTCCCACGGGAACGGGAACTACGCGGGTGAAACCGCGGGACGTCAGCTAGTTACTAATAAAAGCGAAACTTCTCTACCAAAACAAGAAATTCGTAAATGCAAAGATTTTTTCAATACACTTCCTCGAAAGCTGGTCCATAACGCACTACGATTAGATTACCTACAACATGCAATGTATATAACACACGTGCGTTTTTTTTTTTTCATTTTCCGCACGTGTGCGGGAATGAAAATTGTCACAGATAACTATAATACTTAGTCCAAATAGGTTCAATGCCTGTTGATAATATATGAAAGCATGTGTGTTACCGCCTTATAGCTTTATAATACTACCTTTACAATGAGCTTTTTGATGTCAATGTTCTCTCACCGGCTCCGTGACGCGTGTCAATCTGTTACCTAGTATTAATATGTTTAAATATAATAAAAACAGTTAATTATGTGATCAAGTGCTTTATTTATATACAACAGGTTATGGGCCGTCCCTGCCTGATCAAAGTTTTCAAAATAAAGCTGTAAAAATATAAATTCCGTGAAAAACAAATTCCGCAAAAAAACAAAAGAATATTTTTTTCCAGTTGTGTCCGAAAAGCTAAAAAAATGGCTAACACATTTACAATTCAAAAATTGACTGGAAGAGACAATTTTTCCACATGGAAATTTGCTATGGAAACACATTTGCAACATGAAGAACTGTGGGAATGTATACAGTGTGATAGTTGTGACCCAAAAAAGGACATTAAAGCCAGAACAAAAATAATTTTATTAATAGATCCACAATTATACGTCCATGTTCAAGATGCGAAAACTGCAAAGCAGGTATGGGACAATTTATTAAAAGCATTTGAAGACACTGGCCTGCTCCGTAAAGTAGGGCTTCTTAGAGATTTGATTATGACCAACCTAGAATCTAGTTCAAATGTAGAAGAATATATAAACAGATTGATGTCAACAGCACATAAATTGAGAGGAATAGGATTCAATGTGGATGATGAGTGGCTCGGAACTCTAATGTTGGCCGGGTTGTCGGATGAATATAAGCCTATGATTATGGGTATAGAAAGCTCAGGCATAAAAATTAGTGCTGATTTGATAAAAACAAAGCTCTTACAAGAAGTTAAAACAAAATCAGAAAGTACTACTGCCTTTTATGCAAAGTCTAAGAAATTCATGAACAATACTCAACATAAAGACAGTCACTCAGGAAAACCAAAAGGCCCCCGTTGCTTCAACTGTAACAAATATGGGCATATGGGCAAGCAATGTTGGTTTAAAAATAAAAACAAGGAAGACAAAGGTACCAAAAATGGTTTTGTCGCAGCTTTTTCAGCAACATCTGTAAATGATGTCAGTAGCTGGTATGTGGACTCCGGAGCGTCAGCCCACATGACAATGAACCGTGACTGGCTAGAAAATGAAACTGCACCGCCTGTACAAAGTATCAGGATCGCAGACAACAAAATTCTAACCGTGCAAAGCTGTGGCACTGTAAATATCCAGGTACCAAATAAAATTACAGGAGAACCTGACTGTATTCAGGTAAATAATGTATTATTTATTCCTACTTTATCCACAAATTTACTTTCTGTGAGCAAGATTATAATGAATGGTAATAAAGTTGAATTTGACAGTACCGGTTGCTTAATAATGAACAAGAATAATCAGATAGTGGCCAATGCAAAGATAGTAAATAATTCTTACAAATTACTCACCTACCAAAGTGGGCAGGCAATGGCAGCTACAGCTGAAGACAAGTATTTATGGCACCAAAGACTAGGTCACCTTAATTTTAACGATATTAATAAGATTCCAGAATGTACTCTTGGTATGAAGTTATGTCAACACGATGAGGATTACATATTATGTACATCTTGTTTGGAGGCAAAACAAACCAGGCAACCATTCAAAAATGAAGGCTCCCGGGCAACAAACTTGCTAGAGCTCATCCACTCAGACCTATGTGGACCCATGGAGAACCAGTCACTGAAGGAGTACATCATCAATCGCTCACCAATTCGCTCACTGTTTTATATCATCCCTGAGGAACGATGGACTGGATCCAAGCTTGACCTAAGTCATAATTATGAAAGTCTTTGGTTGCCAAGCAATGGTACATATACCAAAAGAAAAGCGTCACAAATTAGATGCTAAGTCTCGTAAGTTGACATTTATTGGTTATAGCGAATGCTCTAAAGGATATCGCTTTATAGAAAAGAAAACCAAGCAAGTAATAATAAGTAGAGATGTAGTATTTTTAGACGAAACTGTCAACCAAACTAAAATAATAAAAAGTACCAGTTGTACCGAAACCACAGATAAAAAGTGTAAGGAATTCGTAGAAATGAAGAATAAAATAGAAATGTAATAACTGCAGTGAAGAGAATGATTGCGTAGTATATTTTGAGACCGATAAAAATCAAACACAATCTCATAATGAAGGCAATTATGAATCAGACTCTAATAGTTCAAGTTATTATGAGGATCCTAGTATACAGTAATAGTTCGGATCCTAAGTCTGTTCAAGAGGCGTTCTGGCTGAGGCAACTATGACATCTGGCATGTATGTACTCCAATGACTATATATTGTGACAATAGAAGTGCAATTAGTCTTTCAGGTTCAAATGTTTACCATGCTCGTAGTAAACATATCGATGTTCGCTACAACTTTGTGAAAGAAAAGGTTGCTGCCAAGGAGATATATGTGGAGTACATAAGTACCGAGTTCATGTTAGCAGATGCATTGACAAAGGGACTTCATCGACCGAAGCTCTGCCATCTCACAGCTGGAATGGGTTTGCGTTCAGGAGAGGGTGTTGATAATATATGAACGCATGTGTGTTAACGCCTTATAGCTTTATAATACTACCTTTACAATGAGCTCTTTGATGTCTTTGTTCTCTCACCGGCTCCGTGACGCGTGTCAATCTGTTATTTAGTATTAATACAATTTAAATATAATAAAAACAGTTAATTGTGTAATCAAGTGCTTTATTTTTATACAACAATGCCTATAGTTTGAGGTGAATGTTTGTTTTTTATTTCGGCAAAGCACTAAGCGTCTTTACGGCATACTTATTTTTCGAATATTTAATTGTGTTTATAAATAGAATGTCATAGATAAACATGATTATTAAAAACTAATAGTTACTTTTATAGACAAATTTGATTAACATTTATTTGTGTTCTACATTCAAAAATATTAAAAAAATACTACTTCTTCAACCTGGTGAAAGTAAAGCGCAGAAAAAAAGAAAATTAAAATCATAGTTTCTTAGTAATTCATGACAAAAATATTTTTCGTTATTATAATTTATTTCTTCAAAAGTGTATTGAAAAACGTCGTTTGATTCACGTGCACATTTTTTATTGCAGTTCTCGGCTCAAAAACACCCTCGCCTACGCCTCGGGAGTTAATTCCGCCTCGGATGCAATAACAAACTTTCTTCACTTGTATAAAATGTACTATTGTCTAGTTATTGCTATCTCACTGCTGACAATGACCTCCCAAATGGTTCGAAATACTCTTTTCCCAAGCCATCCCAAATCACCGCGCCTTAACGATACGCTTCAAAATTATGTTAAACTTCGATTCGATCTGTTTCAGAACAAAAGGCCACACAGCAGCCCTAAACAGCGGTTGCTGGCACCCTCAAGTACGCGAAGAATTCATGACATGCTCCCAAGACGGGACCCTTCGACTCTGGCTGACTGAGAACCCTAAACAACACAAGGCTGTCATCAAACCTCGGCAGCAAGGAGGTTTGAAAGCCAAACCAACTGCTTGTACCTTTTCTAGGGATGGTAACACCGTAGCATGTGGTTGCTACGACGGTTCCATCCAAATGTGGGACCACAGAAAGAATTTTGTCAATACCACAGCTTGTGTGAGAGACTGCCATCAAAAACAAACAGAAATCTCGAGCATATCATATTCCTACCTCGGCTCACAGTTAGTCAGCAGAGGAAATGATGACACAATGAAAATTTGGGATCTAAGAAACTTCAGAAAGCCTTTGCATGTTTTTGGGGATCTATTTTCCAGGTATGAGCAAACAGACTGCGCATTTAGCCCAGATGACTCTTTAGTTTTTACAGGAGAGTCTTTGCAAAGAGGGCAGGATATAGGAAGACTTATTTTCTATAACACCAAAACTTTTGAACAAACCAATCATATAGATATCACCAAATCCCATGTCATTAAAGCCATTTGGCACGCGAAACTGAACCAAATATTTGTGGGATGCGGAAATGGCGTAGTCAAATGCTATTTCGACCAGAAAAGGAGTTTACGCGGCGCGAAACTGTGCATAGTCAAAACACATCGTAAAAAGCATTCAGTAGAAGTCGTAAGCGCACAACAGATCATAACACCCCATGCCTTACCTCTGTTCAGGCAAGAGAAACTCAGAACTAGCAAGAAAAAGATGGAGAAGGATCGATTAGACCCTGTGAAGTCCCACAGACCTGATCTACCAATCACATCAGGCCAAGGAGGAAGAGTAGCGGCTTCTGGCAGTACGCTCAGCTCTTTCGTCATCAGGAATCTAGGTCTTAGCAAGAGAGTGGATGATGAACAGGATCCTAGAGAGGCTATCTTGAAGTATGCGAAGGATGCTGAAGAGAATCCGTTCTGGGTCGCCCCGGCTTATAAGAAAACTCAGCCGCAGCCTATATTCCAAGCGGGCAATGAGGAGGAAGGGCCATCTGATCCGAAGAAACCTAAGTCTTCATAAATACTGAAAAGTAAATGTTTTTTGAATTTAGAACTTCAGAAATCATGTTAAACCATCAGAAAGTCTTTCTTGTAGTCGTCTGGGCTCCTTTGCATCTGCGCTGAGCCTACAAACCAATTTAAATTGCATGATTATAGACTAAACCTAAATAGTATGCCATTCTTGGCTTAGAATTCCACACATCCTAAAAATGCCATAGGTGTCGATTCTGTTGTGCACAAACTAAACTTAATTTAGGCTATTGCTATCTTTTTCTCTAATACAACGAGAAAGAGACGGACGTAATTTAGAGCTGTGAAATTAATTGAACTAATATTTCCATGCAAATTAAGGGTGCACGTAAAAATATGTCGACTAAAAACACAGTGAAGCGCAAGGCATAAACTAGTTTGGCATCTCTAACTTAGTTCGTAGCTATAGCCGTCCTTTTCTCGTTGCACTGCCTTTTAGTAAAAGATGGCAATAGCCTAGTTTAGTATGTGCACAACAGAATCGACACCATAGTCTTCCTTCTTCGAATTAGCAAACCTACTGCCATTACTGCCTATTTCTCTCTGAGGACCACATTTTAACCTATAGAAGGTAGTTTAATCACGGTTAATTCAACCGTATTTCACTTATCATTTATTTAGTTCTGATAGCGGTAACAACACGTAGAATATCATTTATTCCTTGTACCGAAAGAAACAAGCGATTGATGCTGATTATTAAATGAAAATGGTATAAGGTCAGAACACTGAAGTGAAGAAATGCGGAATCCCATTCACCCTTTGAACAATACGAAGCTACGTTGACAATGATATCTGCAGGAATACCTCAAGTATTAAGACTCCATTACTTTCTTTTCTATAATGATAGTAAAGGGATCATTAAGGGGAAGCGCCTGGTCAGTGTCATGTCAGGCTTTATGTTGAACAAAAAAAAATTTGTGACCTGCAAATCGCAAAAAATGCTAGAAAAATTGAATTCCGCAGTGGCTACCTTAGCACATCTTCCTTAAACTTGCTCAGTAACTATTCATCTTTTCAACAACCAACGAAATGAGTAGAAGATATTTGACTATAGTTGGTGCCAGTTAAGATGTCAATAGCGGTCATTGCCCTTTCCCTAATTCTTTGTACGAACCAAAACAAATGAACCATGTATCGTTAATAATTATAATATTTTAGTATGAAAGGATTAAATATTAAAATTAAATTTACTTTATTGAGAGTTATAAAGAGGATTTGGAAAAGTAAAAATTTTATAAAAATATTTTATATTTATCAAATAAATAATTGTAAAATTTATTTATTAAGATTTTTTATTTGAATAATAATTATTTTATTATTTAATAAATAATTTTTCATTAGAAAAAATGTTGAAGTTCACGATAGATGACGATTCAAGACTTGAACTAGGCTCATTTTTGGTTTTTAAAGTTAAGAATTTTGTTATAGGTGAGTCAATGACCGCTATTGACATCTTAACTGGCAGCAACTATACATTATTCAGTGTGTATCAGAAAGGTATCTGTGTTGCGGTTTCCGACAGGGTCCATATTGATTTTTTATTATTTGATTACATCATCTATGTAATACATATGGAATGGAATGCAATAAAGATTTCAAATGTATCGGTTATATTTAAGTGAGTTAAGGAGCTGTCAATGTTGCTACGTACCGTGTACGTACCTAATCGAAAGAATCGACAATTCTGGTCTGCTGCAATTCTGCTGCGCTGCAGGCCTAAAATGGCCGCTTTACCAGAATTATAATAAGAACGTTAAAAAAAAAATCTGAAAAGGACTTTAAATTCCATTTTAAGAATTTTAAATTTTTAACGTGATTCATATTACGATTCTGATAAAGCGGCCATTTGTCGGACAAAATCTGCGTCATCGATTCGAGAAGTAATTTTTTGACATTCAAAAGTGCCTGTAATGGTCTAATAGGGAGGCTAACTGTGGAACTAATGGCGCTAGCATAGTTGGTACCCAAACATCGTCATTGGTTGAAAATGTGGTAATGTCATTTTATATTTCAAAATACCTCATCATCAGATTGAGACCAACTATAGTGAGCCGTGTGGTATCCGGCAGAGTAGAATAGAACCAACCCATTACACTCACGGGTGTCGTATAAGGCGACTAATGTCTGAGGCAGAACACCTTGCGCCTCCGTAGACCAGAGAATGGGCAGCAGCGTTTTCTGTTAGTCTTTCATCACTGCGATCTCCAATCCGCCTGCCAAGCGTGGAGATTACGACAAATTACTCCCATCATGGGAGAGGCGTAGGTCCAGCAGTGGACGTTATGGGCTGTTGTAGTGTAGTATAGTGGCGCCATCTGAGATTTACTTTGCACTAACTACCCCATTGAAGAAGAAGGGTGTTACACAGACTAGCAAACTGAACAACTCTCATAGGACTAACATCTTAATCAAGAAAAAATAATCAGTTGTTTACATTTGGGTTGAGTAGGTATTGAAGTTTTATATGATACCATTCTGATACATGCTGTAATTAAATTGGCTTTCAGAACACGAGAGCTATAATTATAGAGACTAGTAGTGAAGTACAAATATAGTACTTAGGTAATTAGCATTTTCAAATTATCTTGATGTCTATAGAAAAATCTACAATTATGAAATAATAATACTTTTAGTATTTTATTGTCGTTTCAGATATCTGTAAATATATTATGTAAGAAATAAAATTCTTATGATTAATTCTATGAGGTTGTTTTAATTTACATGTGAGACACCAAAATACCAAATGATGAATATTTACCTGATTTTTAGTCCCTTGGTCAATTTATTTATTACTAGTTGTTACCCGCGACCTTGGTCGTGAAATTATTATGATGAATGGAAGACGATATTGTTGGAATGTTTGTGGTTCTGCGAGAAGACCGAGTTAAAGGATTCAGGTATTTAATTTAGTGTTAACAGTATTTAACTGTACTACTTAAATAAATAAATAATTATAAAAAATGTTACTTCCCTTTTTGTTCCTGATTTTGTTAACAATTTCATGGGTTTTAATTATTTTCTCATGGAACCCTAAACCTTTTTCCATAATAAAATTAGCCTAAGCTATTCCATACAATATTAGTTATCTGCCAGTAAAAGTCTCAAAATCGGTCCAGCCGTTTCGGAGATTATCCGGGACAAACAGGCAGACAATAATTAAAAAAAAAATGTTTTTTTTGTTATAAGTACCGTATATTATTTAATATGAATTCAGTAAAAAGCTTTTGTTTTAATATTATAAACAGACACTCCATCTTTATTTGTATAGATGCAGTCTCAGACCAAATAAAAAACCCACACAGCGCTGCGAAAAATAAAGTGAGGCCAGCTCAAAACTACGCCTCGCTCTGTGCATACATGCTCACACGCACACATTTACATTAAACTACAATTAAACTACGCCTCAATAAATGCACACATGTTAACGAAACCGGATTCACCCTCTCTGTTCGTAGAGTTCCGTCTTAACTTTTTTATTTGGTCTGAGGATGCACTATATTTCAAGTATATGATAAAATTCCTAACGGAAAAACCCAACAACACTGCTTCCCGAGGTCCCGAATTTTATCCAATTCCGAGAACCGAACCTAGGCTCAGCAGTAGGTATTATTTATGATCACTAGATCAACAGCCAATTAAATCGACAATGAAACCACTTTTTTTTTTGGGTTTCCCCACCCGAAAAAAAAAATCATCAAGTGACTCCTCCCGCTCTGGGTGGAGCAGGAGGGAGTGTCAGACTTTTACTGACTAAAACCCATCCATGTTCCTTCGTGTTCCGGGGCAACGGTATCTCTTTCGAGCAGTCCCGCAACCCCGGCAGGCATCGGCCCTTGCGGACCCCTTCCTATTGCTGACTCTCTTTGAGGCGCACGTGGAACACTCCTGCTTGTCGACACGGCCTGTCGTCATGAGACGGACGGACGGCGAGCTAGCCCATAGCCCACCGTCCACAGGCCCGCGCCTACGGTGGCCCCCGACGCCCGGGGCATCTTCCGCGGCGGCCGAGACGCTGAGGTTCTCTCTCTCTCTCACGTTCCGCCACCTCCTTCTCTAGCATTACTGCATCGCAGAAAGTGGTGACGGCGTCCCATTCCGTCTCGCTCCGGACCATGGCTTGCACCAGGGCCGGACGCGAGAGGTCGCCGCCGCTAATCGCCGCTTCGAGGACACGGCGGTGCTCCGCCTCGCGGGGCACACCTCCACCGTGTCCTCCGGTCGATCCGCAGTGGAACAATGAAACCACTGGTAGTTAAATTCTTAACATGTTTTATTAACTTAGAGATAGCTAAACTACTTATAATTACGGACTAATATAAGGTACTATCGTGTTCACGCCTTCATCGCGATGCTCCGTGGCTCCTCCCGCTCCACCGCTTTCGGGATCGGTGACTTGACGGCATTCTGAAATAAGAAGATAATAGGTACAACATCACGCCTGTAATCTCAAAGGGTAACGCAGAGGTGTACCTAAGGCTCAATTTACGCCGCCGCTCCGCGGAATGGAATAGAATGGAAACGTCAATTTCGCCTCATATATAAATAAATATCGCTGAACATTACACAGCGCCATCTAGTGCTACACGACACAAGCAACGAGGCTTGTGTCGTGGAAAACAGATAGTTGAGACACAGATACTTTTTGTTTGTAAATACATACTTACCATACATATAAACATCCATGACTCGGAAAGGAATGTCCATGCTCATCACAAAAACATGCTCCTACCGGGATTTGAAGCCGGGACCCTACAAACGTAAGGCAGCCTCACTATCGCTGCGCCATTCGGGTCGTCATGACTTCCCCGGAAGACGCGTGACCTTTTTTTGGCTCGTATTTAAGTAGTTTGTATGTTATACAATTGACATAAAGTTCAATAAGCTATGCATGCTGATCAATTTAGTTGCAAAAAGTCGCTTCCATTCCATTCCGCGGCGTGCGGTAATGCGAAATGCGAAATTTGGGGATATGCAGAACAGAGTGTAAAGTCCTTCATCCCCATAGAAAAGGGAGGATACACCGACCAGACTCGTGTTATGTCTGGTGGGCCATGAGCCTAATAGTACACACACAATTCACCAGTTATGTTTTATGTCCCATGTAATAGGACGCTTGTTTAGGATAATAATTTCTTACCTCGATAAATAAGAAATACAGGACAACGTTTTTTTTTAATTAGACTAAAAAATAAAAAAATATAAACCAGTATTTTTTTGAATAATACCTTTAATTATCAAACGATAAAACATTTACGTATTTCGTTACTTAATTTAGCGACCGATAACGGCACGGTTGGCGCAGTGGCTGAGCGGAACAAATAGTTATATGGCCTAAAAATGTAATGAGAGGTTTTCTTTTTGGGTATTTAAAAAAAAAACATAGTTTCAAAGAACTCTGTAGATGGCGTTGAACTGACTACGTTACTAGGTGCCAAAGCCAAAACGCTTTTTAAAAAAAACATTGCGTCACGTCACATACGCTCGTTGACTGACAATTTCGTTTGCTTATAGGCTTCCGAATTTATATTCGGAAGCCTAAGCAAACCATTACATCCAAGTGAAATGATGTGACGTTCCGTTTCTTGCAGTAACTTACCAACTTCAGCGCCATCTATCCAGCGACTAGGGAAGAGTTGAAAAAGAAAATCCCTCATTGTTCAGTCTGACTGTTTATGCATATCTTACCAGTTTCTTAGCTCTCTCGGTGAGTATGGAGAAGGCAAAGTGGTTGATGATGACGCCGATGGGTAGCGCGACTCCTTGGAACCTGTACAGTTGCTTGATCTCACTGTCTGCCGAGCCTGAAACAAGTGTCTGTAATTAACATCATGATGATAATGTCGAAATGCAGAGATGATCGGCCTTTGAGAGACATACTAGACGATGTATATGTTCGGGAATTGCCCTCACAGCTATTAGTCTACGCCATTTAAGTAGGGAATAAAGGTCATTGCTCTTTCCCTAATGTCTCTGCGTAGGAACCCCGACAATACATTATGAATCGTTTTTTATTACTAGAAAAAGTCAAGCATCACGATAAACGTAGTTTCGGGACAAGTTGATGTCATTGTTTCTGTTTTCGGAATTATGTACCTATTTGAATAAATATATGCGGGTTAATGACCTTTATTCCCTACTTAAATGGCGCAGACTATAGTGTCAAATATACGAAACTGATCTACGTCGTTGTGTCGATGATTCCCTTTGTTTTATAATCAAAATAGTTTTGACCAGAACTCTGCCACCTCAGAGTTCAGTGGACAGGTTCCTCAAAGTGCTGGTGGAATTACACAAGAGCAGGATAGCAGTTGAGAAATAGTTTGTGTTGAGACCCTGCAGTTACACCCTGCATCATCGGAATACCCCTACCGAAACAAGTTGTATCTACAGCGGCCCACCTGGATTCGCAATAGGTTTAGGGTCTTCTAGGTGGGTGACGGTAGCAGGTGTCCCGCTGGGAGCTATTTCTTCAACTTCGAAATAATGTGTCGGAGGGGGATGTCAAAATCAAAATCAATTTTATTTGTGTAACTACTGTTCGCGACGAAAGTCACCAAAACAGCATATAGTGTTTTTTTGTTATAGTAAAACAGTGTAGAGTCAGTGTATGGGCAATATAGTGACAAAATAATAAGTGCCTCAGTGAATAGAATAGTAAAAACAGTAATTTACATAAGCGCTAGACTCATATAAACTCGCAAATAGAGTTTATAGTTTCATTTAGTATTTTAGTAAGATCCAGGTAGCCTAGGTTGCGACCTAGGCCTGGATATAGTCTTTTTTAATAACTTAACCCTTCAGGAAAACCACTTTGACGAGGTATGACAGTAGGGCAGCAGCTATCTTCGTTCAGCAACAGTTTTCGTGTAATTCAGCCTGGAAGATCCTTCAACCAGCCAATGTTGGAAAAGTTGTCTGGTTTTTTGGAAATAATTTCCTAATTACAATAAAGATTATTGTGATTTTCATGTCTGTACATAAATAACCTTATGTAGAAGTCATGTCGTACCCGGGGCGTATGTGTTACCCGGTACTAACTGGGTTGTGAGGTCAGATAGGCAGTCGCTCCATGTAAAATACTGGTATTCAGCAGCATCCAGTAAAACTGGAAGCCGACCCCAACATAGTTGGAAAAAGGCTAGGCAGATGATGAGAAGCCATGTCGTGTATATAATGTACTTAGATATAAGCACAAAATTGTAATTTTCCAAAAAGATGTATGTATCGATAATCAAAATTGTATATTAAATTTTTCCGAAATCAGGAAGCGAATCAGGGCTCACGCACGTTACTGTAAAGTTCCGGAGTACGTTAGTAAACACAACATTTCTTAGAATCGTAGTAATCATCAGTACGGCAAATATTATGTGAAAGAAAACAGTGAAAAAGTTGTGCGCGAAAAGTCCTGAAGCTCCGAATCGCTTTCTGAATAGTTATGAAAGTTTATCAGTGTATTATTTCCCAGTAACCCTCTTCCCTTGTTAGGTTCTACGCCTGAGATTGCGTAGATAGGCTACAGTTAAACAGGTGTAGGACGTCTGTACCTCTACCATGAGTTTACACAGCCAAAACTCGCTAGCATCTCCGTAAATTATATGTATGAAATATTGTACAGCGCCCCTAGCGGTCACAGAAAGAATTAAAATTCGTACCATGAGCACTATAGATTACGATAGGTTAAAAACCTAACGTAATCTATTCGATAGTCTCTAAGGTGTTTTATCTGTCACCATACAAAACGGTACCATGAGTCACTAATTTTACTGACGCTATCGAATAATACGCTTACGATAGTTGTTACCAGCGTTGCCGGCGCGGAACTTTTGTTCCGAATTCGGAACTTTGAAGCCCTTGGCGGAACTTTTGCGGAACCTCAGCTTTGGCGGAACTTTTCGGAACTTTGGCATAAACCAAACAACAAACAAGCGAGATTGGAATGACATTGTCATTAATTTATTACAATTATTATTATATTTATTGTAGACTTGGCTTTATCGACTGTTTCCTTTGCCTAAAATAATAATTAAAATAAACTCGACTGACAGGATTAGCTACAGATTATTTTCGTTCACTGACATGTATTGTACCCCTACACAGATGTAAAATACTTTGTTGGAGTGTACCCCTAGAAATCAATGAATTCGTTGGTGTTTCGTTTGTTTTTTTTTGGTTTGGTGTAACGTTATGCTGGTCTGTGCTGTAATACCTGTGAAGTGAAGTTTCTTTTCTTTCAATGAGAGGTTTTCCTTTTGAGGTTTAAAAAAAAAACTTAGTTTCCAAGAACTCTATAGATGGCGTTGAACTTACTATGATAGTTAGTGCCAAAGCCAAAACGCTTGAAAAAAAAACATTGTGTCACGACTGACACTTACATTTGCTTAACCTTCCGAATATAACCTACATTTCTCGCGCTTTTTGAAAATCAGTTTTTTTAGGTTCCGTTCCTTGCATTATCATACTTACTGCTAGCACCATCTATCCAGCGACTAGGGAAGAGCTAAAAAGAAAATCCCTCATTACATTCAATGAGAGGTTTTCCTCTTGAGGTTTTAAAAAAAAACTTAGTTTCCAAGAACACTATAGATGGCGTTGAACTTACTATGCCAAAGCCAAAACGCTTGAAAAAAAAAACATTGTGTCACGTCACATACTCTCGTTGACTGACATTGTCATTTGCTTGCCTTCCAAATATAACCAACATTTATCGCGCTTTGTTAAAATGTCGTAGAAGAAAGTTCTTGATTGACTATGTGAAGTGATGTCCATTATAATGAGCAATCAATTTACTAAATTGAAAAAAAAATGCTAAAACTTTTTCGAGCATTTTTTTTCAGATCGTCTAGACTTCATTGGTGGTTGTAATGAAATTAATGTATCATGTTAAAAAAATATATATAGTATGTTATAGTATCGTTTTTTTTATTTTACTCAGGCGGAACTTATCGGAACTTTACAGATGAGGAATCGGAATAAATCTAAACTTGCTGCCGGCAACACTGGTTGTTACGTAGCTCACTAGCATTTTGACGTGTGAAACATGTGTTTACATTAAAATTATTTACGTTTTTGAGTCTAATACAGTCAAAATAATGTCTGCAAGAGCTTATTTAGCATGGAGTATGTTAGTGGCGGCTGAATTTGAAGACCAACGACGAGAACAACGTGATTTTCAAGCCAAAATGAGAATTCATGTAGGATACCATATAGTATTATGCTATACTTACGCTTCATATTCACCATTCATAATACTATTCATCATTCTTTTTATTTGTTTATATTTCTACACTCAGCAAATCGATCTAAATACGATTCATTTACTTAAAAATAGCAGAAATAAAAATAATAAACTTATAATTTTCATGTTGTGACATACGTCAAGCGTCAAATTGTCAAACTCTCAGTTTCTGCTTAGTCTATGATATTTACTTTTTGGTTTGTACAATTTAAATTATTTTTATCAATATGTGTTTAGCCATTATATTTTGTAGATTATTACGATTGTGTATTATATAACTTAATATTAAATTATATTATAAAATTCTTTACGCACTCATGGATATGTCCTGGCCGACTACACTTGTCAGATGAGATGATGGCCACACTAAGAAAACTAAGATTTGAAAGAAGAAGACTTTTTTGGAGAAACGAGCTGACGGACGGCTGAAAAGTCTTGGACTCTGGAATCTGATTAGATGAGCATCAGATAACCGCTTGGTTTTCGCTGAGATATAAAAACTACCCAGGGGATCCAGTAAAGATCCACCTGGGACTATTACTCCGACGCTGAGCTATTCTGGCCCTGAAATCTACGCTGCCCTACTACAGAGCTGACCAGTTGGTCTCTGAGATTTGCACGACGCCCTTCCAGCTGAGATTTCCTGAAGGTGATCCTCGACGTCTCACTGGTATTACCTACCTGCCACCCCTGCAACCTGCTACCCTGACGCCTGTTCCCGTTCCTTCAGAGGTGAACTCATTCTTGTCATCTAAGTGCGTGAACTTTAAAACTATAGAGAGTGCGTGCTAGGTAGGTTTTATATAACTAACTGTATTTTTTATCTTTCTCCTAAATTAAAATTTAATTGAACAAGTCTGCTTATCCTTTTATTTTAATAGGATCAAGTAGATTTGTTACAACCAATCGGAAAATATAAGTGAAAGAAAGTTTATTAAACTTTACTGACTCTCTTTAGTAAGTTTATGTAATATCAGAAAACGTAATTTAGTAAAAGGTAAATTACCTATTCATTGAAATTAATTACCTATCATCAATCCAAACAACAAATTGAATAGAAAGTTGAAACATACATTTCCATGAACTCCACCAACAATTGAAACTGTGAGACACTGGTCCTCATTGTATTCAATAATCTGTTTGAATTTATTATTGTAAACTTTTAAACCATACAACACGGTACACAGCTCTGTGACACAACGTCAACAAACAAAATTACAAATTGAATAGACGACCTTGACATTTATTACAAGAAATAAAAATTAAAACCGGCCAAGTGCGAGTCGGACTCGCGCACGAAGGGTTCCGTACCAATTATTATAAAAAAATCACGTTTGTTGTATGGGAGCCCCCCTTAAATATTAATTTTATTCTGTTTTTAGTATTTATTGTTATAGCGGCAACAGAAATACATCATCTGTGAAAATTTCAACTGTCTAGCTGTCACGGTTCATGAGATACAGCCTGGTGACAGACAGACGGACAGAATAGGGTTCCGTTTTTACCCTTTGGGTACGGAATCCTAAAAACCACTAAATACCTTATGTAGTCCACTAACCGTCAACTTTTCTATTTAGTCGGTTTATTTGTGATATTGACTGCCTTAACATTTTTAGCATAGCGACAACAGTACATTTTGAGCTTAAGAGCCGTTCTCTCTTCTTATTAATGGGATAGAAAGAAACAAAACATAAGTAGCAGTGAGCAGAGTGAAGTTAGCTAGACGACACGATCTATCGAGCTTACCTTAGCGCCTGCGTAAGACTCCGTAAATCTCATGGTACAAGCATTATCGAAATCTATTTGATCCACGTTAGCACGCTAGCGACTTCAACGCTAGCGAGTAATTTTTCGACGTCAACTCATGGTAGAGGTACAGCGCCGTCTGAGAGCGAAGTACAGTGTGTATGCGTGCGCCCGGTGTAGAAAGGGTATAGGCAGACCGCTAGGTACACGTTTTACATCCACGGCTTCAGCGGATCACGCCCGTCCGGCACAACTACAGTTCTTTAACAACAGATAGGTCGCTATGTTATGCCAAGAGGCGTACAAATATATGGTTGCATGCGAAATAAAAAAATATAAATCATGCGAGAGGTATGAACACAAATTATTTGGTAGGTATGTCAAAATTAATGGCATGGTGATAAAAAAAAAAAAAACAGAAATTATAAAATGTCACAATATGAAGTAAGTACTAAAGTCAATGTTTATTCATTCATTCATTCATATTCTTTACTAGCTGACCCACGCAACTTCGTCTGCGTCACATAAAAGAGAAACAGCTCACAAAAGGAATACATTTTTCCCCGTTTTTGCAATATTTTTCATTTATGCTCCGCTCCTTTTAGTCGCAGCGTGGTGTTATATAGCCTATAGCCTTCCTCGATAAATGGACTACCCAACACTGAAAGAATCATTCAAATCGGACCAGTAGTTCCAGAGATTAGCGCGTTCAAACAAACAAACAAACAAACTCTTCAGCTTTATAATATTAGTATAGATTGCACACAAAATTAAAAAATATACACACAAATTAAAATATATAGTTTATGTTGTACATAAACTATACTAACTAACTATGCGGCGAGCTTAACCCAGAATTAAATAAATAAATAAAAAAACAAATAAATAAATAATAAATAATCATAATTAAGTATCATAAATTACCATTGCATTGCTCTCAATATTCTACTAGAAAATTGTCTATTGCGTGTATTCTCCAGTCAAAAATAAATAAATAAGTCTACACTAGTTTATCATTCAGAAATTCATCAATCGTATAAAAACACTTTTCAAAAAATTAAAATTGTTTTTTTTTTTTTAATTGTGTAACATTCTTAAAGATTGCCAATTAATTTCCCTTCCCTCTTAACATACTCCTCCCCAGAATTGCTCCAGATGCTGATGGTTTTTATCCGTCTTAATAATATTAAATTGTAAAAATGTTTTTAAATCAACCTACATTATCTAAATTTGGTGTGGTACCTATATGTTTTTTTTATAATTATATTAACAATTATAATTTATTTATATGTATATTCTTGTTTGTTTCAGTGCTGTCCTACTAACCCAACAACAAGTTCTACAATGAGTTTAGCTATTTAACTGTTATATTACTTTTCTCTGGTTTTTCTCTAAACATCACTTGCTTTCTCATTCACTTCTGACATGGCAGAATTGTCGACATTGGCATCGACAACATTTGCCATAAATAAAAATAGAATAGAATTCAATTTTTTTTTATTACATCTGGCAATTTATTGTAAATGCGCGGTGCCATTCCTAAAACGCTCTTTTTCACTATGTCTGAGCAGCCACAATTTTTTTTTGCTACCCCTGTCATGTGAGGAAATTTATGTGCCCTTCTTAGCCTTTTACCGACTATGTTGGGTCGATTTCCAGTATAACCGGATGCAGCTGATAACCAGTATTTAACATGGAGCGACTGCCTGATACGAAACGGTAAGACTGGTTAGACTTTTACTCACCATTTAGCTTGTGCACGGACGCGATAGACACCCTTCCGATCTGTTTCGTGTTGCTGATCATAGGCCCCTTGGAGATATCTACGTGTTTGCCAACTTTGTACAGCGTCACTTTACCTGTAAGTAATAAAATAAAAAAGTGAGTTAAAACATTCTAAACATCAATGTGTCTCATACACCCTACAGAACAATTACTCTATGAAAACACTTCCGAATATAGCTACATGCCGCCTGTTGCTGATTTCATAGCATAGGAACCGCTTCTCTGCAAGCAGTAATAGCAATGGGGGCTATCGCGCATGAATGCGCCGCTAGAGGCGTTCGTGTAGAGTAAGGTCTTCCGAAATGTCAGATGTCATACAGTGTTCGCGCGTTGCGTGCTTTTTTATCACTTATTTATCTATACATATAATAAAACAGTAACGAAAGAAAAACTGTACATTGAGAATTTTCGAGAAAAAATAAGTGGCTTTTGTTAGAAAAACATAACTGATGACATAAAGTGACTTTTTAGAATTTTTGTCTGATTGTGTGTGTGTCTGTTTGTCTGTGTGTATGGTACGGCTTCACGCCAAAACTACTGGATAGATTGAATTGAAATTCAGCAAAAATGTTCTTTGTAAACCAAGGAAGGCTTTAGGCTACATAATATCACGCCGTATGTTATGGGAGGTAAGCAATATTGATTTTATAATCATGGGATTATCAAGGCGGTTTCAGAGTTCAGTGGATAATATGAAAAACACTCAGCTGCAGTTGAGTGTTTTTCATATTATCCACTGAACTCTGAAACCGCCTTGATAATCCCATGATTATAGGTTATGGGCCCAGAGATGTAAAAAACCTGCTGCGTGGTATTTATGTCTGATGAGTGAAACCACGCGATGCCGAATCAAGAGAATACGATGGCGACGGCTGGACCTGCTCCCGGTGGACAGCCTGTCATGTATGGAACCCATCACGTTGAAAAACTGACCGGTGTATCGAACTACACGTCGTGGAAATTTACGATGCGTATGCTACTTATACTTGAAGGACTGTGGTCATTGAAGGCACAGATGCCGACGCTGCCCGCGACCAACGAGCTTTAGCAAGAATATGCCTAGCAGTAAGTTCATCTTTAATTCAATATGTCCGGAATGCCACAACGGCGAAAGAAGCATGGCAAAAGTTAGAAAAAGTGTTAGATGACAAAGGCCTGTACCGGCGTGTGCTTTTCCTACGGCAGCTTCATCGCATAGATTTTAACTCATTTGCAAATATGAATGAATACATTGAAAATGTAATGCTACTCGTCCAAAAATTGGCAGACATCGGGCGTACCATTGAGGATGATGAAGTGGCGGAGATTCTTTTGAGCGGCTTACCTACTGAATATGATGCGTTAGTTTCTAACATGGAGACGATCGGCATTGGCACTACATTGACAAGCGAGATGGTTCGATCTCGACTGCTACAAGAGGAACATCGGAAAATAACAACAAGTGGAGTTACCAGAGACAGCAATATGGCATTTGCTACTAAGAAAGTCTGCCACTATTGCAATCGTCCTGGACACATCAAGTCTAAATGTTTTAAAAGAAGACGTGATCAGCAAAACCAAGAAAAGAAAAAAGGAGAATCACAAACCTTGGCAGTGATGGAGACAGTTTTCTGCACGACATCTGACTGGATAGTTGATTCTGGATGCTCATCACATATGATGAACAACAAAAAACATTTAAAAGACTTTAGACAAAGTGTAGGACAAGTGTGTGTTGCAAACAATAACAAGATTGACTGTATTGGTAGAGGTAATATCACTTTATTGTTAAATAAAAATGTTAAATGTAATATTTCTGATATAATGTATGTGCCAGGTTTATCCACAAATTTATTATCAGTTGCAAAAATAACAGAGAAGGGTCACCAAGTAGTTTTTGATAAAACAGAGTGTAATATTCTTAATGCAAAGGGCAAGTGTATTGCAAATGGCAAGAAAGTAAGTGGGGTCTATAGGCTAAATGGGGTTATTTCCGGTTGTAACGAGACTTGTCCACAGGATCAGAATAAGATGGTGCATTCGGCACTTCTGCAGAATGAATTGCAGATGGCATCGAGCGCAAAGGAGACTGCAGTGCCTGCTGCAAGTGTGTGGCACAGCAGACTGGGACATTTGGGATACGGAGGTATGTGTGCTCTGCGAGATAATAATAGTATTATGTTCCAGGGGGAACTTGAGGTGTGTGTGCCATGTCTCGAGGGGAAGCAGGCAGCCAGGCCATTCCCTGTTCGTGAGGCGAAGTGTACTTCACAGCCGCTAGAGCTCATACATTCGGACGTTTGTGGGCCTATGTCTGTTTGCAGTTGGGGTGGAGCTCGTTATCTTGTTACATTTACGGACAACTTCACTAGGAAGACCTACGCCTATTTAATGAAGAATAAATCAGAGGTAATGTCTCATTTTCTTACATTTAAAGCTCTTGTCGAAAAGCAAACTGGTTTGCCAATTAAGTGTGTTCGGTCTGATGGAGGGAAGGAGTACTGCAATGAAAGGTTCTCTACGTACCTTAAGAGTGAAGGTATAGTTCACCAGGTTACCGTACCCTACTGTCCTCAACAGAATGGAGTGTCTGAAAGATTAAATCGTACTCTCATGGAAAAGGCAAGGTGTATGCTACAAAACTCAGGTCTTTGTCAGCAGTATTGGGGAGAGGCAGTGATGACTGCAGTATATTTGAAGAACAGATCCCCTACGTCTGCTCTGGCAGGACGTATTCCTGAAGAGGTGTGGACCGGCTCTAGGATAGATCTTGGTCACCTCCGGGTGTTCGGATGCATTGCCTACTCTCGCGTTCCTCCCCAAAAGAGGACTAAGTTGGAAGCCAAGTCAAAGATGCACATCTTTGTTGGCTATAGCGAGTGTACGAAGGGGTACAGGCTAACAGACCCCTCAGATCCGAGGAAGATAACTATGTCGAGAGATGTAATATTTTTTGAAAATAAGTTTTACAAAGACTGTGATAATGTTATTAAGAAAAATATTAATTTATTGAATAATAATTATTTTAGCAATTTTGACATTCACAGTAATGATAATGATATTCAATTTCAATGCAATGGTAATAGTCAATTAATTAATAATGAAATTTTGAATATCAATAATAATGATGGCTCATCTGAAGGCTCATCTGAAGGTCCAGATAAGCAGAATTTAGATTCTCAAGGAGATTTGTCTGTAATTTCAGCTCCTGGTATAGATGTCGAGTACTGTACTGGCGACGAGGGGGACTCGAGCTGCGTGAGCTCCGCAGCGCGCACTCCTCGCGGCGACAGCGACAGCAGCGCTGACAACCAGCTCCTCGAGCAGTCAGATTCAGGGGAAGAAGCGGTGGCTAGTCAGGCACCTACTTTGCCCATGACCGTCACTCCGCGACCCGTACGTACTACTCGTGGGAAAGTTCCGAGAAGGTATGATGACTACGACCTTGATTTCTCTATGTACGCTCATCAAGAAGCTGAACCGCAAACTTACCAGCAGGCTATGTCCTCTCCTGACAGTATGGATTGGCAGGAGGCTATGCAAAGGGAATACGACTCCCTCATGCAAAATAGTGTATGGAAGTTGGTAGAGCGTCCTAAAGATACCAATATTGTCAAGTGCAAATGGGTGTTTTAATTGAAATGATGATTCTTCAGGTAATTGTAAGCATAAGGCACGTCTCGTTGCTAGAGGATTTTCACAAAAAGAAGGCATTGATTACAATGAGACTTTCTCGCCTGTTGTAAGACACTCTACCCTTAGAATATTATTTTCTCTTGCAAATGATTTAAATTTAGATATTGAACATTGGGATGTTGAAACAGCTTTTCTGAATAGTAATCTTAATGAATTAATTTACATGGAACAGCCTGAAGGCTTTGCACATGATAAGACCAAAGTATGTATGTTAGTCAAAAGTATTTATGGTCTCAAGCAATCTAGTAGAATGTGGAACTTAAAGGTTAATGATCTTTTGACTGCAAATGGTTTTGTACAAACAAAAACTGAACCATGTGTTTATGTGAACAAATTAATGTGGCAAAGAACTAACAATAGTATCGCTTTATGTAGATGATTTTTATATTTTTACAAATAGAGCTACTACTAAATCTAATTTGTATAAGCTCTTAGAACGTGAGTTCACTGTCAAGAACTTAGGTCCCCTAAAGAACTGTCTAGGTATGACTGTAACTTGGGATAGATCTAAAGGTACTTTAATTATAGATCAGTCTGAGTATATCAAAAGGCTACTAGTAAGGTTTGGTATGCAGGATTGTAAGCCTGTCTCTACCCCTATGGTATGTAATAGTAGGTTAGAGAAGACAGATCCAAAAGACTGTCTAGATGATGAAAAATATAGGTATAGAGAGCTTCTTGGCAGTTTGATGTACTTGTCTGTATGTACGCGCCCAGACATATCGTATTCATGTAGTCAACTGAGCCAATTTAATCACGGTTTTGATAAGACACACTGGCTTGCTGCAAAACGCATCCTTAGATACCTGGCAGGGACTTTAAACTATGGTCTATGTTTTTATAGATGCCATAATTTAAATTTAATGACTGCCTTTGCAGATGCTGATTGGGCAAACGATATAGTAGATAGAAAATCGTATTCAGGCTATGTAGTTAGACTAGGAAAAAATGTAATAAACTGGGAATCTCGTAAACAAAAATGCGTAGCACTCTCAAGTACCGAAGCCGAATATTTAGCGATTGGAGATGTTTGTAAAGAACTATGTTTTATTAAAAGTTTTTTGAATGAAGTAATAGATATTAAAATAGATATAAAGTTGTACAATGACAATCAGAGTGCTATAAAACTTTTGAAAATTGTAGAGTTTTGCCACAAACGTACAAAACATATAATAGATGTAAGATACCACTTTGTTAAAGATCTGATACAGAATGAATTTTTAACTGTAAATTACTTGTCGACTGATAAAATGACTGCAGATATTTTGACAAAATCTTTATGCTCTACCAAACACAAAATGTTTACTGACTTTCTGAATTTAAGGGATAAGTTAGATGTTAAATTAAGTTGAATTGTGTTGTCCTGTGTTATTTGTTGAGAGTTTAGTGACTCTACATTAATTTGTGACTAGAATATTTCATTGGGATATTATGACTCTACATTAATAATTTGAATGTAAATTGAATTTAATGTGAAGTAAGACTTAGATTATGATTGTGTTGGTGAATTTTATTGACGATGTTTTGACTGAAACATGTAAAACATAAGGGGAAGTGTCGGATTGTATGTTTTAGCATGTTATTTATTGGAACGCAACTTATGTCACTGTCATTTTGTCTTGTCAATGTCATCTGTCTTATTCCTCCCGTCTCTCGACATGACTCTGTGTGAATTACTATAATCTTTTTATTATAAATTAATCCTGTATTTTGCTGATATTTTGTGGACGAAATATAAAGCCAAATACCAACTGCAGCTGAGTGTTTTTCATATTATCCACTGAACTCTGAAACCGCCTTGATAATCCCATGATTATAGATTTTAAAAGGTTTTTGTTCGTAATTGAATGCACAAAATGACATGTTATAAGCTGTATTATGTGACGCAGACGAAGTTGCGCGGGTCAGCTAGTACATTATAATCACGATTGTGTTCTAGACTGAGCCATTCCTGATTAACTATGACTTGAAGATTTTAAGTAGCAACTTAGGATCTTATTTGTTAGTACTTGGATTCGAGGTAGAATAATTTTTAAATGTTTCGTGCTTGCTAATATTAGGGAGAATATTGTAAATATGTTTCTGAAGTTTACACTACGTATAACAAATACGTTATATAATAAAACGTAAATAAACTTTTTATGACGTTATTGGTACTTTAAAGTATAAAATAGAATTATTGACAAGACCATACTCGACAGTGGCGCCATCTGGTGAGCTCAAAAACGATAACCCCCATTGAGCGGCTCTGCTGCTACGGTTTGCGTTAGCACTCGCCTTCCGAAATGTATACCTCTATCTGGCAAATAACTGAATAGTCCACAAAGGCTCTCCTTGTCTTTGAAAGCTGGGTGTCCTGCATATCCTGTTGCTTGCACATCACAGGGGCTGATGAACGCTACTCAAAGTGGCAAACTCGTTGCCAAATTTTGGGCTGACTTAATTTAAATTGTCATCAATACGCTTAGAAGAAGTACTGGGTGAGACTCGCATAGCTACCCTCAAAGTATCGAAAAGAGTTAACCTGCTTATGTATACCTAAAACACTGTGGGAAATGACTGCCAATAAAGATGATAGTTTTCATGTGTTTCTTTTTAATGGGTGTAAAAAGACCCATTGATAGCGAATCCGAAAGGTAATTGTTATCCTCGTCATTGGGATATTTTTTTTGTTCTACACCATACCTGGGAACCTTCTACTTGCGGAGATATTGGGGCACATTATAATACACAAAGAAACAAAAAAATCAATCGCGAAGACGGCTTCAGACTCTCTCCCGCTTGGAATCCAGTGATCACTAAGTGTACTCGTCAAGTGAAATCATCTCAGTATGCGGACACTGTTAGTGTAGTGTGCTGTCCTAGTGTGAACCGGCCCTAATTAACATTTATGAAGATCAAGTGAGGGTAGTTGAATAAACACCTTCGCTTTGCTGTGGCGGTACCTCCAATACTTCAGTCTTCTTGCGACCAATGTCGGGCTTATATTAAAGGTAAAATTCGCGATAAATACCCGATTATTATAATGAGATATTAGGGGTCAAATTTCCAACTTATACACAGGTTTTTTTTTAAATAGGTACATGTTCTTAATGTATGATTTTTACTTTAAACACCTCCACGACCGCCGTACTATTCAATCCATCTAAGTATTAGCACAATATTTTAAGTGAGTTACATTGAGTTTTACCGTAAAACGTGATTTTTCACAGCAAAAAAGTCGTTTCCCAGCAACAATTGTTGCGTAAAGTTACTTAGTTTGATGTACAGAATGCTTGGTTGACGGCTTCGTGATGAGGTCTTTTACACCCTGTATGTTTGGACTTCATGACACTCGCAATTAATAAATAAATAAATATCGCTGGACATTACACACAGCGCCATCTAGTGCCACACTAAGCAACGAGGCTTGTGTCGTGGACACCAGGTAGTTGATATACTACATAGATACTTTTTGTTTGTAAATACAAACTTATTAAACATATGAACATCCATGTCTCGGAAACAAATGTCCATGCTCATCACACAAACATTTGCTCCAACCGGGATTCGAACCCGGGACCCTAAGAACGTAAGGCAGCCTCACTACCGCTGCGCCATTCGGGTCGTCAAATCATTCAAGACTGCCTCTACAGTAGAAGTTGTTAGAACTATCCCACTCACCATTATTCCTAGCAATACTAGGTATCTGCTTGACTTTATGCTCGTTTTCCACAAACATCTCCAGAGCCAACTCCTCGCCCACCTCCAGTCGCTCTATGGGCTGGTCCTGACGTACCAGCTTTGTGTACTCCGCAGCCAGGGTCACCAGCTCCTGGGGCGACGGCTTCCAGTCGTTCAAGCTTGGGAGGTCTATGTCGTAAATGAAGGAGCCGCTGCGGACTGATGTTTTGCATTGGTTAGATTAAAAGTAATATTTTAGAATAGGCTAGTTTCCACTATCAATAAATTGCAAATCTATTTAGTCCGTCAGTTAAGAGTATTGGAAAATAATGGACACGTATTTATGTTTTTGTAAATCAATGAATATTGACAAAGATAAAACGCATCAAAACTCGAGAGTGGGGGCTCGTGACGTCACAACGCACTAAAAATTATAGCACGGCGTGACGTATTGAGAGTTTTAAAAGCGTCGTATCTTCGTCAATTTTGGTTTACGTAACAAAAGAAAAAATACGTGTCAAATGTTTTTTGTAAATTTAAGTAAATTTAAGCTACATTCGGAAACGATAACTGACGGAAGAGTCAGGGACATAACATATAACATCACGCCTGTAATCCTTGTACGGTTGGGCAGAGGTGTGTACCTGTGGTGAAATGTGGGTGTACTAGTCCCATGCATTTCGCCCCCTACGGCGAGCTTATTACCATCAACCGGGCACATATCCAGACTCCATAGCTGTTATTAAAAAATTCCTGATGGACAAACTCAGTAGCACTTTGCCTGACCCGGGAATCGAACTCAGGACCTAACGCTCAGCAGTCCCGCTTGCAATTACTCTACCAAAGGCAGGGACAATGTAGCCATAAAACTACACAAGAACATTTACAGTATTAGCTCTAATATACAACCTGCTTTTTTGATATCCCATAATTCTAGGGTTATATTCTGTAGGTATAAATAAAATTAAATTATATAAGGTAAAATTCGCGAAAATACCCGTTTACATGTGTATTATAATGTAAAAATAATACTAAAACTCCTAGAATAGGTGGACGAAAATGCATAGTTTCGGAGATATAATCAATCATAATTATAAAATATATGTATCTAAGTTTCATTGATAAATACGAGTAATTCATTTTAATTCAAACCAATCATTCATATTTAAAGCTAAGAAAATGCTACGTTGTCATATTTCACGTAAAGGTGTTTTACGTTAATAATCGTGACTGCCGAATTATTTTGTATGAAAAATGAACAAAAAAAAAGGATGATTGAAACATAATTCATATGCCAGTTGATTCTTTGATATGGTCTCAATCATACCCTAGAGTCATGGGATATAAAAAAAAAAACAGGTTGTATACTCAAGGAAGTCTTACTATCAGGTCCAGGGAAACTGTGCAGTTTGACAGGCACTGTGTCTTTGAAGGCGACCGTAGCGCAGGCACCGAGCATGAAGGAGCATGTCCTCCAGAAAGCCTTGTTCACAAACTGGGGCTCTGGTACCGTAAAGTTTTGGAGCTGTTAAGGACAAGATAGATAAATGAGATTCGAGTTTCATTAACCACTCATATGCCGTAATTATAGAAACAATTAAAAATTAAAAAGTCATTGTGTCTCGTGTAGATCTACGTTCCGGCACACAAAAAAGGTTAAAACTGTGGCTCTAGAAACAGGGGCAAGTCAGTGATTACTTCAGTAAAAGCTTTTTAACTTAAGATACAATTTTTATTTTGTAGTTGTTTTTTGTGTTTTTTAGTGTAATTGCTTGTGTGTGTTAGTTTTTTATTTTTATTTTATTGATATCATCAAGAAACTTATTTACATTACAATTGACAAAATATACGTTCCTGAAAACCACAGAGGTTTGTTAGGAACATTGATTCAGCTCATAAAATAGAATACAATATTTTTAAGTGATTAATCGGTAATAGTGTGTGTGTGTGTGTGAGAATTCTTAGCTATGCTTTCTTTGACAGTTCTTTTTTTTTAAAACAGACTTCAAAAATGGAGGAGGTTATATGTTTGTGTGTATGTATTTTTTTTTTCCTAGTCTGCTCTGTCTCTCTCTTGGGCAAAGGCTTTCCTTAGACTATAATAATTCTTGTCTATTGCATAAAAATGTCTGTAATCATAATCTTCACATCACAAGGGTTTTTAGTAACAGGTGTCATTTTTAATGGCTAGGACAGAATAAGTTCGTTTACTTTCAATATTCTTTGCTCGTCTGGCCAGGCATCTTGATATCTGGCTAAGGCTTTTTTAAGCTTTAAATGGTACTCATTGGTGTCGATTCTGTTGTGCACAAATTAAACTTAATTTAGGCTATTGCTATCTTTTACTAAAAGGCAGTGCAAGAAAAGGACGGCTATAGCTATGAACTAAGTTAGAGATGTCAAACTTGTTTATGCCTTGCGCTTCACCATGTTTTTAGTCGACATGTTTTTACGTGCACCCTTCATTTGAATGGAAATATTAGTTCCAACTAAATTTGACAGCTCTTAAATAACATCCGTCTCTTTCTCGTTTTATTAGAGAAAAAGATAGCAATAGCCTAAATTAAGTTTTGTTAGTGCACAACAGAATCGCCACCATTAACTCATTTAAATAAAACTGGCATTGAGACAAACTCTTGACCCGAAACTGAAGCTTACAGTACAGCACAAAGAGGACATTTTATTTCATACTGATTAGAACTAGTATCCCATATACTGGTGCCGATTCCCTTGTTCACAAACTAAACTAAATTTAAGTTGAACGCATCTTTTTCTTTCTATTTCATTATGAAAAGGACAGAAGATAAATATTAGTTTAATCCTGTCAAATTAGTCAGCACCTGACGTAATTTGATGTAATTTTAGTAGTCAACTTTTTAATCGCGTCTAAAACTTGTATGACGCTGATTAATTTGATAGAACAAATTTATCTTCTGTCCTTTTCTTAATGAAATAGAAAGAAAAAGATGTACTGAACTTAAATTTGGTTTAGTTTGTAAACAAGGGAATCGGCACCATTACTTACTTCTAATGTACAATTTTCTGTGAGAGGTCTGTGCATGTCCCAGTATACTGAGCCGTCCAGCAGGGCCAAGGCACTTGTATCTGTGTGCCATTCACTTAAATCTGAAAATTCAATAACAAAATTCATTATCATTTGGCCCAATAAAAAACTAGTACTGACTCTTAGGGAAAGTTTTTCATTTATAGTGATTTCAGAACTTTTATATATTTAAACATATCAAACTTACGTCTAGCACAATCGTACGGCGTTGAAATATCCTTGTTCATAACCAAGGTGCAGTCATTTGGTACACCTTTATACTGAACTTCAATTTTCTCGATTCTGCCGACTTTATCCAACTGGCGTTTCTTTTCTAACGTGAAAAGGTGATAACGTCGATCTATAGCCTCCTGGGTACTCAGAAATCCTAGAAAATAACGTTTGAATCAGTGTTTATTCGGTCGTAAGAAAATAGTTGAACTTTTCATTTGTTTATGTAGTTTTATACTTACTCGTCAATGGTAAAGCTTTTGTGCAACTATTTTGCGTAACTTTTGTCGATAAACATACAATTTGACGCCTCATTTTGTAAAAGAAAAACAATAAATGTAACAATAAAACAAAGAAGAATTTGTAGGTTATCCGCAGAATCCGCAGATGATCATGACATGAGTTTGACAGTAGCGTTCCAGACACCTCAAATATTGTCAGTATATTTTGAGCATAGGGTTGTTTTGTTGGTTCATGCTCGGTAGAGTAGTGTTTGAATGTGTGGTTTGGACGACTTATGTGGTGCTCTAGGTGGTGGCATAAACGAGTGCACGATACCGGCGGGCGATTACTCACTGGTGGTCGTATATACCAAGGCAGAAGTTCTTATCGAATTCTGGGCGCCAAGCGTTTACTCTTTGATAGCTCGTGTTGCTGTCACAAAAGAAAATACTTGTCGGCAAGCAACTATGGGGAAGGCTAGTCAAAGCTGATTGTAGATGGCGCGTCCATAGCTTAGACCCAATCTGACCAATGAGGTCAAACTATTTTAAAATGACGATGTTTGGATATGGCGCTAGAAACGCTTGTACGTTTCTAGCGCCATTATATCCAAAGTTGCCATCCCCAACCAGCCCGCGAAATTCTAATTTTCTTACGTTTTTTTGCAATTTGCAGGCCAGTGCTAAATTGTAT
The DNA here is from genome assembly GCA_905147715.2 of Xestia xanthographa. Taxonomy (NCBI): domain Eukaryota; kingdom Metazoa; phylum Arthropoda; class Insecta; order Lepidoptera; family Noctuidae; genus Xestia; species Xestia xanthographa. The sequence goes on from LR990644.1 coordinate 31,201,490, forward strand.
GTTGATTAAAATATTATTCGCGGCTGTAAGACGTATGTACGAATTACAGAATTATAATCATCAATACAACCCTCCAAGTTCATATACCTCGATTGAATTACTATTTCATGAAAAAGTCATTCTATCAAGTTACATGAACTTGATGGGTTGTATTTTGTGCGTCGTGTACTTATCCAAGTGTATTTTACTAATCTATGTATAGAGAAGTGTGATCCCACGCAAGTTTTTGGGAACAATCTAGGACCAAAAAATGTAAGTAAGGATTTCAGAGAACGTATTTTACATAAACGCGACCTACAATATTTTGTAAGTTTCTTGAGCGAGAGAATTGTCGATAACTAGTTAGGCGCTCCCTCGTCGTGCGTGATGTGTGTGACGTGGCGATGTCGGTTGGACAGGTGCCCGATTTAATGAGCCGATATGGTCATTCAATTGAAACACAGGCTCAAATTAAAAACTTTATTCCTTAAAACTATCCAACCATGGTTCTCTTCCTCCCTCTTGCTCTCACTTCCTCAAACTTACTAATAGTTTCTCCAATCTGTTTCTTGCTGTGCTTCTTATATGCTTCTAAAATCTCTTCAAATAAATGCGGGTAGTCATTATGAGTACTTATGATTGCTCTTTCAAGTACATACAAGTCTACACCTTTATCTTCGCCACTCGAACCAATGAATGATAAACCAAAGTCAATCATTACTAGATCCAACTCTCCTTCAAGCCATTTTTCATCGTCATTCTTAGCTTTTGGAACAAGTAACATATTAGAAGTGGTCAAATCTCCATGTATTATATTGGATTCGTGTAATTTCCTCACTGTATAGCCAATTAATTTACTTATTGATTTTAATTTACTTTTGTCTGCTTCTTTTACGTGATTTATTATAAAATCTTTTACTGTTATACTTTTTTCCAAATGCTCCATGTAAATGCGTTGTCTATGGAAATCCACTAAATATAATGCTGGAGTTCTGACCGAAGCAGCTTTGCATCGGACTATGGAACGCGCCTCATTTTTCATCCGTTCTTTGGTTATATTTTCGTCCAAATCTGGGTGTCGATACTTTTTCTTGAATCTCTCTTTGATCAATGTCGGTTTTCCGAGATATTTACATTTATATAGCTTTGCTTCCGCACCTTGTTTCAATATTTTCAGGTCTTTTAAGTCTTCTGCCATGTTGACACAAATGGATGCTCCACGGCTCTATTACTCTTTCAAATATAACGTTTGTTGTGCAAGTTTAATTCTATTAAAAGCACTCGTAAAATACCACTTTTAAAATAAAGATTTATTCTACATTTGTTGCTGTTTGGCTTGTTAATTTTCGGATAAACACGGACATGGCATGATGGATTATGACATTTTGACAGATAATGACAATGACATTGACGTCCAACAATTGTCAGTTCACAATTACGTTTAGTTTACTTGGTCAATTCATAAAATGTGTGGAGATTTCTACTTCAAACAATCAGTTTTATTTTAATTATTAAATTTTGCTTAGTATTAATGTAATTCCTTCCTTTTTGGTGCTGCCATTGTCGTTGCAATGAACGCATCTTGTGAATGAATAACTTGCAACAAAAACAAAACGTATCCTTCATCCACTCTCCTCCATATATCGGAATGGTGAAAATCAGAAAACGTAAAATCGACGTATACAAGCCGCACCTTACATTTAACACGTAGGTAGGTATTGGGATGTTTATCTACTTTCTATGGCTATATATCTGTATGTATTCACTCACTGGAGAGCGAGGGAGGCTGTGGGCGTGATATTGGTTGCTGCACCCGGGCCGACCGCCGGCACCACGTTATAATTTCATTCAAACAATAATTCCCATCAAATAGTTAATGGAAACAGTGATTTATCTCTGTAAGATTTAGTGCCGGTACGACGTTCGAACGCTCTGCTAGCTCTACATGAAACAATAATACCGTAGTGTGTTAAAACCGGTAAAAATACCAAAAATAATATAATTTTAGTGTTCGATTGTGATTAAATAAATTGTGAGAATGATGTCCGAGGGCTTAGAATACGAGACCATAGTGCAGAATGGCCCACGAAAAGTAAGTGCTTTTTTTAAATTCCAATCGTGGCTTGAAAGAACAATGTTGTGCTTCTTAGTCATGGCAAGCGTGCCTAAGTTATATATATCGCTAGGTTCGAATGGGGGGAGGTAGTGTCCTATAGAAATGTCTGGGTGCATTTTCGTAGTTATAGGATGCAGCCGTCTCGAAATGCCGGCTGATGCGATTTCCTGCGTTCCCGTTTTGAGTAAAAACGTTGGCGGGAAATTACGTGGGTCGGAATTTCATAATTATGCGGATATAAATCGTTAAGGAACCGTATATAACAATAAAATGTTTTATTGCCTAATAAAAATGATTTATTTCGGCTATAAATTTTGAATTTTTAATGTAAGATTTCGATGTTGATGTATTCTGTTTGTGTGTGATTGGTTAAATTTTAAAGTAAGAAGATTAAAAAATATTTATTTTGTATAATCAGAATAATGTGCCACTTCAAAAACTCGCACTTTTACATTTTGAATAGAATCATTAGACAATGCGATATTTAATTAAGATCTCTATAATTAATGCCAGCTCTCTAATGAAAAAAGAAATTGTCTCGTTGACTGCACCCTTTCCTTTGCCTATTGTGTCTACTGTCTATGTAGCAGGGGAAAGGAGCGGAAAATTAAAAACGAAACCTATAAAAAGTTTTCAAAAATAGGACCATAAACTATTTTATTTTTTTAATGAAAAGGCGACATACATGTATCATTCTGTTTTCAAAATCGAATTGATTATGCTGGATAGGTACCTACATAAGATTCGACGACACAGCACGTCGTGAACTTCGTGACACGCCTATATTTTTATAACGCTGACTTAAATTAATGCTAGGATCTCTTAAATTAATGCCAGCTCTTGAAAGAATAGGTACATTTTTTCGTTTACTGTACCCTTTCCTTTGCCTATTGTGTCTACTGGCTATGTAGCAGGGTAAAGGAGCGGAAAATTAAAAACGAAACCTTTAAAAAGTTTTCAACTAAAGGACCATAAACTATTTTAATTTTTTAATGAAAAGGCGGGTGCATTCACGTGTCGTTCTGTTTTCAAAATCGAATGAGAGGTTTTCCTTTTGAGGTTTTAAAAAAAAAACTTAGTTTCCAAGAACTCTATAGATGGCGTTGAACTTACTATGCCATAGCCAAAACGCTTGAAAAACAAAATATTGTGTCACGTCACATACTCTCGTTGACTGACACTTTCATTTGCTTAACCTTCCGAATATAACCAACATTTCTCGCGCTTTGTTAAAATCAGTTTTTTTAGGTTCCGTTCCTTGCATTATCATACTTACTCCTAGCGCCATCTATCCAGCGACTAGGGAAGAGCTAAAAAGAAAATCCCTCATTGACTAGCTGCTTAATATTAGCTTAGCTTAGCTGGTTAATATTATGATTCGACGACACAACACATCGTGAACTTCGTGACACGCCTATATTTTTATAACGCTGACATATATTACGATTGTTATATTAATGAATGGATTGGTAAGCCTCTTTCTCATAACTTGCACTGTGAACTGATGCTAATCCGACCCGTAGACATAACATAACTAAAACTTCAGACGGAGAGTAATTTTGACTGAGTAGGCAAATTACGAATATTGAAGCTAATATTTGAAAAACTATAAAATAGATTCCCATAAATTTCATCAACTCGTGAGCTATAAGGTAATCTCTAGAGTAGGTAAACCTAGTTATTTATGTACCAGCAAAACAATAGAAGCATAGACTATCGGAACGATAATAAAGCCTACATGATCCGAGTGCCATCATAATGATTATAAACAATAATATCAATAGAGTATTATGGCATCATGTGTTATCCGACCATAATAAAACATTTAAGATGTTTACCGTTGTTGTAACTGCGTGAATAGCTAATGGATCGATGCTCTCAAGCTACTCAAAGCCTTGATCGCATCAACCATATGGGAGTTCTAGATCGTATCAAAACTTTTCAATCTCAATTATTTTTATTTAACTACTTAATTATTTATTTATTTATTAATTATTTTTATTTATATTAATATAATAATTGCTGTGATGCTGTCTCACAGTCGGGTAAAAAGGGAGCAAACTCAAAGGGTAGGCAGTTTGGCACCTAATTTGAGTGAAAAAAGACCATAACTCCAAACCCTACATAACTATGTAATGTTGTCTGAAATATCTTCTGCTAAATGTCTCAAACAAACTTTTTACAAAACTGAGCTGAACGAAATCCTCCTTATTTACTAACACCAAGTTATTTTCAGAAAAAAATATCGTCCTCAAACTGTCTGTCTTCCAAGCTATGTCCAAGCCAGACTCCGCAGACTCGTTGTCTAGATAATTATTGTCGATGGTATATCGAGTCCAGCAAAGAGTATAATAATAATAAGGGAGGAGTCCAGACTGCCAGCAATAGTTCTGTATGACGTATATTATCAGCTGGCTGAGTTAGTATCGACTAAAACAGGTTACCCTGTGAATGATGGGCTAGCAACCTTATAATTGCATTACTTTGAAACCTGTTTCGTGTTGTATTTGATTTCTATCAATTTTGAATTTGTGGCGGTTGAAAATTGAGTAGATTTGACTTTATTTACGTTAATATAACAATGTAATGTAACATTAATAGTGAAATGAGAGTGCACATAAGTAACAGGTAATCCCATAAAGTTATTATCTTTAGAAATGGCAAAAACCAATCCTGGTGATAGGATCGTACCTTGTCCTAACGCGTGACTCAAAAGAAATTATTCATAACCCAACCCTTTTCAACTGTCGCTATAAAATACAGAACACAATTACAAAAATGTCACCATGACCATTTTTACCTATATCACTAGGCCACTAATTAACCTAAATTAGACGTGAAAAAAAACGTAGGATCAACGTTCTGTTTTTATAACTGTCAAAAATAATTAGGCGCGTAAATAATAAAAATGTTGTTTTTGTTTTTAAAATAGAACGTCGTATCGTACTCGTTTTATTTTTAATTCTTCCGTCTCTATGGCTGGTTGCAAAATAGCCGCTTCAGCTTCATGTGACCTCTATACCATGGTTATCCTCCTTGCGTCCTTTTATTTTCCTGTCTGGACTAGTTGCATCGACTGGCTTCAGTCCGCTGTCCGACTGAAAAACAATAATTATTTGACACTTATTTTACGAAACAGAAATGTTTTTAGGTTTTTTTTTATGAATTGTTAATTTTTCAAAAGAGGAACACAATAAATATTCATCTAAGTATCGGCACAGATAATATATAATACTGTATCGGTCAAGCCTGTATACAAAATATTGTGGACGTTGCTTCGGTCTTCGGTCAAGAACACCTTCTTAAGAATACTACTGTAGTATAGAATGCCAATAATCCGTGGTGTCTACAGTGTGTCAGTGTCAGTTTTACTGATTCTTTGGAATGATTCAAGGTCATGAAACCATCGCTAAAATTCGCGTCAGATTCCAAGCGGAACCAGAGCAAATCGTAGACTCATATTATAACAGTGTTTGAGTCTGTATATTTTGAGGTAACCTCCCACATAATGCTAGTTAGTCGGTAACGGTATCAAAATAACCGTGAGATCTTACCGCAGTTGAGTCACTGGAAACTGGGACAGGTTAAAATTAAAGATCAAAAACTAGATTTTAACAGCACTCGTGTATTTAAATCTTGTCGAAATTACAGATACTACAGCGGGGCTCGTGACCCAGTGATAACGGCTTCACGCTATCCTTGCAAAGGTCGGTCCGGTGATGGGTGATTATCCATTATTTATATCGAGATTCGAGCGAGACCCATTCGTGCGTCGGAAAGCTCGTTGGGTCCTAACCCTAAGACAAGTCTGGTCTAGTGTCGGTATGAAGTGTTATGCTCCGTAGGAAGAAAACCAAAGACATTTGTGGTTGTGCCATGCCTCTGATATATGCCTCTTTTTACATGGGAACAAAACTTACCTTGCGAAATTTTGTTATACTCGTTAACGAGTATAACGTGAGGTAATTTGGTTGGCATGTGATGTGAAGGGATGAGGAAAACGTCGTGAGGAAAGTTTTAAATATGAATGTGGTGACGAGAGGAAGACCAAAGAAACGATGGATAGACTGTGTGAAGGATGGCATAGCAAGAAAGGAGGTGTCTGATGGATGAGATGACATGTAATAGAGAATTAAGGAAGAAGAAGGACATGCTGCGCCGACCACAAATCAATGGGGTTGGCCGGTAAAAGCTGAAAGCAGATGGCGCTAGCATAGTTTGTTCCCAATCTGACCAATGAGGTCAAGCCATTTTGAAATATAAAATGACATTGACAGATTTTCTACCAATGACGATGCTTGGAACAAACTATGCTAGCGCCATTAGTTTCACAGTTGCCATTCCCATTGAAATAAAGTCAGGTGATTCTGGTGAATGATGACTTATGAACGAGTTTCCAATGTGGGAAGAGAGACCCATCTATCATACTTACTTACCCGCTTATGCCCAACTCACATTGAGCATTCATTGTAGAGTACGGCCCTCCGTGCCTTCGCCTCACACAGAGGAAGCCCAGATAGTTTGTTCCCAATCCGAACAATGAGGTCAAGCCATAATGAAATATAAAATGACATTACCAGATTTTCTACCAATGACGATGCTTGGAACAAACTATGCTAGCGCCATTAGTTCCACAGTTGCCATCCCCATTGAGATAAGGGCAGGTGATTCTGGTGAATGATGACTCATGAACGAGTTTCCAATGTGAGAAGAAAGAGACCCACCTAGCATACTTACTTACCCGCTTATGCACCAACTCACATTGGGCATTCATTGTAGAGTACGGCCCTCCGTGCCTTCGCCTCACACAGAGGTAGCCCAGTTGTGGCAACATTAAAAGCTATATAATATGTTAAAGGATAAGAGTATACAAATGTAATCATTATGATGTTTTACGATGTTTTAAAAAACTGTTTACGACTGGCTAAGTGGGGTCACACTCACGCACTGAGGGCAACGCACCTTCATTGATAAGTAGCCTCTTTGAATAGAGCTACTTTTTATTGATCTCAACAAAAATGTCTGCCTCCTACGTAGACTGTCTACCCACTAAATACTTTATGATCTTCGTCGTTTAAGACAGTGCTGCTTTCAAAGACAATATTCCAACTACAGAAATAATAACAGAATCTGTGATTCTAACGCCAGCTGTTGCCTGTGGCTTTCGCGGTTATAAACGTACGCAGAATTATTAAAATACTTTCAAAAGGCGAATTTGAGCCAAAGAAATCACGCGATCATTACAACTTGGACTGCGTTCAATCAATAAGCTGTCAGTGCCATCATTTTACTATTATTTATTCTGTGGCATTGATATAAAGATGTCAAGATGTCGCCATTGATATAAAGATGTCGCCGTGTGGTATCAGGCAGAGTAGAATAGAACCAACCCATTACACTTACGGGTGTCGTATGGCGACTAATGTCTGAGGCAGAACACCTTGCACCTCCGTAGACCAGAGAATGGGCAGCACCGTTTTCTGTTAGTCTTTCATCACTGCGATCTCCAATCCGCCTGCCAAGCGTGGAGATTAACGCAAATTCCTCCCATCATGGGAGAGGGTTATGTCCAGCAGTGGACGTTATGGGATGTTGTTGTTGTTGATATAAAATATTGACGGCTCTTCAACGCTGTCTAAACGTCCTGATTGTCCTATCTCTAGTTGTCTACACCTTATAATCCACTTTCTATTTTCATTGGTTTAGTTGAGCTATCCCATGTTCTTCTTTATAGTGTGGTATAGTGCCTAACCTGGTGTCAGCTTTTTATGTCGCCCGTGGGCCTCTGACTTCCCATGGAATAAAGTAAAGGTAGCTGTCCCTAACAAGGGGAAACTGACCAAAATACTAATAGGAAAAACGAAAATTTTATCAGCCTAGGGTAATTTAGGAACAGTCACTTGTGGTGCCGTAGTCTTTCAAAACAGCCACTTGGGATAATCACGCAGAGGGTCTGCTATCCTATCCTACACTTGCCAAGCCACACATGCTACCAACATAAAGAAAGAAGCTTCTGTCGGACAGATAACAAAACCATTGAGTGCCGTTAAGAGATTATTTAAATGTAATCAGGAATGTGTTTAATTAATGAGGTCAGTCCACCCACGGCGCTGTTGCAGGTCGTTCCGGGTCGGTGAGTTCGCTCCTGAGAAATAGATTGCATTACAATATGATAATTGTAGTAAGTTTTACTGTCTCGTTGGCATAGTGATGGGTCCAGGGGGTCTAATCTCTAAGCACGAAACCCGTAGTTTCGGCCGAAATCACGGTCGTTTCCTAGGTACTCCGTATCACTTACGGACATAAGATTCGTTGGGGGCCCGAACTAAAAATAAATGACATCTCGATTGCTCATCTGTCCTTACTCCCGATGTGTTTTCAAAACCAATCGAGCATCATCAAGCAATGTGTTTTTGGGGTTTTCCGTGACGAATCACTCAGAGCTGTCTGGAGCCTGATTTTTACCCGGTTGAGAGCAAAGGCTCGGCCTTAATAGATACATTACATTCATCCGGATAAGCGGCATTTAAGAGCTAAATATCCCTCAAATGACTTTTGATAAACTTTTCTCGATAGAAAAAAATTCCAAAGTTATCTCCAAATCGAACAATAAACCGCTGGTATTCAAAAAGTACCTACTTCAAATTAGATCATGAAACTTTGCATACTAACTGAACTAACTATAAAGACATCTTGTAATACGCTTTGTTTAGAGTGATAAAAAAAATCATGCATAATATACCCTATTAAGTAGGTAACTTGTAACTCCTAAAACGAAAAGGCCTATTTTCTTGTTGTCCCTAGGATTTTTGGTAGGTAGCTCTTCGATACCCGCAATTACAGACACAATTAAAATAATAATGCACCCTAATGGACCGTACCCGATCGGGTATGGCTGGAAGCAATTATTACAACATTAGCACTATGCGCAGGCGCACCAATCAACAGTGGCTTCTATCTGAAAAATAAATAGGTAATACACACCTCAACTTACATACATAAGTACTTTCACTCGGCAACCTTCTCGCCGGATACGTTATCAGTAATCGGACACCCTTATCAGTACGCCTCGTATATTACCAATGGGCCTACTCGCAATATCATGATTTCACGAGGAAAACTTGAAGGATTAATAAGGTACGTTACAAATTACAATGAAGATTATATAAAAATGCTTTGCGTATTTCGATAAAACCGGCTCCTATTTGCTGCGCAAGGAGTATTTATAATAGTTTTTTTTTTTTTTTTAACAAAAGAACGTTTTGGCACCTTGTATTTTCTTTTGCATATATATTTAATTATTGATATTTAATTAAAGACTCGAAAACGTGTCAATTGGCCTGTTTTTCCTTTATTCTGCGTCACTGCGTGTATGTGAGCTGGCTCTCCCCTGCGGCACACTTTTTTCGGTGGTTTTGTACGTGTATAACATATCTGTTTGTTAGAATATCATTGGTATTTCTTATGTGTGTGTGATACATTTTTTTTTTCGGATGGGAAATCCTTCCGCTCTGGGCGGAGCAGGAGAGAGTGTCAGACTTTTACTGACTAAAACCCATCCATGTTCCTTCATGGGTTTCAGTCGGTAAAAGTCTGACACTCCGTCCTGCTCCGCCCAGAGCTTAATGTAGGTATCATTTAAGTGTGTTTTCTATTCCTTTTAATGTCTACGAAATAAAAAAAATACCTAAGTATCTAAATGGCATCCATCCACGCATCTTTTTCAAAATCTACGATCAAGAAATTACGTCAATTTGTTTTTTATTCGCACTAATCTCGTAATAACAGTCCAAATGTCTGACATAACAAGTTAATCCAAAATGTATCCTCTATCTAAGCTCTATGATACGATCCTAGAGCAGACGCGGGTCAGTGACCCCCACCTACGACGCGCTACCTATTGAACTAATAAATCCGGTATTTTTAGGGGCCAGTACGCGAGGGTTTCTTTTGTAAATTATTTATTTTTGAATTGAAGAACTCAAAGTGAGATTTATGAAGTTTCGTCATAACTACATACGTAAGAAATCACAATAGGCAGACAGCAATCATCACGCCTGTAATCTCGGACAGGTTAGTTAGAGGTGTAATGCATGTTTCACCACCTTAAACACCTAATTTCCGATCATGTTAACTGGTAGGTAGGTAGGTACCACAGAATAGATAATAGTCTGGTACGTACTTGTACATAGTTATGTTAAATAAATACTGCTCCATTTAATACTTTATTTTGAAATGAAGTTGGTTATCCAATAATTGTTTAACAGTCTATTATTGAATGGAATCAATCAATAATAACGCGGGGTTGGGAAAAAATGAATGAAAATATCTTTTCATCACGTTTTTCCGAATTCGAGAGAGAATTCTTTAAAAAACGGATCAATTAGCTATATTATCGATACAGCTCCGAGATAATCTCACTGATCAAGTGATCAATACTGCATTACTGCCTAATTAGTTAGCAGGATAAATTCGGTTTTTACCAAATTAATTAGTTAATGTATACTTTATGAGTACAATAGTACTTAATGAGTACTTGTGTTCACAACCACGCGACTTACTCCGCAAAAATTGTGATAGATCAGCTAATATACATGAAATAAATATAATTTATAGACTATAGCACCCATGAATAACGTAGTTATCTGCCAGTGAAAGAATTTTTAGAATTGAATTATTCGTTCTGGAGATTACCCCTTACATACAAACTTACGGGGGGAAAATTATGACCACCAAACATAACTTTGTGACCACTAACATCTATCACCTAAAATATCAATTTATCACCAAATTTAGTAAATTGAGCACCAAATTGTAATGAGGTGGTTGATGACAAACTAGTTTTGCCTAGGCCGACTTGGGGCACCCCGACACGGGGTATTTTTTTATAAACCATTCAGAAGTAGGAACCCCGCTCCGTCGACCGGGTCTCCCTCGACTCGGATGCAAGAGCATAACAGTTCAATTTCTGGTGGTCATTAACTAAAAAAAATAATTTGTGGTTCTAATTTCACGATAGAATGGGGATTAATTTTGTTGATCATTTACTAATTTTGGCAAACAAGTGTTTTTTTGCCGTTACATTTTGCTAAATCTGGTGGTTCCCAAACTTACATCTTTATAAAATTAGTAGGTACAGATTAAACTTCTTGTCGAGTCACCCTAAGTCCCTCAGATATTTTTTAACACAATAAATAGTTTTGCCTAGGCCGACTTGGGGCACCCCGACACGGGGTATTTTTTTATAAACCATTCAGAAGTAGGAACCCCGCTCCGTCGACCGGGTCTCCCTCGACTCGGATGCAAGAGCATAACAGTTCAATTTCTGGTGGTCATTAACTAAAAAAATAAATTTGTGGTTCTAATTTCACGATAAAATGGGGATTAATTTTGTTGATCATTTACTAATTTTGGCAATCAAGTGATTTTTTTTGCCGTTACATTTTACTAAATCTGGTGGTTCCCAAACTTACATCTTTATAAAATTAGTAGGTACAGATTAAACTTCTTGTCGAGTCCCTCAGATATTTTTAACACAATAAATAGCTCATATACTGTAGTGTACAGGTGGAGATAGAGATTAGCCAGTCTGCAGAAGATTTCCGAGGCTTGTTAGGTACCAAGCATATAAGGGTGCGCCGGACGTATCTACTTGAGTACCTACCCTCGCTCAGGGAGGCACTCTACTACCCCATTTTGAATGATGAAGTTAATCATGATACTATAACCCGATCACCCGATCATGATATGTATAACCCTTGAGTTCTTCAGTTATATTTTCTCTGACTTACCATCACTTTTAAATTAGGTACTGTGATCTATAAAACCGTAACAGTAAGGTTGCTGATGGGTTACCGCTAGGGTTACCAACTATACTGTTTTTCATTGCATTATACTTTTTACTCTTGAACAAAAATAAAGTAGGTATACAAAATACTGTTTTCAGCATCATTTTCGGTAGGTAATTAATGCAAAGTGGCAGCACAATAAATAGTACAAGTGTGGCGGGTAGACAGTAAGTACCTAATAGAGTTTCAATATATTTAATAAAAAATGAGCTCATTTATTTTAATTTTAGTTTTGATTGTGACAAGGCCTATGAGGCTTTTAAAAATAATACAAAATTGATAACTTGTGCGGGAAGCACTAAAAATATACCTATGTCTTTAATTAGAACATAAAAAAATACTGTTAATTTTTCTAAAATACTGTTTATTTTCCTTCTCAGACCCAAATATACTTTATTTCTTGTAATAAAGTTGGCAACCCTAGTTATCGCTGTCTGTGGTAAAAGGACGGTTCGTCTGACAGACCTATGGGCGCTGTCTATGACCTGTCATCACCATCTGCCTAGCCTTTTCCCAACTATACAATATTGGGGTCGGCTTCCTCTTCCAGTCTTACCGGATGCAGCTGAATCCCAGTATTTTACATGGAACTGCCTATCTGACCTCCATAGCCCAGTTAGTAGGTACTGGGACTACTGGGTAATACGATACCCCTTGGGGAGACTGGTTGTTAGACTTTCGGACCGGTATGTAATGGTTATTCACACATCCACGAAGCGACCTTGAAGAGGTCCTCGAAAAGTAAAGCCGTAACTTTGAAAATCGAACCTTACGGCTGTTATTATATTTTAGCCTAACGATTATGTGATGTAATTTTAGCAGAGATGGTCACATCACGGTTAAAATAAAAACCGGCCAAGTGCGAGTCGGACTCGTGCACGAAGGGTTCCGTACCATTATCTATAAAACATTAGACGAAACGACAAAAAAATCACTTTTGATGTATGGGAGCCCCCCTTAACCCTTGAATCGTTTTTGTCCGTTCTATGTGACATAGAATAAAAACGCACACAAGCGTAATTTGAAGTGATGGTTGCAGCTCTCGCGCGGCATAAAGCGTCTATTAGGCTATCCTTTTCACACTTACGCGTTTGAATCGCTCTCTCGCTCGTAAGGAGTGTTGTGCCAGTCATTTCAAATATTGTAACGGTAGACTCAGTTTGCACCAATGATATTATATAGTAAAAAGAGGTAGATATCGCACTAGCAGGCACAAATTGTTGAGGACAAAGTGACACAATTGTTGCACTTTGATAGCTAGCTATCTCTTTCTATCTTATACGTTCCGTATTATCTATCGCTGTCGTAGTTTTAAATTACTCGCAACGATATCTGAACGCCATTCAGTATGAACATGGCGTATCTTCTTTATAATATCATTGGTTTGCACTCGTCCAAAATATTGTTATCATGTAAGTATTTGATTGTTTTATATAAATGTTATGTGTAATTTTGTTAAAATAATCATCAATTGATTGAATTCAATTGTTTTTATCACGATAATATTGGTTTATTTTCTTAAAAAATTCAAAAAATCCAGATGTCATTTCTAACGGACATTGCCAAATAGGTACCACAAGGAGTAGCTTTTATGTTTGTCATTTGTAACGGACATTGCCAACTAGGTACCACAAGAAGTTACTTTTATGTTTGTCATTTATGACGGACATTGCCAATTAATGTCTACTTAATTTACGTCACATTTTTACAGTTGTATATTAATATTAACGGTATTCCTTCCAGTAATATGTCGAAGAACGCTTGGAGATCTAAGAAAATTCTGGCTCTGTTACCTCCTCCAGATTCAGAAGGTTCGGAATTAGAATCTGAAGATGATGATGAAAGAAGAATAGTAGCACGTGAGTACTTCAGAAATTAATTTAGTGGTTCTTCGTCCGTGAGAAGTATTTCGCCTGAAATTTATGACCTACTTCAAGATCTTAGTGACTTAGATGAACCAGAGCCAGAATCAGGAACTCAGTCGGAAAAAGACGTCAATACCCCCGTAAACCAAAATGAATCCCTGCCATCCATATCATCCTCATCTTCGTTTGTAGCTAGACCTCAAAATCTACCTCCATGCTTTGTACCACCTACACCATCTACAAGTTCCATAACATCTCCACTGACACCAAGTTCAGCAACAACACGTCGTCGCACTAGACAAATAGCCAATAATGAGTCATCACCAATGCTTCTTACATCAACAGAACCTGCTGCAAAAAAGCGGCGATCAGGGGCGATGTCGTTTGTGTAAGAGCGGAAAAACTATGGTATTGTGTTCAAAATGTGAACAGAGACTCTCTTTCACAGTAAAAAAAAATTGTTTCTTATTATTTCATAAAAATAAATAATTATATGTTTCTTTTTGTTTGTATACGTCTATTTTTTGTAACAAAAGGTGTATTTTATTTTGTTAGAATTTATTAAACTTTTATTTTGTAATGCGAGTAGTCATTATAACATATATTTTATGGTTCCTAAATTGTAAATGGATCTCAAAAATAGTTAGAAGACTTATGTTTTTGAAACATTGATAATTTAGTTTGTTATTTTGTTAACATGTTAATCTGGTTATGTCCGTTTCACGTGACGTATACAATGTGTCCAATGTTTGTAGGATAGCTGGCAATATCACACACAAGTGACATTGAAAAAACATAGTTAATATAATATATTTGTTTAAATTTTACATATGTTTTCTTTATTTACCCCAAATGAGAAATATAATTTAAAAAAAAAGTAAAAAAATACGTTTTAATCCGGGACTGCCAATTGAAGGGTTAAATATTAATTATATTCTGTTTTTAGTTTATTTGTGTATTTGTTGTTGACAGACGGACAGACAGACAGTGCAGTCTTAGTATTAGGGTCCTGTTTTTACCCTTTGGGTATAACCCTAAAAATGATATTTATTCTTGTGGAACATTAACGTTGTTTTTGAGTTGCTGCTGTCTTTGGTGCAATGCCACTGAAAATAGAGTCCCTCAGGGTGATGCTTATGACCTGTCGTTATCCTAAATATCCTTAGATGCGCATCCTGCCAAAGCTATTAGGAGTCAATTGTGATGACTCGACTAATGTATTAATTGTGACGATCAAATGGCTTGTCATATTTCAATTGAGATGTTTGTTCAAACTGATATTAATTGGTAGCTTCACTGTCTAAATACAGGGTGAAATTAAATAAACTAGCGACACTTCATAACTTCATAAATAACCAAAGAAAAAGATAACCTCATGCCTGAGTTTCCTCGAAGGCTTTGGCAAAGAAGTTCACCTTAATTTCGCCAGATAAGTTCCCACGCAAATGGAGGCAAGCCTTTTTCTATCAAACGGGCTCAAAGGAAATAAACTTTCAATCAACTAGTTGATTCGATAGGAACATATGCCTGAATCGACTTCCAATTTGATCAACTGGTTGATTCGTTCAGTTGATCGGAGTGGAAAACGAGGTGTGAACATATCAAATAAATCTGTGTCGGACTTGAAAATTTAACCCAGCTGACTTCATATTCAGCAGTAGTGCTTGCAACAACTGAACCAACGAGGAAGCTACATAAAAAAGAAGCATCAAAGGTATTCAGTCTCCCCAAAGTCTGACAACAAATCTTACCAATGGGTATTGTAACTGGGTTGTGGAAGTCAGACAGGCAGATGCTCCATGTAAAATACTTACTGGTATTCAGCTGCATCCGGTTAACCTGGAAGCCAACCCCAACGTAGTTGGGAAAAGGCTAGGCAGATGATGATCAAAATTGTATTATGGACTGATAGTATTGTGAAGGTTAGGGGGCAATCCACTCTGTCTTACCAAGGGGTATCGTATTACCCGGTTACTGGGTTGTGGAGATCAGATAGGCAGTCGCTCCATGTAAAATACTGGTATTCTGCTGCATCCGGTTAGATTGGTATCTGGCACCTTCAAAAGAGTTGGGAAAAGGCTCGGCAGGTCAGGATTACCAGGTGGTAATATTAATATTGAGTTATCGTGAAAGTCAGGTGACCTTCACATTATTGTGAAGGTCACCTGACCTTGAGTTAAGTATCTCAATATTGTGACGGTCAGGGGGCAGTCCTCTAATTTGTACAAAAGATAACTCATTTAAACTAAGGACATCATTTCTAAAATTAAAATATTTTACTTCACTATAGGCCTAGATGGGCACAAAAAAAAACGTCGAAGAAGGTTAACGGTTCGGGTTGGTCGTTACCATAGAGAAGAACCGGCAAGAGTGATCATGAATAAAGAGTAATCATCCAAGCATGGCGTAAATAAAAAGAGTCTAGGCTAGGTTGAGCCACCCAAGCTCTTTAAGACATCATAACTAATCTAACTACAAGATAAACATCACATTTCTTTACTTTCGGACCTTTAATAAGTTAAAGTGAAAGCCAACAATTAAATTCGCTCCAGTCGTTTTTATTAACAGAAGAAATTATACAAATTGTTATGGTTCTTATCGTTAGTTACATTATCTAATCTTTACGCTTTTTTCTTACTTCGTTTTGGGAGCTTGAAGATGATTGAAGATTGCATAAGGTGTATATTAGCTTGCAACGTGGGTACCTCAGTTCTTTATCGTGTGGTTCAGAGGCGTTTCTAGCCCATGTAGCGCCCGTGTGCAAACATTACCCTATCGCCCCCTAGTAAGCGCGCAGTGAAAATGGAATGGGTACAAAGTACAAGTAACCACAAACTGTCAAATTTCCCTAACAGATAATAAGGTCTATTGTTTGGAGATGAGGCAGAAATTTGACGGTTTTGGATACCATGATGTTGTGTTGTTGACTATATTTAAAATTATACAGGGTGTTCTGATGTTTACCTTAACAAGCCAAAACCTACCCATGTTAACATGTAAATAGATGGTACATTATCAGGATCCAAATTTTGAAATTTCTTCATTCTAATTACGACCTCATATAAACATACAAAGTTCAGTACCTATCAATTGGAAAAAAATGACAAATTTGGGAAGGTACGCTCATTAGCTCAGTGCAAGCGACGGCCACTGCACGGGTAAAACATTTTTGGGAAGGCGCCGAGTGAGGCTCCGTAGCGAGCGGCGCCCGGCGCCCCCTTAGACCGTTGCGCCCGTATGCAACGCACACCCTGCACACTAGGTAAAGACGGCCCTGGTGTGGTTAGTGCTTAACCTAATGGTGTCAGAGATTTTATGCCGCCCATAATATGATAGAACTTTGACTTGGCTTTAAATGCCGTCAAGAAATATCTCTCAGGCATGCTGGTTTCCACAAGATGTGTTCTTCCACCGAAGCAAGTGGTACCTACCTCAGTTGTCTCTGCTTGTCTATGGTAACTTTTGACGTTTAAGTAAAAGTGCTGCTTTCAGCCGACACCAACAATGGCCAATCACCATCATCATCAGAAAGAAAGAAATGTCTTTGCTACACCAGCCGAAAGACATTAATGGGTGTAAAAATGGGTCCGTGGCTTAGGCCCCCAGTGGTCGAGGCACCGGTCCGTAGCCGAGGTCCCCGATTCGATAAATTTAATTCAAAGCAATTTTTGATTTATAAAATCAAATTTTTTTGTTCTGAATTATAATATTAACCTTCCAGTTACGGAGACATTGGAGTTCAAAGTTCCAACTCTTCACAAGTGTTATTAAATACATGTTTTAATTGTCTTCCTCTTCCTCCTTGCCTCCTCGCCCACCTTACCTCGTCGCGGCATTGCTCAGACCATGCTGCCTTCACCAGCTTATGAGGGATCAGCCTATCGGTCAGTAGATCCAATGGCATATTGGCTTGTCTGTATTACCTAGACCTACATAGAAGAGACAATTTCCTTTCGTAATATACTTATTGTATTTTATTTTATTTATTTTATTGTAATGATGTTTTTATCTTTTATTAATTTTTATTTGGCTAATTTGGCAATGGGTGATAATTACCTGAAATAAATGAATTTTATTTAAGTATTATTTATTTATTTTCATCTTGTTAATGCGAAAATTCGAGTTGTAGTAAACCATGCGTATAGAATAAATTATATTATAATCTTTGTAAACCAGGCTATCAAATGAATTTCAATCATGTTTTTGAGTTGTAAACTCTTATCTTAAAACAAGATAACAATTGTGGTTTTGAATTTAACTGAAAAAAGGTAAGCACTAAGCACTTTTACTTTCGTTCTGTTTGGGCAGTATGGGCCATGATTTTGTGAGTGTATAGCAAATATAAATAAAATAGAGATTCGTAATAAATATTATACACTAAGTACTTACTACTCGAAGCACATTGTACGCTGCATTATAATAACAAATTACGAGGTGAGATGTTTACCTAATTCGGTTTTTAGGTAAAAACAAAACACTTTTTTTTAACAAAGACAAAGTCTATTTACTTTTTTTTCTTTTTGTAAACAAATTATCCAATTTAAGAATACGTTTTAAATACGAATACGTTTTATTTTAACAATACTCATACCTACGGTACCTGATTGGATTATTTAATGAAAAGCATTTTTTGGCAAATTTAATCTGAAACCGCAGTGAAGCCTTACATCGATAAAAGTAACGATTTCAATATTACCTACCTACGTAAATCTTGCTAATTATATTAATTGATTTTTGTGAGGAAGAATGTACAATACTCAACGTAAAACAAAAAATAATAATAACTGCCTTAGGTTTTTACTAAGTAAGTATTGTGTGGTTTAGGTATATGAATAATTGTCATCGTACTATGTCATAGGGATTTATTTAGAACTCGGAGAACACTTTATCCTGTTGTTCAAGTTATAAATGTATTAGTACAAATAGCAATTGATTTGATTTATAAATTACTAGCTGACGTCCCGCTGTTTCACCCGCGTAGTTTCCGTTCCCGTGGGAGTACGGGAATAAAATATAGCCTATAGCACTCACGAATAATGGAGTTTTCTACAAGTGAAACAATTTTTAAAATTGGTTCATTACTTCCGGAGATTACCCCCTACATACAAACTTACAAACAAATGTTACTTCTCTAAAATATTAGTATAGATAATTATATATAATATATAATAGTATAAAATTCGAATGCGGCGACTGGGTCTAGGTCTACGAGACCTATGTTAGAAGCTTTGCCTGTATGGGAGGTTACTCTGGCCTAAAGTTTGTGCTTATTCGGAAGTACGAATATTGCCGAAGCACTGTATACATTTTCTGGTTTATCAGAACCGAATACGCGAATAAACTAGACTTTTCATTGCAATTTCCTGCCGACAACGACACCAATCAAGTCTGTAAAGTTTTACCAACAAATGAAAAAAGTCCCATAAAAACTACTTAATTTGACAAGTACCCTAACTACTCCATTTTAACTCAACCGTTGAACGCGTGGCAGTTAAAAATAACCGCAGAGTCGTTTTAACTGCCTGTTAGGGCAATATGTTTATCCTTGTACTGTTGCTAAGCGTAAGCAGTGATTATGGTATGTTAGGGTTCTTTGTTCGAGTGACTTGACAGTGGTTGGTCTTGTTGACCCGTGTGCGTAGTGAGGAGCAGTTTCTTCTGTGGGAAGATTGAGCTGAGGCAGTGGGATAATTATATAGGTTGTTGAAGACCCGGTACGGATTCTCAGGTTTTGCAGTGCTTCATTTTTATTTATTTATTTAAACTTCATGTACAAAAGTGGTACATAGGCGGACTTAATGCCACAAGGCATTCTCTACCAGTCAACCTTTGGGTTAAATAGGAAAACATAGTGACAAGGTACAAAATAATGTCTAAAAAACTAACTTGTTAACGAGAATTTAGAAGGTAAGTAGTAACGATTTATTAATATTTTATTAACAATTAATTTTCTTTTTCTTCAACTAGTAGGTCTCTTGCAAATCTCTCCACTTTTGGCGGATTTGTGTCGCTCTTTTTTTTTTTTTGCCAACATCCGAAAGTAAAGTTACTGTCCACTTTTTGGTGTTTTTTTTTTTTTGGAAGACGGTTATTTTTTTGTAAAAAAAATATTAAGTACAACCAGTGAACCAGCGCGTTTCTTACGCACATGTTAAATATTTTCATTTCTTTTCATCTCATTTCGCTCTTGACCGCTTTAAAGCGCAACAATGCAAGATAATTCTGCTCCCAAATATGGTTGCCCAAAAGGTAAGAAGATAGCCTTAAAGATGTCCATATTTAAGCAACCGGCCACCAAGGTTGCCGCGAAATATTTTATTTGTGTTCACTAATATTATAAAAATCTAGATAAGTTTCTAGGGGGTAATTTTCGGCACCTCTCCGTTTTTAAAAAAATCATTTAGTAATGGGAAGCCAAGCTACTTAATTTCTGAGTGTTATAGGCTGTTTTGGGCCATGAATTATTTTATAATTTTCGACCATAATGCAAGCAAAACCATGGAAAAAAGCTAGTTGTTTATAACTTTTTAATAATTGCGTACCTATGACGCGTATTTTTGTCAATATGGTGCGAAAATTTTCTTCGAGTGGTAATGAACCAAAGACCTTAAAAATTAAAAATATTTTTAGACCGAAAACAAAGACTAATTTGTTATATTTCAGAGTCATCACTTTGAATATTTCTTTATACTTAGGTACTTACTTTCTTTGAGAAATTCGAATAATAATCACTTTTTACTCATTATATGTGTGCCAGTCATGATTCCAGTAAACATTATTAAAAACTCGTGCTGAAATTGCCAAAAAAACAACGACACGAAAACGAAATACTGATGACCTACCGCAACTGTAATCTTTTGTTCTGGTTGGTTCTTTTAGTTCCTCTTCCTCCTTAGTATTTTTACTATTAAGTCCACCATTTACAGCAGAAATATCGAATCCTAATAAATAACACCGAAATTCCATTCCGTACAAAGTATAACGTCTAAAAGCATCTGCGCTTTTTGTTAAAAATTAAAATTAAAAAAAATGCATTGAACCCACGCTACTGACACTACGCCTTCAATATTCCAACATAATTTGACACTTTCGGGTGGCACTGCTCGTCAAGGAAAACGTCAAAAACCTGTCAAATTCAGTACATATATTTTAGTTCAAAATTTCGCCGCATTTTAACTTAAACTGGCGCCTTTTTTAGCGTTGTGACCCCGAACTACACTGCGTTTGGACAACCGCCAACACAGATTTATTATTAGAAATGTTATTAAAGGATCACTTTAGGGGAATTCGGTATTCCAATGTGGAATGAGAGACACGCTAAGTAGAAGGTAAATAGAGAATGAGGATTGACTTTTATGACCGTGAAAAATATGGCGTGTTCGAAGTGGAGTGGATTAGGGAGCGGTATTTTATTGGGAACGATATTCTTATCGTTATTTTTATTTGTAGGTAGATCAACATTTCCAAATGATCGGGGACTATGTCGACAACTGTAATATTTTATTTTCCTATTTATGTTTTCTGTCCTAGATTAAGTTATGTTATTTCTAGTGTAAGACCATTGTATGACATAAGTCACGCGACTCACGAAAAACCAACTAATTAAACAAAAGACGACCTTGACCCAGACAAGGGCTTCACGACCCGTCCGAATAGCCACTACTTACCGAATAAATTCAAAAATGGAACAGAATTTGAATGCTATTATTTGCCAAGTATGTAAACGGGAACTTAATCGTAAGGTAGGTGGTGAAACAGGCCTTTACAAACATAAAACCTAAGGTTAGAGATGGTAAGAAGGGAATTTAGCATGACAAAGAAGCTTTCTACCTCTATACGATAGACACACACCAGGCGCTTCTATCTCCCATAGACAAACAAAGTCCTCATTCATTTCAAACCAAGTTACAAACACAACTTCGAAAATCGAAGCCCCATTTAAAAGCGAAAGGAAAAAAAAACAATCCGGAAGTGATGTCCCATCCACATGTGTGGTTCTGGTTATACAAAGCTTTATTGTATTGCTGGCCAGTTACACGCATCTATAGAGGATTGACAAGCCAGTGCGATGAACCGAGAATGAAACTCAGTGTTATGGACCATTTAGTTTGGAGGATAAACAGCTATTTGGTTTTTTTGGACGATATCTTTAAACGTATTTGAATGTGTAGGTAAATAGTTTAGCGGTTTTGTTAGATAAACTGTACGTTGTAATACCTAGCAAGCCCAGAATGACAGCTGGCTTTGCCTTAAATTTTATTAAATAATTGGGGTTTTCCAGTGATTGCTATTCATTGAGATCGGTTGCTCTTAGCTTATAGTTGGCTGGAGGCCTTACACTCATGGTTGGATAGTCCAGTTAGGCAGACGGCCACCTCCTAGGTTGACCTGCGATATCTAAATAATAAAAAAATAATTGTGAGCCGTCACAGGACGCCTGGCAGATGTGAAAGATCGTATTTTTTTTTTACAAGTAAGTAATAATATGCTTCTAAGAACAGATTACGACAGGAACTAAATATGGCTTAGTGAAAAAATAAAATATTACCTAAGTACTAACTTTTCCCTGAAAATGAAATCATTTAAGGTGAATGCTTCGACCAGCCCGCGAAATTCAAATTTTCTTACGTTTTTGGCAAATTGCAAGCCAGTGCAAGGTTGTATGTTGATTAAAATATTGGACGCAATTGTAAGACGTATGTAGTTACAAAATTATAATCATCAAAACCATCAATACAACCCTCCAAGTTCATAAAGGTCTAGCAATGACTTTGACCTTGAAAAAATCGTTTCTCGACCTTTATGAACTTGGAGGGTTGTATTGATGGTTTTGATGATTATAATTCTGTAACTACATAGGTACGTCTTACAATCGCGTCCAATATTTTAATCAACATACAACCTAGCACTGGCCTGCAATTTGCCAAAAACGTAAGAAAATTTGAATTTCGCGGGCTACCCTGGAGCATCAGCCTTAAGTAAGTAGGTATTTTCATTAATTATAAAAATTCAAAATTCATTATTTTTTTCCAAGTTAATTTCTAATATAAAAACAAGCATAAAATAAAATAAACCAAAATAAAAACAAAATGACTCGATTGCACAAAAAGAAAATCCTTAGGTCTTTGGTCGTCACGACATTTTTTGGTTTTATCCGCGCCTATAGATGTTTCACATGAAAAAAGTGATTTTCTTACTGTAGGAACTCTCAACTCAAGTCTATTCTCCATGAAAGGGTATGGATCGTTCTTACTCCACCACCTGGGCCATCATTATGATCATCTGTCTAGCCTTTTGTTCCAATTCCAAATGTGTTGGTGGTATTGGTTTCCAGTCTAACCAGATGCAACTGATTTCCAGTATTTTACATGGACCAAGCTAGTCGAGGTGGGATAAATTATCATGGAATTTTTGCTACTTTGATTTTTTATTCCTAAGACCGATTTTGATGCTCTAGCATGTTAAGTACCAATTACTAATTAAGACTCGAGATCAAATCGGTAATTAGTAATGAAATTGAGTAATTAATAAGTATCGCAGCAAACAATGATTGGTAGCTATTTGAAAATTGGAAAGCGTCGTGCGTTCCGCGTCGGAAGAGCATTGTCTCGTGCGGTGCGGTAGGATTGCAACACACGTGCGATTAGTTGGAGAAATAAGTAAACATGCGGCGGAATCGCATTTCGACAAATCAGGTGATAAAACAAGAGATGGTCAGATGGCGAGGTCACTACAGAAACATCATTCCTTATATGGTCTGCAACTGTTATAATATACAGGATGACATTTTTATCACTTTCCAAAAAAAAAAGGTATAATAGGTGAACGAAGTAGAAGCAAATGGCATATTAGTTTTTTTTTTCGACAAATGAATTCAATAAATTCGTAATTCAAATAATACCTACGCGTATTGCGTATGATTTGAAATTCGATATTCTTCATTTTTTTTCAAAATTTCGCTTTCTTTGTTCTAACATGAAAAGTTAACTTGAAATTTTTAAATTAAATAAACTAGCGTTTTGTGATGATGGAGCATTTTTTTTCTAAGCTGTGGAAAAAAGAAAAAAAACTAGGTATCCCATAATTGCTTCTACTCCGTTCACCTAATATACGGTACCTTTTTTTTTTAAAGTGATAAAAAAAAGTTAAAAAAAAAGAAAAGAAAAAAAGTCAAAAAGAAGTTAAAAAAAAAAAAGTTATCCGGTATAGGTACGCATTTACCCAAATAAAACAATGTATCTGACGTAAATACACGTAAAAAAAAAAAGTAAAACAGTGACCACAAAAATAAATATGTTTTGACATTCTCTACAAACATAGAAGGCCTTAGGGTCTAGAGTGACTTTGATTGAACATAATGTATGTATTTTCGTCGCTCATGAGATGAGCCTACACACCGCCTACAACTGTTCCGTTCACTACAACTCATTCACTTAAATTGGTGCCAAACGTCTCTTCACGTGTGGTCTGTTAGCTCATTTCTCCATGATGGTAACTAAAACTTAAGGGCGTACTAGGGTTTGCTCCCGGGAATTCTCGGTACTAAAAATACCGGGAATTCCCGGGAAATTTGAAAATGTTTAGTACCGGGAAATCAAAACTATGTCCCGGGAATTCCCGGTACTGCACAAACACTAAATCCTTGGTACGAAATTTTGATTATTAAAACTGCGTGTGTGGCGCGCGAACACAACCACGACAGAAGTACGTGCACGATTCGTACTCGAGGGTAGTCGGTACTATTCGGTAGTTTTCGTTTCGGATTCGCATCTTCCCCGCCGCCCGGTCCGCCTGCCACAGTGCCGCACCTAACTTGATACTGTGACGACGCGACGTAGTGAGTGTTTTGTAAAAAGTAATAAACTGGTGAGTACAATATTACATCCTTGTTTAATTATTTTATCATGAACTAGATGAGTTTGTATATACTAAAATAGTCATTGATTGAACTGAGTTTAGGTTTGAATTGAATGTATAACGAAGCAGAGAGATACGTAATTTTTGACGTTATTGAGACTTGTCAATAAGTGGGTAGAACAAAAAGCTCAATATTTTTTTTTATAAACTTAATATGTAGTTGTAGATGCCTGAGGAAGTAAACTTATGATAAACTTACAGACATGCAAACTTACTAATACGATGCAAAACATAACAACTTAACGATAATAGTCTTGGCTATGGTCTTGGTACCGCGTACAGTACATGATACCTACTTAAGCACAATAGAAAAGATCGAACTTATGAATCTAGTTACCTTACACTTAAAATAATTTGTTCAATTTTCAAAATGCATACATTATCTTACCATAGCTCACAAACATTTAAGCACCATTCCACCAACCAGTGTTGAACCGGAACGCATATTCAGTTCAGCAGGATATATATGCAACAGATTGCGAACAAGACTAAGTGACGAAACCCTTGACGCAATTTTATTTTTACGTACTCACTACCAACAGTTACGGTCCTTTAAAAAAAACATTTGAAGTTATTCTCACTAGGTATGGCACTAAATGCATGACTGATTATTTTTAAAATTATTTTGTTTTCAACATCATTGATGCGATGATTGATATCTCTGGAAGAGTAAATATTTTGTTTGTTATTGTTAAAAATGATTTATGTTATAGTAGTAGAATTAAGGAACCTTATTATAGAGAGTGCTTGTGCATGGCACGACGACAGAAATGTTAAAATTATATTATTATTTCAATCGTTTAAAAACTTTGTTGATTATTATTAGATAGTTACTGTACTGATTGTAAATTTAAAGACTGATTGTGAAGTGGTACTGTGGTAGGTTGTGATTTGTAATCTCAATTACAAAATTTATAGCTAATTAGTAAATTACTAAGTTGATTAAATATTTTGAAAAGTGTCTGGGTGTTTAATTTTGTCATACTCATAAAATAATAACGAAATTAAAATATTTTTATCCAGTACCGAAGTTTCGAAATTTATTCTTCTATTTATTATTCGGCCGCAGTGACTGACGTAACAACCGCTTTGTAGTGCAAGCTGATTAGAACTTTATTCTAACAGTATTTCAAAAGAAGTTTGAACCACCACAAATAGAGTTGCTGATTTTAGGGTTAGAAGGGCCTTAAGCTACCGGGCTGTTAGTTTCCGCTGCGTTTATTAATAAAGAGGCAGATTTTGTTTTTGATGAGACAGTTAAGGAAGTGACCAATTGACATACAGCCCTACCGGCCTGCCCTAGTAACATTACCCCTAGTCACATTGCCCCTTGTCACATTACCCCTAGTCACATTATCCCTAGTCACATTACCCCTAGTCACATTACCCCTAGTCACATTATCCTTAGTCACATTACCCCTAGTCACATTACCTCTAGTCACATTACCTCTAGTCACATTACCCCTAGTCACATTACCCCTAGTCACATTATCCCTAGTCATATTACCTCTAGTCACATTACCTCTAGTCACATTACCCCTAGTCACATTATCCCTAGTGACATTACCTGCCTTGAAAATGACACACGGGCTGTTTGAAAATATTAAAGGGGAATGTCTAAAATCAGCAACTCACATGTTCTTGAGTCTTCAATCCTTCTTAAAACGGTTCCTAGCCAAAAAATATCAACAACGAACTTTGAATTCATTTCTGCCTCTTCACGAAAAATTACAGGTGTGTCCAGTTACGCACCATACACCTACTAAACGAATGAATTATGAAAATACTTAACATTCACTATACCACATTTCAAGTATTATTTTATTTTCTATAATATCTATATTATTTACATACCAACTCTATAATAGAAATAAAAATATTTACAAGTATCTAAAAGGGTTACAGGGTGTCGAAAAAATCGTCCACATCGCTGTCAACAGGAAAAGTGCCCAGAAGGCTGGCAGCATTGCCACGTTGGATGACTTGGATGGCAATGCTGATTCTTTGGCCAAAAAATAGGCCCGCCCTCTGGTCACGTGAAGAGTCGAGTCATTTCAAGTATTCAGATTTAATTAACGCCTGCGACTAATCTCGTAGAAATCCGACAACTCGTGGGTCTGTGGGACGCCTAATATCAAGCAATACATACATAATCTCAAGTCATCACGAGAAATTTTACTCATTACTGTTACCGTTTACAACGGAAAACTTCAATTAATAATAAACGTAATATACTTACTTCACTTTTAATGTAATTAGAGAAAAGATTAAGTACTTAGTTATTAAATAGAAAGTAACAATCTAGATAGGTAGTTGATCATCGTGAAGTGAAAGAGAAATTTAAGGGTTATCAAAGATTTTTATTAAGGTTGATGCTCCAGGGGAGCCCGCGAAATTCAAATTTTCTGACTTTTTTTGCAATTTGCACTGGGCTAGGTTGTATGCTGATTTTAAAATATTATTCGCGGGTGTAAGACGTATGTAGTTACAGAATTATAATCATCAAAATAATCAATACAACCCTCTAAGTTCATAAAGGTGTAGGAAACAAACAAAAAAAGCAGAAAAAGTAATTTCAAAAAACGTAAGAAAATTTGAATTTCGCGGGCTACCCTGGAGCATTTACCTTAAGTAAGTACAATAAATCTATGCTGCTGTTTTGGCGTCATCATAATGTCTTCTGTAAAGTCAGAATCACGATCAAAACAAAAGCATTTAAAAAAAAAACAACAAATCCGACTATCCAAATCATCTGCCTAGCGTTTTCCCCACTTTGTTGGAGTCGGCTTCCAGTCCAACCGGATGCAGCTGAATACCAGTATTTTATATGATGCGACCTCCACAACCCAGTTAGAACTGGGTAATACAATACTCGTTGGTAAGACTTGTTGTCAGACTATCGGGCCACGTGAAGATTCGGATAGTAAAGTTAATTGGGCCTTTTTAGTATTTTTGGAAGTCCCTGTGAATGTGTGATATTGTAACTCGGCCGCCATTAAAATTGGTCTTTTTCAAGAAAGTAAAGCCGTTGATCAAAGCTGGTTCAGAATATTCTGTTACCCATTGACCAAGCTGGTACTACAAAGTACTTACATACAATACATTCCTTGTCAATTTCTCAGTAACCAATCGCTTTGATAGCATTACTAAAGAGTTAACAAACGACATTACCACAGATAAGATATTACTCGAACGACACAAGTACCTAAGTGTGAGTGTTTGAAGATTAACTTGTAAGATAACTAGCTTTGTAGGAACAGTGACTTTAGAGAACATAGTGAAGGCTAATTTACTTTGTAGGAGAGTTGATAGTAGGTAATGAACGGCCGAGGCAGGCGAGGAGAGTACGTGTAAACGGGTCTTTTAAAGTTTTTTATGGAAAGAGTGATGGGTCAAAAGTTTGTGCGCATAGATAACTGTTCATTGGGCTCTGAGAGAATCCCTGAAATTCATAGAAGCATCTGCAATCGTCTTCTTCATCGTAGCATAGCTTGTACCTTGGTACAAGCGTCGTCATACGCGACGCGACATGCGTCGTGCGTTGTCGTATTTAAGTACTGTTAATTTAACCATTTTAATTTGTGTTTTGTCCTGTGCGGGCTAATAAATGCTTTTTCTTTCTTTCTTTCATTGGTTGAAAATCTGTCAATGTCATTTTGAATTTCAAAATAGCTTGTCCTCATTGGACAGATTGGGACTAAGCTATGGACACGCCATTTACAATCAGCTTTGACCAGCCATTCCCAATGGTATGGGAATCGAAGTTACGACCGACAGATCAGCCACTGCACCAATTAGTTTACATTGTCGAGAAGGAGTACACCATTGAGAGCAGTGGGAAGGAATAGGGGAGGGTTTTTGTCCAGGCGTGGGATAATACGAGCTAACTTAAAAAAAAATCGTTTGGCCCGACTGCACTATCAGATGCTCTGCGTATTCATACATGGACTCTCTTTGACGTCTTTGGGGAACTTAGGTACCTACTCCATAAATTCATACTAATATAAATTCCACCCCTCGTCCCACTATTCCATTTAAACCCCAGATCCAGAGAGCATGCCCATCGGGAGATGACACCTCGCCAAGGTTAACACTCTAAGGATCTAAATCCAGTCAGTGACGCATGCGCGTGTGACGGAGTTGAACGAACGCGTCCGAGTTAGGTGCGGTGCAGACGGGATGCTGGAAATGGGAATGTTGCGTGGTGGTTGATGAGCCACTTTTAGCCGGATTGGTAGTCGGAAGTAAAACATTTTGTTCTCAAAGAATGGCGCAATTACACTTGGTTGTTAGCCGAGTGCTGAAAAGACTTTACTCGAATTCGGACAACAAATGAATTTCATCATCATCCGCCTAGCCTTTTCCCAACTATTTTGAGGTCGGCTTCCAGTATAACAAATGCATTTATTAATACAAGAAATATAATTTGAATGACGTTAACCCATGAAACTGAATAATGTTGTCCATTTAAACTTGCCCGTTTGTCCGGATTCCATAATCGAATACGAGGAAGCAACCAAGTGTAATCGTACCCTATAGGAAACAATATTGCAATATAGAACAACCCATCAGCAACTATATTGTAGGGCAAATAAAGATCACTGTTGTGATGAAAATGTAGAGGTAAGATAACTACGACAGGACATCTTTAAAACTTATCATTTGCCTACTCTTGACCCATTCTACTCGGGGTCGGCGCAACACGTCTTCTTCTTCTATTCTCCCCTGTAAGACGTCACAGCATCATTTACTCCTTTCTCTTGCATATCATTCCTCACACAATCCATCCATCTTTAAAACTATGCGGAAATACACTGTTTTAGACTTTCACTACACTTAAAGTACTTACGTACTTTTGTATTCACGCGATCATGATGCTTGCAACAGCGTCGAAATATCGGGAGCTCATATAAAGTAAAGAAAATCACAGATGTTATCCCGTAAGTACTTTAAGTATTCGGAAATAAATTGTCAAATATCCTAAAATTACTAATTTTAAAAAAGAGGAGAGATTTAAATTGGCCCAAGTAATTATCAGCAACTTTTTGTAGCCAACGTGAATTCATAATGTTGCCCGTCTGTAGAAAACCTAAAGCTGAACTGTAAACATTTACAAGGAAAACATATTTAAGTTTTTGTATGAGTAAATAATAATATTTAGTTTGCCAGATGTTGAATGTATGTGCGACTACATTCAATTAAGACGATAAAAAATATAAATTAGAATAAATGACTGCCTTGTTGGTCTATGAACTCCTGCCAGTGGCACACAAGTAAGGCTGAGCGTGAGATCTAGGGGTATCCCCTGGTCGGGTAAGGTTTTATTAGGGTGTAAAACACCTCTTTAACGAAGCCGAAAGGCAATTGTTCTCCTCGTCATTGCGATCATTTTTTTGTTCTACACCATACCTTTACCTTCTAGTTACGGAGATATTGGGGGTCAAAGTTCAACTTTTTGACAAGTAAATTTTTATATACTAATGTAAGATTTTTACTTTAAACACCTCCACGACGCCCGTACTATTCAATCCATCCATCAGCACAATGTTTTGAGTGCGTTACATTGAGTTCTACCACAAAACATGATTTTTTCACCCCAAAAAAAAAAGTCGTTTCCCAGCAATAATTTTTGCGTAAAGTTACTTAGTTTGATGTACAGAATGCTTGGTTGACGGCTTCGTGATGAGGTCTTTTCCACCCTGGCCCTGTATAGACAAGGCTGAGGTTCCCAAACTTTTTTCCTGGTAGACCCCTTTCAAAATGTTCTGGTTTCAGTGGACTCTCCCTGCTGAAAACCCGTGGAGCAAACAAGAAAAGCAATAAATTTGCAACACTATTTGTTCGCGCTATCTGTTAGGATTGAAAGAGGACCGTAGCTCCTGTTCGTCAGTGTTGCCTGTGAAAGTCATGGTGGGTACGTGGTGTAGACGTAATTATCATTTTCTTCGTATCTATTCTTCACATATTTGTATTGTTTTTCACTTTAAATATATATATATATATATATATTTTAATTCATTTTATCCGTTACTGACCGTGGCATCACTCTGCTCTGGGCCCTATCAGAAAACCAGCGCTGTAACGTTTTTTATGTTACAGCACCATGCTGAGATAGGAGCCTTTTGGCCTCGTACAGGACTAATTTCGTTTTTTATTTTATTTTATTTTTAGTTCTTTTTGTTTAATTGTTAATAGTTGTACCTGCTGTTAATTTTACCAGTTTAATTTGTGTGTTTTGTCCTGTGCGGGCTAATAAATGCTTTTTCTTTCTTTCTTTCTTTCTAAGATTTTTTAAAGCTTCGAAATGCATTTTTTAATGTCGAAAATATAACTATTTTCACCGAAATACAACCTATTATCTATACTCTATACTAATATTATAAAGAGGAAACCTTTGTATTTTTGTATGTTTGTATTGAATAGGCTCAAAAACTACTGGACCGATTTCAAAATTTCTTTTACCATTACTTAGAGGGATTCTTCCGAATCCGTATAGGCTATATTTTATCACCGTACTCCCACGGGAACGGGAACTACGCGGGTGAAACCGCGGGACGTCAGCTAGTACTTAATACACGTCATGTAAACGGGTATTTATCGCGAATTTTACCTTTAATATAAGCCCGACGTTTCGACTGGATTACACCAGCCGTGGTCGCAGGAAGACTGAAGTATTGGAGGTACCGCCACAGCAAAGCTAAGGTGTTTATTCAACTACCCTCACTTGATCTTCATAAGTGTTAATTAGGGCCGGTTCACACTAGGACAGCACACTACACTAACAGTGTCCGCATACTGAGATGATTTCATTTGACGAGTACACTTAGTGATCACTGGTTTCCAAGCTGGAGATAGTCTGAAGCCGTCTTCGCGATTGAAATTAGAAATACAACCAACCAAAAAAGAAAAAGAAAATGTTGTTGGAAATACAACCTGTCATAAATCACTGAAACATTTGGATATTTTTACTTTTTTGAATAGCTTTTATTCTTTTAGCATTTTAAATATGTCGAAAAATATAGGTAAAATAAAATAATAGAGCATTCATTTGAAAGTGTCCTAAACATTTCCTAAATCATAAACCTAGTGGGAATCAATGAACTTGTGTGCGTGCATGCACCACCAAATGTATGTGTGTGCTAACTGCTACCTAACTAGGCTGTTGAACTGAATTGTGCTGTTGTAATATCCATACTTTTGCATTTTAGTGGTGGACAAATTTTATTTAAAAAATGTTGTTTTTTTTTCATTATAGGTATCGAAAATATTATCGATTCTAAACCATTTATAGGCCGGTCACTGAAAACTAACCCTGTATTATATAGTACACCCACGTTTCACCAGTTATGTTTAAAGTCCCATTTAGACGAGCCTATTACCATCTACCGGGCACAAATCAAATCTCCGTGGCGCTAAGAAATTCCTGATAGAAAAAACCCTTTGCTTTACCTGGGAATCGAACCCAAGACGTCATGCTTAACAATCGCGCTTGTAACCAGTTAACCACTAGTCCATTGAGGCAGTTTGTTCTACTTATATTAATTACTAAAAAAACTTTATTGAAAAAATTAAAACTGCTTTCAAAAAACACAAAAAAGTGAAAAATAACTTTAGCTTCAGAAGTCGGTGACCTTTGTTTGATTGATTAAGTTTTTTTTGTTACTTACCGACTTTCTTTGAAGTCGGTTTTATTTTTTGCAAAAGAGTTTTTTATTTTTCCATTTTTAGTTGTTCCCAAAAAATATTTGCCATGAATTTATTTTACGTTGTTAACAATACATGCCATGGTAATTAATAGGCTTATCCCTAATTAATGGAACTTAACATACCTAACTGTCGAAATCTGGGTGTATTGTACACATCTGCGTACCCCCTCAGACCATACAGGCGTGATGTTACGTCATGATGTTGTTTACACAATAAACATCCAAGCGATTGTAGCAATCACGGCAGATTTGACGTCAATTTTGAAGAATTCCATTGTAAATCTCCAAAGATCAGCATCAGATGTTCACCATTTAAAATCAAAATCAAAATCAAAGCATTTATTTCAAGTAAGCCAGTTACAGCAGGCACTTTTGAATTGTCGAAACAAAGATGAAAATTAAATGTAGCTACAGTCCCAGTCACAAGACATAAAAACTGTGAAAGTACTGTAGTTGCCCATTCCCTAGCGTAGATCTCTATGGAGAAGAATGGGCAAGAAACTCCATGGACACTCTTTTAAATCAGAATATTGTTACAAAATCTTGGTTACATCATTCACGTTGAGATGGTATATTATGTGAGAACAATGTAGCAAGATGTGCACGGTAAAAGTGTCCACAGCAAAAACACACAAACAAAAAAAAATACAATTCAAAATCATTCATTCAAATAAGCCATGGCAACCAAGAGATGACCAGTCACAACTGACAGCGCCCGTTCACGGACATGACGCATGGATCAGCACCATTCAGCTCAACCATTTTGAAGGGAACTAAATGATCCGACACATGCGCCACCATCAGCGAGACAATAGAGTGAGCATGACATACTCCAAACCGCCAGGGCACATTCAAGTCAAGAAAAGACGTAGGTTTCCAGTGAATGATAGCTTTCTAGTACATATTACTCACACAATATGGGCTATGCATTTATATAATACTAAAGAGATTGATTCTATACAATGCAAAGATAGTTGTACAATCTTCAGCAGCTCCAACAATACAATTTAATGCTATCAATTTATGCGCCCCTGTCCATGTGGAGCAGGACCAGCATTGAGCCAAGCATTTTTATCAGCGATATAATCGCTCAACTTGTAATATGCTTGCTTACATAGTGTGCGTTTAATGCATGTTTTAAATTTCGTCTCATTCAGTTCAAGAATACTTTGTGGAATTT
Organism: Xestia xanthographa; assembly: GCA_905147715.2. Classification (NCBI taxonomy): domain Eukaryota; kingdom Metazoa; phylum Arthropoda; class Insecta; order Lepidoptera; family Noctuidae; genus Xestia; species Xestia xanthographa. The sequence continues at coordinate 31,235,101 of LR990644.1, forward strand.
TATTATAGCATCTCAAACAGTACCCCATGAAAGATGAGTCTACTTTAGCGAGTCTGAAACCTGGCTGAACTAGTTGGTCCCTATTTCTAGTACTGTAATTATGTCTGTCACCCCTTTTACCAAAAAGGTGCAGATTTTTTCTGACGTACATCATGTTTTCGTAGATGTATTGACAATGTACCGTCATGATGCCAATATCCTTAAACAGTTCCCTTAGAGAATCGCGCCTACGAAGATTATATATGGCTCTGATGGCTCTTTTCTGCAGAATAAATATAGACTCAATATCTGCAGCCCGTCCCCACAGCAAAATGCCATAAGACATTATACCATGAAAGTAACTAAAATAAACCAGTCTAGCGGTATCTACATCAGTATACTGACGGATTTTTCTAATGGCATAGGCTGCTGAACTTAGCCGCCCCGCAAGAGATGTCAAATGAGAACCCCATTGTAGCCTTGAATCAAGCGTAATCCCCAGGAAAACCGTTTTATCTACGAATTCAAGTTTCTCTTTATTCAATATTATATCACAATCACTACTTTTAACATTCGGTAAAGCAAATCTTATGCATTTGGTTTTTTTTTCATTTAATACCAAATTGTTTGCTGTGAACCAATTTTGGACCTGAAGTAGGGCATTATTCACGTCATCTAGATTTTGGACCCGCCTATTTATCTTAAAAATTAGGGAAGTGTCATCAGCAAATAACATCATATTTTGAGGTTGGTTTTTCAGTAAATAGGGTAGATCATTTATATATACTAGAAAGAGGAAAGGACCCAATATTGAGCCTTGTGGAACCCCCATTTTTACTTTTAACCCCTGTGAATTAACACCATTTATTTGAACATGTTGTTGTCTATCATTCAAATAAGATTTTACCAAACTAAGTGCAAGTTTACCCAGTCCGTAATGCTCAAGTTTCAAAAGTAATGTGTCGTGATTTACGCAATCAAACGCTTTGGAGAGGTCACAAAAAATTCCTATGGCGTCTTGAGACTCTTCCCACGCAGTAAATATGTGCTTTAATAAGGTTACACCGGCGTCAGTTGTACAACGTCCCTTGGTGAAGCCATACTGTTGATCATGTAAGATTCTGTTGGTGTTAAAATGATAGAGCATTTGATTACTTTTTCAAAAACCTTGCTAAAAACTGGTAACACGGATACAGGTCTATAATTATTAGTATCTTTACTGTCCCCGGATTTGAAAAGAGGTATGACTTTACTGTATTTCATTAAATCAGGGAAAACTCCTTGGTCTACACATAAATTAAAAATTAAAGCTAAGTAAGGGACTATAGTCTCAAGTATGGATGTACAAACTTTGACAGACATTCCCCATAGATCTTCGGTTAGTTTGATCTTTATTTGCCGGAAAGTTTTAATAACAATCATAGGGTTAATGTGTTTAAATTTAAATTCAACCAGGCAGCCAGACACATTCGCCTTTAATAAACCAATTGAGAGTTCAGGTGAGGAAATAAGAGCCTCCGTTGTTTTTTGCGGTATATCGGTAAAGAACTTTACAAATTCTTGAGCTACTTCCTGATTAGAGCTTTTAGGACCACATGCTGTATCTAATGTGTAGCTAGTGTTACGTATTTTCTTCCTTTTAGTCTCGTTATTTATAACTTTCCAAACTGTCTTTATTTTATTTTCTGCTGTTTTGATCTTGTTGCTAATGTGCAGTGCTTTAGCAACCTTGCATGTATTTCTAAAAATGTTTGAATACTTAGCAACATACTTGTTAAAAGTTTCAGTGTTAAACTTCAGTCTTAAAGTGGACCACCTCGAGAGCATACTCTTTCAAATAACAAAAGAAACATCAAAATCGGTTCATAATAAACCACCACCACCACCACAACAGCCCATAACGTCCACTGCTGGACATAAGCCTCTGCCATGATGGGAGGAATTTGCCAATAATCTCCATGCTTGGCAGGCGGATTGGAGATCGCAGTGATGAAAGACTAACAGAAAACGCTGCTTCCCATTCTCTGGTCTACGGAGGCACAAGGTGTTCTGCCTCAGATATTAGTCGCCTTATACGACACCCGTGGCCGTGAGTGTAATGGGTTGGTTCTATTCTACTCTGCCGGATACCACACGGCTTTGCCGGATACCACACGGCTTGATAAGCCACGAAGTAATTATCCGCGAACAAACATTAAAATACATTATACGGTCGAATTGAGAAACCTCCATTTTTGAAGTTGTTTAAAAATATTTTAGGCATAGAAACATTAGAAACAGGGGGTCTAAAATGGCCGCTTTAGCAGAATCGTAATATGAATCACGTTAAAAATTTAATAATGGACTTTATGCTCATAACTATAAAGTCCATTTTAAGAATTTTAAATTTTTAACGTGATTCATACTAAGGTTCTGCGTGGATTCTGCTAAAGCGGCCATTTTAGACCCCCAGGTTACTTGAAAAAATATTGTGTAATCTTCACGAATTTCAAAAAGACTATTTAATTTTCCTTTATACTTAGACCCTAAAATAACATTAATTTACAAATCTTAATTACCCGTCCGTTAACCGTTAACGAAAACATGAAGAGGAAACCCTGAGTACTAATTACATTAATTAATTAATAATACTCTAGGAACGCGTGTAAAATATTAATACTGTTGGCTTTGATAAAGAAGAATCGCTACTTTATTCTTTCCTGTTTGTCTGTGCATTTATCATGGCATGGTTGTTCCTTTTGGTTTAATTATTTTAATCTTTGCATGGCAGACGTCAGACAGCATATTGTTTGACGTTACATCTATTAATGATGATTATTTAATGAGAGGTTTTCTTTTTGAGGTTTTAAAAAAAAATACTACTACTACTACTATTTCAGCCGAAAGGCGTCCACTGCTGGACATGGGCCTCCCCCGAAGGGGGTTTTTGCCATAATTGCCACGCTTAGCAGGCGGGTTGGTGATCGCAGTACGGTTGTTACAAAAGCACAGAGAACGCTGCTGCCCATTCTCTGGTAAGTCCCTTAGTCGCCTCTTACGACACCCACGGGAAGATATGGGATGCATGGTGGTATTCTAAAAAAAAATAGTTTCCAAGAACTCTATAGATGGCGTTGAACTGACTACGATAGTTGGTACCAAAGCCAAAACGCTTGGGAAAAAAAACTTTGCGTCACGTCACATACGCTCGTTGACTGACACTTTCGTTTGCTTAACCTTCCGAATATAACCTAGTTTTCTCGCGCTTTTCATCAAAATCAGTTTTTTTAGGTTCCGTTCCTTGCATTATCGTACTAAGTTCAGCGCCATCTATCCAGCGACTAGGGAAGAGCTAAAAAGAAAATCCCATAATGGATACACACGGCGACATATAAAACCGTATTTTTTTTAAATACTGCCGAATCATACGATGTGTAGCAACCCTTAATTTTACAAAACAAACGGAAAGAAACGGGCAATTTATTATTTACTTGTGCAAGTAAAACACACTACAACGATTAAATCGTGCGATATCCGACAACTTTCTTTTGTAAAATAAACTTTAATCGAGCAAGAAAAGTGTCGAACAACATAATTATATGGCAAATAAAAATATATATTATCCGTTTGTCATCTACAAACACTTAGGAATGGATGCAAGTTTAAAGCGTTAAGCGGTTTACAGTCTCATGTTAACAAATATTTTAAACAGATCATGACTTGGGCTAGGAAATAGGATCTCTTGGATATTTTTTTTTTCGGTAGTAAACCCTTGAGATTGTAGCCACACTACAAAAAGTACTACAGCACCGTAATTCAAAAAGTACTATACCGCCATCTATGACACAAATGAAGAACTGACATCAATATTCTAAAAAAAAAACTCGACAACATTACCGTCAGGCAGTAGCCCACCAGACAAAACACCCGTCTGGTCCGGGGATCCTCCCTTTTCTATTCTTTACAAACTGTTCTTCATACCCCTATAAGATTATTTCCAACCTCATCGCGAAGGAAGCCTGCCTGCACAGCAGTTGCTTAAAGAGTAGACCTTTTTGTGTAAAAGGCACATAATATAACTGAAGTCTGAATTGGTCACTGAAAGAGGCACTACAAAAACATACTTACTCTGGTCTCTGACCTTCAACCTTGAGTTTACTTCGCGATTGTTTAGTCATAAGTCGCTCGTCACACCTTCGTACGGTCAAGGTCAATAAGATTGGAGGGGTGACCGAACTCTTGATAGCAAGGGCGGCCGCGTCGCGACGAAAGCACTTTACTGGTATTAAGAGTAAAAAAACATGACGATAATTCGATTTTTCACGTAATGGTTGACGTTATTCTTGGCTATTTTTGGTTAGAAAGATTCGTTGTTAGATAAGTGTAGGAGATTGGATTAGGAGTTCTCTTTAGCTACAAAGTGTCATGCTGCGCCGACCCTCTATAAATCGAGAAATTAGAACAAAGAATGAGATTTTGAGAAATAAGTACACGGCAGCATAATCAGCCTATATTTTCCCACTGCTGGGACACAGGCTCTGTGACGAGTGGGCCACATTCTATCATGTGCGCCCAGTGCGGGTCGTTAGCCAAGGTAGTGCTGATGATAGCAGATTTATATTGATAAAAAAGAAATTCTCTATTATTTGGCCAGCAGCACCTTCGCAATTTGCAAGGAAATGAAGATGAATACTGGAGACGATTGATCTGTCTAAGATCCGACAATGAAAGCCCGAAAAGAACACCTGAGTAAGAAATAATAAGAGCAATGCTTAACTGCCCGGAGTGCACCGGCCAACCTATTCGGCCATTATACATCCTGTTCAGCGAAGTCCTCAATCCTCTCATACCTTGCACCAGACCCCGCTTGCTCCAGTTCTTCAGATGTTTTCGCTCAAATGAAAGTGATCCACGATCTTGCCGTGTAGCGTCGCGGTCCGACGCCCGTGCCGTGCCGCTATTGATAAACTTTTTGCAAAATAACCGTTTTTTTTTCCCGCGCTTGTCTGCAAGATGGCGACGGAATGTGTGCGACGCGATGAAAGTTTTTATTTATTTATTTATGTACATCAAACACTTACAAAAAGAAAAATACATAAGATAGAAGAGCACAATACTGTTTATTATTTTTGTTCGTTTTTCATTGAGCTATGACGGTGCCCCGTGCCAGTCATGTGTTTAAAATGGTCATTGATCTTTGGGTAATTATACAGGATAGGAGTTCCGTGGGTGGTGTTGCAAAAATAGATCTTTTTGTTTGTCTTTCCTGTTTGCACCTAAAGTATACAGATACGGTAAACGTGTTTTTTTTTTGTCATATACTTACATACTGAGAAACTGTGTTTCGCTCCAACAACTCTTCGAAAATAGCCGTAGAGATCCAAAGAAAGCCATCTATAAAATCCAAACCAAAGATCGAGGTTTGATTCCAAAACCCCATCCTTTTTCATTGCGTGACTAACTGACTACTGGCATAACCAAATAAAAAAAAAACTAAACCCAACTGTCAGATATGACAAAATCCTCAAAAGGTGGTAACTCTTTGATTAGATTAAAATGTATAAATTCTGAACCCTTAATTTGAATAATTATGGACGGGGAGGAGACTGGTAATGTAGAAGTCAACTACAAGTTACTGCAAGACCACATTATTACCCTGACAGAAAACCAGAACCATATCGTTATAAAATTTGAAGACTTGAACAATAGTGTTGAGGAACTGCGAAAGATATTGGAAGTATTCTCGGATAAAATTGTCTCTTTAGAAGAGGTGTCCACTGACAGGAAAAAGATTAAGAATGAGATTAAGTTCTTAAAGAACCGAATTGATGAGCTGTATGCTATCGTGAAGGATGGCAAAGAGGACTCCTGTCCCGACTTAGATGGGCAAGATTTACACACGGAAGACGTCGAGTCAAGCCATTCTGGATTTTCCTGCTCTTCGAAGGTACTAATTCCTCTTCTAGTTTGCTAGTCGGTGGAACTTGTTAAGTCAATAAGGGCCAGTAAGTGATTACGTCAGTAGCAGCTTCATTAGTCCTCGAGAGTGCAGTTGTGGACTCTTAGGAAAGAAAGAAAGAAAAAGCATTTATTAGCCCGCACAGGACAAAACACACAAATTAAAATGGTGAAGTAAGCGACCCGGATCGTGTTCTGAACATCATAGCACTTTTACGGGTATTAATCCACCAATTCCACAAGTTCAGTTATGAGAAGATGTAAAAAGCTGCATTATTTTGACTCGTAATGGGGTTAACCGCCTAAAACACCAGCAATTAGCCATCACCACAGTTTTGTTGGGCTGTTGGTAACGATTACTAGTGTATCATTGCATGATATGTTAGCTATGGCAGGTCAGGTTCGCGGCTCGTCAGATATTTGTTAGAAATGGAATTATTCTACATTCCGGTTTAACCATCGTCATCTTTCTTGCCCTTGTACCATGTACCTTGGTACCATGTTACTTAAGGTCGGCGCGTCACGATTTATTCTTCTCTTCTCCCCTGTCAACCGTCACGCTATCATTTACCACCCCTTTTCTGTAATATCATCTTTTATTTGGCTTTCAGTGCTCTCTCCATCCCCGTTACATTTATATTTATCAGTTTTTTGGTTAGGTACATGCAGTTCATCCCTCTTTATCACATGCCTAGGTACATATGCCCTAAGTCTAACGATAGCCTATTTCCTACCCAAACTTGGATCATATTCTTGGCGAAGTATGTTCTCTCTTACATCCGCTTCATAAAATAAAATAGATTGTTATCAACCGCTAAGCAAATGAAAAAGATCAAATCGATTAAAGTCGTTAAAGCTCGACAAGACTCCGATTACTTACAAAAGAAATGGTTGAACAGTTTTAAATCGATGTCTGTCGTTTATCGAAACCGCAAGTCTAGCGAGACAGGTCGATATTTAATTACGAAATAACGTAGGTAAGTGAGCACCTATTTGTGTAGATGAGATTGTACGTTCGTACCGATAAATCAAAATGCTCAAAATGGAAACCAATTTCATGGATGTTATGTTAAAAATAATATCACTCGGTAATTTGGAAACTCTAATTTAAATCTCAGTAATTCAATTAACTTAAACGCTGTTTTCACAATTAAGACTGATTGCATTCCACTGCGGTGTGGTATCTAACCCAATCTTCTTACAATCCATCTTTAGGTTGCGCCTCATCTATTACCACTGATTCGTACTTTTTCATGCTCCTATCCTTTTCAGGCGATTACGAAGGCCCTTTATGTCCTCCTGAAGTCCTGAGGGCCTCACTGTCTGATAGGTTTATTAATCATTGTGTCGTGGAGTCGTGTAGGTCTGACGTCACATTAAGAAATCAAAGTAATCTATGTGTCTATCACACTATCTTTAAAAGTCTAATTTTCCTGTGGTTTTACAAGCACCTAGTACTTTCAGAACCAAATTAAATGATTACAGAACATAATGATTTCATTGGAAATTATGAAACTCTTAGATAACAGGTCATTGTCCGCCGAATTGGGCTGTGACAGTTGGCGGCTTTTTTTTTACTTTTTTCGAACAAAAGTGACCACTGCCGAACATTTCAGCTTGATTGCAAAAAAAGACGAAAGCGTAGCGGTCTGCAGACAGGAGCTTTTCAAATGGAAGGATTGTTCCGAAAGCGTTGAAGATTTTTTTCGTTTGTCCTGTGGCTTTCAAAACCTTTCCTTCTTTCCTTGAATCAATCTAACTAAACTAAACTATCTCATGCGGAGGTTAAAAATTATATTAAATAACTACCTACATATTATAAGGTCTAAACAGACCACGAAGTAACTCAAAATATTGCTTAGAAATATTTTAGTACTTTCGCAAAGATACTCTAACTTACCTCTACTCAACTTCATAATTAAGGGTCGAAATTGAGCTACCTCAAACAAACTTTAGGTAAAATAGAGGCCTGTTGAGGTTGCTCCTGCTACACTGGGACCGCTATTAGTCCAACTGGCAAAGTATGTAGAGGTATTATGTTTCCGAGGTCAATTGATGAGTTATTCCGGGTTTCCTGAATCTATTTATGGAGAACGGAAGGAATGAAAATGTCATGGTGAAAATGTATGAATGTGAAAGGTACTACCTAAACCTACCTACCAACTCAAGGACCTAGAGAAAAGACTGTGTGGGATCCTCATTTAACATCTCTTACAGAACTGGGATGGCAAGTTCAGCAGTTAGAAAACATCCGTCAATTTACCGATGTAGATAGGTACCGGTACCGCAAAGCAAGTCTATTTTTATGTAGTTCGTTTCACAGCATAGTTATAATTTCACAGTACCTATCATGTCTTACGGTATTTTAGATTATTTTTCATTCGATGACACATTTCCTTTCGTTTGCAATGTGTTGACGTAATTTTGTAATTCATCAATCATTCTTATAAAACGTTATCGCGTTTTGTATCTAATTTCATCAAATAAAAGATTAGTAGGTTTATTGCAGAAATGATTTCATATTACTGAAGTCTTTCCTTAGTGAAGCCGTATATATCGACGATACTCCAACAGCAGCCTATTTAATTAATACCTAAGTATTGTTAAAGGTTAGTACCTTTGTAAGTAGTCTCCTAATTAGCCGTCAAAAGCGGCCATTTGTTTTATTAGGCCTTCTGTTTTAATCACCAATTCATTTGTCAAGCATAGTGATAGTGCCAATGTCTTTTGATATAAATGGGCTTGTCTTTGTTCCGGGGAATTACCTACTGTCAACATCACGACACATATTTCTCCCATAGAGTATCATCTGCCTGCATTTTCTCAAATTTGTTGTTGTCAGCTTCCAGTCTAACCGGATGCAGCTGGCTATTTTACATGAAGCGACTGCCTATCTGACCTCCACAACCCATATTGTTCTTCTCTCATGAAGCATATGGGTACGATTTCGTTTCTCATTATGAACCTGTGATGCCTCTAGAATTCCATATGATCTTGGACGGTGGTAAGGTAACCGTCGTTCCTTCGATTAGAGCGCTTCGCCTGCTCATTTCTGATTGTGCCGTCTGTTACTGATGAATAAGTATTTGTTGCATATGTCTTCTTGTTCCTAATGAGTATTATTTGTTTGTTGCAGGTGACAATGACGACCGGACTGGACAGGGATACGATACGGGCCGCCTACGAGGATGTAAGATCTGACACATCGCCCACTGAGTGGTGAGTTTCTTTAACCTATCCGAACGAAGAGCCACGTTTTAGTTAGGTATATGTTCAAGGTACTATGGGGGTCTTTTCCGCCTGACCAGTTTAATTTTTTTTCGCTTAAATCATGCGGAGGCGCCGAGCTACGCCCCCTTAAAGTTTGGGCCTAGAAAGCGTCAACTTTGGCGCGAAAAATAACAATGACTCTCGTTTGGCGTCCGCCGTCAATGCGCTCGGCCGATTCGGTATCCTTTCATTCATTATTTCTATACAAAGTCAACGGGGCGGGGCTAGAGAGCGTTTCTATGTTGCGAGTGCAAGCAAAAAATAGCTTAGTGGTGGTCAGGCGGGAGTGTCCTCGATAGGATAGTACATGCTGGTTGGTACTGATTACTACCGAGACTGCTTTATCGTGTCGTTTAGGTTAATTAGGTAATGAGTAATGAGCTTTGACTAGAAGTAGAGACACTGATTTTAAATTAATGACTGGTACCTTATTCTGAATTTTAGTCAGCCGTTTAGTGTTTCATAAACACAACAATTGACTCAATTCTACTCTTTGCCAACATTTTTGAAGCATTAGACTACCTCCATTCCTGTGTTATATCTTCAACCCACGCTATAAATTCACGCGGAGCAGAATCATTGATGGGTCGATACAAATATATCGCACTTTCATTTTTGATTTTCTCTACCATTCGACGTTCTCTATACCAATTCCCCGACTTCATGGGAAAGGGCAGTGAATTAATATAGTTATCTTCTCTTCTTTAAATTCACTCACTAACAGATACATATTTGCACATGAGCACAATGAAGCAAGAGGGGTCTCGGAAAATTCATTCACTAAACAGGTCGTATCTGGGATCAAGTTCGTGTCTTTTGCCGATGAAACATCCTACCGGGCGTAGGTACCGTTTCTGTGTGTATAAAAGTAATGTAATATCATGTGTTTTCCCCAGGGCGGTGTTCAAATTCGACGGTGCCCGGATCGTGTGTTCTGCGCGCGGCTCAGACTTCCCGGAGTTCCGCACCCAGTTCTCTGACGACGACCGCGCCTTCGGATATCTCAGGTTGGTTCACATAGCCGTGCCTATTTATTTTATGGTTTACCTTCAGGAAACTACAAAATAGGGATCTACTTACTTACTTACTAAGAAGTTTTACCTGGCTGTGGTCTCGCGGCAATGATAAGTTTTAGATTCAGAGCCGAAATAGTAAGTTGATGATTCAGTAGTTATATTATCACATAGCACAGTTCACATCTCTAGGGAGCTCGTGGCTAGATAATAACAGCCGCTCGAGCGAGACGATCTAACGATCGTACAATACAATGTACAATAAATCAATGAATATTGACAAAGAAAAACCGGCCAAGTGCGAGTCGGACTCGCGCACGAAGGGTTCCGTACCATTATCTATACATTAGACAAAACGGCAAAAAAATCACATTTGTTGTATGGGAGCCCCCCTTAAATATTAATTTTATTCTGTTTTAGTATTAATTTGTTGTTATAGCGGCAACAGAAATACCTACATCATCTGTGAAAATTTCAACTGTCTAGCTGTCACGGTTCATGAGATACAGCCTGGTGACAGACAGACGGACAGACGGACAGACAGCGAAGTCTTAGTAATAGGGTTCCGTTTTTACCCTTTGGGTACGGAACCCTAATAAAAAGCATCGAACGGGGGCTCGTGACGTCACAACGCACTAAAATTATAGCACAGCGCCGCGGCGTGACGTATTAAGAATTTTAAAAGCGTCGTTCTTCGTCAATTTTGGTTTACGTATCAAAAGAAAAAATATGTGTCAAATATTTTTTGATAATCTAACTGATGGACTAATTCGATTTTTTCAGGACACAAGCTTATTTAACTACGAGATTGATTGATTAAATCAAATCGAAACGTTTATTTCCTAGAAATAGGAAATAAACGTTTCCCCTATTAAATAACATTACTGAAAAAACATTCAGTAAGTAAGACCGGATGAAATTCTGCTGCGGCCTAATTAAGCAACTGCATTTAAGTAACAGGTGAAGCAAGCGGTGTAACGCGATTAAATCGCTAAGTGGTGACCGACCCACCATGCGTGACGGGACTGCGGTGACACAATTGTACTACTTACTTATTTCTCTAATAAGTAAATTTACTAAAGAAAAACTCGTAGCACTGTTTTAAGCTTTCACGGTTTAAAAGTAAACTTATATCGTCAACTACGGGACATCTTCCGTGATTGTTCATTGTTTTGAGCTCCCGATATTTCGACGCTGTTGCAAGCGCCATGATCGCAACAGCGCACTAACGAGCATTTTGACTTCAAAACCGGACAAAAGTGACGATTACAAACTTCTGTAAATCTCACCCCAATTGGCGTTTTATTGCACCTGAGTAATGGTACTATCATAAACCGGTCCTACCTCAGACCCTTACCCGCCGCGCGCCCCGGTCTGGTAGTCGGAAACTAGTCTTAGTTTAGTACGCACGTCTACTTTCACGATACGTTCTATTATTTTAAAACTTGCACTTGGTGTTAAAAGTGGTTTGAAGTGGATTGTGGAAAGTTTTAACTATGGAACCTGAAGAACAGGGTATGTACTTAATTTTAATGTATATTATCTTTAATACGAGTGACTATTACGTATTTTTAGAAGCAACATCAATAGAGAGGAAAAAAATTGAAAATCGTGTATGTTTTTTTTTACTAATTAGTATTTTTGTAATAGTACCGAGTTAGATCGGGTTATAAATAAACTTTTGTTGTAAAGTATAGAGTTTCACCTTATCAAAACAGTAAAAACTTTTTCCACATAATTCCACCACTTTAAAATAATGAACTTTTAAAGTGATATAAAGATTTTAAAATTATTTAGCAAATTTATAAACTTTGTCGTTTTTTTGCAGATTCGACATCAAATGTGATTGAGATGTCTCGGAAATCGTTGTATATGCTTTTTAAAGAAAGCCCAGCTAGAAGACTAGATGACAAGGTATTATTTATGGAAAATAAGGTCCGAGAAATTGTCCCCAAAACGATCAAACCTTAAGTCACGATTTAAGTCATTTCAAATCAGATCTGATTTAAAGAAAAGATGGACATCGTGCAATTATATTGAAGAGAGATTTATGAAAAAAAAACGAAAGATGGCTGAATGTTTCAATACCAGTAGATATATGGACGCCGAACACTAAGCCGGGACGCCCAAGTAAGGATTTCCAAGAATTAACTGATCGCAGTAAAAGACGGAAAACAAAAGAACTCCGTGAAGAGGTAGCGTCAGTCAACTTACGTAGGGAAATGGAAAATAAATGCAGAGAAATTCGAAGAATTTTGCAAAGATACTGCAAAAATGTATGTGGAAATAAACGGTTGGCATCCAATGACGCCAACTCTTCACAAAATCCTAGTGCACGACAACTATAATACCATCCTCCCTATCGGAAAACTATCCGAAGAGGCCGCTGAAGCCCGTAAAAACAGGCTGCTTGTCACTTCAGATCCTTTCATAAGCTGTGCACGGAAACGTAAACCGAGCAAAAGCCAGCCTTTCATGAGTGAAACGATAGAGTTGTTCGAGCCAGAAGAACTGGATACAGAAGTAGACCAATCATCGATACTTGATTACTCAGATGAATCAGACTAATACTATCCATTATAATTAAATAATTTTGTGTTTTTTTTTAGCTATATTTGTAATAATATACGATTTTTTTTATTCACTTACGTATTTTTATTCATTTCCAATGTAATAAAACTGCTAATTAATTTTGTCCGGTTTAAAAAGCAAAATGCTCCTTAGTGCAGCGTCGAAACAATTTATTTTCCATCCACCCGCATTCTCCAGTTAACCCACGATTATGGCGCTTGCAACAGCGTCGAAATATCGGGAGCTCAAAACAATGAACAATCACGGAAAATATCCCGCAGTTGACAATATACCTACGTTTAAACTCGTAGCACTTGGGACTGGAGGTCCCTTAAATTAATGACAACGCTTTAGAAAATCGGTGTTTCTAACTTTTTCAATCTGTGTAGAGCAGGGATAGGATTGGATCATGATTCTTTGGAAAAGTAAAGGCAATCTTCTGAAGTTTTATTAGCTCTATTAATAAAATGAGGTCCCATGAAAGCCTCGAAGCATTGGAATTTCATAAATAAGTGAAAGAGAGAACCAGTATTTTTCCGAATGTTATGATGACCTATGACTGATATTATCTGCTGACCTAGCGGATATTGTATGCACGAAGCCGTCAACCAAGCATGCTGTACATCAAACTAAGTAACTTTACGCAAAAATTATTTATGGGAAACGACTTTTTTTTGGGGTGAAAAATCATGTTTTGTGGTAGAACTCAATGTAACGCACTCAAAACATTGTGCTGATGGATGAATTGAATAGTGCGGGGATCCTTACATCAAAAACTTGTAGGTACCTATTTAAAATAAAAAACTTGGCAAAAAGTTGGAACTTTGACCCCCAGTATCTCTGTAACTATAAGATTCCCAGGTATGGTGTAAAACAAAAAAACCGGCCAAGTGCGAGTCGGACTCGCGCACGAAGGGTTCCGTACCATTATCTATACATTAGACAAAACGGCAAAAAAATCACGTTTGTTGTATGGGAGCCCCCCTGAAATATTAATTTTATTCTGTTTTTAGTATTTGTTGTTATAGCGGCAACAGAAATACATCATCTGTGAAAATTTCAACTGTCTAGCTGTCACGGTTCATGAGATACAGCCTGGTGACAGACAGACGGACAGACGGACAGACAGCGAAGTCTTAGTAATAGGGTTCCGTTTTTACCCTTTGGGTACGGAACCCTAAAAATGATCGCAATGACGAGGAGAACAAGTGCAGCCTTTCATCGGCTTCGTTAGGAGGTGTTTTACACCCTTTATAAAAATATACTTAGTCAGTAATTAATATTATTATTGTTTCCGTCCAGGGTGCAGATGGGCGATGAGATGTCAAAACGTAAGAAGTTCCTGTTCGTGACGTGGGTGGGGCCGAATGTGTCGGTCATCAACCGCGCCAAAATGTCAACCGACAAAGCCATCATCAAAGACATCATCTCTGTAAGTATAACTATACTTCTTCATACTATTATTATTTTTGTTCCGATCACGTCAATCTTGTAATTGTTACACCACTTAACCCCATACCTATTGAGTCCTAAGGCAGGGTATGTAGGCACATAAGTATCACGTTTGTAAGCTCCGGATGACTGTGCAACGGTGGCATACAGGATAGATGTTCCAAGTGGGCATAGATGGCCAAATCCGAAACCATGAAGAATAGCAAAAAATACTCAAAGGAGTCTCGGGGAGTGACATTGATGAAAACTTTTAAACATCTTGCAAAACCTAGATTTTCCCAGCCAGTAATCGAATCCATTCATTATGAAAAAAAAAAAAACTATTATAGGTACTTACACCATTCGATAGTGTTTGTTTAACAACACTTTAAGCTCAGATCAAAGATTGATCTGAGACTTTAAGGATCAAATTCTAGGAAGTAATAGACATAACAGCATTACGGGTTGCTACTGAGAAATTCCTGACGGAAAAACACAAAAGCTATTTGCCCGACCGGCAGTAGTTATGTAGGTACCTAGAGTTTGTGACTTCTAGACCATTAGACCAACGATGCAGTGATATTATTGATGAATTTATGATGAAGTCGCTGTGAAGTGTGAACTAATCACAGGGCTAGGGCCTGTGATTAGTTCACAAGCGCGCGGTCTAACCGCGTAACGTAAATAAGTCGATTTAAAGATAAAAAATACTCGTTTCACATGAACAATATTATATAATTAATATATATCATTCTAAGAATTTATTCATAGATATCTTTATAATATGGATCAAACTGATTGTGCTTGTTGCAATCAAACTGCTTTGCAGTTTGGCGGAGGTAATTATGTATTATATGTATATATATTTTCGCTAATAAACACTTTTTCATTTCATCAATTTAACTAAAATGCCAAATGATTACTTATTGTATTTTCGAATCAAAAATCGACGTACCGATTACAGCGTTATGTTCAAGCCGGGTCCAGTTCCAGACGTGTGTAACGAACGCGTAATGTAACACACGTAATCTTAAGGTGAATGCTTCGACCAGCCCGCGAAATTCAAATTTTCTTACGTTTTTGGCAAATTGCAGGCCAGTGCTAGGTTGTATGTTGATTAAAATATTGGACGCGATTGTAAGACGTATGTAGTTACAGAATTATAATCATCAAAACCATCAATACAACCCTCCAAGTTCATAAAGGTCGAGAAACGATTTTTTCAAGGTCAAAGTCATTGCTAGACCTTTATGAACTTGGAGGGTTGTTTTGATGGTTTTGATGATTATAATTCTGTAACTACATACGTCTTACAATCGCGTCCAATATTTTAATCAACATACAACCTAGCACTGGCCTGCAATTTGCCAAAAACGTAAGAAAATTTGAATTTCGCGGGCTACCCTGGAGCATCAGCCTTAACAAACGTCTGGACCCGGCTTTAGATACATCGCGTGCTCGTGCTAGAGCCTCAGTGCTTCTTATTCTAACTGCGTATGAGCGTCCTTGCTCGTTAGAAAATGACAGGCTCATTATTTTTATTAAGGTTTCTAAGATTGGGTAAGGTGTTTAGGTGTGTGTGTCTTCACCTAATCAATGAGTGATGTTTTATCTTCTTACACCGTAAAAATACGACAAGGTTACATTTTTAAAGCATAATCTTTGATTTGAAATTTTTAAAATATTTTTTTCAATAATATGAATTATAATTTCATTTTTTATATTATTAAGTAACAAAATTGGGTAGGTACCCAACTACATAATTACGTTATCGTCTTGTCTTGTCGGTATCGATGGCAACATCAAACAGATTTTAGAATCGATAAAATTTTGCACATTGCGTTGTAGATTCAGCCAGACTTAAGTAGGTACCTGGTTATACTACTAGGTATGCGATGCTCAGTCAAAACTTGCGTCAGATTGGCCTGATGACCTGATAAGACCGGACGATTGTTCAGGCACGGTACACATAATTTTACACGAAACTGTGTTACTTACCTAGTTATTTAGTGGATAATTCCACTCTGCCCAGCCAGTGGGACAAAGTGAAATGTTAACATTTTGCACTTGGTGCTAACCGATTTTTAGTAGGAATAGTTTTTTCACCAAAAACGATTGCTTCTTCAAATTCTTGAAGCGGATATAAATAATCCTATTTATTGTAATCGCAGGACGCAGCCCTAAGTATTTATGTATGTGAGCATTTGGCGCACACACTGTAGGTACTCACTCATTTTCAATAGGGAACGTGCAGGAACTATAGGTGGCAGCACTAAACGACAAAAGAGACACTATGCGGACAGTAAAGGAAACTTATGCTGTCACCTGTCACGCAAATCTCTTCAAAAGTATTATTTTTGATTATGTTTTAAGGTATAAAACATGGGTTTCGGTCTATCAATAGTGATCGTCAGCGTAACATGAATGTTGACCAATATGAATTTTGTATGTTTCGTTTACTTTCTCTGATGAAAATTGTGGTTCATGAAAAAATGGTGGTTAAAACAACTTTCTTATTTTCAACACATGTTTTAATGGAAGGGAATCCTTTATCAGCAAGAACAGTATCTCCAGGCTATAACAAATCAATCCACAATCATTTGTTATGCAATCACTATAACGCCCTCCGTAGCATTTAGATACAAAACTTAGGAAACCTCAAGGAGTGCAGCCAACTAAAAACTTTATTGTATATCCATGTTTATAATCTGAGTTCATGTGGAGACTGTTGGGGAATATTCGGTGTGAACTTCAGTGCAGTCTGGAACGCCCTCCGTAGCATTTAGATACAAAACTTGTGAAACCACAAGGAGTGCGGCTAAGTAAAAACTTATTTGTATACCAATGTTTATAATCCGAACACATGTGGACTCTTTGTTTAACTGTTGAGGAATATTCGGTGTGAACTTCAGTGCAGTCTAATCCACACCCATATTTTGTTATTAGCAATCACTAGAACGCCCTCCGTAGCATTTAGATACAAAACTTATGAAACCACCAGGAGTGCCGCCAACTAAAAACTTTATTGTATAACCATGTTTATAATCTGAGTACATGTGGACTCTTTGTGTAACTGTTGAGGAATATTCGATGTGAACTTCAATGCAGTATAATGTGTGTGTTCGCTGAAGTTTAAATTGTACTTGGCATGTTTGCTTGGACGGTTGATTTTGAAGGCCATTGAACTTTTTCAATGCAGAGTGTAACAAAAACAAATTGTTTTCAAATATGTTTCTTACTGCATTTATCCATTTTTTGCGTTTTTCACAACATGGTATGAGAGTACTATTCTTTGGAAAGTAATAGAATTTTATTATTTTACGCTATTTGATTAATTTTCATTTTTGTGGATGTATTGGTACATCCAGAAATGCAACAATGGATTATGATTAGCTAGAATAATCATTTTCAATAATAAAATTAATTCTGTTTACTTGTTTTACATGTCAATGTCAAGTATTAATTTGGTACATGATTCGGATTGGTGACGCCAGTTGGCACCACCGTCGTTGTGCACGTTCCCTATAGCGAATGTATGATGTCCTTACTTAAACACAGAGCCCTTGACTGTCTCGCAGATTGCGTGTGTCATTCGACATTCATACAAATTGTTTTGCCAATAAATTCAATGTGAATTGTTGTGATTCATGCTCTGGAATGATTGGGATAGGCAGATTTACGAGTCGTTCTTATTAGCTGGGAGAGGTCAGTGGATACATGACTAAGAAAGAGTATGTAAATTTTTTATTGATGAGGACTTCCATGGTAATACTGGGGCCAATATCTTCCCGTGGCTGTCGTAAGAGGCGACTAAGGGACTTACCAGAGAATGGGCAGCAGCGTTCTCTGTGCTTTTGTAACAACCGTACTGCGATCGCCAACCCGCTTGCCAAGCGTGGCGATTATGGCAAAAGAGCCCCCCTTTGGGGTAGGCCTATGTCCAGCAGTGGACGTCTTTCGGCTGAAATGATGACTGGGGCCAATGACGGGACAAAATTTCATGGCCACTCACTACCCTCATAAGCCAAAAAGTGGTAGGTATCTCAAAAAGCCGAAATCTGATTATTTTTCAGGTGGAAACTATTGCATTGCATCAGACATACTTCTACAAACATTTTCAAAAATCGCAATTTGTTGAGTTACTGCGTTTTGGCATACAGGGGCAGCGCAGGCCTGAACAAAGCTTTTAAAAGTTAATATAAAAAAAGTCTAGGTATTAGATTTTCAAACATTTGTATATTAAAAAATGCAATAAATAAATTGAAAAAAGAAAATTCAGATCACATAAAATCATACAAATACTTCCTAACATTAAAACCAACAGTTAGAGCGACCGCCACAATAAAATCGTAACCAACAATACACTTGTACTTTGCTGTATCCAAATCTATCTCTTTACTGCCCGCTATCAACTTCAACTCAACTAAAGTAGCTATTTGTGCGAGCAAGTTACTTGTCAAACCTATTTTCTCTTCCAATATTGCATAGAATATGGCCAATAAACGGTCTAGCGTAAAGACTTTTGGTCCAAGTTGTGTGTTTAACTTCTCAGTAATCTTTGCTTTTGCTCTCACTTGCTGCAACCTCTTTCGTTGCTTTCCGTGATGCTTCATAAACAGTCTTTTGTCTTCCTTTGGTGGGTTGTAGCTGGCTAAGTATGCAGCAATCAGTAGGAATTTAGCATAGTAGGGTAGTTCGAAACTCTGTGCAAATGTTTTTGTCGATGTTAACTCTTCTTTTAAAGTGTTCTCGAAGTTGTTCATAGGTATCAGGTCCCCATCACTGTTTTCTTTCCCCGGTGATGGTTTGACAGGCTTTGAGTTACTAATACGTAGGTAAAGAAGTTCTAAACTTGATTTAAGAATTGGTGATATGTGACGCCAGAGTTTGGATAAATCGGAAGCATTTATTTCATTTTTTATTATCGGTTCGCAGTATTTTATGAAGTTGACGCATGCCATGTGCTGCAATTCAATCAGATCGCGACACGGTCTATAAAATACGCTCAAAAATGCATTGAGAAAGTTAGCAAACAACTCTGGTTTCTCTAATTCTTCTTTAATTTCTTCATTTACTTCATAGGTTACAAGTAGATGATTTATAAATCGTTTTTGATGCAGAAAAATTATTTTAAAAAGCTCCTCTTTGTTGTAATTCGGGAAATACATCTTGATGGGCTCCCGAACACCCATTTTAAAGTAGAAGTTCTCATAAACCAAATGTGTAATGAATATTGTGCAAATGTTAAGGTTACACAGCTCTTGTAGTCTCAAAAACGCGCTCATTATGTTATGGTCAATGGTACGTAGCCGCTCAGCTCTGTCAAACACTATTATTACCGGTATATAACCTATTCTTGCTTCTTGTAACCTATTCAAACCGTTTGTTAGGTCCATCAAAGTTTCACATTTAACATCAATTTCCTCATCTTCTAACCCTGACAGGATACTCTCGAACATTATTTTTGGTGTATAACACTCGATGCAGTCAATATCAACATGTTTATAATTTAAACTTCGTAGTACAGAGTTTACGCATAAAGTTTTTCCCGTTGCCATACTGCCACTGATAAATATAGAACAAGGCAAACATTCGTCGCCTTCGCCGAGTAAATTAAACAAGTCGTTCAACTGCTCTTCTCGGCACGGCACTTTGTTTTGTAATTCTTCCATTTTTGGTTATTTTTTCCGGTTTAAAAACAACCTTTCTTTCGTTGTACACTTTATTTTGATAATCGGCTACCTTACCTATTTTGGCGCCTTAGCGGTTTAGTTGACTGACATCTTGCTTGACAGTTGACATGAGTCATGAGCATGACATTTCACAACTTCTTTTTTTGTAGACGTATGATTTCAACGTTCCGTTTCCCAAACTGGCTTTCACAGACCGCGAGCGATGCGGTCTCGCTACGTTGAATGTTGTGCACAAACTCAAGTAATCAATATTCAAAGTATCCCAAATGGGTGGGTCAGACAATGTTGTAAAGATTTCCATAATCTAATTAGTGTCATTTTATTTTTAACATAACTTTTGTTTGTTTTTTACAGAATTTTGCAGTGGAATTACAATTGGAAAATCAATCCGAAATAGACATCGATCAATTCAAAGACGCTTTGAATAGAGCAGGAGGAGCAAACTATGGGACTGGGGTCAGGGATTTATGAATTGCACAATAAATTATCCGCCTACATCCTAAAACATATCAGTACTTTGATTTTAAAATCTGTCTTCTTCACGTATAGCGAAAAAGCAACGTGTGAGTAAGAGATAGCTTCAATTAAAATCAAAGTTATGGTAACTTTTTTATTAATTAGGCCATCATCAGGCCCAAAATTGATTTTTCTATAAGTAGGGATGTGCTTTTTATTTTTAAATTTTTATACTGGTGTGATTATGTTCTGCATTAGTCATTTTATGCTGTTTCGGTCGAAAAGATACCTATTTATTTTTTTACTAAATTGATATTGGAACTTGTTTTTTATTTAGGGAAATTGTAAAATTTCAATAATTTATTTTTTTAAAGTCATTGTGCAATTTATACTCGATATTGTAACGTAAGGATTTGCCAAAAATCTTAAGTGAATGTTGCCATGTATAGGGCGCGTTAAGTGCATTTATTTTTTTGTCTACCTGTATTTTACTGTGACGAAATTTTACAATGTATTGTATACAAAAGTAT
Source organism: Xestia xanthographa (assembly GCA_905147715.2). Lineage (NCBI taxonomy): Eukaryota > Metazoa > Arthropoda > Insecta > Lepidoptera > Noctuidae > Xestia > Xestia xanthographa. The sequence continues at coordinate 31,255,981 of LR990644.1, forward strand.
TTGGATTTTAAACTGGCTTTTATACATTGACTAGTGTTTTTACCCAGTATTATTGGTAAACGAATTGAAGTAAATACAAACATTAACCAAACGACCATGGCTTGTTTTATTTACCCTTACAAAGAAAAATCCAACTACCTACTTATTCAGTATAATAATAATGATGAATACAGAAAATGCCTGTCTTGTAGTGTTGCAGAAAATTGAAAAGTCTATATTATTTGTGCTTTTTAAATGTCCATGCCTCATTACTTCCTTTTCCGAATTCACACAATTCACAGTTGCGGGTTGCCTGAAAAAATACTTTAATGATTTAGAAAGTTTTGCGAGTAATTATTATAAACAATATAGAAATGTATCTGCACTATTATCATAACGAAATGTTGGAAGAAGACTCAGTTCAGACGCAACGGAAAACTCTCGCGAAGAAATGTACTTCTTTCGAGATGGTGCGACATTGAACGGAGACCGCGCAAGGACGCGCACGTCAATTCTATTTTCTACATTAGACAATGGTAATATTGCCCTATTTTCAATGTAGCCAGTAAATTGCGTGAGGATTTTTCCGTTGTGTGAACTGACAATTTGAAAGAGAAGCAGGTATGTTCATCTACCCCACATCATGGTTCAACTACATGAAATTCAAATAACTTCCAATATATCTAACATTGGTCCTTATCATATCTTCTTTATATTATGTAGGTATATGTAATCCAAAGAGCGGAAGTCCAATTATTAAGGCACATAAAATCTGTGTTCAGAAACAAAAGCAAGTCTGGATATTTCGAAAAATTTAATATGAGGACAACTCTGGTTCACACAACACAGTGGACGTAACATTACTACAGCTAAGTATTACTCATAATTAAGTAAAGCTAACAAATTACATAAGTCGAAAAAAAAATCGACCCTCTTCTCAAAAAATATGTGTCACTTAATTTCAATATGAATTTTAAGAAAAATTGAGCTAAGTATATCTACAACTCCACTTCTAAGCGTATTTATTTTACATGTGGTTGAGAAATAAAATCGTTAATATATAGGTAAGCTAACGAATTACTTAAGAGTCCTATTACAATTTTTACGCAAATTCATGATTTTTGACGCAGTAATTCTCAGCAACAGTAAGATATTTTAATTATTTGCTTAAGAATAACGATAGTGCCATTCTCTTTCTTGTAAGTTGGAGTTACATTTTCGTTTTTCTTTTCGTGTAATTTACTATAAATATTTTACGAACTCAGTTTGCAAGAAAAACCGTCGGTGATGGAACTTTGACGCTCAAATTCACATTGTTAGATTCAATTCTTATAAAAGCTAAAATTACTGAAAGATAAGTTGAATGTTTTACTTGTATAGTGGAGTTCTAGAATTTCTTTAAATTCCTTGAGTTTTCACGGATAAAATCGTAAAGAAAGCGTAATTTAAGCTATAAATGTCTTTATTCAGCGTCCGTTATATTCCAAATAAACTAAATTTTATCAAATAAATGAATATGATATAAAACTTCGATCTACAATGAATACGTTTCATTAGTTTTCGTTTGTCAATATAATAAGACAAAATTACAATAAATAAAATTGAAGTACTATAATTCTGCGTCAATTCAAGTCGCTCCTCAGTCTCGTCTCTAATTTTCGTCAATAACAATCGACAATCATCCGGAGATCGCTATTATAATCGACTCGTGTACGCCGATCGAAAAAATTTGATCCAGGGATTAAAAATCAAAAAATTGCGAAAAAAATGTAATAGGACTCTTAAATGTAAGACGAAAAAAAATCTACCCTCTTCTCAAAAAACATAGTGTCACTGAATTTCAATACGAATTTTGAGAAAAATTGAGCATGTATATTTATAACTCCACTTTTAGTCGTGATATATTTAACATAATATGGTTGAGAAATCAAATCTATAAGTCCACCCTAACTCCCAACAGATAAACATAGGTACAGACGGACAGGATGAATATAAACAGTCTTAAAATCATATCATCATTCATTATTGATTATCCGTAGTAAGTATACCTACGTATACCTGTTCTAATTTTGATTATTTTATTTAAGGTGTAAACGTATTCTCCATCTTTCCGGCGCCATGGGTGGCAGCCGAGAAAAAATAAACCAGAATGCAATACAACTAAACAAAACGGGCGGAATCGGTGAAAACTGATGGAGCCCCTACACAGAGCCTGCCTACTGCCCGAATTAACAACTGTGGCCTTGGTTGCAAGCGTTTACAAGGGCACAGGCACAGTTCCAACCATACAACGGAGTCTATGACATTGGGTAAAACCAGTGCTATTCTTCGTCAAACATCTGATGCTGGGTAATACCAGAACTGATCCATACAACGAAGACTGATACTGGGTAACACCAGTGTTGGTCATCCAGGTACCGGATAAAACCAAAAATACTGACCAAAAAACTCTGAAACTGATCCATACAACGATGACCAAGCTAGGTGACACTAGTGTTGGTTGTCCTACCAAACATTGGTGCTGGGTAAAACCAGCACTGATACAACGAAGACCAACGTTGGGTAACACCAGTGTTGGGCTCATCAAACATTGGTACTGAGTATCGCTGGGTAACACCGGTACTCCTGTTCCTGTTCCGATTCCTATACAAATATCAGTACCAATATTCAATACGATGATGACAAGGGTGCTGGCTAATACTAGTAACCGGTCATTGTCTCCATACGACAGGCACTGAATAACATCATTATGTCCTAAGCCTCATATTACAGTGCTGGCCAAAACAGCAAGGGCTTTTTTATGAAGTATTGATGTCAGCATTATTCCACTGTGAAAAAGGGATGGCGCTATTCAAGCCCGCTAGTGCCATCCTTTTTTCGGAATGGAACAGTGATGGTTTTAATACTTTATGATATGGCTCCTGTACTGGTCCACAACCATTAACAAACATACAACAGGGTGTGACACCAGCAATCCTCCTCTGAAACTTCCTTCCATTCCAGTCCTCTTTTTTTTTTGCAAATGGCCACTTAAGGGTAGTTAGTGTTAGTTGGTCGATTTAAATAACATTCAAATTCAGTGTGATAGCTGACCAGTAATTCAATTTTTGTTTTATGTTCTTTTTTTGAATTTAGTGTTAAATTTATTCCTTATTTTTTATTTTGTTTTTAACATTTAGTGACAAGGTCAGTTAGTTGGTCAGCAGTATCCACCACTTTAAAACACAAGCTGACCAGTAGTAATGTTTTTGTTCTTTTTTTGAATTTCGTTTCAGTTACTTAATTCCTATTTTAATTTTTATTCAGTATGAAACATTTAAACTTAGAACCAAATGTTTGTTTAAAGTCAAGTTCTTCTAACTAACCAGACAGATGTGTTGCTGGGGAGTTTGTTCCGCCACTTCTTCTTCCCAGCTAAAACACTAGGAAGTGTCGACGGGTGGGCGTTTTGGGGGAGTCTGTCTTTTGTAATTTTTTTACTTTCATTAAAGATTAAATGATTTTATTTTAAATTTCTAAACTGTGTGTTTTTCTTTGTTTTGTTGACACCAAATATTTAAGTCGTTCGATTTACCATACCATGTCAAAAATGTATAGTTGTCGATGATATGATAGCGTATGATAGTATTGTCTCGCTCGCTCATTTTGATAATCGTGAGAATATTTTTACCCAATATAAGTAAGCAAAGCCACACATATCTACTTAAATCTTTGGTTGAAACCTGAATCTTACACCTTTATAATAAAACTAAGTAATTCTTACTATTATTTCCCTTGGCAGTTCACATTTGCCTGGTATCAGAAGGCGCATAATTTTATTATGAGTATCGCATATAGGGGGGAATAAAAATTTCATCTATAAATCTTCGCCAGATAAGTAGGAATTAAAGGTCATTGTTCCTTCCTTAATTTCTCTCTACGTAGGTACCCCGACAATACATTATGAATCGTTTTTTATTGCTAGAAAAAGTCAAGGATCACGATAAAGGTCGTTTTGGGACAAGTTTATGTCATTATTTCTGTTTTCTGAATTATGTATTTGAATAAATGTATGTGGGTTGATGACCTTTATTTCGTACTTATCTAGCGCAGACTATAGGTGTAATTTTTTTGAGATAACATCACACCTCTAATTCCCGAAGGGTTAGGCAGAAGTATACCTAATAGTAGTACACCCATATTTGCAAATTATACAAAAAATACAAAATCCAAAATTGAATTTTTTGTATAACTGAGTTTATTGACTCAGTTAGATATTACATTACATCTTAATGTGTTTAGAGCCCCCTTTTAGGCAAACAATGCCTGTATTAGAATGCTCCAATTATTTTTGAGATGTTTTCGAAAAATACAAAAAATGGATTCCAAATTCCAATTAAAGTTTGAACTAGTCATAGCAGCGAAGGTTTTTCAAACACACACAAGACAGTACCTAGTCTCACATAGAAAGAAGACTAGAACATGAGAAAACTTAAGATATAAATAAAACCAACATATTTAAATACAACTTTATTTAAAAAAGTCAACACTTTCGCTTATGAATACAATTTATTGACAAGTCGTTTGAAAATGAATAAAAACCTACAAGTTAGTATTTTTATTGCGTATCGAAACTAAATGCTAAAGGGTACAATATAAAAATATTATGGCTTATGTTTTGGCTCAGATCGAACACATATAAGTTATTGCTAAATATTTTTAGATTTCTAGCATTTTATAAGATTGATAAAGCTTAAAGATGTATCAGTAGAAGTAATTTATCTACATTCTTTGATACCTATAACATAACGCCTGTAACTCAAAAAGGGTAAGTGTTTATGGTGCACCCTTCTCAGGTGATATTACTGAAAAACCGCCCACCAGCCCGCTCCTCATAGAATGGAGGCCTGTGTCCCAGCAGTGGGAACTATACAGGCTGATAAACCTCTTGGTACACCTAAAAGCCTTATTGAGCAGTAAATAACGAGACATATTAACAAATTATTGCTAGCTAATAATGGAGTAACAATAATTATAAAACATTTCAAAATTGCAACTATTCTATGTGAATTGCTATCATAAGGCATAGTTATCAGTATAGTTATATTGCGTGTGTTACTACCTTTCGTTCGAAGATTCTTTGATTGACAACAACATCATTATTAACGCCCGTATTTCCTGAGTGCGTAAGCAGAAGTGTGGGTGGATAGTAATAAAACTGTTTTTCGCCGGTTTACAATTTCTAAATCAACTAATGCATAGCACGACTGTTTTCTATATAAATCTATGAAAATGCTTCCGTAGATGCAATAGGGAATATGCATACATTTTCTTTTTTTCATTTCGATACGGAATGTTAAAAATCTATAAAAATAATGACTAAAAGCGAAAACAAGACATACATCGGCCAAACAACACAAAAGTTATAACCATTTAAACTTTTGTTTCTATCTCTTTCTAGATAAACAGAATTTAGTATGGATTTTGTACGTAGATGTAGCGAATGACGTCATTCGCTATATCAGCAGTTTCAAATGCTTATAACTTAGTGTTTTTTAAAGATATTAAAAAAATAATTTTACTTTGCTATTTCTGATGTTAATACGCTTTGTTTAGAGTAATAAAAAAAAAATCATGCATATACCCTATTGCATCATACATTGCTCTTTTTTTTAGTTCGAACGAAATCGTACATGATTATTAGTGGAGCTTGGCACAAGCAAAGAGGCCTATACCGCTGGAGGTATGTACGATTTCATCCTCCACATTTCGAGTTCACCCACTGCTGAATGGGTGCAACAGAGTTGTGGAGGATGAAACCGTACATAGTCGCATAATGTTTCGCAATTCAGACTCCCGAGCAAATACATTTTCTAATATCAGTTGTTGTCACAAAATCGAAGGTATATGAACGATTTCATCCTCCACAACTCGAGTTCACCCACTGCTGAATGGGTGCAACCGAGTTGTGGAGGATGAAACCGTACATAGTCGCATAATGTTTCGCAATTCAGACTCCCGTGCAAATACATTTTCTAATATCAGTTGTTGTCACAAAATCGAAGGTATATGAACGATTTCATCCTCCACAACTCGAGTTCACCCACTGCTGAATGGGTGCACCCGAGTTGTGGAGGATGAAACCGTACATAGTCGCATAATGTTTCGCAATTCAGACTCCCGTGCAAATACATTTTCTAATATCAGTTGTTGTCACAAAATCGAAGGTATATGAACGATTTCATCCTCCACAACTCGAGTTCACCCACTGCTGAATGGGTGCACCCGAGTTGTGGAGGATGAAACCGTACATAGTCGCATAATGTTTCGCAATTCAGACTCCCGTGCAAATACATTTTCTAATATCAGTTGTTGTCACAAAATCGAAGGTATATGAACGATTTCATCCTCCACAACTCGAGTTCACCCACTGCTGAATGGGTGCACCCGAGTTGTGGAGGATGAAACCGTACATAGTCGCATAATGTTTCGCAATTCAGACTCCCGTGCAAATACATTTTCTAATATCAGTTGTTGTCACAAAATCGAAGGTATATGAACGATTTCATCCTCCACAACTCGAGTTCACCCACTGCTGAATGGGTGCACCCGAGTTGTGGAGGATGAAACCGTACATAGTCGCATAATGTTTCGCAATTCAGACTCCCGTGCAAATACATTTTCTAATATCAGTTGTTGTCACAAAATCGAAGGTATATGAACGATTTCATCCTCCACAACTCAAGTTCACCCACTGCAGAATGGGTGCACCCGAGTTGTGGAGGATGAAACTGTACATAGTCGCATAATGTTTCGCAATTCAGACTCCCGTGCAAATACATTTTCTAACATCAGTTGTTGTCGTAAAAACGAAGGTATATGAACGATTTCATCCTCCACATCTCGAGTTCACCCACTTGAATGGGTGCACCCGAGTTGTGGAGGATGAAACCGTACATAGTCGCATAATGTTTCGCAATTCAGACTCCCGTGCAAATACATTTTCTAATATCAGTTGTTGTCAAAAAACGAAGGTAGTTAGTAAGGACGGTTTTAGTAATATTATCAGTAAAGGTAACTGCAAATAACATTAACGTTTTAACATTTTATTATTGTACATTGCTTATTGCTTTCCGTTTCGAACGCTAACGACCTGGGTGAGGGTTGTCAAGAATGATATCGCTCAATAGGGAATATGCATGAGATATAAAACTCTTTTTATTTAAAATGCCTTGCATTAGCCCATAAAAATATTGTGGTACACTTGTTTAAGTTGCTAATACATAATTTATTTTACAATTTATTGTTTTATTTAGCATGTTTTTGGTGAAACGGAACGTATTATCAAAACGCGTCGTCCTCGATAACGCCAAAGTCTTTTGTCAAGAAACACTTTTATTTGAAAAGTAGTTAAAGTTTCACTAAGATTGTATTATATTATCGTTATCGCAATTTTTGCCTGATTAAAGCACATACAATTAAGTAGTAAAATTATATTATTGAGGTCAAAAAATTAGATGTAAACAAGGCAGATTGGGGTAAATGACGTCACATCATGGCCGCGACAGCTACCGACGTTTGAACTGTCCTAGAAAATTGCAGGAGTTTAATATTATTTTTAAGCGACAAGCAGTAGTTGAACTTAACTTTTAATACTTTTCTTGGATTGATAGTACTGTATTTAATTGATTTAAGTGAAGAACAAATTACGTGCATATTCCCTATTGTTACAGAATAGTCTTGCGTTTGGCAGCAACTCGCCTGATGTGATGCGATGACGCGACCTAGGGTACGCACGCTTGTCTAAAAGAAACCGATTCACTCGAACTTTATAGAAATCCAGATTATAATGATCAGGAAACAGAAGCCGGCAGATCCACTGACTGGCGGTTCGCACAATAAATGTGGAAGTATAACGCTTTGTTCGGGTCTGTGGAGCTTCAACTATAAAGGGTGTAAAACACCTCTTAACGAAGCCGAAAGACACTTGTTCTCCTCGTCATTGTGATCATTTTTTTGTTCTACACCATACCCCCAGGTATACCTCCTAGTTACGGAGATATTGGGGGTCAAAGTTCCAACTTTTTGAGAAGTTTTTTTTTTTTAAATACAAGTTTTTAATGTAAGATTTTTATTTTAAACACCTCCACGACCCCCGTACTATTCAATCCATCCATCAGCACAAGGTTGTGGGTGCGTTACATTGAGTTCTACCACAAAACATGATTTTTCACCCCAAAAAAAAAGTAGTTTCCCATCAATAATTTTTGCGTAAAGTTACTTAGTTTGATGTACAGAATGCTTGGTTGACGGCTTCGTGATGAGGTCTTTTACAACCTGTATAACCGTGACGCTTTTACGCGGTTCACGGTGTGTTAGAATACTTATGGAAGGTTTTCTAGGAGACCAATCGGTCTCCTAGAAAACGTTCCATAAGTATTCTATACAGACTGACTCCAAATATATTTTTGACAACCCCGCCCATGTAACGCAAAATCTATTAACTAAATTAGGGGCCGTCTACACGAGCGAGCGAATCGCGGCGATTCAACGTATTTCTATACGACAATATCGCCGCGATTCTCTCGCTCGTGGAGACGGTCCCTTAGTCCTAGTTATACATAGAACACTTTGTTATAACAATATTATTTAAAGTTTTAGCCATTATATCTAATATTCTATATTCGGTTATAAAGGTATAAAATCTTGTACAGGGCAGTATTAGTAGATAGCCACAATATTAATATTATTAAAAGTTTTCATAATTATTTTTCTAGACAACAGTTTTATTTAAATCTTTATTTTATTCTATATTACACACCAAAAAAAAAGAAAAGATTTTTTTACTCTACAAAATTATAAGAAAACAAAATCTAGTGTTCTTTGATATTACCTAATAATTATGATTATTATTCTACAATTATTAATGAGGGTGTTTTAGCACACTTGTATCAGACATTGTAGGTGTAATTGTAAAATGCAGTGACATCTTATTGCTTCAAATAATTTCTTCAGTAATTCTTTGATCTTAATACCTGCTCAATATGTATATCGACGCCGACGTTGGAAATTTAAAATATCGCAAGGGATTAATTCGAACGTTACAAATCCCTCGCATGTCTCTTATCATCTTTTTAACATCCGATATGTTGATATTTTTGTTCAGTTCAGGACTTATTTGTCAAGTTGGTAAGAAGCCATAGGATTCGAAATTCATATATCTAGCGATTTACTATTGTAGGTGGTATAGATTCAAGGCTATTGTATAGGCTGGACATCCACTGAGAAAGGTGTTTCGTTGCAAAACAATTTTTTAGATATTAAATGATTTTTCAGCTACAGATTGTACTTGTATGTCGAACTCTGACGATGTGTATATCTTCACCTCTGCTTCTGTGGATGTTGGGTTTCATCTGTTTAAAAAAGAATACGATTATTGATTAATCAGTTAATTATAAAAGATTGTATGTAGGATATTCGGATTGTGAAACTAAATGAACAATAGTGACGATTCTGTTGTGCACAAACTAAACTTAATTTAGGCTATTGCTATCTTTTACTAAAAAGCAGTGCGAGAAAAGGACGGCTATAGCTATGAACTAAGTTAGAGATGTCAAACTAGTTTATGCCTTGCGCTTCACCGTGTTTTTAGTCGACATGTTTTTACGTGCACCTTTCATTTATATGAAAATATTAGTTCTAACTTAATTTGACAGCTCTAAATTACGTCCGTTTCTTTCTCGTTTTATTAGAGAGAAAAAGATAGCAATAGCCTAAATTAAGTTTAGTTTGTGCACAACAGAATCGACACCAATATGTTTCAGGGTGTTTGTTTGTTTTACATCTATATGAATCGATACAAATTGTAGGCAATTCAATCAATCGATTACGGTTTATTACAGAGATCTTAATTTTAAAATTTGGTTGGTGATTGAGAATTAATTCTGTATATATATATTTTTTTTAAAGCCGCAAGACGTTGTGTTGGAAGGCCTCCCACTAGGTGGACCGATGACCTGGTGAAGGTTGCGGGAACCCGCTGGATGCGAGTCGCACGGGACCGGTCAATGTGGAGACATTTGGGCCCAGCGCACACCGCTGGAGGCGCAGCGGAGCGCATTTGAAGACAACAATTTAATATAAACCTTAACTACCTTGACATACGGTCAATATAAGAATAAATTCGCACGCGATACTCGGAGCGCCCTCAAGCTACTACAAGAGCATGCGTGCGACCGTATATTGGTAGTTAAGGTTTATATTAAATTGTTGTCTTCAAATGCGCTCCGCTGCACCTCCAGCGGTGTGCGCTGGGCCTTAGAGGAGGCCTATGTCCAGCAGTGGACATCTTTGGGCTGACTTTTTTTTTTGGATTTCTTTAAATATAAGTTTATAGCAGGAAGACGTTTTTTATGAAGCTTACCTTACAGTGTGTAGTTAGTACCATCAGAGCGCACTGGCAGGCGCCAGGCCGCGCAGCAGGCGGGACTGCGTGTGCGCACCGAACAGCACGCACAGCAGCGCCACGCCGTAACCTGTGGCGCGCTCGCCCTGAGGAGAGGAGGAAAGAAAAGAGTGAATTACAAGGATTCAACAATTGAACATACCTGTCCGTCTGTAGACGATTTGCGAATAACGAGTAGAGCAATAGCAACTAAAGTCTCCGCCAGATAAGTAGGAATTAAAGGTCATTAACCCGCATACATTTATTCAAATACATAATTCCGAAAACAGAAATAACATAAACTTGTCCCGAAACGACCTCTAACGTGATCCTTGACTTTTTCTAGTAATAAAAAACGATTCATAATGAATTATAGGGGTACCTACGCAGAGAAATTAGGGAAAGAGCAATGATCTTTAATTCCTATTTATCTGGCGCAGACTATAGAATCCAACAAGTCCAACAACCAGCGACTGCGTAGTTTGGATGTCTTTAGTGTGCGTGCGGCTTCGTGAGAAGAGCGGCCCGGTGACGTCAGGCGCCGCGATATATGCCGCCCGCTTGCTGCGCGTGTGCAAGACGGGGTGGGAACCTCATAGTCTCCCCAGGAATGTGTCCTAACAGACATTGCACAGGAGAAAAAAAATATCTCCACCCACATGCGTGCTTTGTGACCAACGGTGTAGTTCAGACCCGCCACCAGCGTGCACCAGCCATTCGTAGCCCGCGAGCAATACCAATTATGCCGCCCCGTGCCGACCAGACCCGAAAACAGAACCGGGCATTTGAGAGACTGCCGGATGTAGCCTGTAAGAGCGACACGAGCTCGAAAATTTGGTGTAACTTGGTCGACTTATAATCGACAATGTAATGATCCAAGAGAAAGCAGGTTGCAAGAGTGAACGAAGAAAGCTCGAAAATTCTTACATCTTGTCTGGAAATTCAGATAGTGGTAATATGTAATTCGCTCGATTTGCCGCCCCCTGGGTGTGCCGCCCGTGTGCGGTGCACGTTTTGAACGCCCGCTTACGGCGGCCCTAGTGTAGTTGTAATGACGTAAAAATCCCACACTCAAAAAATAAAAGGGCTACGAGGGACTACTGGTCAACCATTCAGGGAATGTTCAGCCCACCGCTTTTGTCGCTACTACGTATACAAATAGTGGACAGGGAATTCTCGACAGTGAATTATTCATATTGGTGAATCTCTTTCGCTTACGAGAAAATATGGAATTGAGGTGAAAATTCAGTTATGTTTAAATCCCATGTAATAGAGAGTGCGCCTATTCAAACTCAAACTCAAAGCATTTATTTAAATTAGACCATTACGGCACTTTTGAATGTCAAAAATACAAAAAAAAAAACAAAGCTACAGTCCCAGTCACAAGACATAATAACTTGAGAAAGTACTGTAGTTGCCCATTTCCTAGCATATATCTCTATGGCGAAGAACGGGCAAGAAACTCCATGGACACTCTTTTAAATCAAAATATTGTTACAAAATCTTGGTTACATCGTTAATTTTGAGATTATATATGTGAGAACAATATTGCCATCAGCCAGGCACAAATTTAGATTCCCTGGCTGCTACTGTGTTCGACGCCTAACCAGGGCAAGCTCTGGGTGTCGATGTCCGCGATCCGCGGAGCCAACTAATAATACTCTTGCCTTATTTGTACTTACCTAGCGCTGGTGATGATGTCCTGTCTGGTGGTCACGTCGGTTCTGTGTATGTATGTAGGTGTCTTTGTTTGTGTAATGAGTGGAAAGTTTGGTGTCCAGTCCGACAATATTCCCAAGGGACGCTGGTCCGTACAGCGTGTAATAGCTCGGAATGGACCACAATTGTCCAAGATGATCACAAAATGGCTCCAGGCCTGAACTAAATCGTTCACACTTCTCACCAATGTCTTTATATGAAATATGAAACTCCACGCGCGGGATGGCTCACTTAACCTCAAAGCGGCGTTTGTCCAAAAAGCACTAACTATCCCGGGTAAATACCTCAAGGGTGCTAGGCTCGATAAGCTCTAATTTCAACCAATATTTCGGAAAACAACCAGGATCCAACACGATTTACAATTTTCCTCAGCGAAATACAATCAAAACATTCCGTGCAAAACCAAAGCTTTTCAACAACAACGACATTACAATTGACATGACAGTGACAGCTACACAATACGTCACAAACCGCGTTCGGAAACAAGTGTGGTATTAAACATACTGAGAAATACCTGATGAAAAAACCTGGTAAAAAAAAAACCTGGTCATGTTATTTTATTTATAGCATAAACTCACGCTGTGCGCAGGCGCAGCCATGTCCACGTGCAGCCAGTTCCCGGGGAAGTCGAACCCGAGGTGCGACAAGATGAACAGGCCCGCGCACGACGACTGCGCGTTGTTGCGGTCCTGAGATAGTCAGATATAAATGCTGTTACATGGACTGGACATAACAAGACATATATTATGTTACAAAAATCATTACTGGTAGAGAATACGAGTAGCTGGGTTATGTCTGTCAGATAGGTAATTGCTCCATGTAAAAAACTGGTATTCAGCAAAGTCCAGTTAGGCTGGAAACCAATCCGAACATACCTGAGAAAAGGCTAGGCACATGATGATGTACATCTCATGATAGGGGGCGGACCTAATGCCATCATCATCAGCCTATAATGTTCCTACTGTTGGGACAGGCCTCCTCACTAAGAATGGGGAATGTACTATAATCTAACACGCAGGCCCAGTTCAGATTGGTAGATGTCACATGTTTTAGAATTTTTTGGTTCTAGGACATGCCGGTTTCCTCACGATGTTTTCCTTCGGCGTTTTGAGAGCAGTGGCGATGAAATAAGTTACACAAAATAATGCGCCTGCCTGGGTTGAACCCACGACTTACTGCTCTTAAGTCGGAGCCGCCACCACTGGGCCACCGCTACTCTCAAATGCTTTCAACTACGTACAAATCCACACTCCAACCTGCTACTGAGAAATTCCTAATTGAAAACCCCAATAACACTTGACCTGAGCGGCTCAACAGTAACACGACTACTAAAGTACTAACTAGACTGACGAGGTAAGAATCCTATCAAAGCATTCAATTGACATCTACATTTAATTTTGTATTTTTTTGTAAGATACTTTTGGAACGCTCCATAATTGTACTATTTTCTTTAAAAAAACATATTTCTTTTTTTATCTAAGCACGTACAGCAACGCTGTTCTTCATGTCGGCGACGCAGCTGGTGAACTCCGTGAAGTGCAGCTCGGGCGCGAAGGGCAGCGGGTGCGCCAGGTCGCCGGAGCGCAGGCCTGCCGACACGCACAGCGACTCCAGGCGACTGCTGTTCGACACGATGGTATAAGTACGTACGGCAACGCTGTTCTTCATGTCGGCGACGCAGCTGGTGAACTCCGTGAAGTGCAGCTCGGGCGCGAAGGGCAGCGGGTGCGCCAGGTCGCCGGAGCGCAGGCCTGCCGACACGCACAGCGACTCCAGGCGACTGCTGTTCGACACGATGGTATAAGTACGTACGGCAACGCTGTTCTTCATGTCGGCGACGCAGCTGGTGAACTCCGTGAAGTGCAGCTCGGGCGCGAAGGGCAGCGGGTGCGCCAGGTCGCCGGAGCGCAGGCCTGCCGACACGCACAGCGACTCCAGGCGACTGCTGTTCGACACGATGGTATAAGTACGTACGGCAACGCTGTTCTTCATGTCGGCGACGCAGCTGGTGAACTCCGTGAAGTGCAGCTCGGGCGCGAAGGGCAGCGGGTGCGCCAGGTCGCCGGAGCGCAGGCCTGCCGACACGCACAGCGACTCCAGGCGACTGCTGTTCGACACGATGGTATAAGTACGTACGGCAACGCTGTTCTTCATGTCGGCGACGCAGCTGGTGAACTCCGTGAAGTGCAGCTCGGGCGCGAAGGGCAGCGGGTGCGCCAGGTCGCCGGAGCGCAGGCCTGCCGACACGCACAGCGACTCCAGGCGACTGCTGTTCGACACGATGGTATAAGTACGTACGGCAACGCTGTTCTTCATGTCGGCGACGCAGCTGGTGAACTCCGTGAAGTGCAGCTCGGGCGCGAAGGGCAGCGGGTGCGCCAGGTCGCCGGAGCGCAGGCCTGCCGACACGCACAGCGACTCCAGGCGACTGCTGTTCGACACGATGGTATAAGTACGTACGGCAACGCTGTTCTTCATGTCGGCGACGCAGCTGGTGAACTCCGTGAAGTGCAGCTCGGGCGCGAAGGGCAGCGGGTGCGCCAGGTCGCCGGAGCGCAGGCCTGCCGACACGCACAGCGACTCCAGGCGACTGCTGTTCGACACGATGGCGGCGTGGTACTTGCCTGTTGCTGTACCCTGGGGAAAAAAAAGGGATAAATAATAGTGTCCTAACCACAGAGTACATTATTATAACCTACGGTGCTCAGCCATCAACACCCATGGAGTTTGCCAAAGGGCAATGGAACGGAGCATTCTGGGTGTCAAAAGACAAGACAGGGTTCGAAACACCATGCTGCGTTCTAAAACTGGCATAGTGGATGTTGGCATGAAGGCTGCTAAGGTACAATGGGACCAGGCGGGTCACGTCAGCCGCATACACGATGACCGTTGGGCAAGAGTCTCCACGCTACGGTTGCCGGAAGACGGACGGCGCCGACGAGGCCGACCCAGAAAGAGGTGGCGAGACCATTTGGACGCGTACCGCGAGGGTTGGTCCGAGGAGGCACGGGAAAGGAGCACATGGATGGAATAGGGGGAGGCCTTTGCCCAGCAGTGGGACAGTAAAGGGGAACAAAAAAAACAATCGGGGCAGTCTTTGGGGACTGCCGATAGAAGTGAAAACAAAAAGTACACAGACCCCCAGTTGTAGCACTGGTTATGCCCCGCGCATGCCTATGTGGTGCTACGCCGTAGCGGATGCTACGAGTGCTACGAACGGCTACGAAGAGTCACCCCACGTTACGTTACGTGACGATGAGTTCAATGTTTTTCCTTCACCCAAAAAGTGCTAAACGCGCTTAAAGAAGTTTTCACTTAAAAAATGAGATTATTTAAGATCTCATTGAGAAAAAGCTCGACCGGGAATGTACAAATGCCATGGACTATGACCATTCTTCCCCTTCAAGGGTTTTGCTAATCCGGGGTTGCGGGACTGTTCGAAAGAGATACCGTGGCCCCGGAACACAAAGAGCGATGAAGGAACATGGATGGGTTTTAGTCAGTAAAAGTCTGACACTCCCTCCTGCTCCGCCCAGAGCGGGAGGAGTCATTTGATAATTTCCCATCCGAAAAAAAAGGCTTTAGGTAATACAGGAAACTAACTGTACTACCAGAAGCGTTGATGTAAGTATGGTTATAAAGATAAAAATAAATCTCCCTCGCACTTTTGTGAAATAAAACTATGATTTAGTTCCCGCAACTTTAACTGATGATGTTGAACGGAAAATAGTGCCAAATGCGGTTTGTAATTAAAATGCATAATATATTTTATCTATACCCATGCTATAAATCCTCTATAAAAGTATCTGAAACAGTTAGCTTATGGCCAACATTAAAATAGCCAGTGTCATAATAACCATTTTAGCATCCAAACGGGTGTTTCCGTTCCCGGCACGTAAGTTGGCAAGGTTTTGGCGTAGTGTGGGCAAGTTCGCGTATCGTGCACTTAGTGGAACAAAAAACTGGTCACTTTTATTGATTATCATTATGGTTATTGCCATCATTTATTTTTAATCATGTAGTTAAACAAAGCAGAGAAATTCGTGACATTTATTAGGTGTTATAAATAAAATATAATATGCATTTTTTTTTATTATGTAAAAAAAGTATTATTATTAAAAATTATAGGTTCTCGTCGTCACTATCGGTTAATAATACTGTTACCCCTGGCATCAAATTAGAACTACCACTTGAACTGGCATATTATGATATAAACATAACAAAAACTAAATTTAAAACAATAACAACAACTCGTAACAAAAACTAAATTTAAAACAATAACAATAACTCGTAACAAAAACTTAATTTAAAACTGAACTCGTAACTAAAAGTCAACAAAAACAAAGGGTACAACTTTCGTGCACGCAAGTGTAATCGGGAGCGAACGGAATGTAGACGCGGTGCGGGAGGCAGGGGTCGACTGACGCGCCAATCGCGCGCTTGGATCGGCGCTACGTCATACCCCGCGTCCCGCGCCACCGCCAAAGAGACCTAAAGAACGACTTCTGCGCATCTAACGACTCTTGCCAAGTTACGTGCCGGGGACTGTATAATGTTGTACTAAATTTCATTATGCAACTCGTTTTAAAAAAAAAAAACATTGTCTAGCACGTGCGATTCACTACCACAGCAGCGCCGTAATTTAAAAGAAACTTATAGGTTAATTCGAATACACGGCATATCCCGCCATTTTTGTTCGATATTATTATTGTATTAGGTACTTTGTTGTTTACAAAAATTAGTGATTGCTTTGTGCATTTTAATAATTGTACAATCCAAAATGTAAATAATTATATTATTACGTAAACATGGTTTGTTTGTAATATATACTCAGTAATTGAACTTTCCATGAATTTACATAGACTTCTTACAACACTACAACACCCTATGGCTTCAGAACCTTTTATGGAGGATTCATATCATGGATGTAGATAAAGTCTTGTATGCAACTGTACATAATTAGGTATTAAAACACTCATGTGATACTATTATCAACCCACATTCGTGTTTTAATACCCCTCATTATACAACAGTTGCATAAATAACTATTATTTATCTTAATATATCTGGCATACCTGTGCGCCGGTCAAAGTGGCGACATCTACAATAGTTTCAGCCTTCAGATCTCTGGACGCGTACACGACACCATCACTGAGGACTAGACGACCTGGAACATCAAATAGAGCGTGTACAATATCATTTTTAACAGATATGTATAAACAGCAGGTTAGGCCATGGTTTCATCTGTCTACAGTACTTTCACAGTTTTTATGTCTTGTGACTGGGACTGTAGCTACATTTAATTTTCATCTTTGTTTAACTGGCTTACTTGAAATAAATGCTTTGATTTTGATAGTTTATAAACATTTTTTTTTTTCGTAGGTATTTGATAATTACAATGCGCATACTACTTACATTTTTAAAAACAAAATTATACAAAAAAACAAAAACATTTAAAAATATTAAAAAAATCCCACCAGCGCAGGGAACAGGGTACCAGTGGGCAGAGCTCTTGAGAGAGGAACCTCTTAACAATACGCGCCGTGTGCAGAAGTACTGCGCATTGAATCTGGCTGCCCAGCGAGACCCCCTTAATAAGATGTTGGTCGAGCCTATTTGTTGTAAAATAGACTAAAAGTTTAAATGTAATAAGGTGTGAGTGAGACAGGAGTAGTATATAATATGTATATCTGTCTCTCTCTGACATAAAATAAATGAAGGAGATCTCTTTTCTGTAATGGACGTGTTATAATATAATATACGTTTATGTGAAGATAAAGCATTATTTCCTTTATATTTCATCTCTGTTGGCTATTATTTATTTTTTATTACGAAATGGGCCAACTCTTGACCTCGATCATGCCTGATGGAAAGCGATGGATGAGATCTATGATGGAACAAACGTGCCCAGAAGACGCCTGTTCACTCTTGCTTTGAAGGCAGGCGGGTTAAATGTGGGTGGGAACACAGATGTAGGCAGAGAGTTCCACACTTTGGCTGTGCGCATAATAAAAGTGGAGAAGCGCTTAGTATGACTCGTCGGGATATCTACCAAGCCATTATAGTCTAAGATCCCTTGAAGAACGACCTTCATCGAGCTGGTTATTGGATGAAAAGTGTTTTATTTCAAATTAAATATGTCAAAAAATATATTGCAAATGGGTTGTCTAAAAAAATTCAGTCCAGAATATGATTTGGTAACGCCAACACTGATTAGATAGATTCACTCTTATAATATGAGGCAGTTTGTATTTCCCGCTCCTTTTCCCAACCTCACATGCAGCGCTTTAGCATCATTCAAAAAGTGAACATGAGAACGAGAGAACAAGGACTGACAGCTGTCAGTTCGATGAAAAAATTGCACATGGCCACACGTGTGTAACGGATCTCTCGAGCCACCCCGCACCGCATGACGAGCCCTTTCGTCTGACCACCCGCGAAGAGACGAGGATCATCTCGAGCCTTTCTCTGCAATAATCAATACATTCCCGCTCCGCCAAACGCACCCTTGTGTTTGATTACCCAGTGTAATAAGAACTAAAACTATATTCAAATATTGGTCGCGCGACCCGCGTAGTGATACTGTGCTGTGTGATAGTCGAAGGAGATTGGATCCCGCTGGCCTGCCCCAGGTGAGTGCTGCATGTCCCTTCTCTCCCTCTTTTTTCCGCCTCGATTTTCGTCACTGCCGATTCACTGTAGCTAACACGTCCGCTAGTATCGAAGGTTGGTTCTGATACTTTTCAGAACTGAATTATTGTTGGCGTGACCATATTTGTGGTCCTTTGAGCTAGGATTTCTGATCCTTTTAAATACTGGAACCCTCCAACCGCCCCTTATTAGGATTTAATAGGCCCTAATAGGAGAAACATTCATAAATCTACCCCATTGTAGTATACCGCGTAGATCAACATTGCGTTGATCTTTCTCATAAATAAGTGTTTTTTCATCTAGATAAACATAATAAATCTCCATCTAATCTTTATTTCAGTACCTAAATAACGCTAACTTTGGATAAATTCGAGTTTTAATTTCTTTCAACTTTCATATTAAACTACCCTCACATTCAATTGTTGTCTTGCCGTGTAATATGAAATGTTCCATAGGTTGTAAAAGTTCGCCATATTGAATTTGACATTCATTCATATGTATTCAGTCATTCATTCGTTAACTCACTTTCAAGTTGTTCACGCATTCTAGTTCATTATTAACCGAACAAAGTAGGAAGTAGTAGAAAACCATTCTCCGTTTATTATTTACGCAAAATAGTAACCTGCTTAATTTCATCGTATTATTGTAGTTCATTAAACCAGATTAGCTGCTTGTTTACAATAGATTGAATTTATAAACTTCGTTATGCCTAAACAAGCGAAGAAAACTAGTGATTCGGGTTCTGACTATGACGATGCAGAAGATACACGATTACTTACGTTACAAGCTAAACGCGAAGCTATCTTTGAAATTGTTCAAAAGATTTACGATCTTTCTTCGAACACTGATCTAAGGGAAAGTTTTCTTGACGAATCCTCACAAATAGATTCATTGCGCGATGATTTCAAACTGGTTCTGGACGAATATAATAATCGTTTATTGTCATCTAACCCATCCGCTAAGCCTGACTATAAGAGTCTCATGGCTTTTGAGTCTCTGTATGGCAGGATAAAACGAGTACAGTCACAATGCTCGCCACATAGCGATAATGTTCCGCACAAGTCTAAACCTAGACTCCCGCCGATCGAATTAGTCCAGTTTTCTGGTGACATTCGCTCATGGCCACTATTTTATGCCAGTTTTAAATCGACCGTACACGATAATCCATCTCTCACTGACGCTGATAGATTGTATTACCTATTGGGGAAGCTAACCGGTAAAGCCCAGTCTGTGTGCGCCGGGATATCTCCATGTCCGCAAAATTATAGTCTGTTGTTACAAACGCTCATTGATAAGTACGACGACAAGCGTATGTTGGTTTCTACGTATTTAAATCAAATGTTTGAGTTCAAAACTTTCCAATGTGCTTCAGCTACCAACTTTGATTTATTTACTGAGAAATTTAGCAGCGCAGTCGCCGCTTTAAAAAATATTAAAATGGATAACCTTACCGATTTAATTCTGATTCATATCGCCTTACAGAAAATAGACCCTGAGACTGTCCGCGCGTTTGAAATTAAATATTCAACAAAAATACCTACCTTTGATAACTTAGTCGAATTTATTTCAAATCGAGCCAAAGTGTTAGAACGTACTGAGCCAACTTCTTCAACTAATAAGCGTCCGGTTAACCCTAATCGGCGTTCAAATACCGCTTCGCCGCCGAAGTGTCAAACATATTTGAGCACAACGGCTGAGTCCGCGTGCAAGTGCCTATGCGCTAATATTGTGCATCAACATTTATTTAAGTGCGCCGATTTTAATGGAATGACTCCACAACAGCGTTATAAGTGTGTGAAGGATAACAATGCGTGCATAAACTGTCTTAGTTTAAAACATCGAGTCGCTAATTGCTCGTCTAAGTCAAATTGTCGTGTTTGCAAATTAAATCACCACGCATTGTTACACTTCAACGAGTCATGTACCGCGCGCCCCGCTCCCGCTAATCAGCTGGTCGAGCTCACCGCTGCGGCGCCCCCCGCCTGCGCGCCCGCACATACTTCTCCGAACCTAGCCGCATCTACGGCACAGTCAGATGTTACGTTGTGTGCATCTGTTGACTCCCGATTGTATCAGTGTTTGAGTAATGCACTCACACATAACAAGCAGTCCACGACTGTTTTGTTATCAACCGCTCAAGTCGTTGCCTACGATTCTAAAGGGAATCCACATATTATTCGCGCGCTTCTAGATTCCGCCTCACAAAGCGATTTTATCACTAACGAGTGTTGTGAGCGTTTAGGTATTCAGCCTCAAAACATGAACCGTACTATTGTAAAGGGGTTCGGGGGGGCTGAGAAGGTAGTTAACACTAGTCCGATTAATATTAAATTATATTCGCGATTCGACAGCAAAATTAATTTTGATATTTCGCTACTTGTTGTTGATCAGATAACGGACTTACTGCCTACCTCTTTGATAAATACCAGTGATTTATCACATCTACATAATTTACCGCTAGCCGACGAATCATATGGTGTGCCTAGTAAGATAGACGCTTTAATAGGTGCTTCTCTTTTCCCGCATTTACTTCTCCCTGACGTTGTTTACAATCGTAACACGTCGGTACCGCGCGCTTTGCGTACTGTTTTCGGCTACGTAATTATGGGCTCCGCGCCTACGTTACCTATGCATCAAACCGCCCAGGCCCTGACATGTTGCCTCGCTCAGGAGCCTGTCGCTATTGACTCATTAGTCAGGCGTTTTTGGGAGCTCGAGGAGCTTCCCTCCGCACCGCCCATTCAACACCCCTATGACGTTGAATGTGAATTATTTTATAAGTCCACGACAACCCGCGATCCCGTTAGTGGTAGGTACACCGTAGCACTGCCATTCAACGAGGACGTTTATTCCCTCGGGAATTCATTTGATAACGCCCGCAAGCGTTTTCTATGCCTCGAAAGAAAGCTAGAAGCTTCGCCTAAACTTAGGTCTGCATATGATGACGTAATAAAGGATTATCTCGCGAAAGATTACGTTTCTCCTGCGTCGTACGATCCCCGCGACCCAACACCAATATACGTCATACCGCATCACGGGGTCGTGCGCGAAGATAAGACAACGACTAAGCTGCGCGTGGTTCTAGACGCCAGCGCGTCTACTTCTGGTGGCCGGCAATCATTGAATGATATTCTGCACTCGGGTCCGAATTTGCAAGGCGACTTGTTTACAATATTATTAAATTTCCGCTTACACGCGATCGCACTGACCGCGGACTGTCGCCAGCAATTCTTACAGATTATCATGCGCGAAGCTGACCGTCGTTATCAATGTTTTCTTTATCGTTTTACTCCACAAGACCCACTACAATTGTATAGGTTTAACCGCGTCTGCTTCGGTTTAAAATCAAGTCCCTACCATGCATTGCGCACTGTAAGACGGTTAGTCGAAGATGATGGCGCGCGCTATCCTCTCGCTAGCAAATTCGCGTCTACGTCGCTTTTCATGGACGATCTCGCCTTCTCAATTCCCACGGAACAAGAAGCGATATCTGCGTCGCGACAATTGATTGACCTATTCAAAGGAGCTCAGTGGGATCTCGTAAAATGGAACAGTAACAGTCGTGCTGTACTAGATAATCTTCCTGCTTCGCACAAACTCCCTACGGAGGTCGAGTTTGATAAGACCATGCAGCATAAAATACTAGGCCTGCATTGGTGTATTGATGAGGACGTATTTTATTTTAAAATTACGGTTCCCACAGATGTGAAGTGCACTAAGCGCTCCATCCTTTCTACAGTCGCTCGACTGTGGGATATAATGGGCTTCGTAGCCCCCGCAGTCGTGTATGCTAAGCTACTGATCCAACAGCTTTGGCACCTTAATTTCGATTGGGATGACACTCCACCGCTACACATTGTTAAAATGTGGAAGCAGTTCTGTGACGAGCTACCGGCTCTTAACAATATACGCATTCCGCGTCATGTAGGCGTTTCTAACAACTGCACTCTCACTCTTCTATCCTTTTCGGACGCAAGTGAACATGCCTACGGTGCCGTTGTATATGCCCATGTGACCGCCGCCTCCGGTAACACCGTCCAGCTTGTCTGCGCAAAGTCCAAAGTCGCTCCTACCAAGCCTCTGTCTATAGCACGCTTAGAGCTCTGCGGTGCGCTTCTCATGTCCAAACTGCTACGCATAGTTTATGAAAATTACTCGCATCATCTTCCAATCAAGGTATTTGCCTTCACTGACTCTAAGGTCGTGTTATATTGGATCAAAAGTTCGCCACGCCGGTGGCAAACCTTTGTAGCAAACCGCGTTGTTCAGATAACGGAAAACATCTCTGCTGACAACTTCTACCACGTCGCGGGGACTGAAAATCCCGCAGACGTTCTCTCACGTGGCATTACGCCTCAGAAATTAACCGCGCACCCTCTGTGGCTCCACGGGCCCCAGTGGGCTACATTGGATCCGTCTGAGTGGCCTCTCAAGCCTCTTGACGACCAATTTACTCCGCCTACTATTGAACAAAAAATTCTTACACACGCTGTGTACTCGCCTGTAAAGCATTGTGCTTTATATGATCTCGCTAACCGCATCTCCTCATGGAGTAAAACTCTTCGTATAACTGTATACGTTTGTAAATTCGCAAAATTGTTACCCCGCCGCGACACTATTGCAGTGTCCGCTGATGAATTAAATTTCGCTGAAGGTAAAATACTTCGCGCCCTGCAAAGCCAACACTTTGCAGAGGATTATTCTAATATTAAGAATAATCAATCCTGTTCGCAGGTTCTCAACCGCTTGAGGCCCTTTATTGAAAACGGTCTGATCCTCGTAGGAGGTCGACTCGTTAATTCCGCGCTGGACTATGCTCAAAAGCATCCAGTTATCTTACCGCGCAATGATCCCGTCGTAAACTTGATCATTGATTTTTATCATGTAAAGTATTTACACGCCGGACCAGAATTATTGATGTCGCTTCTTCGACAGAAGTTCTGGATCTTGTCCGCACGCCGCGTTGTGAGACAGCGCGTCCACATGTGTAATACGTGTTTTCGTTTAAAACCGCGCCCAACTTATCCGCTGATGGCCGATTTCCCTGACTATCGCACGCGTCAGGTCACTAAAGCTTTCACGCACGTAGGCTGTGACTATGCTGGTCCTCTGCCGTACGTTCCTGTACGCCGTCGTGGCGTCCACAGTGCGAAGGCCTACCTCTGCATTTTCACATGTCTTACGACTCGTGCCGTGCATGTCGAAGTCGCCACGGACCTCAGCACGCCCAGCTTTCTTGCCGCGCTGAAGAGGTTTCTCGCCCGTCGAGGACCGATTCAGGTCATGTACTCTGATAATGGTACATGTTTTAAGGGGGCTAACTCTTACCTCCGGGATTTGTACAAGTTTCTCAATACCGTGTATCGCCCAAAGTTGGAGGAAGAGTACGCTGAGAGTCGGATAGCTTGGAAATTTATCTGTCCCAACTCTCCACACTTCGGAGGCGCTTGGGAAAGTGTCGTAAAGGTTGTGAAAATGCATCTGT
This sequence comes from Xestia xanthographa, assembly GCA_905147715.2. Lineage (NCBI taxonomy): Eukaryota > Metazoa > Arthropoda > Insecta > Lepidoptera > Noctuidae > Xestia > Xestia xanthographa. The sequence continues at coordinate 31,280,238 of LR990644.1, forward strand.
TCCGAGTCGTCGGACAGCAGCTTCTATCGTACGAAGAACTCTGTACTGTTCTCACTCAAATTGAGTGTCTGCTTAACTCACGCCCGCTGACAGTACTGAGTTCCGATCCCGCAGAGCCCACGGCCCTTACGCCAAGCCATTTTTTGCATACCGCGCCTCTATTTTCTTTACCCGCGCTTGAAGTCAACTCTGACGCTGTCAGTTTACTTCACCGACACTCGCTACTGGACAAGTTGGTCCAGTCGTTTTGGAGTCGTTGGAAGATGGAATATCTACACGGTCTACAGGTTAGGCAGAAGTGGAACACGCCATCGTTTCCCATCACAGTAGGAACAGTGGTTGTCGTGATGAATGATAACTCACCGCCCCTATCCTGGCCGTTAGCTATTGTGGAGAACGTCCACCCGTCTAAAGACGGCGTCGTGCGCGTCTGTACAGTTAGAACCGCCAAGGGAACTTACCTGCGCCCGGTCGTTCGTTTGTGTCCTCTTCCAAGACAATAATTAACAAAACCGCACTTCGCATTAGTTTAAGTTAGTTAGTAATACCGCATCGCTTTAGTTTTGTAACGTAAGTAATTAGCTTATCCCGCTTCGCCGTGACTCTACGGAACTACTTTTCTCACCGCGCGCATTGAGCGCTCCTAGAGTCATAGTAATGTTTTCTCTTTCGTCTTATTATCGCTTTTTTAATGGTGACCCATTAAGGGGGGGTGGAAATGGTAACGCCAACACTGATTAGATAGATTCACTCTTATAATATGAGGCAGTTTGTATTTCCCGCTCCTTTTCCCAACCTCACATGCAGCGCTTTAGCATCATTCAAAAAGTGAACATGAGAACGAGAGAACAAGGACTGACAGCTGTCAGTTCGATGAAAAAATTGCACATGGCCACACGTGTGTAACGGATCTCTCGAGCCACCCCGCACCGCATGACGAGCCCTTTCGTCTGACCACCCGCGAAGAGACGAGGATCATCTCGAGCCTTTCTCTGCAATAATCAATACATTCCCGCTCCGCCAAACGCACCCTTGTGTTTGATTACCCAGTGTAATAAGAACTAAAACTATATTCAAATATTGGTCGCGCGACCCGCGTAGTGATACTGTGCTGTGTGATAGTCGAAGGAGATTGGATCCCGCTGGCCTGCCCCAGGTGAGTGCTGCATGTCCCTTCTCTCCCTCTTTTTTCCGCCTCGATTTTTGTCACTGCCGATTCACTGTAGCTAACACGTCCGCTAGTATCGAAGGTTGGTTCTGATACTTTTCAGAACTGAATTATTGTTGGCGTGACCATGATTAATTATCAATTTATTTTTTAAATATATTTTTTAAATTTTCTCTGGTTTGCTTAATAGACAAATTCCATACCAATTGAAAGTATGAAGCCTATAGAATATATACAAACGTTAGGTTGACCGGTTAACCTAACGTTTGCATATTCTATAGGCTATAGAATATGCAAAAGTTATGCAGCCTATAGAATGTGCAAATGTTAGGTTAACCTAACGTTTGCATATTTTACAGGTTTCATACTTTCGATTGGTATGGAATTCGTCTATTAGCCAAACCAGTGAAATATTGAAAAAAAAAAAATATATACATTCAGTCAAAAAAGTATCGGGAATGGATGATTTGTTTATGGTTCCAAATTCAAATTTTTGTTTTTTTGTAGTTGTTAGATTGGCACAACTGTTTTCCATTTTGGCGCGGAGTTTGAGTTGCATCTGTTTTCTATTTAAATAAAAGAAAGACGGGTTTGTTACATCACTTATAACTCGAGATCTGCTGGATCAATATTCATGGTTTTTGTTGCGTTGGATTTGTCTCCGCCCAGAATAGCAGAATACATTTTAAAAACAATGAAAAAAAAAAAAAAAAATGGTAGGTAGTAGGTAGGTAGTAGGTAGGTAGTAGGTAGGTAGTAGGTAGGTAGTAGGTAGGTAGTAGGTAGGTAGTAGGTAGGTAGTAGGTAGGTAGTAGGTAGGTAGTAGGTAGGTAGTAGGTAGGTAGTAGGTAGGTAGTAGGTAGGTAGTAGGTAGGTAGTAGGTAGGTAGTAGGTAGGTAGTAGGTAGGTAGTAGGTAGGTAGTAGGTAGGTAGTAGGTAGGTAGTAGGTAGGTAGTAGGTAGGTAGTAGGTAGGTAGTAGGTAGGTAGTAGGTAGGTAGTAGGTAGGTAGTAGGTAGGTAGTAGGTAGGTAGTAGGTAGGTAGTAGGTAGGTAGTAGGTAGGTAGTAGGTAGGTAGTAGGTAGGTAGTAGGTAGGTAGTAGGTAGGTAGTAGGTAGGTAGTAGGTAGGTAGTAGGTAGGTAGTAGGTAGGTAGTAGGTAGGTAGTAGGTAGGTAGTAGGTAGGTAGTAGGTAGGTAGTAGGTAGGTAGTAGGTAGGTAGTAGGTAGGTAGTAGGTAGGTAGTAGGTAGGTAGTAGGTAGGTAGTAGGTAGGTAGTAGGTAGGTAGTAGGTAGGTAGTAGGTAGGTAGGTAGTAGGTACGTGGTAGGTAGGTAGGTAGCTCATGTGACGCAGACGAAGTTGCGCGGGTCAGCTAGTTTATATTAAATACAGTGCTGGTTTTAGTAATATCATATTAGTGTATTGCGAATTTCATAATGGACAAAAATATCGAACAAAGAGTTTGTCTTAAATTTTGCATCGCCAATGGAATTTCGTGTTCGGAGTCACTGAAAATGTTACAGAAGGCTTACGGTGAATCGACTTTATCAAAAACTCGTGTTTATGAGTGGTTCAAAGCGTTCAAAAGCGGTCGAGATGTGATGGAAGATTTGCCTCGCTCTGGTAGGCCGTCAACGTCTGCAACTGAAGTTAACATCGCAAAAGTGAAGAAAATAGTGACTGAAAATCCCCATTCAACTCTGAGAGAGATAGCCGCCGAACTTTCTGTATCTCACGAGTCGATCCGTACCATTTTAACTAATCATTTGGGTATGAAACATGTTGCTGCTCGGCTAGTCCCAAAAGATCTGAATTTTCTCCAAAAACTCAATCGCATGAAAGTCGCTGAGGACATGCTAGAACGAGTCAGTTCGGACCCAACATTCATGAAACGCATTGTTACTGGTGACGAGACGTGGGTTTACGAGTTTGACATGCAAACTAGTCAACAAGCTTCGGAGTGGCGCCTTCCAACTGAATCGAAACCGAAAAAACCACGCCAAAGTCGATCAAAAGTCAAAGTCATGTTGACTGTTTTTTTGACTATCGCGGTGTTGTGCACTCTGAATTCTTACCGGAAGGTCTAACGGTAAATAAAGAATATTATTTGAGCGTTATGCGGCGTTTAAGAGAGCAAATTCGACGAAAAAGGCCAGATTTGTGGAAAGAAAATTCTTGGATTTTGCACCACGACAATGCGCCTTCGCACAAAGGCTATCATTGTGAACGAATTTTTGACCAAACACTCAACAAATACCATCCAGCAACCACCATATTCACCAGATATGGCTCCTGCTGACTTTTTTCTTTTTCCTAAACTCAAATTACCACTTCGTGGCACCCGTTTTCAATCGATAGAAGACATAAAGGAGAATTCGCGGCGAGAACTGAACTCAATTCCGGAAGCAGCGTTTAAAAAATGTTTTGATGAATGGATTATTCGTTGGCGCAAGTGTATCGTTTCTAAAGGAGCATATTTTGAAGGTGATAAAATAAATTTGGATGAATAACAGACATTTTGTGTATTATTGATCTTTTCCCGGTACTTTCTTGACAGAGTAGTATATTCTGGACTGAATTTTTTTAGACAACCCGTTTGCAATATATTTTTTGACATATTTAATTTGAAATAAAACACTTTTCATCCAATAACCAGCTCGGTGAAGGTCGTTCTTAAAGGGATCTTATACTATTAAGACATTGGCCGACACGCAATGAGCTGTACTCAAGTCCCACATGTCGATAACCTCGCGAGCCAGATCTAGATACTATTTGTATGATAAGTATGTATTTACAAACAAAAGGTATCTAGAGGGTGTAAAGCACCCCGAAAGGCACTTGTTCTCCTCGTCATTGCGATAATTTTTTTGTTCTACACCATACCTGGGAACCTTCTAGTTACGGAGATATTGGGGGTCAAAGTTCCAACTTTTTGACAAGTTTTTTTTTTTTTAATACAAGTTTTTCATGTAAGATTTTTACTTTAAACACCTCCACGACCCCCGTACTATTCAATCCATCCATCAGCACAATGTTTTGAGTGCGTTATATTGAGTTCTACCACAAAATATGATTTTTCACCCCAAAAAAAAAAGTCGTTTCCCAGCAATAATTTTTGCATAAAGTTACTTAGTTTGATGTTCAGAATGTTTGGTTAACGGCTTCGTGATGAGGTTTTTTACACCCTGTATGTAGTATATCAACTATCTGGTGTCCACAAAACAAGCCTCGTTGCTTAGTGTGGCACTAGATGGCGCTGTGTGTTATGTCCAGCGATAGTTATTTTAATTTATTATTAAAAAAATATTGTTACCTTCAGCATCAGTATTGTTGATTTCAACAGTGCGTCCTGAATACAGTGTGTGGATGTCATCCGGTCTGGAAATATAAATAAAGATTATAATGTTATCTATGATATTTAATATCTAAAACACGTCGTGTTTTTGTTCATTTATTTTTTCTAGTCTATGCTTTATTTAGGCATACGTCTATTAATAATGATGATGACTAACTAAAAAGATATGATTAGATTCTGCTTAGTCAGTTAGATTATCAAAAAATATTAGATACGTGTTTTTTTGTTGCATCAAATTAATAAAAATTGACGAAGACAAAACGTGTCAAAGATCATGAGTGGGGGCTTGTGACGTCACATTTGAGTAAAAAATGTACTCAAATGTCACGTCACACGAGTTTTCGACGCACTGTATTGTTTACAATTTTTGTTTACGTGAAAACATGTGTCCAATATTTTTTGGAAATCTATCTGACGGACTAATTAGATTTTTTGAAGTGAAAACTTCTTTAGGCGCGTTGAGCACTTTTTGGGTGAAGGAAAAACATTGAACTCATCGTCACTTGACGTAACGTGCGGTCACGCTTCGTAGCACTCGTAGGCGATCTGCTACGGCGTAGCACCACATAGGCATGCGCGGGGCACAACCTGGCCTGTGTACTTTTTGTTTTCACTTCTATCGGCAGTCCTCAAAGACTACCCCGATTTTTTTTTGTGATGTACCCTATTTTACCTGGTAGCGAGTGGTCCCACCGCGTTCTCAGCGAGGCACAGCACAGCGTGCAGGTTGATGGTCGGCTTGGACTTCACGGCCAGCGCGAACGCCGCCAGCACTGCTGCAGCACCGCCACAGTCGCCCTTCATGCCTACCATGGACGCCTGTTGAGGCAGACGATCATTATTATAGTTGGTGCTTGTTAAGGTGCATGACAGCCATGTGGTATCCGGCAGAGTAGAATATAACCAACCCATTACACTCACGGGTGTCGTATAAGGCGACTAATGTCTGAGGCAGAACACCTTGCGCCTCCGTAGACCAGAGAATGGACAGCAGCGTTTTCTGTTAGTCTTTCATCACTGCGATCTCCAAGCGTGGAGATTACGGCAAATTCCTCCCATCATGGGAGAGGCTTATGTCCAGCAGTGGACGTTATGAGCTGTTGCTGTTGTTGTTAAGATGAGAATAGCGGTCATTGCCCTTTCTCTAATATCTCTTCGTACGAATCAAAATAAATAAACCATGTATCGTTTTTCATTATAAAAAATGTTGAAGATCACAATAGATGACGATTTCAGACTTGAACAAGCTTATTTTTGGTTTTCAAAGTTAAGAAGTTTAATAAATGTGGGTAGGTCAATGACCGCTATTCTCATCTTAACTGGCACCAACTATACAGAAATAGAAACTCTTGAAACTACAGACATACGAGGCAGCCTGATTTTAAATATGTTTAGTAACTTTATGGCAGTCATTATTATGATTTAAACCAAAAGACGTCAACTGCTGGACATGTGCCATTTCCAAAAATTGGCATGCAATTGGTTTATCTTTACCAACATTACATCATATGCCTAGCCTTTTCCCATGTTGGGATCGGCTTCCAGTCTAACCGGATGCAGCTGAAATACCAGTATTTTAGATGGAGCGATTGCCTATCTGACCTCCACAACCCAGTTAGTACTGGGTAATACGATACCCCTTGCTAAGACTGGTTGTCAGACTTTTTGGGCTACTGACTATCTGTAACGATCACTGTCAAAGATTTACAAATGACAGCCGGGACCAACTGCTTAACGTGTCTTCCAAGGCACGGAGGATACTCGGTATGCATGGGTCGTCACCCATTCATATACCAACCTAGGCTGTTATTATTTAGCCACTTTTCCAACATTACAATGCGGTTATATACAAAACAAAGATAAAAACACTTCACAATTGTTAAATTTTGTTTCAATTTATTTCTGTCCAAGTTCCAAGCTGATGAAAACTATGATAATATGATGTAACCTTGATTAGTATGATATGTTTCAGTGGTTGTGAGTTAGAAAAGAAATAAAATTGCATTCATACGATTCAGACGATCACACGGTGAAATGGGTATGTAACTTGGTGCTTTCCTGAAAGTTTGGAACCGTTTTTTTTTAGTATTAGCATTGGAATATTAATAGTACATTACTGCAGCGGCCAGCAACAGAGGCATTGATGGACGAACGTGTAAATGTGGGCCGAGGGAGGCGAAGCCGAGGCACACATACGTAAGTCCATCAATGCCTAGTTGTGGCCAAGGCTTGTATAGTACTTTTCTCAAATAATGCGAGGAAATTAAAACTCCTAAATAAAGTTCATTTGTTTTTTTATTAAAACTCCTAATTAAAGTTCATTTGTTATTTTTTTTTCAATAAACCGTTTTCTATTAGCAAGCCAATTCGAAATTTAAATAAAACCTTTGATAAGTTACCTCCTTGGTTGCCATGTTTCAGAGTAAAAGATCGTTCCATATTTAAATAACACGACAGATATAAGTTTACAATGTAATTTATTTGGCCGCTAAACACGACAGATATGGATTTTCATACAACTTTTGCCGGCTGCTGGTCGCATGTATCTGGCCAGTACAACAATTTCAATTTATCTCGAAGAAGGTTGTCAAAATAATGCTCAAATTTTCAAGCATGTTTGAGAAAATTAACTTTCTAGTCCCTACATATTTTTTCGAATGGTTTAAATGTCACCGTTTTTCTAGACCTACAATAAAAAAATTAGAAAATAAATATATGTATGTGTATGGAAATGTATGTGTGTGTGTTCCATTCCCGATTTATTCATATCAGTCCCGATAACAGAAAAAAAAAAATAAAAAAAAAATAATGATAAAAAAAATCGCGATTCGCGATAAATACCCGTTTCCATATGTTTTATAATGTGTTCTGATCGTGAAAGTTTAAAAAAGACAATAACCCATAATCCTATATTTTGGCCCAATACCGCCGAAAATACGGCCAAATGTCCCCAAACTAATGAAAAACACCAGAAAAAAGCCATGAAAGATTGCGCCACAAACTCACCCTTGCCTTAATACTGAGTCCGCCGGTGTCGTACACGATCCCCTTGCCGACCCAGGCCACGCTGTCGGCGGCCCCGGGCGCGCGGTAGGTCAGACTGACCAGCGCGGGCGGACTGGCGGCCGCGCGCCCCACGCCGTACAGCCCGCCCATGCCGCGCGCCGCTAGCTCCTCGCCGCGGATGATCGTGGGCGAGGGGATGTCTAGCTCTTTTGCTACTTTGCATGCTTCCTGTGGTTAAAAAAATAAAAATAAAAACTAGCAAAAAAAACTGAGCCATCACGGGAAGCCTGGCAGATGTGAAACATCGGAATTATTATGTACAAGTGATATACTTAAAAAAAGTCAATCTAAAAAACAAACAACTAACTGGGATCGAACTCGAAGTCACGAGATTGTGAGCCAGCGCTGTGCCCTGAGACCAGCTGGCTTGTTGTTAACCGTGGCGAATGTGTATATCTTATGCTGCTTTAACAGGTCGGTAATGTTCGGGATTGATCAGGCCGGGTTGACGACTTGATAGTTGGCGACGCGTCGCCACGCCTTTTTTGGTTTTACCCGCGCTTATAAATGTTTCACATCTAAAGAAAACATCTACAAAAGCTAGGATTTCTTTCTTAAGCTGTTATTTATACAAGATTTTTAAAAAATCAAAATGCTGAAAAAATAATGACATGTGTGTTTTTCTCCTACTGTTCCTATTAAAATTTCATGTTGTTATGAACATAGTATTCTGAAACTCATATTTTTATTAAAAAGGTTACAATCGTTATTTCTCGCGAAAATTGTTTTTAATTTTAGGAAAGTGTATACATATTGGTGCTCGTGACTGTATGTTTTCCACTCATCCGCTAAGGGCCAGCCAGGTGGATTAAGACCAGCTCCCTCTTAGAGAGGAGTCTAAGGTTAAGTCCCAGCAATAAGAGCATTACAGTCAAGTACAATAAATGACCAAACATCTTGGTCATGTATATTTTAAAGGCATCCAACTATGTTGAGATCGGCTTTGGTCAGCGCAGGCTTTTAAGTATGCATCTCAAATTTAATAAGAACAGGGTGTAAAATTCATCATCCCCATAGAAAAGGGAGGATCCTCCGACCAGACTGTTGTTGTGTCTGCTGGACTACTGCCCAATAGGGTTCTTCTATAATATAATAGTCTTAAAGCCGCGGAGAACGTTCATATATCACCATTTATAAATTTGATGTTAGTTCATGGATGGCACTGTAGTGCTTTTTTATTTTGTTACTATAGTACAACCAACCTACAATCCATACAATCAAAAACTCACCTCAATAAACTGATCCACATTCATGATATTAGCTGGTGTGTCCGTGATCCTAGCGGCGAGTCTGGTCGCGTCGGCCGCGTCCTGTAAAGTCTGCACCTCTTCGGCCGATAACGTGTTGTCACATAACGAGGGGTCTAGGGTGCCGATACCTTCTTCCTCTGCATCGCCGTCTGAAAGACGGCTTTTATAAGAAACCAGTAGCATCTGGATCGATTAAGAACTAGTTAAAATTAAATGGTGGGACCTATCGTGGCTTAATATTAACAGGCAGGCTTGTCAAATTCAAATTTTCTTACGTTTTTTGCCATTTGCACTTGAACAAATGAACTTAGAGGGCTAATACAGCTCTCTAAGTTCTCTACAACAACAGCCCATAACGTCCACTGCTGGACATAAGCCTCTCCCATGATGGGAGGAATTTGCCGTAATCTCCACGCTTGGCAGGCGGATTGGAGATCGCAGTGATGAAAGACTAACAGAAAACGCTGCTGCCCATTCTCAGGTCTACGGAGGCGCAAGGTGTTCTGCCTCAGACATTACGAGCCTTATACGACACCCGTGAGTGTGGATGGGTTGGTTCTATTCTACTCTGCCGGATACCATACGGCTTCCTCTAAGTTCTCTAAGATGATTTTAATTATTATAATTTGTATAAATACTATGTGTTACAGTGTTACGGTCGCGATGCATATTTTGTTCAACATACAGCCGGACACTGACCGGCAAATTGCAAAAAACGTAAGAGGTTTTTAGGTTAGGCAGCCTGAATAGTTAAGAAATATTGCACGTGTGACCTATAATGAAGTGGGTAGTGATGAATTTCAATAAGAAAAGAAAGATTTTGAGGATTTCTACTGAAAACCGTCAGCAGTGGGAAGAAAAAAGAGTCTGTGAGTTCTGGACTTCAAAAATATAAAAATAGTCGTGCCAGCGACACGCGGAATATGAAAAAGTGTGCAGAAACCTGTATGTCAAATGGTGGCCACCATTTGACATAAAGTGTGAGCTTATCGAGATTATTTCGTTACTAGTTCTTGCCTAAACTTTTCTTAACAATAATGAAGTGAAGCGGCAGTGGTCCCAAGCTGAGCGAAGCGAGCTACATCACACTCACCCTGCCTGTCCTCCTTAAGCAGATATATCTCGATGGCCACGGCCCTAGTGCTCTGCGACACGGGAGCTGTGCTGAGCGGAGTGGCGGCGGAGCGAGCTTGGAACAGCGGGAACGAGCGAGCGATGCTGACTGTGCTAGCTAGGGCGTCGCGTTTGCGGCATACCAACTGTTGGGAGAAAAGGAGTCTTGGGTTATTTGGGTGGTTTATATTAACGGTGAAAATAGGTACAATGAGCTCGGACGAAATCTCACCACCAATACGACTCTTTTTGCTTGCAGCATTCGGCCGCTATTGAAGCGTTTATTTAAGCTCATCAACCAATAGCATCGCAGCCTCTGATCCCTTGTTTTTGTTAATGAAAAAAAAGGTCGAAATAAAAAAATAAATAAAAAAATAATAATAAGACCAATAATTTTTCTTCTTCTTCGTGTCGATGATTCGTTAAGGGTGGTAAACAGATGTGGGGATCGTGTGCACGAGATTTTGTTTTAAAAATGAGCCGATTTCGTCTGAGCTCATCATAAGTATAATCACTAATCAGCCTTTAGTGTTCCCACTGCTGGAACACAGGCCTCCTCTCTATGAAAAAAGTGGGCTGTGGACCACGCGGGCCCAGTGCGGATTGGTAGATGTCACATGTCTTCAAATTATTGGCTCTAGGACATGCCGGTTTAGTCACGATGTTTTCCTTCACCGTTTTGAGAGCAGTGGTGATGAAATAAATTACACAAAGTAATGAGCCTGCCTGGGTTCGAACGCACGACTTACTGCTATAATAATAATAAGTCGGGGTCGCCACCACTGGCGCCGGCCATTGCTCTCCAAAAGAGGTACGGCTATAAGAAAACACTTAGTGATGATGATACTAAATCGGAATCAGGAATTCCTATTTTGCCTTATGAAGTTGGAAAAATGACAAATTCATGCTGGGATTTTTGGTACGTACGCCATTTCGTTTTCTTTAAATAGAGAAGCGGTTATGAAGGATTTCTTTTGTAATAACACACTGACATTTTTTTTATATTTTTTTGTTATGTTTTTTTAAAGCTTACCAAAATGGTCTAATCAGTGGAGATGGTGGCTGGAGCAGCATGTCACGAGCGGCGACGCGAGGTCACAGCAGTTTAGGGATCTTACCACAATAGTCTCATCAGAGGACTTCTGAGTAGACCGGACGATCTTGGCGAGAGCATAGCCCCTGGCTGAGGCAGCGTGGCGGGAGCAGCGAGCTGGCAACCACGCGAGGTCACACCAGTTTAGGAATCTTACCACAATAGTCTCATCAGTGGACCGCTGCGTTGCCCGCACGATCTTGGCGAGGGCATAGCCCCTGGCTGAGGCAGCGTGGCGGGAGCAGCGAGCTGGCAACCACGAGAGGTCACACCAGTTTAGGGATCTTAGCACAATAGTCTCATCAGTGGACCGCTGCGTTGCCCGCACGATCTTGGCGAGGGCATAGCCCCTGGCTGAGGCAGCGTGGCGGGAGCAGCGAGCTGGCAACCACGCGAGGTCACACCAGTTTAGGGATCTTACCACAATAGTCTCATCAGTGGACCGCTGCGTTGCCGGTACGATCTTGGCGAGGGCATAGCCTCTTGCAGGGGCAGCGTGTCGGGAGCGGCGAGCTCGCAATGACGCGACGTCACACCAGTTTAGGAATCTTACCACAATAGTCTCATCAGAGGACTTCTGAGTAGACCGGGCGATCTTGGCGAGGGCATGGCCTCTTGCAGGGGCAGCGTGTTAGGAGCGGCGAGCTCGCAACGAAGCGACGTCACACCAGTTTAGGGATCTTACCACAATAGTCTCATCAGTGGACCGCTGCGTTGCCCTCACGATCTTGGCGAGGGCATAGCCCCTGGCTGAGGCAGCGTGGCGGGAGCAGCGAGCTGGCAACCACGCGAGGTCACACCAGTTTAGGAATCTTACCACAATAGTCTCATCAGTGGACCGCTGCGTTGCCCTCACGATCTTGGCGAGGGCATAGCCCCTGGCTGAGGCAGCGTGGCGGGAGCAGCGAGCTGGCAACCACGCGAGGTCACACCAGTTTAGGGATCTTAGCACAATAGTCTCATCAGTGGACCGCTGCGTTGCCCTCACGATCTTGGCGAGGGCATAGCCCCTGGCTGAGGCAGCGTGGCGGGAGCAGCGAGCTGGCAACCACGCGAGGTCACACCAGTTTAGGAATCTTACCACAATAGTCTCATCAGTGGACCGCTGCGTTGCCCTCACGATCTTGGCGAGGGCATAGCCCCTGGCTGAGGCAGCGTGGCGGGAGCAGCGAGCTGGCAACCACGCGAGGTCACACCTGTTTAGGAATCTTACCACAATAGTCTCATCAGTGGACCGCTGCGTTGCCCTCACGATCTTGGCGAGGGCATAGCCCCTGGCTGAGGCAGCGTGGCGGGAGCAGCGAGCTGGCAACCACGCGAGGTCACACCAGTTTAGGAATCTTACCACAATAGTCTCATCAGTGGACCGCTGCGTTGCCCGCACGATCTTGGCGAGGGCATAGCCCCTGGCTGAGGCAGCGTGGCGGGAGCAGCGAGCTGGCAACCACGAGAGGTCACACCAGTTTAGGGATCTTAGCACAATAGTCTCATCAGTGGACCGCTGCGTTGCCCGCACGATCTTGGCGAGGGCATAGCCCCTGGCTGAGGCAGCGTGGCGGGAGCAGCGAGCTGGCAACCACGCGAGGTCACACCAGTTTAGGGATCTTACCACAATAGTCTCATCAGTGGACCGCTGCGTTGCCGGTACGATCTTGGCGAGGGCATAGCCTCTTGCAGGGGCAGCGTGTCGGGAGCGGCGAGCTCGCAATGACGCGACGTCACACCAGTTTAGGAATCTTACCACAATAGTCTCATCAGTGGAACGCTGCGTTGCCCGTACGATCTTGGCGAGGGCATAGCCTCTTGCAGGGGCAGCGTGTCGGGAGCGGCGAGCTCGCAACGACGCGACGTCACACCAGTTTAGGGATCTTACCACAATAGTCTCATCAGTGGACCTCTGAGTAGACTGGACGATCTTGGCGAGAGCATAGCCTCTGGCTGGGGCAGAATGACGGGAGCGGCGAGCTCGCAACGACGCGACGCCACGTCACACCAGTTTAGGGATCTTACCACAATAGTCTCATCGGTGGACCGCTGCGTTGCCCGCACGATCTTGGCAAGGGCATAGCCTCTTGCTGGGGCAGCGTGACGGGAGCGGCGAGCTGGCAACGACGCGAGGGACACGGCACGTGGCCACAGCTCGCAGGAGTCCCCGGGGGATGATGTCACGCATTGTTGACCGCGGCGCCATGCCTAGGGGCGAAATGGTTGATAAGAGGTATTAAAAAAATTCTAAGTTGATCTCCTACAATGTGTTGCTTGTGAAATGCTGAGTTGCTAGTGGAATTAAATGACATTACTTTCGGGAGAAAAGCAAATGATACAAGTCATATAAAAATGTTAACATTTAAGTACGTTATGTACTACATAGTTCATTCACATTTTTATTCTAACAAAGTTACAAGAAAAATTGTAATCTTTAAAGTTCATTTTTAGGGTTCCGTACCCAAAGGGTAAAAACGGAACCCTATTACTAAGACTTCGCTGTCTGTCCGTCTGTCTGTCACCAGGCTGTATCTCATGAACCGTGACAGCTAGACAGTTGAAATTTTCACAGATGATGTATTTCTGTTGCCGCTATAACAACAAATACTAAAAACAGAATAAAATTAATATTTAAGGGGGGCTCCCATACAACAAACGTGTTTTTTTTATAATAATTGGTACGGAACCCTTCGTGCGCGAGTCCGACTCGCAGTTGGCCGGTTTTTAGGGTTCCGTACCCAAAGGGTAAAAACGGAACCCTATTACTAAGACTTCGCTGTCTGTCCGTCTGTCTGTCACCAGGCTGTATCTCATGAACCGTGACAGCTAGACAGTTGAAATTTTCACAGATGATGTATTTCTGTTGCTGCTATAACAACAAATACTAAAAACAGAATAAGATTAATATTTAAGGGGGGCTCCCATACAACAAACGTGATTTTTTTTGCCCTTTTTTTGATAATAATGGTACGGAACCCTTCGTGCGCGAGTCCGACTCGCACTTGGCCGGTTTTTTTTTTCCTTTATTTGTTTTAGCATTTTTTTTTTCCTTTCGATCACACTCTGTAGAACAACTAATCTCAATTTTGGCTCATTTTAATTAAAATTTAAAAAACCGGCCAAGTGCGAGTCGGACTCGCGCACGAAGGGTTCCGTACCAATTCTTATAAAAAAATCACGTTTTTTGTATGGGAGCCCCCCTTAAATATTAATTTTATTCTGTTTTTAGTATTTGTTGTTATAGCGGCAACAGAAATACATCATCTGTGAAAATTTCAACTGTGTAGCTGTCACGGTTTATGAGATACAGCCTGGTGACAGACAGACGGACAGACGGACAGACAGCGAAGTCTTAGTAATAGGGTTCCGTTTTTACCCTTTGGGTACGGAACCCTAATTTATGTATGAGTTGTCTTCTTCTTGTGTGGTTTTGGCTTCTGCACTTAGTCCCTAAAGTGGACCATTGTGCGTGTGCATGAGCTATTAAAAAACCGGCCAAGTGCGAGTCGGACTCGCGCACAAAGGGTTCCGTACCATTATTTAAAAAAATTAGACAAAACTGCAAAAAAATCACGTTTGTTGTATGGGAGCCCCCCTTAAATATTGATTTAATTCTGTTTTTAGTATTTGTTGTTATAGTGGCAACAGAAATACATCATCTGTGAAAATTTCAACTGTCTAGCTGTCACGGTTCATGAGATACAGCCTGGTGACAGACAGACGGACAGACAGCGAAGTCTTAGTAATAGGGTTCCGTTTTTACCCTTTGGGTACGGAACCCTAAAAATAGAATTGTTCTCTACGAAACATAGAAAAAAATACATTGTTACCTCTTCAGTAACCCTGGGCTCCAGTTTGCACCGCACATCATCCCAGTTCAAGGCACTGAGGTGGGCAGCCTGCCCCACGATGAGCACCGGCTGCTGCTCGGGGTCCGAAGGGGTCAGGCCACTCCGGACCTTTATGCTCACTGAGGCGTTCGACATTGTGCGAACTGAGGGAAAGAAAATAATTAAATTAATTTAAGAATTAAACTATAATAGGTGTCTTACTTTCACCATATCTTGTGTATAAATGTACCTAAGCAGGCACACAAGCATGGCATGGTAGGGCCAGGTTATACATAAGCATGTTTTACCTGGATACTAAACAAGTTTATATTTTTACCCGACTGCGCCCAAAAGGAGGGTAATGTGTTTGACCTTATGTATGTGTAGTGTATTGTGGGTACATTGATATCGAACAGTCTCGATTATACGGAGCTAATGAACGGACGTGTCTGAGTTTCATTTTACCACCAAGCCACCTGGACAGTATATAACAGTGGCGACGAGGATTAATACGAGTGTAGACGATAATATTGGTGTTATCAGTGCAAAAACTGTGTCCGGGAACTGATCGTAACGTGAAAATGTCTATCGGAAAAGTGAGCGCTTTCGATATGAATACGGGGGTGTGGTCATCATACATCGACCGTTTGGAAATGTATTTTATGGCAAATGACGTGTCAGATGACTTGAAATTGCCTACTCTCATAGCCGTTATGGGGGACGAGCCCTATGAACTGCTAGTTAATTTGGCCAGTCCGAGCAAGCCGTCGACTTTATCGTATGAACAGGCGGTCAACTTCTTACGTCAGCACCTTCAACCGGAACCGTCGTCATTAGCGGAGCGATACTGTTTTAGGCAAAGGAGACAGGGGCGAGCAGAAAATATCGCCACCTATGTAGCGGAACTCAAGAAGTTATCTAGATTTTGCAAGTTTGAAAATAGTCTAAACGATAATCTACGAGACCAATTCGTGTGTGGGTTACGCAGCGACATTATCCGTCAGAGGTTATTTGCGGAGGATACAATATCATATGCAGAGGCAGTGAAACTGGCAACCTCTTTGGAAGCAGCGGAACGGGACGCGGCGGCTGTGGAAGCGCCACACAGCGAGGGTACGGCGGGGGCAGCCGGGGCCATCCATGCGCTCAACTTGGCGGGGACCGGGCGGTCGGGGAGCCGAGGGGGTCGCGGCGGCGGCGGGCGGAGCGCACGCGCGGGATCGATGACAGCGCGTGTCGTAGGCATGCGCAGCGCCACGAGCGGCAACATACGGAGCGGAGGAATGCAGAACAATACTAATTGTTCTGCCTGCGGAGCTCACAACCATGCTCAAGAAACATGTCGTTTCCGGAGCTATGAATGTAGCAAGTGTCAACAAGTGGGACATTTGCGTCGGGTGTGTCCGAACTGGGGAGCATCGCGAGGAGGGGCCCGACACCAGGCAGCAGCAGCCGGCCCGGCGCGGGGCCGTCTGCACTACGGCAAGACCGAGCAGCAGTCTGACGAGGACATCGGCGGCGGGGACATCGAGGAAGAATTACATCACTTATGCTTGAACGACTACAAACCAGTAAGTGTGTCTATTGAAATAGACAATAGAATTATTTCGATGGAAATAGATACTGGTACTGCTATTTCATGTATTAGCAAGTCTATGTATGATAAATATTTTAGTTACTTGCCTATTGAAAAAAATAACACTGTATTAAAATTTTATGATGGCACAAAAATAAAACCGGTAGGTATAATTAAGCCAACAGTACGGTACAATGACCATAGAAAATGTTTAGAATTGTTTGTCATAGGAGGCGGTACGACTTCCCTACTGGGAAGGCAGTGGCTGGGAGAATTAGGAATATTAGTACCTAAATTTCATTGTAATTTTGTGAATCAAGTGAGTTGTGAACACGCAAATACAGAAGTCAAAAATATAATCCACAGATATGAAGAACTATTTAGCGGCGGGCTGGGGCGGTACAGGGGCGGCAAGGCGACTCTGCGCGTGAGGGAGGGCGCGGTGCCGGTGTTCCACCGCGCGCGGCCGCTGCCGTACGCGCTGCGCGAGCGCGTCGACGCCGAGCTGGACGCCATGCTGCGCGCCGGCGTCATCGAGCCTGTCGACTGCTCCGACTGGGCCTCCCCGCTGGTACCTATCAATAAGCCCGATGGCTCACTTAGAATTTGTGCAGACTATAAAGCCACATTAAATCCGTCTTTACTGGTCGATCGTTACCCACTGCCTAAAATTGAGGATGTCTTAGTAAATCTAAATGGAAATAGGTATTACAGTAAAATCGATCTGTCACAAGCCTACAACCAAATAGAACTGGATGAGTCAAAAAAATATACAGTTATAAACACTCACCGCGGGCTATTTCAGTACAACAGGCTTGTTTACGGGTTATCCTCAAGCGTAGGTATATTCCAGCGTATAATGATAACCATATTGAGTGGTATACCTAACGTTCAAGTGTTTTTAGACGACGTGATCATAGGAGGGAAAACGGAAAGGGAACATTTAGACGCTCTAAAGTTAGTTTTCCAACGTTTATTAGATAATGGGTTAAAATTAAAAAAGAGTAAGTGTGTTTTTTTAGCTGAGGAGGTGACGTACTTGGGTTATGTAATTTCGAGAGAAGGAATAAAGGCTGATAAATCGAAAATTAAAGCAATTACTAATATGGAGCAGCCTCGGAATGTATCAGAACTAAGGTCATTTTTAGGAACAGTAAATTTTTTCGGTAGGTTTATCAAAAACCTCAGTGCAACACTTTTCCCTTTATATAATCTTCTGCGGAAAGGTATGGAATGGGTTTGGTGTAGGGAATGCGAACAAGCGTTCACCGAAGTAAAGAAGATGTTAACAAGTGCCAGCGTTTTGTGTCACTACGACCAGGGTAAACCATTGATAGTAACGTGTGACGCGAGCGCGCGCGGGCTAGGGGCCGTGCTCACGCAGCCGGGGCCGCGCGGCGAGCGCGTCGTGGCCTACGCGTCGCGCACACTCAGCGACGCAGAGAAAAATTATTCTCAAATCCATCGTGAGGCACTTGCTATCATTTTCAGTATAAAGAAATACCATCAGTATTTATACGGGCGGCGTTTTATCTTACGAACTGATCATAAACCGTTGGTTTCCATATTTGGGCCTAACACGGGAATTCCTAGTATGACAGCTAGTAGGATGCAGCGGTGGGCAGTAATACTATCAGCCTATAGCTATGATATAGAGTACGTAAACACAAAAGATAATTGTGCGGATGCGTTATCAAGACTTCCCGACAGTAGACAAAATAATACTTCAGTAACGGTTCCGGAACAAACGTACCTACATTTCGCGCAAGATGCGTTGTTATTAGATTACACGGAAATAAAAAAACAAACAATTACAGATTCGCTGTTAGGAAGGGTTCTCAGATACATTAGAGATGGGTGGCCAATCGAATGTGACATTGACGGTTTAAAACCTTATTTTAATAGGCGAACAGAATTGTATGAAGAGCTCGGGTGCATCATGTGGGGTCACAGAGTAGTCATACCGGAAAAATGTCGTGAAAAAGTTTTAAAGATTATACATGAGCCCCATATGGGTATAATTAAGTCAAAAGCAATAGCACGCAGTTACGTGTGGTGGGGCGGCATAGACGAAGCGGTTGAGGCGACGTGTCGCGCCTGCGTCGTGTGCGCGGCGCTGGCGGACGCACCGCCGCAACACGCGCCCCGCGCCTGGCCCTGGCCCGCGAGCCCCTGGGCGCGCCTACACCTCGACTTCATGGGCCCTATCTACGGGAAAACTTATCTTGTTGTTGTGGACGCTATGTCCAAGTGGATAGAAGTATTCCCAGTTCCTAGTACGGCAGCGATGACAACTATAGGTAAGTTGTCAGAATTGTGGGCTAGATTTGGTATTCCGAAACAAGTCGTCAGTGATAATGGCCCACCCTTTACGAGCAGAGAATTTGAGGATTTTTTAAAAATAGACGGTGTAGAACATATTTTTACAGCGCCCTACCATCCCGCTTCAAACGGTGCGGCCGAGAATGCAGTAAAAACGGTAAAAAGGGTAGTAAAAAAAGCGTACATGGAAAATAAGAATATAGACAAAGCACTCAACAAGTTTCTACTGTATTATCGGAATACCGAACATTGCTCAACGGGAGAAAATCCGGCTATGTTGCTAATGGGTAGACGTTTACGAACACACTTGGATTTATTAAAGCCCGATCAGATGACCAAGGTACAGCGTTGTCAACAGCGGCAAATGGATACCAAAGGAGGATCTGATAGGAGTATGAGTGTAGGGGAGGAAGTCTGGTACAGGCAGTATTTAAAAGGGGAAAAATGGCAACCTGGGAAAGTGACTGGCGCGTTAGGTAGTACGGACTATAAAGTGACGGATGACAGTGGTAACGTAGTACATAGGCATATTGACCAGTTAAGGCGTAAGTCAAGGAGCTCGTTAGTTTGTCCGACAAGGGACAAGGATAACGATCTTCCTAAGAATAACGTTCCGGTATCACCATCGGGTACGGTCCGGTCGCAGCGATCGCAAGGGACAGAACCACCGACGTCGGTGTCACCGGCGCGAAGCATGGCTGAAGGGGAGGATTGTTTTGTAACTCCAGAAAAGGAGATGTATTCACCAAAGCCAAGCCCACCCTCACCCGCGGACGCTGCGCGCGCAGTGCCGCCACAGACCCGCCGGGTTAGACAGTGTAGGGTAGTCAACCCTCCAACATACAAATTTTAGAATAAGTCATTTACTAGAAAATAAGTTGTTACTTAGTGTTGTCAGAAGTAAGATTGTAAAAAGTAGGTCCTTTTGTTAATGTATCAATTATGTAAGAATTAGGTGATGGTTATTTGTTTACTTGTTTATACCTTAATTTAAGTGTAGAGGAGTGTAGTGTATTGTGGGTACATTGATATCGAACAGTCTCGATTATACGGAGCTAATGAACGGACGTGTCTGAGTTTCATTTTACCACCAAGCCACCTGGACAGTATATAACAGTATGTATGTCCGTGTCTTTGTTCCCTCGTAACTCCTCAACGGATGGAGGGATTTGGATTCGCGCGAGTGTCACTGGCTGGACATTATAATAAAAAAACAAATAAAAATCGTGGATTTGGGGTGCCATATTGTGGAGTTCGATTTTTTTTTTTCTTCTAATACCATCGAGTGGGGTATTCAAATGAAGGGTTTTAAAAGGTGATTATAAAAATATATGCAACTTATAATGTTTGAATGTAATTCGAAATGACAAATAGTTTAAAAGTAAACAAAATTCAAGTGTTTGGCACACTCTGCAACCTGAACGGCTACATGGACTTTAGCTTGAGAGGTGTCGTTAGATTCGTATTTACTGTGATATATCCAGTGTCACTCCACTGGGTATATCAAAATACATTATAATACACATGTAAATGGGTATTTATCGCGAATTTTACCTATAATATAAGCCCGACGACGTTTCGACCGGATTGCACCAGCCGTGGTCGAAACGTCGGGCTTATATGAAAGATAAAATTCGCGATAAATACCCGTTTACATGTGTATTATAATGTGTTCTGATCGTGAAAGTTTAAAAAAGACAATTAGATCAAAAAAATAAAAAAACCCGACTGCGTAAAAAATAACTAATATTTTAAATAAAAACTGAAAAGGAAAAGAATAAAAAAAGTTCAGGAGACAGGACATATTGACTGCAACAGTCGGGAGTTCGGGACTTATTAACTAATCTAGACTAAAATCATTAGTTACATCCAATATGGGTCCCGACGGCAGTCAATATGTCCTGTCTCCAGAACTTGTTTTATTCTTTTCAGTTTTTTTATGTATAGTTATTCGTTATTTTTTACGCAGTCGAGTTTTTAATTTTTTTTTATTAGCTTTGTTTGGCGATTATACCACGTGAACGTTTTAAAAATAGCCTACGACATTCAGGGATTATGTAGCTTCACATTAGTGGAGCATCGGGTCAGCTGTTTCAAGATTACTCCCTAATACCTAATATTTATTTATCGAAATAAATATTGAACAGTTTTACTACTAGACTAGTTTTCTGAAATTAACCAAGTAAGTGTTACTACAGGTCGCGGCACGTAACTCTAGCGCTGAACGAAACGTGGAGGGGATAGCTGCGCACGTTATGACGACTGGAGTGCATTCAAGACATTCTCATTTTTACCTGACTGCGCCAGGAGGGTTATGTTTTTCGAGAGTATGTATGTATGTATAATTGTTTGGCACGCTCTGTGGCCTGAACGGCTCGATGGATTTTAGCTTAAGAGGTGTCGTTAGATTCGTATTTACTGTGAGAGTAACACTGGGTATATGAAAATAATAAAAACAAAATGGCGGCTTTTTCGCGCCAAATTCAAATGTTTGGCACGCTCTGCAGACTAAACGGCTTGATGGATTTTAGCTTGAGATGTGTCGTTAGATTTGTATTTACTGTGAGAGTGACACTAGGTATATCAAAATTGGCTGATTTTTGGCGCCAAATTCAAATGTTTGGCACGCTCTGCAGCCTGAACGGCTCGATAGATTTTAGATTGAGAGGTGTTGTTAGATTCGTATTTACTGTGAGACTGACACTGGGTACATCAAAATTAAAAAAAGGCGGATTTCTCTTGCCAAATTCAAATGTTTGGCACGCTCTGCAGCCTGAACGGCTTGATAAAGGGCTCATCATGAGGATTTTAAAATGGTATATCTAAGTAACCAAAAAATGTAAAATAAAATTAAAAAACCCGACTGCGTAAAAAATAAAACCTGAAAAGAATAAAACAAGTTCAGGAGACAGGACATATTGACTGCAACAGTCGGGACCCATTAAATAATCTAGACTAAAATCATTACATCCAATAGGGGTCTCGAATATTGCAGTCAATATGTCCTGTCTCCTGAACTTGTTTTATTCTTTTCAGGTTTTATTTTTTACGCAGTCGGGTTTTTTAATTTTTTAAATTATTATTTTTTTTTACTTCTGCGCAATAACGGACAGCGCTAGAGTTTCGTGCCGCAACCTGTATGTTATTACACCACATTATGTCAAAAGAGGTCATTAAGATCTGTTCCAAAAGTACCTATGTGATGAAACTGCAGCAAATGAAATACGTCTTTCAAATGATTTAAATTAGAATTTTTAGTACAAATATTTAAAAAAACCGGCCAAGTGCGAATTGAACTCGCGTGGACCGGGTTCCGTACAATGCCAATGTCTTATATTGAGTTTACCACTTTATTTTCAATTGATATAGTTCTTATAGGTTTTCCTGTAATCTACAAGCAATGAACTATATTTTGCATTTTTATCAAAATTTTAGGCCATAGTTAAGCGGGGAGCTCCTGTATTTTCAATTCAATTTAAATTCACTATTTATGCACTTGTAATTTCACTTGCAAACTTCATTAATTTAAGGCGACAACAGGAGCTAAACGCGAGTTTTATAATGCAAAAAGCATATGATTCACTGCAATAAACAAAACCAGAAAAATATATGATATTCTTCAAGACATATGCTAGTACGACAGTGTTTTGAAAACATAATATAACAAATTTTATTCGATAAAAAAAATCACGAAATTATCTCTACAAAATTCTTTTAAAGAGTAAAAATCATACTAAAATACATGCGATAATTCTGATTTTTTAGCAAATAATTCTACAATTATTAGCATCATAGTGTTTTACTTTTTTAGTCCAATCAATAGATTTTTTGTAAATCGCAAAAAAACACTTATTTTACACTATTCGGGGCGCAGTGACTGACGTAAAAATCTCTTTGTAGTGCAAGCTGATTAGAACGTTATTCTAACAGTATTTAAAACGAAGTTTGAACCACCACAAATAGAGTTGCTAATTTAGCTCCTGTAGTCGCCTTAACAATCACTTCTACTTTTGTTGCATCACTATTGCACAACTTTTCATACAAAATTAAAACATTTTAAAAACCTATAAATAAGTCTATTAACAATTTACTTTGTCTGGCTGCCCATCTGGTCGAATGAGGTTGTAATCTTAACTGCATCCTGTCCGACCAATCTATAATTGACCACTGATTAAAAAATTCTAATTCCAATTTCAAATTCAACTAAATGTTTTAAATAGGTAATTTAAAATGTTGCTTGACAAGTTTGCTAATTTTGCTATCTTAATTGAAACTTAATGATGAGGTGAATGTGTCACATAATGTGGAAAATGAAGAAAAAAATAAAAGATCATGAGATTCACACATTACATTAATAAATTAGCATTTGAAGAGCTGCTTAAACCTTTCTACAACAAATACCTGTATTAAGTTTTCTTCGCCTAACAACAAAAGCCTATATTTTTGTGTCATACATATTTATAAGGCTCAGATTTCTTAGTGTACAGAAGGCTTATACAAAGTGATATTCTATACGCAATAATGATTATGGAGAAGTAAAAACTATGTTGGGTTGATTTATGCTAATTATGATAATAGCTCATGTCAAAAAAAAAAATTAATAGAAATAAAATGGTTTGTAAGGGATTATCACTTGTTTTGGCCCACTGCTCATTCGTCGGCTTCCAGTCTAACCGGATGCAGCTGTATACCAGTATTTTACATGGGCGACTGCCTATCTGACCCAGTTTGTACTGGAATTCGATACCCCTTGGAAAGACTGGTACATAGACTTTGAGGCCACTAACTCTGTGCGACTGTCAAAGACTTAAAATTGACAGCCGGGACCAACGAGTCAAAGTGTTTTCCCATACACAGAGGAAACTCAATATTTAACGGGTGGTCACCCAACCACGGACCAACCTAGGCAAGTGTGGCCAGAAGATAGATCCAAGCAGCTGTTATTATTTAGCCACGAGCTTTTCCTAGAAATGCATATATAGCAATAGATTAAAAAAAAAAAATTACAGACCTTCTGCTGCCTTGTACACCAAACCCATCTATTCCAATTCAGTATTAAAACATTTCTGTTACAAAACGTTAAGTAAAAACGCAATAAGTACCATTTAAAGATATCACAAACAATGCATGCTTAAATGTACATAATAAACATGTACTTTTACGACCTATTGATGCAGTTGCTACGGCAATTTTAAGTTAAGTACGGGATAAACAATGACTTTAGTGTAAACTGTAATGCATAACATCCACTGGCTAGTATAATTACCAAGACAGATGGCTTCCATATGTAACTTGCAATATGAAAAATAACTATTCTATATTCATCTAGAAGTAGTAAAATAGATTCCTATTAATTTTATTTCTCAAAAATGAGATACATTTTCAGAAATCCTTGCTTAGTTTTTTCTGCCTCATTGGTCTATTGGTCCAATGGCGACTGCCGAGCAAGAGGTTCTTGGTTTGATTCCCTGGTCAGGCAGTCTCTATCTATCATGGGGTTTTGGTTTCCGCACTTAGTCCCTAAAGTGGACCATTGTGCGTGAGCCGTGGTGGCCGTTCACTCCAACCAGCCCACCTCCCTCCAGAAGCAGATTAAACTTCCCGGTCTTCTCAGGGCGTCCGCAAGGGATCTTGGTGTTCCCAGGGTCTCCTCGCGAATCTTGGTAACGCCAGTGCACTCGAGGAGCACATGCGCCACCGTTTCCTCCGCCTCCATGCATGCTCTGCACAGGGGACTGTCAGTGATTCCTAGGGTGTGGAAGTGTTTATTTAGTGAACAGTGTCCAGTGATGGTCCCCGCCACCAGTCGTAGGCTATCTCTGTCCAGGCGCAGAAGGCGCCTGGTCAGCTTTGTGTCCAGGGATGGCATAGCTTCCTTGGATTGCCTACACCCTGGTGCCGAGGTCCACCATTTCTCCGCTTGTATTCGAGTGTGTTCCCTTAACCAGCTTCTTAGTTGCTTGAAGGGAATAGGCACAATGGGCTCGGGTCCGTAGGGTTGTGTGCTGGATCCTCTTCTGGCAAGTTCATCAGCCGCATCGTTCCCAAGTGATCCACTGTGACCTTTGATCCATTGTAGTGTTATCGTGTTATGGTCAGGTCTGGTCAGGCAGTGTTACTGGGATTGTTTTAATAAGACTTTCTTGATAACTGCCAAGGAGTCTGGAATTGTGCCCGGTTGTCGGCAATAGGGTCGCCTCCTAGTATATGGGACCTTGAAACATAACATGGGTGTACTATTAGGTACACCACTGCCTAAAGATTCCCCGATTCGAACGTCCCTTTGCGCCTATTGGCCTTGTTTCTTTGTGTCTCCTGCTGATATGGAGGGAAGTGGAAATTACGGATTTTCCTACTCCTCCGCTATACTTTTCTGATTAATTTCATTGCGGGATCCAACACAGTTAAATTCATTCTCTGGGACTTCGTCGAGCTTCATTGTCTCGGCGCTTTTCTGGTTTTCTGGTGGTGATTTGTTAGTCTTTCTCACTTAGGATACTTTTTATCCTGGTACATTCTCATAGGACAATAGGCTTGTGTATTGAAAAAACCTAATTACACCGTCAGTTAGATTATCAAAAAATATTTGACCCTTTTACTATGTAAACCAAAATTGACCAAGATACGACGCATTTAAAATTTCCAATAAATACGTCACACCCGAGTTTTGATGCGTTTTATCTTAGTAATATTCATTGATTTACAAAAAAAATATGTGTCCATTATTTTCGAGTGCTCTCACTGACGGACTAAGTAGATTTGCAACTTATTGATGATGGAAACTAGCCTATTACTGAACTCCATGTCGATGAAGCTGCGGATATTAACTAGAAAAAGTAGAAAAATAAAAAATGTTAGTGAAGACTAAGCCTAGTACTAAAAAGAGAATTAATAGAAATAATTACTTTCCTCAGTGTTATAAGAAAACATCACATTTACAATTATAATGGGAACATTAATGCTGATTGAAGTTTGTGATTAGTGCATAGATTGCATGTCAAGCTAATAGTCAAAGAGTTCAGCCTTCTGGGCACTTTTCCTGTTGACGGCGATGTGGACGAATTTTTCGGCTCTCTGTAACCCATTTTGATACTTGTAAATATTTTTATTTCTATTATAGAGTTAGTGTGTATATAATGTAAATATTATTGGTCTGTGTGTGTGTGTAAATGTCAGAGTCATTGGAAAGAAATGACTTGCATTTATTTGTTTCAAATTTAAAATTAGCACAATGTAGGAGGTCACATGTGCTACAAAACAAGGAGAGAAGTTGTTGAAGGTTTTGGTTAAGGTTTTCTTCATAATTTTATAATTAGAAACAGTGATTTTATTTTTTGTAAACTCTATGGGGATTTCAAATCATTAATTAATAGGCAATGATATTCTAACAAACAGATATGTTATACACCTACAAAACCACCGACAAAAGTGTGCCGCGGGGAAGAGCCAGCTCACATACACGCAGTGGCGCAGAATAAAGGAAAAACAGGCCAATTGGCGCGTTTTCGAGTCTTCACGATTGCGCGCTCATAACATATCTGTTTAATAGAATATCATTGTTAATAGGTCACTAAAAACATTAAAATGTATCAGACAAATATATGGCTGATGTTACAAATGTATTTTTAAGTTAGAAATGTATTTCTAACAGGTTTTGGGTAATTTTAACTTGAAAATAAATACTTTATGTATAATGGACCCTTTTTTTGTTTTTAGCAAAGACAGAAAAATACGTGGTGTAACCTGATTGGTTAGTAACAGTTAGAAAAAAAAAACGTAGGTGGTACTAGGTATTTATATAGGTACTGGTTTTATGCAATGAAACAAGTGGTTTTGATAAGCCAGAGATAGCAGATGCCCTCTGTGACGTCAAGTATGAATATACACAATACAACCTCTATTTATTCATGCGTTGTGCAGCCTAAAGACATACAGTCACGATTTCATCGAAGTTTTAAGCATTTTTATTCATAAAACGATAAAAAACGTGGTCTCATTGACACTATTTGTTAAATTAATAACAGAACATTAATAATACGTGTCTAAAAATACGTCAAATAGAGCAAACAAGCAAAAACGTTTGGGTCATTCACCTGCCACATATGTAGGATGTTTAATTACACTTAAATACGTATTATATACTCTTAGCAACAGCATGATAACTTATATAACACTAAAACATGACAATATACAACACAAACAAGGTTTTCGTGCATCGAAATCGGCTCGAGCGAACAAGCGCTAACTTTTAAAAACACTCACCGTTTTTCACGTTCACGACTTTTGGAGATTTTTTTATCGTACTAAATACATTTGATAGTGATAAATTCGTGTAAAAGTCTTTATTTTGTTTTTATTGTAAGCGGTTTATTGTTTACTTTTGATAAAAAGAAAGTGATACCAGCACTTTCTGCAACACAACACCAACTTGCCAAATCATTGGATATTTTCGTTCTGTAATGAAATGAAACGTCACCACCAAATCCGTAATTATTATACAGGATTTATTTTTAATTGTTTATGTTCATTATAATAGTAGTAATATTCACAAATAATGGGTTGTATTATGAAATAAATGTTGATAAACTCAATTCAGACTTTTATTTATAATTAAATCTCAACGCTAAAATTGGAGTTTTTGTTTCCGAACGAAAAGAAAGTTCCACCGCGCTACCTTTTACGCAGAATTGTTGAGAAGTATTTTTAGTCCTGTTTATTTTTGTTTTCATAGGACTCAAATTCAAAATGATTATTAAGCAAATGAAAGTGTCAGTCAACGAGAGTATGTGATGTGACACAATGTTTTTTTTTTCAAGCGTTTTGGCTTTGGCATAGTTAGTCAACGCCATCTATAGAGTTCTTGGAAACTAAGTTTTTTTTTAAAACCTCAAAAGGAAAACCTCTCATTATGGGCCTACATCGATACCTCGCACCGGGCGACTGCTCTACTAAGCGAGCGAAAGTGATGCAATGAGAGGTTTTCCTTTTGAGGTTTTAAAAAAAAACTTAGTTTCCAAGAACTCTATAGATGGCGTTGAAGTTACTATGCCAGAGCCAAAACGCTTGAATAAAAACCATTGTGTCACGTCACATACTCTCGTTGACTGACACTTTCATTTGCTTAACCTTCCGAATATAACCAACATTTCTCGCGCTTTGTTAAAATCAGTTTTTTTAGGTTCCGTTCCTTGCATTATCATACTTACACCTAGCGCCATCTATCCAGCGACTAGGGAAGAGCTAAAAAGAAAATCCCTCATTACTTTTGAAACGCAAAAGAAGAGAGATGGCTATAATGTGCGTGCGCTCGGAGTAAAACGACGTATGTGCCAAAACGAATTTACTCTTTTTTTAACAAAATAAAGAATTAAATTTAAAACTACTTTGAGTAAAGTTTGATACAATTATTATCTATATTTTAAAGTAAATTTCATTGAATAATCCTTAAACGTTACGCCATGATGTCGAAAAAAGTAAAAAATTAGATATAACTTTGCAATTTTTTTGCATCGAGAAAAATTCATTTAATCGTGTATTCCTTTTACACGATAATAGACCAAAGAGTCAAAAAGCATATACCAAAATGTTAAATCCGTATTCCACATACTCAACAAGTTACACGAAATAGAAAAAACACATGTTTTTCAACATATCACCTTAAACAGATATGTTATGAGCGCGCAATCGTGAAGACTCGAAAACGTGTCAATTGGCCTGTTTTTCCTTTATTCTGCGTCACTGCGTGTATGTGAGCTGGCTCTCCCCCGCGGCACACTTTTTTCGGTGGTTTTGTACGTGTATAACATATCTGTTTGTTAGAATATCATTGGCGTTGTTGCGACCAGTTGCGACTTTCTGGCAACGCTGAGCAGTGACAAACCAAACCAATGACATTGCCGAGTTGACAGAAAACGCGGTATTGCCAGGTAGGAAATTTGTAGTTCCATTCCAACTGTCACCATAATAAATAATGCCAAGCCAGGCGCGGATCCAGGATTTCGCGGGCTACTCTGGAGCATCAGCCATGCTCCAGGGTAGCCCGCGAAATTAAATTTTTCGTCGTCGTAGCGAGAAATTTGGACAGGTTAGAATGGTTTCGAACGTACCTAAAGGAGTTACTTGGCCGAATTTTAGATAAATTCAAGAGAAAGTAATCTGTAGAGCGAGCTCGAAAATTTTAACACTATTCCTACCGACCTACTGGAGTTACCTGGGCCTCTTATATACAAAGCTAATTAAGACTTATGAAAAACTATGCTTCATGAGCGAGCGTAGCGAGCTTGAAATTTTTACAACATTGCCTCAGATAATTATGCTAAGTTTATTTGCTTATATAGGTATCTAACCTTATTTGTCCGTCAGGCGGCGCTGCGAAAACTTGTTGCGCAGCGGCTACAGTGGCGCAGATAGTATTTTGGGGGTGTGAAGAACAGGGTGTAAAGCTCTTCATCCCCCATAGAAAAGGGAGGATCCTCCGACCAGACGGGTGTTATGTCTGATGGGCAGTGGCCTCGGGGCAAGAGGCTCCTAATTTATTTCAGGCTCTGTCTATTGTATAGATCGATCATGCAAAAATCCAATAGGAGTGCCAATCCAGAGGTAGAAAAAGGAGCCTTTTTGATAAATGTTTTTTCGCTGGGTTAAACAATATCTTAATTTAAGTGATTCCATTTTACGCTAAAATTTATTACGTAGGTATAATACCATTCTATGGCATCAGGCAGGAAAGCTATTACTTTTAAAAATCCTGAGCCTCTAGGGGCAGGGGCAGCTGCCTCCTGGCGACGCCCATGACAAGTTACAACTTACAATATTTAGTTTCAATTCCGTCAAACCAAGCATGGATAATGAATGACGATTGCCCCCCCCCCCCGCCCCCCCTTTATCCGCGCATGTGCCAAGCTGTACAAATAATCTGCGGGCCTAGAATGGCCGCTCTAACAGAATCAAAATATTAATCACGTTATACCTTTAAAATGAACTTATTTATGGTTATGAAATAAAGTCCATTTTAAGAATTTGATTTGTAATGGTTCTGCTAAAGCAGCCATTTTAGACCCCCTGGACTCCTTTTTCACACTATGATATGATTATGTAGCACTCATTTCAGTATTTTTACAACCGAAAAGAGAAGAGTAGAATACTTAATGCTCCAAGGGCTCCAAGTGAAGGAACTTCAACGTCAGGTGTCAAAGACAAAAGCAAAAGAACGTGTCTTATGGCCGATACCTGCCGGGGCTGTGAGCCTGTTCGAAAGCGATATCGCGGCCCTGGAACACAAAGGGCTTTTATGTAATAAAAACTGTTCTTAAACTCGACTTATTTATTCCAAATTATCACACAATTCACAGTTGCGCTGCACAGTATACACTCGACACGTCTTAATGCTACGATAGCCAAGCACGAACTAACTACCGACTGCCGGTCTGTCCCCGGACGGTTTCATTGCCCCACTCTTATTCCCCTACCATAAATGAAACTCGGGTTTGTGATTGGCTACAAAAGTGACAGCTAGTGTTGCCATATTTCTAAATAAAATCATGTTACAATGCAAAATCACAACAGGGCTAAGAAGGAACATGGATGGGTTTTAGTCAGTACTAGTCTGACGCTTCCTTCCGCTTCGACCAGAGCGGGACGGGTCATTTGGTGATTTCTTATCTGAAAAAAAGACAGTTAGCTCACTGGGGCTACGCCATACATAGCTTACATACATACAAAAACAACTTGCACATGGTGCGTGAAAATGTTGCATTGCAAATAATCTGTACTCCGCCTAAGGTCCTCAAAAGTAGTTGTTTAGACAGTGAACTTACTAGCAAGTTTGTAATTTTCTGGACGGTACCACTCTCACAGTGTGTGTAGAAGGAATTAAAGAAGGGGAATAAAATTCAGTAAAACAACATCACTAAAAGGAATTTTCCTTTAATAATTTCATCATTATCAGCTACAGAACAGAACCACATAACAAATGTCAACCGTAGCACTTTGCGTTAGCTTATAATTACATAATTATCCATAATTAAGCATTATTTAATTATTTTTACAAACTTTAGAATTGTTGATGACTGTACTGCCTGTAAAATTATTGCGGTGCAGCAAGCCTGATGGAAAAATAGACCTTAACATTTAACGAATTAAGTTTATTTCTGTATGTAATGGAAGTCGGTAAAAATTGTATAAGTACAGTCAGCGTCAAAACGAAATGATCATTGTACATATTTTATGAATAAAGTTATTTGAGTATTTGAAGAGTAAGTAGAAAATGTCACATTCATTCTCGTTTGGCGTCTTATGTGGTCACATATACATTTTTTACACAATTATTTTTAAAAACCTTTAAAGAGGAAACTGACTGATAATGCCATAACATTTTAATGTTGACTTCCATTACAAAAAGTCCCAAACACCCGAGACCCAGTCCTAACAATAGTATCTTGAATAACACAATTAATTACATTAATAACTTAAGTAATGTACTTACTTATAATTTAACTATGGAAGCGCCTCTTTGTAATTTATCGATGGCTTATCATTAAAGTGTTATTATGGTCACTTCACCGCAACTTATATTGATATATCTTTATTTGAACTGTTTATTGTGAGCTCAAGGGACTGTCAACTTATAATAATTAAGCCAATGAATTGCAAATCAAAATAATCATTAGTAATGAGTCAAAATTCGTAGCTAAGTTAAGGGCCGACTCAAGATATACTGTTATCAACACAGTAACAAGAAAAACGAACCAAAATAATAATTTTTCATAAATGTGCAACTAGAGAATACTCTTGTAATATACAGGGCGTAAAAGACCTCATCACGAAGTCAACCAAGCATTCTGTACATCAGAAATGATTTTTTTTTGGGGTGAAAAATATGTTTTGTGGTAGAACTCAATTTAACGCACTCAAAACATGATGGATGGATTGAATAGTACGGGCGTCGTGGAGGTGTTTAAAGATTAAAAATCTTACATTAAAATGATCCCAGGTATGGTGTGGAACAAAAAAAATTATCGCAATGACGAGGAAAACAAGTGCTTTTCAGCTTCGTTAAGAGGTGTTTTACACCCTTTAGAGAAGTATGGAACAATAAACAAGTATAATCTGTAAATAGTCCCTTGAGGTCTAAAGTATTTGACATACATATTGACTGAAGACTGAAAATACTACTTGTACAGTCAGCTGCAGTGAAATATCACCTTATAAGCATTTTCTAGAAAAAAAAACACCCTTGAACCTTTGATGTAAAACAAATGTAAGACTTTCCTTATTTTAAACAGTTTGTATTTACAATCAAGATTTAGCTTTAATAACAACATTTATGGACGATTAACTTTTCATAAACTGTATTTTTAAAATGTCAATATGTATGTCAAAATGCATTATAACTGTTATGTCAGTTTTCACTAACACTAAGTGACACGTAGATGAATGCCTAAGCATTATTGCTCTAATGGAATTTGAACTCTCGGTGGTAGATCGAGTGTTAAAAAATCATCAATGCGCTTTTATTTAGTCATTCATTAAGGTATCACTGATTATTAAGGTGTTGATGAAAAATATTGTTTGCTAAATGCATCCAACAAATTGTCTATCAAAATAAACGGCAGGCAAAGGCACTTATACTGTGTAATAATTTAAAATACGTAACTGTAAAAAAAACTTGTATTATACTCTAGAAACGCTGAAACTAACACAGTCACATGTAAATTCTATTATAATTATTTAAACTACGAATTTCTTACTATTCTAGTTACTGGTTCAAACCAGTTAAAAAAAGTTCGTTAAATAAAAACAAGAAAAATAAAATATAACTAAGTTTTATTAACATTTGAACGAGATTTACAATTTTAATTTATATTTTAACAAAAAAAAAAAATAAGAGTATGCACCATAACAAAGCAAAAGAATTAAATAAATATAATAAAAGTAAAATTTAAGTACATTTAAAATACTAAGAGTGATATCGTGTAAAAAACAATTCATAAAAACGACAGCCCGATTTAGGTACAGTTGGCGTTGGTAAATAAGTTATTTGTGACGAATTTAACTTGACTGTTGTATGCATGAAAATTAACCATGATTACCAAAAAAGGTACCATAGCAAATGATTTTGTCCACTAAAATCATTATTTTAGCTAAATTCAATAATAGCTAAGACAAGTTTGATTTAATTATAAATATAAAATTCATCTACTGAACCCAAAAAACTGGTAAAGACAACATATTTACGTAACTGTGCTAAGAATATACAAAGCGTGGATCACCAAAATCATAAGCACTAACAACATTGTGTTAAAATAAACAGTAAAAAACGAAAAATCAATAATAACAAGAGAATTTTAAATTGTACTTTTAGTATTTAAAACATTTCACTAGCCCCCCCCCTATACATAAAATTCACTAGCCACGATTTTATAATTAAAATTGTTAGTTTTTTAGTAACTGTAATAACTAATGTTTTTTTTCTCAATAAAAGGGATTTTTTTTACTGACCAGAAAAAACAAACGACATCCTACGCGATAGTTCCTTTTTACCCGACTGTGGCGGAGCCAAAAAGGAGGCTAAAGTGTTTAGTTCTGGTCAGTAAGTATAATTATTACTATACACAAGCCTAATAATTCAGTATTTTCTTAAGAAACAGTGGAAGTTTAAGCGTAGGTCAGATACTGCGCATTTTTATTCAAGAAAATACTGATTACAGCTGTATCTGGTATAATGAAAAGTAATATGTTTCATGTTGTCAGAAATGGTGTAGTGGTTTACAAGTAATAGTTGTTATTTGGAGATAAAATTATACCTAACCTTGGCCACGAACTACCACGCTCGATCGCATCGCTCAAGCCATGAAAGGGCAGACCCCGTATTCACAAAGTTTCGATTCGAGACGTTCGTATGTCTATCTTGTTTTGGTATTACGAAAGCGAGCGAGATAGATATACGACTTCTCAAAGCGTTTGTGAATACGGGGTCTGCTCGGGGTATGACTTCTGAATGCCCATATGCGACGTCAATTTATTTTAGATTTACTTAGTTAAAGCAGCAGAGCGATGTTACAACAAAAAAAAAAACATTTTAAAACTAATTTGTTCTGGCCCTTAAATAATATCATAAAAAAAGTTATTATTACAATCATTATGAGACATTCATAGTACAGGCATTCAAAAGTTAACATCTCCGAAATTGGCAAATAGTGAATTTACTTTAAGCTTATTTTAACTAAGCGAAAAATAACTGACACTTTTGCTTAAGAACAAAACAGGACAAATTGGCAAGTGTCATAATCATAATTACCTACGTTACTTTAAACTTTAATAGTAACATTTAATTTAACAATAATATTTATTCACAAAAACATTAATATTTATTGTCAATTAATTTGTTAGTTTATTGAAAATGGTTTACAGTGTTTTTCAGTTATCTGTGATTTATTCGAATATGTATAATTATTAATAAACACTTAGTGGAATAATCCATTATTAGTGTTATACATAGCTTTGACTTTAACAGTAACACCCAAATAAAGAGTCAAATTATGTAATAAATCTTTCTTTATCTTACGCTAAATTAACGTACGATAATTCACTTAGTTTTAAAGACCACATTTTAATAAATGGTTTTAATTTAATAGGAGCTACTACATTTGCGAAGCGGCTTCGATGACTGATCGTATATTTTGTAAGCAACTGTACATACATGCTTAAATTTTTTTCTTTATGAAAATTCTTTTAAATCTATACAATTTATTACGATCACGTCATACGATGTATGATTTAATTTTCTTGTTATATTTTATATTTAGCTAAATACCATGTTTTGCTCATCTACCAGATAAAATTACAAATCTAACGGAATTTGTATGTAAATTATCGGCCAAATTACTTATCGAGAATAGACAAACCCACAAATAACAATAATTTAAAACACTATAGACCATTTTCATGAGTTAGTTAAAACTGTGACCTGCTGATATTATAATACGAAAACAACCAAAACACCCGTATGGTAACTAAAATATTTAAACGATTTAAAACAAGCTTTCATGTCATAATAGTCATTTTTCTTTCATATTTTTTGTGGCATAACCTATTAGAAGTAGCATTTTTAAATGCTCTGAAGAGTTGGACAAGTGATAGTCGGTTTCAAAGCGTTTTGATTTTCCACAACGACTTTCAAAAGGATTGACATAAGCTACCGAAAAGCTTATTCGTTAGCTTATGTCAATCCAATACATTTTTTACTTTTACGACACGAAAGCATTTCGGAATCAACGGAAAATAATGAGCAGCTTTATTCTAGACTTTCTTCGGTAAATATGCAAACTTGCAAAATTAAAATGATGCAGTGAAAACTAAATAATTTAAAATTTTCGGTTTCACGACGAGAAACTTTAATATTGAAATACTGATAACCAATCACCATAGATCAGAAAGGCTATAGAATATTTGACCAAACTTCAAACAAATAACATGTGGATAATACTTCCCTCTAAATTTCTGCAAAATAACTTCCGTTACTGTTAAATAACAAGGACGTATTATCCACATGTTACTTACTTCCTTTAAATCAAGACAAATATACTCTACTTATTCCGATATCTGCTCATCAATGATATGAACATCTGGCAGTAGACTTACCTTTCCACATTGGACAACTCAAGTCTAATGCATGTTGGTAAAATTACGCCACCTACTTCAGAAAGTCTAACACAGCCAATATAATAATGTCATCTATATACAAATACATCTAACACTAGCCAACGACACATACAGCTCACGACGACACACACTTATGTTACACGAAGCCCTATCTTACATAGACGTAGCTCTTTAGTTAAACTTTATACAACGCAGTGAGAATTTTACGAACGAATAATCGTGGTGAAGATGTCGGCTAGCAAGCAATGAAATACCTAATTATTTGTATGATAAAAATAACATTTTTTTCCATTCAAGTAGAAACTAGACATCGTTTTCATCGACAGGAAATATGTACACGCGCCAACAGGTGCACTACCCTCATTCTCATCGTTCGACGGGACCACAGGGTCGTATAACCAATGAGGGTTTTTCGATTTTATCTGACACCAGATGTCGCTATGCGTCTGGTATAGACAACTGTCAAATTATACTGAATTGTATGCTAGTGAAACTTTTTACCGAAATTTCATCGTATTTGCACTGTTTTACAATATAAATATGGATTCCGGACAAAGAAAAGTAGCTGAACTAATTAAGCTTCTTATTACTGCAAAAGTCAGTGGTACAAGGAAAAACTTAATGAAAGTTAACTTATGCGGCACAACACTGAGGCTTTTAATTAATGATTTAAAAGATAATGATAAATGAAAAAATAATCGTAAACTATAAGAAACTCGTGTATTTTGATAGATGTTTAGACCTTACGCCAGTGCTGCCACCTTATGGTTTTTTCAATTTGGATAACCTTCATTGGAGGCCCTGGGCATTTGAGAATAATGCGGAGCGAGTGAAGCGAGCTAGAATTGTTTGTTCTCCGCCTCGACTGTTTCGTGTCCTGCGGTCCTATATGGGGGTCAGTTAAATTTCTTTTGACAGCCTGTAGCCAGTTACCGGAACTTGGGGCCCCCTTAAATACTCGGGCCCTAGGCTCGTGCTCATTGTGCCCAGTGGAAAAGATGGCTCTGGACGGTACAGAAGGTTATACAACAATGAATAGGCGAAAACGCTTGATTGTATTATGCACATTAACTTCATAAAAATTAGGTTTATCTTCGTATAAAACGCTATGTTATTTAGTTTCGAGTTTAGATTCATCCGGTCTATTTATTTCTCAGGCTGAACTTAGGTATGACTTAGGTCCCCAGTCGATTGTCCTTCTAGAATTATTAATATTCAGTTTTTTATTAGATACTAAATAAATTATTGACCTAATTTATGTGTAGCTACGGATTCTATTTTTATGTGAGTCAGGTGTGAAACTTGTTTCAGTAAAATTAGTTTCTCACGGTCTGTCTATAGAAAAAAGAATATGATAGTCAAGCAATTTGTTTAGATTTCTGGTTAAAGACATTTAAAGATTTACATAATTTTGTTCTATAAATTAACCTATAATGTATTGGTATATTAGTTTTTATTACATTTTGCTAAAAACCTTGTAAAATGGAATAGGCATTTAAATGCAAATTAACTTTTTATTCACTTTCATTGTTTTATTTTGTTGCTAGCGTAAATATGTTCAAGCTTGTTTTTTTATAGCGTTTTGATGTTTTATTTTATTTTATTTAAAGTCTCACCTGACATCTTCACCACGACTTATATTTTTTTCAACAGTACATATGATTTGTCTTTTATTACATTTCGCGAACCCGTATTAACCCGCAACCACACGTTTTATTATTTACTTTTTTTTTAACAAATTATTTACTTATCGTGCTCTTCCGTTATGTGCAACCATACTCCATTCTCTATATTAATTGACGAGAAAATTTTAACTAATAAAGTTTTAGTATTGTAGGAAAAACCTACTTGGATTAATTTGTGACTTAAAAAAAACTATATGACTATTTTATAATTTTTATAAATATATATTAAAGTTCATTTTAGTTAATTATGGTACAAAACTAACACATTTATTTCATCGTGGTAACGTCGTAAAAAAATAGGAAGACGAAATAAAATGTTTTTTTTTGTTGTTTTTGGAAATGAAATCATCTCACAGCCAAAAATGTTAACAAAGCGTGTCAATATAAATCGTTCTTATTGCAATTTTTGATTCCTATTTTTATATCCAACATAGTAAATATACCCAACCTAATTGATTAGTAAGGAAAGTACCTCACAGGTAGTGCGTGCCTAGAAAAAAGTAACAATAACAAAATAAAAAGTAAAATAACATAATATCTTCGTTAAATATCGAATGGGAGACAGGAATACATATTTTTGTTTTGTTCATCTCTTAGGCCGAGATCTGTGAACTTAGCACATACTTTGACTAAAAAATGTTACCGTCTTTATCTTGCACTTCAGAACTTCCAGTGTCACGTGTGCGTGTATTTCGGGATTCTTCCGGCGATTTTCAATTTTTCATAGTTCCCGATATTTCGACGCGGTTGCATGCGGGATCACGGGATGATTGTTGATGTCATCCCGCGAATAATTGAAAATCACGGAATATATCCCGAAAGTGAGTGTAAGTTTAGTTATAAACCGTGAAAGCTTAAAACAGTGCTTGCATTTCAAATTTGACAGTTGTGTAACAGAAATATCGTTTAGCCAAAGTACGTGCTATGGTACGTTTATAGATCTTGGCCTTAGGGCTATAACCGCTTAAAGATTAGATTTATTTTCATTCCAAAATAAAGAGAAATAGATTTGTTTTAATATCGGTAACAAATTATAAACCCTTAGTTACATGTCCATAAAAATAATTGTTTCTCACAGTGTATAATTATATTCTTCTGTCAAAGCTATATTCATAGAGATTTTATTTTGTACTAATATCTGATATTTCTTACATTTTGTGACGGTACACTATCGAGTACATTTTGAAAAGTAAAGTAGGTACGTTTCATACAAATATCAACATAATTCGGAATGAAATAAGGTTCTTATTGGCGTGAAACTCTTATTCTCATTCGCTCATAGTAATATGAACACTATGAACACACAAATAAGGTTTATATTTGTATGAACCGTATAAACTTTACTCAGCAATGTAAATGTCACCCTTAGGGGCGTTAGAAACATCCAGTTTCGTTTCTTCACGAATAGTTTTTCTAGGTAAAAACCTTTACAAATATATCTTTGACAGTTCACAGGTACCTGACGCATATTTTTATAATATTTCGAATAATATTCTTACAATTAATACAACTAACCAACTCCTCTGTTACACATTAAGGATGTATGACTGAGAAAATTGCCCGGGTAACGTAGAAAATGTCTGTCTATTATTTGACACTAGCTGATGCCCGCGGCTTCGCACGTTCGCAAATTATATACTAAAACCTTCCTCTTGAATCAATCTATCTATTAACAAAACCCACATCAAAATCCGTTGCGTAGTTTTAAAGATCTAAGCATACATAGGGACAGACAGACGCGGGCTACTTTAGTTTTAGTAGTACACACGGCGTCGGCGACAAATCAAGCTATAACATGGCCTCACTTTGTATAGACGTCTCGTACAATGAGAGATCCGCATAAATTGGTTTTGTATAACTTGCAAAGCCCGATTTACATCAGTCAAGTGTTTGGCGTAGATAAGTATAATGGTGTAAACCAGTGTTTTTCAACCTTTTTCATGACACGACCCCCTTAGTATGAAAACGTATTTGTCGACCCTTCGCTTTTTTTTTCATTTATTTTATTATGTTACAAATATTAAATCCATACAAAATTTGTAAGCATTCGCATAATTAGGATTCGGAGAAATATATGTAGGTATCTAACACTTTAAAAAAAAAATTTAGAATTCCATTTAATTCTCAATGTAGCAAAAACGGATCCAGGATGTGAGATATTAGTTAATGACAAACAAGCGAAACCTCAATAAGATGGATAAGTACTAATAGGTTTCTAGTCTACATATTTTGTTAATTTGTATGAACATACACATGTTTATATCCTTTAATTAACATTTTCTTACTACATCTATCTTTCTAGGCTTTATTGTTTGTTTAATGAGGTAGTTTTCGCGATCTCTTGAGGCTTCGCGACCCCCCAGGGGGTCGCGACCCACAGGGTGAAAAACACTGGTCTAAATCCTTTCTATCTTTCTAAGCTTCATTGTTTTTGATCCCCCAGGGGGTCGCGACCGGCAGGTGGAAAAACACTGATGTAAACCTGATCGGACAGTACCTAGCGAGTAAACAGTCACTGTCTACATGCTCGGCACTTGCCACTGCGCTTGTACTCGCTACTCGAAACTGTTCTTGACTCATGTAAGTGTGGTTTAGCTTAGGCCCGAACTCCACTAATGCGGAGAAGACGTGTGGAAACCGACCAATCAAATTGGTTGAAATATACATCGCGTCTGTCGTCTTTCTTGTGATTGGACGAATCCTGCGCATCTTCAGGACTCCGGTCTGCTCGTCTCCGAAAACAAGACATAAATCGGCCAACCAACACAAAAGTTAATTTAAACTAACATTTAAACTTTTGTTTCTATCTCTTTCTAGATAAACGGAATTTAGTATGGATTTTGTACGTCGATGCAGCGAATGACGTCATTCGCTGTATCGGATCTCTCTGTCTAATCAGCAGTTTCAAATGCTTCTAGCTTAGTATTTTTTATAGATATTAAAAAAATAATTTTACTTTGCTATTTCTGATGTTAATACGCTTTGTTTAGTGATAAAAAAAACCATGCATATAAACTATTATTATGATGAATAAAAAATGGTACGTAGGCAATACGTAGTAAATATTAGTGTCTATACTGTGACCATAACGATGATTTATATGTCATAAAATGAACAGAGAATATAGTTCTTTTTATTTCCATATCCCGCTCAATTTTCTCGGCCATACTAGCCTTTCACCCCACTATAAAACATTGTAAATTAAATACCTAGATACGTATGTAGTAAATAGTTACCCATTGCTCATAACACAATCACGACCAATCATACAAGGCTATTCCCCGTCTCTGAAAGCTTATCTGTTTCATTAAAAAAATCTCCGAAGCAGCTTTTGTATTTTGAACCTTATTCTAACTAAGTTAAAATTGCATGACAAATTAGACTCGGATATCAAGTTAGTTTTTGTAACTGAAGCTCTGAGCTTGGTGGAATAAAGTTAAAAAAAAAAAAAAAACAGGTTGTTGTTTTAAACCCCATGACAATACGGTAGATGACACCATAAAACAATAATTCCAAGACACCTATCTCTAAAAAAAAACACTTTATTTTGGGCCTGAAAACCAGATTTATTTTCAACTAGCTGACCCACGCAACTTCGTCTGCGTCACATAAGAGAGAAAAAGCTAACAAAAGGAATACATTTTCCCCGTTTTTGCAACATCTTTCATTTATGCTCCGCTCCTTTTGGTCGTAGCGTGATGTTATATAGCCTATAACCTTCCTCAATACATGGGCTATCCAACACAAAAATAATTTTTCAATTCCAACCAGTAGTTCCTGAGATTAGCGCGTTCAAACAAACAAACAAACAAACACTGCAGCTTTATAATATTAGTATAGATTAATTGCCAAATTCGATTTTTAGTTGCTTTGAAATCAATAAATAGTTGAGTCATTGAGTTCAATAAACAGCGACGTCACACTATTGCCATACAAAGTCTATGAGAGAAGCGCGTTTTGACAGCTCTTAAAAAGTATCTCAATTGATTGATGTGTCATCTACCTCATTTACATGTTTGCTTGTTGTTATTTCACTCAACCAATCACATCACATTTGGCAGTATATAGCAAATGAAGCTTTCAGAGACATGGGGTAGGTATATTATTCAGCGATAGACATCCTATTGTCTCTCTCTTTCTATCAAATAGCGTTGTCTCACTCTATTACGCCTTGTTCTGGATGTCATCGTTAAATAATTAACCTATCTATATTTAAAATGGATTTATTTCAAAGCGTTGCTCAAAGTTAGGGAAGGTATGACTAAAAATGTATTGACGTTTAAATGTCACTTAACTTTAAGCAACGTTTAAAGATGGCGCTTAGTTCAGTGACAGCACGAATTTTAAAACATTCCCAATGTTCCTTCATTATTATTTTACTTCTGATATCGATGTACTCGCGGCGATACTTCAAGTTACCCGAAACTGCAAAATTTCCCAAGCAACCTTGAACCTAATGCTTTAGCAATAAAGTTGAAAATCTATTAAATAAATTTACCTTTATTTTCGTGTACATAAGGTACCCGAGATAAAATAACTTCCGGTAGTAAAACCAGTTGTACAATCCGCCTGTCAGAATCTATAAGCGCCATCTTTGAATTTTTAACCTGTGATTAAACTATAGTTCGGCCTCACAACAAACAGATATTAAAGGCTACAGTAAAAGTCTAGTTAACGCTAAGCGGGAAGCGAGACACAACCATCTAGCAGAGCCATTCGCACTGCGGTTTACGCTGGAAGGAAATATATTGAGATTATTAAATATTTATTCATTCATTAATGTTCAAATAGTCATTGGTGTCGATTCTGTTATGTAAAAACTAAACTTCTAACACCCGATTACTGAAACGTCACTCAAAATTTAAGGTCTGCTTAACATTTGAGCAGCTTCTAAACTTAAAATTTTGTATGGCTAAGCCAAATGTCACTTTTGAGTATCTGTTAAATAAAGTGCTACTTAAATTTTGAGTGACGTTTCAGTATTCGGGGGTAAGTTAGAGATGTCAAACTAGTTTATGCCTTGCGCTTCACCGTGTTTTTAGTCGACATGTTTTTACGTGCACCCTTCATTTGTATGGAAATATTAGTTCCAATTAAATTTGACAGTTCTAAATTACGTCCGTCTCTTTCTCGTTTTATTAGAGAGAAAAAGATAGCAATAGGCTAAATGAAGTTTAGTTTGTGCATAACAGAATCGCCACCACTAACCGATAGTTTGTATCGAATTATTCGTTATACCACTATAGTCTGCCAGTTAAGTAGGAAATAAAGGTCATTAACCCGCATACATTAATTCAAATACATAATTCCGAAAACAGAAATAATGACATAAACTTGTCCCGAAACTACCTTTATCGTGATCCTTGACTTTTTTAGTAATAAAAAACGATTCATAATGTATTGTCAGGTACACAGAAATTTAGGAAAGAGCAATGACCTTTAATTCCTACTTATCTAGCGCAGACTATAGTCATAAGCGTGATAAGGGTTATTGTATTACCCAGTAACAGGATTAAGTCCAGACAGTCAATCTTTAGCCGTATGGTATCCGGCAGAGTAGAATAGAACTAACCCATTACACTCACGGGTGTCGTATAAGGCGACTAATGTCTGAGGCAGAACACCTTGCGCCTCCGTACACCAGAGAATGGGCAGCAGCGTTTTCTGTTAGTCTTTCATCACTGCGATCTCCAATCCGCCT
This sequence comes from Xestia xanthographa, assembly GCA_905147715.2. NCBI lineage: Eukaryota > Metazoa > Arthropoda > Insecta > Lepidoptera > Noctuidae > Xestia > Xestia xanthographa. The sequence goes on from LR990644.1 coordinate 31,323,042, forward strand.
GCCAAGCGTGGAGATTACGGCAAATTCCTCCCATCATGGGAGAGGCTTATGTCCAGCAGTGGACGTTATGGGCTGTTGTAGTAGTGTAGTAGTCAGTCTTTCCAAAATACTTGTTTTAGGAATATTTAACGGCCTGCGAAGCTTGCCTGCACAGCCTTATCGACTTGGAATCGGTATAAGTCGATCACGTTTACACTTTGAGCCAAGCCGTCAGAACCGAAGCAAGGAAAATTACGCCTTTTCGCATTTCTCAGGCCGATTTGGCGTCAATAAGTGTGGTCAGTTATACAGGGTACTTTATACAGTACAGTCGTGGTCTTATCCGCCTGATAAGTAAAAATTTTTTTTGCTTAAATCATGCGGAAACACCGAGCCACGCCCCCTTAAACTTTAGGCCTAATAAGAAAGCGTCAACTTTGGCGCGCAATATAACAATAACTCTCGTTTGGCGTGCGTCGTTAGTGCGCTCGGCCGATCGGTTTCTTTTCATTCATTATTTCTGTACAAAGTTCAACGGGGCGGGGCTAGAGAGCGTTTCTATGTAGGCAAAAATTAGCTTATAGTCCAGTCAAATTAGCTCAAAAAATAGGGGTAAAGTTACAATAATTCGTATAGAGCTAAAAATTGGTACGAATGTTGGGAACACCATTACAAATGAAATGTCAAAAGTCCCCATCGATGCGACTATTGCAAAAAAAAAAAAAATCAAGGTTGCGTAAATGGGTTTTTTGCATTTTTCAGCCAAACGGTAAGATTTATCATAAAAATATGTTCGACAAAATTGTAGATAGTGCAATTACCAAATTCGTACCAATTTTTAGCTCTATGCGAATTTTTGTAACTTTGCATGTCTAATTTGACTGGGCTATTAGTGGTGATCAGGCGGGAGTGTCCTCGATAATACTTTAGTATACTTACAAGTATAAGTAGACGCGGTCACCAGATCGCCGGCGCGACGTCGTCGGGGAAGCCTGCCTCGCGCGCCTTCCAGTACTCCCCGTTGAATACCCATGTCTCCTCGCCGCTTTCTTGCGTTTTTCTATAGAAAACAAGTACAACATAACTGACATATTCCTTTTTTAGGTCAAAATGGCTACAAGCCACTGTAAACTAACGTAAAGCAGTGAAAGTATTGCACTTATGTTCATTTTCGCATAACGCTGATGGTTAGTAAAATTGTCGTATTCATTTATGTGCCATGTAGTGTTCATAACATTATATGACGCCTGTAATCCCGAAGTGTTAGGCAGAGGTGTACGTAGTACGTAACTAATAGTACATGCAAACCGACAGTAGGGTATTTTGCTCTAATTATGAGAAAAAATCTAAAAATATATTATTGAGATCATCATCATCATCAGCCTATTAATGTTCCCACTGCTGGGACACAGGCCTCCTCTCTATGAGAGGGAATTGGCTATAATCCACCACGCGGGCCCAGTGCGGATTGGTAGATGTCACATGTCTTCGAATTTTTGGTTCTAGGACATGCCGGTTTCCTCACGATGTTTTCCTTCACCGTTTTGAGAGCAGTGGTGATGAAATAAATTACACAAAGTAATGCGACTGCCTGGGTTCGACCCCACGACTTACTATTCGTAAGTCGGGGCCGCCACCACTGGGCCACCGCTGCTCTATACTATTGAGATAGCTTAGGCAAAAAGCAGTCGGAAAACGTTAGTTTTTTTTCATAAAATAGCAAACTAAATTTTAAAATTTAATTCAAAGTTTTCAGCTTTTTTAATCTGTTTCATAACACCATTAAATAGTAGTCGCCATGTTATTACGTCATACGGCTATGGAAACTTAGAAGTGTCAACTATCAGGCCTTTTATTTATCACTGCATTTGTTTACACAGCCAACTGACGTCATGATTACAGAGCAATATGGCGTCCACTGTGTCCAGCGTTTTCGACAAATTACGCGCGAAATTTTAAATTGCAAAATGTAAATGCATTTTTAAGGCACTTAACGATTGAATAAAAAAATGTTCAAACAAACAAACATACAAGTGAAGCTAATATAAAGCGTGTAAAAAAATGTGATATTTTTAGTGGTTCATTAGCACTATAAAATCAAAGAAGAATAAAATGTAATTGAGACACTTTTCAAAAATAGGTGTAATACCCTATTTCATTAGCAGTCCTGGCTTTAGATCTAATTTCTTACCATAGGTTGTTCTGTCAAACGATGGATTTGACAGGTTTGTGTTTAAAATAAACGAGTTGTTTTTTGTTTAGAAATTTAATCATACTAATATTACAAACGCAGAAGTTACTCTGTCTGTCTATTTCCATCTCTTTTTAGGGTACTAAATATTTTTATCCCGATCGTGAGATCATTTTTTTGACATTTATATTCACGACACACGAAACTAAAACAAGTTTGAACTTGTACAGGGTGTGAGCGAGCGCGTACATATTCCGGGCCAGAACAAACCGGTGTCTGCACGCGCAACGCGGATTCCGCATTCACGATGCGCGTCACTTAGGACCCACACTACGTGCGTATCGACTGTAAATTGGGTAAAACTTTCTGTTGTGATAACGGTCACTCCGGACCCACACTACATGCGTACGACTGTAAATTGGGTCTTGTTGTGATAACGGTCACTCAGGACCCACACTAAGTGCGCATCGACTGTAAACTGGGTCGAAACTTTCTGTTGTGATAATGGTCACTCAGTATATACGCTTGATTGCCAGTGGCTGACAGTTGGTGAAACGGTTATGCGAAAGAGACAGATGTATTCAAGTAGAAAGAAAGGTAAAATAAAACAAAAAGAAGGGCTTGTCTCGCATTTCAGGATTCCCTGTTAGTAAAGGTAAGGTAGTGGTACTCTTTGATTGTTGTTACTATCAGACTGTACTCTAAGCATGCTTTTAGTTTTATCACTGTGCGGTATATCTGTTAATCTGTTCTGCTTATAATGCCAATTTATAAGTTGAAGTACTCCGCTTCTTGTATTACTCAGGATTGCATTAAATTGGTTGTCGTGTCTTCGTTTGTTTTCCACTTCCCACTTATTTCTTTTCAGACGCATTATATCAAGAAGTGCATTTAAATCTGCTAAAACTGGATCGCTTACATTCAAATTATGAGATATCAAAAGGTTGGGTAATTTTTCAGGGTTAGCTTGTCTTGATCTAACTCTGAATACGCATTTGTTCCCAAAGGATAGCATCCTATCTCTATCGTCCTTGGAATCGCTTCTATCATTATATGTTTGATCCCTGTCATATTCTCTGACGTTTGTGGCATCATCGTCATCTCTATTTCTGCCACATCTATTCCCAACGCATAGTAACCGACCTCTGTTGTCTTTGCCATCGTATTTGTCGTCCTTGGCATCATTTCTATAGCTTCTATCATTATACGTTTGATCCCCGTCATTACCTCTAACGTTTTTGTCATTATCATCATCGTTTTTGTCATCTCTACTTCGGTCGCAACTGTTCCCAACGCATAGCAACCTACCTTTGTTGACTTTGCCATCATATTTGTCGTTATTGGCATCATTTCTATAGCTTCGGTCAATGTACATGCGATCTTTGTCATTATCTCTGACGTTTTTGTCATCATCATTATCTCTACTTCGGTCGCAACTGTTCCCAACGCATAGCAACCTACCTCTGTTGACTTTATATCTGTCGTCATTGGCATCATTTCTATAGTTTCGGTCATTGTACGTGCGATCTTTGTCATTATTTCTGACATTTCTGTCATCGTCATCTCTACTTCTGCCGCATCTGTTGCCAACGCATAGCAACCTACCTCTGTTGTCTTTGCCATTATATTTGTCGTCATTGGCATAATTTCTATCGCTTCTAACATTATACGTGCGATCCCTGTCATTATCTCTGACGTTTTTGTCATCATAATCATCTCTATTTTTGCCGCATCTGTTCCCAACGCATAGTAATCGACCTCTGTTGTATTTGCCATCATATCTGACATCCTTGGCATCATTTCTATCGCTTCTATCATTAAATGTTTGATCCCTGTCCATATATCTGACGTTTTGGTCATCATCATCATCATCTCTACTTGGGCTGCATCTGTTTCCAACGCATAGTAACCGATCTCTGTTGTCTTTGCCATTATATCTGACATCTTTGGCATCATTTCTATCGCTTCTATAATTATACGTTTGATCCCTGTCCATATATCTGACGTTTTTGTCATCATCATCATCTCTACTTCGGCCGCATCTCTTCCCAACGCATAGCAACCTACCTCTGTTGTCTTTGCCATCATATCTGTCGTCGTTGGCATCATTTTTATAGCTTAGATCATTATACGTACGATCCCTGTCATCATCTCTGACGTTTCTGTCATCATCCCTGTTTCTGCCGCATCTGTTCCCAACGCATAGTAACCGATCTCTGTTGTCTTTCCCATCATATCTGATATTCTTGGCATCATTTCTATCGCTTCCATCATTATACGTGTGATCCCTGTCATTATCTCTGACGTTTCTGTCATCGCCATCTCTATTTCTACCGCATCTATTCCCAATACATCGGAACCTACCTCTGTCATCTTTGGCATCATATCTGTCGTCCCTGACATCATATCTGTCACCCCTGTCATTATCTTTGACGTTTCTTTCATCACCATCATCTCTATTTACGCCGCAACTATCCCCAATGCATCGCAACCTACTTCTGTCGTCTTTGTCATAATTTCTGTCACCCCTGTTATTATCTTTGACCCAGATACATCGGTCCCCAATACATCGCACGGTTTTCATGTCATATCCGTCATTATCATCACTATTGGAACGCCAAATTCGGGTAGTATCTTTGTAAACACCATCGTCGTCGTTTCTGATATTGGTGTTATCTAAATTTACTTTTTTACTGCACCGGTCTCCGTAACATCGCAGATGGTCTTTATCATTTTTATTGTCGCCATCTCTATCTATGCTGCATCTCTTTCCGTTGCACCGCAGATGTCTGTCATAATGAACAATATTGTCATTATATTCTCTGCTATCCCTGTCATCTCTGTAGCTATTGTGATTATCATCTTCTCTGTTTTCGCTACAACCGTTACCCTTGCAAGCCAGTACTAAGTTACTTCTATATACTTGTAAAGTTTTATCAAGATCATTTAGGAATTTTAGAATTTCGTTGTTGTTAACTGAATTACTTTCGTCCTCAGTATTGTCATCATCTCTTTGTCTTGATTCTAAGTTATTGACGGTCAGTGGTTTTGTATCATTCCATAATATTTCTGTACATGTCATATCTTTGCTACAATTTTTTGTATTTACAGTAATTACAGCATCATTGTTTCGAAGGAATAAATTCACGATTTTTCTGGATCTTTCTTGTTCCTTCCGATCCGATTTCTTTTTACGCAAACCTTGTTCAAATTTGGCGTTTCGGTATTCGTCATTGTAATAATTTCGATTGCCACTCATATAAGTTACTTTAGTCAAATCATTGCGATGATTTCCCGAGTGACCTTTGTAGTTATTTGATTGTGCATCGTCATTACCTTGAGCTAAAAGCGGTTGCCTAACGTGGTCCACAAAATGAGGTTTTGTAAATTCCCAGCGGGGGTTCCCATTTGTAACAATTATTAATCCGAAAATAATTAAATTTGAGATCTTAGAAACCATTTTTTTTCTTGTACCATACTGTTAGGAACTGATAATAATAATGAGAGTATGTTCATAGTTTCATTATATCGTTTGGTTATAGGGCAGAATAATTGATCGTGAAATTGGTTGATGATGGATATACGGTTCATAATTAAGCGTGAGATCGGAAATTAAAAACCACATTTCATGATTTGTGGTGCAAGCGGGCCTAAGCCTAAACCGTCTGTCTGTCTGTCACAGGGCTGTATCTTCAGATCCTTTGATGTTCGCCTTCTTTTATGGCATGAGAAAAAACTAGGGAAAGTTAAATTATTCTTTTTAATCGGACTTATGTCGCCGTCGTAATTGTGGCAACACTAGACTTAGATAGAAACCGACTAGGATAGAAACATTTTTGTCTTCAGAACAAATCACACTAATATTATATGTTTGTTACTCTTTACGCAAAAACTTCTGAATGGATTTGGATGAAATTTAGCACACGGATAGTTTATAACCTAGATTAACACATAGTATACTTTTTGTACCAGTAATCGTGAGACAGTTATCAAACTCGGTGCGGCGCGGGCAGAAGCTAGTCTAACATAGTTATTGTGCATGATGCGGTCTCTACAAAGTAAAAGAGTGTTTACATTGTTTTCATGTTATCTTTTGCTACACTACCAGAAAAAAATATAAAAAAGACCAAAAAGATAAGGAGCTAACTCAACATGGTGCTATCTTTAAATTAACAACGTCTATTTGCTTTTCATGCTTAAACTGCTGATCGAATTGCGATAAAATTTGGCATATACGTAGACCATGATCTGGGTTAGAAATATTAAAAAAAAATATTTAAAAAAAACTTGTGAAAAAGTTAGAACTTTGACCCCCAATATCTCCCATAACTAGAAGGTTCCCAGGTGCCAACAAGTGTCAACAAGTGCCTTTCGGCTTCGTTAAGCGTCTTTTTGATGTGAAACATCTATAGGCGCAGGTGAACCAAAAAAAACAAATGAAAAATGCGTGGCGACTGGCGATCGAACCCGGCCCGAACAATCCCGAACATTACCGACCTATTGAAGCAGCATAAGATCTACATTATTCGCCATGGTTTACAACAAATTGGCTTTGTGACAGATGTTTTTATTCATTAGATCATTATTTAAATTTTAAACAGACATGATGTAAATGATGGGGTGTAAGGAGTTCCCAATAACAGCTCAGGAACTCAAGCCAACCTCACCTGCTCGTGGTACACCCTGCTTTTTGACGAACGAGGCTCTGGCGACCCGCCAACACGCACTGGACCAGCGCGGCGGGATATGGTCCAAACCCCCCATAAATGGAAAGCACAACGACAACATGTCCCCAAGTGCCCGGCGACTCCAGCTGCTCTGCTGGCGTTGACGGGCGCCGGCTCTGCACTGGAGTCAGGGGCGAGGTGAATCTCCGGGCGAGATCGATTAACCGTCAAACGACCGAGGCTAAAGTTTTAAGGAACTCCGATTTGCTCAATGTACTTACATACAATGTCCGCACTCTAATGAAGGATGAGCGCCTTATAGAATTGGAAAACGCTGTTAAAGACATCAATTGGGACATTATAGGTTTGGCAGAAGTTAGGAGACAAGGAGAACATACAGAAGAACGAGAAGATTCTGTGTTCTTCCACTTTGGAGAGACTAATGGGCTTCATGGAGTGGGATTCATGGTCGCTACAAAGTGGAAGAATAACATAATCGAGTTCATCGGGTACTCAGAACGAATAGCTGTTCTCAAATTCCGCATTTCACTCAAACATACACTAACTGTCATCCAAGTGTATGCACCTACGTCAGCATATTCAGACGAGGATGTGGAAGACTTCTACGATCTCCTAAACAAAGCCTGCGAAGAAAACCGTGGAACCTGGAATATGATCATTGGTGATTTCAATGCAAAAATCGGACCAAGACAAGAACAAGATGATGAAACCACTATAGGTCTACATGGGTCAGGAATACGCAACGAACGCGGTGTGCGGTTAGTGCAATTTGCGTTCGGACAAAGCATTTTTGTTGCCAATGGTCTATTCAGTAAAAAATCCCAGCGCCGGTGGACCTGGATTTCACCCAATAATCTAGTGAAGAATGAAATAGATTATATACTAACTTCCGACAAACAGATCATAAAAGACGTAAGTGTCATTAATAAAATTAAATATAGCTCAGATCACAGACCTTTACGAGCAAAAATCAAATTTAACTTTAAAATTCACCGCGCAGTAACCTTCAAAGCACCTAAAAAACAACTTAATAAAGAAACTCTTATTAATAATTATGAAACCTACAACTTGGAACTTTCGAACCATTTTAAAAGTCTAGACATAGAGGTACCAGATATAGAAGAGGAATATAACAGGATAGTTGGTGCAATAAGGAAAAGCAGTAATGGCATAAAAACGAATGGGAAGAAGAACACAAAGCTTTCAACAAACACACGTTGCCTACTTGAACAGAGAAACTTGTATAGTATAGGATCAGAACAGCATAGATTAAAAGATAAACAGGTTAAAAAAGCTATTAAAATAGATCTCAGAAATTTAAATACCCACTTAGTCAAAGTAGCGCTAGAAAAACACCGTTCGTTAAGAGTAGCAAAACAGGGAATCTCTCGAACCAAACCCTGGATCAATAGCTTAATGGACACACAGGGAATAAAACATCATAACAGACAAAAAATCATAGACATTTGCACAGAATTTTACACCTCTCTTTATTCAGATAATTCAAGTCAATTGGAATCAGAAATTAGATACAGCTGCCCAAAAGATATCCCTCCCATAACGGGATATGGAGTAGACAGAGTGCTCAAAACAATGCACTATGATAAGAGCCCTGGCGAAGATGGCGTTACCACCGAAGCCTTAAAATTAGGATCTGCCACACTGCTCCCTCACCTAACAAACCTATTTAATAAAATCTTACAGGTAGGTAAACTCCCATCCCAAATGTGCCACTCAAACATTGTTCTTCTTCATAAGAAAGGCGATAAGTGCAATATTAACAACTACAGGCCCATTAGTTTAGTCTCTCATATTTATAAGGCGTTTATCAAGGTCATCCACAATCGCATAGATGCCAAATTAAACTCGCACCAACCACCGGAACAGGCCGGGTTCCGTCCAAGTTTTTCTACTACAGACCACCTTCACACTTTAAATCAGTTATTAGAAAAATATTCAGAATTTCATAAACCTCTATACCTGGCTTTCGTGGACTACACAAAGGCTTTTGATAGTATAAAACATAGCGCCATATTCTCAGCTCTACGAAGCCAGGGTATAGAGGAAACTTATATAGAACTATTAAAACATATTTACAACAATAGCACGGCTAACGTTAAATTAGATTCTGTAGGCTCAACTTTTAAAATCGCCAAAGGAGTAAAACAGGGTGACCCGCTCTCTCCTAAACTATTCACCAGCACCCTCGAAGAGATATTCAAAAACCTTGTCGACACATGGACAACGCAAGGCATTCCGATCGGTGATAAAATGCTATCAAACCTTCGTTTTGCAGACGATATTGTGCTTTTTGCGTCTGAAGCAGCTCAACTGCAGAAAATGCTCCAAGACCTGAGCACTGCAAGCCTAGAGGTTGGACTGACGATGAATCAGTCAAAGACTAAAGTCATGACCAATGCCGTTAAATATAGGGTCGAGGTCGATGGGCAGGAAATACACTATGTTGACGAATACATCTACCTAGGCCAGCTAGTTTCCTTCAGCAACAGACAGGACAAAGAGATCGACCGTCGCGTCGAAAATGCCTGGAGAAGCTACTGGTCCATGAAGGCGCTTATGAAGGGCGACCTTCCTATCTCACTCAAGCGTAAGCTCGTCGACATGTGTATCCTGCCTATCCTTACCTATGGCGCTCAGACTTGGTCTTTGACGGAGGCTCAGAAGTCCAAACTCAAGGTTTGCCAAAGAGCGATGGAGCGTAGCATCATAAATATCAAAATCACCGATCGAATACGCAACACCATAATACGCTCTAAGACAGGCATCGCCGATGTTGGCGATAAGTCTGCGAGGTTAAAATGGGACTGGGCGGGTCACATTTCCAGAATGGGTCAGGACAGATGGGCCAAAATCGTCACACAGTGGGTGCCTGAAGACGGTCGTCGTCAACGAGGCAGGCCCAAGAAACGCTGGCGTGACGATTTGGACTCGTTCCTGACTGATTGGCCGGAGAAGGCAAAACACCGGGAGAGTTGGAAAGAAATGGGGGAGGCCTTTGCCCAGCAGTGGGACAGAATAGGCTAAGTAAAAAAAAAAAAAATGATGTAAATAAATTAACGAAGACTTATTTAAATTTAAACTGACATTATATAGAAATTAATTAATACATTGATGAATTGTCGTAACCATGAAATATAATTTTACTCCTAATAATAGCTAATTTACAGTACTCCCAAATTAATAATGCGCATGCAAATCTTCGCCAATTGTCGTGTTCCCGGAAACACCCGAATCATTGAATCGGAGAGAGCCCTAAACAATGCACTTGCATTTTGTACCTTGTTCGAAAGCGACAGGAGTCAATGTTATATGTCAAATCATGTGAAACAATTGAAAACAATTCGGCGGTCGGCGGCTGTCGCCGGTCAGTCAAAGGCCTGTCAGTCGTCTTTATATATTGGTGGTGACTGCACGTGTTCTCTCTGTGTGGAATTATATAGAGCTGCTATTACACACCCTTCTTGGTTTTGTTTTCAAAGTTGAATTTAATTTCAACTTTAATTATCTTACTCAAATTGAAATAGTTTATTTTGTAAAATAGGTAAATACACTAACATTTTTCACGTTTTTTTATATTAAAAATACCTACGTTATATACATTTTTTAAGAACTGAGATTTTAATGATTAGATTTTAATGTAAACCTGTGTTTGAAAACCATTTTTTCTTCTTCTAGTATAAACCTTGTGTTATTCAAATCTTCTTTTCTTCCATCATTACACCAGCTTCAGTATGAAGAAGTAAATCAATTCAACAAAGATTGTAGCATATTCGCAATCGTGTCGTTTTCCTCGCTATTTACTTACATCGAATTATCGAATCAATTTCGTTACTGATAAATCAATATTTATCTCTTTTAGCACAAAACACATAATTCTACTAAATTATGCATGAAGAAAATGCACTTAACCACTCTATATACATATCGTCTTCCGACGCTCGGGGAATACGACCGTTGCCGAACAGTGACGAAGATTTCTATGTGCATTATCACTTTGGGAGACCTGTACTAACTACTTATTTTAATAATTGTTTTTTATAATGTAATTAATGTTCCTAACTAAAACTAATATTAATCGAAGCAAGACTGTAAATTCTATTATTATGACAATGATGTGTATATTGTGTATGACTATTGACATAAAATTATATTATTAGGCATGTACTAGAAATATTTGCACGACTGATAAGTCGAATATAGTGAAACTAAAATTATTTTACCATATCATGTAAGCACCTATATTCTAGCAAATAAATAAATTTCATTTCAACAAGCCAGCTGGTCTCAGGGCACAGAGCGCTGGGTTACAATCTCGTGACTTCGAGTTCGATTCCAGCATATGGATTTTCTTTTTGTGAATCGAGTCATTTTGTTTACTCATGTATGTGACATGAGTCAACAAAATGTTTTATTTTTTATAATGGCTTTTTTTAAGCATATTACTTGTGCAAAATAATTTCGATGTTTCACATCTGCCAGGCGTGATACGAGACCGAGACGAGACCCGAGACGGCTCACTTTTTTACACCCTTAATGAATAGAGTAGCTCGTGGCTAAATAATGACATCCGCTCGGGTCGATCTTTAGGTTAAGCCGTGCTTGCCTAGGTTGGTCTGTGGATGGGTGACCACCCATTACACACCGAGTTTCCTCCGTGCCTCGGAAAGCACTTTAAGCAGTTAATCCCGGCTGTCATTTGTGATCTTTGGCAGTCGTAACAGGTAGTCAGTGGCTCAAAAAGTCTGACAACCAGTCTTACCAAGGGATATCGTATTACCCAGTACTAATTCGCATACCTTGTTTTTTTCTTTTTTTGTGTTAAATTGTTTAAATATCTAGTAATAGTTTTAAATTATAAATTAGAGACTTATGAAAAAAAAAAAACACCAATATTTTATAAATTATTTTAGTTTGTAGGTCTAAACTTGCATGGTCTGTAAAGCTTGTATTTCTAAATGTATTCCGCGGAAAATGTTGTTGATAACACATTTACTCATACTTGTTTTTATTGTTTTTTTTTATTAATGTAATGTGTCACTGTTTGTTTTCCCCAATAAATAAAATAAAAATAAAATAACTGGGTTGTGGAGGTCAGATAGGCAGTCGCTCCATTTAAAATACTGGTATTCAGATGCATTCGGTTAGACTGGAAGTCGACCTCGATAAAACTTGGGAAAAGGATGATGATGAATGGTATTTCGTTCGTACTGACCGGAACCAAGCAGCTTGGTGTAGCGAGCTGTCCCGTCGTCTGTCTCGTTGGGACTGTTCCAGCTGATGCTTCAAATGTTCTGCGGCGTCCACGTCGCCTTCTTCTAGTGCGCGCTGGTCGGGCCTGGGTTGGTGGAATATTTTGTAAATATTTATATAAAAGCCTAAAAAAGATTAATCTAACGAATAAAGTATTTGAATTCCCGGCAACTGTTGGTTTTTTCACCCGACTGCGCCAGAAGGAGGGTTATGTTTTTCGAGAGTTTGTATGTAAGTATGTATGTATAATTGTTTGGCACGCTCTGTGGCCTGAACGGCTCGATGGATTTTAGATTGAGAGGTGTCGTTAGATTCGTATTTACTGTGAAAGTGACACTGGGTATATCAAAATAAAAAACAAAATGGCGGGTTTTTTGGCGCCAAATTTAAATGTTTGGCACGCTCTGCAGCCTGAACGGCTCGATAAAGGGTTTGAGGATTTAATATGGTATATCTAAGTAACTAAAAATTGTAAAATAAAAAAAATTAAAAACCCGTCTGCGTAAAAAATAACTAATTACCTTAAATAAAAAACTGAAATTATTTTTTTACAGAAGTTACTATCGCGAATTTTCGTTTGTAAATTGGAGTGGTTTCATGTCAAGGTGCCTTAAGGTCTTAGCCCACTTACACGACTCTGCTCCCACCCAATACCACACTAAACTAAGGCGACAGGTCGCAGTCCAGGCGGCGACAGCTAGCGGGGACCCAGCTGTCCCTACTCTACCCCCTCTGTGATGGGTGTACTATGCCATATCGAATGCCAAATAATCGAATATCAATTGATCGAAAACTATAAATCGAACGTCTAAATACTCGACCGTTCATAATATCGAATGGTTAATAAATCGAACATTTAATATAATATCGTCACTCAATACATGGAGTGTTCAAAATATCGATTTTTTGTTGATCGAGCGATCAACGCATCGCATATTCATTGTATCGAAATATCACTGTACTGAATACTTTTTATACAAAGAACCAGAAACACAAATTTTACCAATAAATTTTATCACACATCTTTTCTATTTTTACCCACCGGTAGCCCACCAGCATTGGGAACAAGGTCCGAACTGCCGGTGGTCAGGGCTCTTGAGATAGGAACCTCCTAACAATACGTGCCGTGTCTAGAAGTACTGCTTTCTGAATCAAGCCCTAGATCCAGCTGCCATAAAAAGGAAAGTGCTATTTCGATAAAATGAATATGCGATGCATTGATCATCGATCCAACAAACATTCGATGTTTTGAACACTCGATGTATTGAGTGTACGATATATTGAATGTTCGATTTATTAACCATTCGATATATTAATACTCGAACGTTCATAACGTTCGAGTATTTAGACGTTCGTTGATATTCGATTATTTGGCATTCGATATGGCATAGTACCCCTCTGTGATGACCGCTAGCAGTGAGCGCGCGGACCGCTTGCTAGCTACGCGTGGTAAGCGAGGCGACTACTACCGAGCAGTCTGACGGCGGTAAGCGAGCTGATCGCCGAGCTGTCTGCTATTTTATGTTGCCAATGTAAAGTATATCTAAAGAGCACATCTTAAAGCCGATATTTGAATTATATTATTTTTGCCGAGTGGGAGCGGAGTCGTTTAAGTAGGCTAAAACCTTTAGGATGCATTTATTTCAGCAGATTCGCATTTTATCCATTGAACATAGCTATTTTTTTGTATAAAGTTTCACATGGATTCAACTTCCGCATTTTTGTATTTAAAGTGTAGCACTGGATTGTTACATGTTAAAGAGTGCTTTTAAACTTCAACGTATGAGGAAGGATATAAGGCGTGTCACACAAGCGCGTTCGGGTCCGCCTGATTCTGCACAACAAGGTGGCAAAATATACATTCGACTTTGCCGCTCGGCCTGTGCCGAACCACGCCGAGCGTCAAAGGCTAAGCGAAACATAAATTAATGTTTGGCACTGGGGCCCTACTTTCTAACGTCCGTCCGTCTCTCTCACTCGCACTCATCTGCAGACGTGCGCGAGAGAGACGGATAGAGACGGATGGACGTTAGAGATTAGAGCCTCTGAATCGAGACCCATTATTCCAAAACTGAAAAATTATTATGAATCCGGGCATGAAAGACTACTATTATAGATTTGATAGATACCTGAGCCTGGTGTCAGTGTGCGGCAGAGCGTCCCTCATGGCGGGCTCCAGCTCGTTGAGCTCCATCGCGAACCGCGTGAACCCGTAGTACAGCTCGTGTTCCGGCGGCATCGCGCCTGCAACACAACCATGTTATTATTAACTGGTCTGCTTTCAACGCGGTCAAAGAAAATAAAACAGACTTCAAAAACACAAAAAAGTGGAAAAATAACTTTAGCTTCAGAAGTCGGTGACTTTTGTTAGTTTGATTCAGTTTTTTTGCCACCTTTTGTTTTTGAAGTCGGCGATTTATTGCGAATAAGTTTTTTATTTTTCCATTTTAGTTTATACATCATCATGACGTAACATCACGCCACAGCAATCACGACTAATTTGTCGTCTATTATTGAAGAGTTCCCTTGTATATCTCCGAAAATCAGCATCAGATCTTCACCAAATTGAAATGGGACACGGGAAGCACCAGCTTTCAAATAAAAAAAAATCATCTAAATCGGTTCACCCAGTCGAAAGTTCTGAGGTAACAAACACAAAAAAAAGCTCTGCTTGTAAGACCGCGTTCCCACTTTGTCGTGACGAAAGATAATCGTGTAGTTTTAAGTGTCGTGGCTTGTGTATTTAAATGGAGGTGTTCACATATAGGACGATGCGATTATTGTCGTCCACAACTTTTGCCAACTAAAAACCAACGATAAATTAATCGTCACGACATAGTGCGTACGCGGCCTTAATGTAATTTTACGCTTTACATCCAGGTCCGCTATAACAATAAAGGCCTGGTCACAGTGGATGGGTAGCGTGACGTGACTTGCGACGTGACGTTCGCACGCGCGTGCGAGCCCTATCACACCGGCCAAGACCAGTGCAGCACACGTCACGCAGGTAACTGCATCACGCGCGTTCGAGCCACATTGTCAGCAGCCATATTGAGTTGAGAGCATTTGGCGAAAAGATTTTAGACAACAGCAGTTATTCTGATGAAGAAGCGTTATTGTTGCTACTATGCCAAGAATCTTCTGCTGCTACAAAAAGACTTTGGATCCATGATATTAATAACAGAAGAGAGGAACGCAGTGAATATCATAATTCTATGAGTTTTTCCTATAAAATTGTCTCCATTGCGAAAAAAAAAACCACTCGTAAACTATATTGTGTTTGTAAATAAAAACAACCTGCCATGCGTGCGTACGTGCAGCAATGACCGTTGCGTGTGCGTGCGTGCTAGGTCTGGCATCTAACAGGGAGTGGCTTGTAATACATCGTCATCACAGTTTGTCAGTAGATGCGGCTCTGCGTGCGTGAGTGACGCACGTGCACACATCACGCATCTGGTCTGGCATCTTTCTTACAGATTCATACATTACAACTGATGCGTGCACGCGTTACGTCACGCAACGCATCCGGTGTGACCGGGCCTTAAAAGCCATTCAAATTGAACGTACCAGGTCTCCATAAACAGCGTGCAGCAGGCGGGTCCCCCGCGTACAGCGCCTCGGACCAGCGTCCCTGCAGGCGCAGGCGCTGGCCCGCTCCCGACACCGAGCCGCGCACCTCGTGACGACTGCTGGACCACGAGCTCGCCTACAGACATACATTCATTAATTATGTTTATTTTGCAACTAGGTTTTTACAAACACTACAACACGTCATTTTTTAAAACTAGGGCCGGTGTTTCGTACCTGACTAATCTGCAGGCTTAGCCAAGTTGACTATCTACAATCGTTAACGCTAGTAGAAAACCTTTGGGGGTCTGAAGAACAGGGTGTAAAGCTCTTCATCCCCATAGAAAAGGGAGGATCCTCCGACCAGACGGTGTTATGTCTGGTGGGCTACTGCCCGACAGGTGTTGTCGGGTTCTCGTATATACTCGGATAAAGTTGCTTGCGCGATGTAAGATTTTGACGTGTTTAGCGGTTAGTTCATCATCTTTGTCATAGATGGCGCTGTAGTACTTTTTGTCCAATATAACTGTAGTACTTTTTGTAGTGCCACTACATCCTAATCAAATGTATGGCAATGACACCATCTCAACGTTAAATCACGTGATCAACACAAACGAATAGAACATTCGTAGACAAGTTTACATCGTTCAAAATGATAGAATAGAATGTTATCGTTTCTACAATGTTGATCGCTATACTCTTTGGTAGGAACGCTCACCATAGACCAAAGTGTAGGTTTTGACGTGACAACGTCTTATAAATTGGTTTGCCGGACACTTCAAGAAACTGCGTTACGCTCCCGCTAACGTTATGCGCTCACAATGAGAGCGAGTGAGAGCCCGCCTAAGAGCGAGAGAGACAGACATAAAAAGTTTATTTTACCACTCAAAGTCGTTGTCACGTAAAACTTTCGCCCGTATACCGACTTTACAGGCAACCAATTTTTTTTCTACAGACATTATAGAACGAGCGATCTACTCAGTCGTGTCAACTTGCCTACCAATTTAGCGCTTTGTACAATCGCTTACGCCGAGGCGTTTACGATTATAGAAAGGGAATCGATATGATCGTTTGTAACTTGGCTAGGCTTGCTCAGAAGAAACAGCCGAAACAAACTCAGAAGTCATAGTCTCTTTTGAAGTCCAAACATAATCTTGCTCAATAAAAAAAAAAAAAAAAAAAGATATGAGTGGACCTGTCCAGTCAGTGCAAGCATTTGTCAGTTATCATGTAGCTCGACTTATAACTCAAGGAGCGCAACGCAACGACGAACAACAACAACAGCCCATAACGTCCACTGCTGGACATAAGCCTCTCCCATGATGAGAGGAGTTTGCCGTAATTTCCACGCTTGGCAGGCGGATTGGAGATCGCAGTGATGAAAGACTAACAGAAAACGCTGCTGCCCATTCTCTGGTCTACGGAGGCACAAGGTGGTCAGCCTCATTAGTCGCCTTATATGACACCCGTAAGTGTAATGGGTTGGTTCTATTCTACTCTGCCGGACATTTGGGTAGGTCGCTTATTATCAGTGATAGGAATAGGTAGTGCTTATTAGCCTAAACTTCGAAGAAGAACAGAGAAAAGAATCGGAGACTACCTTAGACTATATTTTATTATGCGACCACGGCGAGTTTTTTTTTGTAAATTCTAAGAGTGCGTACCTAAGAGAGCGTATCATAGTTTTATGATGAAGAAGTCGTTTCCAAAATGTTCTTAAAAAGAAAACTATAATTTTGATGGTTGTAACGACTGTGTTATGTTATGTCTAGTCGCAAACTTTAGGTAAACATAGACCAATTACTTATTCCAAATAACATTAATTTTTGATGTACACGTGATGTCCCGGAAAAAAATATAGTCTAAGGAAGTCTCCGATTCTTGTCTCTGTTCTTCGAAGTTTAGGCTAATAAGCACTACCTATTCCTATCACTGCTTATTTATACTCAAACTGCCAGACAGTTATGGGAAAAAAAAAATGTGACCTACATAGTCCCCACATTCACAATAATCAAATAAAATTAATAATTAAAAAATGGACCCTGAGAATAAAGAGAGGAGTTACCAATGCCTGGTTGGGATTACTCAGTCGATTTAACGTACGCATCATTCACTACTACATGGTGTAGTTTTGCATCCTAGTCAAAATTCAGGAGCTTGTCACAAAAGACATAAATAATCAATTTAAATTACGATACCCGGTCAAATAATTAATAAAGCTGCTATTTTAAATTGTTTAAATTTGACAATATTTCAGAGTAACACGAAAGTAATAGAAGAATCACCCATCGCGCGACATGTCTCTGTGTGCGTTTATTTGTATGTGTGAAGGCGCGGTTATAGAGCCAGTTACATACGGGCTGCGTTTTAATACGGGTGGTTTACACTTACCTATTTCCGTACTTAAATAGGAAAAAAAAAAAAAAAAAACCGACTTCAAAACACAAAAAGGTGAAAAATAACTTTAGCTTCAGAAGTCGGTGATCTTTTTTGATTCATTTAGTTTTTTTTTGTCACCGACTTCTGAAGCTAAAGTTATTTTTCACTTTTTTGTGTTTTGAAGTCGGTTTTATTTTTTTTGCAAAAAGTTTTTTTATTTTTCCATTTTTAGTCGTAATAGCCTATACAAATATATGCTATGCATTTATTTTACATTGTTAACAATACATGTCATGGTAATAGGCTTATCCCCAATAAATGGAACTTAACATATCTAAACTGTCGAAATTTACGTGTATTGTACACATCAGCGTACCCCTCATAGCATACAGGCGTGATGTTACGTCATGATGTTGTATAAGCAATAAACATCTAAGAAATTGCAAAAATCACGACCGATTTACCGTCTAGTTTTGAAGAGTTCCATTGTATATCTCCGAAGACCAGCATCAGATCTTCATCAAATTTAAATGCGACCATCTCAGGAGTATACTCTTTCAAATAAAAAAATAATTTTGAAAATCACTCCACAAATGGAGGAGAAATCGGTGAACATACATGAAATTATACCACACGACTGAAGTAAAAATATTCATAAAATGAAAACTACTGGGCCAAACTATGTAAAATTTTTATGGGACCAAATGGCAACTATTCCGCATCAAACTAAAAAAGAATCAAGTAAATCGGATCATAAATCTCAGCGTAATCGTGTACATACATAAAAAAAAAAAAAAAAAAAATACCGATCGAATTGAGAACCTCCTCCTTTTTGGAAGTCGGTTAAAAAAACCCCACCCATTTTATTAGCGATTCGGGTCGAGAATCATAGATACCTCCTTGACCAGAATGCAAAGCGACACCTTGTATAATTTTATAGACTAGTACTGTTCAGCATTAAACATTATTCCATAGCTGTGTATACGTATACAATGTAAAGCTACAAAACATAGTAAACAATTTATTTCACCAAAACCTGGCCGGCCGGATACACTTTTATGGAATATTGGTTTGGTTGAAAACAATAAAATAGTTCCTTGTCCGTGTTTACATCTTTTTGGGTCCGACAGTATTTAGTCTGCTACGGTCTTTAAAGCTGTCGCTATGTAGGTTTACTTTTAAATATGAAAGATATTCCGATATTACAATCGTTTTGTCGATAATACTTTACAGATAATACAGACATAACATACACCGGATTAATTAGCACAGCGGTCGGCAACGCGCGGCCCGAGACCTATCTCCTTGCGGCCCGCGACTGCTTTGTAAATGAAAGTTTAATTCAGCGTTCCTTGGGCCTGCCTCGGTGACGAAGACAGTTTTCAGACACCCAGTGTGTGACGATTCACAATTGGAAATGTGACCCAACCTTTCCCATTTTAATCTCGCAGATTTATCGCCAACATCGGCGATGTCTGTCTTGGACCGTATTGTGGTGTTTCGTATTCGATCGGTGATTTTGATGTTTAAAATGCTACGCTCCATCGCACTTTAGCAAACCTTGAGTTTGTACTTCTGAGCAGGGACTGAATTACCCAAAAATTAAGGTACCATTAAATTTCGGTATGACGTCATACCGAAATTTAATGGTAACCGAAATATTTCGATACCGTTTTTTTTTTCGATAACGGAATTTTGAGGATGGAAATGCATACCGGTATATTTCGGTAGAACAAACCTTTACACAACCTTTACAAATGTTTCGGTAGCAGTACCTTTACCTTTATAAATGTATCGGTAGCAGTACCTAAACCTTAATAATATGGGTTTTCTTTGACGCACCGCCTAGCCACTGTGTCCTTCACTTTGAGAGGCCTTGAAGGCGCGGCCGACGGAGTCGATTCGGGGAAACGGACGAGCTCGTCGAAACACGTTAGATTTATAACCAATTTTTACCCACGACGGAACGGAGACGTTGTATGCGTTTGGGGTGAGAGGATGTTTGTTTGTTTGTGTGTTTGTTTGTTTGTGCAAATACATGTTGCCATTTTTCTTCAAAACTACTAGTCCGATTTTGATGCAGTTTTCAGTTATGAGTTCGAGTTTAATTGGTGCATGTTCTTAGATAGGTGTTACGGTGACAACTCACCAGGGGGCGCTGCAGAAAACAATTTTTGTGCAAATCCATGTTGGCTATTTTCTCCAAAACTACTAGTTCGATTTTGATGCAGTTTTCAGTGATGGGTTTGGGTTTTTTTGGTGCATATTTTTAGATAGGTGTTACGGTGACAACTCATGAGTTGTCTTCTCACGAGGGAACTCCTTAACGGTAAATAGCACGGATACGAAAATTTGTAGACGCGTTCTATTTGATAGATAAACATGATTTTTATCATGATCTGATCCTACAGTCAGGATTGTCTTCTCGCGAGGGAACTCCTCAACGGTAAATAGCACGAATACGAAGATTTGTATACTCGTTCATATTTGATAGATAAACATGATTTCTATCATGACCTGATTCTACAGCCAGGATTGTCTTCTCGCGAGGGAACTCCTCTACGGTAAATAGCACGAATTGAATGAAAATTGAAAATTTATAAAATTATTAATTATTCAAGTTACTATAAAACTGCAAAAGGAGTTCATTTCATGGCAGCCCCCGACGGATATTCGTGGGTTTTTTATTAAGTCAGTTTTTTTTTGTACAATTTGTTTGGTTTACTGTTTTTTACATAACTGTTAGTTTCTTGCAGACTGTGTGCCGGCCGGGTAATACGTTTTTATTTTGTCGACCGCAGATCGTTCAACGTAATAAATATTTTCAAAACACTTCCTCGAAAACTGGTCCATAACGCACTACGATGAGGTACAACATGCAATGTATTTCACACCCGTGCGTTTTTTTTTTCATTTTCCCGCACGTGTGTGTGGAATGAAAATTGCCACAGATAACCATATCACCAACCACCTATACTTAGTCCAAATTGGTTCAATACCTATAGTCTGAGGTGAATGTTTTTTTTTTTTAATTTAGTCAAAGCACTACGCGTCTTTACGGCATAAATATTTTTTGAATATTCAAATTGTGTTTATAAATAGAATATCATAGATAAACCTAATTATTAAAAACTAATAGTTACTTTTATAAGTAAGTACTTACATAAATTAACATTTATTTGTGTTCTGAATTCAAAAATATTAAGTAAATCTAGTTTTTATATTAGGCTGTTTTAAGGTTTCATACCTTTGCCTCTCCTTCAACCTGGCGAAAGCAAAGCGCGAAAAAAAAGAAAATTAAAATCATAGTTTCTTAGTTCGTGACAAATATATTTTTCGTTTTTTTATTTGATTTCTTCAAAAGTGTATTGAAAAACTTCGTTTGATACACGAGGCCATTTGTTATTACAGTTCTCGGTTCAAAAACACCATAATTCCGCCTCGAATGCAGTAACAAACTTTTTCCACTTGTCCATTAAAATGTACTATTTATTTGTAGGTAAATATTAAAATGGGAAGAAAACGAAGAAACGCAGTTCACGCATTTTTTTTCATTTCCAAAGGAAATTAATGCCTCTACTTGCCTAGTGATCGGATGTTCAGCAGTTATAAAAGTAAGTACCTACCAACTTTCTTCGTTAACCTATTTTAAAATTATTAGGTAAGTAAGTAGTATTATAGGTAGGCTGTATGGAAACTGGGTTAGTACCAGTCAACCGCACATAATCGGTAGTAAAACTGGTAAGTAGGTACCCACCACTGACGTGCTGACTGTAGGTACTTACCTTGATATATTACCTTCTTTTTCTTTTGTTTGCTTATTGGCCAATGATATTATAAAGAAGATACGCCATGTTCATACTGAATGGCGTTCAGATATCGTTGCGTTGTTATTATAACTACGACAGCGATAGATAATACGGAACGTATAAGATAGAAAGAGATAGCTAGCTATCAAAGTGCAACAATTGTGTCACTTTGTCCTCAACAATTTGTGTGTGCTAGTGCGATATCTACCTCTTTTTACTATATAATATCATTGTTATTAGCACATTCACTGTGCAGTGCATTATATGATTATATCATACATGTCAGATAACTTCAGGTAAGTACCTAGACAATGTAGGTACGGAAATTGTTTCTGTTCGTTTCGTGTGTTCGTGAGGGCTGCTTGGCCAATAGGTACCTACCTAGGCTACAAAACATATACCTACCTACTCTAATGACTGGGTACCTACTTCTATCGTAGAGTCAAGTTTCTGTACTTACTACTACATTAAATTTTCTGTTGTTACCATAAATGTACCTCTTTACCTACCAAACCACACACGCCAACGTTCGAAAATTGTCAGTAGGTAGGTACAGACGCCAACACATCAAGCTACCCGAAACTGTCAAATTTTCCCAATTAACCTTGAACCTTCTATACTATAGAATATATAAACTTTATTACTATAGAATCTATAGTAATAAAGTTTAAAATAAGTAGGTACTTAAGTACGTATATTAAAGTTTACCAGATTTTAGTGGCTTTATGTGCTGGCGTTTGTACAAGCTTGCGTACCTATGGTTCCTCTAAGTTAGGTACCTACCTAACCTACGAGGTGATTAAAACATTAAATTATTATGTTTGATGATTGTATTTATATATATAATGTGATTTAGCCTATAAAAATATTATTCTATGACCAGCATAAATCCAAGAGGAGCCCAATCATTAAATTCACATCCCATCAAAATGTTTGTGTCGCAGGCAGCAGAAACCAAAAGATCTGTTGACAGGGCTACCCGATTAGATAGATTATTTTTTGCAGTTAATACCCAATACATACTGGACGGCAAAATTCATCGTTTTCGCGTTTCTACGTACGTCTTGCGATATTAGTTCTTAGAACATTTTGTATTGGTACGCAGAAACGTGAAAACACAAAAAACGCGCCTGTGTGGGTCTCGGCTTTACATTCGTCACCTAGTTGTTTGGAAAAGTCAAAGCTTGTAGGGTAGGTGGTAGGTACCTATCATTGATTTTGTTCGTTACGAAAATAAAAACAACATACCATCTGAATTTACGATTTTATGATTTCAAGCTTGACAAAAAGCGAATTTGGTAGGTTAAGGTAGGTAGTGTAGATACCTACCTAGGGAGATTAAATAAGCAACATTAGGTACTTACAATTCGAAAACATAATAATCTTCAATTTACTGGATAACCTACATGGTCCTTATTACAATAATTCTTATTGGAGAAATAAGAAAAGCCACTGTTAGTTTTGTCTCACGATGTTCTAAAGCAGGAACATATGTACTGCAACAATAAAGTTGGCATGTTTTCCATGGACACTTGGGTGAGCAATATGGGATTATCAGGTATTGTAAAGCCTTGTTTAGATTCAGTAGATAAACCTAAGCATTGTTATAATGTATATAACCTTAGAACAATATGTTGTACATCTCTGAATGCACAATAATCTGGCTTTTACTTTATGTATACGGACGGTTCTAGACGCGAGAATTTCAAAATTGTATCTAAAGTTTCTATACTTAATGCATTTATAGCTAATTGCTATAGCTGAAGCTTTGGCTTATGTCGAAGCTTTGGACGGTGATCGATTTGTCATTTTCACTGACTGAAAAAGTGCTCTTCTCCATCTGATGAGATGCGCGAGTACTTCACCTTTTAGGGGCCTTCGTACAATATATTAAAAAGCATTACTGATTTTGTTGCCAAGCGTAAAATAATTGTATTGCAGTGGGTTCCATCTCACGTTGGACTGGAGGGAAATGAGATGGTTGACCGTTTAGCAAACGAAGCAGGGTCTGATGGAGAAATGTATCCTTGTTTTCCTTGGTATACTGAGCTCTTACCCTTGGTCAGAGACAAATGTACTCAAGCATGGTCAGAATACTTTGATTAAAGGTCTTTGACTAAGGGTATTTGGTACAAAATGATTCAGCCATCTCTTCCACGAGTGCTCTGGTGCAGCGAGGGCAGGATGAGCAGGCAAGAAATCGTGACGGCTTTGAGACTCCGATCCGGTCACATACCGCTCAATAGCTTCGGATTCATGATGCGCCGGTCACATACCGCTCAATAGCTTCGGATTCATGATGCGCAAAGTCGATTCACCAAATTGTGTTGTCTGTGGAGTCATAGAAGTTGTGCATCATGTCCTGACGGAGTGTACTCGTGTGGGGGTCCAAAGGCGTCAAGCTTTTGTCAGTAGTTTTAATGTTGGCTTCTATAATAGCGTTCTGGCCTCACCATTGTCCGATGAGGCTAGAACACTTTATTCTATTATGATTACGGTTATAAGGTTGCGGGTAGGCTAGTTTAGTATATGAGTTACATATATAAGTATATGTTATTTAATTGTATGTAATCATCGGGGTGACATATTCTTTACAGAAAAAACCCCGTAAATAAATAAAGATTAAAATAAATGTTTTAATCACCTCGTAGGTTAGGTAGGTACCTAACTTAGAGGAACCATAGGTACGCAAGCTTGTACAAACGCCAGCACATAAAGCCACTAAAATCTGGTAAACTTTAATATACGTACTTAAGTACCTACTTATTTTAAACTTTATTACTATAGATTCTATAGTAATAAAGTTTATATATTCTATAGTATAGAAGGTTCAAGGTTAATTGGGAAAATTTGACAGTTTCGGGTAGCTTGATGTGTTGGCGTCTGTACCTACCTACTGACAATTTTCGAACGTTGGCGTGTGTGGTTTGGTAGGTAAAGAGGTACATTTATGGTAACAACAGAAAATTTAATGTAGTAGTAAGTACAGAAACTTGACTCTACGAGTGAAGTAGGTACCCAGTCATTAGAGTAGGTAGGTATATGTTTTGTAGCCTAGGTAGGTACCTATTGGCCGAGCAGCCCTCACGAACACACGAAACGAACAGAAACAATTTCCGTACCTACATTGTGTAGGTAAGGTACCTACTTACCTGAAGTTATCTGACATGTACGATATAATAATATAATGCACTGCACAGTGAATGTGCCAATAAGCAAACAAAAGAAAAAGAAGGTAATATATCAAAGTAGGTAAGTTCCTACAGTCAGCACGTCAGTGGTGGGTACCTACTTACCAGTGTTACCACCGATCATGTGCAGTTGACTGGTACTAACCCAGTTTCCATACAGCCTACCTATAATACTACCTAATAATTTTAAAATAGGTTAACGAAGAAAGTTGGTAGGTACTTACTTTTATAACTGCTGAACATCCGATCACTAGGCAAGTAGAGGCATTATTTTCCTTTGAGAATGGAAAAAATGCGTAAACTGCGTTTTTTCGCTTTCTTCCCATTTTAATATTTACCTACAAATAAATAGTACATTTTGATACAAGTGGAGAAAGTTTGTTTTTTGCGTTCGAGGCGGAATTATAACACCCGAGCCGAAGGCGAGGGTGTTTTTGAGCCGAGAACTGTAATAACAAATGTCCACGTGTATCAAACTACGTTTTTCAATACACTTTTGAAGAAATAAAATAAAATACTTAACGAAAAATATATTTGTCACGAACGAAGAAATTATGATTTTAATTTTCGTTTTTTTTTCGCGCTTTGCTTTCGCCAGGTTGAAAGAGAGGCAAAGGTATGAAGCCGTTAAACAGCCTAATATAAAAAATTGATTAATTTTATATTTTTTAATTCAGAACACAAATAAATGTTAATTTACGTATAAAAGTAACTATTCATTTTTAATAATCATGTTTATCTATGATATTCTATTTATAAACACAATTTGAATATTCAAAAAATATTTATGCCATATAGACGCGTAGTGCTTTGCCGAAATTAAAAAAAAAAGATTCACCTCTGACCTCAGACTATAGGCATTGAACCAATTTGGACTAAGTATAGGTATAGTTATCTGTGGCAATTTTCATTCCCGCACACGTGCGGGAAAATGGAACAACCGCACGAGTGTGAAATACATTGCATGTTGTGTTGTACCTAATCGTAGTGCGTTATGGACCAGTTTTCGAGGAAGTGTTTTGAAAATATTTATTACGTTGAACGATCCACGGTCGACAAAATAAAAACGTATTACCCGGCCGGCACACAGTCTGCAAGAAACTAACAGTTATGTAAAAAACAGTAAACCAAACAAATTGTACAAAATAGGTTATAAATCTAACGTGTTTCGACGAGCTCCGTTTCCCCGAATCGACTCCGTCGGCGCCGCGCACCCGCTGCGGCCTCTCGCATGTTTTTCGGTACCGAAATCGTGTATAGGTTAAATAACGATATAGCCCAACCTTTATTTACTTAAGATATCGGTATAGCTCAACCTTTATTTTAAATCGATACCGATATATTTTTGCGGTATCTTAACCTCTAACCGTAACCGCTTTCAGTACCGAAATCGTGTATAGGTTAAATAACGATATAGCCCAACCTTTATTTATTATGGTATCGGTATAGCTCAACCTTTATTTTAAATCGGTACCGATATATTTTTGAGGTATCTTAACCTCTAACCGTAACCGCTTTCAGTCCCTGCTTCTGAGCCTACTTCAAAGTCAAGTCTGGGCGCCATAGGTTAGGATAGGTAGGTTAGGGTAGCTCATTATAAGTCTTTGTATAAGTTAGTTATTGTTTTCCCCTCATTTTTTCAATGAAAAAATACCACAAATGAAAAATAATACACCTATGATACCTACCTACATTAATAGCTAATTTAGGTAAGTACCAAATAATAAATTTGCGGCCCGCCTTTATCAATTTTTCTCACTATGTGGCCGTTGTCTGCCAAAAGGTTGCCGACCGCTGAATTAGCACATTTGCTATATCACGTATTTCACGTACCTTAATAAAGTTCAGTTTGCAAGTGATATCAGTTCCGTGGCAGGTGATGTGCATGTCTCCGTACTGATCCACCCAGCGCTGACCGCCGAACAAGTTGTGGACACATGTCGTCACCTGTGTACGAAATAATTACAAATAGTAACTTCTAAAGGGTGTAAAACACCTCTTAACGAAGTCGAAAGGCACTTGTTCTCCTCGTCATTGCGATCATTTTTTTGTTCTACACCATACCTGGGAACCTTCTAGTTACGGAGATATTGGGGGTCAAAGTTCAACTTTTTGAAAAGTTTTTTTTGAAATACAAGTTTTTAATGTAAGATTTTTACTTAAAACACCTCCACGAGCCCCGTACTATTCAATCCATCCATCAGCACAATGTTTTGAGTGCGTTACATTAAGTTCTACCACAAAACATGATTTTTCACCCCCAAAAAAAAGTCGTTTCCCAGCAATAATTTTTGCGTAAAGTTACGTATTATAGTTTGATGTACAGAATGCTTGGTTGACGGCTGCGTGATGAGGTCTTTTACACCCTGTATATTATCCTCCCAGTATAATATCCCCGTCATTACAATAGGCTAGTTTCCACCATCAATAAATTTCAAATCTATTTAGTCCGCCAGTTAGAGTATTGGAAAATTATGGACAAGTATTTTTTTGTTTTTGTAAATTATTGAATATTGACAAAGATAAAACGCATCAAAACATGAGAGTGGGGGCTCGTGACGTCACAACGCACTAAAAATTATAGCACGGCGTGACGTATTGAGAATTTTAAAAGCGTCGCATTTCGGTTTACGTAACAAAAGAAAAAATACGTGTCAAATATTTTTTGATAATCTAACTGTCGGACTAATTAGATTTTTTCAGTTGACAAGCCTATTCTATGGTGACATGTAATCCCTCAAGTAAGAAAGCATTGAAGAGCAGTGCGTCGAAAACTCGTGTGACGTCACGTTTCTGTACTCTTTTTACCGGAAAGTGACTTCGCTCATGATTTTAGATGCGTTTTAACTTTGTCAATTTTTATTGATTTGATAAAAAAAAAATACGTATCCAATATTTTTCGATAATCTAACTGACGGACTAAACAGAATCATATTTGTTTACTCAGGAAACATCTAGGGATGTTCAATTCGAATAAAGGAACAGATAAGTTTGGGAAAAGCCCGCCAAACCACTGTAACTCCTGAAACTCAGAATTAACAGTGGCGACCACCAGAAAAGCGACGAGACAATAAAGCTCGACGAAGTCCCAGACAATGAATTTAACTGTCTTGAATCCGTCGCAACGAAATTAATCAGAAAAGTATAGTGGAGGAGTAGAAAAAAAAACAGTAATTTCCACTAGAAGATAAGTTTGTTTACCTTATTCCAACTGTAGTGGTCCCCGGTGCTGAGTAGCTGGACGTGCACTCTGCCGGTGGGCTGGAACTCCATGGACTTGCCCCAGAACTTGTTTACCTTATTCCAACTGTAGTGGTCCCCGGTGCTGAGTAGCCGGACGTGCACTCTGCCGGTGGGCTGGAACTCCATGGACTTGCCCCAGAACTTGTTTACCTTATTCCAACTGTAGTGGTCCCCGGTGCTGAGTAGCCGGACGTGCACTCTGCCGGTGGGCTGGAACTCCATGGACTTGCCCCAGAACTTGTTTACCTTATTCCAACTGTAGTGGTCCCCGGTGCTGAGTAGCCGGACGTGCACTCTGCCGGTGGGCTGGAACTCCATGGACTTGCCCCAGAACTTGTTTACCTTATTCCAACGGTAGTGGTCCCCGGTGCTGAGTAGCCGGACGTGCACTCTGCCGGTGGGCTGGAACTCCATGGACTTGCCCCAGAACTTGTTTACCTTTGTTGGAGCGCCTGAAGGATTCGTCGGAGCAACGAGCGACGATGCGTCCTGTTTTAGTTTTAAGTTTTTAATGTAATAATTGTACAGTTCATTACTGCTTGTGTCTTTGTTTAGCTAGTACACATTTTTTAAGTAATCCCAAATTCTCCTCATTTTATTTACCCAAGTCCTGGTGCTCCCGTACATGGTCCTTCGAGCCGGATTGTGGTATTCATCAAGTTAATTCGAAGATTATTGAAATCAGCGATATTTACTTACGACGGAATTAATTAACCTGGACTTGAGAGGTTATAACGCCGGTGCCACCAGCGTGGAATTTGGATGGAGTACATATTATTTTCACGGTGTTAAGTTTTATATTGGATATTATCGTCACACAACACTCGTATTTAACTTTAAGTATAAGTTACCAAAGGTCGACAACACTCGAGTCCCAGTATGTCCGAGGAAAAGGAATTAGTAAAGAAGCGAGGCAGTTATAAGGGCCGCTTAACTATATTCATCAGTTACCTGGACGCAATGAATGACAAGACATTAAGTAGTTGTTACGTCACGGAATTACAGCTGCGCATGGGCAAACTTGAGTCGTTGTACGAACAATACGATGAGGTACAGTTGCGGTTAGAATGTGTGGTTGATGATGCGAAGGCCCAGTTGTCTGAGCGTTGTGAGTTCGAGTCATTGTACTTTAAGGCATTGTCGAGGGCTCAACAGCTTCTGAGTAAAACTAATAAAGAAAATGATTCGGTTTGTGACAAAAGTACTCGTGGTAGTGTTTATAAACATAATATTAAGTTGCCTACCATACAACTTCCGAAATTTAATGGATTATATACCCATTGGTTGGAGTTTCGTGACACCTTTACTAGCCTCATCCATAATAATGACGAGATTGATGAAATCAACAAATTTCATTATTTGCGTGCTTCTCTGGAAGGATCTGCTGCTGTGGTTGTTCAATCAATTGAGTTTTCCGCTAGCAACTATGCTGTGGCTTGGAATTTAATTTGCGATCGATTTGACAATAAAAGATTATTGGTGCAGAATCACTTGTCAGCATTATATAATATAGAAATTATCACAAAGGAATCCTCAGCTGCTTTGAAAGGTTTAATAGATGTATTAAATAAAAACTTACGAGCTTTAGAATCGTTAGGTGAACCAGTCAAGCAATGGGATACTTTGTTGATATATTTAGTTACTCGTAAGTTGGATCAGAAGTCTTACCGCGAATGGGAGGAATTTATAGGTCATATTGACAAAGACAGCAAGATCACATTCGATGCATTCCTCAAATTTATTCGCACTCGCGCTGATTTAGTCGAAACCCTGGAAATACCAAGACACAACGTGTCAGGCATCGCTAAATCAGGCTCAACGAGTAAAATTAAATCTATGGTGACGACACAACATTCCAATAATGTAAGCACTGAATCTGTCACGAAGCAATGTCCTAACTGCAAGGGTGACCATAATCTGTGTAATTGTTCACAATTCCTTTCGTTGAGTAACGATGCTCGTCGTAAATTAGTTCCTAGTTTTAAATTATGTTACAACTGTTTTCGGTCGGGTCACTTCTCCAATAAATGTAAAAAACCGGGTTGTAAGTTATGCAATCGCAGGCATAACATTTTACTGCATACTTCGGACGCGAGCCCATCTCGTAGTGATATTAAAACATCGTCTCCGTCAACGTGTGCGTCGCCCGCGCACTCAGCTAACACTGACGCTAATAACGTAGCTTTGTCTGCGAACATTTCACCTTCTTATGGCGACAGTAGGAAGGAGCGCGGCGTGTTGTTGTCAACAGCTCTGATTAAAGTGTTTGATGTTAATGATCGTGAGTATATTGTGCGAGCGACACTCGATAGCGGTAGTACATCATGCTTCATGACGGAGCGTCTATGTAAACAACTTAAATTGAATACAAGTCCGATAGATGGCTCAGTATATGGCATAAATAACGCGACCTCTCGCGTAGGCAATACTTGTCAAGTAAAAATGACGTCACTGAACAACAGTTATGTTGCGAAGTTATTTTGTTTTGTTTTGCCATTAATAACAAATGAAATGCCATGTCGTGAATTAGATTTATCTAACCTAAATATTCCCACTAATATTTGTCTAGCAGACCCTACCTTTTACAAGCCCTCTGATGTAGATCTTTTAATTGGTGCTGGTCTATTCTGGGACCTGTTAGGTTCGCAAAGAGTAAAGCTAGGGGTTGGGAAGCCAGTGTTATGTGAAACTAGGTTGGGTTGGATCGTTTCTGGTCCCATTTTATATAATAATAGTAAATTAAGCAACAGTGTAAGTTGTCATTTTATTAAAACCAGTTCCTGTAATGATCATGACTCAAGATTTATTCGTGATGAGTTGACGCGATTTTGGAACCTGGAAGAGGTTACCTCGCAGCATTCAAATTATTTGCCAGAGGAAAAACTGTGTGAGGAGCATTTTATTAAAAACACGACTCGTTTAGAGGACGGTCGTTTTTGTGTCCGTATACCAATGAAGCAGAATCCTTCTATTCTAGGTGACTCATTTCATAGGGCTTCAAAATGTTTATATTCCCTAGAACGCAGACTTAAGGCTAAACCTGATTTTAGTAAATTATATCATGAGTTTATGGCAGAGTATGAGTCATTAGGTCATATGACCGTAAACAAGGAATTAGATTTGGATGCCTATTACATACCACATCACGGGGTACTACGAGAATGTAGTACCACTACCAAACTACGTGTAGTGTTTAATGCTAGTTGCCCTACTTCATCAGGAGTATCCTTGAATGATTTACAGATGGTGGGTCCTACGGTTCAGGATGACCTCCTGTCTATACTTCTTCGGTTT
This sequence comes from Xestia xanthographa, assembly GCA_905147715.2. NCBI lineage: Eukaryota > Metazoa > Arthropoda > Insecta > Lepidoptera > Noctuidae > Xestia > Xestia xanthographa. The sequence continues at coordinate 31,354,654 of LR990644.1, forward strand.
CGACAGTATAAGTATGTCTTGTCAGCCGACGTTGAAAAGATGTATAGACAGATAGTGGTCCACCCATCTGATCGGCACTGGCAACAGGTAGTTTGGCGTGAAGATACGTGTAGTCCTGTCAAGGTATTTAAACTGAACACCGTCACATACGGTACGGCGAGTGCGCCGTTTCTAGCGACGCGCTGCCTTAAGCAATTAGGTATTGAGTGCACTGATGATAAGATTGCCACCATTATCAAGCATGATTTTTACGTAGATGATCTACTCACGGGTGGCAATGATTTAAATGAAGTTATGATAATTCGTAATGAAGTCACCAATGCACTCAAATCAGCTTGCATGCCACTTCGAAAGTGGAAGTCGAACGAACCTATTTTAGTCTCAGGGTCTTCTCAGTCATCTTTAGATTTAGGTATGGGATCTAGTGAGCCCAATAAACTGTTGGGGCTTAACTGGTTTGCTGACTCTGACGAACTAGGTTTCTTGATTAGTTCTGAGATGCCTTCTAATGGCAGTACTAAGCGCGATTTGCTTTCAGTAATTGCACGCATTTTTGACCCTTTAGGTCTTTTATCTCATTTTGTAGTGACCATGAAAATGTTGTTACAAAGAATGTGGTTGGACAACCTTTCATGGGACGAACCGTTGACTCTGGAACTCAACACTACTTGTAAAGCTATTGTTAAAGATCTCCCTCTTCTAAATAACTTGCGTATCCCACGTTTTGTAATGTTCGATTCGTATCACACGTTAGAACTCCATGTATTCACGGATGCATCTGAGCGCGCGTACGGTGCGTGTGCCTACGTCCGTAGTGTCAGCAGTGATGGTGAATGCATGGTCCGCTTATTGATAGGTAAAAGTCGTGTGGCGCCGATTAAACCTACCACGATTCCGAGGTTGGAACTCTGTGGTGCCGTAGTGGGAGGTCGCGTGTGTGAGAAGGTGGTTAACTCACTTCGAGTAAAATTCGATCGAGTTTACTGTTGGACAGACTCGACCATTGTGTTGGGATGGTTACAAATGTTGCCCTCTAAACTTCAGCCGTTTGTACGCAATCGCGTTGCTGACATTTTAGATAAGACAGGAAACTGTACTTGGCGTCATGTCCCAACTGCCAAGAACCCAGCAGATCTCATATCTCGTGGCGTGAGTATTGATGCTCTGCAAGGGTTACATCTGTGGTGGTGTGGCCCCGACTTCTTGAAGGAAGATCAGTCCAACTGGCCATCTAACCTTAAATGTTTAGAATTGGAGACATTGCCCGAAACGCGACCTCAAGTTTCATTGAGCGCTATTGTAGAAAGTAGTTCTAGCAATTTATTTATAGATTTTAAGCGTTTCTCTAATTATTTAAGACTTGTTCGTTCCGTAGCATATGTGTTCAGGTTTGTTAGAATTTGTAAGAAACTTCCTGTAATTAGTAACTTTCTATCAGAAGAGGAACTACAGGAAGCATTAAATGTTATTATTTTAAAATGTCAAATCGATTCGTTTCCAGAGCACAAATTACTTGCAAACAAACAAAGTTTACCTTCAAAAAGCGCCCTTCTTAAGTTTAATGTTTATTTAGACAGCAATAATATAATGCGTGTCGGAGGACGCTTAGAGAATTCTGACTTCTCATATAATAAAAAACACCCTATTATTTTACAGTCCACACATATATTTACAAAGCTATTGTTTAATTTCGAGCACAAGAGATTGATGCACGCAGGCCCACAGTTATTATTAGCGTCGATAAGGGGATCGTATTGGCCTATTGGCGGCCGAAATTTAGCTAAGGCTTGCTATCATAACTGTGTGCGCTGTTGTCGTATGAAGGGTAATGTAGTTACCCCCATAATGGGGAATTTACCGCAGCAGCGTCTCCGTCTGGGAGGCTACCCCTTTGAAAGTGTTGGTGTTGATTATGCCGGCCCTATCATGTGTGCCAGTCGGCAAGGCCGCGGTTGTAGGCTAGTAAAGGTGTACGTGGCGATATTTATTTGCTTCACCACCAAGGCTATTCACTTGGAGCTAGTAAGTGACCTTACTAGTAACAAATATTTACTGGCTTTGTATAGGTTTATTTCGCGTAGGGGAAAACCCGTTAACATTTATTCTGACAACGGTACCTCATTCGTTGGAGCGTACAACGATTTATCGAAATTTTTAAAATCAAATTGCGATTCCTTAGGTGAAAGTTTGGCTAATGATGGAGTTAAGATGCACTTTATTCCCGCTTATACTCCTCACTTTGGCGGACTCTGGGAAGCGGGTGTTAAGTCGACCAAATACCATTTAAAGCGAGTGTTGGGAAATTGTAATCTCACGTTCGAAGAACTTAACACCACGCTGATCCAAATTGAGGCGATTTTGAACTCTCGTCCGTTGACGCCGCTGTCCGCTGATCCTGCTGACCTTACACCTCTGACTCCAGGACACTTCCTCGTTGGTCGACCGCTTACATCACTGCCACAGCGAGATATTCAGGAACACTCCATTCATCATTTAACTCGTTTTCAAAGGATCGAGCAACTCCGCCAGCATTTCTGGGTTCGGTGGAGTAAGGAGTTTGTTTCCGAGTTGCAGCAGAGAACAAAATGGCGTTCCTGCAAAGATGCATTGAAGCTGGATTCCTTGGTAGTGATAAAGGAGGACAACCTACCCCCCCTCAAGTGGAAGCTTGGTAGAATTGTCGCCGTCCATCCAGGATTAGACGGCATCGTTCGTGTGGCTGACATCCGGACTACTGCTGGAGTAATAAGACGAGCTTTCAACAGAATTTGTCCATTACCCGTCTCTTCTGATGCTTGTTGAAAGAGAATCTTTCAACGTCCGGGGGCATGTTGGAGCGCCTGAAGGATTCGTCGGAGCAACGAGCGACGATGCGTCCTGTTTTAGTTTTAAGTTTTTAATGTAATAATTGTACAGTTCATTACTGCTTGTGTCTTTGTTTAGCTAGTACACATTTTTTAAGTAATCCCAAATTCTCCTCATTTTATTTACCCAAGTCCTGGTGCTCCCGTACAACCTTATTCCAACTGTAGTGGTCCCCGGTGCTGAGTAGCCGGACGTGCACTCTGCCGGTGGGCTGGAACTCCATGGACTTGCCCCAGAACTTGTTTACCTTATTCCAACTGTAGTGGTCCCCGGTGCTGAGTAGCTGGACGTGCACTCTGCCGGTGGGCTGGAACTCCATGGACTTGCCCCAGAACTTGTTTACCTTATTCCAACTGTAGTGGTCCCCGGTGCTGAGTAGCCGGACGTGCACTCTGCCGGTGGGCTGGAACTCCATGGACTTGCCCCAGAACTTGTTTACCTTATTCCAACTGTAGTGGTCCCCGGTGCTGAGTAGCCGGACGTGCACTCTGCCGGTGGGCTGGAACTCCATGGACTTGCCCCAGAACTTGTTTACCTTATTCCAACTGTAGTGGTCCCCGGTGCTGAGTAGCCGGACGTGCACTCTGCCGGTGGGCTGGAACTCCATGGACTTGCCCCAGAACTTGTTTACCTTATTCCAACTGTAGTGGTCCCCGGTGCTGAGTAGCCGGACGTGCACTCTGCCGGTGGGCTGGAACTCCATGGACTTGCCCCAGAACTTGGTCTTGATGCGCGCCTCCTGCCAGAAGCACCACTTGCTGGACTCGGCGTGGCAGGCGGAGATGGGTGGGTGGTGGGAAACCTGGTGGAAAATGTTTGTTATTATAATTATTTACATAAAAAAACCGGTTAAGTGCGAGTCGGACTCGCGTACCTACGGTTCCGTACAATTTTTTTTAAGGACAGATTTAACTTAGCTGTTCGATCCTATGAAACTGCTATTGCACCAACCGCAAATAATAAGTTTGTTTGGTAAAATCGCTTTTTTTGTTATTAAACTACATATTTACGGTTTTCAGATTTTTTTCTTTACATGTGATGAACTTCCACCATCATCGCCATGTCATTGTTCCCCCTTTTAAGAAGTCTGACGCTGAGTCAAGCTATATTAAACTATGGTAGCTCTTAGAGCGGTTTCGCACTACGTCCGATCCGAATCTGATCCGAACCCGTGAAAATACGGTCCGGAGTGGTCGTAGAACTATTTCTATGTTAATTTACGCACTAGATCGGCTTCCGTCATCCGATTTTGTATTGTAGTGTATTTTCACGGGTACGGATCGGACTTGGATCGGATATAGTGCAAAATAGTGGATTGCATCATAAGGGAGCAAAATAATATTTTAACGGCGAGGGCGCTTTTTTGAATCCAGATCAAAGTGAGGGATTCTTTAGTAGAATCCTGAACGTAACGAGGGTTTTAAAGTACGTCACCCAAGCCAAAAATATATTTTGCGCCCGAGTGATACACTCTACTTTTCATCACCCACTATGATAAAATAAAAGGTGCCTCATATTTTATTCACTTTCACTTGAAGAACTAATTTTTCGAAACAAAACCTTGAATTTCTAACAATCCGTAAATTTTACGAAAACGCGGGCTGTAGTTCGCGCGTTTTTAATAAATTTGATTTCTATTTTTTTTTTATTTAGCTGGCGGCGCGACTATGGGCCGTCGTACCAGCCAGTCATTATTCAAACAATATTTGCGTTCGATTTCTTTGGCGCTGAACACTAAGATGTTCCAAATTTAAAAAGTGCGCGGCAAAGATAATTGCGGCGCACTTATAAAGAGGATTAAAAACTCATTACTGCCCGCTAAAAGTATAGAAAAAAACACCTTTGGGTGCGCATAAAGGCGAACCAAGTCGTTCTTTTCGAATAGATGGGATGAAAACACTCTTACTGACCTGCTCGGCCAGGAACCGGAATCCCTTGTCGTCGCGCACGCACTCATAGGTCTCGGCCAGCAGCGGGTTGAAGGGCTTGGACGCGGCGCGGTGCGCGGACGACGCGTACGCACTCACCGCGAACGACGCTACCAGCGCCATGCGCTCTATTGCGTTCTTGCACTCTGACGCTGAGTCAAGGAGTTCCGAGTATTCTAGCTCTTCGCATAGTCTCTGTGGGAGGTTTTAGTTACGTTGGTAATAGGGTATATGCGTAATGTTTTTTTATCACTCTAAAACACAAACCGTATTAATTAACATCAGAAATAGCAAAGTGAAATTATTTTTAAAAATACTAAGTTATAAGCATTTGAAATTGCTGATTAGACAGAGAGATCCGATACAGCGAATGCCGTCGTTCGCTGCATCGACGTACAAAATTACTTTTATCTAGAAAGAGGTAGTAACAAAAGTTTAAATGGTTATAACTTTTGTGTTGTTTGGTCGATTTATGTCTTGTTTTCGCTTTTTGTCATTATTTTTATAGTACTTTAACATTCCGTATCGAAATAAAAAAAGGAAATTTATGCATATTCCCTATTCTGAATAGGGTAGATGACACCATAAAACAATAATTCGAAGACACCAATCTAAAAAAAGAAACACTTTATTTTGGGCCTGAAAAGCCGATTTATTTTCAATTAATTGCCAAATTCGATTTTTAGTTGCTTTGAAATCAATAAATAGTTGAGTAATTTAGTTGAATAAACAGTGACGTCACAGTTCCCTATTGCCATACTAAGTCTATGAGAGAACCGCGTTTTGACAGCTCTTAAAAAGTATCTCAAATGATTGGTGTGTCATCTACCCCATTATGGAACATATTTTTATTAATTGTATTTGTGAGGAAGGTGTAAGATGAAGTTTCACACAAAAAAAAAATTGCACATGGGATATTTCTGAAGTTTTATTTTGTGCTTTTCCAAAAATTGGTAGTGTACGTATAGTCAAAGTTAAATGTTCCCAATTTTTCTAAAAGGCTGATTAGTCAAATTATTAAATCTCATCTAAGTTGTTGTGATTGTCAGATCAAAGAGATCAACCAATAACCAAAAATAAATAAATAAATAAATCAATCATAAATAACAGTCCATATTGACTACCTATCATTGAACAAGGTATTGGGTGGTGAGACATCAAAGAAAACACATTTTAACCTTTTGAACGCCACGGTCGTGTATAGCCGACAAATGAAAACGTGCCCAACACGCCACCGTCGTCTACAGACGACAAGAAATCGCCATTTTTTTAGTTCAAAATAAATATACTAAATTAAGTTTTCTGTGTTCCTTTTTCCTATTATTTATAACTACATTAATGAAATATTGTAAAATGGCCTAAAGATATATTCATTAGTTATATTTCACTTGAAAAAACAATAATCAAAAATTGCTTATCGAAATTCGTAAAAAAGTGTCCTTCCTCACGCCACAGTCGTCAAGACACGACAGCTAGTGATGTACCTATCACTAGCTGTCGCTGTCGGTAAGGTAACTTATATTTCAAATCTATGGAAATATTTTATTAAAAGTAGCTTATTATTACTTCGACAATTATTTTTTATAACTATTCGTATCTGAATATTCTTAATGCTTAATATTTAAGTATAAAATTGTGGAAAAAAAACATAATTATCCTATTTTAGTTTAATTTCAGATGTCACGGAAATCTTAAGTACTTAAATGAAATTTATTGCATATTTTATTCAATTCAATTCAATTCAATTTATTCAGGAACAATTCACATTGTGTTTGAAATCATTAATCTATACAAAAAAATAATAATAATAAATTCACGTGCATTAAAATTATAAAACTAACACATTCAGCAATAAATTATAGAAAAAAAAACAACAATAAAAATAAAATAAAATTCAATTACATTACAAATTATGAAAACGATACAATTAAAAATTTAATAATATTAGATTACAACCAAAAAAAAAAAAAAGAATACTCAAACAATCTATTAATATACCAATATTACCCAGTCTCACATTAACTGATATAAATAAATAAAAAAATATTAAAATGTGGATATGTCATCGTCTATCGAATACAGACATTTCTCCAATAGGAATGCTTTGAGTCTTGACTTAAACGAGCTTTTTCTTTATTTTTTTTTTTTTTTTTCTTATTCGTTCATCATACTTTTCATTTTGGTTGGCAACACTAAAAAACAGTGAAGTAATCTATCGGGTGGGTTTCTTATTTACAATTTTTGTTATATTATGTGATAATTATGTCTTCTCCTGATCCTGAGGATATAGCAGGACCTTCCTCACCAAGTTTACTAAGTGAGTGATGTAAGTCGTAAAAGGAAAGCATCGCTAAACGAACAACTTGGTGCAAAGAAAACAACAGAAACACAAGTTTCTTCGGAACCTAAAACGAGTGCAATTATGTATCAAATTATCAACGGAGCATATGGGACGCAAATGAATTAAGGTGTGATGTCTCCAAGTTACCTCCGGTGGATTTTAACCAACCAGGGCCTAGCGACCCACGAAATGCGGCGTTCGGAAGGCTAATCGCTTTTGAACTGGATCGAGTGCCAGAAGAAAAACGTTCAGTAACTTACACGTCAATTTACTGAACGTTATTAGAAAAGTGCGACAGCAAAGGACTGGGATGACATAAGTTTGCCAGGTTTCGTAGAATCTGATTAAATTGTTTTAAATACTATTCAATTATTATTTATTATGTCCATGTCACATCCCTACTCGCATGTGCGAGGAAGTTGTCAAAAGTCGTGCCAGCCACGCCAGAGTCGGGTATTCCCGACAACGGATGACGTCACGAACGAGATTAGTGATGTACCTTATTATTATTTGATTTATTCGTTTGTAGTTCTTATGTCTACTTTTAGGTTGTTTAGTACTTTGTATCTGGTGTTTAATGATAGTATGATACTAAATAGTGTCAAATTAAATAAAAGAATATTGCAACAAGTAATATTTTATTTAAAAAATATAGAACGAAAAGCAATGATTAATTATCGATAAGATAGTTATCGATAAGATGTTGGAATCCCTATTTTTTTTGTAGGTATTTGCGCTGATTTTGTGGCTTGGCGTGGAGGGGGCGCCGATGCGTTTACGCTCTGGCGTTCAAAAGGTTAATAGGACAACTAACAATAAAATTGCATCACATAACATAGTGCTCACCTGCAACATATTCAGCGGCTCATTAATAGTAACCGGCATGGATATCTGACTGAGATCCTTCCCGATGTTCTTGTAGAGCAGGTTCCACAAGCTGGGCCCGCCCGGAGTGGGCCGCGTGGACGGCAGGCGCACGCGCCGCGACCAGCCCGGCGCGGGGAGGGCGCCGCCCGCGCGGAGCGTCACCTGCTCCGCTGACCCTACTGACGGACATACACGTCACTACATGTTGTACTATTGTTGTGAAGGAGGGTGCTTGGGAAGGGGTGTTTGACGTCTGTCAAGATTTTATTAAAATACCATAAAGGTAAAAGCAATATTATTTCTGTAAGAAACTAAACGCTCGTATTTTCTTTTGAAAATAGAGTAGATGACAAAAAAAAAATCGAATGAATTAGTCCGTCAGATAGATTTCCAAAAAATATTGGAAACATATTTTTTCTTTTTTCACGTAAACAAGAAATGAAGACAGTGCATCGAAAACTCGTGTGACGTCACATTTGAGTACATTTTTTACTCAAATGTGACGTCACAAGCCCCCACTCATGATCTTTGACACGATTCATCTTCGTCAATTTTGATTAATTAAAAAAAAATACAAAAACACCAATCCTATATTTCTTGATAATCTAACTGACGGACTAAACAGAACCATATTTTTTTAGTTAGTCATCGTCCCTTTTATTTTTCAGACGACTAATAAACTAAGTTAGTATTTATCCGGTCATTGCGGCAAGGAGAACATAGGAAGCAAGAGCAAGCGAAGCGAGCTCGGAACTTGTAGCACTCCGACTCAGACAGGTTAGGTTCGGAGGGGGTGGCGGGGTCTAGTAAGCGGACGACGCGCGCGAACTAAGACCCCGGCATCCCCTTCGTGTTAGGTTACTTTAAACCCTGCAAACAGAAATAGGCTACGTCAACTATGCCTTATCTACAATCTAGTGGTTAATAAGCTTGTTTTAGTTATTTTTCCGAGTCCTTGAATTATCACACTTATCGTATTAAACAAGTAGTCACTCAAATTTGTATTTTAAGTGTCCGTTTCAAAATAGTTTTTACCTAGAGAATGGATATTTTTATAGATATTTTATCTGTCACATTTTTATTTTTAAAAGTTTTGCACCGAACATTTTGTCAAACACCCCATTTAGGAAAATGACAAACTAAGGAGGTTTACATTCAGGTTAATGGGATTGCCAATTAAATGAAAGGGGAAGGTATTTAGTAGATATTTGCTGAGAAAGAAAGAAACGGAAGTTTCAAATTGAAAGGTACAACGGGCTTCTAAGATAAAGTGGAAATGGATATACAAAGTGGATGATTGAGGACTGAGAAAGGAAAAAATATATGCCATAGATTTCTAGATATGATAAAAGGTGGAAGGTAACATCGACGCATAAATAATTAACGTCTTCACTACATAATTCAGAAATCATAATCAAAATTACAATTTAAAAAATATCAGCTGTTCTATACATTTTGAACGGTAGGTATTGTAGTTTTGTAGGAATGTTTGTGCTTCGGTGTCACTTCCATCCTGTATAATAAAGCACTGTACTCCCAGTTTCATCAAACACCTTTGTTTTGGTCAGTAATCGTGAAAACCGTGCAAACGTTCTGAGTAAAATAGTTTGCGAAAACTAGGCGTACGAAGCGGGCGTATAAGGCTTTTCAGCGATTTTTGCCAATAGGGTATATGCATGTTTTTTTTTGTCACTCTAAACAAAGCGTATTAACATCAGAAATAGAGAAGTGAAAATATATTTTTAATGGTGCCGATTCCCTTGTTCACAAACTAAACTAAATTTAAGTTGAATGCATCTTTTTCTTTCTATTTCATTATGAAAAGGACAGAAGATAAATATTAGTCTATTCCTGTCAAATTAGTCAGCACCTGACGTAATTTGATGTAATTTTAGTAGTCAACTTTTTAATCGCGTCTAAAACTTGTGTGGCGCTGATTAATTTGACAGAACATAACTAAAATTTATCTTCTGTCCTTTTCTTAATGAAATAGAAAGAAAAAGATGCACTGAACTTAAATTTGGTTTAGTTTGTAAACAAGGGAATCGGCACCAATATCTATACAAAATACTAAGTTATAAGCATTTGAAACTGCTGATTAGACAGAGAGATCCGATACAGCAAATGACGTTATTCGCTGCATCGACGTACAAAACCCATACTAAATTCCGTTTATCTAGAAATGGATAGAAACAAAAGTTGAAATGGTTATAACTTTTGTGTTGTTTGGCCGATTTGTCTTGTTTTCGCTTTTTGTCATTATTTTGATAGTACTGTAACATTCCGTATCGAAATAAACAAAGTAAAATTTATGCATATTCCCTATTGGTTATTAGTTAGTGTTTGGTTAAATTTTAGATTGAGCTATAGGTATAGGTTAAATGTAATTTTTCCATAACTATACAAAACATAGAACAAAAAGGTCTTCAAGATTCTACGGGCAACGTAAAAGGGTACTAGCAACTTATCTACCAACTCACACATAATCCTCGCGAAGCTCGTCAGCTATGAATAGGCGAACAGTTAGTGAAGCTACACACACAAATACGGACTCACTCGCACCATCAGAGTTGTCGGAGCTGGCGGACCCTTCCTCGCTGCTGAGGGAACCGGCTTCTGATGAGGAGTCGCCTTCTAACTCGATGACACCAGACTGGAATACGAAATTATAAGGGTAACTTAGCCGTGTGGTATCCGGCAGAGTAGAATAGAACCAACCCATTACACTCACGGGTGTCGTATAAGGCGACTAATGTCTGAGGCAGAACACCTTGCGCCTCCGTAGACCAGAGAATGGGCAGCAGCGTTTTCTGTTAGTCTTTCATCACTGCGATCTCCAATCCGCCTGCCAAGCGTGGAGATTACGGCAAATTCCTCGCATCATGGGAGAGGCTTATGTCCAGCAGTGGACGGTATGGGCTGTTGTAGTAGTAGCAGTAGTAAGGGTAACTTAGGGTGAATGCTTCAGGGTAGCCCGCGAAATTCAAATTTTCTTACGTTTTTTGCAATTTGCAGGCTAGTGCTAGGTTGTGTGTTGATTAAAATATTTCTCGCGACCGTAAGACTTATGTAGTTACAGAATTATAATCATCAAAATTATCAATACAACCCTCCAAGTTCATGAAAGTCGATTGAATGACTTTCATAGTCATTCAATCGACTCGAAAAACATAGGAAAATTTGAATTTTGCGGGCTACCCTGGAGCATCCACCTTAACTGTCGATTTCTAAATAGACACTGAGAGCGACCCTGTGCGAGGAAGAAAGATGGTACTATGCAAGAAAAATAGCAACAATAGCAACTACGATGCAAGAAAAATAGCAGCCTCTTTCATTCGCCTCGATAATAATAGTTTTCGTAAATCCTATTTGACCTTTATAACTCTGTAGCTTGGTATTGTATGTTGGTATCCAAGCTGATGGCTCAATTGATACAAAGCGATAGTCCTAAAACAATGAAAACTAACAATAATTTGTGTCGTATGCTACCACTAAAAAACCTGACTAGGTACTGAAAAATCAAGCTCTAATTATATTCGGGGTTTACAAGTTAAAATGGACTCCTCCTGTTGCTGAAGTCGGTTAAAATGTAGCCTATGTTACCGGGGCTACAATAACGAATCGATTGACACCTTTTTTATTTTTTTTTCGGATGGGAAATCATCAAATGACTCCTCCCGCTCTGGGCGGAGCAGGAGGGAGTGCCAGACTTTTACTGACTAAAACCCATCCATGTTCCTTCATCGCCCTTTGTGTTCCAGGGCCGCGGTATCTCTTTCGAATAGTCCCGCAACCCCGGCAGGCATCGGTCCTTACGGACCCCTTCCTTTTTGCTGACTCTCTTTGAGGCGCGCGTGGAACACTCCTGCTTGTCGACACGGCCTGTCGTCATGAGACGGACGGACGGCGAGCTAGCCCATAGCCCACCTTACCCCAAACTTACACCTTATTCATCAAAATCAGACGAGTAGTTTGGGCGCTACGGAGAACGGATACGTAAATACAAACATACATACATAGACTGAAGTTTTAACCCTTCTGCGGCTCTGCCGCAGTAGGAAAAAAATTGGGGAAAAAACCTCACCTCATCAGCCGCAATAATCGTCTCCGTGGGCTTCAAGTCCTCGTGCTCTTCGGCATCAAAGAACTCTGAAGCAGATACACACGAGGAACTGTAGCTCAGTGACTGCTGAAAGGGACGGTTGTTCATTTGAGGAGACATGCGGGTCAGCTGGAACAAGAGTATGTGGTCAATAAATAGAACAGCAAGTTAGTGAAATTGAATTGTTAATCAACTTTAAGAGCCTATACTATCTTAGATTAGCAACTCTATTTGTGGTGGTTCAAACTTCATCTGTAATACTGTTAGAATAAAGTTCTAATCAGCTTGCACTACAAAGCGGTTGTTACGTCAGTCACTGCGGCCGAATAGTGCGAAATGAGTGGTTTTTATTCTTTATAAAATTAAATTTTCGTCTTTCGGAAAAAATAAAAAACATAAGACCTGCTTTATAGTTAGTTCAGTTAGTATGCAAAGTTTCATGATCTAATTTGAAGTACTTTTTGAATACCAGCGGTTTATTGTTCGATTTGGAGGTAACTTTGGGATTTTTTTCTATCGAGAAAATTTTATGAAATCGTGTTTTCGCCAAACATAAGACCTAACATTAATCCTCAACTTTACCATATATTTATTTCAAAATGAATGCTGCAGTATTTTAGGCGTAACGGACGATCATGCTAAGCCATTTGAGGTAGTATAGGCCCTTAAGGGGACTACAGGGATTCTAAAATGGCTGCTTTAGCAGAATCGTAATATGAATCACGTTCAAAATTTAAAATTCCTAAAATGGACATTATTTAATGAGAGTAAAGTTCATTTTAAAAGATTTAAATTATTCAATGCGATTCATACTAAGATTCTGCGTGGATTCCGCTAAAGTGGCCGTTTTAGGCCCGCAGGAGCTAACCGCGAGTTTTATAATGCAAAAAGCATATCATTTACTGTAATAAACAAAGCCAGAAAAATATATGATATTCTTCAGGATATGTGCTAGTATGATAGTGTTTTGAAAACATAATACAACTAATTTTATTCGATAATAAAAAAATCACGAAGTTATCTCTAAAAATTTCTTTTAACGAGTAAAAACCATACTGAAATACATGCGATCATTCTGAATTTTTGGCAAATAATTCTACAACCAACATATTAGCATCATAGTGCTTTATTTTTTTAGTCCAATCAAAAGATTTTTTGTAAATCGCAAAAAAGCCACTCTTTTCGCACTATTGGGCCCACAGTGACTGACGTAACAACCATTTTGTAGTGCAAGCTGATGTGAACTTTATTCTAACAGTATTTCAAACGAAGTTTGAACCACCACAAATAGAGTTGCTAATTTAGCTCATGTAGTCGCCTAAGTTGTTTAGTAGTTGCCTAGCAAGACCACTGTAGAAACGGGTTTCATCGAAGAAAGAATCGACAAAATTACAGATTTTGTCGATTCTTCGTCGACAAAACCAGTTTTCACGGCGGTCATGCTACGCGGGTTGATGGATGGACAGTTGTTTGTATCCGAACATTTTGTTTTGTTTCATAGAGTTTGTTTGCTCTCCCACTTGAAATGATGGTCGAATAACTTAACGACTCCGTGGCTGCTACTGAGAATTTCCTGATGAAAATACTCAATATCACTTTGCCCGACTCGGGAATCGAACCCAGGACCTCATGTTACGCAGTCGCGCTTGAGACCACTCAACCAACCAGCTACCAGCTAGTCCAAAAATGTAAAAGAGATTCATCATCAGCCTATTAATGTTCCCACTGCTGGGACACAGGCCTCCTCTCTATGAAAGGGAATGGGCTATAATCTACCACGCGGGCCCAGTGCGGATTGGTAGATGTCACATATCTTCAAATTTTTGGTTCTAGGACATGCCGGTTTCCTCACGATATTTTCCTTCACCGTTTTGAGAGCAGTAGTGATGAAATAAATTATACAAAGTAATGCGCCTGCCTGGGTTCGAACCCACGACTTACTGTTCGTAAGTCGGGGCCGCCACCACTAGGCCACCGGTGCTCTCCGGAAAAGAGATTATCATACGACAAATATAAAAGTGTAGACTTACGGCTTCCGAGTTGGGTCCGATGGAGGATATCTCGGCGAGGTCGGACGCGTCGTGTATCCGCGACAGGCGCGAACGTAGCTCTGTGCGGAAAACTTCACTCGTCATTATTTACGTTAGGAAGGTACTGATTGTTCTAGCGGCTAATAATATAAGGTGACAATGGTGTCAACTCTGTTGTGCACAAACTAAACTTAATTTAGGCTATTGCTATCTTTTCTCTCTCTAATAAAACTAGGAAGAGGCGGACGTAATTTAGAGCTGTCAAATTTAGTTGGAACTAATATTTCCATACAAATGAAGGGTGCACGTAAAAACATGTCGTCTAAAAACACGGTGAAGCGCAAGGCATAAACTAGTTTGACATCTCTAACTTAGTTCATAGCTATAGCCGTCCTTTTCTCGCACTGCCTTTTAGTAAAAGATAGCAATAGCCTAAATTAAGTTTAGTTTGTGCACGACAGAATCGACACCATTATGATTTTACTCTATTCGGTTTCAAGGCAAATAGGGTTCTCAAACAAAAAAAAAATCGTGTGTGTCTGTGTCGGTGCACACGGCCATTTGTTTTAACATAAAACGTCTATATCACATATCAGTCACGACGATTCGAATCAATATGTCGGTCTTATCTCGGTTTTTTTTTTTTTACACTTGTTGGTTATTTTTAACTACAAATTTCGTCCAAGTCACATTTATTATTATTTAATTCGATTGGTCTAAATGATCTCTGCAAATACATGAAAGATTCACCGCGCTATCACGTGTGAGTCGTGAGTTATACTGAATAGAAACCAGCGAAAGCGCCGGTTTCCGTTATTCTAAGCAATGCCCCTCCCCCACCGCCCCTCCACGGCCCCGATGCAAACTCATGCTCTTAACAGCGAGCTGACTATATACGCTAAATAAAGACACTCAATTTATGTTTGTACGATGAATAGTTTTGTAGTTATTAATGTCAGACGATATAACCCAATTCGTTACGGTCCGGTTTTATGACATGGTACCCCGTGTGTGGAACCGATTTTAAAGACGTTTCACGTCAAAAACTCGAAATGTAAGGACAGCGTGTACTTTTAGGTGAAGTGCATTAAAAGGAGGACATATGTACTTTGTGCCTTCGTTTCACAAACATTACCATGTTTAAAATATTTTAGACATTGTTTTTAGTGTACCAAAATAAAATTCGGTTTAAAACCTCGGGCAATGTTATTCATCCAACTGCGACAGAGTGTAAAATAATGATAGTACACACCATACGTACTTAAGACCTATGTAAAATTTGTATTAATGAAAGTAAAAAATGATGTATGTAGTGGTTGTCATTTGCTTGACATGAAACACTCAAATGACGGCTTGTAATGTACTCGCAATGTTTTAGGTTGGTATTTAAATCAATGCCTAATGATAATTTAATTTATTCATAATTATATAAATCATTTAGAAGTCTTAACTGCAATATCAAGTAAACTCTAAACAGTCATAAAAAGTGCATAAACGTACAGAAACCTATCTACGTTACGTATAACGAGTCTCACCGGAATTTTGCTGCAGCGCCGTGCTGAGGTTAGATCTGAGTGCCGCCACCACCGCGCCCGGCGCCGGCGCAGTCTCTGCTGCTTCCATCGCCGCGCGCAGGCGACCGCGCTCACATACCTGTAACAGAAAAAAGACGAAAATGGATGGTGAGTATTTTACTTGCCTAACCCTAACTCTTCTAAAATAAAATTAAAGCCTTAGTTACTCTTTATAACATCAGCTTTCTGCCAGTATGGAGTTTTAATACTTCTAATTTTAATACTTTGTTAACACATGCGTTCGCCCTGGCGAAACATTCATATGAAACATGTTGAAGTCCTTATTTTGTCTCTCTTTTCTATTAGTTAAAATCTTTATCTTTATCGGGCAATATGTTTGAACACACCTTGTTGAAATGTATATCTTTCGAAGCTAGTCATTACCAATTTAACACATTTTAACTGATTACTAACAGGCCTATTTAATGGAGCTACAAGTAGATGCCATGTTAAGTTTTAAGTGCACATAATCAAATATTTATCTGATCAGCCTTTTTCGTTAAATGTATGAAAGAAATATCGGTTTGTGTAGGCCCTAATTAATGTTTTGCTACCAATCCCATTTACTCGATGTGGTTTCCTCAACAATTGCCAACTAAAAACTAAACTCACCAGCGTAGACACAACAGTCTTCAAATTAGAGACTAAATCCTTGGCCAGGACAGTAAAGTCTTCTCTCAGTTGATGATCAGGGGTCAGACTGGTCAGGGAAGCAGGTCCTTGCACCGTGTTCAGCGTCTCAGCCGCCGGGAGGGACTGGGGCCTTGCAGCCGCGCATGCTGCAAGAGAACGTTGAGTGAACGAATGAAGATGGATTGAATGGAATGAGTGAAGTTTTTTGAACGAGTTCGTGGGCTGTGTTTTGTGATAGATTGAAATAATTGCTGAAATGCTGCTGCATCGAACTGTGGGTCGGTGTTAAAGTAGTTTATTGCATCCAATTTGTTTACGCAAATATTGTGGTATGCGCATCTTGAGTTAAAGCTTGTTAAAGTTCCGTCAAACCGGTATTACAAGATACTTCAGTACAATATCTGTCAGAGATCTCAGTCTTTTAGGCCGTATTAATTTTGCAGATGCGCAGAGCACATTTATTTGCGCAAACCATAGGAATTTAAATTGCACATTTGATTATAAAAGTTCTTGAAGAAATTTTAAGTCCACTTTTAGAAGTCTGGACAGAGTATTCAGTAAATAATAATGAGGTTAAATATGGCATCAATTTACAGTACAGTGGTGAGACGCTAAGATAACGCAATAGTGAAACTCGAATGAAGTATATAACATGTACTCAAGAAATACTGTAACATATCGAATATGAAAACTTGGGCGCCTAAGGGACAAGTGCCGATGGAATTCCAACGTTCAGCTCAGCGGCGGAGGCTTGAAAATCCAAAGGCACGAAGTCCCTTCAGTAAGTTCTTCATTTCACTATCGATATCACAGTATAAGCAGATCTTTGATTCGTGAAGCAACACATGCGACAACAAGGTCTTGAAATGGCGGTGTCTGCTGAGTTGTGATGTTGTATTCAAATTAGTTGTCATGAAATGTTTTACACTACTATAGTTGGTGCCAGTTAAGATGAGAATAGCGGTCATTGCCCTTTCCCTAATATCTCTACGTACGAACCAAAACAAATAAACCATGTATCGTTTTTCAATACAAAAAAGATCACGATAGATGACGATTCAAGACTTGAACAGGCTTATTTTTGCTTTTAAAAGTTAAGAAGTTTAATAAATGTAGGTGGGTCAATGACCGCTATTCTCATCTTAACTGGCCCCAACTACAGTGGACTATCGTTTTCCCTCCTAACGCACTTTTATAGCACCTCATGCTGTTCAACGTAGAAATAATCATCTGAATTAAAAAAAAAACTGCCAGGTTTTTGGGTAGCGGTGACTGCCCTGAGTTAGTTTAGCATATAACATTTGAAATCTTTACATCAGAGGCCTCAGATAAATAAATACATAGCTTTCAGTGATGTTCTGAAGTTATTTATTTTCTTAACACTTTAAGGTGCAGAGGCGGAAATAATGCCATAGGCATAAGTCAATGTTAAGCTAAGCGTTGATCAAGACCAGTTCACTTCTATGGCAAGCGAGGTGTTTTTTGATACTAAAAACAACATCTAGCAGTTCTAGCACTTATGCGCAAGCATGTGGATAAATTTAGATCAGTAGCTATTAGCCGAACTTTGTGAAGATATCGTTTATCTGATAAAGTTTACGGAAGGTCAAAACCAAGAGTCAGCAAAAGGAAGGGGTCCGCAAGGGCCGATGCCTGCCGGACTGTTCGAAAGAGATACCGTGGTCCCAGAACACAAAGGGCGATGAAGGAACATGGATGGGTTTAGTCCGTAAAAGTCTGACACTCCCTCCTGCTCCGCCCAGAGCGGGAGGAATCATTTGATGATTTCCCATCCGAAAAGAAAGGTCAAAACCAAAGGCTACAATACAGTACGATGATACAACCCACGAGGGGATACGACTACACACGAAGTGCCACGAACGGACCTCGCATACAAATGATTGTGTGACTATTGCTATCAACATTGTTTATTAAATGAATACGACGATGCTAACTAATTAATGGTACCCAATATTATATTTTCCTAAATAACTTATTTGGCAACGAAAAATAAATACTAAAATGACGAATACAATGTACAATTGTGAGATATTACATCAAATGGCTAAGTTCGAGAGGTGAAACTAGATGTGGTACATTTTCAAGTCCCTGCTACATCCTAGCAAGATAAATAACAAAACAATTAGACTCACGGCAGCGATGTATCTCTTCTCGTAAGACTTGCACAATGTATCGGAAGATGATTCTGGCTAGAGGTACAAATATACCGTCACTTTCTTTGGACATTTTTACGCTTTTTCACTTGGAGAAAATGCAAGTTAATAATTATATTGAATGCACTTTTTAAAGTAATATATAAAAAGTTGAAGAGATTTTTACTAAACGGCATTAAGTACAGTTACTAACTAAATAAATAATGATTATTATTTCCTTTTTTCACTTATATTTTGTACATTTTCTAAGAATATGTTAGGTACTGTCTTCATTGATATAAATTCACAAACTACATTATTGATTACAACATCATTGTTCTAAGATCACGGAAAGTACTAGCATATACGTATTATGATGACAAAGCGACCCATATAGATTTTATATCATCCATTCAAAAATAGACTCTATCTTCACTACATAATGTTCTTTTTGCAGTATCTAATAAATGTACCAGGATGTTGTAGGTATATGATATTCAGATCATTGATAATCTGAGATTCTGTTTATCTTTGATACAAGAAAGCTAGAGATAAGTTTCAAGATCGTTAGAAATTATGTCAATTTTAAATCTTCTGTGCTGAGTTATAATGTCGAAAATTGATCAGCCTGATTTATTTGACTGGTTTTATTATGTCATCTGTGGTGATTCAGAAGAGTAAACAGGGGTGTTTGAGTACTTGCTGACTATGGTCGAAAGTTCGAAACAGATGATTGTATAGAAGTAAGTCCATGATTCATTATATCTAATCGCGTAAGAAAATCATCTTTGACATTTTAGTAAAACTATTATCTAAGGTTGCTCAAAAGCAAATCAAGACTCAATTCTGCTGTAAAATACCATGTTAACAACAGATTGGCTAAACCACTTAAATAGTTCGACGAGAGAATTACATAACAGATTAAATAGATACGCCTTTTATATTATATCCTTGTAGTTTCATAATATAAAGGCGCTTCCTTCTGTAATGTAACAATCCAAAATTCGATTTTGTACAGAAACAAGTGAATCTGAACTGTAACGGGAGCGCCGTAAGTATAAAATAACAAAACAAATCTTCGCAATTTCATGCCGACCCAAGATTTTTTACGATACTTCTCCCTAAACTAACGACGATATAGATATGGTGCTACACAGTTGTTCGAAACAGTCTGATTCGAGACAGGCCGAGTGGCAAGATCGCGTATTGGAATATAGCGCAGGCCATACTGCCAGCTAGCGAGCGAGCGAGCGAGACGGACGAGGCATCGTTTCATCTCTTTTCATACTTAAGTTCACACCGCGAACTATACGTATAGAGAGCCGGAAGAAGTATGAAAAGGGCCTCGTCCGCTTCGTTCCCTAGCTAGCGGTGTGGCCTGCGCTTAAGGTGACACTAGTCGACATTTTTTTCGTAGAAATTTCGAGAGGGTACTACTCCATAGCTTGACACTGCACATCCAAAGTTAAACGTAATATCGTTTTGTCTCGTAATTAATTTTGTCTGTGCGGAAACAGAATAGTAAAATAAAAACCCATTAAAAAGTTACGACCTACCAAAGATTCATTTTTATTGCCAATTTTAACGCAACTTTGTGCGTAAATTAGTAACAAAAGATGTGTCAAATTTCCAAAACAAAGTCGGTACCGACAACGCACAATTATCGAAGAATTTTTTATTTGTAATTGATTTATGCAATGGTTTTTTAATAAAACTCGATTTTCCAAAGGCCTTTTCGTATTTTCTTACGCGCGCCTCTTACAATGAATTATCATGCATCTCTGTCGGGCACGATGCCAGGTGAGACAGCGTGCTTTTTGGCCACGCCCACCAGTGAGTTCGAGCCCGCATTTTGTGCTACCTTAAGTGCTATATTTTAACGCTCTAATCGTGCCGAATTAGGCCAACCCGAACATGTACTGCAGCGCTCACTAAACGGCGACCACTTTTCACCTTTATGCCCTAAATTATAAGGTTGAAAATTGGCCGACCCTCAGGGGACTCAGTAGTATGTAGTACGCATCATAGTGAAGCTCATCCATTGCTCCATCAGCTAAATCCATGCACTATAAAGGGTGAAAAAAGACTCGTAGCGAAGCCGTAAGGCACTAGTTCTCCCCGTCATTGCGATCATTTTTTTGTTCTAGACCATACCTGGGAACCTTCTAGTTACGGAGATATTGGGGTCAAAGTTCCAACTTTTTCACAAGTTTTTTTTTTTTTTTATGTAACATTTTTAAATACCTCCACGACTCCCGTACTATTCAATCTATCCATCAGCACAATGTTTTAAATCCGTTGCAATGAGTCCTACCGAAAAACGGGATTTTTCGCCCAAAAAAAAAAGTAATTATCAGCAATATTTTTTGCGTAAAGTTACTTAGTATATGATGTACAGAATGCTTGGTTAACGGCTTCGTTATGAGTCTGTTTACACCCTGTAAACAGCAAGCGAAGTGAGCGTTGTATATACAGTCAATGCGATGCTCTCGACAAGGGATAAAGGGGTCCAAAACGTAAAATAAAAACAATCTTACGAACTAAGGTGGATGCCAGAAATGTTGAAAGAAACGCTGCAACGAGAAGAGAAGAAAATTTATTATAGCGGTTGGGATAGCGCGTTTTGTGATGGAGTAAAGGTCTTAGTCCAGTTACACGACTCCTCTCCTCCAGTGTGACTCTTTTTTAGATATACTTCACATTGACAGTGACGGCGGTAAGCCCGCTGAAAGCGAGCTGTCTGCTAATTTATGTTGCCAATGTAAAGTATATCTAAAGAGCAGCCCATATTTGAATTACATTCTTTTTGCTGGGTGGGGGCGGAGTCGTTAATGTGGGCTAAGCACCTTTATGTAGCTATACCATAGGGTTAGTAACTACGATGTAAGGGACTGCGTGACACAAACTTTTACTAAGATACAGTACAGTTCATAATTCTAGACAAAATACATTAATAGTTATTTATGCAACTGTTGTATAATGAGGGGTATTAAAACACGAATGTGGGTTTATCACACGAGGCGAAGCCGAGTGTGATAATAGTATTACATGAGTGTTTTAATACCTAATTATGTACAGTTGCATACAATGCTTTATCTACATCCATGATATGAATCCTACATAAAAGGTTCTGAAACCATAGGATGTTGCAGTGTTGTAAGAAGTCTATGTAAATTCATGCAAAGTTGAATTGCTGAGTATTTAATACAAACAAACCATGTATAGGTAATAATATAATTATTTACATTTTGGATTGTACAATTATTAAAATGCACAAAGCTTGTATCACTCATTTTTGTAAACAACAATAGTTATTTATGCAACTGTTGTATAATAAGGGGTATTAAAACACGAATGTGGGTTTATCACACGAGGCGAAGCCGAGTGTGATCATAGTATCACATGAGTGTTTTAATACCTAATGTACAGTTGCATACAAGACTTTATCTACATCCATGATATGAATCCTCCATAAAAGGTTCTGAAACCATAGGGTGTTGCAGTGTTGTAAGAAGTCTATGTAAATTCATGAAAAGTTTAATGGGGAAGAAAACTGTCAAATAGTTCCACGTAGATGGCGCTGAGTGTTTGTTACAAACAAACTGTCAAACTCCATAGAAATTTAAGAATATCTTATTATTTTGTGACTTTTTTCAATATTATGGGTCGTTGTGTAGCCTTTGGATGCAAAGAAATAGGCGTTGTCACATTTCCAAGAAATTTGCGCATGAAGAGAAAACGGGGCACTGAAACTAAAAAAAAAACAAATCAAGTAATTTTTCGAGGTTATGTGGGAAACATTTCAACGAAACAGACTACGAGACCGCTTCAAGACTGTTACAAACACTGTCGAAGTTGAAATTTCTGTCGTACGCTTCCAACCTGTGAATAAAAAATGGGTTCTTTTCAAATAATCTTACATTTTGTTACATGTAACTAATGATGTATCGTACCGTAGTTTATTTATCATTAGATCATTAAAAAGCAAAAAGTTAGTGAGTGAAGTTTATTTTACAACATATAGAACCTTAATATTGCCTAGAAAACAGCTAAAATTCGATAACATGTTAAATATAATGTATTTTTCGACAAGCACCGCTCTCTGTCCTTGTTGCATTGCTCTTTATTTTCTTCAATTTCTCCTTCAACTGGGTGATACGCCAGGTAGCATACATTGTGCAGCAACACAAATTGAGTAAAAAAAACACGCAAATACTTAAAAAATCGTCCACACAATGCACACGTTTATATCAAAAACTTTTGACAGGTAACAAACTATCAGCGCCATCTTGCGGCGAAATTTCCGGGAAACAACCCCATTGCTGAGTATTTAATACAAACAAACCATGTTTAAGTAATAATATAATTATTTACATTTTGGATTGTACAATTAGTAAAAAGCTTGTATCACTAATTTTTGTAAACAACAAAGTACATAATGATGCAATATTAGTATCGAACAAAAATGGCGGGATACGAAGTGAATAATTCGAATTAACCTATAAGTTTTTTTTTTTTTATTACGGCGCTGTTGTTGTGAATCGCACGTGCTAGACAATGTTCTTTTTTTAAAACGAGTTGTATAATGAAATTCAGTACAACATTATAACACCCGTTTGGATGTTATAATGGTTATTATGACACTGGCTGTTTTAATGTTGGCAATAAGCTAACTGTTTCAGATACTTTTATAGAGGATTTATAGCATGGGTGTAGATAAAGTACATAATGCAATACTAATATCCAAATATCGAACAAAAATGGCGGGATACGACGTGAATTCGAATTAACCTATAAGTTTTTTTTTTAAATTACGTCGCTGTGGTAGTGAATCGCACGTGCTAGACAATGTTCTTTTTTAAAACGAGTTGTATAATGAAATTCAGTACAACATTATAACACCCGTTTGGATGTTATAATGGTTATTATGACACTGGCTGTTTTAATGTTGGCAATAAGCTAACTGTTTCAGATACTTTTATAGAGGATTTATAGCATGGGTATAGATAAAATACATTACATCATCTGCCTAGCCTTTTCCCAACTACGTCGGGGTCGGCTGCCAGTCTAACCGGATGCAGCTGAATACCAGTATTTTACATGGAACGACTGCCTGTCTGACCTCCACAACCCAGTTAGTACTGGGTAATACGATACCCCTTGTTAAGACTAGTTGTCAGACTTTTTGGGCCACTGACTACCTGTGACGACTGTCAGAGATCTACAAATGACACCCAGGACCAACAGCTTAACGTGCTTTCTGAGGCACGGAGGAAACTCGGTATGTAAGGGTCATCCATAGACTAACCTAGGCAAGCACGGCTTAACCTCGGCTTAATGATCGACCCGAGCGGCTGTTATTATTTAGCCACGAGCTTCGCCAGATTAAAATACAACACGGTAAAATAAAAATAAAAACTATTATGGTGAGTCTGGAATAGAAGAATGTATTAAATTCATTGTAATACGTCTGTGTCGCGGCGTCTCTTACGATCGTAATGATGATTGGTTCAGAAGTTATAGCGGTTATTACAGAAAGTAATACGAACATTGGGTTGTTCCCGTTCGTCTACACCCCGTCGTCCACACTGCGGACGACTGGGAAAGATGCGTTCTGTTCGCAACATTACGCAACATTCCCAGTCGTCCGCAGCGTGGACGACGGGATGTGGACGAGCGGGAATGACTCCGAACATTAAGAGGCAGGCTTTGTTTGTTTAGATGGCTCCTGTATACGCCTGAGCGCCTGTGCGCGCGGTCCTGTGTACGTTTACGTTAGAGTAAGGCGCGATTTCTTTAGGCAAGTTACTTGTTTTGTACGTAAGTTGCAAATTGCATACAACTCGAACAAACCGTCAAAACATGTTTCAAGCAACTTGTACGCAAACGTGACGTCATAATTCATTCATTCATTTATGTCATTAACAATGTTCAATGTGGGTTGTGTGTTTACATTGTGTCGAAAATCATTAAAAACTAACACAACCCGCACGGATTAAAAAATTGCATACAAGACTTGCCTTGGAATCGTGCCTTTTTATTGAAATATCGTTTTATTGTAAAACTGTAATAAAGAAGTTTCTAATTCGATTTAAAAAAACTACTCGTAACTTTAGTTCATCATTGCGTATAGGAGCCAAAGGTTGGTTATTAATTTTCAAAACTGTTTTTAATACTTTAACTAGAGTACGATACGTTTTATTTGATTCTCAATTCATGCTGTATAGAAACAAATCAGCGAAATAGCCTTGTATGAAAAAAGTCGAAAAATATGCATTTGAGATTCTCAATTTTCGCTGTATGTCATCAAAATTGTTACCAAGAAAGCATTTTTGTTAGTCATTTATCATCTTTTAGGATAGCTTGCACTACAAAAAACTTTAACGCAAAAATGTATTTAAAACATCTCATGGTTCTGTCTCTGTCAGTCGTTTGAAGATGACAGAGACGGAAGATGTTTTAAATATAGCAGTACAAGGATCTTTTGGCGCGTGGTCAAAGTCGGAACTAACTCGAAAGACGTTGACAGCCAGTCTCCTGTCAACGGCATTCGAGTGCCTTAGGCACTGGTCCGACCGCCGACTATGAACGAGAAACGAGTAGAACTAGAAACTATAAACGAGTTGGCGATCAGCGGGAAGCGAGTGTGTAGTTTCGATAGTTTTGTCGCCAGGCTATAAGCGAGTGTGCAAGTGCGACGAGCGATTACTCGCGCCACTCGCCCGCGGTCGCTGTCCTGTGCATTAATGCCGAGAAATGATCAAGCGAGCGAGTATCGCTGAGCGAGTTTATTTTTGAAAGCTCGTCGCTCAGCGACAAAACTATTAAAGCGAGTCGTCGCCGGCAGTGTGAGCAGTCAGAGAGCAACTTTTAATATATGCATCTCTTTCGTTTAAACGGAATGTACATTTATTGTGCGTTTCTTGAGAGGGAAAATCGCCGATAGTTAGTGGTTTTCTCGCCGGCGGTCGGACCACTGCCTTAAGATCCTAGAAGCACTGTATGTTTACCGCGAAATACATCTGATGATTGGTAGTGCACTAAGGCCTTGATGTTTTTACTCATGAAACTGAGATGAAATGCTTTGAGCACCAACTCTACGGGAAGAGACTGACATGCCTAGCCAAATGTCAATGTCAAACGTGCAAGTGATAGGCGCCATTTTGTTTTCTGTTTTTTTTTTTCTGAGCCATGCCAAGGCGGCGCGTCAATTCCCAAAACTTACCGATTTCGTAAAATCCTTGCAAAGACATAAGTTTTAAAATAATTATTGTTTTTGTGAACAAAAAAAAAATACGAATTTCTATTTCAAAAATTTACTTCACAATAAAAATAAATAAAAAAACATGATTGTGTATACAATATAGGTATGTACAAGTACATTGTAAGTAAATATTCTGATTATTCGCTTGGTTTCGGTAAGGGACAAACAAGGAGTGGATTCATTGGGGTTCCTAAAAATAAAATGTTTTTATCATAAGTATTTACAGTTGTTTTATTTGAGGATATGCACAATAAAAGGGTAATTCATATAAAATGCGGATATTATTTTCAATCTTGACCTGTCAATTTTTTTGCAGCGGTGTTGCCATTTAATGATTTTTAAGAATAAGTAGTTTATTTGTGTCTAACTGTAGATTTTTGTTTTTTTTTCTTCTTTTAATTTTTTTTTAAATTTTTAGTTTATAGTAGTCGTTCGTGTTATTTTGTTGTTTAACTTATGTGTATACGAATGTAAGTATTTTGTACCTATACCTCTTTCTTTGGTTGTTTTCTTTTTTTTTGTTTCGCGTGTTTTTTATCTGTGGAAACTTGTAAATGGCCTTCGAATTCGTATAATTTAAGAACATTGTTTATATTAGCTGTAAGTTTCCCGAAAAGCATAAAATAAAAAAAAAACTGACAATTCCTTGACATTTGTCAATTCCTTTAAAAAAATAGAAATAAAAAAACTTTGATCTACATCTCGAAAGAAACATCGAAACAAATCAGAGGTCATAGTCTCTTTAAACGTCGCCGTTGTAAGGACCATGCAGATTTTGATTATGTTGTACATCTCTTTTATTGTGCAAATCCTCAACAAATAGCATGAGCAAGCGACTAACACACACACAGTTCTAACACTCACACACATGTGCACATAAACTTCACTATGTACTTGTAGTATATAATATCATGTGTCTTACCTATGGGCAGAGAGGCAGCAGAGTTGGGCATCGAGGACGCACCGCCCCCAGGGGAGGGGGGCGCCGTCAGGGCTGATAATGCCTGGAGAAAAAGAACAAAGATACTATGTAGTGTGCGCTCAATAGGGCGAACTAAGCCAATAGAGTAGATGACAAAAAAAAACTAATTAGTCCGGCAGATAGATTTCCAAAAAATATTGGACACATTTTTTTTCTTTTTTCACGTAAACAAAAAATGAAGACGATACAGTGCGTCGAAAACTCGTGTGACGTCACATTTGAGTGCATTTTTTACTCAAATGTCACGTCACAAGCCCCCACTCATGATCTTTTATAAGTTTTATCTTCGTCAATTTGATAAAATAAAAAACACGTATCCAATATTTTTCGATAATCTGACGGACGAAACAGAATCATATTTTTTTTAGTCAATCATCATCCCTATTACATCTAAACTACAGTTCTAGAGTTGTAAGTGTCAATATTCCATAACAATGATGAATCTGATACGTGTTGGTGGAATTTGCTCAAAATATTTTTGCCCCCGATTATGTGGCGATAAAGTTTTGATGGGACGACACACTTTTTGTGCGGATGAATCTGTGGTGCACAAAATGTCTGCATGACATAATAAAAGGTCCGTCGCGGATTTTACGCAGACTCAACGCACACAACGCATATCTTCGATCATTCCATTCGAGTGCAGATTGCATACTAAAAGTGTGCGCCGTCGCACTTTTGTGCGGCGCGGGGGCGGCGTAATCTGCCAGAATGACACGGAATTTTTGGACTTTTAGCGCGTCGTATGCGTTACTGCATATAATTGCTTAGGTTCTACTTTCACAGACTAAAAAGTGCATCACGGATAGTCTGTCGTCTGTGTAGGCCCTAATAAGAACATAAATTAACGGCTTTTATCCAAGAATAAAATTGTAGATGTATGAACTCTAGATTAATTTATATGTGTAGTAATATGGGCCTCCACGAGAGAAAGAGGTAAGTTTATGTATTAAAATATAGCCTCTTTTCCTTTTTAAATAAAACGTTACCCCACACTAGGGATTTGTCCTGCATCGTGGGTGCGTTTACAAACATTTAAACTTACATACACAAACAGCCACACCCGGAACTATCCGTAGGCCATACAAATAATTGTTCCGTGCAGGAATTGAACCTGCGACACGCAGCGCAGCAACCAATCGCTTAACCACAGCGCCAACCGAGCCGTAAACCTTCTTCTACACTAATATTATAAAGAGGAAAGATTTGTATTTTTGTGTGTGTATGTTTGTAATGAATAAACTCAAAAAGAAAGAAAGAAAGAAAAAGGATTTATTAGCCCGCACAGGACAAAACACACAAATCAAAAACAAAAACACAAAAACTACTGCGCCGATTTCAAAAATTCTTTCACCATTAGAAAGCTACATTCACCCTGAGTAACGTAGGCTACATTTTATCCCCGTACTCCCACGGGAACGGGAACTACGCGGGTGAAACCGCGTGACGACCGCTCGCGTGAAGATTAAGAAGATCTTCTACTGCTATGAACCACTTACCATGTGTGAGCTGGACGGGTCTATGTGAGTGTAGGAGCCTTGGAACTCCACGGAAGCACATTTGCTGTTCGACTTCTTCTTACGAAGACCGAACTTGCGCCGGTCTTTCTTCACGTTAGGGGAGGCACCCTCTATTGATACCTGGAAATTGAAAAGCATAATAATAAGAAAAAAATATTCTGAATTGAAAAATAAATATAAGATTTTGATTCTCTTACAGAAAATCCTTTTTTGAAGTGAAAACTTCTTTAGGCACGTAGAGCACTTTTTGGGTGAAGGAAAAATATTGAACTCATCGTCACGTAACGTAACGTGTGGTGACGCTTCGTAGCCGTTCGTAGCACTCGTAGCACCCGCTACGGCGTAGCACCACATAGGCATGCGCGGTGCATAACCAGTGCTACGACTGGGGCGAGGCCTGTGTACTTTTTGTTTTCACTT
Organism: Xestia xanthographa; assembly: GCA_905147715.2. Taxonomy (NCBI): domain Eukaryota; kingdom Metazoa; phylum Arthropoda; class Insecta; order Lepidoptera; family Noctuidae; genus Xestia; species Xestia xanthographa. The sequence continues at coordinate 31,383,333 of LR990644.1, forward strand.
CTATCGGCAGTCCCCAAAGATTGCTCCGTTTTTTTTTTTCAATCAGTAGGATGATGATTGAGATTATCAAGATTTAATTTGAACCGTGCAGACTTATTATAGTCAGCCCCAAAAAGATGTGTGTGTGGTGTGTATGTGTGATGTGTGTGTGTGTGTATGTTGTCTTTTTTGTTTATTTTATTACGTATCCGGTTTGTGTGGGACGTATTGGTGAAATGAGTTGTTTACTATGTTTTGTAACTTTACATTGCATACACAATTTTGGAATTATGGTTGTGTACAATAAAATGATTCCTTGCCCATGTTTACATTTTTTCGAAGCTGACTGTACTTCCATTTACCAGACTTGGATTACTTCAACTTCAGACTGCTAGAAAATGTATTTGAACAGAGTGTTTGTCTACGACCCGAATGGCGCAGTGGTAGTGACGCTGCCTTAAGTTCTTGGGGTCCCGGGTTCGAATCCCGGTAAGGGCAAATGTTTGTGTGTTGAGTATGGACATTTGTTTCCGAGTCATGGATATCCATATGTATAATAAGTATGTATTTATAAACAAAAAAGTATCTATGTATTACATCAACTATCTGGAGTCCACGACACAAGCCTCGTTGCTTAGTGTGGCACTAGATGGCGTTGTGTGTAATGTCCAGCGATATTTATTTTATTTTATTAACTGCCATCAAAATGGTCCGGAAATGAAAGGAGAGAATATGCGCAAGAGTCTGCCAATCACAGGTGAAACGAGAGCCACGATGTGGATTTCAACAAATCGATTGCTCGATATCCGGCAATCATTGATCAGTTTGCCAGCCGAGATAATAAAGGTACTACCTTCTCGTAATGTCTTAAGTGAAGGCTCATTTTCAGTTGTAGACCTCTAAATGTATGATAAACAATAAGATTACTAACAGTGATTGATTTATTTCATAGTATAAATATGTTTCACGGACTTCACATAAATAGGACATCAACTTTTATTTCCACATACACAATTCTTTAAACGAACACGGACCTGTAATATAAGATAGAAATAAAATAATAATAAACTAACTACTTTTTCGAAAAATAAAATTGAGCTGGGTGTTTTGCTGAAAACCCAACAATATAACGAGAATTAACACCTGATCGCCTGTATATTTTTTTAAACTGTGGTCAAACAGGCAAACCGAGAACGATAATAGTACATTTTGATACAAGTGGAGAAAGTTTGTTATTGTATTCGAGGCAGAATTATAACACCCGAGCCGTAGGCGAGGGTGTTTTTGAGCCGAGAACTGCAATAACAAATATCCACGTGTATCAAACGACGTTTTTCAATACACTTTTGAAGAAATAAAATAAAAAATAACGAAAAATATTTTTGTCACGAACTAAGAAACTATGATTTTAATTTAATTTAAATATAAATAGCACGAAAAATTAAAAATAAATTTTTAATTTTTCGTGCTCTGCTTTCGCCAGGTTGAAGGAGAGGCAAAGGTATGAAGCCGTTAAACAGCCTAATATAAGAAATTGATTTATTTTATTATATATTGAACACATTGTGTTCTGAATTCAATTCATTCAATCTGAATTCAGAAAGTGTTTTGAAAAAAAAACTCAATAGCAGCTCTTCAAACCAGCGCGAATAGATGCGTGACTACTAAGAGGGAAGTTCCAGATTAGCCCGCGAAACTTACATTTTCTTGCGTTTTTTTTGCACTATGCAGGTCAGTGTAAGGCTGTATGTCTGATGTATTTACAGAATTATAATCATTAAAGTGATCATTACAACCTTCTAAGTTCATTTGATCCCATTGACATGTGAAAGCAAATTGCATAAAACGTAAGATATGTAATTATAAAACATAAAACAATCAACGGGCGCAGTTTCGTCCCGTTCTACGCTAGTCAGAGCAGTTCACCTCAATTTAAAAAAGTCCTTAACTTAGGATGTGTTTTAAATAGACAGAGAAGTCTAACCATACTTCCAACGTTACAAATACCGTCAGTCAGTATTTTACCAGCGCCCTAGTTTTAATATACAGCAACAAAACTCACCAAAATCCTTGTATTTTTTCGCAATTTTCAAAATTATCTCTCAGATACCAAATCATTTCCAAATGACTGAAATATCTTCTATATCTGTCCACTTAACGTTTCAAGTTGTACAGCATCTGAGTGGCGCCTGCAAACACACTTACATCAGTATCATGGTGCAACTGGTGCTGCAGTTCCAGCGCATCCAGCAGTCGCTGCAGCTGCTGCACTGATAGCTGCGCCTGCCCCAGTTCCCGGGACGCGGAGTCCAGTGGACCCCCTGATTCTGTGGATTGAGGACAGCGGTAAATGAGCACACCGGTAATTTTGGATCTCACCCCAATTTTTTTTTGTGTCCCACAGGTCGGCAAAGGCCTTTCTCTCTCCTTCAAAAGCGATCAAAATCAAAATATTTTATTTCACACTTATAAAACGACGAAAAAGGTGCACGGTTCGGGTTGGTCGTTTCCATGGAGAAGAACCGGCAAAACTCCAAGTGTTCATGCATTTATTACTATTTGGAACAACAATATTCGCGTGGCGCGTCACTAGCGCGCGTCGCCGCGAGCGACTGATTTCCGGGTTTCCGGTATTGTGCAACACGGGTCAAGGTGCGCAGCGCACGCGGCACATCAAATTATTCGACTGGCGAAGCAGCCATTTTTGATTACTCATTATTGAAAATCTATAAATTAGCGAACAGTTGTCGTTGTTATTGTGTTACCTTATGAGTTGTGCTTTTAATAAAGCAGATTTGGATTTGGAATGTTATTGTTATTTTGCCACCACGCTGCGCGGAGCGGTTGCGCGAACACCAAGGTTACTCTTTTCAAATCAATCGATTTCAATTTGGTGTTACAATATTATTGTTATTACAGCTTAAAGAGATAAAGCTGCAATGCTTAACAACATATCTGACTGGTCCTGAGGGTATCCTAGACAATGTGATAACAATGATGGGAAAGTCTAAATGCAGTATGCCCACTTTAAGTTTGTAGTTCACGGTGGCGCTGCTTGTCAAAGATATGTCAAACTGTGAGAGAAGTTGGTTTAAGTGACATAGCTACGGAAAAGTTATGTCAGTACTGTCGAAATTCATTGTAGAAACGCGAATCGCTTAGTGAGCGATCTTCATTTGAGTGGACTCTCTGGGCAGTCAGTCCCATTACCACCAGAATTGGTCCTTCATCATCATCATCTACCGTTGAATTCACCCACTGCTGGAAATAGGCCACTGCGGGTCCTTCCTGTATGTGTCATCATCTGCCTAGCCTTTTCCCAACTATGTTGGGGTCGGCTTCCAGTTTTACCGGATGCAGCTGAATACCAGTATTTTACATGGAGCGACTGCCTATCTGACCTCCACAACCCAGTTAGTACCGGGTAATACGATACCCCTTGGTAAGACTGGTTGTCAGACTTTTTTGGGCCTATGACTACCTAACGACTGTCAAAGATCTACAAATGACAGCCGGGACCAACAGCTTAACGTGCTTTCCGAGGCACGGAGGAAACTCGGTATGTAATGGTTGGTCACCCATCCACAGACCAACCTCGGCAAGCACGGCTTAACCTAACGATCGACCCGAGCGGCTGTTATTATTTAGCCACGAGCTCCTCACCTCTCCTTCCTGTATGTGTATTTAAACAAAACCTAGGCTATAACTACTATACGATCTAGACCGATCTAGACGAGGCACTTAGAATATTAAAATCCGGATGTATAGTCGTTCAGGGTATAAAGAATCCCTCTTACTAAGGATACGCGTGAATAAAACAACTCGATTTTTGTTGCCACGCAGTTGTGTAATAAAATACAAGCGATAGCTTCACAGAAATTGCCATTTTAAGAGTGGCGCTACTTTAAACCAAAATTTTTGTTATGGCTCTCCTCTGTCGTTGATAAGAAACAACACATATTGAATTAGTTTCTGATATAATACCTAGCCTAATCTATGAATCATATAAAGCATTCTAACATAGACTAACATCAATCTATAACTAGATTAGCGTCTATACCTAGCAAAGTAATCGAAAATAACGTGCGATAGCCTCTAAAAGTTACTCTCTTCAAAAGCATGTGCACACTCACACATGCAAACTATCTAACCATGCTTCAAAATCAAAATAATCTATGAGAAATGGAAATCCACTCAAGATTATTACAGCAATTTTGTGTTTATTACATGCATAGGGTACACAAACGGCCATAGAATTTGATATGAAGTGGAAGAATGGAGAACAGTGACATTCAGATGCAAAGGAAATTATTTTGTTTCACCTTTACGAGCTAAGATACTTAGATGTATAATAAAGATATAAATCCATGTACTTCTTTCCTGGAAAAAAATATGTTTAAAGTAGATGGTAGTAGGAGCCATGTATTTAAAATATTTAGTTGATTATCGAGTTGTTATTTAAATATGTATTTAACTTAGCTTTGCTAAATTTGGCCTTAAATTCTAGTGTTGTAGTTGTACTTTTGACTGACAGTATTGTAAAATTGGAACATGATTGTAGTGATCGCTATCGCGCATATCTCTATCTCACTGGCTCACCACTACACCAGTAAAGGAGCGTCCGCCTCGTACCGCGTCTAGCGATCGACTGACTGTTGACGTCTAACCCTTCCACCCGTGTACGTGAGACAATGTATTGTATCTATGGCATGGTCACAAACACTACAATGATGTTGTCACACTCATGTTAATTTAATGCATAACGGCTAGGATACAGTTATAAGTACTGCGGGATCAGAGTAAATTTATCCAGAAACTCAGTCAAGTTCTTAATACGTGGCTTCTATTACCATGGCAGGTGTGCTACATACCAATAATCCATCCGGCGAGGCGTCCACCCGGCGTGCCGGACACGAAGCCCGCTTGGGGACCCCTGATTGGACCCGCACCGGGGCTCATGAGCCCTACAGACCAGACACGTCAATGTGGGGGGGATAGGGGACCAGCGTTTTGGAATATATTGCGCAAAATTATAGATTAACAAGTGAATAAAACATCATTGACGGAATGTGGGTGTACAACACATCTTTATATACCCCTTTGAGGAATTCAGGCGTGAAGATATTTGATAAAGCAGCGTGGAACTACAGTGAGTCGAAAAATTGCGTGTTTATTTGACATGGCTGTAAATGCTGCAATAAAATTAGACGCATAGATCATATCTCATCGTGACGGCTGCTTTAAAAGTGAAGATAAGGGGCCAATTACAAAAGGCAGACAATTAACGAACCACCAGATTTAGCAAAATGTAACGGCAAAAAAATCACTTTTGTTTGCCAAAATTAGTAAATGATCACCAAAATAAATCCTCATTTTATCGTGAAATTAGAACCAAAAATTTATTTATGACCACCAGAAATTGAACTAGTAAGCTCTTGCATCCGAGTCGAGGGAGACCCGGTCGACGGAGCGGGGATCCTACTTCTGAATGGTTTATAAAAAAAATAGCCCCAAGTCGGCCTAGGCAAAACTAGTTTGTCATCAACCACCTCATTAAAATTTGGTAATCAATTGATATTTTAAGTGATAGATGTTAGTGGTCACAAAGTTAATTTTGGTGGTCATTATATTTTCCCCCATTACAAAATTATGCTAGCCTACCGTTTAAATGATACGGTGCACGAGATTCGGGAGGAGTGTGATGACATGTCAAAAGAGATCTTTTATTTGCACATAGACAGGCATTACACCTCTCCCGGACCGTGCATCTACGTAAGGCCCCGACTTAGTTAAGCGGTGTGCCTGTGGAATGTTTTTTAAAGATAAAAGATAACTAAATCCCCTTATTATTTTGAGTCTCTCTGTTTTCTTGAGTACTTTTACTATTAAATTTCATAATTTCAAAGAAAAACTCATTATTCTGACCGTCTACGCGTCTGTTACGGAGGGTTTTTATATTAATGTGAGATCTCGAGCAAGGCCCACTTGCTAGCGAGGAGATCTCGCTGCATTTTCGTGGTCATTTGTCGCCTACGTTCGGTAACAATTTTATCCTTTTATATATTTTTTTAATGTTCTTTTGCCAATATATTCCATAACACTGCGATCACATACTTGCATGGGGAAAGGTGCATGAGTCAAACTTTATGAATAACTAACAGTACGCTATTTACAACTCTAGCCTTATCATGATAAGGATCATTGTTACAATTTTGGTGATTTTTCAGTTAGCTTGACCGATATGGATTTTCCATTATGCAGGAAATAAACAATGAATTCTTTTAGTACTGTCGAATGATGGCATTATAATCTGCCTAGCCTTTTCCCAACTATGTTGGGGTGACTTCCAGTCTAACCGGATGCAGCTGAATACCGGTATTTAACATAGAGCGACTGCCATACTATAAAACTCCTTGGTAAGACTGGTTGTCAGACTTTCGGGCCACTGACTACCTGTAACGACTGTCAAAGATCGACAAATGACAGCCGGGACCAACGGCTTAACGTGCTTTCCGAGGCACGGAGGAAACTCGGTATGTAATGGGCGGTCACCCATCCACGGACCAATCTCGGCATGAGCTGCTTAACCTGAAAGATCGACTCAAGCGGCTGTTATTATTTAGCCACGAGCTCCTCAACAATTTTCAAGGGCAATCAAGGGCATCGACTCGAAGTATAAGTAGGTACTGTTAATTATTCAAAACATTTTAGTAGAAAAATAAAGAAAACTCATGCAATTACTGAGAACTTAAAATTACTAACTATTGAGAATTATTTAGCTATGCTATGTTACTAATTAAATTCTAACTTCTAAAACATATTCTAATTCGATTTCATATTCTATTCTTCTAATTTTACCGCCTTTTTTTATGAGCTCTAACATTATTATACTTCAAAATCATAAAAAGAAAATATCCTCCAAAAAAAATGTCGTTTATTTGTACCGCAATTCGTCTTATACGATATTAGGTCTGCAAATTAAATGTTTAAGCTGCAAACCAATGACTACACTATTACTTGTATGCCACTACTTCGAACTACATTGAAAATAAGAATAGGAGCAGATTTCATCAAACAAACTGAATGCTAACATCACATCTAAACGGCGTTCAAGTGCCATTGCTATGGAATATTGAAAAAGCTCTTGAACGCCGTTCATTTCATACTAAACAAACTAACCGGAACAATATGACGGATCACTCGAACATCGATACAAAGTCTTCATTTCATCGCTCGTGTTCACTTCTACGCTAGACTCAGTAAGAGAACTCGTTCTAGTAACTTCGAACTTCTTACTAACAAACAGCTGATACACATTGTAGTCAGTACCCATCATCTTCTCCCTAACAAAACGAAGCATCTTCTTGTTCGTCTGTGATTGAGTTGAGACCTTAAACGCAGGTGGTATCAGCGATATTTCTTTAACCAAATCCTGTCTTGTCATTTTAGTGTCTTTTTTCTTTTTAGTCACATACCCCTTCGGAGGTTGTGTTAGTTGCAAACGGGTGATTTTGTGTGTGTTGTTATTTTTAGCTTCTAACATGCACTTTAGATGCATCTGAGGGTCGGTTTTGAGAACCCAGTTCGAATTGGAGGTGGAGCAGTCAACAGTATGTAAATATCCACTGCGTGCAGAACCAGTTTCAGCCATATTTGTCATCAGCGATGTGTTAGTATACGACGGTGCTTTTCTGTGAGGGGAAAACCTAAATTCGTCATCTTCAGACAACGTTTGAACTTCTGAATTCATGAGTAGTGTCAAATCTATGGCACTGATGCTTGCATCTCTTAACTCGTGTTTTTGTTGGAGTGCATGTTTGCTGCTTGCTTTGACCGCTTTTTCATCGTTACCGATGTCCTTGCTGGCTACGAAACACGAACACGGGACGAAATTCCCTTGAGTTTTGGCGTCTCTTGTACCAGTAACATTCACGTCCTCGTTATAAATCTTCCCTAAGAGGCTCAACCCTTGGATATGATCACAGTTCTTTAGAATTTTCTCATGTTTTTTCATTAATTTAGTGAACAAATTGATGATTTCTTTGTGTAGACTTGGTACATTCTTTGACAGTAGCGACAAATTTTCCAAAAGCAACAGTATAAACTTTTCGTCGATCACTCGAGGTGCAGGCTTTTCGAATATTGATAACTCAGTGTGTAAGTCGTGTGATCGATGTGGAGTTATAATCCTTGGAGCCAGCACTACGGCGGTACACTCTTTGGGCTTCGCTTTGTTACCCGAATGAAACTTAGGTGCTATCTCATTTTTGAATGACATCAAGTAGCATGATTTTGAACCTTGATTTTCGAAAGACTGCCTCGGTTCATTTCTAAAAGAGTTACTGCTATTAAATGATAAGTCAAAGGAATGTTCGCTTTCGTGAATCACTTTGTAAGCTTTAGAAGTGGCATCACTGCTACTCAAGTAAGGTTTTAAATCAAACTGTTTTGGGCTATCAATAAAAGTATTATTAGCATTCTTAGGATTTTTGAATTTCTTTTGGAATATCTCAATAGACTTTGCGTCCATAGGATGAATACACTTTGTCCAGTTATCATCCACGGCATACTCTTTCGTGGATTCTTTTTTCAGGTGATGAGATTCATGTGTGTGTGATTCAAGGTTCAAGTGTGTGCGTTTAGTCTCGCCTATTGTCGCAGGTTTCAGGTGTTGAGATTCCGCAAATTTTAGGTTCAAGTGTGTGCGTTTAGACTCGCCTATTGTCGCAGGTTTTTCTTTAAGTTTTATAGTTATAGACATGATGCCTTCAATAGCTGGGTCACTGAACATGGAAATATGTTCCAAATCAAATTTAGTAAGATCTATTACAACCGAGTTCTCGTCAAAGTTTTCGTAAATGAGATTCTTCGCGAGGTACTCCCTCACAGGTCTTCCCAATTCATCCTTTTGTTCTTTCTCTTTAAAGACACTTGGTTTGTTGTTTTCGTTTAGTTTTTCAAAGTTCTTGCTCTTTTCGTCCAGATGCTTTACTTTGGAGAATATCGTTGTTATCTTATCCAGGATATCTTTTAGATACATTTGCCCTGGATCTATGGGTTTAACGTCTTCGGCTGAATTCACCATCGTAGGCTCCGTTGGGTGGAAGGTGGTGACGCTTTTAGACATTCTTTTTGTGACAGCTTCCGTTTGAACTTCGCAAAAACACTTTTCGTTGGAAACTTTCGACGAGATAGATTGTTCACTAGACTGGCTGTCTAGGCTGGTGGACGCGGTCTTACTCTGATCTTTTTTCAGCACGTCCAAGTACACGCCCAGAAACTCTTTGGCAACGTCAGGAGGTATTGAAGTCTCGCTGATAAGATGGTTCATAGTTTCTTTTATCTGCTCTGTAGAAGAGTTAGAAGTGTCATTGTGTATTTTAGCAGTATGGTCCATCGCCGACTTATGGGATGCCTTCCCTATGTTATCAATCAGAGCTTTAGTTGTTTTAATATCTTTCTGTTTGCTAGAATCATTTCTCATCGTTCCGCACATGTAGACGGTGCTTTTAAGCAGCCTTTCAAGTTCTTGTATACGTCGTTCTTTCTCGATACTTTCTGTGGGGCTTTGAGGCTTGAAAGGCACACAGACCTCGTCTTTTAACACTCTCGTCGAAGTCTTCGAAATCGGGTGCGGTTTCTTGTACTGTACCATCATCTCGCTGATTCCGTGGAACTGAGTTTGTTTAGGGACGTTACTAATGCAGACACTCGACAGATTTTGATCTTTTGTGAAGTAATTGTTAGACTGAGCGTCGATTGACTGGCTCTGTTTCATGGCAGCTTTGACCGGTTCTACGGAAGTGTTCTTTAGCCAATACTCCAACAGACTCCTAAAGAGCGCCTTCACCGGATGAACGTCTTGGAACTTGAAGTCGTACAAGTCTTTTACGACCTGTTTGACGTAATACTCGGCTCTCGCGGTACTAATGATTCTGTGGTTTTGAAAAATGGAGACCAGTAGTTTTTCCGTGATCATATCGTAATCTGAAGTGGTCATAGCGTCTTGTAAGGCCTTATCGTCGATGGTAACTTGGACTTCGTTACTCTCATGTTTAACAGCGTCGCATTCTACCGAGCAATCTACGCTTCTTTCCGTATGAGACTGTCTCGACACTTTCATCTTATACTTCCCTAGTAACGTACACTTACTCAAAGGCCTTTGCAAAGGCGGTTCTTTAAATTCGTTTCTATATTTCACTACATTCGTGGACTTCTTGCTCGTTTTCATGGGCGAATTTTTGACTATGTCTGATTTGTTGGGCGCGAAAAAGAAGTAAGCCGTGGTAGGCTCGATCTTTTCAAGGAATATTGGTCTATTTGCGTCGGGAAATACGGGAGAATGTTGTACGGACGAGAACTTTCTGGAGACTTCATCTTCTAAGACAGTCTCTATAGTTCGTATGGAATTGATATCCAGATCCGTGCTATGTATTTGTTTCTCAGCGTCCGTGCTCCCGGGAGACAGGGTGGGAGATTTCCACCTTTTCAAATCTTCTTGCGTAAATCTGGCTACACAATTCATGGAGCATAAACTCCTGTGGTCATTTACTAGTTTTTTTAAGTACCCGTCATAGATTTCGGATTGTTTTAAGGGGCTGTAGGAGTCTTCAGTTTCGTCTGTGGGCGGGCGGCATGAGGAATTGCATAAACAGACGCTGGTGTTGCTTGTTTCGTTGGTTAATAATGGCTTTTTGGCGGTAGGTGAGGTATACTCGTCGTTTGTGCTTAGTCCCGAAGATTCCTGGCTCTCCTGGGATGTACCTTTGGGAGGGGGGAGGAACAAATAAAGGAAGGATTTCTGGGAATAGATCAACGATACAGCATGTATCAGGAAGTCGGTTTTAACGATGTGGTATAGATAGAACATCAAACTGGACAATGTTCTTCAAGGGACTAAAGCAGTCCCATACAAATCCCACACAGTTTTTTTTAGTTTTGTGTGGAACAGCTGCATAAGCTTTTCTGATACACGCTGTATAAAGGAAGGATTTATGGAAAAAGGAAAGGGTTATTCCTAACACAGAATAGATAGAACCTGAGCCTACAGGCAAGTAACACAACACTTTAGATATTCAATAATGCCTATCAAAATAGTTTTTTTTAATGTTATAATATGCCTTTTGTCATCTATTTGACAACCCCTATCAGTTCCTAGATACGTTCATCAGTTATTCAGGATTATGTAAACGATCTACACATTCCTTAGAACATAACACACACAGCACTTCACTCTATCTTAAACTTCCCTCACAAAAAAAATCATAAAATTATCTCTAAACTAGCACCGTGCGCATGCTACACACAGCAAATAATAATAATAGAAGAATAATAAGACTATTATTATAATAGTAGACTTACGGGACGAGTTGTCAGTGGCTGGTAGATCGTCTAGCGGCGCGTGGATCTTTGGCACCGACTCCCGCGCACCGAAAGTTAGCAAGTGTTGGCGGTATAACCTTTGGAAACGGGAGTAAGTTGTTAAAGTAGGTGAATGGCAACTGGGAATAAACTTTAGGGGTTTTTGTATAATGTTGAAATTGGTCTACACAGTAAAGTACATAACGCGAGCATACATATGGAAAAAGTAGAATTTCTTTAGCTGCTTACTGAATGCCAATCACAGTTACTTGTGGTTATGAGCTTTCATGTTGCATAGAGAGCATAGATTAATTCGTCGACACGCGGGCCGTTCGGCAAACTTCGGACGTTTTCGGAAAAACGACCGTTACTTGTTTAAATACCAACCTGTGAGCTTTGAGTAAGTTTAGCCGCTTTTGGAAGACATCGCCGGCGTCTTCGTTCGCAGGTGGCATATGAAATCGTCGGCATAAGATATCTATGCTTCGCAAGCGATCTTCGTGCATCTTCGGAGATACGTCCGTTATTCGTTAAAATATTGACCTATGCGGCTTGAGCACATTCAGCCACGTTCGAAAGACATCGGGCGTATTCGCTCGCTGATGGTATATGACTCGTACACATTCTATTCAAAGCCTTGCCTCGGCAAACTCCGGCAACATTCGGGTTGCTTCGGAAATACGACCGTTACAAGTTTAAATACTGACCTTTGCGCCTTGAGCACATTCAACAACGTTCGGAAGACATCGGGTGTCTTCGCTCGCAGGAGGAATATAACTCGTATACATCTAATCAAAGCCTTGCCTCGGCAAACTCCGGCAACATTCGGGCTGCTTCGGAAATACGACCGTTAAAAGTTTAAATACTGACCTATGCGCTTTGAGCACGTTCAGCCACGTTCGGAAGACATCGGGTGTTTTCGCTCGCAGGTGGTATATGAACTCGTCCGCATCTATGTCGATGCGTCGCCGTCTCGCCTTGGCCGATATGACGGATAAGCCGACATCCACGGAGCCGTGTAGTCGGCCGCGCGCTACGTCCGTTGGGGAACGTGCGTAGACTAGTATTCCACCGTCTACTACGAAGAAACGCTGGAATGAAGAAATAAAAGTCGAGTTCGGTAAATAGCTAAGGTAAATGTAGGTAACAATAAGGCCACGTCTGCTTTGGCTCTGTTTGATACTTACTCTTTAACAGGCATAACGATCTGGTAATCGGAAAAATAGGCATAGATAGGGTAAGATTATTATTGGTGGAAAATAAATTTCATTTTTATTTAAACATTTTTTAAGTTTTTTGAATCTTTAATGAGTGATTGATAAGCCTTTAAATAACCAGGGACACATCGTTTAATTATTGAGATGAAAAATGTGGTAGGATATATATTCCCTTTGCCTTATAAGGGGTTAAAATATTACTTTGTAAATCGGGATAGGGACCGACTATCAATAATCTTGGAAGGTCTGAGTCATTCGATTACCTAAAATAGAACTACAAGTATTTCTATGGAGGGAGGCGTATGGTGGGGGGACCAGTATTAAACGGTAACAGGCGGCTATACCACCATCTACGTAAGCGTAGCGTTAAATAGTTTCTATCATTCTGTAATATGCCCTCCTGGGAGAGGTCACTGGCTCTTGTAACACAGGTCTATCACCTAGCTCAGGAGTTACGGACTTCACACAATTTTGTAACCACTTTCTTGTGTAATAAAGATTATTTTTTTTAATATTGATCAGTCACTGTGGTGAGCCAGATCGATTTTACTGCTGCTGTTTGCGGTCGGTTTCGGAATTAAACTTTAACACAATTTATCAAAAGAGGCTTGTCAATGAGCACTAAGGAAAAATATTTCTAATGTTACCTTGTGCCATCCCTTGAGAGGCCATTTCCTCTTCTTGTGCAGATAGCCGTTGAAGACGTCAGGCCTCTTCTCGAACCTCTGGCCGTCTTTAAGACCCTCTAGCACCTCCCATTCGCTGCCTCGACGACGGCTGGAAACAAGAAGAAAATTGTTGGTACAAACAGATCAAGACATGAATCTAATGATCTTTTGAGATACTTTAGTTCAAAATTAATGAATTTGTTGTTATGATTGACTGTTCGTTGGCAAGTTAAAATTCGCACCAGGTAATAAAATAAATTAACGGCTTTAGCCATCTGTGGACAGTACAAAACTATTTATCAAATTTGAAGGAAGAGCGTACACAACGCTCAATGAGAGTAACTAAAGGCATGATGCAACCAAGGTTTTGTAATATTATTCAGATTTAAAAGATATCCATGGAGTTTCTTGCTCGTTCATCTCCTTAGGATGGGTAACTACAGTACTTTCATAGTTATTATGCCTTATGAAATGCTATAGCTTCACTTCATTGTTGTCTTTGTTTCGACAATTCAAAAGTGTCTGTATCTAGCCTACTTCAAATAAATGCTTTGATTTTGATTATTTTGGCACGTGGGATATTTAACGAATCTTCGTTCATAAAAACAATCAAATGATTATAATTATCTTTATTTCAGAACGAGACCGATGCATAAGCTTTAAAAATAACATCCACGCGCGACCCTTTTCAGTCTGCGAATTAAAAAAGGGTTCCAACATGTTAATATTAGATCAGTTCAAGTTTTAAGTTAATTGTGGACGCAAAAGGTCACATTTTTGTCCCACGGTTGACGATGAAGCGAGCAGCTTCCGACTATGTTCTAGCTTAAGAAATATACAATCGGTAGATATAGGCCCCTCTTATACATACACCCACATGCATACAACATTTTTATACGATAACATTTTCTTAGCTCCCGTATTCACAAACGCTTCGATTCGAAAACTCGTCTGTATATCTTTTTTGGCATTACGAAAGCGAGCGAAAGTTAGAAGACAAGTCGTATGTCTATCTCAGACATACGCCTGTATGTCCCCAGCCGTACCCGAACTGGTGCGGTGCATTGTTATTTTAATTGTGTCTGTAATTGCGGGTATCGAAGAGTTAATCGACATCGAGTCGAAACGATTAAGAATACGGTGGCAGGTCCCGTGTCAGCAAAGATATAAATATAAATATTGAATGAATGGTTTATCTGGTCTCACCGCCAGCGAACTCTGTCTCAAACGTAGGTCTACTCGCTACTCGCTAATCGTCGGCGGTGGGACATGTGCCTTACATATTGTTATTTTAGTCTGTGAGCTATAAAATGTTGTGTCATTGTGGGTAAATTAAGCTGTAATTAATCGATTATTTTAATTAGTTACGGAAATAGGTTACTTTGGATAGTAAAGTTGATTGACTTGTATGTCTTATACCGATTGTACAAAATAAAAACATGAACAGTAGGTATTTGCTATCCACAAAACTTGTAGAAAATATGATTTTTGTAAGGCAAAAACCTTTTTTTCCCTGCTTTGGTGAAGCCTGGGCCTTATTATTTTAGTCCAGAAGTGCAAGTCACTTATCTGAATGACGATGGACCACTGCTGGACCAGGACTCTTCAATCGCATGCTATTCAACTTGATTCTCGCCAACTGTCATCTAGCTGCTGCTAGCGACTCTTCGAAGATCGTCCTTCCACCTAGCCTAAGGACCGTAGGACTAGTAGGACCGGTCTCCACTCAAGACCACGTGTACTCCAACGGTTATCGGAACTATAACTAGAGCGGTCAGTCTATTACCAAGGTATGATGATGCCTTACCTCCTATTCTTCCCAGCGCGTGGTGGCCGAACGAGGGAAACGGATAACGGTATCAGTGTATACAACTCGCCGTGATCGGTGGCTAACGTGATCTGATACTGTGATCGGTGGAGCCAAACCCCACGACAGCGAGGCGGTCTTTCCCGAACATTCCCGAATCGCACAATGGATCCTGCCTTATGACGCACGACAGCGAGGCGGTCTTTCCCAAATATTCCCGAATCGCGCAGCGTTCCCTGCCTTATGATCTATATCCAGCAGTAGATGTCTGTTGTCTGAACGATGATGGATGTGTTACCTCCTATTCTTGCGCGCGCGTGGTGGCTGCGGTGGCGGACGCACGACAGCGAGGCGGTCTTTCCCGAACATTCCTGAATCTCACAGCGTTCCCTGCCTTATGATCTATGTCCAGCATTAGACGTCTGTTGTCTGAACGATGATGGATGTATTACCTCCTATTCTTCCCAGTGCGTGGTGGCCGCACGACAGCGAGGTGGTCTTTACCGAACGTTCCTGAATCGCACAATGGTTCCTGCTTTATGATCTATGTCCAGCAGTAGACATCTCCAGTCTAAACGATGATGGATCTCTTACCCCTTAAACTTCCCAGCACGTTGTGGTTCAGGCGTCGGTTTCTCCCGAACACTCCCGAATCGCGCAGGGTTCCCTGCTTTATGATCTACGTCCAGCAGTAGACGTCTCCTGTCTGAACGATGATGGATGTCTTACCTCCTATTCTTCTCAGCACGTGGTGGTTGAGGCGGCGGTCTCTCCCGAATACTTCCGAATCGCGCAGCGTTCCCTGCCTTATGATCTATGTCCAGCAGTAGACGTCTGTTGTCTGAACGATGATGGATCTCTTACCCTCTATTTTTCCCAGCACGTGGTGGTTGTGGCGGCGGCCGCACGGCGCGGTCGCCGCTATCAGCCGACAGTGACGCCGTCTCTCCGGAACAGTCAGAGTCAGAAGGCGCGCGACGCAAGGCAGCTGCACGACCCGCTGCGCCTCGACGTCGTTCACCTGCAAAAAAGAAGGTTTATGCTTTAACTAGTGCATCGTTGGTTTACAAATCGTAAACTGACTGCTGAGCATAAGGTTCTGGGTTCGATTCCCAAGTCGGGCAAAGTGTTATTGGGTTTTTCCATCAAGAGTTTCTCAGCTCGCCCCCTATTACATGGGACGTTAACTGCCGGAAGTGGGAGCACTTCCTATCCCTCCGGGGATTACGAACGTGATGTTATGTATTAAAAAAAATCAGAGCAGTCTTTGGGGACTGCCGATAGAAGTGAAAACAAAAAGAACACAGGCCCCGCCCCCGTCGTAGCACTGGTTATGCCCCGCGCATGCCTATGTGGTGCTACGCCGTAGCGGATGCTACGAGTGCTACGAACGGCTACGAAGCGTCACCGCACGTTACGTTACGTGACGATGAGTTCAATGTTTTTCCTTCACCCAAAAAGTGCTCAACGCGTCTAAAGAAGTTTTCACTTCAAAAATAATATGGCTTCGGATTGTTACTACCTAAAACATTTAATCCACCTATAAGCCATTTGTGTCCCATTACAGGGCAAGGCCTCTCTTCCCTCTTCCCACTCATACCTATCCACTGCTGTTTGTGGCCAATTTTTACGAGTTGTCGAGTTCAATTTTTTTGCTGCCAAAACCAAATTAATAAATGATTGGAACTTCGGTTGGCGGTCGGTATCAACTTTTAATAAATAAGCAATTTTCGTTTGCGGAACTTTCAGAACGAAACAACAGCATAATAGTCACACCCAACCAGACCCAAATCAGTAAATAGGGTTTACAAAAGCAATTTTCGCCTCATTCAACAACTTCGGTATTATTGCGGTTCTGAAATTCCGCAGTTAAAATACTGTCTACTAGTACTTAAGCCGCGACTTCGTCCGCAAAAATTGTGATAGCTCGACTAATATGCATGATATAAATATAATTTATAGCCTATAACAACCACGAATTATGTAGCTTTCTACCGGTACCGGTACCTAGACATTTCAGAATTGGATCATTAGTTCCGGAGATTACCCCCTACATACAAACAAATTTTACCCTCTATAATATTACTAGTATAGAAATATTTTGTAGGTCGAATACGAAAATCATGAAGAATGGAAGTATTTTTTATTAGTCTACCGATTCCACAGCATGAAACTGCATTTATTTAGTAATGTAAGAGTGACTCAGCTATATTATTTTTTCAAGATTAAACTTGATTTTAAAGGTGACCTAATACAAGCTATATTGATTTGCTATCATCCTTTTTATTTCATTTCGATTATCTTCATATTGATTTTGATTTAGACATGTTACCATCCCTGTCTTGCACCTGTAGTGCGACAAGGACAAGATTTTTCTTCGCAGGTCAACCTGTGAAACTGACTTCTGTTTCACCGGACTATTCTGTGAGTGTAACGCCTTCAGCCAGGGGCATGAAACTTATAAACTAAGGGGCCGCCTCCACGAGCGAGAGAATCGCGGGGGTTCAACGTATTTCTATACGAAAATATCGCCGCGACTCTCTCGCTCGTGGAGACGGCCCAAAAGAGAGTGTATAGAAAAACGTGGCAAGGACGATATTATCGCCGCGATTCTCTCGCTCGTGGAGACGGCCCAAAAGAGAGTGTATAGAAAAACGTGGCAAGGACCATAATATCGCCGCGATTCTCTCACTCGTGGAGACGGCCCAAAAGAGAGTGTATAGAAAAACGTGGCAAGGACGATAATATCGCCGCGATTCTCTCGCTCGTGGAGGCGGCCCAAAAGAGAGTGTATAGAAAAACGTGCCAAGGACGATAATATCGCCGCGATTCTCTCGCTCGTGGAGACGGCCCAAAAGAGAGTGTATAGAAAAACGTGCCAAGGACGATAATATCGCCGCAATTTTCTCGCTCGTGGAGATGGCCTAAAAGAGAGTGTATAGAAAAACGTGGCAAGGACGAAAATTTCGCTGCGATTCCCTCGCTCGTGGAGACGAGGTAATCCATGAAGCACACCCAAACGAAGCACACCCAGACGAAGCACACCTAAAGTATTCCACTTAGCACACCCGTAGGTGGGCTTCAAATAAAAATTTAAAATAATTAATTTCCTATTCCACGAAGCACACCTACGAATATTACTCGCATAGTGTGGGGACTAAGAAATAAAAATGTCGATAGGAGAAAATATTTATTATTTAAAAGACTAACTTAAATATCTAACATCTTTCAGTTTCATTATAATATAATGTGATACAGTACTTGTAATTTTCATAGTGTTCATATATAAATCCCATAGATAAGACGTATACATGATGCGCTAATAGTCAACGCGTGCGCCCGCCACTGAATTCCCGAGCCAACCCGAATTTAGACGAGCGTTTCCACCGGTCTTGTTATTGTTATTTTTTACTGTTTTTCGTGCAATTTATTCAAACAAAATAATGGAGACGATGACAGGTCCAAGTAGTAGAAATTTTAACCCATCTATTAATTACGTACTTGGCCGGAAGGAGACACAAGTGTTAGTGTATAATAACAAACAATATAGTAAACACAAGATTTATAAAAACGGTAATGCCTTGTGGTGGTGTATTAAAAAAGGGTGTAATGGCTTACTTACATTGGGTGGTTAGTGTGGTTACCCGTGGTCCCGGTGGGTTGACCCATTACCGGGTCCATGGGTAATTTTAATTACCCGTGGTTCCATAGCATTAGGGATTGTTTCCTGGACTTCTGAACGTATCTATAGAAAATACAAATCCATAATAAAAGCATATTATATCCCACCGGGACCACGGGTAACGAGTGATTGCATAATTTGGCACGGGTTTATTGGTTTTTATTTTTTATTTATCTACCAACTACCAGGAGGCCAGAACCATAAAGGAGGTATCATATATTTTTAATAGGGATCTTATAATCAATCCATGTACATTTCGATTATCAAGCAGTATGCAATGTAGAAAATACTTCTTCATAATTCTGGGATCCTGGTAGTTTGTCTTCTTCTTCTTCTTATGGTGTCGGGAACAAACGTAAACAAGGATAGTAAAGTCTCACAAACTAGTTAGTCTTTTAAATAATAAATATTTTCTCCTATCGACATTTTTATTTCTTAGCCCCGCACTATGCGAGTGATATTCGTAGGTGTGCTTCGTGGAATAGGAAATTATTATTTTTTAATTTTTATTTGAAGCCCACCTACGGGTGTGCTAAGTGGAATACTTTAGGTGTGCTTCGTCTGGGTGTGCTTCGTTTGGGTGTGCTTCATGGAATACCTCGTGGAGACGGCCCGTAACAGTTACGTTTGTGGTGTTCTACATGCCTCCACACATTAACAAATATTATGCACAAAGCTCAATGCACTCCACAAATCAACAGCACATAGTTAATTTATTACAAACCGTGAAGTTCATTAACGATTTCTCGCCGCAGTTAATAACAAAGACAATCTCCTGAGTAAACGACAGCGTCGGCGTTGTTTGATCAACTTGTATCAACATTGGTTGCGGTAGCGCTCGAGATAAACAGATGCGGAAAATTATTTTAAATATTTTCAACTAGCTTACGCCCGCGGCTTCGCTACGGTGGACTTCGGTAATTGTCCCACGGGATAAAAAGTATCCTATGTGTTAATACAGGTTATGAACTATCTGTGTACCAAATTTTATCCAAATCCGGCCAGTAGTTTTTGCGTGAAAGAGTAACAAACATCCAGACATCCTCACAAACTTCCGCATTTATAATATTAGTAGGATAATATTTTTGTCTGTAGTTATCATAGTTATTTTTGGCGATAATTTGTGCAAAAAGACGCTTGGCCCTTCTAACCCTAAAATTAGCAACTCTATTTGTGGTGGTTCAAACTTCGTTTGAAATACTGTTAGAATAAAGTTCTAGTTAGCTTGCACTACCTACAAAGCGGTTGTTACGTCAGTCACTGCGGCCGAATAGTGCGAACGGAGTGGTTTTTGGCGATTTACAAAAAATCTATTGATTGGACTAAAAAATAAAACACATAAGACCTGCTTTATAGTTCAGATAGAATGCAAAGTTTCATGATCTAATTTGAAGTACTTTTTGAATACTAGCGGTTTATTGTTCGATTTGGAGGTAACTTTGGATTTTTTTTCTATCGAGAAAAGTTTGTGGAATCGTGTTTTCGTCACACATAGTACCAAGCATTAATCCTCATCTTTACCATATATTTATTTCAAAATTAATGCTGCAGTATTTTAGGCGTAACGGAGGACCATGCTAAGCCATTTAAGGGGGTATAGGCCCTTAACGGATCCTCAAGACATTTGTTCCGCCCTTATGGGCGATGATGGGGTGAAACCTTATGGTTATGAAGATATTAAGAGTTCCGACATTTTCTAATGTTTTCACGACCCCTGTCGGTACAGGGGTCGTGAAAACATTAGAAAATGTCGCCGGTAACACCGGTGTGTTTGCACTTATAAGTTTAATGTTTTGCGTGCGTTAAATTGAAAATAAAAACGCTTCAGAAGACAGTGATTTTGTGACAGGGATCAAAAATTATAGTCGTATGCGTATCTCAGGAATTATTTTTGGCATACAATTAACGAACCACCAGATTTAGCAAAATAACAACAAAAAAATCACTTTTGATTGCCAAAATTAGTAAATGATCACCAAAATTATTCCATATTTTATCGTGAAATTGGAACCAAAAAAATTTTTTTTTTCGGGGTGCTCCAAGTCGGCCTAGGCAAAACTAGTTGGTCCGCAACCACCTCATTAAAGTTTGGTGCTCAATTTACTAAATTTGGTGATCAATTGATATTTTAAGTGATAGATGTTAGTGGTCACAAAGATATTTTTGGCGGTCATTATATTTTCCCCCATTATTTTTGTGCGAACTACTTAATTATGTTGTTCAGTTTGATGTACAGAATGCTAAGAATGCGTAGCTGTAGCTATCAACTATGTGATGGGTCTTAGTACCCTGTATAATCTCGTATTAATCGGCCTAACCTTTGCCTCATCGTGAGGTCGGTTAGTAACACCAGACGCCACTGGAATACTGATTTACTTATCCTAAACACAAGGCTAACCGCTGAAATTTCAGAATTTGGTTCAAAATATACGTCGCGTGATCATTTTAGCACGTTCGGCAAACGAAAGGGGAATCACACCGTACCTAGTTAATTTAATTCTTTCGTTTCAAGGACACGTCCTATCGTGTATCTTGTCGAGATTCAAGGACCAAAATTTTTATGACTAACTAATACAACAAAAAAATGATCGCAATGACGTACCGGGAGAAAAGTGCCTTTTGGCTTCGTTTCGAAGGTTTTGTACACCCTTTAAATAATGGTACAGAACCCTTCGTGCGCGAGTCCGACTCGCACTTGGCCGGTTTTTTTTAATATAAAGTTTGCCCCACAATAGGTGTTTTTTTTCTGTATTGTGCATGCGTTTACAAACATTTAAACTCACATACACAAATAGCCAGACCATTGACATGCTTAACTTAAATTAGCAACTTTATTTGTGGTGGTTCAAACTTCTTTTGAATTACTGTTGGAAAAAAAATCTAATCAGCTTGCACTACAAAGTGATTGTTACGTCAGTCACTGCGGGCCGAATAGTGTGAAACGAGTGGTTTATTACGATTTACAAAAAATCTATTGATTGGACTAAAAAAATAAAACACTATGATGGTAATATGTTGCTTTTAGAATTCTTTGCCAAAAAATCAGAATGATCGCATGTATTTTAGTATGGTTTTTACTCGTTAAAAGAAATTTTTAGAGAATAAATTCGTGATTTTTTTTTATCGAGTAAAATTAGTTGTATTATGTTTTCAAAACACTATCATACTAACATATATCCTGAAGAATATCATATATTTTTCTGGTTTTGTTTATTGCAGTAAATCATATGCTTTTTTGCATTATAAAACTCACGTTTAGCTCCTGTAGTCCCCTTATGATGTACCATAACATTAAGTCAATCACATCGTACTTGTAAATAAACTAGGATGATAGTAGCTAGCTACTATCAAGAATACTAACTACATTTCCTGCTAGCTACGAGCTAGGTAATCAATTTGTGCTGCCTTACCAAGACAGCGGAAGGCTGTGTTAACCAATATAAAGTACCTTCCCTATAACATTATTGGCTGCCTAACTAGACTAATAACTACCTAGTTAAGGCCCTTTTAAACCTAAAATTAGCAACTCTATTTGTGGTGGTTTAAACTTCGTTTGAAATACTATTAGAATAAAGTTCTAATCAGCTCGCACTACAAAGCGGTTGTTACGACAGTCACTGCGGCCGAATAGTGCGAAATGAGTGGTTTTTTGCGATTTACAAAAAATCTATTGATTGGACTAAAAAAATAAAACACATAAGACCTGCTTTAAAGTTAGTTCAGTTAGAGTGCAAAGTTTCATGATCTAATTTAAAGTACTTTTTGAATACCAGCGGTTTATTGTTCGATTTAGAGGTAACTTTGGAGTTTTTTTCTATCGAGAAAAGTTTATGGAATCGTGTTTTCAATTTTTCATCACACATAGGACTTAGACTTTACCATTTATTTATTTCATAATTTGATGCTGCAGTATTTTACGCGTAACGGAGGATCATGCTAAGCCATTTGAGGGATATATAGCCCTTAATAAGCAGTGATGATAGCCTAGTGGTGTGATCGTCGGACTGCTAAAACATAGGTCTCAAGTTCGAACCCACCTCTGATTTTTAGGGTTCCCAACCTCAAAAGGTAACCTTTATAAAGATCACTTTCTTGTCCGTCTGTCTGTCTGTCACCACCGATTTTCTCAGGAACGGGTGGACCTAGCAAGCTGAAATTTTATTTTTTATTTTATACCAGACACTAAGGTATATAGTCCCTATTAGGTGTATAAAAATCAAGGTCTTTAGTCAACACGATAAAAAGATATGGGCAAATTTAGATTTTCGCGAAAACTTGTAAGTACCAAAACTTACCTTTATTTTCAACTTTTTTTTAGGGTTCCGTACCCAAAGGGTAAAAACGGAACCCTATTACTAAAGCTTCGCTGTCTGTCCGTCTGTCTGTCACCAGGCTGTATCTCATGAACCGTGACAGCTAGACAGTTGAAATTTTCACAGATGATGTATTTCTGTTGCCGCTATAACAACAAATACTAAAAACAGAATAAAATTAATATTTAAGGGGGGCTCCCATACAACAAACGTGATTTTTTTAAAATAATAATTGGTACGGAACCCTTCGTGCGCGAGTCCGACTCGCACTTGGCCGGTTTTTTTAAATACCTGCGGTTTATTGTTCGATTTGGAGGTAACTTTGTTTTTTTTTTCTATTGAGAAAAGTTTATGGAATCGTGTTTTCGTCACACATAAGGGCAAAAAAATCACGTTTGTTGTATGGGAGCCCCCCTTAAATATTAATTTATTCTGTTTTTAGTATTTGTTGTTATAGCGGCAACAGAAATACATCATCTGTGAAAATTTCAACTGTCTAGCTGTCACGGTTCATGAGATACAGCCTGGTGACAGACAGACGGACAGACAGCGAAGTCTTAGTAATAGGGTTCCGTTTTTACCCTTTGGGTACGGAACCCTAAAAAGTACTTCCAATCAATAGATTTTTTGTAAATCGCAAAAAAACACTCATTTCGTACTATTCGGCAGTAGTGACTGTCGTAACAACCGCTTTGTAGTGTGAGCTGACTAAAACTTTATTCTAACAGTATTTCAAACGAAGTTCGAACCACCACAAATAGACTTGCCAATTTTAGGGTTAGAAGGGCCTTAAGTAAGAGGCTCATGGGCGGCATAAAAACTCTGACACCAGGTAAAAATTTTATATAACATGTTTTCGTTTATGATTGTTAAATTGGTGTATGATTTTAATTTTTGACATTCGATTTTTGAAAATTTTGGTACGACATTTTAAATATCGAATGGTGTATTTTAATTATATTTTTATTCTTATCATGTTGACATTATATTTGTGATTTTATTAATTTGATTTGACATAGTGATGATATATTTATGATTTTGTATTTTTTCTATTTATTAATAATCAAGTTATGTTTGGTTTATTTAACTAATTTTAATTAATTAATATAAACTTTAACACACTCAGACAATTGTTATTAAGTAAATGAAATGAAATGTTAGATATAAATTTAATTAATTTAATATTTAATTCCTAATGATATTTATGTGATATTGGATAAATCTAGATACCTCTTCTGCAATATTAGTTCTAAGTTCTCTTGCTGCGCCCTAACAGGGTCATGTACTCACTAGTTTAAGCTTAGCGTGTAACATTGGTTGTGTACATTGTGCATTAAATTAAATAAATAAAACCTAAAGCGCAGGCCACACCGCCATCGCCAGCTAGCGGGCGGGCGGGCTAGGCGGGCGGGCGGGCTAGGCGGGCGAACATCGTTTCACCTCTTTACATACTTCGGGGTTCACACCGCGAGCTACCGAAAAAGCCGAACGAAGTATGGTTCGCTTCGCTCGCCCGCCCGCTAGCTGGCGGTGTGGCCTGCGCTTAAAGGGGACGAGGGTTGTAAAAAAGCAGAAGAAGACTACCTAGTTTCATAATCTACCTCAAATGGATCGTTCCCAAATAAGCGTAGCAATAAGAGCTAGGTATATGCCCAGCATACACCAATTGCTTACATTAAAAATAATGTATTCGTGGGGTCTTGGGTTTAATTCTCAGATTGGCAGGCAAGGCTTATTGGATTTTTCTATCAGGAAATTCTCCGTATCGGCTCGGAGTCGGTAATACGATCATCCTAAACAACATAGGCTTAAACATAACTGGCATAATGCTATACACGAGGAGGAACTCGTGGCTAAATAATTACAGCAGCTCGGTTCGATCTTCAGGTTAAGCTGCGCTTGCCTAGGTTGGTCCGTGGATGGGTGACCACCAATTACATACCGAGTTTCCTCCGTGCCTCGGAAAGCACGTTAAGCCGTTGGTCCCGATCATTTGAAAATCTTTGACAGTCGTTACAAATAGTCAGTGGCCCGAAATTTTAGCAACCAGTCTGACCAAGGGGTATCATATTACCCAGTACTAACTGGGTTGTGGTGCTCAGATAGGTGTATAGACGTTTCATGTAAAATGCTGGTATTTAGTCGCATCCGGTTAGACTGGAGGCCAACCCCAACATAGTTGGGAAAAGGCTATGCTGATAATGATCAACCGTCCCGCACTGGACCCGCTTGGTGGATTCGGGACTAACTACACTTATACAGCATACGCTTCGCATATGGAGATGCCCCTTATGTGAAGTTACTCCTTTACGGTCCACTTTTTCTCACTGAGACGAGGCATTTTTTACATTAGGAATCATTCCCCCTGCGTCGAATCCCTTTATGTCGACTTGTGATTTTTCTTGGTTTTGATGCACTGTCTTTTGTTTCGCCTCGACATAGCTGTCACAGAGTACAGTCACATTTAAAACGAAATACGGCGTCCGTAATGGTCTAATTGAAATAAATGGTTTGAGTTTTCATATTCGCAGTGAGAACGGTACGTGATCACCTCTGCATACTCCTTTAAGAAAGAAAGCCGCGATGTTATGTTATTATGTGTAAATGCCAAGAGATTAGGCATAACCACAAAACTTGCCAAGACGTAAACTCAGATTACAAACAGAACAAAAAGTTCAACATTATCAGGTCAGGTGTGAATGGCGCAGTGCGACCAGGAACTACGTTTAACTAGTGCAACTTAATGTTATTATGATTATAGGGTATAAGGTTTATCGCTTCCGGAGTTTTTCAAGCCAAAGTATTCATAATTTTTGTAGTGACATGACCTGAATCCGGAAATATACCATACACACACTCTTCTTTTTATTATGGGAGCAGAAGTCTAAGATCCCTTAAAGAACGACCTTCACCGAGCTGGTTAATGGATGTAAGTAAGTGTTTTGTATCAAATTAAATATGTCAAAAAATATATTGCTAATGGGTTGTCTAAAAAAATTCAGTCCAGAATATGTTTAATTAGCAAATTAGGTTAACCGGTTAATCTAACGTTTGCATATTCTACAGGTTTCATACTTTCGATTAGTATTGAATTTGTCTATTAGCTAAACCAGTGCAATGTTGAAAAAAAAAATATAAAGGGTGTAAAACACCTCTTAACGAAGCCGAAAGGCATGTTCTCCCAGTCATTGCGATCATTTTTTTGTTCTACACGATACCTGGGAACCTTCTAGTTACTGAGATATTGGGGGTCAAAGTTCCAACTTAGTGACAAGTTCTTTTTTTAAATACAAGTTTTTAATGTAAGATTTTTACTTCAAACACCTCCACGCCCCCCGTACTATTCAATCCATCCATCAGCACAATGTTTTGAGTGCGTTACATTGAGTTCTACCACAAAACTTGATTTTTCACCCCAAAAAAAAAGTCGTTTCCCAGCAATAATTTTCACGTAAAGTTACTTAGTTTGATGTACAGAATGCTTGGTTGACGGCTTCGTGATGAGGTCTTTTACACCCTGTATACGCTACTTAGCCGTAGAAGATGGCATTACTTCCTCGGCGGAGCTTAAAATGACAAGAGAATGGGCAGTAGTATCTTGAACTGCAGAACATAAAAACACGTCTGTGGTCCCAGAAGGAGCCGTGCCCAAATTTCGCCTGGTATTAGGCCTATTGCAATCGATAGGGCACACATCCAAACTCTATGGCTTCTACTGAGACTTTCTGTTGGAAAAACTCAATAACACTTTCCCGACCTGATTCGGATCGGATTTAGATGCACCATGACCGACGTGATGAAATGTCTGCCTGTCAAAAATGGACACTCCAAAATTATAGGTTATACATAGTTGGTGCCAGTTAAGATGAGAATAGCGGTCATTGCCCACACATTTTACCACTTTGGAAGTGTCTCTCGCGCAAACTATTCAGTTTAGAAAAAAAATGATTTAGAAAACTCCATATAATTTTTGAAGACCTCATCCATAGATACACACGTATGGGTTTGATGAAAAATAATTTTTCTAAGTATGGGTAGTAACGTTCTGTAAAGTAGTAAGGTAACCCCCAAAATTTATTGCTTTTTTTTCTGTTTTTGTGTGAAAATTCTAATGCGGTTCACAGAATACGTTATAATAAGTTTCAACAGCATAGTTCTTATAGTTTCGGAAAAAAGTGTCTCTGATATACGGACAGACAGACAGATAGACATGACGAATTCATGGGTTCCGTTTTTTGCCATTTGGCTACGGAACCCTAAAAAACCCTAGGAAATCCAAAGGACGGACACAATTAACCCTAATTCTTGATTCGTATTGAATAGACTTAAGCGTCACGAAACGATGTCATTGTTAAGGTACTCGTATCTTTAAATATTGATGACTCGAATGGCGTAACATCTAGACAATTAATTACCTATGAGGTCATAGTTTTAGTTTTAATTGCTCAAGAGGTTTTCGGAGTGTCAGCTTCCGAAATCGCCATTTGAAAATGTCTATAAGACGAAAAAATACAAGTGTGTGCAGTGAAGTAAAGTATACAGAAAGGTCTATTAGAAGATTTCAGTTTAAGGCGACTACAGGAGTTAAATTAGCAATACTGTTAGAATAAAGTTCTAATCAGCTTGCACTACAAAGTGGTTGTTACGTCAGTCACTGCGGGCCGAATAGTGCGAAATGAGTGTTTTTTTGCGATTTACAAAAAATCTATTGATTGGACTAAAAAAATAAAACTCTATCATGCTAATATGTTGCTTGTAGAATTATTTGCCAAAAAATCAGAATGATCGCATATATTTTACTCGTTAAAAGAAATTTTTAGAGATAAATTCGTGATTTTTATTTATCGAGTAAAATTAGTTGTATTATGTTTTCAAAACACTATCGTACTAGCATATATCCTGAAGAATTTCATTATATTTTTCTGGTTTTGTTTATTGCAGTGAATTATATGCTTTTTTGCATTATAATAATCGCGTTTAGCTCATTACTTTGTGTTGTTTATTTCATCACCACTGCTCTCAAAACGGGTGAAGGAAAATATTGTGAGGAAACCAGCATGTCCTAGAACCAAAAATTCGAAGACATGTGACATCTACCAACCCGCACTGGGCCCGCGTGGTGGATTATAGCCCATTCCTTCGCATAGAGAGGAGGCCTGCGTCCCAGCAGTGGGAACATTAAAAGCTGATTATGCTTAAGGATATAATCGAGTCAATGACAAAGATTTATAGGCACTCACGTTTATTCTCAAGGCGCGTCGGTTCTGTAACGACATTCTTCAGTCCTCCTTGATTCATGACTTTGCCGCTACACGCGCCCAATAGCAACCATCTTAATTCAGCTGAAACAGGAGAAAATATAGCATTAAATAATCTGACATGACGACTAATAGAGACAAGTATGGAAGAAGACATTCTGAGTAGACCCAAAATAAATTGAGATAGAGGAGGAGAATGATTAACTAATGTGCATGAAAGAAAGAAAGAAAGAAAACATGTTTATTCGGCACATGCCGTAAATACACACAACAAAAAAAAAAAAGTAAAAACAAAAGAGTAAACTTAAAACTACACAATAAAAACTTAAATCGAGACAGAAAAAATGCGATAATATTGTGTGTCTCACGGCTGCGCCAAATAGGCCCAGTTCAGCAAACTGCCGAGCGGCTAGTGCCTGACGCTGGTTTTCAACTGGACCTGAGATGGTGATGTGACGGACGTAAAACAGCATGCTATAAGTATTTCACGTGGAGCGACTGCCTATATGACCTTCATCATCGTCATCATCTGCCTAGCCCTTTCCCAAGTTTTATTGGGGTCGGCTTCCAATCTAACCGGATACAGCTGAATACCAGTATTTTACATGGAGCGACTGCCTATCTGACCTCCACAACCCAGTTAGTACTGGGTAATACGATAGCCCTTGATAAGACTGGTTGTCAGAGTTTTTGGGCCACTGACTACCTGTAACGAGTGTCAAAGATCACAAATGACAGACGGGACCAACTGCTTAACGTGCTTTCCGAGGCACAAAGGAAACTCGGTATGTAATGGGTGGTCACCCATCCACAGACCAACCTAGGCAAGCACGGCTTAACCTAAAGTTCGACCCGAGCGGCTGTTATTATTTAGCCACGAGCTCCTCTGCCTATATGACCTTCACAACGCAATAATAATTAGCTGCCTAGTCCTTCCCAACTATGTTGCGGTCGGCTTCCAATCTTACATGGCGAGCGTGCCTCTGGCCTCCACAATCGAATTACGTGACAACACGATTACCCCTTCGTAAGACTGTTGTCACACTTTCAGGCTTGTGACTACCCATTTACACCATGACGTCCGTCCTCATAATATTTCCACAATAACAAAAATGGTACAAGAAACCGTTTGACTTTAGTCTAACATTCAGTGTTTCAGATATGCTTACGTAATCTCCTACTTATTACTGAATAGCTGAGATCACCGATCATACTCTCGAAGGTCGTAAAATTTACTATTATAATTGAACATTAAATTATGTTAGGAACAAAGTGTAACGGAAATGCGATTCATAAATTCTTGCACAGCTGATGCATCGTGGTCCTGGGCTTCTGGCAGTCAGTTTCACTACTCACTACCACCTTGCTGAATGGCTTTTACTTTTGAATGAATTGTTTTTGTACAGTCGATAGCGCGTAGATCAACACTTTGATCTTGAGCTGACCTAGGTGGAGCACAGCAGTTTCAATGGAGTACACATGAAGCCGATGTGACCTTTGCGCTGAAACCGTACGACGCGGTGGTGGTGGCGACGTTTTGGGATGATAAAATATAAAAATTGTCGTGCCAGCGAGCGACACGAAGAAGAATGTAGTACTACATCAACCCATTACGTCCACTGCTGGATATAAGCCTCTCCCATGATGGAAGGAATTTGCCGTAATCTCCACGCTTGGCAGGCGGATTGGAGATCGCAGTGATGAAAGACTACAGAAAACGCTGCTGCTCATTCTCAGGTCTACGGAGGCGCAATACCAATACTTTATAGCAAATAAATTGATTTGATTTAATTTGATTTGAAGGTGTTCTGCCTCAGACATTAGTCGCCTTATACGACACCCGTGAGTGTAATGGGTTGGTTCTATTCTACTCTGCCGGATACCACACGGCTAAGAAGAATGTAGTAAAAGGATTAAATATTGGTTTTGTATCCACGAACACGCGACAGTCGTGGCAATACGAGAGACGCAGCTTGTAGTGTCCGAAAGCCTGATATGAAGAAATCACAAGAAATCAAATGCCCCTAAATGTTGTTATTGGTTAACCGAGATAAATAAAGGTAATTTTGAAAGCCAACGCAACCGCAGCGGCAATGCTGCCAACCACAATGAACTAGTTCTATGTAATTATGAAAATGGCAACAGGAGGCAATGTAGCCATCTGCGGAAACGAATTATTCCTTTCCCACGAAACTTGGATTGATTTGGTATTCAGAAACCGGGTGAGTATATATATTATGTAAAGAAGATTGACACTAGTTCGCAGATCCTTCGTTATCTGGCAAAGATCTACAGTAAAGCATAATAATTTGGTACTGCAATGTTATTTGAAGGGGACTAAAGGATTTCATATAAGGAAGTTACGGTTTATTTAGGGATAGAAAATCGACGTGGAGCCTCATCATCATATCTGCCTAGCCTTTTCCCAACTATGTCCGGGTCGGGTTCCAGTCTTAAACTGATGCAGCTGAAGACCAATACTCCACACGGACTGCCTATCTTACCTCCACAAACAGGCTATAGGGCAACCACATTAAAAAAAAGTCGCATAGTTCCTGAAACATTGATTTATAGCCAATTTGTTTAGTTTAACCCAATTAAAACAACGCTTTTACGTTTATATACGGAACTATCTAAATGTTTTCTTTAAAGATAGACTAAGATAAGATAGGCTTGGTTAAAACAACTGCTATCCTAACTAATCTAAATAATATATGCCTGTCTGATGTCGTTTTTGAGATTTCCTTAAGCAGAGCTTATAGTGATATTGGTTCTCAACACTCAGGAGTAGAACTTTGCTTATGAGTCAACATTAGGGCAAACCACTGTCTAGAAACCTTTAAATTAGGTAGAAGTAGGTTGTAAGGGTCAGCCTAGCTTTTGGGCTTGTATGAAGGTCCGAATCACAATATCTAGTCCACTTTTTCCTGAATAATTGAAAGTTTCAGAGGACACCATAAATCCTGAAAGACAGCATCCTTCCCAATACTGCCAATTGCAATTGGTGGAGATCGAACTCGTGACCTCTCGTTTTACGTCTACACCGTAAGGCAATTGCAGCATTTAATCACATATTTCTATTCCAATTTTCAAACTAAAACCAAGAAATTTTCTTCCACAAAACTTAAAATAACAGTTCGTGTTCATTCCATTTTGTAGGAAACTCCTAATGAGTCCTAGATTTAGCAATGCGCCATGTTGCAGTGACTGAAATATAAAGTAGGCCGCCAGTCGTAAAACAAATATACACGATAACAATAATATATTTTATTGCGATAGTGATATTGTTAATAATATAAACAGTTATCACGTGGCTAGTCATGTGATTCGACAAGGGTTTATACTAGGTCCGGTTAGGTATGTATGATTTAGTGGAACCAAAAATTTTGGGGACATTAATATTGTTGGGATATCATGCAGGCGGTATATCACTGGCTTAACGTGCTTTCTGAGGCACGGGGGTATCATACCGCCAAGTTAGACCCCGGGTTGCTATTCAGAAAAATAATTTCCTTTTTGTGATAAATTATGTTTTTACACGCCATTTTTTTCTAAACTACTTGAGGCCGGTGTTTCGTACCTGAATACTCTGAGAAGGAACAGCCGAAACAAACTCAGAGGTCATAGTCTCTTTTAAGGTCCAGACATAATCTTGGTCAAGTCACATGAGAACTATCAAATTCAAATTCAAATTCAAATATTTATTAAATGCAAACAACAAGGTCCATAGGGGTTAGTAAAATAGTACTTATGAACTATGTTAGCGGTGAGAAATTAGGAAATTTTGTTACATTCATTATAATTCTGATCATTTTTCAAATAATAAATTAATAATTCTATCATTTTGTGTTGTTCATTTTTGTCAGTACCATAATGTGATGACATAAAATAGGGCAGTCAAATTTGTCCGCAATGACCGCCAGAATACCATTGCCGCTAGCACGCACTCTGCTCAATAACGAAGCGACTTTTTTGCGCAGTATCGCTGCGAATCCGTCCGTTCGAGCCTCCGTGAACATGGCAGATGCGCTGCAGAAACGTGGGAGCCGCAATAGCATTCTGAAGGCATTGTTATATTGGACGCGCAAAGTGTTGAGGGTCTTAAGAGAGTACGCTGTCCATAAGCTGCTGCCATAGAAGTTTTGGCAGTACGCCTTAAAGAGGGAAATTTTAACTTCTTTTGAACAAGACGCAAATCTTCTGAACAACATATTAGCCCTGACCGTCAACGCCCTGCGCTCCCTATCAATATCTGCGTCATCTTTAAGGTCGGCACTCACCAAGTGACCCAGATATTTAAATTGACTAACCCTGTTAAGAATAACACCATTCAGCATCACAGGGGGAACAGAGTCAGGCCCAAGATTGCCTTTTGAAAACAACATAAATTCACTCTTGGTCACATTGTATCGTAGGCCATGGGTTAAGGCGTAAGTTTCACACAACTGTAACAGCTTCCTCAGTGCGCTGACAGATGGCGCCAGCAGCACCATGTCGTCTGCATAGCTCAAATTGTTGACAAAGACACCGTCAATGGAGCAGCCGACATGCATGCTGGTGAGGCCACCTATCAACTCGTCAACGTACAAGTTGAATAGTTTCGGAGAGGTTATTCCCCCCCGCCTCACTCCACATCCCATACCGTATGCATCCGAATATTCCCCTGCCCACTTAACATAGTTTATCTGATTGTCATACCAATACTCAAAAACAGAACACAGCTCTTTAGGCAAACTAGTTTCCCTAAGCTTCTTCCATAGCACATCATAAGCCACCATGTCGAAAGCCCTCGAGAGATCCAGGAAACACGCGTACACTGGAGTCTTTCTATCGACATAGTATCTTACAGTGTGCTTTAGAGTTAAAATGGCACTCTCTGTAGAAAGACCTTTTCTGAAACCAAATTGTCCGTCATGCAGATTTAGGTGCTTGCTTAGGTAGTTGTCCATCAAACGGTCCAGAACCTTTGCAATAACTGTGGCCAGCGATATTGGTCTGTAATTGCCTTTATCCGAAACTATCCAGATCAGATGGTCTTTTGAAGAAAGAGCTACACAGATTTAAGTGCACCTGTCCAGTCAGTGCAAGCATATTCAAGGGAGGAGACCAGTATTAACATCTCAGTAGGATAAGGCAGTAATATGTTTTTTAGACAAATAAATGTTAATGTAGAAGTGTTGGAAAACAAACGACTCATCAATACTGCTACCACAGATCCTCTGTTAAATATGGTTATAATAACAATATCATTTTGTCGTTCATTATTTATGTATTTGAAGAAATTGAAAGACCTTAACGCCTTTAATAACAGTCTTCACTTTATTCAAATTCCAAATTCTTTGGCACTAGAAGCAAATTCAGCCGTAAAACCCCGCTAAAGTTTTCTTATAAGCAACATTGTTCTTATGAAACGTCTAATAAATTGCCAACCGAAAATCGATGACCCAGTGGCCAAGCCTAACATTAATCACTTCGACCTTCACTAAACCGGGTGGTTTCCGGGCAGTTTTTACATTAAATAATATATCGATAATGCATCACGTCCATAATCCCCGAAAAGTAAGGCACAGGGGTGTACCTAATGCCTGCCGGGGTTGCGGGACTATTCGAAAGAGATACCGTGGCCCCGGAACACAAAGGGCGATGAAGGAACATGGATGGGTTTTAGTCAGTAAAAGTCTGACACTCCCTCCTGCTCCGCCCAGAGCGGGAGGGGTTATTTGATGATTTCCCATCCGAAAAAAAAAGGGGTGTACCTAATCATTTTGTCAGGTCCCATGTAATTGGGGGCGAGCCTATTGCCATCAACCGGACATAAATCCAGACAAAGTGGTTGCTACCGAGAAATTCCTGATGGAAGATACGAAGAACACTTTGCCCGGCTCGGATCGAGCCCAAGAGCTTATACTCAGTAATCACGCTGACGATGACTAGACCATCGAGGAATTGGAGTAGTTTTACCTTTGCCTATAAGTACGGTAAATAATAGAAAAAACCCGTTAGACGTTTCCCGATAGTTCCTAACGTTGAAATCGGAAAACGCAAAAAAGTTTTCGAATTAGAAATCGCGTTACGGAACTCAAATGTAGTTGGGCAGGACACCTAGCAAGGCGCAGTGATGACAAGTGGACCAAGGCTGTTACCGAGTGGCGTCCAAGAACTGGCAAAAGGAACGTGGGTCGTCCGGCGGCGAGATGGGCAGACGACATAGTTGCCGTTGGGGGAAAATCCTGGATGAGGCTGGCACAGGACCGCGGAGATTGCCACAAGAATAGAGAGGCCTATACCCAGCAGTGGGTGAGTTTGAGTTCGGGCTATGGATGATGATGACGGTAAATAATTATAAAGATAAGGAAAATACAAAGCGCATTCATACCTATTCGCACTAGACTGAACGGATTCTTCACTTTCATTGTCACAGCACTATTATCTAACTAATATATCACCCTTCCATCAAGAGTTTTAATTTCACCACCAATCACTTACAAAACCTATTTAGCCAGAAACAATTTTATAGCCGACCAAAGTACACTTTTATCACTAAACTCCCCCAATTAACACATTCAGTTTTATTATTTTTCACAAAATTATCACGAGACAACGCAGTATCCCCAGTGATAGACCTGCATTGTACTGAGGTTTTAATCTACAAAATAAAAACGGTATCAGTTTTATCGATGATATTATCCAAGGATATCAATAAAAACATAAGTGTTATCTGGCATTATCTTGTGAACGCGTGAATTACTCATCTCTTATCTTGAGGAAGTACCTACTGATGAATTGTCTGACAAAATGTTAAGGGGGAATCTTGTTTTGTCCATACCAGAAGCTTTTTCTTTGTTCTTCCAGTATAGCTAAAGGGTAACCCAGCAATTGGGTGGAGGTCAGATAGGTTCCATGATAAATACTGAATGGTATTCATTCGCTGCATCCGTTTAGATTGAAAGCCGACCCCAACATAGTTGCTAAAAGGATAGGCAGATCACCATAAAAAATCCCGAGGATGAAATCTGGGGAGACACTGAATACGTGGGATATGTGGTAGATAAACATTCCTAATGAAGACCAACTGGCAGACCTGCTTTGAAAATTTCAGTAGAAACGACTGGCTGCTAAACAGCATTAAAGAAAGAAAGCAAGAAAAAATATTTATTTGTCGCATTACGTGCATTAGCTTAGACCGGGTTCGACTCGGCTTCCAGTCTTATCAAATGAGTCAGAATTCCAATTAACAAAATTTGTATGCATGAAAAAATCACCATGTTAATCAAGATATAATGCATGTAATATACTGAAGTCAATAGCCCAGCAAGGCATTGACTGGCGATGAAAAAAGGTCATGACTAAAAGTCAAGGGCCGTTTCGGTCTAGGTCTGTGAACCTGTATGGCAGTCATGTAAAGAATGGCACGCAATGGAAATGATTGACTTCAAGAACTGAAGTGACTGACGAGTAGTTCGATAAAACTAAGATGCAGCTTAGGGCCAGACATAGCAGCGAAACATCTTTAAACAACTCAGTAAAGAGGAATACGACGAAAAGATGAAGACGAGATCTAAAGCTAGAGAATCAATAAGTCGTAGTGTTTCTAGAAACGGATCTTGCAAATGCTGAGAAACTTCAAAAGCATTTCAAAGCAGTAATAAACGAAGTTCCACTCTGTTCCACTTAGTATTCCAAGGTAGGGAGAGAGGATTGTAAGGAAGCACTTTGCATTATAAGTCAAAGTTCACAGTGCATTTACATAATGCTGCTGTAGCCACTATCGATATGGCTTCCACTCGATAATTTTCGCTAAGTACTTTAGCCAAAAATACAATGGATATGCAATGATTACGCAGTGTATGTATTATTGAGAAATGGCGCCTATGCTGATAGAATATTTTATAGATTCTAATGTGTAAACATTTCAAATGATCGTCTTTCTTAGAACTAGACTTTTAGAACAATAGATTTGATTGTTTCAATGCTATGATTTCGCTGAATTCTAATGTAGGAGTGAAGAAATTTCATCTCCAGAAAAAATATACTCATTGGCAGTATATTTTTTCTGGAGATGGTTCAAGTCTGGCAGTTCGAAATTGAAACATATTACAGTCCTTACTTATACATATTAATATTATGTTGTCTGTTTTGTTACTTTTTGACGTCAACTGATGAATGGATTTCGATTTCTGGCACACGGGTAGACTCATCGTCTTCTTACCCTTTTCCTATATTACTTGGGGGCGCAACACGTTTTTTTCTTCCATTCTCCTTTGTCAACCGTCATGCTATCATTTACTTCTTTTTGTTTTATATTCTCTTTTTATTTCTCATTCCGCACACAATCTATTAATCGTTTTCTCGGTCTACCTCTCCCTCTTCATTCATCAACATTCATATTCATCACTGTTTTAGTCACATGCGCTTCGAGTAGACTATGAGCCGAGTATAGGATTCTTGTTATTTCGGTTGTAACTTTCTCGAAGAATAATCTTCGATAATCACACAACAGAAGCCGCAGGCAAAAGCAAGTATCTCGATATATTCTAGAGAGAATATTCGCTTCATCGATTGCGTCCAAAACAGTACGAATTCCGACGAGAATCGAATACAGTTGGGAAGTTCGCCGGAGGGGAGCGTGTAGGAAGCGGATGGACAAGGGAACTAAATTGTCGCTTGGATATATCTACTGGAAATAGACACATATGTAGGGCGCAAACTGATCTAAATGATATTTATTGCTATACCAACATTATTGTTATTTATGACGCCTGTAATCCTACGAGCGTAAGGCTATAAGGCGTGTATGTATCTATAGTAAACCTAAATTTCGCCAGTTACGTTTAAGTCCCATGGAATTGAGGGCGAGCTGATTGTTACTAACCGGGAACAAAACCAGACTCCTCATCTTGATGAGTCAAAATCCATCTTGACTAGTGGCAGTTTGTCAATGAGTAAGTAAGGAAAAATATTTAAAGTGTTACGTTATGCCACCCTTTGAGCGGCCATTTCCTCTTCTTGTGTAGGTAGCCGGGTGCCACTGAGAAATTACAGATGGAAAAACTTAATAACACTTTTTCAACCCGGGAATTGGGTCCAATGCCTAATGTTTTCAAATTGAGTCTTCGCAAAATCCTAGAAATGAAATTACTGTGTCATGTTCCAATCTCGTTGCTAACTTATTTACAACAAGCCATTTTTTGAGAATGTTTTCATCACTGAATCACTGCTATAATTTCCTTCCCCTATCGCACTGAAAACGTTTACCATTGTATAGACAAACTTAGTTCATTAAACATTTGATTCACGCGATGTGAGTCGAGCAATTATGTCATGATAGTGACATCATCGTCTGCCGTTGTGTTTGCCAGCGAAACCTGTGTGGTTGGTTGTATAATGGATCAAATCTAAGGTGTGAATCAAGGTTGTACTAAAAATACTAGAATTACGATCCTTTTGTTGTTATTGTGGCGTGTTTGACTGCTACAAGGCTTTGAAAACGAAATTGTAAGTAAAGCCTTATAAAAACACATAATTTTGTAATAAGTTTTACTTCAATTTTCGCTAACTTTGTCACCAGGCGTCGTCAAAACTTTTTAAATCCGTTCACTTGTCCAAACTTAAGATTTTGGCGTATTCCAATAATTTGATCGACGAAATTCGTTCGGTGTAACATTCTGATTCTCAGCATCTGGCCAGTTAAATAAACTTTCCTCTATATTTCAGATTCCTAAAGATTTCTAAAAACCTCTTATCAAATTCTAAGCCCAACTATGAAAAGTACATTCTTATCGAGTCTCTTTGCTTTGCCTGATAGCCGACGTGTCTTAACATAAAGAGCGAAGAGTATTTAGGTCAAGGTTGAGACAGTTTTCGGGAGATTCACTGTCGCTATTCACTAATGTGTTTCGTTTATCCACTGACCATGTTCTGTGCATTATAGAGTTTCTGGGGAGTTTGTTTCGCCTTTTCTTGGTGGCGAAGGGCGTGCGTTTTCGGGAACTGTCTTTTGTAAATTTTGACGTCCAAAAAGCGCTGATTGTCGGCTTAATGCGAATAATAACCTTTGATACAAACATTTGACAAAAAAACTAAGCCACTGAATTGTATTTGTCTTTGGGATCACAAGAAGCGTTCCCATTTCTTATACACATTAATAAATCAACGTACGAGCCTTTGGGGGGGACGTAAAAACAAATGTAAGTACAGGTCTACTGAATTTTATAGTCATTTGAACACATAACATTTTACATTTGGCATCAGAAAAGAATGCTGCTTTCGAAACAGCATCTTGCAAATTTCCAAAAAGGGGAGTAGTTTTTCCGCGGCTAAGTCAATTACCAATCGTCACTTTTCACGTATTTGGTAGATGCTTGTGGTAGTGGAAAATACATAACTTATAGCTGTTTCTGGGGAATAGCATCTAGAATCTTTGAAGATACCGAGCTCTACACATACAGGGATCCCCACGATCACACTATCTTCCTTATTCGACAGATGAGCGGTAAAACATTGAATGAAGTAGGCGTCATTCGAGGAAAACCGTGAGGAAACTAGTATAATACCCTAGTGTGAAGGTAAACAAAGAAACGTTGCATGCACCTAATGTTAGTGGTATTCGTGAATAATTGAATGAGTAGAGTTCTAGCGCTAACGACGTAATCTACACTAGAGCGAAAGTTCGAGAAAATACTGAAATACATAATCAGCTTATTATGTTGGGATCTGCTGGGACACGGGTATGTATCCTGTCAGTGAAAGGGCGAGGGCCGTAATCCGTGGGCCCGTGCGGGTTCGTGGATTACACGAGAAAATATTACAGAGGATTTTGGAGATATTATAGTTTTGTTTGACATCTAGGTTAACTTCAGGATATCGGCAGTACTAGTGCTAATATTTGGACAATGACAGCAAGATTGCGGTTACTTTAGTATAAAATTTAGTTATTCAGTCTTATTAGGTCAAAGTGAAAGCAAGATTTTCACAAAAAATAAACAGTTTTTCATTAATCCAGAGCAAGTAAAAAAATAAACAA
This sequence comes from Xestia xanthographa, assembly GCA_905147715.2. Classification (NCBI taxonomy): domain Eukaryota; kingdom Metazoa; phylum Arthropoda; class Insecta; order Lepidoptera; family Noctuidae; genus Xestia; species Xestia xanthographa. Next base: position 31,422,641 of record LR990644.1, read on the forward strand.
GATTACGTCAGGAGGATAGACAGCAACATCTTTTTGTGCACTGATAACAACAGAGATGAAACAAAAACGATATCCGTCTATTGTGTCTCGCTGCAAGCCATCAATATCGATATTGTCGGGACTTATGCCCGACTCGTTACTAGGACCATCACTTTTAGGAGTGCAAAGTTTTGAAAAGTCGATATTGGTCCTCAAATATGTAGGATCGTAGGCCTGTTTATAGTACACCCACATTTTCTCAGAAGTCCCAGAGGCCGAGCCAAAATTAAATAATGATATAAAAGAAAATGTAGTGAATGATAGTGTGTCGGTAGACAGGGGAGAATGACGGACGAAAACGTGTTGCGTTAACCTTAAGTGAGAAAAGGGCAGGAAGGTCTGCCTGCCTTTTTCCAACTGTTGGGGTCAGCTTCCAGTCAAAGGCTGCGGTTCCACTGAGGCGGAGCGGAGCGCGATTCACCAATCACATGGCAGGAGTGCAGAAGAGATATGGATTTCAAGCCATGTGATTGGTGAATCGCGCTCCGCTCCGCCTCAGTGGAACCGCAGCCTTTGACTGGAAGCTGAACCCAACAGTTGGAAAAAGGCAGGCAGATCTTCCTGCTCTTGTCTCGCCCCGCCTCAGTGGAACCGCAGCCTAACCGGATGCAGCTGAATACCAGTATTTTGAGGGCAGGAAGATGACGATGGTCACAAAATTAGAGTCAATAGAGCTTTTGGTAATATATTAAACCATATTTAACTGAAGTCAAATCAGTAACGAATTAATTGGGATATAGGTTTCTAAGATTTAATACTCTTAGGAGCAATCCTAAGTTAATAGTTATCTAGAACTTCTCCACAATTCCCAAGTGTGTCGTCGAGATGTAAGTGGTACAGCATAGTTTAGTATTATCCCAGAATTCTAGATAGATGGTGCCTTACTGGTTACCAAGAACTTTTGGAAACAGTCTGTGAGCTTTAAGACTTGTTACGGCAACATTATGATGTACTGGTGCGTAGTATGGAAGATATGTTTTTCTTATAATTCTGGGAAGTTGCGCTAATTGCAGAAAAGTGGGAAGGGAATTGTCTATCTTGGTATGGTCCCGTCATGAGGAGGCATAAATTACATGTGACTAAAAGAGTGATGAATATAAGTGTTAAAGGCTGGTAAGGGAGGATGACCAAAGCAAAGATGGATGGATTGTATGAGGAACCATGATAGAAAAAACCGGCCAAGAGCGTGTCGGGCCACGCTCAGTGTAGGGTTCCGTAGTTTCCCGTCCGTCACAATAAGTGTTCCCACTTATGAGTTTAAAGGTGGGTATCCATTATGTAAAAATGCTTGCATATACGAATATACTACAAACTTAGTCCAGAAATTATTTTGTACGACTTTTTGTCTTTTTTGTACAAAAACTGTTGTTTCCATCAAGTTCAAAATGATTTTCCTAGAAAGTCCGTATAACGTTCTACTTTTCAGATTTTTTTCATATTTTCTAAACTTATGGTTCAAAAGTTAGTGGGGGGGGACACATTGTTTTTTACTTTTGGAGCGATTATTTCCGAAATTCTTGACATTATCAAAAAATGATTTTAGGAAACCCCTATTCATTTTTAAATACCTTTCCAACAATATATCACACGTTAGGGTTGAAATTAAAAAAAAAATCACCTCCCACTTTACATATAGGGGGGCTTACCCTAATAAAACATTTTGTCAGCGTGATTGATACATATTGGTACCAAATTTCAGCTTTCTAGTGCTAACGGTCACAGAGATTAAGCGAGGACGGACAGACGGACGGACAGACATGGCGAAACTATAAGGGTTCCTAGTTGACTACGGATCCCTAAAAAAGGAGTAAATGATAGCGTGACGGTTACCAGGGAAGGATGGAAGGAAAAAAAGTGTAGTGCCGACCCCAAGTAACATCAACAAGGGCAGTAAGATTATGATGGTTAAACCTATCTGTGGTGTTTTTCACTCAGTCAGAACTGAGCTTCAAAAAATGTCTTGATTTAAGAAAAGGGACCGCGGACTAGTTATCTTTTCATCTCAATCGAAATAGAACACTTCCCAGAAACTGATTTGATTCAGAAATCCTTTTGAGCAACGTTATTACTTTGACAAGGATTTGAGTGGTATCACTCAAACTAGTTGAGTGCTTTATTAATGCAGGTTTAAGATAACTAATCTACCTGATGATAAGCAGATTATCTAGCTAAATCTATGTACTATTTATGTACGAAATTGAAATAGGTACGATACGGGGCGATGACTTGCAAATTTCACTATTGCGTCGAAACATCTTTTATAAAGAGTAATTATAAACTTATATTGTCACTTACGGGATATCTTCCGTGATTTTTATTTATTTTGACTTCCCGATATTTTGTCGCTGTTGCAAGCGACATGATCGCGGGTTGACTGGAGAATGCGGGTGGATGGAAATAAATTGTTAGGAGCAGAGAAATTTGTTTACTCTCTTTCTTTGCCTTTTGCTACATGCACTATTGGAACTACACACTAAGTCTCAACAAAACACACTCACAGTATCACCAGGTTTTGTGGAGTCCTTATTATGATGCCGGCTGCTACTTTTAAGCATACTCAAAACTGGTTCTTGTTCATAGAGTTCTTCTCCATAGAGATCTACGCTCGGGAAAGGGCAACTACAGTACTTTCACAGTTTTAATGTCTTGTGACTGGGACTGTAGCTACATTTAATGTTCATCTTTGTTTCGACAATTCAAAAGTGCCTGTAATTGGCCTACTTGAAATAAATGATTTGATTTTGATTTTGGATTCCACGTACTAGACAATTTGAAGCCATCCTCTCGATTGAAATTTTTAAGTTTTCTTATTTCAATTGCTTCTCTTGTCAGCCTTGGTAAGTAATGTTTGTCCTTAGACAAAATACGTGGCTTGTGAAATTCGATCCAATGATTGGTCCCTGATTGCAGTGGATGCTCAGCTATGGCTGATGTTTGCTCATCCTTGTTTTTCACAGCCTTTATGTGTTCCTTGATGCGGCATGAGATGGTTCGCGGTTGCGTTGGTTCGGATTATAAATGCGAAAGTTTCTGAGGATAGACGGATGGATATTTGTTGCGGCATACAATTAACGAACCACCAGACTTAGCAAAATGTAACGGCAAAAAATCACTTTTGATTGCTAAAATTAGTAAATGATCACCAAAAATAATTCCCATTTTATCGTGAAATTAGAAGCAAAAATGTATTTTTTTTAGTAAATGACCACCAGAAATTGAACTGTTATGCTCTTGCATCCGAGTCGAGGGAGATGGTCAACGGAGCCCGCTCCGCGGGGCTCCTACTTCTGAATGGTTTATAAAAAAAAATCCCCAAGTCGACCTAGGCAAAACTAGTTTGCCATCAACCACCTCTTTAAAATTTGGTGCTCAAATTATATTTTAAGTGTATTATGTTAGTGGTCACAAAGTTACTTTTGGTGGTCATTATAAATATTTTCCCCCATTTGTTACTTTTTCACGCAAAAACTATTCAACGGATTTGAATGAAATTTGGCACATAGTAGATAGTTTATAACCTGGAATAACACATAAGAAACTTATTATCCCGGTCGGTGATCCCGTGGGACAGTTACCGAACATCACGCGGGTGTAGCCGCGGGCACAAGCTAGTCTATACTTGTTGGGAGTTACGCCCCAACATTTGGTATTGGCCCCAATATTATAAAGAGGTAACATTTGTTTGTAAGTTTGTATGTAGGGGGTAATCTCCGGAAGTAATAAACCAATTTTAAAAATTGTTTCACTGGTAGAAAGCTACATTATTTTTGAGTGCTATATGCTATATTTTATTCCCGTACTCCCACGGGAATGGGAACTATGCGGGTGAAACCGCGGGACGTCAGCTAGTCTTTTATAAAGAGTAATTGGTACCATAAAATTCAAAGTCGAGGGGATTTTGAACGACCAGTATTTAAAACGACAATATTAATCGTAATCTCTTAAAGTGCTTTTTGCCATCGTAAATCATATCAATATCTTTTATTAAGATGTCTTCATTAATAATGTACCGCTTATTTATATTTTATCTGTTTGACTATTCAAAATAGAAGCCTATTATTAAATCTATATAAAAAAACAGTGATAATGATGGTGATAGTGATGTTAATTGTGATAGTGATGGTGATTGTGACAGTGATGGTGATTGTGACAGTGATGGTGATGGTGGTAGACTATACACTAATATTATAAAGAGGAAAGATTTGTATTTTTGTGTGTATTATTTATTTATTTAAGTATTTATTTAAACTTCATGTGCAAGAGTGGTACATAGGCGGACTTAATGCCACAAGGCATTCTCTACCAGTCAACCTTTGGGTTAAATAGGAAAACATGTACATGTGCATGTGTGTATGTATGTTTGTAATGAATACCCTAAAAACTACAGCGCCGATTTCAAAAATTCTTTCACCATTGGAAAGCTACATTCACCCTGAGTAACATAGGCTATATTTTATCCCCGTATTCCCACGGGAACGGCCCGTTCCGAACGGGAACTACGCGGGTGATACCGCGTGACGTCCGCTAGTCTTAGATAATAATGTCTTCAATTATGAATGATACCGCTTATTATATTTATCAGCTTGACTATTAAAAATAGAAGCCTATTAATAAATAATTACTGAAAATGACAAGGTTGAAGTTTGTAGTAGAAGTAAATCTTAGTGACGTTTCGTTTTGCAGTAGATCCAAGTCCAAAGCCTGGCTTGCTTGGAGACATGAAGAGTCACTCTATTCCAACCTACTTTCGTTATGGCCTGCAAGGGGTCTGGAGGTATTACATAACATAACATCACGCCTGTAATCCCCGAAGGGGTAGGCAGAGGTGTACCTAACAGTACACCCACATTTCGCCAGTTATGTTTAAGTGTCATGTAATAGGGGCGAGCCAATTGCCATCAACTAGGCGCAATTCCATACTCCGTGGCTGCTACTGAGAAATTCCTGATTTCCTAGCGATTTGCCCCACCGGGGAATCGAACCCAGGACCTCACATCTACCTCAAGGCAGACCACAAGGTCACGAGGTTTGGAATGGGACGCCGTCACCTCCTTCTGCGAAGCAGTAATGCTAGAGAAGGAGGTGGCGGAACGTGAGAGGGAGAGAACCTCTCAACGTCCCGGCCGCCGCGGGAGACGCCCCGGGCGTCGGGGGCCACCACCACGTGGCCCCCGGCCACCGTAGGCGCGGGCCTGTGGACGGTGGGGTAGCTCGCCGTCCGTCCGTCTCATGACGACAGGCCGTGTCGACGGCGCGTTCGTGTTCCACGCGCGCCTCAAAGAGAGTCAGCAAAAAGGAAGGGGTCGGTAAGGACCGATGCCTGCCGGGGTTGCGGGACTGTTCGAAAGAGATACCGTGGCCCCGGAACACAAAGGGCTATGAAGGAACATGGATGGGTTTTAGTCAGTAAAAGTCTGACACTACCTCCTGCTCCGCCCAGAGCGGGAGGAGTCATTTGATGATATCCCATCCGAAAAAAAAAAACGGCTTACTTGCAGTCTGACTTTACCGGAGTCGAGTAGCGATAACAAGTCATTATCTACTGATAACACACCCTGCATTCACTGCCTTATTCAATCACGTATGTTAAATTAGCAGAAAGATAACGTGTTGAAGCCGATCGATAATTAATTACGATAATAACTAGGTTATACAGTTTTTTGTTTTATTGACCTTTGATTAGGCCCGGACTGCCTTACTAAGGGGCTGCCTCCACGAGCGAGAGAATCGCGGCGATATTATCGTCCTTGCCACGTTTTTCTATACACTCTCTTTTGGGCCGTCTCACGAGCAAGAGAATCGCGGCGATATATTCGTTTAGAAAACGTCAAATCGCCGCGATTCTCTCGCTCGTGGAGGCGTCCCCCTAGGAATATCGTATTAACCAGTACTAACTGGGTTGTGGAAGTTTTATTGACCTTTGATTAGGCCCGGACTGCCTTACTAAGGGGCTGCCTCCAAGAGCGAGAGAATCGCGGCGATATTATCCTCCTTGCCACGTTTTTCTATACACCCTCTTTTGGGCCGTCTCCACGAGCGAGAGAATCGCGGCGATATTATCGTCCTTGCCACGTTTTTCTATACACTCTCTTTTGGGCCGTCTCCACGAGCGAGAGAATCGCGGCGATATATTCGTTTAGAAAACGTCAAATCGCCGCGATTCTCTCGCTCGTGGAGGCATCCCCCTAGGAATATCGTATTACCCAGTACTAACTGGGTTGTGGAAGTTTTATTGACCTTTGATTAGGCCTGGACTGCCTTACTAAGGGGCTGCCTCCACGAGCGAGAGAATCGCGGCGATATTATCCTCCTTGCCACGTTTTTCTATACACTCTCTTTTGGGTCGTCTCCACGAGCGAGAGAATCGCGGCGATATTATCGTCCTTGCCACGTTTTTCTACACTTTCTTTTGGGCCGTCTCCACGAGCGAGAGAATCGCGGCGATATTATCGTCCTTGCCACGTTTTTCTATACACTCTCTTTTGGGCCGTCTCCACGAGTGAGAGAATCGCGGCGATATATTCGTTTAGAAAACGTCAAATCGCCGCGATTCTCTCGCTCGTGGAGGCGTCCCCCTAGGAATATCGTATTACCCAGTACTAACTGGGTTGTGGAAGTCAGATGACAGTCACCCCATGTAAAATATTGGTATTCAGCTGCATCCGGCTAGACTGGAAGCTGATGCCCGGATCATTAGGCCGATACCGGATGATTAGGCCTGGACTGCGGAGATGAGCGAAGCGGAGAGATGTGCAAGATTCGTCTTTTTCGATTGGCTTACATGCGGGCGAAAATCTCATGCCTCTCCCCTGAAAAACGCTAAGAGCTGGCCGTAGTTTCTACCGTCGTAACTTTGTCGTGTGTTGTTGAAAAAATGGTTTTAGTAAGCGTTAAGCGTTAAGGCGACTACAGGAGCTAAATTAGCAGCTCTATTTTCAAACTTCGTTTGAAATACTGTAAGAATTAAGTTCTAATCAGCTTGCACTACAAACAAAGTTGTTGTTACGTCAGTCACTGCGGGCCGAATAGTGCGAAATGAGTGGTTTTTTGCGATTTACAAAAAATCTATTGATTGGACTAAAAAAATTAAACACTATCATGCTAATATGTTGCTTGTAGAATTATTTGCCAAAATCAGAACGATTGCATGTATTTAAGTATGGTTTTTACTCGTTAAAAGAATTATTAATGATAAGTTCGAGATTTTGTTTTATCGAGTAAAATAAATTATCTGTATTATGTTTTCAAAACACGATCATACTAGCATATATCCTGAAGAATATCATATATTTTTCTGGTTTTGATTATTGCAGTGAATCATATGCTTTTTTGCATTATAAAACTCGCGTTTAGCTCCTGTAGTCCTCATAAGCGCGTAAGCTCACGAGCAAGGTTGGCGCAGTGGCTGCGCGATTGATTGCTGCGCAGCGCCCGGGTTCGATCCCCGCACGGAAAATATTTTTATGGCCTACTGGTAGTGGTTCCGGGTCTGGCTGTTTGTGATATGAGTTTAAATATTTTTAAAAGCACACCCACGATACAGGAGAAATTCCTAGTGTGGGATATTTAGTTATTTATTTAAAAACTAGCTGACATCCCGCGGTTTCACCCGCGTAGTTCCCGTTCCCGTGGGAGTACGGGGATAAAATATAGCCTACAGCACTCAGGAATAATGTAGCTTTCTACCAGTGAAACAATTTTTAAAATTGGTTCATTACTTCCGGAGATTACCCCCTACATACAAACTTACAAACAAATGTTACCTCTTTATAATATTAGTAAGATGAATGGTATGATTGACTAAAAGCGTTTCTAAGAACGGAGAACTTGTGGTTCATGGGTATTTATTTAAGCTTCAAACCGTACTTGTTTTAAAACCCAACAACAGTCGTTTGAGCAAAATCACAATCAATTCGTAACATAAATACAAGTTGTAAAAGGTTAGTAAATCGTTCTTAAAAATAATGATTCATTTCCCGCAATTATTTGCGCACTGAGCTAACTAAATAACTTTTGGAACACGTAATATTTTACTGTGGGAACACCAACCTTTAAAATAACTACAATTTAGTACGCGGTGAAGTGATTGCTCAAATATTTCAAGGACGACTATTTAAAATATCGTTTTTTCATCACGCATGTCATGTGTACGGTTTATTGAAAAAAGTGTCTTATTATTAAATGTGTCAGTGTGCTTTTTGGAACGTGTAATTTATTAGATTCGCATTTGTTTTTGTGGTCGCCGTTTGTGGGGATCGCACGCGCAGTCTGGCTTTGGCGATGAATGAATGTTTCAATCAAATTGTTGGAAATTCTGTCAACAAACTGATCGTACGCATGTGTTTTCACGCAAATTTCGTATTTGCGTGAAAACACAACAAATACGAAATTTGCGTGAGTGAGAATAAGTGCGTAAGTATGAGCAGAGACTCGGGAGCACTCTCTTACATCATTCTCAAAGTCCGATCAGACCGCAATCCGACACGACCGGAGAAAGTTACGGACCGGATAAAGGACGGTAATTCGAGAGGACCAACCACAAAACATAAAGAACTGTACGATACGGGACAGTTGTATAATAGAAACTTGAAAGTTCAATAGAAAGAAAAATAGTTTTGAAACTTGCACTACAAATGTAATTAAGTAATAAAAATGTTGACCTCAATTTAGAATCTTCTAAACAGTCATTGGCGTTAACCAGCATGTTGAGGATGTCGCAGCAAGTAGCTTGTTAAACGAAGAAGGCTGCAAAAACATCGTGAGGAAACCATCTTGCCTGAGAGATATTTCTTGACGGCATGTAAAGCCAAGTCAATGGTTCTTGTAATGTTCTTGTTTAATAAATCTCTGAATAGACTTCGAACCCAGGTCGGCCGTAGCAAAGACAATCTCCTCAAATGGGGGTTTATGGACGGCTCAGACTTCAAATGTGAATGCGGCGTGTCTCCACAGACAATGGCCCTTCTTCCATCTTGCGCCGCATGCCCTGACACCTGCACACTTGACGACCTTATGACTGCATCAGCGAGTGGAGTTCGCATTGCTGAATTTTGGGCCAAACACATTTAATAAATAATTGCCATCGACACGCTAAGAAGAAGAATGGTTCTTGGGCGGCATTAAACTCAGACACCAGGGTAGACAATAACCACACGATTATGAAGAAGAATAAAAGAACTAGGTTTTACCCGTGGGTTTGCCCCGCTTCGCCGTGCGGTAGGGGGAAATTGAAGAAGTATTCCCGTTTGAGCACCTATTTTTTGGGCACCAATGCATTGAGTACCATTTAAGCACCAACCGTTATAAAAAATATTTAACTTTATTCCCTTTTGAGCACCTACGGTGCGGTAGCCTTTAGTGATGGAGTGTATAATAGTTTTAAAAGCTAAAGCTACCGGACCGTAGGTGCTCAAAAGGGAATAAAGTTAAATACCAATTTTTTATTGTTCACCAAGCTATTAAACGGATTGGTGCTCAAATGGGAATACCTTCGGTGCTCAATGCATTGGTGCCCAAAAAATAGGTGTTCAAACGGGAAATCTTTAAATTTAAATTGGGAAAGGGAAATGGAAATCTCACAGCAAGTCGGGAACGTTCTAGGATTCGAAGAATCTTATGTCAGCTATGTCCTATTGCTATCCTAGGTCATGGTCTGCTTGTGTGCCATCAAAACCCGGATAGCCGTCAAGACGTGAAAATGTAACAGTCGGTTACTTTTCCTTTTGTAATATTACTACGTATAGATTGGTACGCGAGAAAAGGATCCCTCGGACCAGACGCTATCAGTATTGAAAGTACCATTTTTATTCGTGTGAGAATCCTCACGGGTAAACTCCGTAATAGGAAGGCAAAAAGTTTATGTGGCGAGAATTCTAGGAACTTACTAATTCCCTCTGAATGGCATCCATTAGATCGGGAAGTTTAAATTACCACCACTATGAAACGAATAAATTGGTAATTGGATTTATGTCCGTTTTCACTACGACTGCTTAGGCGACACCTAAATCAATGAGCGCTTTAGGATTTTCAACGCTAGGCTCAGTGCCGTAAGTTAAAAATCCAGGCGACCAAATAGGTGTCGCCTGATTTCCAGTTAGATTCTGCCACTCAGTATAAACGATCGTTTTGTCGCCATTTACGGCGTCCGCAGGATGACACGAGGACTGCAATGACGTCTATTTGGAAGATGGACCACACAAGCAATCGTTATGCTCTTAGTTGTAAACAATATAATTAAAAACCATTAAAACAAAGACGTAGAACAAAAACTTGGCTCTAATCTAAATAAGGTGTCATCATCTGCCTAGCCTTTTCCCAAGTTTTATTAGGGTCGGCTTCCAGTCTAACCGGATGCAGCTGAATACCAGTATTTTACATGGAGCGACTGCCTATCTGACTTTCACAACCCAGTAAGTACTGGGTAATACGATACCCCTTGGTAGTGGACTAAAAAGTCTGACAACCAGTCTTGGTTGTCAGACTTTTTAGTCCACTGACTACCTGTAACGACTGTCAAAGATCACAAATGACAGCCGGGACCAACTGCTTAACGTGCTTTCCAACGCACGGAGGAAACTCGGTATGTAATGGGTGGTCAGACCAACCTAGGCAAGCACGGCTTAACCTAACGATCGAACCGAGCGGCTGTTATTATTTAGCCACGAGCTCCTCTCTAATCTAAATAAGGTGTGTGGTCGTAGAAACCGGTTGGTGGTTACTATATCTGCAATAAATATTATGTTAGCAAGGCTGTTACGGCACTGATACCTTTTTTAGAATGGTCTGTAGTATTATTGAATGATCATCATCTGGTTTTTAGGAATCTTTTCTTCGTATGCGAATGCGATCTTATTTTTGCAGGAAGAAGCTGACTTTTAGAACGTCTCGAGGTGTTTCTCGATTCGACATAAATTAGGATGTTCACTTTTACACGTTACAATGAATTATGTTTCAAACTAGATGACAGATTTTCCTATTTGATTACTCTGAGAAGAAGGACTGAGGTCAGTCTCTGATCAAAACATAATTAAAGATGGTCTTTTGAGCACATAAACACATTGCTCCAAAACTGCAGCACTTATTTCTATTCAGATTTTTTTATTGTTTTCGTAGTTTTTAGTAAATATTGTTTTAACAAGTTTTTACCGGAATAATATAATATTCCGATAAAAACTGGAAGCCGTCCCCAACATAGTTAGGAAAAGGCTAGGCAGATGATGATGAACCTTGGAGGAATATTAAGAACCAAATTCCGTTCGTAGTTTTGGATTGTAAATCATAATTATCCACCAACCAGCCTTTCTTCCAAATCCAGGCTAATCTCTGGATTAGGATGAATGGCCAAGAATGGCTTTTTTCATTACATTGTTTGACCAACGAAATGTAAATTCATTGGCGTTGAATGGACCGATATTGAGCCATTGAACTTGTTGACCCTTTTTAGTTCTCACACAAATCCTTGCCAAGTATCAATTTCACATTGTAACTAGAAGTTATTAGCACATCATCTACATAGACGAAGAAAACAAATGCATATTAAAGAAGATAAATCGTAAAGTACCGAAGCAATGTTAATAAAATTTACATGGGAAGCTTCTTCTAAACGAAAAAGAATCACTTAAATCGGATATGAAACAACAAAAAAGATGCTGTTGGAATCCAACCTCCTTTTTTCGAAATCGGTAAAAACCACGTCGCTTGGACCGCGAAGTGCGTCTTTTTTGAAGTGAAAACTTTTTTAGGCGCGTTGAGCACTTTTAGGGTGAAGGAAAAACATTGAACTCATCGTCACGTAACGTAACGTGCGGTCACGCTTCGTAGCCGTTCGTAGCACTCGTAGCATCCGCTACGACGTAGCACCACATAGGCATACGCGGGGCATAACCGTGCTACGAGCTACGACTGGGGCGGGGCCTGTGTACTTTTTGTTTTCACTTCTATCGACAGTCCCCAAAGACTGCTCCGATTTTTTTTTATTTTATAGCTTTAATAAGTTTAGTCCTCGGTTTCGGCCGTGTGGAAATTATGCCACGGTAACGTTCTAAAAGGATAAAACGTATCCTTTGTCCTCATCAAAGTGTAATATGTGTTGGGAGGCTGCGTGACAACCACCGAAATCCATTTCGCCCGAGTTACTTTCGGATTTATATAATAAAAGTACATATAGGGGATGGATACAGCCCAGCTATCTACTATTGGAAACATTGAATGCGCATTATTTTACAGACGAACAAGCCACGGTAATGGCTCACACCGAGGTGAAAAGATTATCCATTCAGCAAGGTTGATACGTTGGACGACCCACGGATGCCCCTCAAGTTAAAGGGGAAAATATACAAGTCCGTGATTAGACCTGTCGTACTGTGGATCAGAATGCTGGGCTGTGCCTGTGAAGAATCATCTGCCTAGTTTTTTCCTATCTGACCTCCACAACCCAGTTAGTACCGGGTAATACGATAACCCTTGGTGACTGGTTGTCAGACTTTATTTTCTGGGCCTCTGACTACCTAGAGACTGTCAAAGGTCTACAAATGACAGCCGGGACCAACGGCTTAACGTGCTTTCCGAGGCACGGAGGAAACTCGGTATGTAATGGGTGGTTAGCCATCCACAGACCAACCTAGTCAAGCACGGCTTAACCTAACGATCGACCCGAGCGGCTGTTATTATTTAGCTCCGAGCTCCTCAAGCCTGTGCCTGTGAAGAAGATGGATGAAAAACGATTGCATGTAGCGGAGATGAGAATGTTGAAACGGATGTGTGGAGTGACAAGAATGTAGGTATAAAGTAAGGAATGAGTATATTAGAGGAAGTTTGAAAGTGGCGCCTGTTACAGAAAAATTAAAAGGACGTCGTTTATCTTGGACTGGACATGTAATGAGAAGGGATGAAACGCATGTGACTAAAGTAGTGATGGACATGAATGTTGATGGATAGAGAGGAACAGAAAGGCCATAGAAAAGATGGATGGATTGTGTGAGGAATGATATAACGAAAGAGTAAGGAGAAAATGATGCCGTGACGTCTGACAGGAGAGAATGGAAGAAGAATACGTGTTGCGCCGACCACGAGTAGAATGGTGATGATGAAGGTTAATACGTTGAAAGCCGGCAAGTCGGCAACTCAATTAAAAATAAGTACATAGCTGGAGAGCCATAAATACTTAAAATAAATATGCACCATTATGTACTCTAGACTTGAAGATAACAAAACCTAAAGTAAACCGTAAGGTGTTACGGAGTTATGCCTGTTTTCAGTAACATTTAAAGTCACCTGAATGAAATTCAACGTTCGATTCAGCACTTAAAGATGAAAAACCAATAGCGCGTTTTCTAGGAATTCGTAAAGTGTCACTGAAAAACGCGCATTATTCAAATATATTCCATTGTGTAGTTATTTGAATTGCTATTGAATAGTTTTGCCTTTATTCGTATATTGAGCAATCGTGTAGTCAGGTGTTGGTCATTGTTGAGAATTAAATTGGCTTGAGTGGTTCACACAATGGCTTGTAATGGGAAATATTTGCAGTAGAGGTGGTTGTACTTTTAAGGTGAATCCCAAGGATCCTACTTGTCTTTGGAAATCCCACTGCGGCTGTCAAATGTGATTAAACTATGGCTTCTTCTAACATTGACAATGGATGAAGATAGTAATGAATGAACTTATTGTATGGGGTCCAATGCATGCTAGCACCCTGTCTCTCGTCTTCTAACCCTCATCCCTGTTACTTGGGGTCGGTGCAACACGATTTTTTTCTTTTAATTCTAACCTGTCAACCGTAACGCAATCATTTACACCTTTTCCTTTCATATCATTCCTCACACAATCCATCCATTATTTCCTTGGTTTTCCTGTCCCTCTCCATCCATCAACGTTTATTTCATCACTCTTTTAGTCAAATGCGATTCGTCCCTCCTACCAAGCCCCACCTTCCTCCGTCCATACCAATATAGTCGATTCAGTTTCATTTTGTGTTGGAAAATGTTCCAGGCCTTTTAATTGGGGATTCCCTGGATGGCTGCGTCTTTGAAAGACTGGACTAGTTCTAGCAATGATTATAGCTTCGCTGAAATATACTAAGCGATTATCGAGGATATTAGGCATATGGAAAGTATCTAGACATGGTAGGTACTTAGCATTCGTCTGGCGCTCCCTGGGCAGACAGCCTTGCTATCAACCTTCGGCTGACAGCCTAATTTTCTGGCGACCTAAGCAATTTTTATATTCACGTCGCACAGATAAAATATCTTGAAGAATGATCTATATAGATCTAACATAACAGACCGATGTGTTACTGGCGAGTTTGTACCGCCATTTCTTCTCCCTAGCTAATAAACTAGGAAGTGGTGAGGGTCGTGCGTTATGGGAGACTTTCTTATATACCATTGACATTAAAAAACTGCGTATCTTCAGCCTAATTTGAATAAACGACTTTTGATTTTGATTGAATCTAAACGATGAAGAAAAACATCATGAGGAAACCGGCATGACCTAGAACCAAAAAATTCGAAGACATGTGACATCTACCAATCTGCACTGGGCCCGCGTGGTGAATTATAGCCCATTCCCTCTCATAGAGAGAAGGCCTTTGTCCCAGCAGTGGGAATGTTAATAGGCTGATGATGATGATGATGCCTTTTTTCCATAACCCAGTAACGCAATGCCTCTTGGGAAGACTGGTTGTCAGACATTTGAGCTTCTGAATACCCGTGAACATGCTGATAAATATAAAAAGAATACTAATTTACATGTCAACAGTAAATCTACGTAATTCATTAACTGTATAATTTGTGGTAAATTATGTATCCGCATAAATTATTGAATCCTTTTGTCTAGAGGTTATTTACTATCTGTTCTAAAGCCACATAAATATGGTAAGCAAATTGATGTATGAATACTTTAAATTCTCTTCAGACTGTGGGTATAGTGTGAAAGACAGATGCGAGGTTAACAAAATACCTTATTGTTTTAATAGAATTTGTTAAGAATTACATTTGTTGATATTACATCACAGGTAGGTAAGTGTTTAAATGGCAGGTAAGAAAAAATTTACAATTTTACTATGTTGTGAAAACACTCAATTATTCAATTCCGCAGTATCGATTTGGTGACTCTTCCATCACAAATTGATGAGACTTATCCCTAATTTAATCTCAACTAAGACTATCAATACTCAGCATCTGCCTAGCTCTTCCCAACCGAACTTTGGTTGGCTTCCAGTCTAACCATATGCTGCTGAATACCAGTACAGTAATTATATGGAGCATACTATCAATGTGACTGTCTCAATAAATATTTTTAATTAAAGAATAAAACCAAGGTGTTTTTATGTAGGACAACAAATATGACATCACTATTAATGAGTATTATCATTCAACCTGTGTTGTAGACTTAGTTAACAGCAGTCATCATTCAAAATAGACAGGATTACACAGCTTGATTCATTCATGAAAAAAAGACTCGCGCACGAAGAGTTCCGTACCATTATGTATTTATACAACATTAGACAAAACGGCAAAAAATATTTCCCTTAAATTTTTATTTTATTGTTTTTAGTATTTGTTGTTATAGAGGCAACCAAAATACATCATATTATGTGAAAATTTCAACTGTCTAGCTATGATGGTTCATGAGATACAGTCTGGTGACAGACAGACGGACAGTGGAGTCAGAGTAATAGGGTCCCGTTTTTACACTTTGGGTACGGAACCTTAAAAAACTCTAAACATATAATTTGCATGTACTTAAAAACTACTACTGCTGATATTTATAATGTACTAGCTGACCCACGCAACTTCGTCTGCGTCACATAAAAGAGAAACAGCTCACAAAAGGAATACATTTTTCCCCGTTTTTGCAATATTTTTCATTTATGCTCCGCTCCTTTTGGTCGCAGCGTGATGTTATATAGCCTATATCCTTCCTCGATAAATGGACTACCCAACACTGAAAGAATCATTCAAATCGGACCAGTAGTTCCAGAGATTAGCGCGTTCAAACAAACAAACAAACACTGCAGCTTTATAATATTACAATATTATATTATAGTATAGATTTCTCTGGTCAACTAAATTGTTATTTAATAAAGATAATAAAAACCACTTTTTTTTTAAATAACAAAAACAAACCAACTGGCTTGGATAATAATCATACAGCTGCAGTGGGGACAGACTGGTTACGGAAGACAGTGAAACCGATTGCGTGGCACTATTTGGGAGAACTCTAGGCCAGCAGTGGACAGTGATAGAATAGATAGAACATTCAGGCTGGAAGGGGCACTTACGCACCAACGGTTCCCACTTATTCAGTACATTATTCGGATCCCCCTTCACATAGAAATTCATCATCAGTCATCATCTGCCTAGCCTTTTCCCAAATATGTTGGAGTCAGCTTCCAGTCTAACCGGAAGCACCTAAATACCAGTATTTTACATGGAGTAACTGCCTATCTTACCTCCACAACCCAGCTTAGTACTGGGTAATATGATACCCCTTGGTAAGACTAGTTGTCAGACTTTTTGGGCCACTGACTACCTGTAAAGACTGTCAAAGATCTACAAATGACAGCCGGCAAATCATCATCGGTAAATAAATAAAAAACCGGCCAAGTGCGAGTCGGACTAGCGCACAAAGGGTTCCGTACCATTATTTTAAAACATTAGACAAAACTGCAAAAAAAAAACACGTTTGTTGTATGGGAGCCCCCCTTAAATATTGATTTAATTCTGTTTTTAGTATTTGTTGTTATAGCGGCAACAGAAATACATCATCTGTGAAAATTTCAACTGTCTAGCTGTCACGGTTCATGAGATACAGCCTGGTGACAGACAGACGGACAGACAGACGGACAGACAGCGAAGTCTTAGTAATAGGGTTCCGTTTTTACCCTTTGGGTAGGGAACCCTAAAAAAGGTACTGTTTCCTACAAAATTGCAATTTACAGAACAACAGATTATTTAGGCCAGAAAAGTAAGGCATTTCAGGGGACTGTTTGATGTAATCTTGACTTAAAAAAAAAGATAATTCTCAGCTTAATTTTCTAAATTACTTTTCTAGATAAAGTCAAACCAGGTCAAGTCATTTATTTTATTTCGTTTTAAAAGCAAACAAAAAAAAGTTTACCAAGCCAACATGCGATTTTTGATTAAAATGGTAATAATCACATCAAACCCATTAGCACTATTTCATTTAATACCTTATGTGATTATGTCCAAGGTCCAATTCTTAGCTGTAGGTTCAAATGACCTTCAACTTATACTGAGATTAAGAAGCATACACACACTTCCTCGTTACATCTGTTGTAAAACTATGATCACTGGAATTTTAAGTGGTCAAACCACTGCCAATTACAATGGCATATTAAGTTTTTGTTAGTCTGTATTTCTAAGTAAATACATTAGATTTTTTCAATTTAGTATTTTATGGATTGTTACTGTTTCTGTTTGCTAAAATTGAAATTATATATTAAATTGTTTGAGAAAATAAAAAAAAACAAATAGACGGTATAAGAGACAATTAAGACCTAATTTTTTTCCTTAGATTTAGTACAAGGCTCTAGAAGCCTAGACCTACATTCTTTTTTTATGATCAAAGGCATTTTACAACAGTGTAGAAATGGCTGATTTATAGAAATTACAGCAACTTTATAAAATGTAGATACTGGTGAACATCATAATTATATTGGGTAGCCCAGTTGTTTTTTTGTATATTAATAACAATTTGTTTCAAATGTTTATTTTTAAATTTAAATGAAAATGACTACTCCACACATGGCTTTTGTGGATTGTAATTGCTTGGTATTATTAAATTAATTAAGTGTTTTTACTATTATTCTATTATTATATAATTTCTGTTATGAAAAATCAAAGTCTTCTTCTGCTACCAAATCAAAGAAAATTGTGAACAATCTTACGCATCACAAATTACTTCTTGTTAATTTATTTATAAACCACTTTGATGTATTAATAGTGTCTAATAAAATATATCCAAATGAAATAATTTATATTCCTGGCAGCGCTCCAACCATATGTCTTAATAGTTTTGATTTAAAAGCCTATTTGATAAATGAACAATGAAACATGCACATCAGGTACCTGCTTACTAGATGACTAAGGACATTAATTAGCACTAAAAAACAAATCAATTACCTGAACTTATGTTTTCTATGAATAAACTGTCGCCAGTTACATTGTTAATGTATCAAAAATGTTCTCAATGCCAAGTCTATCCGCGGTAGGAAAATAATACGGCTTCCCAACTTTGTAGCTCGTTGCTAAGTACACAGCTCGGTAGCCTTCGACGATACCAGCAAACAGGTTTTATTCCGTAACAGACACTAGTAAAATCTTAATACCTTCTTTACAAACACTAATGCCGCCAAAATCGCGAAAAAAGGGGTGTCTGCCGCGACAAAATTCAATCTATTTAAAAATTATAGCAGTAACACATACGCAAAACTTGGCACTGTCAGCCCTCACCAAACGTGTTTAATAACAAAAATATGCAATATACTTACGTAATACACTCTAAATAACAGTCAGAACACAAACATCACAGTAGTAATTGATTTTGGATATCGCCGATCAGATTTTTTTTCACTCACTCTATTCGCTAATTTATACTATCACAAATAATTTTTATTTACAGTAATTAATGGTGTCCACTTCTTACACAAACAATTTAAAGTTCATTTTAATAATAATTGATATAATTTAGAAAGAAACTCGCTAGTATGAAACACCATTTTGAAAGATTGAAGAAAAGATCGTCAAGGATTTTTCCCCTTCTTTCATGTCAACTGCTTGCGTCATTGCGGCAGTTTGACTTTTGTGCTGCTAGTGTTACCAGAAATGTTGTTAAAATTTCCCACTTGAAAAAAAAACCTGAAGTATTAAGTACAAAATTATATTTTGTCTCATCATAACATTACATCAGGCCTATAAGCTTCGAAGGGTTAGGCAGAAATGCAACTAATCACACATACACCCACATTTCACCAGTTATGTAATAGAGGACAAGCCTATTGCCATCAACTGGACACAAACCCAGACCCCACTCCGTGGCTGCTATTGAGAAATTCCTGATGGACAAACCATAAACTTTGCCCGACCCGGGAATCGAACCCAGGACTTCATGCTCAGTAGTCAGTCACGCTTGCGGCCACTTGACCATTAATTCGTCTGTGTTGAAAAACTGAAGAAAATTGCGGATACTTCTGTGTATTCTTAGCATTGTCATTGCTCAAAGTTCTGTCAATATTTTTAAAACAAAGTTCGTCACTTAATTTTGTTGTCATTTTTTTATTTATATATTTTCAAGTTAATTTTAAGTGAGAGTACATTATTTTTTCGTTCAACTTTAGCATGTTCTTCCACATATAATGGGAACTTTACTTTTGATAGCAACATTATTTTTCCTCTATTTTATTGAAGTTGCGTTCGAAAATTACAATTTTCATGACATAGTTGCGTTCACAAATCACACAGCAATAATATTTTAATACCATGTAATTTTATATTTTGCAACAACAAAGTGTACTGCTGATATACCATACTTAGTGTCTACATAGTAATTTACTACTGCAATAACCAAATCGTAAATTACAGCACTTTAACTTTACTTTTCATAAATTCTGTCGTTTCGGCTTAATGAAAACGGCGGCGGTGACCTACGAGTAGTAGGTCTGTTTGTACGAGGCAGTCACTTTATTCACCATCTATCACAATTTAGTTCACCACCACTGCTCTCAAAACGGTAATTATAGAAAAACATCAAGAGGAAATCTGAGACCGACATCCACCTGTGGCACCACGTGTGGCATCTACCAAGGCACCAACTGGTACTGGTTCCATGTGATGGACCAGGTTCTCCAGTATCAATGTTCTGTGACCACGTCCCACTAGGGAGTGACAGAAAGCGAGGCCAATGTCCCAGCAATATGAACATTATGGGTTGAACGTTATCTACATGCGCCGAATATACTTTACGTTTTTTATAGCATCATCGGTTGATGTATTTTTTTTCAGAACTCGTGACTTATTGATCTCTATAGAAAGCATTGGTCTGTATTTTTTCTCGAATTTGAAGATAAATTATCTCATCTGCAGGATGGTAAAGAAATCTTCGTTTTGATAACATCAGCAGCTCCGCGGTAAGTTACATGTCGTGAACTCGTGACTACTGACTTGTTCTAGAATCATGTATTTATATGACCTTTAAAAGTTAATCTTGTTAGTCTTAACTACCTATCGTGTCATCGTTAGTTGGTAAATTACAGAAGGTAGGGCCGTCAAGGCCTGGGAAGGGCCAAAATTAGGCCTCATATTGTGTCACTAGGTTTAATAGTGCTTGTGAAATAATTTCATAGCTTTATGGTTCTTCATGAATATTTAAGAGAGCTGGTACTTACTGAAATTATACACCTTTATGACTTTATGCGCTAATAAAAGGCTGGCCATAAAACATAGGACTTAATCATACCTAACGGCGAAATATGGGTGTAATATTAGGTACCTACACCGTCCTCTGCTTAATCCTACGGGTTGGAGATTGCCTACGTGTATGCCTTGCCAAGTGTCTATCACACTCACACCACTGCTGGGCACAGGTTAAGTTGCGCCACAAAACCCAATGTATCACTTTCCGTATCTATTCTGTCCCAAGTTTGGAACTGACTCTGTAAGTTCGTCAGTCGATCTAGCTAGCTGGGCGTCTTGTCACAACATAACATTTTTTTTCCATTCATACTTAACAAAATGCAAGTATTATACAGAGTGTAAAAGACCTCATCACGAGGCCGACAACCAAGCATTCTCTCTTTTTTTTTGGGGTGAAAAATCATGTTTTGTGGTAGAACTCAATGTAACGCACTCAAAACATTGTGCTGATGGATGGATTGACTAGAACGGGGGTCGTGGAGGTGTTTAAAGTTACATTTTTACATTAAAAACTTATGGTACTTATTTAAAAAAAAAACTTGGTTTCCTGAAGGGATGAAGGGGCGAATGGGCGAATTTTTATTATCGGTTGTTAGAGCGGCAACAGATTTAGGATCACATTCTGTGAAAATTTCAACCGTCTTCCTATTACGGATCATGAGATACAGCCCGGTGACAGATAGACAGACGGGCAGCGGAGGCTTGGCATTAGGGTTGCGTAATGGTTACCCTAAAACTTAAGAAAAACTCATCACGTGTTTTACAAAAATATTTATTTAAGTATTTTATAAAAAAAAATAACATAGACAATATTTACTTAGTATACCTGAGTAGCTAATACTTTTTTGTGTTTAAAACAATCACATATGAGAGACTTAAAAAGCTTTGTAAAAATAAATAGGCACTGGTCTTTTCAATAAATAGATTTTTTTCGTAAAAGACAACTTATTATTATGCACTAAAATAGTTCCATGGTCTACGAATACGCCGAGTTGCAAACAACGCTACGGTTGCTACGCCCTACGTACGGCCTACGCCATTACGTTAAGTAAATAAAAAAAAATGAAACTGCTGTTTTTTTTAAATAACAGATTTCTTTTGTTGATCTATCATTTTGTCGATTCTTCCGTCGACAAAACGCGTTTCTACGGTGGTCATGCTGCGCTTGGAGAATACGTTTAAGTTTGGACCTATAGACGACGGTGTTCCAAGATTCCGGTGGGTGCTTAAGGGCTATATATCCCTCAAATGGCTAAGCATGATCCTCCGTTACGCCTCAAACACTGGAGCATTAATTTTGAAATAAATATATAGTAAAGTTATGTGACGAAAACACGATTCCATAAACTTTTCTTGATAGAAAAAAATATTCCAAAGTTACCTCCAAATCGAATAATAAACCGCTAGTATTCAAAAAGTACTTCAAATTAGATCATGAAACTTTGCATACTAACTGAACTAATTATAAAGCAGGTCTTATGTGTTTTATTTTTTTAGTCCAATCAATAGATTTTTTGTAAATCGCAAAAAACCACTCATTTGGCACTATTCGGCTGCAGTGACTGACGTAACAACCACTTTGTAGTGCTAGCTGATTAGAACTTTATTCTAACAGTATTTCAAACGAAGTTTGAACCACCACAAATAGAGTTGCTAATTTTAAGGTTAGAAGGGCCTTAAACTATTTCAAAGCATGCACTTTGGAATGCGTTACCAAACCGCGCATGAAAAGGTGAAGGAAATCTACAAAATATTGCACAATGGCGGTCTATTTTAGTTGACAAGTACCTTTGCTATGTGTAATGCCATACCTACAGCTGTATCGAAATCAACATGTGGCATCTGTGTGGTCTGACATGATAACTGGCACACGGAATGTGTTTATCTAGATCATTCATAAAGTTTTGTTTAGTTATGATCTGAGGTTGTTTGAAATACTGTCGTCTTTAATTTTGTTTGATTATAAAAAAAATCTTCAGGCATGTTAAATGAGAAAAACATTTAGAACATCTTTTATTTAGACTCAAAGTAAAATTGAGTTTGCGTCATTTACAAATATCCATTGGGATGTAAGACTTATGCCCTTGGACACAAGTAAGAAAACAGTGTTTTGGTGCTCCTTTTAATCATAAATGTTTCTCATTATAATCAATGACGTCCCTCGGTTTCACCCGCGTAGTTCCCGTTCCCGTGGTAGTAGTACGGGAATAAAATATAGCCTACAGCACTCACGAATAATGTAGCTTTCTATCAATGTAACAATTTTTAAAATTGGTTCATTACCTACTTCCGGAGATCCCTACATACAAACTTACAAACAAATGTTACCTCTTTATAATATTAGTATAGATACCCACATCGGCGCTCCGGTCACCTAGCCCGCTCTCTTGTGTTTTACTGACATTTTTTACACACCACCGCGTCAAAATAATTATCTGGAGCTCACAATAATTCAAAATCACGGAATATATTCCGTTAGTGACAGTATAAGTTCCTTATCTTGTTGACTGCCAGTCGGCAGGCTGATTTTTCAGGTAGCAAACTGTAGGTACGCTAGTACTATTATCTATTCTGTGCTGTAGGTAGGGTATAGTACATTTTGATACAAGTGGAGAAAGTTTGTTATTGCATTCGAGGCGGAATTATAACACCCGAGCTGTAGGCGAGGGTGTTTTTGAGCCGAGAATTGCAATAACAAATGTCCACGTGTATCAAACGACGTTTTTCAATACACTTTTGAAGAAATAAAATAAAACAACGAAAAATATTTTTGTCACGGACTATGATTTTAATTTTCTTTTTTTTCGCGCTTTGTTTCGCCAGGTTGAAGGAGAGGCAAAGGTGTGAAGCCATAATATGAAAAATAGATTCATTTTATATTTTTGAATTCAGAACACAAATACCTAAATGTTAATTTGTGTATAAAAGTAACTATTAGTTTTTAATAATCATGTTTATCTATGATATTCTATTTATAAACACAATTTGAATATTCAAAAAATATTTATGCCGTAGAGACGCGTAGTGCTTTGCCGAAATTAAAAAAAAAACACTCACCTCAGACTATATACATTGAACCAATTTGGACTAAGTATAGGTATGTTATCTGTGGCAATTTTCATTCCCGCACACGTGCGGGAAAGTGGAAAAAATCGCACGCGTGTGAAATACATTGCATGTTGTACCTAATCGTAGTGCGTTATGGACCAGTTTTCGAGGAAGTGTATTGAAAAAGAAAATTCAGTTCTATTCTTCTCACAAATGCTAATTTGTACAACACGGTATTACGTATAGATTTCCGTCTCATCCCCACTATTAACATCAGTCAACCTTTTCCAGTAAACATTCTCCTCTTTTAAGCCTTTCGCCCCCAAATAGAAAGGGTACTCCATAGTCGTGGCCATATAGAAAACACCCCTCTTCATTTTATCTATACCCAACCCCATGACAATAGTTTCCATAGGATCATTGCTATAGCACCCAGAATCTCTCGCTTGCTGAATATCTTTACACTTCATTCCGATAAATTTTCTAGGGTTTTTTAAAGCTGAGACCCATAATGGCAGGACTCTAAAATGACTGCAAGTTGTCGTGCATGGATAGATGCTGATGTCTGAAGGTTGGTACTCCCCTCCATTGACATAGATGTCTACATGCCCCATTGGAGTAGCCATGCCATAACCATCTATATTCGTGTGAATAACTTGGACGAAATCTGCATCCGAAGCATCGAGTCGGTCTTTTGGTCCTTGGTTTCGGAAACATGGTCCTGATGGTTCTAAAGCGGAGATAGTGGAAATATTTCGGCCTGTCATGGTGTGGAAGTGTTTGGCTGTGAAACTGGCTGTGTGACAGCCTAGGCTGAAACCTAGGAGTTCTAGTTTGGATGGGTCTAGGCCGTATTGTGTGAGCTGGACCAGAATTTCCGCGACGTGTTTGCCTACAGGACGCATCAGCCGGGTCGCTCTGAAAATAACAATACGGAGCGTATTATGAAAACGAAACGAAAGACAATTTTTTTATTGAGAAGTGGTATTTTGACTCCCAGTCTTTCTCATTCATGCAACCTAGTAACAGTAAGGGCTTAATTATGAGCATTTCAAAGTTGCTCCCACTTAAATGAGACAAAAGACAGAGATGTCTGCGGCCTCAGACGAGAAGCAAAAGTTTTCACTGATGAAATAAATATCGGATAGAATTTAAGTCATCATCACAAGAAGAAGAAGAAAAACAATCATGTCCTTTGCAATACTTACAAATGATAATGTACAGTAGCAAATCTCTGGTTGTCCACTATGATGACGTTGTACCCTCGGTCTTCGTACTCGTTGGCGAACATTGCTGATATCGGCAGGTTGGGGCTATCCAGGTAACCGATGGCGACTAACAGCGTCTTCCTGGAAAGAGTACGATGTATTTTTTTTACGTTAGAACTCTTAGAACTCCTTGTTTAAACAAGAGTTTGTGTTCGGGTTCGGCGAAGGAAAGTAAAGTTATTTTCCACATTGGTTAAATGGTTGTAATTTCCATTCTAAACAGATCGAAGCACATAATATAACTGAAAGATTAGAATCACGATCAAAAAAATATCAAGAGGGGACTGCCAAAACTAGTTTGGTCATTATTTGTCGGTAGATTTTTAAAGATAGCTGATGGGTCAAGGATCCAAGGAAGCTGCTGCTTTGATTAAGAGCATCATGCATCGTCTTCAAACCTCCTAGATGGACAATTCTGAAGCCGACCGCAACCACGGACCGTAGCGGCTAGTCGCATTGATAGCCTAGCATTGTCAATGCGACTAGCCGCTACGGTCCTAGCTACCGCTACGGACTAGTTGTTACCAGTAGTGCCAACTACTGGTTTCTGTTGCCGACCTCATAGCACCTTAACCCTTTTCTGGCAACTCTTAAATGAGGGGTGATCAGTGTTTAATTTATGACTCTCTACGGGCTGAAAACACTGTGGTTTTGTTAACTCGACACTTTCAGTTCAGAATACTCGCCTCTTAAAATTGATCCTAGGATCTTTAGCAATGTTCCTAGCGTTCCAGTAGGAGTACTTTTGTCTGCTGCGTCCGTTGCCTTGCACCACGAAGGATAAGTATTTCAGCTGGCTCTTGGGGATCACTGCTGGTTTTGTGGACCCGGGACCTGGAAACAAATGACGAACTGAAATGATGTTTATTTTTGCAAGTAAGTTTTTACAAACACTTTTACACGTCATTAAAAAAGGAAAGGAAAGAATGTAGCTTCAATGGAAGAAGACCAATGAAATGGTGAAGGACTATGAATAATAAAGGACTATGTGAAGGATGATATGGCTAGAAAGGAGGTGACTGTT
This sequence comes from Xestia xanthographa, assembly GCA_905147715.2. Taxonomy (NCBI): domain Eukaryota; kingdom Metazoa; phylum Arthropoda; class Insecta; order Lepidoptera; family Noctuidae; genus Xestia; species Xestia xanthographa. The sequence goes on from LR990644.1 coordinate 31,448,455, forward strand.
CAGATGACGAGTAACAAAGAAATATGGTAGAAGAAGATATACTGCGCCGACCGCAAATAAAGTTCGATAAGGGCAGTAGAATGATTATGATTGGTCAAGAAGCAAAAACGTGACAAAAAAATAAGAAAAACATAATCTGCCTAACATGTCTCCATGGCTGGGCTGCAGAGGGACATAGACTTTCTCTCTTTGACATAGGTGTCGATTCTGTTGTGCACAATCTAAACTTAATTTACGCTATTGCTATCTTTTACTAAAAGGTAGTGCGCGAAAAGGACGGCTATAGCTATGAACACTAAGTTAGAGATGTCAAACTAGTGTATGCCTTGCGCTTCACCGTGTTTTTAGTCGACATGTTTTTACGTGCACCCTTCATTTGTATGGAAATATTAGTCCGACTTAAATTTTACAGCTCTAAATTATGTCAGTCGCTTTCCCATTTTATTAGAGAAAAAAGATAGCAATATCCTAAATTAAGTTTAGTTTGTGCACAACATTATCGACACCATAGACTGGGCTAAAATCCATCCAGTGCGGGTTAGTGGATTTCAGATATCTTTGAAGAGTTCAGGCGTAGGACATGCCTGCCAACGAACACTTCATCATGATGCCAACAAACTTTTTTTTTTGGTATGGCATCTCACAGTTGACGACCCGATTGGCGCAGCGGTAATGAGGCTCCCGTACGTTCTTAGGGTCCCGGGTTCGAATCCCAGTAGGAGCAAATGTTTGTGTGATGAGCATGGACATTTGTTTCCTAGTCATGGATGTTTATATATACGTACTAGCTGTTGCCCGCGGCTTCGCCCGCGTGCAGTTCGGTAATTGTCCCACTGAATCATAATAAAGGGATAAATAGTATCCTACATGTTAATCCAGGTTATAAACTATGTATGTGCCAAATTTCATAATAATCACAATTTATTAATATCATCAAAATCACCATCACTATCACTATCACTATCACTATCACTATCACTATCACAATCACTATCACAATCACTATCACAATCACTATCACAATCACTATCACAATCACTATCACAATCACCATCATCGTTATCACAATCTTTATCATCGTAATCGCAATCATTATCATTGTAATCGCAATCATTATCATTGTAATCACAATCATCATGATTACAATCGCCATCACTATCACAACCACAATCATTATCACAATCACCATCACTATCACAATCACAATCACTATCACAATCACTATCACAATCACAATCAGCATCACAATCACTATCACAATCACCATCATCGTTATCACAATCACTATCACAATCATTATCACAATCACTATCACAATCACAATCAGCATCACAATCACTATCACAATCACTATCACAATCACTATCACAATCACTATCACAATCACAATCACTATCACAATCATCGTTATCACAATCTTTATCATCGTAATCGCAATCATTATCATTGTAATCGCAATCATTATCATTGTAATCACAATCATCATGATTACAATCGCCATCACTATCACAACCACAATCATTATCACAATCACCATCACTATCACAATCACCATCATTAACACAATCACACCCACCATCACATTCACAATCGCTATCTTCGTTATCACAATCATTGTCATCGTAACCACAATCATCTTCGTCATTATCACAATCACCATCTCTATCACAATCACAATTACCATCACTATCACCATCACAATCACCGTCACTATCACAATCACCATCACAATCACCATCAAAATCACTATCACAATCACCATCATCGTTTTCACAATAATTATCGTCGTAATTACAATCATTATCATCGTAATAACAATCATTATCATCTCAATCACATTCATCATGATCACAATTGCCGTCACTATCACAAAATCAAGTTAAAACAATCACAATCACCATCACAATCCTTCTCGCAATCACTATCCTCGTTATCACAATCATTATCATCGTAATCACAATCATCTTCATCATTATCACCGTTGCTGTCACAATCACAATAACCATCAACATCGCTATCACTATCACAATCACCGTCACTATCACAATGACTATCACTAACACAATCACAATCACCATCACCATCACAATCACTCTCACAATCACTATCCTCGTTATCACAATCATTATCATCGTAATCACAATCATCTTCATCATTATCACCGTCACTGTCATAATCACAATCACCATCACCATCGCTATCACCATCACAATCACCATCAAAATCACTATCACAGTCACAATCATCGTTACTACAATCATTATCATCGTAATCACAATCATTATCATCTTAATCACAATCATCATATCACAATCTTCATCGTAATCACAATCATCATAATCATCAGCATCATTATCACAATCATCGTCATCGTTATCACAATCATCACAATAAATCAACAATAACCCTGTATAGAAGTCGAATCCGCCATCTTCTGGATCTCAAAATAAATGCCATTTTCGTAATCAGCACCCCTGATAATCTCGGTATCGACACCCATATTGATTTTTAGACATTTCAACCCCATCGCACTCCAAAAGGGAATGATTGTATTTCAGGTCCGCCACACTAAATCTTAAAATCGTTGTTTTTGTAATACACCCGACCCAGTTTACCATAAAAACAATACCTATGTTGAATTTCAGGCTTTGTTACCCCATTTCCCCCTTTAGGGGTTGAATTCTGAAAAAACCTGAAACACAAATGTTAACTCATTTATTGATTGGAGTACTCCTGTTAAGTTTCGAATAAAGTAGTCTAACTAATCTTATTTCCCCATGTAATCTTTGGACTCCCGTTCCAACCCCTAAGGGGGTAAATTTTGAAAAATCCTTTCTTAATGCACCCCTAAACCTAATAAAGAACCTTTGTGCCAAATTTGGAATCTCTAGACTCAGCGGTTTGGGCTGTGCATTGATTTTTATACTTTGCCACCCCATTTCCCCCTCTTAGGGGTTGAATTCTGAAAAACCCTGGAACCCGTTTCTACTCATTTATCAATAGGAGCACTCCTGTGAAGTTTCGAATAAAATAGTCTAACTAATCTTGTTTCCCCATACAAACTTTGGAGCCCTGTTTAACCCCCTTAGGGGGTGAATTTTGAAAAATCCTTTCTTAGTGCACCCCTAGACCACTTAAGGAACCTACTTGCCAAATTTGGAATCTGTAGATCCAGCGGTTTGGGCTGTGCGTTGATAGATGAGTCAGTCAGTCAGTCAGTTTCTTCTTTTATATATTTAGATAATAAGTATGTATTTATAAACAAAAAGTATCTATGTAGTGTATCAACTATCTGGTGTCCACGACACAAGCCTCGTTGCTTAATGTGGCACTAGATGGTGCTGTGTGTATTGTCCAGCGATATTTATTATTTATTATTGACAGTTCAACCTATGATGCTGGCTTCTGCTTCCGGACTATCCTGCGCAGGTGCCTTGAGAGAAAGGCCACCAGCCAGGGGCGTAATAAAACTTATAAACTAAGCGACCATGTGCTAAGGGTGCCCCCTGTGGGGTACGAGCCTCGGCTTGGGGCGTCGCTTAGGGAGGGCAGCAAGGGAACAGCTGGATCTGAATGATGCCAACAAACACTTGAATCATTTAATTTACGTTTTACGTCAATGAGGAAACCTGGAAACATTTTCTTTCATTTAAGAAGATTGCTTGTCATTAAAATATAACGCGTTACCGCAATGCAATCAGTTAGTACATAAGAGCTGTGGCTTAGAATGGAATGGTGCTGGAGTGTCTATGTTAGCTAATCCTTGGTTTTAATTCATTATTGACTCATAGGGAATGCAAAAATGTATAAGGGAATATTTTCATAACCCTCTCAAAATATCTAAGGGGTTATTTTAAAAACATTCAACATTATACCGTATTACCCAGTATACTAACTGGGTCGTGGAGGTTAGATAGGCAGTCGCTCCATGTAAAATACTGATATTCAGCTGCATCTGGTAAGACTGGAAGCCGTCCACAATAAATTTGGGAAAAGGCTAGGCAGATGATGATATTTTAAAATTGTCTTTTTTAACTTTCACGATTAGAACACGTTATAAAACACATGTAAACGGGTATTTATCGTGAATTTTACCTTTAACATAAGCTAAAAAAAGCTAAAAGCTAAGCCAAGCTTATATAAAAGGTAAAATTCGCGATAAATACCCGTTTACATGTGTTTTATTTTAAAAACATTCCTATGAAAATAACCTAACATGAAAACCCCGAAGAGCTGTAGGTCTTCATTTTACCTTTTCTGCTATGTCCCATGTTACTTGTGGTAGGCGCCTTACCTTCATTGTATCAAAGTCGTGCAGATTTCTATGGTCTCTTTAAATTTTGAACATTTCAATTTCTCTGTGTAGATCAGTTGATGACGTTCAAAATACCGCATCTACATCACGGAGCGAGACTTTCCAGTTAACGTGTGCAGTCTAAAAACTATGTAGCACAGTAACGTGGAGGCGGAAGACTAATCTACCTAATGAGTTACATTAAACAGTGGCTTTGCTTGCGTTGCATCATGTAAAGATTATGGATGGGTTGGGCTACAACCCATTAATTTTCTAGTAGGTAATACTGCCACTGCAGGTAACATTAAGGAAACAAACACACTGTATAGCGCTCATAATAATAATAATAATAGGGATCCTGCCGTTTTGCCGAAAAGATTAAAGAAACAAATTTTAGCAACTTTTTTTATACCATTGCAATCTTTCGAATGATTTTAGTACGCATATTTTTGTTTGGTCAAATTTTTACTTGGCAAATATTACCAAGTATAATTTCATTATGGCGTTTGGTCTTTAATCAAATGATTTATTACAGCAAACAATCTTTAGACAATAAACGTTTGGTGAAATGATTTGTTAAGACAAAAAAATATAGGCAAAAATAAGATTTTTTGGGAATTATTTAATTAAAAAATGCAATTTTATTTTAATATAATCATTTGTTTAATGCAAAATATTTTTACATCAAGTACAATTTTATTTTTTTTGCAATGGATAGCAATTTTATTTCGGAGTATCCAAACGGGCGAGTGCCAGACACGACTTGCATTAATAGAAAAAAAGATATTGTTTTTAGTAGGTTACCCGGAACTCAACTATTTAGATTAGGTTAATTTCTTCTTTAAACAAAATGGGTAGGTTAGGTTAGGTTAAAACTGTGACCTCCTACGCACGAGCCGAGCGAGCGAAGCGAGCGGTGCCGCGGCAGCGGCCGGCGAGTGCCAGAAACGACTTGCATTAATAGAAAAAAGATATTGTTTTTAGTAGGTTACCCGGAACTGAACTATCTATAATAGGATAATTACATAATTAATATAAGTGGTTAGGTTAGGTTAAAACTGTGACCTCGAGTTATTTGGTGCCACTTTAAAGCCTGAATAGGAAAGGAAGAATTCAAAACTGACGATACTAAATATTTGGCTTATTTGATTTTGCGTAAAAACTGTTATTCCAACTGAAATAATTTGACTAAATAAAAAATGTTAAAAGTACTATTTGGTAAACAAGTTAGTTTAAACGTTCATTTCCCAAACATTAGGTTTGCGTTACAATTTTTTGTGAATAGATTTTTTGCTTAGTAATCATTTGGCAAATGAAATTACGCGAAACATTTTTTGGGAAGTGAAAATTTGTCAAATTCCTTTCGGTCAAACAAACCCATAATAATAATAATCTCTTTATTTCAGAATAAAATTCCATAATTATAATTTAAATAGGTACAAAGATGTTAGTAACATAAAAACTTTACAACTATGTTAGTAGACATTAACAATATTTACGGGAGCATGAAGCTGACTTAAATACCAGATGAAAGGACAATCCAGTTTGTTGGCAATGACATTCAGGAGACTGTTGGTACTGGCATGCACCCTGTGCAACAAGGACGCTGCTCGCTTGCGTCTGATTGCAGCGAAGCTGTCAGTCTGGGCGTCCGCGAACATCCCTGAGGCACTACAGAAGCGTGGCAGCCCCTACAGCATCCTGAATGCATTATTGTACTGGACGCGAAGAGCATTAACGGCCTTTTGAGTAAAGCTAGTCCAGAGGCTACACGTGTAAAATACTTGACAGTACGCTTTGAAAAGAGTTATTTTAACTGAACCCTGATAATGACACAAATTGGCTACGTGATTGAAATCAGAACTCGGAGGAGAGGAAATAAATCTCAATCGAGGATTGCCTGTTGCAATGATAGGCTGCTTATCATTATTATCCTTAACACTCACTGCCATACGATCCGGTCGTAACTTTTCGAGTATGACACGCCACCTATATTATTTATGCTGCGCTGAATAAGTCCGGTAGGCCATACAGGCGGCCGCGACTTGTGCGGATGGTAAAAGGTCGCGGCGGCCCGCATGACATGCTGGAGTTGAGTTGAGCGAGTGAAAATCTAATTCAAAATCAATCTCAAGATGAAGAAACAGCTATTTAACACTGAGTGGATCTGTCTTTTAGATAGCATTGGTTGGCCAGTGGATACGGCTGACACGTTCAAGTTAGAGGTCGTAAGTTCATTGGGTTAAACTATTTATACGGTGAAAGAAAATATCGTTAGGAAAACGGCTGCTCTAGATCAAAATGTGAAAGATATATGTGACATCATCACAATAATAAATAAAACACTGGGTTCACGGTCGTGATGAATTACGGGCTACCAGCCCACTCCATCGTTATACTGAGGAAAGATGGCCCATATGCCAGCAGTAGTGCCAGTGTAGGTCGACTTTTTGACAGTGGAAGCCGACCCCAAAAAAACTTGGGAAAAGGCTAGGCAGATGATGATGAGGTCAGTGTCAATATTGATTAAAATATGATTCAAGACCGTAAAAAATATGGCTTTACTGAGTTATAATGAGTTAAAATCATTAATACAACCTTCTAAGATGATTTAATACCATTGAATGACTCTTTCATGATAAAGTTATTCGATGGGATTAAATTGAATTGAATTTCGCGGGCTACTCTGGCGACAAATGGGATGGGGAAACTACCTACCAAGTATTATAGAAGGATGACGTTATCCAAAACTTGTCCAATGAAAATCAATGACGAAGATAAATGGCGATCCTTCTTATATTAGTACTAAAGCTATTGTTTTCCTGTTTCCAAACGTTTGAGGTCAATGTCAACATTTTATACGAATGGAATACGACTTTGTAATTCCTTCGATTGTATTGTTAGACTTAAATTAGACAGTACCTTGACTATGATTTGTTTTAATACCTATAGTTTGTGTATATTCACGGTAGTTTCCGGTTTCAGGGGACGAACGGAACTGCTAAGGTGAAGAAAACACTGCCCTCTTTTGCAATATTTGGGACATCAACTATGAAGTAAACTTCGGAAGTAGATCAGAATCTTACCGCTGACCTTAATGCAGCGTGGATGTGTTGTTTGGTTACAAAGTCAAATGTTAGACGCTGATTTATATGTGACTAAAATATTTTATTCATGCGGGAGTCGAACCCGTGACACTTGGTGCAGCTCGACCAATTTGCCATTCGTAATCTGAGGATGTAGACAAGAGGGAGGGCACGCCACGATAGTGGCGATAAGTCCCCTCTTTGAGGAGTGGCTTGAGCGACGCCACGGCGTCCTCACCTTTCGCCTGACGCAGGTCCTCACCGGACACGGTGTGTTCGAGAGGTTCCTGCACCGAATCGGGCGGGAGGAAACGTCCGGGTGTTTCCACTGTGAGGATCGACCGGAGGACACGGTGGAGCACACGGTGGAGGTGTGCCCCGCGTGGGCGGAGCACCGCCGTGTCCTTGAAGCGGCGATTGGCGGCGGCGACCTCTCGCGTCCGGCCCTGGTGCAAGCCATGGTCCGGAGCGAGACGGAATGGGACGCCGTCACCTCCTTCTGCGAAGCAGTAATGCTAGAGAAGGAGGTGGCGGAACGGGAGAGGGAGAGAACCTCTCAGCGTCCCGGCCGCCGCGGGAGACGCCCCGGGCGTCGGGGGCCACCACTACGTGGCCCCCGGCCACCGTAGGCGCGGGCCTGTGGACGGTGGGCTAGCTCGCTGTCCGTCCATCTCATGACGACAGGCCGTGTCGACGGCGCGTTCGTGTTCCACGCGCGCCTCAAAGAGAGTCAGCAAAAAGGAAGGGGTCCGTAAGGACCGATGCCTGCCGGGGTTGCGGGACAGTTCGAAAGAGATACCGCGGCCCCGGAACACAAAGGGCGATGAAGGAACATGGATGGGTTTTAGTCAGTAAAAGTCTGACACTCCCTCCTGCTCCGCCCAGAGCGGGAGGAGTTATTTGATGTTTTCCAATCCAAAAAAAAAAGAAACGATGTAGACAAGGGGCAGGCATTTACTGCGACGACTTTCAACACGATTGACAGGTTTTCGATAGCTTATGTCAATCCAAAACACTTTGACTTTTCGAAAATTTGGAATTAGGTATTCCTGAATAATGTGTGTGCGTTCACAAAAATGTGGCCACCTCCATAAGCGAGCGAATTGCGGCGATTCAACGTATTTCTATACGAAAATATCGCCGCAATTCTCTCGCCCGTGGAGACGGTCCGTTAAACTCACAGTCACAAACAGGCAGACTCGGAACAAAGGCTATTAGGGCCAGAAGTCGGCAATACAAATATTTGTTCCGTGCGGAAATCGAGCTCACGACACGCAGTGCAGCAGCCAATTAATCGCTTAGCCACTGCGCCAACCGTTGTTCCGCTGTATACTGATAGAACCTTGTCTGTACTCTCAGGACAGATTTGAGATAACTTTTCAGCTAGCTACATAAGATACGTACTATAAAAGTATCTATAAGTAATATTCATTATAGCCAATGAGTAACCTTTTACAAAGTAAGAGGTAATTATTAATCTAGTGCGGATAGATCAGTAATGCGCTTCCTTCCATCAGCTACTAGTGCACGAAGATAATAAATAATAACAATGTAAATAGATAATTAGATACATATCTATCGAAGATAAAAATAACTTCCTCATAAGGTGAAAGCGTCAAGGCAATATACAACTTAGCACTGGCCTGCAAATTGCAAAACACGTAAGTAAATTTGAACGCGGGCTACCCTGGAGTACCCACCTTAAGAATTCCAAATCCAATCGAATCTAAGAAAGAACTTGGCTGGTGCTGTAATAAAGAAATCTTAGTGATAGTGATAGGACATCCATCAACCCAGCCCGAGGAGCTCATGGCTAAATTACATACCGAGTTACCTCCATGCCTCGGGAAGCACGTTAGCAACTCTATTTGTGGTGGTCCAAACTTCGTTTGAAATGCTATTGGAATAAAGTTCTAATCATCTTGCACTACGAAGCGGTTGTTACGTCACGCGTCAGTCACTGCGGCCGAATAGTGCGAAATGAGTGGTTTTTTGCGATTTACAAAAAATCTATTGATTAGACTAAAAAAATAAAACACATAAGCCCTGCTTTATATACGTAGTTAGTTCAGTTAGTATGTAAAGTTTCATGACCTAATTTGAAGTACTTTTTGAATACCAGCGGTTTATTGTTCGATTTGGAGGTAACTTTGGATTTTTTTTCTATCGAGAAAAGTTTATGAAATCGTGTTTTCGTCACACATAAGACTTAGCGTTAATCCTCAACTTTAACATATATTTATTTCAGAATGAATGCTGCAGTATTTTAGGCGTAACGGAGGTTCATGCTAAGCCATTTGAGGGATATATGCCCCCTTAAGCCGATGGTACCGGTTGTCATTTGTAGATCTTTGACAGTCTTTTAGTCAGTGGCCCGAAAGTCTGACACTGACTTGTGCTAGCTAGGACCTCAGTAAAACCATAACCAGTGTTAGGACATAGGATACTGCTGGCCCGGATAGTTCGTCCCCAAGGGATAAGAAATGACCTCCACGCCGGAGCAGCTGGCAACAGTTACTTATCGTATCTTTTGATAACTTCCCCTTAACTTTTCTTTTTGTGTATGGCGTCCATAAATTGGCGTCCAGCCAATCATTGTGTATTGATTGACCGAACTGTTATTTTATATGGCATCTTGTCGCTAAGCCAAGAAAGTTTTGTCGGTAATTGAAGGTTGCGGTGCCATATTGTTTAAAACATTTGAATCATAAGTAAAACAGGATAGCTTTCGTATACGAATTCATGGCCCTTTAAAATCACTTATTTAACTCTTGTACAAATTTTTATTGTTATTATAGATCTATAAATTGTAATTTGTAAATAATGTACATATGTCAGCGTAATATGTTTCATGATGTGTGTTTTGTGCGTAATTGTTGTGTGTGTGCTGCAGGGTTTAAAGAAACCTAACTAACCTAAAGTCGTCGGGGTGCTTCAAGCCCCGATTTTGGGGGCAGAGATACTTTGATTTGAGTTCCGTTGCATGCATTTCACAATTTTACGGTTTTACTTCGATAGATTATAATCTACCGTGGAGGAGCCCGTGGCTAGATAATAACAGCCGCTCGGGTCGATCTTTAGGTTAAGCCGTGCTTGCCTAGGTTGGTCTGTGGATGGGTGACCACCCATTACATACCGGGTTTCCTCCGTGCCTCGGAAAGCACGTTAAGCCGTTGGTCCCGGCTGTCATTTGCAGATCTTTGACAGGTAGTCAGTGACCCAAAGTCTGACAACCGGTCTTACCAAGGGGTATCGTATTTCCCAGTACTAATTGGGTTGTGGAGGTCAGATAGGCAGTCGATCCATGTAAAATACTGGTATTCAGCTGCATCCGGTTAGACTGGAAGCCGACCCCAACATAGTTGGGAAAAGGCTAGGCAGATGATGAGATTATAATCTACCGAAAAATAATGCGTTAAATTGTAAGCAGTACCTATGTTCAGTTGACAATCTATCGAGAGTTTACAATCTCGCTAGATAGATTACAATCTAACGGTTTTTACAATTTTACGGTGACATACATAATTGATTAAAATCATCATCATCATCAGCCTATTAATGTTGCCACTGCTGGGACTCAGGCCTCCTCAAAATAAACTTATGTTTTCCTAATTTAAATAGGAAAACTATAATTAAAATCAAGATTCCTTGGTGTTTCCCACAAAGTTTTCTTACAAAAGAGAAGAAAACTTCAGAAATTCTAACTAACTAACTAACAGTTGAAGTAGCAATTACTCCGTGAACGAGGACTATAGTACATGGGGGGTCAAACGATTAAACTGAAAGTCGATCTCATTACTGCATTGGAAAGGCTACAAGGAGACCAACGCTTTAGCCTTGAAACTAGTCACTTTGAACGTGATTAACATTTAGTTTATGCAAATTAACACCGTAACTAATGAGATATCGATGGTATGTGTGAAGTTTTAAACCTGTAATAAATATGTTGGCTCATCTTATTCATAATTATGTATAAAGTACTAACTAGCTTACGCCCGCCGCTTCGCGCGTGAACTTCGGTAACTGTCCCACGGGATCATAATACCAGGATTAAAAGTCCTATATGTTAATCCAGGTCATAAACTATCTATGTGCCAAATTTCACCCAAATCCGTTTAGTAGTTTTCGCGTGAAATAGTAACAAAAATCCACCCATCCATACTCACAAACTTTCTCATTTATGATATTAGTAAGAAGTAAGATACTACAGTACACTACAACAGCCCATAACGTCTACTGCTGGACTTAAGCCTCTCCCATGATGGGAGGAATTTGCCGTAATCTCCACGCTTGGCAGGCGGATTGAAGATCGCAGTGATGAAAGACTAACAGAAAACGCTGCTGCCCATTCTCTGGTCTACGGAGGCGCAAGGTGTTCTGCCTCAGATATTAGTCGCCTTATACGACACCCGTGAGTGTAATGGGTTGGTTCTATTCTACTCTGCCGGATACCACACGGCTAAGTAAGATAAGATAAGCCATAATTATACCTGTCTTAAGGTGAATGCTCCAGGGTAGCCCGCGAAATTCAAATTTTCTTACGTTTTTTTGCAATTTGCAGGCCAGTGCTAGGTTGTTTGTTGATTAAAATATTATTCGCGGCTGTAAGACATGTAGTTACAGAACTATGTACATCAAAATCATCAATACTACCCTCCAAGTTCATAAAGGTGGAAAAGTTACTTTTTCAGGGTCAAAAATTATTCCTTTATAAACTTGGAGGGTTGTATTGATTATTTTGATGATTCTAATTCTGTAACTAAATACGTCTTACAGCCGCGAATAAAATTCTAATCAACCTTAAATAAAACATTTGCTTTCATTATTTTTATCTTTATTTCTGCTTCCAACACGATGTTATTTCTCTACCTAGCATCAGAAGAAGCAACCCATGACTCAAAATCAAAAATCAAAATCAAATCATTTATTTCAAGTAGGCCAGATGCAGGCACTTTTGAATTGTCGAAACAAAGATGAAAATAAATGTAGCTACAGTCCCAGTCACAAGACATAAAAACTGTGAAAGTACTGTAGTTGCCCATTCCCTAGCGTAGATCTCCATGGAGAAGAACGGGCAAGAAACTCCATGGACACTCTTTTAAATCATAAAATTGTTACAAAATCTTGGTTACATCATTCGTGTTGAGATGGTATATTATGTGAGAACAATGTAGCAAGATGTGCACATTAAAGTGTCCATAGTAAAAACAAAAAATACAATTCAAAAATAAACATTAAAATAAGCCACGGCACCTAAGAGATGACCAGTCACGACTGACAGCGCCCGTTCACGAACATGACGCATGGATCAGCACCATTTAACTCAACCATTTTGTAGGGAACCAAATGATCGGACACACGCGCCACCATCAGCGAGACATTAGAGTGAGCATGACATACTCTCAACTGCCAGGGCACATTCAAGTCAAGAAAACACGTAGGATTCCAGTGAATGATAGCTTTACATAGTACTCACACAATATGGGCTATGCGATTATATAATACTAGAGACTTTTACCCACATGACTTTTACCCAGATCATTTGTAGATTGTACCTGTGTGCCAAATTTCATCGTAATACGTGAAAAGGTGACAGACAAATACATTTAGACTGACAGACAAAAACAAGAAGAAAAAAAAGTAGCTCACTTTTCATTTAAAATATTATTTTTAAGAATGGTTTAGGCGCTAGGGTACAGCTAAAAATTCCCGAACAGAAAATCTCAAAGACGTAGTAACCCCGGCCGTTAGTTTAAGGGCTACCTATATCCCCCAAATGGCTTAGCATGTTCCTCCGTTACGCCTAAAATACTGCAGCATTAATTTTGAAAATAAATACATGGTAAAGTTGAAGATTAATGCAAAGTCCTATGTGTGACGAAAACACGATTCCATAAACTTTTCTCCATAGAAAAAAAATCCAGTTAGGTACTTACCTCCAAATCGAACAATAAACTGTTGGTATTCAAAAAGTACCTACTTCAAATTAGATCATGAAACTTTGCATACTAACTGAACTTACTATACTTAAAGCAGGTCATATGTGTTTTATTTGTTTTAGTCCCATTTTTGTAAATCGCAAAAAAACACTCATTTCGCACTATTCGGCCGCAGTGACTTACGTAACAACCGCTTTGTAGTGCAAGCTGATTAGTACTTTATTCTAACAGTATTTCAAACGAAGTTTGAACCACCAGAAAATAGAGTTACTAATTTTAGGGTTAGAAGGGACTTAAGCTTCTCATGAAAGCCTAGATAGGCATATAGATGTGCGGATGAATCATCATCATCATCATTCTTGTGTCCTTATCTATTTGGGGTCTGCGCAGCATGACTTCTTCCTTATTTCTCTAACACTCGTCATCTCAGCATGAATGAAACTTGTAAAATAATACATACAAATAGACATCAATCCAACAGGATATCCGAATTCTGCTCTATGGTCATCCGCCACACTGGGATACGACACCATAAACAAGAAAACACTGGCACGAAACACAACCTTAAACATTTTCACTAACAAAGCACTCACTTTAATTTCAGTCCTAATTAAAATATTAACAAATTAGTACTACACGTGACAAAAATGATACTTTCTGTTTACTTTTGTAATATTTCATAAAAACTTGTTTATTTTTCATGCTAATTTTGGCGCGTAATGTTTTTTTTTTATTGTCGTTGCTGTGCAACGGCCGCGCGCTTATACAGCCTCTTCGGCACTGGCCGGTTATATTGTTACTCTTTAAGAGCGGTAGGGACCGTGGAGTCGTTGGTTGTGAAAAACTAAGGAATTTTTGCGATAATCTTAGAGATAGTCTCGTAAATTAAATGCTTGTCCTTCATTTTTAAACGTAGGGAGTTTGTGTGTTATTGCTGTACTTGCGTACTACGTATGTTACAAAATTCCTTCATTGTTAAATATACTAAATAACAAGATTTGGGATATTGGACTTCAGGTAATATTTCGTCAAGTTTACTTTTTTATTATTTGTGATAGCCTCGAGATCGACTGGTGTAGTGGCCTGAAACGCGACTGCTGAGCATAAGAGGGTTTGATTCCGGTAAAGTGTATTTTTTTCACATACAGGGTGTAAACAACCTCATCACGAAGCCGTCAACCGAGCATTCTGTACATCAAACTAAGTACCTCTACGCAATAAAAAAAAAAAAACAAGTTTTTATTGTGAGATTTTTAATTTAAACACCTCCACGACCCCCATACTATTCAATCCATCCATCAGCTCAATGTTTTAGTGCGTTACATTGAATTCTACAACAAAACATGATTTTTACCCCAAATAAAAAAGTCGTTTCCCATTTTGTATTTTTTTTTTTTGGAAAACGACTTTTTTATTTGGGGTAAAAATCATGTTTTGTTGTAGAATTCAATGTAACGCACTCAAAACATTGAGCTGATGGATGGATTGAATAGTATGGGGGTCGTGGAGCTGTTTAAAGTAAAAATCTCACATTAAAAACTTGTATAATTTTTTTAAAACTTTGTCAACAATTTGGAACTTTGACCCCCAATATCTCCGTAACTAGAAGTTTCCCAGGTTTGGTGTGAACAAAAAAGTGATCGCAATGACGGGGAGAACAAGTGGTAGAAACACTGAACATAACATAGTCAACACTTTAATTAAGTTAAATGTCAAAACAAACGCCACAGAGTATACATACTTATTAGTATTTTAATAGTAACCTAACTCTTTTCGTATTCTGAGTCGTCATAACCCCGTACTGGGGTCCAAGATACCGGCTGACATCAGAAGCATCGGCTGACAACCATATTACCGGCATCCAGTTAACCGCGGGCTCCGCAACGGGTACCTTTTTACCAGCGTGGCCGCGACGGAAATCTACGGCTCGGCGCGATTATCTGCCGTCTTCTGTCACCCTACCTGGCGTCTGCAGCGGGGCCCACCGCTACGGTCATCGTCACGCCGGGCTGAGCCAGGAGAGTACAGTGCATACCCCCGGGCGGGCTTGGAGAAACTTGTGACCATAGACCTACCCACACCCGTTTATTTTACTAATTTATTTTTCACACCACCTGCTCGAAAATGTCAAATTATATGTCAAGCAACCTTAACCTAAAGTGAGTCATTAGTGGCCGGGGGCACAGCCAGTCAATAATGTTGTACTGGATTTCATTATGACCCGCTGGTCACTAATGTGATTTGAATTTGGAATCTCACAAATGCTCAGCTAAATTGGCAGTATAGTACTAACAAAACCCTTTGGTGCCAGAAAGAGGAAAGCTATTCTCGTTACCCTTACTACGCGTGGATGATATTCTCGATTTCCTACAAAATCATAACGACTGCTTCTTCATATCGTTGCAATGTTTTCGAAGACGTAATATTGTAAGAATAATTAGATAACTACGAACCATTTTTTAAAAGAAATGGAATAACATTAAAACTGGCATTAATAATAACAAATACCGTACCGCGCCGTAATACCGTAATAGTAATTGGCTGTAACATTAGTTAATTATTCTTACTGTTTGTTTATTTAATAAATACTCTGTTTTTCGTACTATGGCTATTATTTTCTCACAGTAGGTGTAAAAAGTAGAGTATCCTCCTCTGGGCTAAAGGTGTCTTTGCCTTGGGCTAGCTTGAATCCCTCGCAGCTTTCAGGATTCTTGTATTAACTCCCTCGCTTCGCTCATGAGTTAAATTCTTAACTCCCGAGCGCAGCGAGGAATCCCGAATCCTTCATTGCGCTCGAGATTCAATAAGACGCCCGTGACATAAGACACAACTTTAGCCCCTCGGTGCATAATCTATTATTTTATGTTGACCTGGGTCCATGGTTTCCTTTTAACTATCCCCACGGACACCCTTTCCGTCACATCCTCTCTACATACACTGAAATCGCCGTATTAAATAGACTGCCTCGTTGGTCGAGTTGCAAGCACGACTGCTGAGCGTCCTGGGTTCGATTCCCGGGTTGGGCAAAATGTTATTGGGTTTTTCCAAGACGAATTTCTCAGTAGGTATAGGTAGGAGCTTGGAGTTTAGATTTGTGCCCGGTTGATGGCATAAGGCTCTCCCTATTAGAGTCAATTTCAACAACTCGATTTTTTACCTAATTTCCATGGACATTTTCATTTTCAGGTTTTTTGAAAAACTTTAATAACAAAGCGCAACATATCCACATTATATATACATTTTCTGAAAGGGGATATTATAAGTAAATTACTTAGAGAGTTATTTGGGCCACTGAAATTGGCGAGCCACAGAAATTTTATTATTGCCACCGACATTGTATTGGTGACACAGAAATTCTGCGTTTGCACCGAAATTGTGAATTATTATATAAATACATTGTTTTTTAATAATATGTAAAGAAAGATAAGGTTTAATGAAAAAACTGATATAATACGAATATCGTCGTTAATATATGTATATATATCGTTGTAATTATGTAATGAACACCTGCATGTAACCCATGCATCACAAATAAACGATTTGATCATTTTAATAAGCATTTCTAAAAATACAACGTGGTGTTATATTAATTGGATAAATCAGTCATAAAATTAGCAATCAAGGAACTGATTATGTTTTTACTTCTATGAAGAGGATGGGAAATCATCAAATGAATTCTCTCGCTCTGGGCGAAGCAGGAGGGACTTTCAGACTTTTACTGACTAAAACCTATTCATGTTCCTTCATCGCCCTTTGTGTTCCGGAGCCACGGTATCTCTTTCAAACAGTCCCGCAACCCCGGCAGGCATCGGCCCTTGCGGACCCCTTCCTATTGCTGACTCTCTTTGAGGCGCGCGTGGAACACGAACGCGCCATCGACACGGTCTATCGTCATGAGACGGACAGACGGCGAGCTAGCCCATAGCCCACAGGCCCACCACGTGGCCCCCGGCCACGACTGCATGTGCATGGATCGCACGACTCCTGCGTAGAGCCTCTGGCAGGGGGCGTTTGCCCCCCCCCAGGTTGGGCAGGAGCCGCCTGAAGGCAGCGCCGGTCCGTTCCAGTTTGGGGGCCAAACGTCGGAAGTGCTCCACGAAGATCCACTGGCTGTCAAAGACGAGTCCTAGGTACTTCAAAGTCGACTCGACCACACGACGAAGGTAGGTCGGCACCCGGTGATACCGGAGTGCCTCCCTAATGCAGCTCCAGGGCATGGTGTTGAAGGCATTAGCGATGTCGAGAGACACCACCAAGACAACCCCACCCCGGGAAACCACATATCCCTTCGTGAGGGCTCTCACGCGCATGATGGCGTCCACCGTAGAGCGCCCCTTGCGGAAACCAAACTGGTGTTCCGCAAGATCCGGCCCCGACCCCGCAAGGTGCTCGGCGAGGCGGTTTGCAATTACTCTTTCAAAGAGCTTTCCCACCTCGCCGAGCAGCACCATGGGCCGGTATGCGGACCGGACGGAGATTCCGTAGGGCGCCCCGGCTTCCGAATGAGTACCAGCTTTCCCGTCTTCCAACGAAGCGGGAACTGGCCTCTCTCCAAGCATGCGCTTAGGAGCACCTCTAGTCGGTGCCCGAGAGCCTCCGAGGCCAGGACCCAGGATTTGCCAGGAAAGCCGTCGGGTCCCGGGGCGGTATTTTTGACACTGAGCCTACGTACCGCCACTCTCAGGTCTACCCCAGTCACTTCCGGAGCGTTTTCGTCGTCGTCCTGTTGGTCCGCTTCCAGCATCGCAGGCGGCGGAGCCATAGACGGGAGGGATGTTCCCCTCGCGAAGGGAACAGAGTACTCATCATGTCCTCCACGAGCTCAGGCCGGAGACTCTGCGTCAGTAGGGGGGCCCAGGTGCGGAAATTATCCCGCACCATCTTGTAAGGGCGCCCCCACGGATCTCTGTCGAGAGTCCTCAGCATCTCCTCGCGAGCCAGATCCCTGGCCCACGAGGAGATGCTGGGGACTCGACATCTGCGCACGTTGCAGATGTCGGACATGGCCTCCTGGAACCACCCTGCCTCATTGTCAACGTTGGCAGGTCTGGCCGGTGATGTCACCCAGGCCTGCACGATCGAGGCTTCCAGGAGGAGCTTCTGGAGGATGCAACCCTCAAAGTTCAGTTAATCCAATTGTTTCATCCACCAAGTTTCTGAACGCACCTTTTTGACGTTTGACTGATTACGTTTCGTTGTCAGTGCGATGACGTTTGCTTGTCAGTGCAATATTATATTATATATTATTATTATATTTTAATATTGGTTTAGAAAAATGGTCGCTCCTTTGCCTTGTATTTTTGATGCACGCGGCTGTCGTGTAATTATTGATTGAAACTTTGAGTTAATGGTAATCCGATACCATCTTGATCGGTGTTTGATATTTTGTTGATAATTGAGTGAAAATTGAGAAATCTCGCCATTTTGGGTCATGACCGCGAGTAATTTGTTGGTTAAGTACCTAGCCGGCTTTGTCATTTGGACGCCGGTAATTTCCTAAATTCAGTGCTGAACTAGTGTACATCCCCGATTGGGTTAGCAAACCGGGATAAAATTCAGTTGGACATTGGTGAAAAGTGCCACGTGTGGGATCTGAAGGTTTGATCCGGGAGTCGACGATACGCGCTGTGGGCGTCCTTTGGAACCGTCGAATCTTACATAACTTCAGATACACCACACAAACCACAGATATACTTACACCCCACCCAGATAAGACGTGACCAGGGAATACGCCACATCTCCGGTTCCAACGTGATGGGTAAGTTATATCTAATAGTTGAATAGTTGTTTTCACTTGTCGATTGGACAAGTATTATTTTGATTAGGGCTCCGCGTGATCGCGGACATCGTGAGTCTGTTTGTGCAGTCTCACACAACTGGTAGCAGAGCGTGGTTTAATTGTTAAATTCACCACTTATTGTCGAGTTAAAAGTATTGAGAAGTCTGATTTGTTGCCCGTCGGCCTGACTCAAATTAAACATAGATTGTTTGACATAATATATTATGATATGTAGTGTCCCTTGTGGTTTGTACTTTAATTTGCTATTGTATAAACAAGGTATTGCTTGTACAGGGTCGGATTTGAACTTGTAATAATTCAAACTAAGTTTTATTATTTGGTTTAAATTGTAGTTGGGTCCGGGAAAATTATTCCTGTTGATTATTTAATTGAATTTAATTTGTTTTATTTTGATATTTGTCCCAATGGCTTCATTGAAAGCTGTAAACCAAGCCATTGGTGGATTGACCTCACAGCTAAGATGGTTTGCCTCTGCTGCTGCAACCGCTGAGCGTCTAGACCTGGAAGAGGCCACGCTTGCCCGGTATGAGCAGTTGAATGCGAGATTGAGTGCGGTTGACACTTTGTTTGCTCGCTTCAATGAAGTGATTTTGGACTTGGACCTGGAAACATTGGGTCAAGCAGCCCGTGATAAGGTTGTTGCGGATTATGACCAGATGTTGAACCTGGGTGACATAATAAGTATGCGCGCCAGGGAAATTTTGAAGAGTCGGGACCCTGCCCAGGTCAAAACAGAGACCTCTGTTGTTGCAGGCCCTGGACTTTTGGGTAGACTGCCTACCCTGGAGCTGCCACATTTTGACGGTCACTTGGACCATTGGTTAAGCTTCAGGAACCTGTTTGACAGTTTGGTTGATTCGCGCTCTGACCTCCGACCGGCCCAGAAGTTGGCTTATTTGTTGTCAGCCCTAGGAGGTGAGGCTCGAGCCTTGGTGCAGCACTTGTCGGTGACCGACTCGGCCTATCCCACTGCTCTGGAACTTCTATCCCGACGATACCAGAACAAACGTTGCCTGGCTGATGTCCATATTGACCAGATCTTGGGGTTGCCGGCCATCACCAGAATGTCAGCGTTGCGTGCTGATCTGTTGAATCCATTGCTGGCAGCAACCAACGCCTTAAAACGATTGGAGTTGCCTGTGGACTATTGGTCCTATTTTTTGGTACACTTAGTGTTGCAGCGGCTTCCTTCAGATTTGAGGTCCCGTTTTGAGCAGAAGTATGGTGGGGATAGTGCCACCCATCTTCCCCCCTTTGAAGACCTCGTCAAATTTTTGGAGGATGAGTGTCGTTTCCTCGACAACGCTCGTGGTGCCACGGGGTTAAGCCAACCGCCCTCTCGGCCGAGGGCCCAGGGACGGACTGGGACTGTCGGGCCTGGTGATAGCCGCCCTGCCCCCCGTTTTGGTGGCACCCAGAGTAATCTTGCTTGCGGCTATTGTAAGGCCACGGGACATGCCGTAGTCACTTGCGCGGCCTTCTTGGAGTTGCACGTGAGTGCCCGCCGCCGAGTTGCCAATGCACGCCGTCTGTGCTTCTCTTGTTTGGGGAATCATTTTCATCGGGATTGCCCCAACCCCCGCCCTTGTTCAATTTGTAGGGGCTCACATCTGGAAGTTTTGTGCGCCAACGCGAACCGCTCTGACAGACCAGCCTCTGATGGGGGTTCGCGCAGGGGGGGGTATAATGGAGATGAGCACCGGGCTCCTCGCTCGCCGGTTCAGAATCGAGGAGGGGCCCGCAACTTTGACCGCCGTACTCCACCCCCCGCGCCAGTTGATCGGGAGCCGCGCGACCGCCGATTGACCTCCCCTCGTGAAGGCGACTATGCAGCTGCTGGTAGGCGACATTGGCCAGACCAGCACCGCCTTCCCTCCCCTCCGTTGGCGGAACGTCCCCGTTTGGCGACGCGCCCCCCGCCACTCAGGCGTCAAGTGGGATATGCCCCTCCAGCGATGGCGCGCGGCTCGGGACATCGCGCAGACGAGGAGTTTGACTACTATCCTCATCGGGATAGACCCCAGCCTGGATGCGGCGATCGGTCGCCGCCCAGGCATTGCTAGGAAATTGGCGCCTGTCCCGCTAACGTACCTCCCCAGATCGACACGGTTTTGTTGCCAACGGCATCGGTCAGGGTCTGGGGACCCACGGGGGACTCTGTTGTGGTCCGTGCCATTTTGGACACGGGAGCCCAGGGTTGCCTTTTGTCGTCTTGGTTAGCGGGTCGGGTGAGCCTGGATGTCCGTGCCTTTTCAGGCACGATTAATGGAATAGGCGAAACACCTATCCCGACTGTTGAGGGACAAACCTTATTTGGGCTCACTCCTGTGAGTTGTTTGGACCCTCAGTTTTTTCCTTCGGCCATTGTTCTGACGAGTATTTTGGGCTGTCATCCCCAACGTCAGCTGTCGCCTGATATTGTCCGGTTGACGTCAGGCCTGGATTTGGCTGACCGCCGGTTTGATTCCCCTAATACAACTCATTTGATATTGGGTTCCGATGTACTAGGGAGAATATTGTTGGGTAATGTGAAAGTCTTGCAGCCGAACGGTTTGGTGGCTGTCTCGACCATCTTTGGCTTTGCGGTGATGGGCCCAGTGTTGAAGGCTGCCCCTCCACCTGAGCCTGATTTTGCGTTGGCGTGTGGCTCCGCTCTCTCTGACGCTGTTCAGAGGTTTTGGGAGGTTGAGGAGCCACCGCAAGTGGCCCGCTTGAACCCGGAACATGAGGAGTGCGAGTTGTTCTATCAGAACAACACAGGTCGACTCCGTTCCGGTCGGCTCGTAACACGGTTGCCTTTTGTTGCAGTTCGACCACCTCTCGGCGAGTCCAGACCTATGGCCGAGAAGAGATTGTTGGCGATGGAGCGCCGTATGGCCAGGGATCCGGTGCTGCGGCAGAAATATTTAGATTTCATGCGTGAGTACGCAGACTTGGGACACATGTCGGTGTCAAATTTGGATTGGCGCTCAGTTGAGCATTACTTTCTGCCGCATCACGCGGTCCTCAAGGCATCCACCGGTAAGCTGCGCACAGTGTTTGATGGGTCTGCGCGGACTTCCTCTGGTGTCTCTTTGAATGATTGCTTGCACTCCGGCCCCAAATTGTTGAGGGACCTTTGTGATGTCATCACGTCTTTTCGTCGTCATCAAGTAGTCTTTGTGGCTGACATCAAAATGATGTTCCGGCAAACGGTTATTCACCGGGATGACAGACGTTATCAGTTGATCCTGTGGCGAGAGAATCCCCGGGACCCCATGGTTGTTTATGAGCTCAACACGAATACGTACGGCCTTCGATCGAGCCCTTTTGTTGCTATTCGTTCGCTTTGGGAGCTCGCGGATCGAGAACGCTTGAGGTTCCCTCGGGCGTCCGCCATCTTGAAAACGGACTTGTATGTTGATGACGTCTGCACTGGGGCTTCCACGGTCGAGGAAGCTATCCTGTTGCGTGACGAGTTGGTTCAAATTTTGGATTCCGCTGGCTATGAGTTGCGTAAGTGGGTGTCCAACTCGCCAGCACTGTTGGAAGATGTGGAAGAGGATCATAAGCAGGATCCTCATTTGTTTGAAAATGCTGACAACCCTGCTATGTTGGCCGTTCTCGGCGTTCAGTACCGACCAGTCCAAGACACCTTTACGTATGATGTCGATTTGGAGTCACCACACACTTGGACTAAACGACTGGTATTGTCTACTGTCGCGAGAACCTTTGACCCGAATGGTTGGATATGCCCGGTATTGTTTTGGGCGAAATGTTTTCTCCAGCGCCTTTGGACCGCGGAACTTGGTTGGCATGAGCCACTTCAGGAAACCCTTTTGGAAGATTGGCTCCAATTTGTATCCGCACTTCCTGCGGTCAACGAGGTCGCGTTACCACGCGCTATCCTCCCCCCTGGGAACTATACTGCAACCCTTCATGGGTTTTGTGACGCATCTTCGCACGGTTATGCAGCTGTTGTTTATCTGCGCACCGTCAGCGCGACAGGCCAGGTGAAGTTGTCATTGATCATGGCCAAGAGCAAGGTGGCCCCCCTCCGGACGGCATTGACCATCCCTAAGCTAGAGTTGTCAGGGGCGGCGCTTCTTGTGCGTCTCTTGAATCACGTTGCTCAAACTTTAGGTGGATCTGTGAACATTCGGAGTTCTTACGCCTGGACGGACAGTCAAATTGTTTTGTGTTGGTTGAAGACGTCCGTCCACTCCTTGGAGGTCTTTGTTGCGAACCGAGTGTCACAGATACAAAATTCCGAAACGCCTTTGATTTGGAGGCACGTGCCTGGAGACTTGAATCCCGGCGACGTAGCCTCACGTGGGTGCATGGCCCCCCGCCTGATTGTGCACCCCCTTTGGTGGGGACCGGATTGGCTGACTCGCCCCGAGGATGATTGGCCTCGAACGCCAGTTTTGATGTCGGATCCTTTGCCCGGGCTTAAGGTGCTCGCTGTTGGGACGAAGGACCCTCCGTTTGATCCTGATATTTTGTTGAATCGATACAGCTCCCTCGACAAATTGTTGAACGTTACCTCGTGGATGAGGCGTTTTGGTCACTATGCTAGGAATCCAGGGGACAAGCGCCTGTCACCGGTTCTCTCTCCTCAAGAGCGACAGGAGTCACTCCTCCTGTGGGTTCGCTCTGTGCAGGCCGTACACTTTGAGAAGGAGATCGAGACCTTGAAGTCCGGTAGAGTTAAGTTGTCGGGAGCCGTTAGTAAGTTGAACCCCTTTTTGGATGAAACGGGTCTTTTGCGTGTTGGAGGACGGTTGAGGCACTCTAGCCTTCCTTATGGGGTCCGTCACCCCCTTTTGTTGCCCAAGGCGGGCCATTTGATTAAATTGTTGGTGACTGATCGTCACATTAAGAACTCGCACGCCGGTTGCAATGCGCTGTTGGCCATTCTGCAGCGAGAGTTTTGAATTTTGTCGGCTCGTCGTACCATTCGTAGCATCGTCTTCCGTTGCATACCGTGCTATCCTATACTTTTCTGATTAATTTCGTTGCGGGATCCAAGACAGTTAAATTCATTCTCTGGGACTTCGTCGAGCTTCATTGTCTCGGCGCTTTTCTGGTGGTCGCCACTGTTGATTCTGGCTTTCAGGAGTTACAGTGGTTGGGAACAGTGTGGCGGGCTTGTCCCTTTTTAAAAAAAAAAAATACCGTGCTATCGGACTAAGGCCCCAACGATGCAGCCCCAGATGGGAGACTTGCCTGCTGATCGTGTCAATGAGGCGAGGCCCTTTGCAGGCGTAGGAACGGACTTTGCTGGTCCCTTTTCGATAAAGACGTCTACCCTTCGCAATAGTAAAATTGTCAAGGCTTATTTGTGCGTATTTGTCTGCCTGTCAACTAAGGCAGTGCACTTAGAGCTGGTATCCTCCCTCTCGACGGAGGCCTTTGTGGCAACTTTGGATAGATTTACGTCTCGCCGTGGGTTACCTTCTCAGATCAGGTCTGATTGCGGTACCAACTACAAGGGTACAAGTAACTATTTGAAAGAAGTGTATGACTTTCTTAATGAGAGCCAGGTTGACATTGGTAACAAATTGGCCCGTCGAGGGGTCACTTGGTTGTTTGACCCGCCAGCCTGCCCCCATTGGGGGGGTATTTTTGAGGCCGCGGTGAAAGCGGCAAAGGGACTCTGGCGGAGATTGTTGGGAGACACCGTTCTCACCTTTGAGGAATTAGCTACGGTATTTTGTCGCATTGAAGCGGTACTAAATTCGCGTCCATTGTGCCCGCTCTCTTCGGACCCGAACGATTTGGAGGCTCTAACCCCGGGCCATTTCTTGATTGGACAGCCACTTGTCGCTCTGCCTGAGTACCCTTTTGTTGATGTGAGCCAAAATCGGCTATCGCGGTTTCAGTTGGTGCAACAGCTCACTCAGAGCTTTTGGAAGCGTTGGAGCTTAGAGTATCTGCACATCCTCCAGCAGCGCGTCAAGTGGACTGATAAAACTCATCCGCCCAAGATAGGAGACCTCGTCCTTATTAAGGATGCCAACCTTAAGCCTCTGTATTGGCGCCGGGGGCGCATTCTCAATTTGGTAGCTGGCACCGACGCGGTACCTCGTTTTGCTGAGGTTTTAGTGGATGGATCGGTTATGAAGAGAGCGGTCGCAACCTTGTCAAGACTGCCAATTGATTAGCGGACGGGACGGCCCGTCCTGGGGGGGGTAGATGTTTCATCCACCAAGTTTCTGAACGCACCTTTTTGACGTTTGACTGACTACGTTTCGTTGTCAGTGCGATGACGTTTGCTTGTCAGTGCCATATTGGTTTGGAAAAATGGTCGCTCCTTTGCCTTGTATTTTTGATGCACGCGGCTGTCGTGTAATTATTGATTGAAACTTTGAGTTAATGGTAATCCGATACCATCTTGATCGGTGTTTGATATTTTGTTGATAATTGAGTGAAAATTGAGAAATCTCGCCATTTTGGGTCATGACCGCGAGTAATTTGTTGGTTAAGTACCTAGCCGGCTTTGTCATTTGGACGCCGGTAATTTCCTAAATTCAGTGCTGAACTAGTGTACATCCCCGATTGGGTTAGCAAACCGGGATAAAATTCAGTTGGACATTGGTGAAAAGTGCCACGTGTGGGATCTGAAGGTTTGATCCGGGAGTCGACAATACGCGCTGTGGGCGTCCTTTGGAACCGTCGAATCTTACATAACTTCACATACACCACACAAACCACAGATATACTTACACCCCACCCAGATAAGACGTGACCAGGGAATACGCCACATCTCCGGTTCCAACGTGATGGGTAAGTTATATCTAATAGTTGAATAGTTGTTTTCACTTGTCGATTGGACGAGTATTATTTTGATTAGGGCTCCGCGTGATCGCGGACATCGTGAGTCTGTTTGTGCAGTCTCACACACCAATTGAATGACTTTTTCAAGAAATAGTAATACAATTTTATTTTAATGCCCGGAGCTAAGGACCTAGTTCTGTCAAAGTAATTTCGGCATAACAAGTATTGATTCTTTTGAAAAATCTTCATTAACATTAATACAATAATTGATTGGTACAATTTCTGTGGAGTCGTGTAATTTCCGTGGGCCACGAGATGCCACGGAAACCACAGAAATTGCCCCATAGAAATTGGAAACTTGGCTATTTTATTTTTTTACAAGAAACCATCAAGGCTATGACTATTATTTTCTATAATATTAAATGTGTACCAAAGGCCACTTAGCATGCATAAAAGTGATTTTCAACCTTTGACCTTTATTTCTTGCCAAAATCCTTTTAAAACCTAATCACCGAAATTGCAAAATTTCGTTCCGAGTAAACTGAAATCACGTACTTATATTTTTGGAGGAAAGACCTGGCGATATGGTGCACTACCATTCTTACTGCACGTAAGAGCACGACTGTCTCTTGCCGAGCAGCGATTTATTGTTCGTTTAAACACATTGGTGGAAGCTCAGGACGGTGATACAAAATGACCATAGAAATTAGTAATTTCGCTTGGACAAACCTACCGTTGACATGTACTCATTAACTATGAGTCTAAACATTCAAAACTAATTAACTTCTTGTGGGTCAATCATTACTTAACGTAATCAAAATACTTTTTCCTATATATGTTGGAGATTATCTTCCTGAGAGGTAAATGCTGTGTATGAAAGTGATTGTGGACAAGACACAGAAATTGATAATTCATCATTTACCGATTTTTTTCATAAAAAGTAATAGTCTTATAAATATAATTTATGTGGCTTCATTTAGATTCATGTCACTTTAATTCTGAGAAAAAAAAATCGTTACATTATCTTTAAAGCAGCACTGCGATTTCAGCCTAGACGCGTAAATTATTCGCCTGAGAAATTCACTCATTACATGGGACTTAAACATAACTGGCGAAATGTAGGTATATTTTAAGTACTACACTTCTGCTTAATCCTTCACAAATTAAATGCGTGATGTTATATCACTTTTGGTGGTTAGCCGTGTGGTATCCGGCAGAGTAGAATAGAACTAACCCATTACACTCACAGGTGTCGTATAAGGCGACTAATGTCTGAGGCAGAACACCTTGCGCCTCCGTAGACCAGAGAATGGGCAGCAGCGTTTTCTGTTAGTCTTTCATCACTGCGATCTCCAATCCGTCTGCCAAGCGTGGAGATTACGGCAAATTCCTCCCATCATGGGAAAGGCTTATGTCCAGCAGTGGACGTTATGGGCTGTTGTAGTATATCACTTTTATCATTTGTTGTTAATAAAATACCTGTAATTTCAGTCTAAAAACCTGCAAAGAAGTAAGTACAGAGTACAAACTTCCATCTATGTAACGTGATTTATTACAAGACGAACCTTTTATCACGTGCTCACGTAGGAGATAGCAAGGAAGGTAAACTTGTAAACTACTTTATTATGCAAATGTTATGATCAGATAACGTCAGCTAGAGCGCCGTAAAGGGCATTTTCTTTCTCAGAAGAATAATGTTTTATTTTTCTGAATCAGGTGCTTTTTGGTTAAGGTAGTGTATTATCCATGGTTAAGGTTCTTTGAATATCTCATACTATTACGTACACTTTTTTGAAGTGAAAACTTCTTTAGGCGCGTTGAGCACTTTTTGTTATTAGGTTAATTCGTTAGTAGGGAGTTTTTAATTTATTCTTTCCTGTACCGTAGTGGTTGAGATAGTAGGGTATAGATGACAAAAAAAATTAGACACATCTTTTTTCTTTTTGCACGTAAACATAAAATTAAGACGATACAGTGCGTCGAAAACTCCTGTGACGTCACATTTGAGTACATTTCTTACCGGAAAGTAACGTCACAAGCCCCCACTCTTGATCTTTGACTCGTTTTATCTTCGTCAATTTGTATTAATTTGCACATATCCAATATTTTTCGATAATCTAACGACGACGGACTAAACAGAAACATATTTTTTTAACTTAGGAATCATCCCTAATTAGGGTGAACGGACTATGCGCTTCTATCTACTGTTTACCCTATCAAACAGACGTGATGTTCTATACGCCGTGTGGTATCCGGCAGAGTAGAATAGAACCAACCCATTACACTTACGGGTGTCGTATAAGGCGACTAATGTCTGAGGCAGAACACCTTGCGCCTCCGTAGACCAGAGAATGGGCAGCAGCGTTTTATGTTAGTCTTTCATCACTGCGATCTCCAATCCGCCTGCCAAGCGTGGAGATTACGGCAATTCCTCCCATCATGGGAGAGGCTTATGTCCAGCAGTGGACGTTATGTAGTAGTGTAGTGTAGTATTAGATGTTCTATTGATATAAGACATCTGTACACCCACATAACATAACATAACATCACACCCGTAACCCTCGTAGGGTCAGGCAGAGCTGTACCTAATAGTACACCAAAATTTCGCCAGTTATGTCTCCTTTAGCCCCGTCTGCCACCATCGGTCCGCCACCACTGGTGGCAGTTGCAACTATTTGTCGCATCTACCACCACTAGTGGTGGTTGGTTTAAGTCCCATGTAACAGGGGGCGAGCCTATTGCCATCAACCGGTCACAAATCCAGACTCTGTGGCTGCTACTGAGAAATTCCTGATGGAAAATCCCAATAAGTAGCACTTTGCCCGACCCAGGAATCGAACCCTGGACCTCATGCTCAGCAGTCGCGAACGAGGCAGCCCATTTAATATATTATGGCCATTTCAGTGTACTCTAGTGAAGGCAGTTTCACAAGGTACACCATGAATCTAGTTTCGTAAAGGTTGCAGGTCAACTGGTCGTTGAACTGCTTTAAACCAGAATCGGATTTGCCAACAATATTAAATCACGACTTAAATTGTAATCCTACTTAACTACTAGATCACAAAACAAATATAGGATTGCAACTTTATCCATTGCAACTTTACCTGATTTTGTAGCACCTTCGTTGTCATTGGTTCATTCATACCCAGTGACCTTTATACGCATTGTTATAAGGTTACGTCAAAGGAAAATACAGGGTGTAAAAGACCTCATCACGAAGCCGTCAGCCAAGCATTCTGTACATCAAACTAAGTAACTTTACGCGAAAATTATTGCTGGGAAACTACTTTTTTGTTTGGGGTGAAAAATCATGTTTTTTGGTAGAACTCAATGTAACCCACTCAAAACATTGTGCTGATGGATGGATTGAATAGTCGGGGGTCGTGGAGGTGTTTAAAGTAATAGTACATTTTGATACAAGTGGAGAAAGTTTGTTATTGTATTCGAGGCGGAATTATAACTCCCGAGCCGTAGGCGAGGGTGTTTTTGAGCCGAGAACTGCAATAACTAATGTCCACGTGTATCAAACGACGTTTTTCAATACACTTTTGAAGAAATAAAATAAAATATAACGAAAAATATTTTTGTCACGAACTAAGAAACTATGATTTTAAATTTCTTTTTTTCACGCTCTGCTTTCGCCAGGTTGAAGGAGAGGCAAAGGTATCAAGCCGTTAAACAGCCTAATATAAAAAATAGATTTATTTTATATTTTGAATTCAAACACAAATAAATGTTAATTTGTGTATAAAAATAACTATTAGTTTTTAATAATCATGTTTATCTATAATGTTCTATTTATAAACACAATTTTAATATTCAAAAAATATTTATGCCATAAAGACGCGTAGTGCATTGCCGAAATTAAAAAAAAAAAACACACCTCAGACTATAGGCATTGAACCAATTTGGACTAAGTATAGGTATAGTTATCTGTGGCAATTTTCATTCCTGCACACGTGCGGGAAAGTGGAAAAAATCGCACGCGTGTGAAATACCATGCATGTTGTACCTAATCGTAGTGCGTTATGGACCAGTTTTCGAGGAAGTGTATTGAAAAAATCTTACATTAAAAACTTGTATTTAAAAAAAAACTTGTCAAAAAGTTGGAACTTTGACCCCCAATATCTCCATAACTAGAAGGTTCCCAGGTATGGTGTAGAACAAAAAAACCGGCCAAGTGCGAGTCGGACTCGCGCACGAAGGGTTCCGTACCATTATCTATACATAAAATCACTAATCTATACACAAAACGGCAAAAAAAACACGTTTGTTGTATGGGAGCCCCCTTAAATATTAATTTTATTCTGTTTTTAGTATTTGTTGTTATAGCGGCAACAGAAATACATCATCTGTGAAAATTTCAACTGTCTAGCTGTCACGGTTCATGAGATACAGCCTGGTGACAGACAGACGGACAGACGCACAGACGGACGGACAGCGAAGTCTTAGTAATAGGGTTCCGTTTTTACCCTTTGGGTACGGAACCCTAAAAAATTATCAGAACATGTGCCTTTCAGCTTCGTTAAGAGGTGTTTTACCTGGGAACCTTCTAGTTACGGAGATATTGGGGGTCAAAGTTCCAACTTTATGATAAGTTTTTTTTGAAATACAAGTTTTTAATGTAAGGTTTTTACTTTTAAAACCTCCACGACCCCCGTACTATTCAAAACATGCATCAGCACAATGTTTTGAGTGCATTACTTTGAGTTCTACCACAAAACATGATTATTCACCTCAAAAAAAAAGTCGTTTCCCAGCAATATTATTTGCGTAAATTTACTTAGTTTTATGTACAGAATGCGTGGTTGACGGCTTCGTGATGAGGTGGTTTACACCCTGTATACATATTATTTGAAAAGAAGTAATATTTTATTAATGTAACAATATTATAAACATACGTAAATAATTAAAATAACCTAAACTAACTAACTTTAGCAACAAACTTAAAAAACCGGTCAAGTGCGAGTCGGACTCGCGCACGAAGGGTTCCGTACCATTATTTAAAAACATTAGACAAAACTGCAAAAAAATCACGTTTGTTGTATGGGAGCCCCCCTTAAATATTGATTTAATTCTGTTTTTAGTATTTGTTGTTATAGCGGCAACAGAAATACATCATCTGTGAAAATTTCAACTGTCTAGCTGTCATGGTTCATGAGATACAGCCTGGTGACAGACAGACGGACAGACGGACAGACGGACAGACGGACAGACGGACAGACAGCCAAGTGTTAGTAATAGGGTTCCGTTTTTACCCTTTGGGTACGGAACCCTAAAAACGGCGTCAAAAATCTAATGCTCAACGCTGTCAACTGTAATGTCTCCAAGAGACTGGTGGCGTTGCCACGTGCCATCGCAACGCTAAGCCTCTGGCTACGGTAAACCAACCCTTGGGTCACGAGAAGTTTCAACTAAGCGCTTTGAAATTATCTTGAAAAGTCAGTGACCACTGGGCCCCACGGTCCTAGAGTCTTATATAAAAAGACTTTGTGTAATGCGTCCGCCACACTATGCTCCTCGTGCTGCCGTGATTTGCCGCGATGTTGCCCTCTCTGCCCACACACTGCTCTACTCGCGCAATTAATCGCGACGCTCCTCACTTGTTATCTGCCTTTGTTGGACAGTGGACGATGAAACTGTGTGCATTTTTAGTATAGCTAATTATATCAATGTCAAAGAAATATACATTTATTTATTATTTATTTAAACTTCATGTACAAGAGTGGTACATAGGCGGACTTAATGCCACAAGGCATTCTCTACCAGTCAACCTTTGGGTTAAATAGAAAAACATAGTGATAGGGTACAAAATAATGTCTAAAAAACTAACTTCTTGTTAAGGAGAATGTATATATACTTATATTGATTCTAATACACATAAAATAAACTAATAGATATTCTATCAAATACCAAAAATTAAATTAAAATAGCGAGAAAACCAATAATAATTATTATGACTAGACTTCGATTTGAGAGTTATTTATTCTGACTTAAATAGTGGTTACGAACTTTACAACTCTCACTCTTTTTTTTATACATGGTCGTCGTCGTCCTCGCCAACGGAGATGGTGGATCACATCACTGCGATCGCGCGATTATGTAGCCAGCCACTCGCGCTCGTATTGCCGGTGTTTTGACTCGCGCACAAAAACCGACAAAATGGAAGCGTTGGGCACGACGAGGGGCATGACGTGCGGCATGACGAGTAATGTTGCCACACTATGTCTCTGCCTCCTTTCCTCGCTACTTCCCATGCCACTCGTCGAGTGTGTGGCTGACGCATAAAGTCAAAGACCGCAGGTTGCGAAAAGTACAGGACTGATGTGACGAAGCTTGTGGGATGGGATACCTTAAATTAGTCGTCTCTCGCCAGGATACAGGAAGATTCCTCATCGCAGTGCATGTGGAAACTTCCTATATTTAATCTTCCTTGTTTAATTGGACCAGGTAAATATGTAGATTTAAATTAAACACAATTTATATTAAACTATGGTAATATTTATTTATTGAAATAATTTAATTTTATTATCATTTTCCTCTGTCACCTTTGTTAACTTTTAACGTTAGTTCAGTCTTAATTATGTAAAAGTAGGTAAATAGTTTTAATTAATTACCTTTATGGAAGTAAGTAACCCGGCCGTTTATTATTATGACACGTTGGACCTTCAGAAGGAGATTACCTATATGGGTCATTATTTGAAGCAGAGAACTCTCTAATACCCATACCTAAATAATAAACAAGTCGGATCAGTCAGTCTTTGGGTGATAATTTAAGATACGATTTTCATTCTGTAGTTCACTAATTGCTTGAAGTTAGAACTGTCAAAAGTTAGAATTCTTAGCTTTGCTTTTGACGTATTTCTATACGAAAATATCGCCGCGATTCTCTCGCTCGTGGAGGCAGCGCGGCCCCTTAGACAGTTAAATTTCTTGCCTATTCATAAAAACCGGCCAAGTGCGAGTCGGACTCGCACACGAAGGGTTCCGTACCATTGACTATATTTAGTATTTGTTGTTATAGCGGCAACAGAAATACATCATCTGTGAAAATTTCAACTGTCTAGCTGTCACGGTTCATGAGATACAGCCTGGTGACAGACAGACGGACAGACAGCGAAGTCTTAGTAATAGGGTTCCGTTTTTACCCTTTGGGTACGGAACCCTAAAAATGGTTGCTTAAGTTGTTACATACCTAATAGGGAATATGCACGTATTTTTTTCTTCACTTAAATCAATAAAATACAGTAATATCAACCCAAGAAAAGTATTAAAAGTTTAGTTCAACTACTGCTTGTCGCTTAAATATAATATTAAATTCCTGCAATTTTCTATGACAGTTGAAACGTCCGTAGCTGTCGCGGCCATGATGTGACGTCATCTGCCTTGTTTACATCAAATTTTTTGCCCTTATTAGAATATTTTTACTAAATTGTATGAGCTCTAGTCAAGTAAAAATTGCAATAACAATATTTTAATAAAATCTTAGTGAAACTTTATGCACTTTTCAAATAAAAGTGTTTTATTGACACAGACTTTGACGTCACTACCGGCGTTATCGAGGACGACGAGTTTTGAGAGTGCGTTCCGATTCACCAAAAACCTGCTACATAAAACAGTAAATTATAAAATAAGTGATGTATTAGCAACTTATACAAGTGTACCACAATGTTTTTACGGGCCAATACAAGGCATTTAAAAAAAAATTAAAAGAGTTTTGTATTTCATGAATATTCCCTATTATAATTATGGTGTGACCATTTTAAGAATTTACGACGCATTTAATATTATGAATTGTCACCATTTTCCGAATTGTAATTCTATATGCTTCTGCTAAAGCGGTCATTTCAGCTGTTGAATGGCTATTGATGGAGGTAGTACGTACAACTGTGCTTTAGAGGTGCGTCAGAGGTGTGTCACTGTGTGTGCTTCAATGTTAACATTTAGACCAGGCAAGGATTAGCTTAATAATACAGCTCTTTTTAGCTGAATCTTCTTCTTCATTACCTTTAAAGTCTCAAAGGCTTAGCATACTGACAATCTTCACACTCATTTACAACCTTGGTCTTACATATTCCTCCCTTGCACGGATACTCTCCCTTCCTGGGATACTCCGCGGGTTTATCCGGCGTGAACCAGGGTTTGTGCAGCTTGTTCAGCATGGATAGCTCGTATTCTTGGAGGTAGTCTGCTGGAGCTGATGCGGAGAATTGGAAGGTGGCTGTGAGAATGATGAGGGCTAGCTGGAAGAGAAAGAAAAGCAGTTAAACTTAAGATAAACTTGAGGATAACTACAGGCGTCTTCGAGTGGACTGTCGGAGAGCAATGTTGGTTCAGTAGTAATGCTCGTCGTCGTGGGTTTGAACATGGCAGACACAAGGACTTTAATTTGTGTCATCATCATTCATTCATCATTTCAGCCGAAAGACGTCCACTGCTGGACATAGGCCTCCCCCAAAGGGAGTTTTTGCCATTATCGCCACGCTTGGCAGGCGGGTTGGCGATTGCAGTACGGTTGTTACAAAAGCACAGAGAATGCTGCTGCCCTAAGCTGCACTAATTTGTGTACGGACACAAATTAAAGTCCCTGTGTCTGCCATGTTATGACTAAATAATAATTGTTATTGACTAACCTTACCGCTGCTCTCAAAGCGGTAAAAGAAACCATAGTAAGGGAACCAGCATGTTCTAGAACCAAAAAATCGTAGACATCAGAGGGCAGTCCGTAAAATGGTCAATAACTGCTTTTATGTCTGGCCATATATTAGAAATTTCAACTTGATTCATATTATTATTGTCCTATACGGCCCTGATAATCGACCACAAAACAGCTGAGACTGGTAAAATAGTGAAAAATACGTAAATGAATAAGACAGTTCTGTCGCTACAAAATCTATGTCAAGTTTCCTCAGCAGAAATTACAAACATTGATAACGTTAATTAGGTACTGTTATAGTGGGTTATAGTTATTCTTATAAAGTACATGATTTACGAAACGTAATGCAAATTAGGAGCATCAAAGAGTTATTCTGTGTAACCCAGTAACTGGGCTGTGGAGGTCAGATGGGCAGTCGTTCCATGTAAAATACTGGTATTCAGCTGCATCCTGTTAGACTGGAAGCCGACCCCAACATAGTTGGGAAAAGGCTAGGCAGATGATGAATGAAATTTAGAAAAAAACTACTTTTTATCATGGGAGAATATTATGAAGACTCGTCTATTAATAATTGACAGACAGAATAATAAGATTTTCACACGTGAACCGGAGGTTTTTTGTTAATTGCATCAATTATTAGATGTATTGTTCTTTGATTCGTAATGAGTTAGCCAGAAAGTTAATCAAGACTTAGGAAGTTAATTAGCGGAATATTTTCTCACACAGTCATAGGATTATCTTTTGATTATGTAGAAATAAAGGAAATGAATGTGGAAGTATACAACCCAATTATACAAGCCCTTCAACAACAACAACAGCCCATACCATCCACTGCTGGACATAAGCCTCTCCCATGATGGGAGGAGCTTGCCGTAATCTCCACGCTTGGCAGGCGGATTGGAGATCGCAGTGATGAAAGACTAACAGAAAACGCTGCTGCCCATTCTCAGGTCTACGGAGGCGCAAGGTGTTCTGCCTCAGACATTAGTCGCCTTATACGACACCCGTGAGTGTAATGGGTTGGTTCTATTCTACTTTGCCGGACACCACACAGCCCTTCAAAGAAAGTATGAAATGTGATCACAGTCTTACCTAATCTTACTATTATTATAAATCCGAAAGTTTGTGAGGGTGTTTGGATGGTGTTTAGTACTCTTTCACGCAAAAACGGTTGAACAGATTTGGGTGAAATTTGGCACAGGGATACTTTATAATCTGGATTAACATTTATAATACTTTTTTATCTTAGTAGTACGATTCGGTGGGATAATAACCGAACTGTGCGCGGGCGAAGCCGTGAGCATAAGCTAAGTGTAAATAATAGGTAAACTGGTCCATATGCCGCTGAGTGTAAATATCTACTTCATCATTATTATTTCACAAAAAGAAATGACTGTTTTCAATCTTAGCTAATTTTTTTTTTATGCCTGAACATGTTTGCTCCTTCATAATAAAGAAAAGCAGGAAGTAGTTGCCAAATTAAGTGTATTCGTTCTCCTGTAAAATCGTGTAAAAACAGTTACGCATCATTCACAAATTGCTCTTAGGCAGTCTTGCACGCGCACCGACGATATGTAATAAAAGGAAAACAATTGAACGCGATACACTATCAGTTACATACATATTAGAATAATAAGTCTGTCAACTAAATATCACCATAAATCCAGTATTAATCCTTGTTTTAACACATAATATTCACTCAAAAAGACACAATATCACTCACCAAAATATTCATGGCTGCGTCTGTATTGGATTTAACACCAAAATTAAGTCGTTTAGCTTTAAATACTGTAGAGAACCGCACACTGTCCCAGATCGGATGTTTGTATATCAGCTGGGAGCCCCGTTATCTGCTTTGTTATAAAAACTGCGATGTTACGCCCCATTGCACGGCCTCGGATGATGCGACGCGCGCATGTCACTTGTTTTCTTCGCGTGAGTATCGTCGCGGGTCCGTGGCTTAGGCCCCCAGTGGTCGAGGCACCCGTGGCCGACGCCCCCGATTCTCGATCTGCGAGTGTGACTGTAGTGACTCGCACAGAGTCGAGGCTCTAGCCAGACAATATCTTTACTACACAGTTGCCGCAACGCGCAAGTCGTTTAAGAATTGCCGTATTGAATTGTTTTACATAAAATGTTTTTGATTGGAAGTAATCAATTTCAATTCATATAGGTAACCCTACCGTTGCCGTTGCGTTGTAGTCTTACCAAGGGGTATCGTATAACCCGGTACTAACTGGGTTGTGGAGGTCAGATAGGCAGTCGCTCCATGTAAAATACTGGTATTCAGCTGCATCCAGTAAAACTGGAAGCCGACCCCAACATAGTTGGGAAAAGGCTAAGCAGATGATGATAACCCTACCGTTGGTTTTTTCGTCTTCACAACATAGTGGATACAGGTTTAAAGAGTCAGTCACAACTTCACAAGTTATGTAACAATTGTAACATGGTAGTGTGGTTTCTCTACAGACTCAGTTTCAAAAGCCTGATAACTTCTGAATACTGTAGTTCAGTAGCTTTTGTATAGAAAGAATGTCAAGCTGTTAATATTAATTCTTCAGATACAAGTAATCAGTACAAAAAAATCTTGTTTGTTTAAAGATGCAATAAGATGCCCGATTTTTTTAAATTTAATCTGTACCTAACTCAGCAGTTGTGCTATTTTCTGAATAAGCGATAATGTGGCCCAGCCGTAACACGGAGCCGAACAAAACATCAATGAGTGAGTCAGGATCAACTAAACAAAACATTGATTAGTAGGTAGATACCTACCTAACTTAACGCCTCCTCATTTTGGTAGTTTGTACTCATAAGACAATGACACTCTTATCAAGTGATTCATTCGTTTATCTTAATATGTAAAAGTTTATTGGCATCTTTTGTCAAATATTTATGTTAAGATTTTTGTGGGTCGATTTGATGGGACTATTTCACTATTATAATATTGTTGGAGTATGAGTTGACCGTAATAAATATACCCTTCCGACCAATTTCGACGAAAGATGCGTGTGCGTAAGCACAGTTTGTAATCTCAGCAGTAAACATAAATGGATGCCAACTCTCACTAACTCAGGCACCAATTTTAAGCTTTGACATTTATTGCGTGATATTTTTTTTTTTTTGAGTCGTCGTCATACTGACTCACACATATTGAAAGTTATAATAAAAGAACGGGTTGAATACGAATTACTGGAGCTTTTCTAATAATGTTAGCGTTTACAGATACGGATAAATGTAAGAAATTACCTTGACTGTAAAAACAATAATCACTAAATAAACTGGTCACAGTTCAGAGATTTTTGTGTAGTTTTTCATCAATTGGTTGACGTCAATGGTATTCTAACAAACAGATAATATGTTATACACCTACAAAACCACCGAAACAAGTGTGCCGCGGGGGAGAGCCAGATCACATACACGCAGTGACGCAGAATAAAGGAAAAACAGGCCAATTGGCTCGTTTTCGAGTCTTCACGATTGCGCGCTCATAACATATCTGTTTAATTGAATATCATTGGTTGACGACTGACGTCCATTTTATTCATTTTATTAGAATAACTGCGGACATTTTTTCACTTTCATTATTTATTTTTTCTCAATTACACTCAGTTTATCTAATTATCTAATCGACATTGTTCAGTGTGATTGAAAATTCCTAATGCGATAGATGATCTAATTTATTTATTTGTTTATTTGTGGTTCATGTATCTGTATTACTTAATTTCTTGTTTTAATTTTAGATATTGCATGTACAGTGTCGACCAAAAGTCCAGTGGCAATCTCACAAAGCAATAGCTTGACGTTTAGTTTGACTTACGACCTTCTACTTTCAAGAAAATAGACATTGTCGTCTACAAGTAATTGTAGTTTAAAATTTCAACATGGAAACTTAAGTCAAGATAGCCTAGCGGTTAGGCGCGTGCAGATCTATGAATGAATCAGTAAGCCGTGTGTTCAAATCTCACATTGTTACTTTTAGACTTTTTGTAAGTTTTTACTCAATTGGAAGTAATGGAACAGATATATTATATTCTTTATCTTGTTCGCTTTGTTCACACATTCTGTGAAGTTGAAAGGTAGATCATAGAAAAATAAGTAAGGAGTTTAGATTTATGTGAGGTAGACATGAGATTTATAAATATTTAACTTGACCGGAGTGAATGTTTTCGTTTGGTTGAAGTTGTTGGTTAGTGACGTGTGGTTATTGTTTTTGCAAAATGCAGGCAAATATTAATATTGAGGCGAGGTCGACTATTATCGCGCTGCATAAAAGCGGTCTTTAA
The DNA here is from genome assembly GCA_905147715.2 of Xestia xanthographa. Classification (NCBI taxonomy): domain Eukaryota; kingdom Metazoa; phylum Arthropoda; class Insecta; order Lepidoptera; family Noctuidae; genus Xestia; species Xestia xanthographa. The sequence continues at coordinate 31,487,272 of LR990644.1, forward strand.
TAGAACACAAATATCTAAAGAAACCGGACTTTGTGAGTACTTTATTTAGGAATAATTGTAACTTAAACTTTTATTAGAAATTCAAATGTAATATTATTGTACTTTATTTGGTGACATAAGGACTAATCAATTGTTTTTTATTGTAACTTAAACTTTTATTAGAAATTCAAACCTAATGTTATTGTTAATTTCTTTGGTGACCTAAGGATTAATTAATTGTTTTTTTAAATCCATCATGAGGCCTAAAAGATAAATAATTAGTGTTTATTATTGGATTTATAAATGCAGAGTGAATGATCACTTTAGTATAATGTTCTACAGGTGCCTAATATTTTTTTTTGTTCTAGAGGAATATTTTAAGTCGTTGGATAAAAAGGTATGAGGAAGTGGGGAGCCTTGCTAGTCGACAACGAAGTGGAAGGGCGTCGCTTATTAGCGAAGCGCAGCGACGCCATAATACCTAATATGGTAGGCCAGTATGAAACAAATGGTTTCACGCCTACGAGACACTTTGTGGAATTACATATTATTTGAATTGTTAACAACACATTGCATGGAGGCGTGGGGAAACTTAAGAGGAAGGAACCGGAATATATGTCAAAATATTGTGGGGTCCAGGCGCAACAAACGTCTACTTGATTGCATCGAAAATAATGGGAGTTATACAAAATATCAATCCTAGTGTTTTAATTTGAATTAGACGTGTAACAAAATATTATTTAGTTGATAATGTTTAGTTGTTTACTTATCCGTAATTATGTAATGATCTTAAATTGAGGTTTAGTTTCAATCTTCTTTTCATCAAGAAAATGAACACTTAAACTATAACCTCAATGCGAGTTACAAAATCAAAATCAAAATCAAATCATTTATTTCAAGTAGGCCAGTTGCAGGCACTTTTGAATTGTCGAAACAAAGATGAAAATTAAATGTAGCTACAGTCCCAGTCACAAGACATAAAAACTGTGAAAGTACTGTAGTTGCCCGTTCCCTAGCGTAGATCTGTATGGAGAAGAACGGGCAAGAAACTCCATGGACACTCTTTTAAATCATAAAATTGTTACAAAATCTTGGTTACATCATTCGTGTTGAGATGGTGGTGGTGGTGGTGGTGGATGGTGGTGGTGGTGGTGTTGTGGTGGTGGTGGTGGTGGTTGGTTTATGTGAGAACAATGTAGCAAGATGTGCACGTTAAAAGTGTCCATAGTAAAAACAAAAAATACAATTAAAAAATAACATTAAAATAAGCCACGGCAACTAAGAGATGACCAGTCACAACTGACAGCGCCCGTTCACGAACATGACGCATGGATCAGCACCATTTAACTCAACCATTTTGTAGGGAACCAAATGATCGGACACACGCGCCACCATCAGCGAGACATTAGAGTGAGCATGACATACTCTCAACTGCCTGGGCACATTCAAGTCAAGAAAAGACGTAGGATTCCAGTGAATGATAGCTTTACATAGTACTCACACAATATGGGCTATGCGATTATATAATACTAGAGATTGAATCTATACAATGCAAAGATAGTTGTACAATCTTCAGCAGCTCCAACAATTATATGTAATGCTATCTAATTTATGCGCCCCTGTCCATGTGGAGCAGGACCAGCATTGAGCCACGCATTTTTATCAGCGATATAATCGCCCAACTTGTAATAAGCTTGCTTACATAGTGTGCGTTTGATGCATGTTTTAAATTTCGTCTCATTCAGTTCAAGAATACTTTGTGGAATTTTATTATAGCATCTCAAACAGTACCCCATGAAAGATGAGTCTACTTTAGCGAGTCTGAAGCCTGGCTGAACTAGTTGGTCCCTATTTCTAGTACTGTAATTATGTCTGTCACCTCTTTTACCAAAAAGATGCAGATTTTTTCTGACGTACATTATGTTTTCGTAGATATACTGACAATGTACCGTCATGCTGCCAATATCTTTAAACAGTTCCCTTAGAGAATCGCGCCTACAAAGATTATATATGGCTCTGATGGCTCTTTTTTGCAGAATAAATATAGACTCAATATCTGCAGCCCGTCCCCATAGCAAAATGCCATAAGACATTATACTATGAAAGTAACTAAAATAGACCAGTCTAGCGGTATCTACATCAGTAAATTGACGAATTTTTCTAATAGCATACCTATTGTGACGTCATATAAAAAAAATATGTTCATAAAGTCTAAATCATACTTATATTAGTTTTCAATAAACTCTGCTAAATACCGATACCTATTAAAAAAAAATATTTATGAGATTAGAATATCCTTTCCTTGTTATGTTATTGTGAATTGACTTAGAGTAAGTGGGTATACAATAAAAAAATCGAACGATTACAAGAGAACTTCTTTTAACTAGGTAGGAATGTGACGTTAAAATTCTCATTAAAGTCTTTTTTTATAATTTTAAAAATAAATAAGACGAATAAACATTTTTGTTATCATTTAACACGACTTTTTTATTTGCACCTTCCAACACCGAAAAGATAATACACAATCACTTAAATGGTTAAATAATAAAACGATGGGTTCTTAATTAATATTTAACTTCTTAAAAAAACAAAATACCTAACAAATGTTTGCATAAAATACAAATATAAATATGGTTACAAAGAAACAAAAGACCCACACATTGGTAACGGGATTTGAACTCAGACCTCATTAATCGTGAAGCCACTGCTTTACCCAAACAGTTATCAACACTTATTAATTACGTGTGAATTTTAGCTATTGAATGGTAAGAACAGGTCGCCACACAAATAAGAGTGTTTGCTGCGTGTATAACAAAAGAGACGGAAATATATTTTTTTGTTATGTGGAGTGCGACGCGACGACCTGCGACAGTGGGCGAATTCTGGTGTGCGTACTGTTCTCAATACAGTACGCACACCAGAATTCGCCCACTTACACATACAGACGCACGGTCGCTCGACCGTGCGTTCACAGCAATAGGAAACGTGCACAACGACGGTGCTGCCAACTGGCGTCGCCAATCCGAATCTTGTGCTCTATTAATGCTTGACATTGACTTTTCTAACAAGTAAACAGAATTAATTTTATAGTGAAAATTAATTAACTAATCATAATGCATTGTTGCATTTCTGGATGTAGGTACCAATACATCCACAAAAATGAAAATAAATCAATTAGCGTAAAATTATATTACTTTCCAAAGAATACTAATAGCATACCATGTTTTGGAGAAAAACGCAAAAAATGGATAAACGCAGTATATAAAAATATTTGAAAACAACTTGTTTTTGTTACACTCTGCATTGAAAAGGCCCTCAAAAACAACCGTCCATGCAAACATACCAGAACCATTTAAACTTCACCATAGACGTGTTCTACTAGACCGCACTAAAGTTCACACCGAATATCCCTCAACAGTTAATCAAAGACTCCACATGTACTCAGAATATAAACATGGTTATACCCACAATAATGTTTTTAGTTGGCTGCACTCCTTTGGTTTTTTTAAGTTTTGTATCTAAATGCTACGGACTGCATTTTATTGATTGCTTCATCAAATGATTGTGAACTAATTGATTTATTAGAGCCTGGAGATACTGTTCTCGCTGATAAAGGATTCCCTTCCATTATAACATGTGTTGAAAATAAGAAAGCTATCTTAGTTATGCCAGCCACCATGTCTTCATACACCACAATTTTCATCAGAAACTAAACGAAAGATATAAAATTCATATTAATAAACATTTATAGTACGCTGACGATCGTTATTGATAGACCGGAACTCATATTTTATACCTTTTAGCATATTCAAAAATAATATAATTGAAGAGACAATTTTGTCTAAGTAAATTGAAAGCACGATGAGAAGTGATAAGTTTCCTTTTCAGTCCGCATAGTGTCTCTTTTGTCGATTAGTGCTGCCACCTATAGTTCCTGCACGTTCCCTATACCATCCTTAGCGTGCCTCTGCACTTATGAACGCTTACTGTAAATATTACTACTTTTCTACGCCCTAGAGGCAAAACGTAGCGCCCTCAATGTATTACCAAATAAGAACTTATAATAAAATTAATGTACCTATGTTTTCATCATCATCATCAGCCTATTAATGTTCCTACTGCTGGGACACAGGCCTCCTCTCTATGAGAGGAAATGGGCTATAATCCACCACGCGGGCCCAGTGCGGGTTGGTAGATGTCACATGTCTTTGATTTTTTTGTTCTAGGACATGCCGGTTTCCTCACGATGTTTTCCTTCACCGTTTTGAGAGCAGTGGTGATAAAACAAGTTACACAAAGTAATGCGCCTGCCTGGGTTCGAACCCACGACCTACTGTTCGTAAGTCGGGGCCGCCACCACTGGGCCACCGCTGCTCCCCAACTTATGTTTTACAATAAATAAATGAATCTGAATCCATTACTACTACACCACTACTACATCAGCCCATAACGTCCACTGCTGGACATAAGCCTCTCCAATGATGGGAGGAATTTGCCGTAATCTCCACGCTTGGCAGGCGGATTGGAGATCGCAGTGATGAAAGACTAACAGAAAACGCTGCTGCCCATTCTCTGGTCTACGGAGGCGCAAGGTGTTCTGCCTCAGACATTAGTCGCCTTATACGACACCCGTGAGTGTAATGGGTTGGTTCTATTGAATCATTCCCCCTGCGTCGACTCCCTTTACGTCAACTCGTGAAACAAATGACATCTGTTTTAAAAAGTTTACGCTTGACCTCGAGATTAAAAAAGTACATTTAAAACAAAAATTGAAACACTTCTACAATTAAAATGATATTTATTTTACACAAATTATAAAATTATTCTATATAATCGAGACAAAGGCTATTTATTCTCCCTGCCGGATACCACACGGCTAACTCCGGCTGAATCCATTGGTTGTTGCAAATTGTTTGCGGACAAATTGGCAAAGCATGGTAATTATAGCCTTAAAGCCTCTACGAAAGGCTACTGTTGACATACAAGACTGATGTGACGCTAGCTAGCCAGCTTGCCAAACGTAATGATAACTTGCGCGTAATAAATGTTTCCAAAGAGCCCCATGTGTCTATTATTTGTGGATATGGACTTTCCATAGGAAATCGCCAATCGTTGCATAATCGTCTTCACTATAATTTTGTTAGGCTTGTTTGTTTGTTGTGCTAAACTGTCATGTTTAAATTCTATGTATGGGCGATCCTATTGCCATCAACCGGGCACAAATCCAGACTCCGTCGCTTCTACTGAGAAAACTCTTGATGGAAAAACACAATATCACTATCAAAAAAATTTAGGAGATATAAGGGAGTACCTCTGGGTTCGATTGCTTTGCCCGACCCCCGGGTCGTCGTCTCCTAAAATTTTTTGTCCGAAAATCATTATCCATAAAACGTTTGCTATAAACTTCAGTTACCATAATGTTCAAAATCCCGAAATTTTGTTTTACATAATTATCTTTATTTCTAAAACTGTTCTGTCATAATATCGAATACTATAATAATTGAATCTTCTAATTGTATATGCCATAAAGTCAATTATCCTAAGTATTATATTATATAATGTGTATTATTCCTAATGTCCATATAAGTGTAATAAAATTTTTGCTGTTAAAACATTTGCTAAAAATTAGGTTTTAGTGACAGAAACGAATCGCTGTAAATCCGACCCCACGCAGTCTTGTCTGCCCTACCCCTAGAGTGTAATTTAAAATCGCGTAGGCGCGGAGGGGCGAGGCGGCCCGCGAGTTGAGGAGCAGGTGGTTGTAACACTCGCCGCCGCTGCTGAGGCTGGCCGGCGTAGCCGGCCAGCAAGCCGAAGCTGCGGTGGTGAGCGTTAAACACATCTGCGACGATAAGCTCGCGTGGGACCGCCGGAGCTCCGCAGTGCCGGAGCCGTGACAGAAACCATGCCTGCTGCATGTTGCTTGCTCGCTTGCATGCTGCATGCTTGCTTGCATACTGTATGCGTGCTTGCATGGTTGCGGCAAGCTTGTTGCATGCTGCTTGCTCGCTTGCATGGTTGCTTGCATACTGTATGCGTGCTTGCATGGTTGCTGCAAGCTTGTTGCATGCTTGCTGAATGCTTGCTGCATGCTTGCTGCCTGCTTGCTGCATGTTTGTTTGCATGTTTGCATACTTATTACAGGGAAAAATAAAATCCACATAATTATGTTCACACTCAACTGTTTTATAATGATTGACAGTTTGATTGATTGATTTTCTGCCTTTTAGTGACTACTTATACGAAATGTATGCCAAAACAAAAGAAGATTCTAACTATGAACTTTCTGCGATATGATGGTTCTACTTTTTAATTCTTACAAATTTCATAAGAGCAATATTGTATAAAAATGTGTTGTGTTGAGAGAAGTTCATAGCATAGCAAAAGCTAAGTAATACTTACTTTACTGTAGGTACCCGTAATTACAGACACAGTTAAAATAACAATGTTCTGTTCCCTTTTGGGAACGTCTGGGAACATACAGATCTAAACATTTTTTTATTTTTATTTAGGATTTATAACTATTATTGAAAACGATTTTAAGTGTTTTGTATATTATTGATTGTAATATTTATGACAAACGGGTTTAGAGCATATTGTATTTAGGGATTTCAATTTTATGGCATGTGATATTATGTGATATTATGTGATATTAAGTTCGGGTAAGTTATCATTCGGACAAATGATGATTAGGACATAAAAAGTTATGGCACTTTAAATTATGAATAAAAAAGTTCGGTAATACAATAGAGAACCAACCCAGGACCTCATGTTCAGCAATTGAATTCTTGCAATTCTTTATCTGTTTAGGCCCAGCAGAGGTTGTGCGTTGTTGGTTAGTAAACCTATGATTGTTATTAAGGGCCTATACTACCTCAAATGGCTTAGCATGATCCTCCGTTATGCCTAAAATACTGCAGCATTAATTTTGAAATAAATATATGGTAAAGTTGAGGATTAATGTTAGGTCCTATGTTTGGCTAAAACACGATTTATTAAAATTTTCTCGATAGAAAAAAATCCCAAAGTTACCTTCAAATCGAACAATAAACCGCTGGTATTCAAAAAGTACTTCAAATTAGATCATGAAACTTGAACTAACTATAAAGCAGGTCTTATATTTTTTATTTTTTCCAAAAGACGAAAATTTTATTTTATAAAGAATAATAAAACCGGCCAAGTGCGAGTCGGACTCGCGCACGAAGGGTTCCGTACCATTATCTATACATTAGACAAAACGGCAAAAAAATCACGTTTGTTGTATGGGAGCCCCGCCCCTTTTTTTTTTTTTCGGAAAATTTCAACTGTCTAGTTGTCACGGTTCATGAGATACAGCCTGGTGACAGACAGACGGACAGACGGACAGACGGACGGACAGACGGACAGACAGCGAAGTCTTAGTAATAGGGTTCCGTTTTTACCCTTTGGGTACGGAACCCTAAAAACCACTGTATTCACTCGATTGTAATACTGTTATTCTAACAGTATCCACAAATAGAGTTGCTAATCTGAGGTAGTATAGTCTCTTGAGTAGAAGATAGGAAAGTGGTGATATAATTCTAGAAGCTTCTAACATAGTGTTAGCACTATATTAGATGAAGCTTCTAGAATTCTATTCATCATCTGTCAACAAATCCCAACTATGTTGGAGTCGGCTTCCTGTCTAAATAGATCAAGCTGAATATCAGTTTTTTTCAAGGACCGACTGCTTATCTGACTTCCACAACCCAGTCAGTACTGGGCTATACCTACGAAACCCCTTAATAAGACTGCTGCCCGCTTAGCATGAACGCCGTAGACACGAAAGAGAAACGACAAATCTTTTGTTCATATGTCATTGAATCGACAAAATGACAGATGAATGAACAAAAGATTTGTCGATTCTCTTTCGTGTCTACGGCGTGCATGCTAAGCGGGTTGGTTGTCAGACTTTCGAGCTACTGACTACCTGTAACGGTTGTCAAAGATTAAAAATAACAGTCGGGACCAACGGCTTTATAACGTCCTTTCCGAGACAAGGAGGAAACTCGGTATGCAATAGGGTGGTAAAACCCATCCACGATCAGACCGAGCGGCAGTTATTATTGAGCCACGAGCTTCTAGAATTCTATTGTCATTAAAATTAAATAAAGAGTACGCGGTGTTCGTTGTCGCTGCCATCTTGCGACATGTAACTACTTACGTTGCGATATCATCACGCTACTTATTTTCTAACGTAAGCAGCCTCATTATGTGGCCAAGGTTATAGTTTACAAAGTGACTAGTTTTTTTTGTTTCACCCGCTCAAGTTTCGATTCCGTGGGAATATCGGGAAAAAGATGACATTTATGTATCCAATAGTTTTCTCAGTGCACGCCAAATAATGAATTTTACAGGAAAAAAATCATCAAAAATCTTGATCTCTAATGTTTTTGAAAATAGATTATGGCATATTATTATGTTAATTAATAATAATTTAGCCTCATAGTCGGTACACGGGTAATACACACACAGACAAACAAACTAAACAATTTTTCCTCTATAAAGATTCAGGAACGTGATGTAAATGTACGACGCCATCTGTCGAGGCAAGGTAGACTAAATGGGTTTTAAAATAACTTGTCACAGGGGGAGCTTTTGCCACCCTTTTAAAGGGTAGCTCAAGCTCCCCAGTAACTATAGGTCAGTCAGCCAACAATAAATCAGCCTAGAACTAAGCTATGAATTCAGTCTTCAATTCCTGTAGTTTGCAGGCTCCAGGGCACGCAGGACACGATATCAGGTGTCCCATTGTTTTTGGAAAAGCACCACATTGCACTTCATTCTTATTCAAAATACTCGAAAAACATTTTGGCATAATCAGGAATATCCCTAAGAATACGTTCAGCAGAGCAGTCATTTTAATTAATTGAGTCATTAATTAGAGTACCTACCTACTCTGGTCACCCTGTTTTGAAATACGTTTTAATAGGAAATCGTGCTTATCTGCCCTTGATTTAATTAAAATAATCAGTTAAATCATTACTATGTTACTAACTAGGTACTGCCAAAATTAGCTGAAATAACGATTAGCTGAATACTGTTAATTATTGTGAGTTTTATCTAATTAAAATGGTGTTAGATTGATGAAGTAAAGGTGTATGCTCAGGAACACGTAAAAGTAATGAATTCTTGCGATGGCTTCATTTTATACATATAATAGTATTCAATTTCAAAATTGTGGGGATGTTTAGCCGAGACAAAAAAACGTGTGTTCCGTTCTGGCCCGGCCACGATGCCAAACAAGGTCATGGTTATCAAAAGGTACATATCCGTACAGTCGTACGGATATGTACCTTTTGGTACTATAAAGAGAAATAAGAGTACCACATTATTTCATGACTTATACACCATTATCAGTGGCCGGGCTACACCGTATCCGTCCTAGCACGGCCACGCTTAGATCGGCTGAAATCCACAACTTTAGTGGATGATTCGTGTCTGAGATCAGTGTACGTGTGATGTACTGTGAAATAGACCAACTTATATTATAAAAAAACCTTACAAATCTATTTAATAGTCACTTCAAAGCTAGAAGAAAACTCCTGGCATGCCGTGTCGACGGCGCGTTCGTGTTCCACGCGCGCCTCAAAGAGAGTCAGCAAAAGGAAAGGGTTCGCAAGGGCCGATGCCTGCCGGGGTTGCGGGACTGTTCGAAAGAGATACCGTGGCCCCGGAACACAAAGGGCGATGAAGGAACATGGATGGGTTTTAGTCAGTAAAAGTCTGACACTCCCTCCTGCTCCGCCCAGAGTGGCAGGAGTCATTTGATGATTTCCCATCCGAAAAAAAAGGTAAATTTTGGTACTTACAAGTTTTTGCGAAAATCTAAATTTGCCCGTGTCTTTTTATCCTGTTGACTCAAGACCTTGATTTTTATACACCTAATAGGGACTATTAGACCTCAGTATCTGGTATAATTTGAACTTGCTAGGTCTACGTTTCCCTGAGAAAATCAGTGGTGACAGACAGAAGGACGGAATAGAAAGTGATCTCATAAGGGTTCCTTTTTTTACCTTTTGAGGTACGGAACCCTACATTCATAACTCTCTACCTAATTTTATTACTGATCTTCCGTACGGTACAGAAAATTCTGCAAGATTCTGAAAAAATGGCTTATTTCACATAGCTTTTATTCATTATCTGAATTTCTCAAAAAATATAATTGTCAATCATACCATTACCGGAATGTATTGTAGAGAATTTCCTAAATTATAATAATATGTTGTTGTGTTTGTATAATAGAATAGTACATTTTGATACAAGTGGAGAAAGTTTGTTATTGCATTCGAGGCGGAATTATAACACACGAGCCGTAGGCAGAATAAATAGAATTGCAATAACAAATGTCCACGTGTATCAAACGACGTTTTTCAATACACTTTTGAAGAAATAAAATAAAATCGTTATTTTATTTTATTTGTTCTTTCTTTTCTTCTTTCTTTCTTTCTTTTAAAGAAAATTTAAATCATAGTTTCATAGTTCGTGACAAAAATATTATTCGTTTTAATAATATTTTTGTCACGAACTATGAAACTATGATTTAAATTTTCTTTAAAAGAAAGAAAGAAAGAAGAAAAGAAAGAACAAATAAAATAAAATAACGATTTTATTTTATTTCTTCAAAAGTGTATTGAAAAACGTCGTTTGATACACGTGGACATTTGTTATTGCAATTCTATTTATTCTGCCTACGGCTCGTGTGTTATAATTCCGCCTCGAATGCAATAACAAACTTTCTCCACTTGTATCAAAATGTACTATTCTATTATACAAACACAACAACATATTATTATAATTTAGGAAATTCTCTACAATACATTCCGGTAATGGTATGATTGACAATTATATTTTTTGAGAAATTCAGATAATGAATAAAAGCTATGTGAAATAAGCCATTTTTTCAGAATCTTGCAGAATTTTCTGTACCGTACGGAAGATCAGTAATAAAATTAGGTAGAGAGTTATGAATGTAGGGTTCCGTACCTCAAAAGGTAAAAAAAGGAACCCTTATGAGATCACTTTCTATTCCGTCCTTCTGTCTGTCACCACTGATTTTCTCAGGGAAACGTAGACCTAGCAAGTTCAAATTATACCAGATACTGAGGTCTAATAGTCCCTATTAGGTGTATAAAAATCAAGGTCTTGAGTCAACAGGATAAAAAGACACGGGCAAATTTAGATTTTCGCAAAAACTTGTAAGTACCAAAATTTACCTTTTTTTTCGGATGGGAAATCATCAAATGACTCCTGCCACTCTGGGCGGAGCAGGAGGGAGTGTCAGACTTTTACTGACTAAAACCCATCCATGTTCCTTCATCGCCCTTTGTGTTCCGGGGCCACGGTATCTCTTTCGAACAGTCCCGCAACCCCGGCAGGCATCGGCCCTTGCGAACCCTTTCCTTTTGCTGACTCTCTTTGAGGCGCGCGTGGAACACGAACGCGCCGTCGACACGGCATGCCAGGAGTTTTCTTCTAGCTTTGAAGTGACTATTAAATAGATTTGTAAGGTTTTTTTATAATATAAGTTGGTCTATTTCACAGTACATCACACGTACACTGATCTCAGACACGAATCATCCACTAAAGTTGTGGATTTCAGCCGATCTAAGCGTGGCCGTGCTAGGACGGATACGGTGTAGCCCGGCCACTGATAATGGCGTATAAGTCATGAAATAATGTGGTACTCTTATTTCTCTTTATAGTACCAAAAGGTACATATCCGTACGACTGTACGGATATGTACCTTTTGATAACCATGACCTTGTTTGGCATCGTGGCCGGGCCAGAACGGAACACACGTTTTTTTGTCTCGGCTAAACATCCCCACAATTTTGAAATTGAATACTATTATATGTATAAAATGAAGCCATCGCAAGAATTCATTACTTTTACGTGTTCCTGAGCATACACCTTTACTTCATCAATCTAACACCATTTTAATTAGATAAAACTCACAATAATTAACAGTATTCAGCTAATCGTTATTTCAGCTAATTTTGGCAGTACCTAGTTAGTAACATAGTAATGATTTAACTGATTATTTTAATTAAATCAAGGGCAGATAAGCACGATTTCCTATTAAAACGTATTTCAAAACAGGGTGACCAGAGTAGGTAGGTACTCTAATTAATGACTCAATTAATTAAAATGACTGCTCTGCTGAACGTATTCTTAGGGATATTCCTGATTATGCCAAAATGTTTTTCGAGTATTTTGAATAAGAATGAAGTGCAATGTGGTGCTTTTCCAAAAACAATGGGACACCTGATATCGTGTCCTGCGTGCCCTGGAGCCTGCAAACTACAGGAATTGAAGACTGAATTCATAGCTTAGTTCTAGGCTGATTTATTGTTGGCTGACTGACCTATAGTTACTGGGGAGCTTGAGCTACCCTTTAAAAGGGTGGCAAAAGCTCCCCCTGTGACAAGTTATTTTAAAACCCATTTAGTCTACCTTGCCTCGACAGATGGCGTCGTACATTTACATCACGTTCCTGAATCTTTATAGAGGAAAAATTGTTTAGTTTGTTTGTCTGTGTGTGTATTACCCGTGTACCGACTATGAGGCTAAATTATTATTAATTAACATAATAATATGCCATAATCTATTTTCAAAAACATTAGAGATCAAGATTTTTGATGATTTTTTTCCTGTAAAATTCATTATTTGGCGTGCACTGAGAAAACTATTGGATACATAAATGTCATCTTTTTCCCGATATTCCCACGGAATCGAAACTTGAGCGGGTGAAACAAAAAAAACTAGTCACTTTGTAAACTATAACCTTGGCCACATAATGAGGCTGCTTACGTTAGAAAATAAGTAGCGTGATGATATCGCAACGTAAGTAGTTACATGTCGCAAGATGGCAGCGACAACGAACACCGCGTACTCTTTATTTAATTTTAATGACAATAGAATTCTAGAAGCTCGTGGCTCAATAATAACTGCCGCTCGGTCTGATCGTGGATGGGTTTTACCACCCTATTGCATACCGAGTTTCCTCCTTGTCTCGGAAAGGACGTTATAAAGCCGTTGGTCCCGACTGTTATTTTTAATCTTTGACAACCGTTACAGGTAGTCAGTAGCTCGAAAGTCTGACAACCAACCCGCTTAGCATGCACGCCGTAGACACGAAAGAGAATCGACAAATCTTTTGTTCATTCATCTGTCATTTTGTCGATTCAATGACATATGAACAAAAGATTTGTCGTTTCTCTTTCGTGTCTACGGCGTTCATGCTAAGCGGGCAGCAGTCTTATTAAGGGGTTTCGTAGGTATAGCCCAGTACTGACTGGGTTGTGGAAGTCAGATAAGCAGTCGGTCCTTGAAAAAAACTGATATTCAGCTTGATCTATTTAGACAGGAAGCCGACTCCAACATAGTTGGGATTTGTTGACAGATGATGAATAGAATTCTAGAAGCTTCATCTAATATAGTGCTAACACTATGTTAGAAGCTTCTAGAATTATATCACCACTTTCCTATCTTCTACTCAAGAGACTATACTACCTCAGATTAGCAACTCTATTTGTGGATACTGTTAGAATAACAGTATTACAATCGAGTGAATACAGTGGTTTTTAGGGTTCCGTACCCAAAGGGTAAAAACGGAACCCTATTACTAAGACTTCGCTGTCTGTCCGTCTGTCCGTCCGTCTGTCCGTCTGTCCGTCTGTCTGTCACCAGGCTGTATCTCATGAACCGTGACAACTAGACAGTTGAAATTTTCCGAAAAAAAAAAAGGGGCGGGGCTCCCATACAACAAACGTGATTTTTTTGCCGTTTTGTCTAATGTATAGATAATGGTACGGAACCCTTCGTGCGCGAGTCCGACTCGCACTTGGCCGGTTTTATTATTCTTTATAAAATAAAATTTTCGTCTTTTGGAAAAAATAAAAAATATAAGACCTTCTTTTCTTCTTTCTTTCTTTCTTTTAAAGAAAATTTAAATCATAGTTTCATAGTTCGTGACAAAAATATTATTCGTTAATAATATTTTTGTCACGAACTATGAAACTATGATTTAAATTTTCTTTTTTTTTCGCGCTTTGGTCTCGCCAGGCTGAAAGAGAGGCAATGGTAAGCCGCTATACAGCCTAATATAAAAATAGATTTATTTTATATTTTTGAATTCAGAACACAAATAAATGTTAATTTGTGTATAAAAGTAACTATTAGTTTTAAATAATCATGTTTATCTATGACATTCTATTGTGTGTATCGTGTGTTATAATTCCGCCTCGATTACAATAACAAACTTTCTCCACTTGTATCAAAATGTACTATTATTTTCCTTTATTTTTCTTCTGTTAACAATTTCTTTGTTTGGTTTTAGTGTTTAACAGCAAAATTTTGTTTTGTATTGAGTAACTTTGAACCACGCTTAGTTACCTAATTTTAATGTTTGTTTCACATTCAGTTATTATGTTTTGAAATTAGAATCTAATTATTTAATGTTTGCATGTCAATTTTATGACGAAATGTGTCATTGCACTACATATACTTTGGCCATATCTTTTGTACCACATTTACTGCAAATAAATAATTTTGACTTTGACTTTGAATTCATCTCCGACTATAGGCATTGAACCAATTTGGACTTAATATAGCAAGGTACCTTTAATTATCTGTGGCAGTTTTTATTCCCGCAAACGTGTTGGAAAATGAAAAAAAAACGCACAAGTGTGAAATACATTGCATGTTGAACCTAATCGTAGTGCGATATGAACCAGTTTTCGAGGAAGTGTATTGAAAAAAAGATTGCTTGGCTGTGTTAGACGGGATGCGAAGGACAGGGTGTTTTGGAGAGGTCTATCTATCATGGGGTTTAGGTGTCCGCACTTAGTCCTTAAAGTGGACCATTGTGCGTGATGGAGAGGTCTAGCTTTGAACAGTGATAGTCTGGAGATTGAGTTTACTTTGATACATCTAATTGGTACTTATTATTGACTAGCTTCTGCCCGCTACTTCGTACGCGGATCCTGTTGCTTATGCCAGCGACAACGGGGTCGTGAAAATCGAAGATCTGTAACGTCTGATGTCGAATTCTAAGAGCCCGGGGACGGGAAAACAACGGGATGCGCGAGACGATTCGAGACGTTCCAGATCTTTCATTTTTGTAAGTCAACAAGAAATGCCCATCAGACCGAACAACTTTTGCTAATACGTCATTCCTATATGTGTTATGGTGTAGCTGGGCTCTTGGAGTTCCACAATAGGTGTTCCAGATCTTCAAATTTATTCTCTCAGCAGAAAACGCTCATCACGTAGAACAATTTTGCTATGGTACCTTTTTTGTATCTCTTATAGTTTACCTGGTCTGTTGCGGTTCTGCTGCTAATACCTATACAACAAAAAAAAGTCATTGAAATCCGTCCAGTAGTTCAGAAGATTAGCGTGTACAAACAAACAGACAGACAGTTTTTTTTTGGATTCGTGCTCTATTACTGTTTCTAAACCCCCCTCAATTATTTCTTTTTTAATATATTCAATGTACAGACACAGTTTTTTCACTGTTTTATTATATAATGTAATAATATGTAATAATAATAATTATTAACATTCCAGTGTGACTGCGCCCTAATTGGAACGTTTTTTGTCATAAAATGTGGAATTTCGCAATAATGTTTCAATCCATCGTCAGAGATTCAAGATGGCGGTCTTTCCCGCCACTTTGGTTTTGTTTCTATATATCACTTTGGCTTCAGCCTACACTCTATTGCGTAAGTATTTTTTTATATTTTTTTTGTATTTCTGGATATGTGTAACTTTCAAGGACATTATTTTTTTTTTTCTGATACCATTTTGTTAAAACCGGGTGCCTGATGGGATCTTCCATGGGCAAAAATATCGAACAAACATCATACTAACTTGCATTCGTGGTTATAAATAAGAATCGTTCATGCTTTTTTATAACCCGCCCGATACGACCCATCGCTTATTAGTTCAGTCCGCCGTACAAAGCATACTCTTATCACCCCCGACGATGATATCACCCTCTTACAGGAAAGTAGTAAAGACACCAGTACCGTTCGTAGACCATACAACTACAAATCGGCAACATACCGACTTCACCGCCGAGGTCCGCCGCGACGTCCCTGTTCAACCCCCCCCCCCCCCCCCCCGACCCTTACTTGAGCCAGTCCGCGATGCTGAGCCTGTAGTGTTAACTCAGTTCCAGCCTGCCCCTTGCTGCCCCCTCCCCCTCCCCCCAGTGACGCCCTAAGCCGAGGCCACAGGGTGCCCTTAGTGCGTGGTCGCTTAGTTTATAGTTTTATGCCCCTGGTTGGAAGCTTTAAATTCAAGACATCCACAGGATTACCCCGTATAAGCAGAAGCCAGTCTCCTAGAATGAACTGCGAGATGCAATTTAAAAAAAAAAACTTTTTTAACTTCTATAATGGGTATAAATTTTCAAAAATCCTATAAAAGTTCACCGTCGTTAGCAACTATTTTGTAAGCTGTTATGGTTCTAGATTCTAACTAGCACTTAAAAGCACTGCACCAAGTTGTTATCACCTCCTCTCATTTTTACTAGCTTATTTCGATCCAGGGCGATGCCGTTTCTCTTCCTTCTCCTTTCTTCTCCTGGCAATTATCCCAATTTATTTGGATTCAGCCCCTTCTAGTACTTTTTGTGTCTCTTTTTGTTGTGTTGCTTGCTACCATGTCATTTGTTATCGTTCGTAGCCAGTCCATTACTAGGTTGAATAATAGAGGGCTCAGGGTCGGGCCCTGATGAACACCTACTCTGACCTCAAATGTTTTACTGGTTCCTGCTGGGCTGACTACTCTTGTAGAAACATTGTGTTACATATTTTTACGGATCACGTTACCGTGCTTATTTAATAACAAACAGTAGTAAATGTGAGTTTCACAGAAATAATCCAGTATGGCTCAATTTAAGGCGACTCTGTTAAAAGGCAACGCATGGTTAAAATGTATACTGAATGGGAAATCTAAATTCTACTTATGCATGGTCATCACATCAGTCAAGTCTTCTTATTTTGTCTTGGTTTTCTACTGAACTATTATCTACTGCCTATATTATCCTTATTTTTGATGTGATAACGTCTTATAAATCGATGAACACCGGCTGCACGCACGAAAAAGTGTCACGAATCCTGCGATTAACTCCCAGCCCAAACGATTAGACCTAGAAAACTGAAAATTTGCACAGTGGTTACCTGTATAATGTAGACACGGAATAAGTAAGGATTATTTGAAATTCAACCTCTAAGGGAAATATGGTATAAACGATTGTATGAAAATCCATCAGTTTTAAAGGTAGGATCTTAAAATTTTTGTTTAGGCTGACGTTTGAAAATTAATTTACACGTAGTATCGTATTCGTAGCATTTTTGATAATTCCACCCCGAAAGGGTTAAAAAAGGTGATGAAGTTGTGTATGGGAAGTCCTTAATTTTCGAAGTAAAAATCACAAAAAGATTGTATCTAGGCGTATGGTTAGATGCTAACGCAACGGTGTTGTTAGAATTTCAATCCGTAAAGGGGGGTGAAATTTTCTTTTTTAAGTTTAAATCTGTAATAACATGAAAAATTACGTTATCTTGTAAAATTATCGTCCTTAAACCGACTTTACAGACAACCATTTTTTCATTAAAATTAAATTTTTAATATTATGATTTGCACAGGAGATGACGAAAATGAAATCATATGGCCGAGCGAATACCACTTCAAGGGGGAAAAGCTTAATTTTAAATCGTCGCTGAAAGAAACCTTCGAAATGTGGTAAGTTTTTTTGTCATTTTAAAACTTAACTTAGAGCTGTTTTGAATAAATGAGCTGCAATTAATAGAACTGTCAATGAAATATTTTCTGTCTTGAACTCCGTTAATTTGTGCTGATCTCTTTCATTTGTATTTGTGAAGTTTGCCTTTAATCATTTTTATAAGTATCAAATTAGTAGTAATTTAGGTTCATTTCATGAGCCAGTTTTTGGTTGCTCATACATCAAATAGTTTCACTGAGTTCCTTCTTCTACATGGTCCAGGTACAGTGCCAACGTGAACCGCTCCCGCATTGACTTCTACGACGGTACTGTCCAGAAGTGGTACTACGGAGACACTGGAGAAGCTTTCGTGGTAAGACCTTTTAGGACTTTTATCCGTAAAACCATCACGCCTGCAATCACTGAAGGTTTTTGGCAGAGGCATTCCTAATAGTACACCCTCATTTCGCCTGTTATGTTTAATTCCCATGTATTTAATAGCGGACCGTGTGGTATCCGGCAGAGTAGAATAGAACCAACCCATTACACTCACGGGTGTCGTATAAGGCGACTAATGTCTGAGGCAGAACACCTTGCGCCTCCGTAGACCAGAGAATGGGCAGCAGCGTTTTCTGTTAGTCTTTCATCACTGCGATCTCGAAATTCCTCCCATCGTGGGAGAGGCTTATGTCCAGCAGTGGACGTTATGAGCTGTTGTAGTAGTGTAGTAATAGCGGGCCGGCCGCATTGCCATCAGCCGGGCACAAATCAAAAACAAAAGGGACCGAAGCATTACCGCCCGGAATAACCCACCACGATGGGTTTATAGGGACCATAACTCGACTTACCAGTATCCGACGCACCTAACTAACCACTTCCGATTTTTTTAAATAGAAAAATAAAGTAACATATAATTTCAGAAACATCCAGTCACCACAGAAGAGGTTACCAACGAAATTTTGTGCCAATCGAGGTCCACCGAAGATGAACAGATCGACTTTCTTCCTGACGTGTCAGAGCTTACTTATACAGGTATGGAAGAATCATTTAATTTCGAAGGTTTTAAATAACTTGGCCAGAAGCTAACCATTATTATACAACGAGGCAATGTCGCCATTCTCTTGGATACATTACCTGTTGACAACGATGAGGAGGAGTTTTTTGATGCTATATTTTAATTTGTTGTATAAGCTTTGGTTTTTAATGTATTAGCTTTGCTCCTGTTATGTACGAAAATTAACCCACGGGAAAGTTTTAAATATGCCTATGACACCCAGGGATAATGTAGCTTCCAGTTAGTGAAAGAATTTTCGGGATCGGATAAGTAGTTTTGAAGATTACCCCCTTCATACAAACTTACAAACATATTTTACCTATCTTATTGAGTTTCCATAAATAAAATAAATAAATAAAAAGTTGCCATTATGTGAAATAAGGAGTCATTGTTTTCCATCTTCTTCCGCTGCAGATACAGATAAATATCTTTCGAATGCAATATTTTCCGACATTAGAGTTACAGTCACGACCATTAGGTAATATTTAGACACAGCAATTAAACATTATTTTTCAATACACTTCTTCGAAAACTGGTCCATAACGCACTACGATTAGGTACAACATGCACTGTATTTCACACGCGTGCGTTTTTTCCATTTTCCCGCACGTGTGCGGGAATGAAAATTACCACAGATAACTATACCTATACTTAGTCCAAATTGGTTCAATGCCTATAGTCTGAGGTGTTTTTTTTTTTTTAATTTCGCCAAGGCTCTACGCGTCTTTACGGCATAAATATTTTTTGAATATTAAAATTGTGTTTATAAATAGAATATCATAGATAAACATGATTATTAAAAACTAAAAGTTACTTTTATACACAAATTAAAATTTATTTGTGTTCTGAATTTAAAAATATTAAATAAATCTATTTTTTATATTAGGCTGTATAACGGCTTCATACCTTTGCCTCTCCTTCAACCTAGCGAAAGCAAAATGCGAAAAAAAAAGAAAATTCAAATCATAGTTTCATAATTCGTGACAAAAATATTTTTCGTTATTTTATTTTATTTCTTCAAAAATGTTACTAATGTTATTGCAGTTCTCGGCTCAAAAACAAATAATTCCGCCTCGATTGCAATAACAAACTTTCTCCACTTGTATCAAAATGTACTATTTTTTTACAGTTTTGATCATAATTTCTATTCAATTACTATCTGTTCTATTATAAAATAGTCTTTATCCAGAAGTCGCAATCGTTATTCCGGAAGAACTTTCTTATGAATTTAGTTAATTTGTGCCCATAATTTAACCAATATATTACGTGTGTATCCCGCGTTTGGAAGTTTCATAGACGATTTTAGCAGAAGTCGTGTTTTCTATTTGCAGTAAATACTAGTGCGCAATGCGTCACCATCAAAATATATTACTATTAATAGCGCTGTGGTCACCGCAGTGACAGCGCCTAGGAAAATTACCATCCAAACGCTAGCGTGCGGTTTGTTTCGCATTGCGCTGAAAAGTTAAACAGTTAAAAACGCACATAGCATGAAACGTTATAAAAAGGGATAGGCAGAGTCGTCCCATAGTACACCCACTTTTCGCCCATGTAATGGGGGTGAGCCTAGTGAGTGGTGTTGGCATTGCTATTGAATATTTGACGGTCTAGCCAGATGCATCTGAATAGTATTTTACTTGGGGCGACTACCTATCTGACCTCCACAACAAAGTTAGTACAACCAGTACTACCAAGAGGTATCGTATTACCTGGGTAATACGATACCTCTTGGTAGGACTGGTTGTCAGACTTCCGGGACAAACTGTAACAATTACCAAAGATTTATAAATGACAGCCGTTACCAACAGCTTCACGTGCTTTCCGAGGAAAAGAGGAAACTCGGTATGTAATAGATGGTCACCCATCCACAGACTGACCTAGGCAAGCGCGGCTTGAAGAGCCCCCTGCGCCTGTTTTTATTTATTGGTGATATTACGCTCCCAGGTCAGACAATGACTCTGTACGACAAGGTGGTGGACGTCTGGTCTAGCACTGATGAGTATGAAGAAAAGCTTGTCCGGGAGACGACGCTGTACGTCTTCAAGACTGACTCCGGCATCGATCTGCCTGTCCAGTAAGTTGTTTTGTTAATTATTAAGGAGGTCATCTGACCAGATGTATAAAAGTGGACGGAGCAAAAGCTTGCATGCTCAAGCAAGGATAGTTCTGTAATTCCTGCGTCGTTCCCCAAGGGAATAGACCTGATTTAAAGTATGTGTTAACCAGCTATGCCCGCTGGAATCATAAATTACTGAATTTGTTTAGCGCTAATCCTGTTTAAAACATCATTCCGTCTCTGTCTTCTCTATAGGATTGATAAAAACAAAGCAATAGTTTAAGACAGTCATCATTCCCTTGCCCTTATACCAAATTATTTTCTTGTTGGCGCAGCATGCCTCCTTTTCCTATGCCACTCTCTTGGGGACATTACCGTTACCGTTACTGTGATACAAGGGCTGGCTTTTACCTTGGCCAGAGGCTTAGCATTGCCATGGAACGTGGCAACGCCGCCAGTCTCTTGGGGGCATTACCAGTTGACAGCGTTGTCAGGAGTTTTTTGACATTTTTTATGGTTGGTTACTTAAGGTTATTTTAATTTGTAAATGTATATGATATTGGTATTATTACATAATCAACTGTAATTTTCTTGTAGGCAAGTGACCAAGACATACAACTACGACAAAGGTGAAGTGGAGTCTCACGTCATCGTCAACTACTTCGACTACTCCGATACCGTCTCCGAGGAAGACGTCACTGTCGATGATGGTAAGGAAATCAGGGGGCATAAAACAGCCACTTTTGCAGAATCATCAACGTAATTCATATTATTAGCCTATGCTAATAATATGAATTACGTTACAATTCATAAAATGGTAACAAAGTGACGATTGATAATAATAGGTCTTTACCTATTGGAGATTCTGAAACCAGCACTTTCAGATTTAATTATCTGTGGATTGGCGCGCAATTCGAAATTCAAATAAATTTTATTCGAAAGTCATGTTATTCTAATTTCAAATTCAGTCATTTGTTTTTGTAAATATGTTGTAGTTTTTAGCGCCATGGATAAACTGACATACCGGTTTCCTTTACCGTGTTGAGAGCAGTGATGAAATAAATCCAACCAGACACTTACTTACGCTTTTATCAAAATTCCAGAGGACGACTGCGAAGGGTACTGGCTGGGCAAGGACTTTCACAAGTACATGAAGTTCTTCCACCCGGACCTGCCCTCTGAGCTGGACCAGGCCTTCGAGCTGTACACCAACCACCACGGCAAGCAGTACCAGGACAAGGAGCATCAGATGAGGAAGAAGATCTTTGAGGAGACCTGGAGGTTAGGCTTTTCAACTTTGTTTTGATACCTGTGAAAGCAGTTCTAAGAGTTCTCTTGCATGCAAAAAGAAGGAATTGTGAAAACAATCCAATGTGTTCGCTCTTTTTGTCACATTTGTTCCTCTTTGCATCTCGAATATTATCAAAATCACAAAACGATACTACAAGATCAATTAACTTGTGAAAATCTGCGTTGTGATGGTTATCAATATCCCAAAAAAAAGGAATTATCCGATAATTTTTTTTGACGCGTAGTTTCGATAGCCAACTTAATTTGACCCCAAATACTAGCATATTCACGATTTGTTACTCGATTTTTTTTGTTATTTGTTTGTCTTTGGAAAATAATAAGCTTCCGAAAAAGAAAACAAAAAAAAAAACAAAATTGACTGTAATACTAAGCTTGGTAGCTTAAATAAAATAATTGTTTTCTTTTAAGCTCTATAACTTAGGATGCAAGAGCGAGCGAAGCAAGCTAGTGACTTAGGGCACCCCGACGTTAGGTTAGGTTAGGTTACCTACTTTAAACTCTGCAGACAGAAATAGGAGCCCCGCGCAGCGGGGCTACGTCGACTACACCTTATTACATTTGGATATTTATCTTGACGTTGATTTTATTCTTGTTTTATTTACTTTGTAGGTTAAAACGCAATTTAAGCTGGTGGAAAATATTACATAAGCAAATGCTGTAT
The DNA here is from genome assembly GCA_905147715.2 of Xestia xanthographa. NCBI lineage: Eukaryota > Metazoa > Arthropoda > Insecta > Lepidoptera > Noctuidae > Xestia > Xestia xanthographa. The sequence goes on from LR990644.1 coordinate 31,510,088, forward strand.
TCATTTTCGGAGTTTTCAGTATTTTATTCGGTCGTTTCTCTGTCCTTTCAGTTGTCGCAAGATTAGTATACTTAAAGCAGTACGTTCATATTTTGAGTATGCTCCTTTTTTATTTTTCGGAGCTTTTATTAGTATCCTTTGTATTTTATAGTGTTTTTGACAAATCTCTCTATTCAAGCTGTATATTGACTAAAATTGGCAGTGATTAATATTTATCAGTTGGACTTATAAAATGATCTAGCCTGTACTACAGCAGAATTGACAAGGAAGTGACAAGTCTTTATTTCCCGATACCTTATTGATATCCACTAAAATTTTCTTCAAATCCAGGATGATCGAGAACCACAACCGCAAGAACCTAGGCTTCAGAGTCGAGCTGAACGATTTCTCCGACAAGACCGATGATGAGCTGAAGTACTTGACCGGCACGTACGCCTCCACGCACGAGTATCCCGACATGATGCCGTTCCCTCACACCCTGGCGGAGATCGATGAGCTGGTGGATGAGCTGCCCGAGAGCTTCGACCTGAGGATGGAGGGTGCTGTTACTCCTGTTAAGAGTAAGTTTGTTGACAAGGTTTTAAGAGACAGTTGGTTTCCTTCTTCTTTACGTGTCGATTTCGCGACCTTTATGCAGCCACCTGCAAAACTATCATTTACTTCGATTAAATCTTGGGCGGAAAAGCACCTCTGGAACTATGTCTGGAAAATTTCAAGAGCCCATATTGACAGATTATTTCTACAACACAACTCGAGCTCGCAGCAGCGGTATATTTTCTGCCGTATTGGCTTGGAGGTTCTCTCATTCCTCATAATCGCAGTATATACCGTTGGCAACTAGAAATGCTTAGACGCCTGATTAAGACTTTAGACTGAATACGTTATCTTATACTTTTTACAGTTGTATTAATGTTGTCTATTTCTCCAGACCAGGGTCACTGCGGGTCTTGTTGGGCCTTCTGCACCACGGCTGCCGTAGAGGGTGCCGTCGCCAGAACCAACGGTGATAGGCTACTGGACTTGAGCGAGCAGTCTCTTGTGGACTGTGCTTGGGGGTGAGTAAAACTATCCATGTCTAGTCGTATCTGTCGCATTTTGAAGTGTTCTTTGTTTAATAAAAAGATGAATGGGTGGAGGTTTTTAGTTTTTCAATGACATTTTAGTTTTTAAAAAGTAGCAATACATCATCTTCCTGACCGTGTCCCATATAACTTGGGGTCGGTGCACGTGGTTTTCTTTTATTATCCCCAATTAGTCGTTACTTTATTATTCACTCAGTGACCGAAGCACTGCAAGTAGTGCAACATTTTGCATTGCGTGTTGCATTGCATCTTGTGTTGCAAATAATCTGTACCCGGCTCTAGGCCGATTTCCACCGATTTATTTAAATTAACGTCAAAAATACACAACACAATCTATATACCAGTTAACAATATAAACTTATTTTGCAGCTACGACAACTTAGGCTGCAATGGAGGTACTCTGGATGGGGCTATGAAATACGTGCTGGCACATGGCATCCCAACTGAGGAGGAGTACGGTCTCTACTCGGCTAATGTAAGTCCTAAGATGGGTTTGTCTCCACCGATCGCGGTATCAGTTTGAAATAGCCACGGATCACGGCGAGTCGTATCCACTGATACCGTGATCCGTTTATCTCAAATGAAAAATACGGTTACTGTTAGCCTGCTTCATCCCACTGATTGGCAGAGACCTCTCACCTTCTCCTCTTCCCCTTCCAATTTTTTCGATCTAGGGCCAATGTTCACCACTAATAGTTGTGTTGTCTAGCTTGCTTACATCACACCGTGGTTATTTTTGGCTCACAAGTCACATCAATCGTGCAAACGGCAGATGTAGCCTAAGATAAAAAATTTGAAACTGCTGTAACTAATACCTATTTAGTTCCTTATATGGATTTCAAATATAACATGGGAATACAAAAGTTGGTGTGCTCACACCAACTCCAAAGATGTTATTCAAAACCAGTTTTAAATATACAGGTCGCGGCACGTATCTCTAGCGCTGAACGAAACGTGGAGGGGATATCTGCGCATGTGTCTTCTGGAGAGCCAATCGGCGCAACGGACGCCCCAAGACATTCTTATTTTTTACTTCTGCGCAATAACGGTCACCGCTAGACTTTCGTGCCGCGATCTGTAACTCCGTTAAAGTTGGCAAATCTGTTTTACGAAGTTCATTATAAGAATTGTTGAATTTTAAGAAAATTCTCTTTCAAAGAGTTTTAGACACATATTTTTAAAGTCCATTTGGGAATGTTGATTCTAAAACATTTTATATATTTCCAGGATGGCTACTGTGAAATCCAGAACATGACAAATACGTACAAAATCCGTGGGTTCTCGCGAGTGACCCCACGCAACCCTAATGCCTTGAAACTGACCATCTTCAAGTATGGCCCTGTCACCGTCGCCATCCATGCCGGCAGGCTGATGAAGCACTACTCCAGTGGACTGTTCTACGACTTTGAATGGTAAGATTTCATCAATATCCTCATCAAAGTAGCTCTCTTCTTGCACGTTTCAGTCACCGTTGGCATCCACGCCGGTAGACTGATGCAGCACCACTCCAGCGGACTCTTCTATCCTTTCTCCTGCTAAGCCATTATTAATATCTTTTTGACAATCATCATCATTATAGCTCTCTTCAAGTACGAACTAGTCACTGTCAGCATCCATGCAGGCAGACTCATGAATCACTACTCCAGTGGACTGCTCTATGACTTCCTTTGGAAAGTATTCTGTACTTTTAAGCAGTTGACGTCCGATCAGACTACGAGACTTAGGGAAGAGAGAGTGCACCTGTGTCTGCGTACACACTGGTACATGTTCTGTAAAGTACATTTTCATTACTCATACTCGGAAATTAGGTCTAAAGTTGCCTGAGGAGCGGGTTGAAAGTAATACTTTTCAGCCCTAGGGAGAATCGTTTTCAACTGACAGCTGTCAAATTATAAAAAAAATAGTCCATTTTTCTATTGAACCATGTTCCAACTTTCTATACAGCCACGATGTAAAATTCAAATAACATACAATTAAGTATTAATTACAGAATATATATTTTTAAAATAACTTTATTATAATTAAGTTTTCAAATAACATAGATATGGGCAAAATATTTACCATTTTTTCGATGATGAAAATGAAAAATAGGTAATGGCTGAATAGCTGGCCGGTCACAGAAAAAACAGCAAAATAGGCGGGAAAGCGGTCTTCCGTGGTCCAATCTTCATTTGTTGATTGAATGTTTTTATTTTCTTTGTATTCGTAATGAAAAGCACAGTGTTTACCTCGGGTTAAAGACTTATTTAGTCCCTCGAACTATTAGCGCCCTCGCTTCGCTCGGTTACCAAACCCCGTCTCGGGACTAATAAGTTACTTTCACCCCTAGAGTAACAATGTACTATTGTTAGTCTCCAGTCCAGTGCAGGACATGGTGAAATGAGTCGAGTACATCCCATCACCTCCTTTTGGGCCTGCTTCCTAACAATTTTTCCACTTCCAGCGAAGATGACTACCCGAACCACGGCGTGACAGTCGTCGGCTACGGCGTCCGCGACGGAGAGGATTACTGGCTGGTGAAGAACTCTTGGGGAGAGAACTGGGGAGAAGACGGCTACATCCTCATGTCTGCCAAGAACAACAACTGCTTCGTGCTCGACTCGCCTTACTATCCCATCGCTTAAGTTTAGATTAGACAAATAAATTCCACGTGCTTTTGATACTAATCTATTATTTATTACCTTTCTAAATGCTTTTTGCACCTTAAACTGATTAGAGGTTTGAATTTGACCAGTGAGACAACAAACTTGGTTTAAAAAATGGTTTTAAATATATTGGATTGATACAGGAGCGCTTGCTACCTTCCCTTACCTTTGAGCGAGATTTAACTCATCCTTTCAAAAATTGCAGGCCTGCTGTTGTAAAATCTATACTAATATTATAAAGGTGAAGAGTTTATTTGTTTGGTTGAACGCGCTAATCTCAGGAAATACTGGTTGGAATTGAAAAAAAACTGTTTTTGTTGGATAGTCCATTTATCGAGAAAGGTAAGGCTAAACATAAATAAAAAATGTTGCAAAAACGGAGAAAATGTATTCCTTTTGTGAGTTTTTTCTCTCGTAAATCTATAGACGAAGTTGCGTAGGACAGCTAGTGTAATATAAAAATCTCTGAAGGGTTAGGAATTTTATGCTTAAGTCCCATGTAATAAGGGGCGAGTCTTTTGCCATCTTTCGGGCACATATACAGACATTTAGACACCGTAGTGGCTACTAATAGAAATAGTACATTGTTACCCTAGGGGTGAAAGTAACTTATTTAGTCCCGAGACGGGGTTTGGTGCCCGAGCGAAGCGAGGGCGCTAATAGTTCGAGGGACTAAATAAGTCTTTAACCCGAGGTAAACACTGTGTTTTTCATTACGAATACAAGGAAAGTAAAAATAAAAACATTCAATCAACAAGTGAAGATCGGATTGCCGCTTTCCCGCCTATTTTGTTTTTTTTTTTCTGTGGCCGGCCAGCTATTCAGCCATTACCTATTTTTCATTTTCATCACCTAAAAAATGGTAAATATTTTGCCCAAATCCATGTTATTTTAAAGAAATAGTTCAAACTTAACTATACCAAAGGTAAAAAGTTTATTTAAAAATGTAATTCATTAATTAATACTTAACTTTATGTTATTTCCATTTTACTCAGTCAGCTCGGTCTCTCAGTCAGCTCGGTCTTACCTAGAGGACGGACGTGCCTCTCGCGATCGCGTGTTCTAGATAGCAAAGTGCATACGCATCACAACAGTGTGGCCGATCCGTGCGTCATCAGTTCGCTCGGAGTGGTCGCGATGACCCAGATACTGTTTGTGCGAAACATGCCTGATCATCATATCATTTGTTAAGGCGAAGACATCTTTCACCGACATGGCTTCGCAAACGCAGACAATAAAATTAACTACCAATTTGGAACATGAGCTGTTTAAGTACTACAGCGAAGAAAAGGCAAAACGACAAGAATTACAATGTCAAGTAACGGAGCTAAAAACCGAAATGGAAAACCTACGGGAAATTTTGAAACACCAAAGTGATCAAGAGAAAAATAAGGCCACTGAAAAGGCTAACCAAGAAAGTTCACCCAAACCTATCGAATATGAGACGGATGAGGAGGAACTAGCCAGAGAAACGGAGTGGATTAGGATAGAAAATAAAAGAAAAAAACGGAAACTGAACCGTACGCTGACTCCCACCTCCCAAAACAATGCTAATAAGGAACAAGGGAACATAAATCCCAAAAAAACACCAAAGCCACCCCCAATAAATGTGCAGGGTGTTAAAGATTACCAGTCATTCTATGACTCAATAACCAGTACTCAGGGCGACACGTTCACCATAAACATGATGAACGGGGATAGCGTCAAAGTAAATGCAACCAATGAAGATGCCTACAGGGAGATTACGAAGCTACTAACTTCAAATAATTTACTCTGGCACACGTATGAGAACAAACAAACCAGACCGATACGAGTGATGGCCAAAAAGTTGCATCATACATGCCAGCCAGAAAGAATTGTAGAGTACCTGAAAAACAAGGGCTACAAAATTGAAAATGCTGTAAGTAAATTGAGTTGGAAGAAAAAAGAACCACTCAACATGTTTATGTTGACATTTGAAAAAGATGAAGATATAAACAAAGTTCATGGAATCACCAATATTCTAGGGTGCAAAGTTGAAATCCACCCACTTAGAGCATCTAAGCTAGTTCCTCAGTGCAAAAGATGCCAGGCACACCCAGAAGTACTGTTCGAAAGAACCAAGGTGCGTCAAGTGCACGGGCAAACACCTCACAAGAGACTGCGTGAAACCAGCACAAGATAAACCAAAATGTGTCCACTGTGGTGAGCCACATCCAGCCAACTATAGAGGGTGTATAGTAGCAAAGGAGATGCAGGTATTAAAAAGTAAATACACTAAAAAGCAAACTGCATCCCAACCAAATAAGCATACCGAACCATCAGCTACCAAAGAAGCTCATGAAAAGAAGGGAATGACCCACCAACCACCCAAGCCGTCCTCGTACTCTCAAGTAGTCAAAAACAATAAGGAGACAAGTTCGGAATCAAAGCTCGATCAAATTTTAAGTCTATTGTCAACATTTGATGAACGGCTTAAAAAACTAGAAATGAGTGCCAAAAAGGCTCCTATTCATCTGCGAAAATGATTAATAACCTCAAGATCATGGCTTGGAATGCTAATGGACTGCTGCAACACCAACATGAGTTACAAGTAGTCCTAGATACAGAAAACATAGACATATGTTTAATTTCAGAATCACACTTTACACGACAATCATTTGTAAAATTTCAAGGCTACAAGATATATCATGCCCTGCATCCTGATAACGCCGCGAGGGGAGGCAGCGCCGTCATAATTAGAGAAAACATACATCATTATGAACAGACCAAATGTGAAGATCAGGAAATGCAAGTGATCGGTGTAACTATTAAAATGAAAAGATACGACTCGGTTACTATAGCAGCTATATATACATCCCCCCAAAATACGCACTAAAAAAAGAGCAATACAAGACAATCTTAGCTCTACTTGGAAATAGATTTATATTAGGTGGAGACTTTAATGCCAAGAATACTTATTGGGGCTCCAGACTAACTACAACAAAAGGCAGAGAGCTATTAAGTGCCATACAAGAAACCAAATCAGAGGTTCTATCAACTGGAAAACCGACATATTGGCCAACAGACTGAAAAATTCCAGACTTAATTGACTTTTTTATATATAAAGGGCTATCCCCTGACTTTATAAGTGCCGAATAAGGATTTAATATGAACTCTGATCACTCACCCATAATCTTATACACTAGTGAACATGTCAAACAGAGAGAAGGCAATCCGTTTCTCGTGAACAAGTTCACAGACTGGGAATCCTTTAAAATAGACTTAGAAAATAAAATAGACTTAAATGTATTTATAAATGATAATCACCAACTTAATTTAGAATTACGCAAATTTATTGTAGATGTCCAACAAACTGCATGGGCTAATACACCCGAGAAAAAAAGAACTGTTAAGGTTAATACTTATCCAAAAGAAATAACAGATCTGATCAGAGAAAAGAGAACCTTGAGAAAAAAGTGGCAGCGAAACAGGTTTCCCCAAGATAAGACACTGTTAAATAGAATAACTAAACAAATTAGGAAGGCAATCAAGAAAGTTCGAGACGAAAATTTAACTATGCATCTTCTTCAACTGACTAATGATCGATCGACTGATTATTCACTATGGAAAGCCACAAGGAACCAAAAACAACCTATTGCTCACATACCGCCAATAACAGAACTAAATGGACTATGGGCAATAAGTAACGAACAAAAAGCATCAAGGTTTGCCCAACACTTAGAGGACACTTTTACACAAACCGAGAGCGCTGACCAAGATCTTCACTGGGAACAACTACAACAAGTAGACCAAGAGATAAAACTGGTAACACCAAAAGAAGTATCTAAAGAAATCAGAGATCACATCAGCCCGAAAAAATCCCCTGGTTATGACCTTATCACAGGGGAAATCCTAAAGAATTTGCCAAGAAAAGCCCTGGTAAAACTTACTAAGATACTCAATGCTTCTTTTAGACTAAAGCATGTTCCAGACCTATGGAAGGTTGCAGAAGTGATCATGATCCCCAAATCGGGGAAACCACCTCAAGATGCATCATCATACAGGCCTATCTCCTTGCTGCCAGTGATGGCAAAGCTTTTTGAAAAACTACTTTTAAAACGACTGAAACCTATTATAGAAAATAGTAACATTATACCAGACTATCAATTTGGATTCAGAGAAAAACATTCAACAATAGATCAGGTGCATAGAATTACAACAGTAATTGAAGAAGCTCTTGAAGATAGAAAAGTATGTACTACTGTATTTTTAGATGTAGCCCAGGCTTTTGACAAAGTTTGGCACAAGGGATTGATTTATAAACTAAGAACTATGTTGCCAAAACAGTTCGCAGATATATTAGAATCATATATAACTGGTAGAGTTTTTAGAGTAAGGCAAGAAAATACCTATTCTGAACTAAAAGAAATAAAAGCTGGTGTACCACAAGGAAGTGTTCTAGGCCCGGTCCTGTACCTATTGTACACATGTGATATACCAGAACTAGAAAATGCAACTATTGCTACTTTTGCTGATGATACCGCAATAATGTCCACAGCATCTAGTCACAAGGAAGCTGTGGTGAAAGTACAAACAGCGATAAATCAATTCTATGATTGGACCAAAAAGTGGAAGATCAAGTTGAATGAAACAAAATCCATTCACATTGACTTCACTAACAAGAAACCAGAACACAACCCAGTGTACATAAACAACAAAATTGTACCGTACGAAAACACTGCCAAATATCTTGGTATGACCTTAGACGCAAAGCTTCGCTGGAAAGCCCATGTCAAAAAGAAACGAGAAGAATTAGAAATTCGTTACAGAAGCATGAACTGGCTACTAGGAAGGCATTCCACGTTGTCAGTTCCTAACAAAATCCTGCTCTACAAATCAGTCCTTATGCCAGTATGGACCTATGGTATACAACTATGGGGTTGCACCAAAGAAAGCAATATAGAAATTATACAAAAGTTCCAGACCAAAGTACTCAAGAACATCGTGAATGCGCCTTGGTATATAAGAATTAACGACATCCATCGGGACCTGAATATAGAGTTCGTAAACAGTATAATCCAAAAATATGCAGAAGCTCATGAACATCGGCTTCATCATCATGTTAATGTCGAGGCCATCCAGCTCCTCGATAACACGGACATAGTGAGAAGGCTCAAAAGGACTAAACCTTTTGAGTTAGTGTAGTGTAATATAATTGTGACTTTACCGTGAGTGTAATATAGTACCTAGCTATTTAAATGGACACAAGAACAAAGTGACTTCGCCTTAATAGACGCTAAGTAAACGCAATGGACGTGCTCTTAGATATAATTATACTTTTAGCAAATTAAGTTAGATTAAAATTGCTTATTAGCCTTATTAGGCTAGATTGTAATAAAAAAAAAAAAAAAAAAAAAAAAAAAAAAAACCATTTTACATCGTGGCTGTATAGAAGGTTGGGACATGGTTCAATAGAAAGATGAACATTTTTTTAAAAATAATTTGACAGCTGTCAGTTGAAAACGATTCTCCCTAGGGCTGAAAAGTATTACTTTCAACCCGCTCCTTAGGCAATTTCAGACCTACTTTCAGACTATGAGTAATGAAAAAGCCAATAACACATTGCCTGTCCTGGGAATCGAATACAAGATCTCATGCTCAGCCCGACAAAAGTGAATCGACAAATCTTTTTAGTCGAGTGCAATTAGACAATGAGGTGGAACGAAGTTTATAGTGGTCGGATTTTCATGGGACTTTTTTTTTGAGTTTCTAGAAGAGTGGAGAAGAAAGTTAAAAAAAATTTCGCCGCTCACGACTTCTTTTTAATTTTTTTTTTCGTTTTTGATTAACTTCACATTCGACGAATTCATATTGTAGCGTAATAGTGTGACCTACGTGCATCCATTAAAAGCTAATTTGGTCTGTTTCTTTGTTCATTGTTGTCGATGTAATGCATATTTCAAGTATTGAAAATTTCCTATTTTCTGTAATTATTTCTAAAATATCGAATTTTAAGACTAATATTTCTTTTGAAATTGGTAACTGATGCTTTTTCATAGATAACTGGACTAGAAATTATTAATGAAGACCACCTTCATGAGTGTAGTGACTTAAAATTCATTCGGAAATGTTAGAAAATCGTTGTTGTTAATGAATAGCAATATTTTTCCAAATACTGCTATGAAACTCAATGAGCAAATTGTTGTCTTAATCCTCATTTTATTAGTTATCTAACGAGGTATAACTATAAATGATAAATATTGGTTACTGCTGAAAAAGTAAAACATGACAAAAGGCCTCTATCGCTAAGAAGTGGGATTGGTATCGGTATTGATATTAAATTGCGCGCAGAGACCCGAGCTTACAACTTATCTTAGATAGAAATCGTGACAATTGGTTACGTTCTAGTTACGATATTTTTTGTAAATTTACCAGCAGCCCCATTCCACCTTCGTCAGCAATAATCAACATTTATCGAGTACCGCCAATTTTTTTTTAGTTTGGCTATCTGTGGATAGCAGATATAACAAGCATATTTTCAGGATAATATTTAAGTTGACCGTGACAGGAATATTTTGAGAAAAACCCCTTCTTTAACGTTTTTTATCGACGATTTCCTGATAATTGTGAATACATTTTTAGTCACTTCACTCTGAAACATGGTTTACTTAAATATTTTAACATCGAATTATCTGTGAAAAAGTATCAGCTGTTACCAATTTCAAAAGAAATCTTGGTCTTAAAATTCAAAATTTTATTAATAATTGCAAAATATATAAATTTTCAAAAAATACTTGAAATATTGCATTACATCGACAACAATGAACAAAGAAACAGACCAAATTAGAATTTAATGGATGCACGCAGGTCACACTATTACGCTACAATATGAATTCGTCGAATTTGAAGTTAGTCATAAACGAAAAAAAAATATTCCAAAGAAAATTAAAAAAAAAAAGTCACGAGCGTCGAAATTTTTTTTTAACTTTCTTTTCCACTCCTCTAGGAACTCAATAAAAAAAGTCCCAAGAAAATCCGACCTTCGTTCGACCTTTAGAGTAACTCGGCTATTTGTTCATCTGTCATTTTGTCGATGCAATGACAGTTAAATGTCTCTTGGACCGCCGTAACAATTTTGGTGAAATAGGATTCCCTTGACGAACTCCTCTTTGGACTGGGAATGTTTCTCCTGTAGTCTCGAGCTTTACTTGGGCTATGCCTCCTGAGTAAATAATATTCAAGATTCTGATGTTTATTTATCCATGTTCCAGAGAATGAAATGCTTTGTGAAAATCTACAAACCCTATATAGTACGTTTTCTTGTATACTCGATATTTTTGCAGGACCTGTAGAACATGGATATGCTCAATTGTAGAACAATTACTACGGAACTTGGATTGCTCTTTTGGTTTTCCTGTAATACATAAAATTTGCAATACGGGACAGAATTATTTTTGAAAACATCTTGTAAATATTGGATATTAAACTTATCGGCCTGTAATTATTTATGTCCCCTTTATCTCCCTTCATAAGAAGTAATATTATAGTTGATTTCATCCAATCAGCAGTTTTATTCTCAGTTATTATAATTTCATAAAACAGGTTTGTCAGTACCGGAGCTATGACAGGTGCTGTAGTTTTAAGTATATACGTAGTTCTTTTGTTATCTTGTCCGACATATAAATAAAAAATATTCTAGTCGAGTGCAATTAGACAAAAAATACTCAAAAGGTGGAACGAAGTTTATAGTGGTCGGATTTTCATGGGACTTTTTTTTTGAATATTTTTACATCCAATTATCTGTGAAAAAACATCAGTTACCAATTTCAAAATAAATCTTAGTCTTAAAATTCGATATTTTAGAAATAATGGCAGAAAATAAGAAATTTTCAAAAATACTTGAAGTATACATTAAATCGACAACAATGAACAAAGAAACAGACCAAATTAGCATTTAATGGATGCACGCAGGTCACACTATTACGCGACAATATGAATTCGTCGAATTTGAAGTTATTCATAAACGAAAAAAAAATATTTCAATGAAAATTCAAAAAAATTCAGCCTCTACTGCAGAACGGCTCGTAGAAGGCTGGGGTTCAGCCTCTACCGCAGAACGGCTCGTAGAAGGCTAGGGTTCAGCCTCTACCGCAGAACGGCTCGTAGAAGGCTGGGGTTCAGCCTTTACCTCAGAACGGCTCATAGTAGGCTGGGGTTCAGCCTTTACCGCAGAACGGCTCATAGTAGGCTGGGGTTCAGCCTTTACCGCAGAACGGCTCGTAGAAGGCTAGGGTTCAGCCTCTACCGCAGAACGGCTCGTAGAAGGCTGGGGTTCAGCCTCTACCGCAGAACGGCTCGTAGAAGGCTAGGGTTCAGCCTCTACCGCAGAACGGCTCGTAGAAGGCTGGCGTTCAGCCTCTACCGCAGAACGGCTCGTAGAAGGCTAGGGTTCAGCCTCTACCGCAGAACGGCTCGTAGAAGGCTAGGGTTCAGCCTCTACCGCAGAACGGCTCGTAGAAGGCTGGGGTTCAGCCTCTACCGCAGAACGGCTCGTAGAAGGCTAGGGTTCAGCCTCTACCGCAGAACGGCTCGTAGAAGGCTGGGGTTCAGCCTTTACCTCAGAACGGCTCATAGTAGGCTGGGGTTCAGCCTTTACCGCAGAACGGCTCATAGTAGGCTGGGGTTCAGCCTTTACCGCAGAACGGCTCGTAGAAGGTTTGCTGCATCGTCCGTTGAGGCAGTAAGTCGAAGTCCCCGATAAGCGCAAAAGTCAGTCGAGTAGGCAGAAAATCGGTGCCCGGTGTACAAGCGTAGGTTTATCGTGAGGGCAAACAATTCGAGTTCCGAGGGAAAGCCAAAGGCGTTGAATACAGCCACAAGAAAAACACCACGAAACACAGGTAACACATTCACGCAACTCGAGGAGAAACGGAATGAACAAACGAATGACAGTGACACATTACATTACATTTTTTTACGTTCCATTTTGTAAATTTTTACTTAATTTCGCACCATAGAAAATATGTGGAACAGTTTTGGTTGTCAATCGCCCATTTTAACGTTCCGTTTTCGCGTTTTCGCTATAAAACTGATTTGAGGTTAGAAACATTAGGTATACATTAATTTCTCGAAAAATACGCATTACTGTATAATAAGAGTGGTAGCGTTATAATCGGGGACCCAAATCCAGCTTTAACCCCTTTTACCCCCCTCCGCGTGCGGCACGATATAATCTGGGATAACCTTAAGCATACGTTCAGCAGAGCAGTAATTTTTAGGGTTCCGTAGTCCTGACAAGGAACCTGGTATAGTTTCATCAAATCTGTCTGTCCGAGGTTTTGCTAAGAGACCGTTGGTACTAGAAAGCTGTAATTGTAGGGGTATGTATATCAATAGGGAATATGCAAGAAATACAAAACTTTTTTTATTTATGAAAAAAAAAAAAAAAAAAAATTAAAAAACCCGACTGCGAAAAAAATAACTAATAATTTTAAATAAAAACTGAAAAGAATAAAATAAGTTCAGGAGACAGGACATATTGACTGCAACAGTCGGGACCCTTATTGGATGTAATGATTTTAGTCTAGATTATTTAATGGGTCCCGACTGTTGCAGTCAATATGTCCTGTCTCCTGAACTTGTTTTATTCTTTTTAGTATTATTTTTGTGCGACAAGCAGTAGTTGAACTTAACTTTTAATACTTTTCTTGGGTTGATAGTACTATATTTTATTGATTTAAGTGAAGAAAAAAATTCGTGAATATTCCATATTACGCCGACAAAGTGGTAAAATAAAATTTTGGTTTTTTTTTTTTTTTGGGTAGGTTTCCTACATGTGAAGTGGGGATGAATTTTTAAATAATATATAATAATAAATATAACGGGCTACTACGGAATCCTACACTGCGCGTGGCCCGACACGCACTTGGTCGGTTTTTAATTAATTGAATCATTAATCAGAGTTCCAGCCTACTCTGCTCACCCTGTTTTGAAAAACAACGCGATAACATGAAGTCGTGCTTATCTGTCATTGATTTAATTAAAATAATCAATTTAATCATTACCATGTTACTAACTACTGTCTAAATTAGCTGAAATACTGTTAATTATAGTGAGTTGTTTCTAATTAAAATGGTGTTAGTTTGATCAAGTAAAGGTGCATGCTCAGTAACAAGAAAAAAAAGTAATAATTTCGTGGGATGGCTTCATTTTGTACATGTTTTTTCACTACAAAAAAAAAAAAAAAAAATTGTAGGGATGTTTAACAGAGACAAAAAAAAAATACAATCACCTAGTAAGTAACGCGTCCTCCCAGAACAGTTAAAAACGGTATAAAAAATATTGCTTGGCTGGGTTAGACTTGGATGCGAAGGACAGGGTGTTGTGGAGAGGTCTAATGTCCAGCTTCGAACTGTGATAGTCTCTGTAGATTGAGTTTACTTTGATACATTTAATTGATATTATTGATCAACAGTCCAGTGTGACCGCGCCTTAATTGGAAGTTTTTTGCTATAAAATGTGGAATTTCGCAATAATGTGTCAATCCATTGTCAGAGATTCAAGATGGTGGCCTTTCCCGCCACTTTAGTTTTGTTTCTATACATCACTTTGGCTTCAGGGTACACTCTATTGCGTAAGTTTTTATTTAGTGCAGACTATTTTATTTTTGTATTTCTGGATATTTGTAACTTTCAAAGATATTTTTTTTTTGTTCTGATACAATTTTGTTAAAACCGGGTGCCTGATGGGATCTCCCATGGGCAAAAGTGTCGAACAAACATCATACAGACTTGCATTCGCGGTTTAAATAAGTAACAATCTTTTATGCCTTATTTAACTTCTTTAAGGGTATACATTTTCAAAAGTCCTATGGAAGCTCAGCATCGTCAGGAACTATTTTGTAAACTTTACTGTTTTAGATTCTAGCTAGCACATAACACGGCACCAGATTGTCATCACCTCCCCTTATTGTTTATTCCGATCCGGGGCGATGCCGTTACTCTTCCTTCTCTTCTTTCTTCTGGATATTATCCCAATTTGTCTCTTTTGTTGTGTTGCTTGCTATCATGTCATTTGTTATCGTCCGTAGCCAGTCAATTACTAGGTTGAATAGTAGAGGGCTCAGGGTCGAGCCCTGATGAACACCTACTCTGACCTGAAATGTTTTACTTGTTCCTGCTGGGCTGACTACTCTTGTAGAAACATTGTGTTATAGATCCTTACGCATAACGTTACCGTGCTTAAATAATAACTAACAGTGGTAAATGTGAGTTTCACAGAAATAATCCCGTATGGCTCATTTTAAGGCGACTCTCTTAAAGGTCGTTGAAATGTATACTGATAATGGGAAATCAAAATTCTACTTATGGTCATCACTCATCAGTTAAGTCTTCTTTTTTTGCTTTGATTTTGCACTGAACTATTATCTACTACCAATCCTTATTTTTTAAATTAAAATTATAAATATAATTATTTGTGCAGGAGATGACGAAAATGAAATCATATGGCCGAGCGAATACCATTTCAAGGGGGAAAAGCTCAATTTTAAATCGTCGCTGAAAGAAAACTTCGAAATCTGGTAAGTTTTTTTGTCGCTTTAAAACTTAGAGCTGATTTGAATGAATGAGCTGAGCCAGGTTTTGGTGATGATACATTAAATAGTTTCACTGAGTTGCTTCTTCTACATGGTCCAGGTACAGTGCCAACGTGAACCGCTCCCGCATTGACTTCTACGACGGTACTGTGCAGAAGTGGTACTACGGAGACACCGGAGAAGCTTTCGTTGTAAGACCACCCTATTCTTATTCTATTACACACAAAATTTTAAAAAATACACACAAAATTACAACTTATACCATACATAATACTATTAACACCGATTAATATAAAAAGAAAGGAGGAAGCATAGCCACCTGGGCTCCTGCGTCTCGATTTATAAGGACGATGACTCGAATGTGATCAACGCACCTAACTAACCTCTTCCGATTTTTTAAATGGGAAAATAAAGCAACATCATATTTTCAGAAACATCCAGTCACCACAGAAGAGGTCACCAACGAAATTGTGTGCCAATCGAGGTCCGCCGAAGATGAACAGATCGACTTTCTTCCTGACGTGTCAGGGCTTTCTTATACTGGTATGGAAGAATGATTTAATTTCAAAGGTTGTTAGTAACTTGGCCAGAGGCTAACCATTGTTATACAACGAGGCAATGTCGTCAATCTCTTGGATACATTACCGGTTGACAGCGTTGAGGAGGAGTTTTTTGGTGCTATATTTTAGTTTGTTGTAAGCTTTGGTTTTTAATGTATTAGCTTTGCTCCTGTTATGTACGAAAATTAACGCACAGGAAAGTTTTAAATGTAGCCTATGACACTTGGGGATAATGTAGCTTTCCGTTATTGAAAGAATTTTTGGGTCCGAATCAGTGGTTCTGAAGATTACACCCTACATACAAACTTAAAAAACAATTTTTATCTTATTGAGTTTCCATAAATAAAAACAATACTTATATAAAAAGTTGCCATTATGTGAAGTAAGGAAAGTTTTCCATCTTCTTCCGCTGCAGATACAGATAAATACCTTTCGAATGCAATATTTTCCGATATTAAAATTACACATTATATTAGTTCTGAGCATAATTTTCTGTTCTATTATAAAATAGGCTTTATCCTTCAATTTATCCAGAATTCGCAATCGTTATTCCTGAAGAAAATTTCTTAAATTTCTTATGAATTTAGTTAATTTGTGCCCATAATTTAAGAGTCCTATTACATTTTTTTGGTAAATTCATGATTTTTGACGCAGTAATTCTCAGCAGCAGTAAGATATTTTAATTATTTGCTTATGAATAACGATAGTGCCATTCTCTTTCTTGTAAGTTGGAGTCCACATTTTCATTTTTCTTTTCGTGTAATTTACTATAAATATTTTACGAACTCAGTTTGCAAGAAAAACCGTCGACGATGGAACTTTAACGCTCAAATTCACATAGTTACATTCAATTCTTATAAAAGCTAAAATTACTAAAAGATAAGTTGAATGTTTTACTTGTTTATTGGAGTTTTAGAATTTCTTTAAATTCCTTGAGTTTTCACGGAAAAAATCGTAAAGAAATAGTAATTTAAGCCATAAATGTCTTAATTCAGCGTCCATTATATTCCAAATAAACTCAATTTTTTCAAACAAATTAATATGCTATAAAACTTCAATTTACAATGTATAAGTTTCATTAGTTTTCGTTTGTCAATATAATAAGACAAAAATACAATAAATAAAATTAAAGTACCTACTATAATTCTCAATTCAGCTCGCTCCTCAGTCTCATGTCAGTCTCGTCTCTAATATTCGTCAATATCAATCGACAATCGTCCAAATATCGCTATTATTATCGACTCGTGGACGCCGACCGAAATAATTTGATCCAGGAAGTAAAAATCAAAAATTTGCCTAAAAAATGTAATAGGACTCTTAACCAATATACATATTTCGTGTCTATCCCGCGTTTGTAAGTTTCATAGACGTAGCGTAGCGAGTCGTATTTTCTATTTGCAGTAAATAATAATTGCGCATTATTATTTGCATCACCATCAAAATATATTACTAAAGAGCTGTGGTCACCGCAGTGACAGCGCCTAGGAAAATTACCATCCAAACGCTAGCGTGCGGTTTGTTTCGCATTGCGCTGAAAAGTTAAACAGTTATAAACGCACATGGCATGAAACGTAATAAGAAGGGATAGGCAGAAGCGACCTAAAATACACCCACTTTTCGCCCGTGTAATAGGGGTGAGCCTAATGCCATCAATCGCGCACATATCTAAAATCTTTATCCTCTAGGACGGATTTCGGGATCAGCATATTATAAAGACGTTCAGGAGTTGTCAGTGTTGTAATTGCTATTGAATATTTGATTGATGAATTCCAAGGAACAGAGGAAACTCGGCATTTAATAGATGGTCACCCATCCACAAACCGACCTAAACAAGCGTGGCTTTACCTTGAAGATACCCCTGCGGCTTTTTTTATTTATTGGAGATATTACGCTCCCAGGTCAGACAATGACTCTGTACGACAAGGTGGTGGACGTCTGGTCCAGCAATGATGAGTATGAGGCGAAGATCTTCCGGGAGACGACGCTGTACGTCTTCAAGACTGACTCTGGCATCGATCTGCCTGTCCAGTAAGTTGATTTGTTAATTATTAAGGAGTTAACATCTGGTCATCCGACCAGATGTACAAAAGTGGACGGAGCAAAAGCTTGCATGCTCAAACAAGAATAGTTCTGTAATTTCTGCGTCGTTCCCCAAGGGAATACACCTGATTTTATGTGCTGGAATCATAAATTACTGAATTTGTTTAGTGCTAATCCTGTTTAAAACATAATTTCGTCTCTGTCTTCTTTATAGGATTGATCCCTTTCCAGTTCTACTGCCCTTATCCCAATTAATTTCGGGTTGACGCTGCATGCCTCCTTTTCAATACTTCTCTTTTACTCGTCTTTCATACAGTCCATCTATCAATTCTACACTATGCAAAACAATCGACGAAAGCATAAATCTAAAGGCGCTCCCTCTTCGGGAGCATTCGCTTGTAATGTAACAGTTCAGATTCGAGCATTACATCAGTGAAGAGAACCGAGTATTACAGTGCCCAAACCGTAACGATACAATTTGTAACAATCACTTCTTTCTTTTCTAATTTCGGATTGTTACATTACAAGCGAATGCAGGGAGCATTCGCCCGGGTGCGTCTATTTGTAACGTAATGCTCAAATAAGAATTTTGGGATGTTTACACTACAGGTGAAGCTGAGGAAGCGATTAGTGAAATTTCATGTTTCTTGGAATTGTTGTCCAAACTTATATACATACACGGGACGGGACGGGACAGGGTACCGTAATTAATAACGCAACGTTCCATGCTCTTGTAAACACAGAATAAGAACCGGCCAAAAGAAATATTTCAAAGAATTCCTTAGAAACGTTAAAATATCCTATTTTTATGAGCGACTCACAATAGCAAAGCGACACGAGTTCGCAATATACTCTGGTTATGGGTTTGACAGGCCCTTAAAACAATTGAAAGATTCACAAAAAGCATCAACGAGCGAAGCGCGGGATTTCTGGGAAAAGGTTGAGGCGATTAGGGGCTGGGAGCGTGGAGCGGTTAGTAGAAATCCCGAAGAAGTGTGGTGGGCTCGGGGCAGTCGGTCTGACACCGCTATAGGGACCGGACGATATCTAGTCTAGTTAAGTTAGGAGACCTGATTAACAGCGAGAGCCGAGAGGCTATGTCCAACCAAGTGGGTTGTCGCAAGAGTGTGATTAAATAAGTTATATATAGTTGGGATGAGAGCCCTAATTAGACTAATCTAGTATGTGTGTGTGTTTGTTGTTAGTTAGTTGTTCGAGTCCTTTATTACAATAATAATTATCCTAGGCTGATGGTGTAATTAAAGTTCTTCAAACTAAACAGACATAACCGTGTTGCTGGGGAGTTTGTTGCGCCACTTCTTCCCCCCAGCTCCAACACTAGGAAGTGGTGAAGGGTTGGGCGTTTTTGGGGCTGCCTATAGGGCTTCAATGGAGTTGATTCCCAACTCCATTGCAAAATGGTTATTAAGTTTTGTATTATCAACTCTATCATCTGGTAATTCTTGCTCTAACCATCAATTCAGTCAACTTGCCTTTTGAGATTTGATTCTCAATTCTATTATGGACAACCATATAGTGATTCTAGAATAATATGTTCTTACCTCTGACAAATGATTCGGTCAAGCTGACACAAGCACGTGTCTTGCAGAAGCACTAGTTGTACGAAACGAGCACATGATTCATGGGGTGGGATTGGAATGGTTTGATACCACATCTATTTTATAACCAGTCTTAGGATTGTTAGGGACCATGACTACTGGTTAGCATGATGATTGACGTTCTGCCGTTGAAAAGCCGCCTTGTCACGTTCAACAGTTCGAAAGAACTACTAGGGACAATGTTCAATAGGAGCATGATGACTTATGTAAGTGTTGCTCTGAGTCCACCAGGTGTTGATGTGGTGTATCGTGTAAGTCACGAATGACCAATTACCTATTACGCTAGCGTAAGGGTTATTTACAAGAACTATTGTCTCCCATCTCCCAGTTATATTTTACACTTTTGAAACCACTTTTAATATATTTCAATAACTATGAATCCCATAGTCTGAATTACTATAAGTTTCAATCCTTTCCTTGATCTAATAATGATACGAGGCAATGGACTGCTATATGTTAAGGGATTCATTTATCATAGTCAGTGGGGAGGTGACCAGTCTGGGACGAGACTCACAGGGTCGTGCGGATGGCGGGGCGCGACCTTTTCCTCTCCGGAAACTGACCTTAATACCAATATTAGCATGAATTAGGAAAAACGAAAATTTTATCAGCCTAGGGTAATTTAGGAACAGTCACACCATGGAACGTGGCAACGCCGCCAGTCTCTTGGAGACATTACCAGTTGACAGCGTTGTTAGGAGTTTTTGACGCCATTTTTTATTTTATTGTTAAGTTAGTTACTTTAGGTTATTTTAATTTGTAAATGTTTAGAATATTTTTATTATTACATTATCAACTGTAATTTTCTTGTAGGCAAGTGACCAAGACGTACAACTACGACAAGGGTGAACTGGAGTCGCACGTCATCGTCAACTACTTCGACTACTCCGATACCGTCTCCGAGGAGGACGTCACTGTCGAAGATCGTAAGGATACCAGGCGGTCTAAAATGGCCCCTTTAGTAGAATCATAATAGGATTATAATATGAATTACGTTACAATTCATAAAATAGTTACAAAGTGGCGATTGATAATAATAGATACCTACCTTACCTATGTAATTGGAGGATTTAATTATCTATGAATTGGCGTGCAATTCGAAATTCAAATAAATTTTATTCGAAAGCCATGTTATTCCAACTTCAAATTCAGTAATTTGTTTTTAGATAATGTTTATTTTTTTTGGGAAATTGTGGCAGTTTTTAAAAAAATAGATTTTTAAAAATTTTATTAGAATATCATTGGACATACCGGTTTCCTTGACCGTTTTGAGAGCAGTGATGAAATAAATGGCACTAAACAGATATGTTATGAGCGCGCAATCGTGAAGACTCGAAAACGTGTCAATTGGCCTGTTTTTCCTTTATTCTGCGTCACTGCGTGTATGTGAGCTGGCTCTCCCCCGCGGCACACTTTTTTCGGTGGTTTTGTAGGTGTATAACATATCTGTTTGTTAGAATATCATTGCACAAAACTCTATAAGTCGTATCCACTCGTAAGTCGGGGTTACTACCACTCAGCCACCACTGCTTACTGGCCCGCAACTGCTCCAACCAGAGGCCTTACTCTCTAATGTCCGTCCGTCCATCCGTCTCTCTCGCGCACGTCTGTAGATGAGTGCGAGTGAGAGAGACGGATAGAGACGAGATTAGAAAATAGTGACCCAGGCACTTACTTAACCCTTTTATCAAAATTCCAGAGGACGAATGCTCAGAGTACTGTCTGGGCAAGGACTTTCACGGGGATATGAAGTTCTTCCACCCGGACCTGCCTTCTGAGCTGGACCAGGCCTTCGAGCTGTACACCAACCACCACGGCAAGCAGTACCAGGACAAGGAGCATCAGATGAGGAAGAAGATCTTTGAGGAGACCTGGAGGTTAGGCTTTTAAAGTTGATTTCGATACCTGAGAAAGCAGTTCTAAGTGTTCTCTTGCATGCAAAAAGAAGCAATTGGTGAAACAATCCAATGTAATCGCCCTTTTTATCACGTTTGTCTTTGCATTCGGAATATTATCAATAAAAAAATCACAAAACGATACTACAAGGTCAATTAACTTGTGAAAATCCGCAGTTGTGATGGTTATCAAATTACAATACAACAATACAATGTTACAATGTTTGATTAATAAATAAATAAATAATAAATAATAATAATGTTTAAAGACGATAATGATTGTATTGTATTGTATCGTATAACGGGCTGGTGTCCGCAACTCCGCGTCAAAGCGCGTATTTTGCGTGCGGGTGGGAATCGACGATAATGATCCCAAAAAAAAGGAATTATCCGATGATTTTTTTTGCCGCATAGTTTCGATAGCCAACTTAATTTGACCCCGAATACTAGTATATTCACGATTCCTCGTTCGTTTTTTTTTTATTATTTAAAGCCTCCAAAAAATATTAATAAACTTCCAACGGTCTGTGGTTGACTGTCTTGGTTAATATGAATTACCGAAAAATAAATACAAAATTAACCGGCAAAACATCTTTGTATTTAACAAACAAACATGAGCTTATTCAAATTACAACTCTATACACGAATAATAAAACTAAATTTCCATAAAAAAATATCAAACTTCCGAAAAAAATACAAAATTTGCGACAAAAATCTGCAAAAAATACTGAGTTTCAAACATGTTTTAGAATAAATAATCCCAATCCAATCCAAAATAAATAATCGTTTTCCTAAGCTCTATAACTAAGGATGCAAGAGCGAGCGAAGTGACTTGGGGCACCCCGACGTTAGGTTAGGTTAGTTTAAACTCTGCAGACAGAAATAGGAGGCCCGCGTAGCGGTAATAAGTGAATGTAATAAGGCGTAGTCGACGACTACGCCTTATTACATTTTGATATTCATCTTGACGTTGATTTTATTATTGTTTTATTAATTTTATAGATTAAAACGCAATTTAAGCGGTGGAAAAATATTATGTCAGCAAATGCTGTGATTTTCGGAATTTTCAGTATTTTATTCGGTCATTTCTTTGTCCTTTCAGTTGTCGCAAGATTAGTATTTAAATCAGGACATTTCATATTTTGAGTATGCTTCTTTTTTATTTTTTTCCGGAACTTATATTACTACTCTTTGTATTTATAGTGTTTTTGACAAATCTCTCTAATCAAGCTTTATATATACTACTAGCTGACGTCCCGCGGTTTCACCCGCGTTGTTCTCGTTCCCGTGGGAGTAGGGGAATAAAATATAGCCTATAGCACTCACGAATAATGTAGCTTTCTACCAGTGAAACAATTTTTAAAATTGGTTCATTACTTCCGGAGATTACCCCCTACATACAAACTTACAAACATACAAACTTACAAACAAAAGTTACCTCTTTATAATATTAGTATAGACAACAGCCCATAACGTCCACTGCTGGACATAAGCCTCTCCCATGATGGGATTGGAGATCGCAGTGTGTTGTGAGCTTTATATATATTGGATGAAAATTGCAGTGATCTAGCCTCTTACCAACTACGACAGAATTGACTAGGAAGTAACAAGTTTTCTTTATTTCCTGATACCCACTAAAATCTCACTAAATGTTTCTTAAAATCCAGGATGATCGAAGACCACAACCGCAAGAACCTAGGCTTCAGACTCGAACTGAACGACTTCTCCGACAAGACCGATGATGAGCTGAATTACTTGACCGGCACCTACACCTCCACGCACGAGTACCCCGACATGATGCCCTTCCCTCACACCCTGGCTGAGATCGAGGAGCTGGTGGATGAGCTGCCCGAGAGCTTCGACCTGAGGATGGAGGGTGCTGTTACTGCTGTTAAGAGTAAGTTTGTACAAGGTTTTATAAGACTGTTAGTTTCCTTCTTCTTCTTTACGTGTCGATTTCACAACCTTTATGCAGCCACCTGCAAAACTCTATCATTTACTTCGTTGAAATCGTGGAAGTTTCTTGCTGGATATGCAGGATAAGCGGGAAAGGAGGTGAGGCATATCCTGCAAGAGGCTCCACCTCTGGAACTGTGTCTGGAAAAGGTCAAGACCCCATTTGTCTAAATTATTTCTACAACTTAACCAGCTGTGCCCGCAACAGTGCTATATTTTCTGCGGTATTGGCAAGGAGGTTCTCTCATTCCCCATCATCGCAGTATATACCGTTGGCAACTAGAAATGCTTGGACACCTGATTAAGGCTTTTGACTGAATACGTTATGCGTTGTCTATTTCTTCAGACCAGGGTCACTGCGGGTCTTGTTGGGCCTTCTGCACCACGGCTGCCGTCGAGGGCGCCATCGCCAGAACCAACGGTGACAGGCTACTGGACTTGAGCGAGCAGTCTCTTGTGGACTGTGCTTGGGGGTGAGTTTTAAACAAATATGGATGGATGGATGGGAATGAAGACTTATTTGGTTTTTTCTTGGTCTTACTTCAATGGCATTTTAGTTTTTAACAGGTTACAACAAATCATCTTCCTGACCTTGTTCTATAAAACTTGGGGTCGGTGCACGTGGTTTTCTTCTATTCTTTCCAATTAGTCGTCACTTTATCATTCACTCCTTGACCAAAGCACTGCAAGCAGTGCAACATTTAGCATTTCGTGTTGCAAATAATCTGTACCTGGCTCTAGGCCGGGTTTCACCTATTTATACAAATTTAACTTTAAAAATACGCAACACAATCTATTTAGACCAGTTAACAATATAAACTTATTTTGCAGCTACGACAACTTAGGCTGCAATGGAGGTACTCTCGATGGGGCTATGAAATACGTCCTGGCACACGGTATCCCAACTGAGGAGGAGTACGGTCTCTACTCGGCTAATGTAAGTCCTATGATGGGTTTGTCTCCACCGATCGCGGTTTCAGATTGAATTAGCGAAGGATCACGGCGAGTTCTGTCTACTGATACCTTGACCCGTTTCTCTCAAATAAAAGATACGGTTACTGTTAGCCTGCTTCATCCCACTGATTGGCAGAGGCCTCTCCCCTTCTCACCACTGATCGTTGTTTTGTCCAGATTGCTCACATCACATCGTGGTTATTTTTGGCACATAAGTCACAATCAATAGTGCATACGGCAGAATTGTGGCCTAAGATAATAATTTAAAAACTGCTGCAACTAGTACCCATTTAGTTCCTTAAATGAATTTAAAATATAATTAGGGATTACAAAAGTTGGTATGGGCAGATGATAATCAAAACTAGTTTAAAATATAACTTCGTGAAAGTTGGCAAATACGAATCTGTTTTACGAAGTTCATTAGAAATATTGTCGAATTTTGAGAAAATTCTCTTCCAAAGAGTTTTAGAATGTTAGAATGTCCATTTAGGAATGATGGTTCTAAGACATTTTATCTATTCTCAGGATGGCTACTGTGAAATCCAGAACATGACAAATACGTACAAGATCCGTGGGTTCTCCCAAGTGACCCCACGCAACCCTAATGCTTTGAAACTGACCATCTACAAGTATGGCCCTGTTACCGTCGCCATCCATGCCGGCAGGCGGATGAAGTACTACTCCAGTGGACTGTACTACGACTTTGAGTGGTAAGATTTCATCAATATCATCATCAACGTAGCTCTCTTAGTGCCATTATTAATATCTTTTTGAAAATTATCATAGGTCTCTTCAAGTATGCTAATATTATAAAGAGGAAAACTTTGTTTGTTTGTTTGTAATGAATAGGCTCAAAAACTACTGGACCGATTTAAAAATTCTTTCACCATTCGAAAGTTACATTATCCACAAGTAACATAGGCTATATTTTATCCCCGTACTCCCACGGGAACGGGAACTACGCGGGTGAAACCGCGGGACGTCCGCTAGTGTTCTATAAAGTACATGTGTTAGTGTCCAGTCCAGTACAGGACAAGGCGGAATGAGTCGAGTTCATCCCATCACCTCCTTCTGGGGCCTTCTTCTTAACAATTTTTCCATTTCCAGCGAAGATGACAGCCCGAACCACGGCGTGACAGTCGTCGGCTACGGCGTTCGTGACGGAGAGGATTACTGGCTGGTGAAGAACTCTTGGGGAGAGAACTGGGGAGAAGACGGTTACATCCTCATGTCCGCCAAGAACAACAACTGCTTCGTGCTCGACTCGCCTTACTATCCCATCGCTTAAGTTTAGATTAGACAAATAAATTCCACGTGCTTTTGATACTAATCTTTTATTACCTTTTTAAATGCTATTTATATCAATGATTTGCCCACTGCTTTACAACAACAGTGCATACTTTTTGCTGACGATATTTCTGTAATTGTTACTAATGACAATAAATCAGACATAAATCACGAAAACAACCTTAATACAATAGTCAATCAAGTTTTAAAATGGCTATAAAATAATTATCTCTGTGCAAACCTAAGTAAAACCATACATAAATACTTACTAACGGTTAGTAAAATAAAGGGGAATTATAAAACGAGCGATTAAAAAAAAGCTTTGCGACTGATGATGACATACCTACTGTATTAATAACTTGAGCGTTATGTATCTCCGTAACTACAAAGGTTTCCAGGTATGGTCTAGAACTCTAGATTCTATTTGTCCTATAAAAAATGATCGCAATGACGAGGAGAACATGTGCCTCTCGGCTTCGTTACGGGCCTTTTCTGGAGTGTCTTTTTTTACTGAGTCGGGCTGGAACTTAGCTAAAAATCTGCAATTCCCGAATGTGCAGGCATAAGGGCACGCAGGACACGATATATTCAGGAATAGAATAGAATAATTTTATTTGTGTAAAAACATGGTACATTAAGGTCTTAAAAATAGGATTGTGAACTTACATGTTTTGCCATACAATGGCATACAAATACACACATCAAAAGTATCTAGGGATCAACATATATTTTTGCAATAACTTTTCTCCTGATTGATATTAACACTTCAATACCCGCAATTACAGACACAATTAAAATAACAATGCACTGTGCCTCTGGAGGCACGGCCGGGAGCATACGGGTTAATTAAAATTTTCTTTAAGGATTCATCAAATAAAGTGTTTTCGTTTGTCACAGTAACGATAAACCAAGTCACCTTTGCATTAATAAAGAAATTTGCCATTTTCCTAATAAAGGGATTTTTGACATTTGAACCACTAACATTAAAGTTCGAAAAAATGACTGAAAACACAGTTTTCTTTAAAATTTTATTGGGTAACTTAAACAATTAATAATCCGTGTTTCTACCGCGAACACTAACAACACAAGAACATCGGTTTGGCATACTCAAAATGAGTTCATCCAAATCACGCTGTGGAATGGCCGCCCATGTTCGTTGCAACAACAAAAAAAGGTCTTCTTGCGACTGGATACCCTCCATATTCGGCAGAGCTCTTCTCTGTAGCATATCCCATGCATGCTCAATCGGGTTCAAGTCTGGCGACTGAGCAGGCCAGGGCAGGGCATTGATGTTAGCTGCGGCGAGAGTCTGTCTTACAACTCTTGCGGTGTGCGGTCGTGCATTATCATGCATTAACTGAAATAAGGGACCGATTTGCACTTGTAGAGGAACGATGACGTCTGATACAATCGTCTCAGCATAAATTTGAGCGTTGAGGTTGCCTCTGATCCAAATCAACTCAGTTCTTCCGCCGATCCAAATACCCGCCCATACCATGATGGTTCCACCACTATAAGGATGGACTTCCTGGCAGGATTTTAATCGCTGTTGGCGTCCAGGGGTTCTCCAGTGTCGTATACGTCTTGTATCCGGTCTCATACCAAAACGAGACTCATCAGAAAAGCACACGAAACGCCATTGTTCTTCTGCCCAATTTCTGTGTTCAAGAGCCCATTGATATCGAATCCTACGATTGTGCATTGCTATAGGTGGTACCCGTAGCGGTCTTCGGGAATGAAGGTTCACTTCATGCAAGCGGTTTCTGACTGTTTGGTCGCTAATTAAGTTCCCTGAAGAGTGATGAAGCCTCACGGCTAACATCATGGCGGTTATTGTTGGAGCTCTTCGAGTTAAGATTTGAATGTATCGGTCTTGTCTCCGTGTGGTGCAGCGATACCGTCCTCCATGGCGCTCAGCCACGGTACCAGTGCTTCGGTAACGTGTCCAAAGTCGACTGATAACACTCTGACTTGTATTCAGAGCTAAAGCTACAGTACGTTGCCGGGAATAAGCTTCTATCATTCCCACGGCTCTGAGCATTTCTTCCCTGCTTAAATGACGTCGCCGCTCCATAATAACGTTGGTTTTAATCAGTAGTAGGGAAACAGTAGCACTAATAATGTCTTCAATGCGTTGTATGTTTTTATAGGGAAAATATTGACAGCTTATTTTCATCTTTTACTCGAATTTGATTGAGAGTTCCTGATTCAAATTATGAAATGCACCAAAAAGGATCCATATAAATTTATAAAATCATAAATTTATTACAAAGCCACATCTCAATCTCAAGAAATCCGCATAAAAATGCTTGATCCCTAGACACTTTTGATGTGTAGAACATAACATAGAATTTTAATACGAAACATCAATTTGCTCAACTATTAATCTAATAATTAAGAAATAGGAGTAACATTTACAATTTAGGATTCGTATATATTCGAAATTTTAACAATAATGCTTATAATTTAAAAAAAAACATATACCAACATATAACACTTTGTAAAACTCAATAGCCATATTTATCTATTACTTTTTTTTCAAGAAATTCTTTTACACTATAAAAACAATTATCAGTAAGCCATCTATGTAATTTGGATTTGAAATATTTTAAGGGCAGTTCTCTTAATTCTTTTGGTATGTTGTTAAAAAAATTTATTACAGTGATTAAACTATTTTTTTTGGCATAGTGTGCTTTGATGTGAAGGTATTCTTAATCTTGTGGGATCTCGACGAGTGTATTTCGAATGCAGGTCACATGCTATAAAAAAATTTGAGTGTTCTTTCACAAAAATACCAGCCTGCATTATTAAAAAACCTGCTAAGGTTAGTAGTTTTAATTTTTTAAATAGTGGTCTACAGGATGTTAATGGGCTGATACCGCAAATTGCTCTTAGGCATTTTTTTTGGACAATAAATGCTTCATTTACATTTGTGGAGTTCCCCCATAGTAGGAGTCCATACCTGAGTAAAGAGGATACATATCCGTGGTAAGCAGTAAGAGCGACTGCTTCACTAGCGGTATGTCTTAGACGTTTAAGAGCAAATACAAATTGGTTGAGTTTCTTGCAAACATGTTCTTTCTATATGTAATTTCCAGTTACAATGCTGATCAAGAATGAGTCCAAGAAATTTGTATTCATTAACTTCGCTAATTTGTTGTCCTTGACAACTAACTTTAAATGTTTTTGGTTTTGAATTGTAATTTTGAAAATTTATGTATGGTTTTACTTAGGTTTGCACAGAGATAATTATTTTATAGCCATTTTAAAACTTGATTGACTATTGTATTAAGGTTGTTTTCGTGATTTATGTCTGATTTATTGTCATTAGTAACAATTACAGAAATATCGTCAGCAAAAAGTATGCACTGTTGTTGTAAAGCAGTGGGCAAATCATTGATATAAATAAGGAAAAGTAATGGGCCCAGTATGCTTCCTTGTGGTACACCTCTTTGGTTTGACTATATTTAGAACTGAATGATGTGGACTCGTTATTTTCGTTCATTGAGTTTATTTCGACTCTTTGTTTACGGTTAGATAAGTAGCTAGTAATCCAGTCCATAACTATTCCTCTGATTCCGTAGTTATTACATTTTTTTAGGAGCAAATCGTGGTTGACAAAGTCGAAAGCTTTACTCATGTCAAAGAAGATGACAGAAACTGGAATTCGTTTATCTAATTTTTCAATTACGTTTTTTATTAGAGTAAATGCTGCTAATGTTGTCGATTTACCCCTTTGAAAGCCGTTTTGTTCCTCTTTTATAATTTGGAATTTTTCTAAATAATTTGTTAGTCTACGATGCATGACTTTCTCAAAGATTTTTGATAAGTTTGATATTAGTGTAATAGGCCGATAATTAGACAACTCTTTAATATCACCTTTTTTAAATAAGGGTTTCACAATCGATTGTTTGAGTTTTTCTGGAAAAATCCCTTGCCAGAATGAAAGATTTACCAAGTGTTCAATGATTGGGGATATAATGGTGGCACAGGATTTCAGAATGAGAGTTGCTATACCGTCAAATCCAACCGATTTAGTGTTGTTGAGAGACATTATGATATTTTTCACTTCGTTCTCATAACATGGATGTAAAAACATGGTTTGAGCCATATTTGGTACATCTATAGTAGGTTCCTTATTTTGTGAAGGCTTATTTCAGGTAACCCATTGTTTGCACCAATGGAAAAGCACTACATTGCACTCCATGCCAAACAATTCTTCTTCAAAATCTATCTACACTAATATTATAAAGAGGAAAGATTTGTATTTTTGTGTGTGGATGTTTGTAATGAATAAACTCAAAAACTACTGCACCGATTTCAAAAATTCTTTCACCATTAGAAAGTCACGTTTTACTGAGTAACTTAAGCTATATTAATTTATCCCCGTACTCCCCCTGGAACGGGAACTACGCAGGTGAAACCGCGTGACGTCCGCTGGTAATCTATAACATTTTGGCATAATCTGGGATATCCTTAAGCATACGTTCAGCAGAGCAATCATTTTTAATTAATTGAATCATTAATTAGAGTACCTGCTCAAACTGTTTTGAAAAACAACGCGATAATTAGAAATCGTGCTTATCTGCCATTGATTTAATTAAAATAATCAGTTTAAATTATTACAATATCACTAACTAGGCCTAAACTAGCTGAAATACTGTTAATTATTGTGTGTTTTATCTAATCAAAATAGAGTTAGATTGATGAAGTAAAGGTGCATGCTCAGTAACACGCAACAAACAAAAATGTATCTATTATTAGATTCCTTTGTAGTTCCTTTTACTATCTAGGAGCTGAACATGAGGTCCTGGGTTCGATTCCCGGGTCGAGCAAGTGTTATTGGGATTTCTCAATAGCAGCCACGGCGTCTGGATTTTGCCCGGTTGATGGCAATGGGCTCGCCCCCTATCAAGTCCCATGACTTAAACATTTAAAATGTGGTTAAATTGTGTATTTTACTGATTTTACTTTTGCTTTTCTTGATTAGTACCTACCTACCTTTCATGGACATTCCAGTGTGCAGGCGTCTTAATTGGATTTTTTTTTGCTATAAAATGTGATTTTTTTCAATAATTGTGTCAATCCATCATCAGAGATTCAAGATGGCGGCCTCTCCTGCCACTTTAGTTTTGTTTCTATACATCACTTTGGCTTCTGGGTATAGTCTAATAGGTAAGTTTTCTTTGATATTATTTCTTGTTTTGTTTTTCTGGATATTTGTAACTTTCTAAGATCTATTTTTTTGTTCTATAATACCATTTTGTTAAAAGTGGGTGCCTGATAGGATCACTCCTGAGGCTGAAATTTATACGCAGTTATAAATAACGATCATACATCCCTTAGTTAACTTCATTTAGGGTGTGAATATTTAAAAAATCCTAAAAAGTTCACTTTCGGTAGGAACTATTTTGTAAGCTGGTATGGCTGATTCTAGCTAGCACTTAAAAGACTAGCTCACTTCCCATCAATTTTACTAGCTGATTCCGATCCGGGGCGATGCCGTTTCTCTTCTTTCTCTTTTCTTCTCATGGCTATTATCCCAATTTATTTGGTCTCAGCCCCTTCTAGTAATGTTTGTGTCTCTTTTGTTGTTGTTATGTATGTACAAGTAGTTAGCTGTATGCGCCGCTGCGCCGGCGCGCGTTGAACGGTGAATAAAGACAGTGTGTAACTAGCTACCGTGTCATTAGTACGTGCTCCCCCGTCCTCACATCTCCCTTGCGATATAACACGTGGCGACGACGAACTCTCGCAAATAATGTCTGCAGCCGTATCTTTTGGACTTTTTTCGGGTTTTGACCACTCAACACAAGAGTGGAATAGTTATAAATCCCGTTTGGACCAGTGGTTCATCGCAAATGACGTGGACGACGTCAAGGACAAGAGCAAGGTCAAGCGAAGGGCAATACTGCTCAGCGCGTTTTCGGAAGCGACGTACAAGTTAGCTAGTAACCTGGTATTACCAAAGCAATTACAAGAAGTGGAATTCGACGACATCATCAAAATATTAGATGAGCATTTTACTCCTAAAAAGTGCGGGTTTGCGGAGAGGTTCCATTTTTATTCAGCGGTACAAAGGCCAGGTGAGAGTCACTCAATGTGGGCGGCCAGAGTCAAAGGATTGGCAGCGCACTGCAGCTTTAAAAGTCTCGAGGAGGCCGTACTGGACAGGTTCGTCATGGGTATGGTAGCGGGCCACGAGAAGGACAAGCTTTTCGCACAAAGCCTGAAGGATTTAACCCTCAGCGGCGCGGTGGAGCTGGCGGAGAACGTGCGGTGCGCGCGTGAGGCGGCGGCAGCGGCTTCGCTGGGCGGCACCCGGCCCGCGCCAGCGGCGACGGCCGGCGCAGGTGGCGCGCCGGTATTCAGCATCACCAACGGCGAAAAGTGCAGTGTGTGTGGTTATAATAATCATAAAGCCGACAAGTGTCGTTTCAAAAGTTATAAGTGCAAAAAGTGCGGCAAAAAGGGTCATTTGCGTCGTATGTGCACGTCAGATAAAGTACAGTACGTAGATGAGAAGTCTGTGGATGAAGGAGATGACGGTGAGTCGTTGTACAATATTCGTTGTGCGAGGGGTAGGCCGATGACAGCGCGGGTATTGGTTAACGGTCAGTTTTTGGAATTCGAAATAGACAGCGGCGCGGCTGTTAGTGTGATTTCGAGCAAAACTTACGACGCGTATTTTAGTAATGTACCATTATCAGCGACAAACAGGCAGCTGCTTAATTATACGGGTGGCAAAATAGTCAGCCACGGGCTGGCGCGACTGAGTGTGGCGTACGAGGGTCGCGCGCGCGAGCTGGACGTATTCGTGGTGGCGGGCGACGGGCCGCCGCTGCTGGGCCGCGACTTCATTCACGAGTTCGGCCTCGAGCTCGCGCCTGCAATTCAGTACCTTTACACTGAGACAGACGACTCATTTACGCAAAGTTTGTATAACAAATTTCCTAAGTTGTTTTCTGGCAGTTTAGGCTGTTTCAATAAATACGCGATTAAACTTCATCTCAAACCCGGTTCAAAGCCAGTATTTTTCAAGCCCCGCCCGGTTGCATTTGCCCTGAAAGATAAGGTACATAAAGAAATTGATCGTCTGTTAGAGCTGGGAGTGTTAAAACCGGTGGAACACTCGGAATACGCTTCACCGGTGGTTCCAGTGCTAAAAAAAGATGGCGGAGTTAGGCTTGTGCCGATTACTCAGTATCAATAAACAAACAGCTGATTGTTGATAAGTACCCCTTGCCAACAGTACAGGAGTTGTTCGCCAAGCTGCACGGGGGGGAGCAGTTCACTAAGCTCGATCTCTCGATGGCTTACGGACAATTTGTTTTATCTGAGGACGCGCAAGACCTAACTTGCATAAATACGCACCGCGGCTTGTTTAAATATACCAGATTAGTGTTCGGGTTAGCCAGCGCACCAGCTATCTTCCAGCGGGCCATGGAGTGCATCTTGGCAGGCATAGAGGGCACAGTCTGTTTCCTGGACGATATTCTGATAGGGGGTACCAAGGCTCAGCATAGAGAAAGGTTAATTGCTGTATTAGACAGGTTAGAATCAGCTGGGTTAACAGTACAAGCTAGTAAGTGCGATTTTTTTAAAGATGAGATTCAGTATCTAGGTCATGTAATAGACAAAAATGGAA
The DNA here is from genome assembly GCA_905147715.2 of Xestia xanthographa. Classification (NCBI taxonomy): domain Eukaryota; kingdom Metazoa; phylum Arthropoda; class Insecta; order Lepidoptera; family Noctuidae; genus Xestia; species Xestia xanthographa. The sequence goes on from LR990644.1 coordinate 31,543,328, forward strand.
TTAGGAAATGCCCTGAAAAAGTCAAAGCAATATTAGAAGCTCAAATACCGACGAATGTATTGCAATTACAGTCATTTCTGGGTCTCATTAACTATTATCGTAATTTTGTTCCCGACGCTTCTTCCATTTTAAGTCCATTATACAAATTATTACAGAAAAAATGCAAATGGGTATGGACATCGGAACATCAACAAGCTTTTACTAAAATTAAAAGTATTTTAACTTCTGATCAGGTACTCACACACTTCGACCCAGATGCAAGGATAATTTTAACGGTGGACGCGTCCCCCACGGGCTTGGGGGCAGTACTTTCCCAGATTTGTGATGACGGTGTGGAGAGGCCTATATCCTACGCATCAAGAACATTAACTTCAGCTGAAAAAAACTATTCTCAGATTCAGAAGGAGGCTACTGCAATTATTTTTGGCGTAAGGCGTTTCCACCAATACTTATACGGCAGAGCCGATCCATTTATTTTGAAGACCGATCACAAACCCTTGTTAGCAATATTTAACCCTAGCCGTGGCATTCCAGAGGTATCAGCGAACCGGTTACAGCGGTACGCAATGCTATTGTCAGCTTATAATTACAAAATCGAGTATGTGCGTAGTGCCGACAATAACGCTGATTATTATTTTTCGCGCGCACCGCTAGGCGGAATCGATAGCAGCACGGGCACGGGAGAATGCGACTACGATGAACGAGCGGCATACGTCAACTTCGTGGTGGAGGGCAGCCTGCCCGTCACTCTTCCACAGCTGCGTGACGAGACTGCGAAGGATCCACTCTTAAGTAAAGTTACCCATTACGTAATGACGGGCTGGCCGCGGAACGTAAAAGATATTCAATTAAAACCATATTTTTTGTGTCGGTTAGACTTGTCAGTCGAAAATGGGTGTCTGATGCGTGGGCATAAGGTAGTAATTCCAACGTCACTACGAGAACAAGTATGTAATGATTTACATAGCTCGCACTTCGGAATAGTTAAAATGAAAGCGGAGGCTCGTCAACGTATATGGTTCCCAGGTATAGATAGGTACTTAGAGCGGCTCGCGGCAGACTGCGTCGTGTGCGCACAGCTGCGCCCCTCCCCGCCGCACGCCCTTCTCGCGCCGTGGCCCTACCCGCCGCATCCTTTCTATAGGATTCATTTAGATTTTCTGGGACCATTTAATAATCAAATGTACTTAATTATTGTTGACGCATATTCCAAATGGGTAGAATGTTACAATGTGAGTTCGTCTTACGGGTCTAAAACGGTTATTGAAAAATTGATAGATTTAATGTCTAGGTTTGGGGTTCCGCATACTGTGGTTACTGATAATGGTACATCGTTTACATCCCAAGAATTCTTGAACTTTTGTAAATTAAATGGCATTACGCAAGCGTTTTCCCCAGTCTACCACCCTTCTAGTAATGGCCAGGCTGAAAGTTTTGTTAAAATCATTAAAAAAGGGTTGCGAGGAATATTAATAAGCACTACAGTTAGCAAAATACGTCAAGAAAAGATTTCAAAGTTTTTGTTCGATTACCGTAATTCAAAAAACAGCACTACAGGTAAATCACCTGCTGAGCTGTTATTCGGCCGGTCCCTACGCTCTAGATTAGACTTGTTGAATCCCGCTCGTGCCGCTCCGCCATCCACAGACCTCATTGACCATGTGGCTCGCAATCAGTGTTCACAGGCTAAACATTACCGTGGGAAGTCTAGACCTAATTTTGAACTACAAGATCGTGTGTGGATAAAGAAGTATTTAACCAACCAGAAATTTATTTGGACTCAAGGCGTTATTGTAAAGAAGAATGGAGCCGTTATGTATACAGTATACCTACCGGAATATGATTTAGAGGTGAATAGGCACATAGACCAACTAAGGCCACGCGGCGGAAAGGATGTACCAATTTCAGAATCCCAAGGACATATTTGGGAACCAAATATAGTGCCAGATATAGACAGCGTTTCATCAACTCAGCCGTCACCACCGGTCTCCGCAGGCGTTGTTACGGAGTCAGCTGACGACATGACGTCATCAAATGATAAAGTTGACATTGGAGAGGAGACGAGTGGGTTCGAGATCCCTTCGGAGACACCTACTGACGCTGGTGCACATTCACAACTGAACGACGCTTCTGAGCAGAGTGAATGCGATCACACGACGAGCCATCAGAACACTAGGTCTAGGCGTGAACGCGTCAGAGTTAATTATAAGCCTTATTTTTAATCAATCTTTTTATTATTGTCATAAATATATGGGGGAGGGATTGTTATGTATGTACAAGTAGTTAGCTATATGCGCCGCTGCGCCGGCGCGCGTTGAACGGTGAATAAAGACAGTGTGTAACTAGCTACCGTGTCATTAGTACGTGCTCCCCCGTCCTCACATCTCCCTTGCGATATAACAGTTGTGTTGCTTGCTATCATGTCATTTGTTATCGTTCCATTCCAGTTCCGTTGTTAGTAGCCAGTTCATTACAAGGTTAAATAGTAGAGGGCTCAGGGTCGTGCCTTGATGAACACCAACTCTGACCTCAAATGTTTTACTTGTTCCTGCTGGGCTGACTACTCTTGTAGAAACATTGTGTTACATATTTTTACGGATGACGTTACCGTGCTTATATAATAACTAACAGTAGTAAATGTGAGTTTCACAGAAATAATCCCGTATGGCTCAATTTAAGGCGACTCTGTTAAAGGGCAACGCATGGTTGAAGTGTATACTGAATGGGAAATTAAAATTATACTTATGCATGGTCATCACTCATCAGTCAAGTCTTCATAGTTTGCCTTGGTTTTGCACTGAACTATTGTCTACTGCCTATATTTATCCTTATTTTTTCATTAGAATTATAAATATTATTATTTTCACAGGAGATGACGAAAATGAAATCGTATGGCCGAGCGAATACCACTTCAAGGCGGAAAAGCTCAATTTTAAATCGTCGCTGAAAGAAACCTTCGAAATCTGGTAAGTTTTTTGGTCACTTTAAAAATTAACTTAGAGCTGTTTTGAATGAATGAGCTGCAATGAATAATAATTTAGGTTCATTTCATGAGCCAGTTGTTGGTTATCATACATCAAATGGTTTCATTGAGTTGCTTCTTCTACATTGTCCAGGTATAGTGCTGACGTGAACCGCTCACGCATTGACTTCAACGACGGCACTGTCCAGAAGTGGTACTACGGAGACACCGGAGAAGCTTTCGTTGTAAGACCATCCTATTCTTATTCTTTAACGCACACAAAATTAAAATAAATACACACAAAATTACAACTTGCATAGCCACCCGTGTCTCGATTTGTAGGGACGATGACTCGAATGTGGTCGACGCACCTAACTAACCACTTCCGATTTTTAAAGGAAAAACAAAGCAACATCATAATTTCAGAAACATCCAGTCACCACGGAAGAGGTCACCAACCGAATTGTGTGCCAATTGAGGACCACCGAAGATGAACAGGTCGAATTTCTTCCTGACGTGTCTGAGCTTACTTATACAGGTTTGGACGAATGATTTAATTTCAAATGTTTTAAATATATTATGTAACTTGGCCAGCGGCTAACCATTGTTATGCAACGTGGCAATGCCGCCAGTCTCTTGGGCACATTACCGGTTGACAGCGTTGAGGAGTAGTTTTTTGATGCTACGAGTATATTTTAGCTTTGGTTTTTTTATTGTTTTTATTTTCTTATGTATCAAGCTTTTACTGGTGGCTTCGTTTCCGTTATATACAAAAAATTACCCACGGGACAGTTTTAAATGTAGCCTATGACATTCGGGGATAATGTAGGCTACATTGTAAATAATTAATTTTAAAGCTAAGCATATTTATAGTGGAAACCATTTTTTTTTTAAATTTCATTAAAGTGTGAAACATAATTTTTAAAGAGCTATTAAATACAACCCAAAAAAGCTAAAGCGCTGTCTGTGGTCACCGCAGTAACAGGATTGTAATATTCCTAGGCGCGTTTCTAGCGTGCGTTTTGTTTCGCATTGCACTGAAAAGTTAAATAGTTATAAACGCACTTAGCATGAAACGTACTAAAAAGAGATAGGCAGAGGGTCGCCTCTGGCTATCCCTTTTTATTACGGCGAAAAGTGAGTGTACTATAGTACACCCACTTTTCCCTCATGTAATAGGGGCAAGCCTTATACTCAAACGCGCATATATATCTAAAATCGTTATCCTCTTGGACGGATTTCAGCAATAAAACTGAATGCAATCAGCATATATTTATTTATTTAGGATCTCCAACAAAGGATGTACACAAACACATTAAATAAGTAATGGACGATAAAAGTATCTCGTAGGTGTACTCCCTCACTTACAGGAGACCACAGCATGCACAATAAAATGTATAACTAAGTTAACGAAGATATAGTAGGTAGCATAAAAATAAATCTAAATTAAAATTAAAATCAAACAACAAAATTGGAAAACTAAAACGAAAAATTAAAAATGTAAAAATAAAGGACGTTCAGGAGTTGTCAGTGTAGTAATTGCCAGATGCAGCTGAATACTAGTATTTTACTTGGAGCGACTGCCAATCTGACCTTAACCTTGAAGATTCCCCTGCGGCTGTTTTTATTTATTGGTGATATTATGCCCCCAGGTCAGACAATGACTCTATACGACAAGGTGGTGGACGTCTGGTCCAGCTCTGATAAGTATGACTTCAATCTGGACCGGGAGACGACGCTGTACGTCTTCAAGACTGACTCCGGCATCGATCTGCCTGTCCAGTAAGTTATTTTGTTAATTATTAAGTTAACAGCTTCAGTGCCGGCCCGTGTACGCGGGGTGCGGGGTGAGTCAGGGGTGCCAGCTTTGCGTATACGTAGTGTTGTTCCGTACGGTTTCTTTAAATTATTACGCGCCCGGCATCGGCACTGCGCTTAGCGACACGTTTGGAGGCTGACCCTGCGCTTGAATAATACAAAATACCGTTACAAGTTGCGGTTTTTAAAAAATGAATTTTATTGTCAATAAATAAGGTTCAAATATGGGTGACCTTTTCTGTAAGATTATCCTGGGAAAGACTTTAGTTAATGTTACCAAAGGTATTATTATTAAGAAAACTAATATCCACTATACTATCATGTGTTCAAATATCATAGACACTTAAAACATAATAAACAATAAACCATAATACATTAAAGAAACTACTCCCCAAATATGCTGACCCCGGCACTGCGCAAATTTCAATCACTGGGGTTGAAAATTTCAAACTCAGTGCCAGGTCCGCATATTACGTATGCGGGGTTTTGTTTTTAGCTTTTTCTTAGTTACAACTCCTAAAAATAGTTAAATATATCCAAAAAAACAATATTGAAACGTTCCTCATACATGTATTACAAAAAGAAAACTGTATTTTCCCATAATAAAAAAAAAATAGCCTTTATTGCTATTTCTTTCCTTACAATTATTAAGTACTGAAAAAAATGCCCAAGTACTAAAGAACTAAATTGATTTAATAAATTCTAACTTTCATTTGAATGATAGGCAACTGGATGTTTCTGTGAAACAGCTTATATATGTCGTCAAAGGCCTCCTCTTAAGATTTTCACGTATTCCTGTCTCTTGCTAAACGGGTCCATATCGGACCAGCTATTTTCTTTAGGTCATCTTCCTATCTTTTGATTTGTTTGCCTCTATTTCTTTTGCTATCTCCTGGATACCATTCTGTTACTAATTTAGTCAATTTCTCTTTACTTTCTCTTAACATATGTCCCGTCCAACGCCATTTAAGCTGTCTGTAGGTTATGTGCATTTTTAAAATTTCGTTTTCTTTTTCATTTCTTGAAATTTCACTCTATCATTTATTTTATTTTATGCATTTTGACTTTTGCCAGACTTTTAATGTTCTTTCTTGTAGTGCTGTTAACGCCCATGTCTGGCACCCGTATAAGCAATAAGCATGGCATAATGCAGATTTCGTATACTTTTTTTTTCTTTTCATTGGTATATCCTTCATTATTTCCCGAGGAGACAAAAACAGTTTTAAAGTATTAGTTATTCTTCGTTCTATTTCTTTAATCATGCAATAGTTGAGAATTTGCTACGGAAACCAAATTGTTTCTTATGTTGCTTTTCTTCTAATGTATTGGTTAATTCCAATTCTTGCAGTTTTTCTGTGGTTCCTCGTAGGGGAAAATGACCACGACCCTCTAAAGATAAAAAATAACAGGAAAAAGAACACTAGGATTTTCCTATGATGTCACCATATTCCAGCCGGCAGTGAAGTGAAAAGTGGAGGGAGCAAAAGCTTGCATGCTCAAGCAAGGATAGTTCTGTAATTTCTGCGTCGTTCCCCAAGGGAATAGACCTAATTTAATGTATGTGTTAACCAGTTATGCTCGCTAAAAACAACGCAATGGTTTAAGATAGTCTTCATTCTCCAATTCATTTCACCTCCCACTCACTTTACAATTGCTACTATTTAAAAACAACTCTCGCTGCACTAACTCCACCTAAGTCTCCCTCACTCATACACTGCTCATTTGAATTACACATACATCTCCTACTAGTCTAACACTTCACACAAGATATGCTCGCTCACACACATGACTCCACAACTTCTGCAAGATTATAGGTAGGTATTTCTTTTATTGTTATTACTTTTTATGTTTTTGTTATTCATACTGTTTAGCTTCTACTTTGTTTTTAATTTTGTTTTGCTTATTGTTTAACTCCTACTCTTACACGTTATCTCTGTAAAAGCTAATTCTAGCCTGGAAGGGGGCCTGATGACCTGTAACACAGGTTTTTCCCGAAAATCTACATGAGGCACCAGTCTCCCACAAAGGTTGAAGACAGCTGAGTGAGACATTATACATTGCAAACATTAACTTCAGCTTTGTGAAGAGAAAACAAATGATAAATAATAAAATAATAATTATTTCGGGTCGGCACAGCATGCCTGCTTTTCCATACTTCTCTTTTACTAGCTATTGGTGTTGATTCTGTTTTGCACAAACTAAACTTAATTTAGGCTGTTGCAATCTTTTTCTCTCTAATAAAACGAGAAAGAGACGGATGTAATTTAGAGCTGTCAAATTTAGTTGGAACCAATGATATTATAAAGAAGATACGCCATGTTCTTACTGAATGGCGTTCAGATATCGTTGCGAGTAATTTAAAACTACGACAGCGATAGATAATACGGAACGTATAAGATAGAAAGAGATAGCTAGCTCTCAAAGTGCAACAATTGTGTCACTTTGTCCTCAACAATTTGTGCGTGCTAGTGCGATATCTACCTCTTTTTACTATCTAATATCATTGGTTGGAACTAATATTTCTATACAAATGAAGGGTGCATGTAAAAACATGTCGACACAGTGAAGCGCAAGGCATAAACTAGTTTGACATCTCTAACTTAGTTCATAGCTATAGCCGTCCTTTTCTCGCACTGCCTTTTAGTAAAAGATAGCAAGAGCCTAAATTAGGTTTAGTTTGTGTACAATAGAATCGACACCATTGTCTCATCAGACTCCTTTCTTGCCATTCTTTACATAGTCCATCCATGATCCATCGTTTAAGACACTATGCAAAACAATCGATGAAAGCATCTATCTAAAGGCGCTTCCTCTCCGGAAGCATTCGATTGTAATGGAACGGTTCAGATTCAAGCATTACAATGCGCAACCCGTAACGATACAATATGTAACAATCACTTGTTTCTGTACAAAATCGAATCTTGGATTGTTACCTACATTACAATACAAGCGAACAGTGGCGAAGGGTGAAAAGGGGAAGCCAAAGAAAAAAACATTAAAATTGTTTTTTTTTTGCTTTTCTTTCAGTTCATTTTGACCTTAATTTCGTTATCAACGACCCCGAAAACCACGAAAATGATATCTTTGACAAAAACTCTAAATAAAAATTTCGGCACCAAAAAAATTTTTTTACACCAAGTCTATCGTTTTTAAGTGGAAACTGGACCTGAAAACACCTCCTATTTACGTAATCAACTCCAAATAACATACATTTTCCTGTAGGCAAGTGACCAAGACGTACAACTACGACAAGGGTGAACTGGAGTCGCACGTCATCGTCAACTACTTCGACTACTCCGATACCGTCTCCGAGGAGGACGTCACTGTCGATGATCGTAAGGATACCAGGGGGCATAAAACGGCCACTTTAGCAGAATCTAGAGCAAAGTGACGACTGATAATAATGGGTCTTCTGAAAATAGCATTTTCAATCAATCAACCATTTATTTTGTGAAACATCGTCATAGTTAATTAGTTACAGATAGCATATCGTCTAAAATGTGTGCACTATGTTTTGCCAATCTAAGGCGTACAAAGTCGCTGACAAAATTAACATAAAACAAGCTTATACAAGCAATTATAATTAAGGTGGCATGTCAATAGATTACATTAAGGAAAATAATTCAGATTTAATTTTCTGTGGATTGGAGCGTAATTCGAAATTCAATTAATTTTATTCGAAAGCCGTGTTATTCTCATTTCAAATTCAGTCATTTGTTTTTATATAGGTAGTGTTTTGTTTTTGTGAAATTGTGTTAGTTTTTGGCGCCATGGATAAACTGAAATACCGGTTTCCTTCACCGTTTTGAGAGCAGTGATGAAATAAATGGCACAAAATAATACGCCTGCTTGGGTTCGAACCCACGTCTTTCTACTCGTAAGCCGGAGTCACTATCACTCAGCCACCGCTGCTCCAAATTCTGCTTCCTTTTATGAAAATTCCAGAGGATGACTGCTCAGAGTACTATCTGGACGAGCGGAGCAGAGAGATGTGCGGAAACTCACCAATAACATGTAGATGCAGGTCACTCTTTTACCTGTGATTGGTTGAAGCTTGTACTTCTCTTCGCCGCTCCGCTCGTCTCCGCTTTGGTGGAAACCAGGCCTTACTTAACCTTATTATCAAAATTTCAGAGGACGACTGCGAAGAGTACTGTCTGGGCAAGGACTTTCACGGGGATATAAAGTTCTTCCACCCGGACCTGCCCTCTGAGCTAGACCAGGCCTTCGAGCTGTACACCAACCACCACGGCAAGCAGTACCAGGACAAGGAGCATCAGATGAGGAAGAAGATTTTCGAGGAGAACTGGAGGTTAGGCTTTTAAACTTTGTTTTGATACGCCTGTGTGTTGTATTTAACAAACAAGCATGAGCTTATTGAAATTACAATTCTATTCTATTAACTAAATTTTCAAAAAAATACTAAGTTTACGACAAAAATACTAAGTTTACGACAAAAATACTAAGTTTGCAAAATAATACAAAGTTTCCGAAAACATATTCTGCTAAAATAAATAATCGTTTTCTAAAGCTCTTTATCTTATGATGCAAGAGCGAGCGAAGCGAGCTGAAGACTTGGGGCACTCCGACGTTAGGTTAGGTTATGTTACTTTAAACTCTACAGACAGAAATAGGAGCTTAGCTTAATGCTTATTACATTTTCATATTTATCTTGACGTTGACTTTATTCCTGTCTTATTTATTTTATAGGTTAAAAGCGCAATTTAGGCTGGTGAATAAATATTACGTCAGCAAATGCTGTATTGATTTTTGGAATTTTCAGTATTTTATTCGCTCGTTTAGTCCTTTCAGTTGTCACAATATTAGTATTTAGAGCAGTACATTTCATATTTTGAGTATACTCCTTTTATATTTTTTTTGGAGCTTTTACTACTACTACATATTTGTATTTTATAGTGTTTTTGAAAAATCTTTCTATTGAAGCTGTATATTGGCTGAAAATGGCAGTGATTGATATTTATCAGTTCGACTTTATAGAATGATTAAGCCTGTTACCAACTACGACAAAATTGACAAGGAAGTAACACATCTTTATTTCCCGAAACCTTATCGATACCCACTAAAATTTTCTTAAAATCTAGGATGATCGAAGACCACAACCGCAAGAACCTAGGCTTCAGAGTCGAACTGAACGACTTCTCCGACAAGACCGATGATGAGCTGAAGTACTTGACTGGCACATACACCTCCACGCACGAGTACCCCGACATGATACCCTTCCCTCACACCCTGGCTGAGATCGATGAGCTGGTGGATGAGCTGCCCGAGAGCTTCGACCTGAGGATGGAGGGTGCTGTTACTCCTGTTAAGAGTAAGTTTGTTGACAAGGTTTTAAAAGACTGTTGGTTTCCTTCTTCTTCTTTACGTGTCGATTTCACGACCTTTATGCAGCCATCTGCAAAACTCTATCATTTACTTCGTTTAAATCTTGGAAGGTCTGCACCTTCTCGCTGGATGTGCAGGATGGGCGGGAAAGCACCTCTGGAACTGTGTTTGAAATAGGTTGAGACCCCATATTGACATATTATTTCTACAACACAACCTGTGCCCGCAATTATGCTATATTTCCTACCGTATTGGCGTAGAGGTTCTCTCATTCCCCATCATCGCAGTATATACCGTTGGCTACTAGAAATGCTTAGACACCTGATTAAGACTTTAGTTTGAATACGTTATATTATCGTTTCAACAGTTGTATTAATGTTGTCTATTTCACCAGACCAGGGTCACTGCGGGTCTTGTTGGGCCTTCTGCACTACGGCTGCCGTCGAGGGTGCCGTCGCCAGGACCAACGGTGACAGGCTACTGGACTTGAGCGAGCAGTCTCTTGTGGACTGTGCTTGGGGGTGAGTTTTAAACAAAGATGGATGGATGGATGGGAATGAATAAATGTTTAAGTATTTAGTTTTTTCTTGGTCTTTATTCAATGGCATTTAAGTTTTTAACAGGTTAAACACATCATCTTCATAACCTTGTCCCATATAACTTGGGGCCGGTGCACGTGGTTTTCTTCTTTTCTTCAAAATTAGTCGTCACTTTATCATTCACTCCTTGACCAAAGCACTGCAAGCAGTGCAACATTTTGCATTGCGTGTTGCAAATAATATGTACAGTGTCGACCAATAGTCGTTAAGCAATCTCACAAAGCAATAGCTTGACGTTTCGTTTGACTTACGACCTTCTACTTTCAATAAAATAGACATTGTCGTCTACAAGTAATTGTAGTTCAAAATTTCAACGTTTGAATATAAGTCAAGATGGCCTAGCGGTTAGGCGCGTGCAGATCTATGAGTTAATCAGTAAGCTGTGAGTTCAAATCTCACGTTGTTACTTTAGACTTTTTGTAAGTTTTTACTCGATTGGAAGTAATGGGACAGTAAATTATTCTATAGCTTGTTCGCTTTGTTCACACATTTCGTAAAGTTAGAAGAAGGTAGATCATAGAAAAATAAGTCAAGAATTCAGATTTCTGAGAGGTATACATGAGTTTTATGAATATTTTACATGATTGAAATGAACGTTCTCGTTTGGTTGCGTTGTGTTTGGTTAGTGACATATGGTTTAATAGATAGCGGTGCAGGCAAATATTGATATTGAGGCGAGGGTGACTAATATTATCGTGCTGAATAAAAGTGGTCTTAATAGAACACATATTTGAAGAAACCGGACTGAATGTGAGTATTATATTTATGAATTATTGTAACAAAGTTTTATTATAAATTAAAACCTAATTTATTATTGTATATTTATTTGGTGACATATGGAATAAATAAATTGTTTTTAAATATCTATAAATTGTTTATAAATCCATCATGAGGCATAAAAGATAAATAATTAGTGTTAATTATTGGATTTATAAATGCAGAGTGAATGATCACTTCAGTATTTTATTATAGCTGCCTAACATCTTTATTTTTTTTGCTAGAGAGCAAAAAAAACCCATCCCATTCCTAGAGAGGAATACTGTGAGTTGGATCAAAAGGCCTTGCTAGTCGACAGTGAAGTGGAAAGCCGTCGCTTATTAGCGATGCGCAGCGACGACATAATATGGTAGGCGAACATGAAACAAATGGTTTCACACCTACGAGACACTTTGTGGAATTATTTGACACCTCATTGCAAACTGTTTGCCATGCCCTCCACGCTGAAGGCTTGCATCACAGAAGACCAGCTAAGAAGCCCTTCTTGACAGAAAGACATAAAGACGAACGATTACGTTTCGCACGGGATAATTTAGATTTTTACTGGAATATTACCATGAAAAGACTTTTTTAAATCACGTCAAAAGGGTAGGCTTCGAATCATTTATGGCGCAAGAATAACACTCTGCTGGTCTGACAAAAACATAATCCCACAGACTCAGGTCAAATTACGGTTAATATGTGGGGATCATGAGGAGCTCGTGGCTAAATACTAACAGCCGCTCGGATCGATCGTTAGGTTAAGCCGTGCTTGGCTAGGTTGGTCTGTGGATGGGTGACCACCCATTACATACCGAGTTTCCTTCGTGCCTCGGAAAGCACGTTAAGCTGTTGGTCCCGGCTGTCATTTGTAGATCTTTGACAGTCGTTAGGTAGTCAGAGACCCAAAAAGTCTGACAACCAGTCTTACCAAGGGGTATCGTATTACCCGGTAATAACTGGGTTGTGGAGGTCAGATAGGCAGTCGCTCCATGTAAAATACTGGTATTCAGCTGCATCCGGTTAGACTGGAAGCCGACCCCAACATAGTTGGGAAAAGGCTAGGCAGATGATGATGATGATGTGGGGATCATGTGGGGATGGATAAGTGCAGCAGAGCTAGGAGAACTGGCTTTTATTCCTCCACGCGCCAACAGTACTACTGAATTATGTAGAAGTAGGTATTAGAAGATATGTCATGCTACAAAATTAATCCCTAGATGCTTTAGTTTTAATTAGACGTGTAACAAAAGACTTAGTGAATATTAACTATCCGTAATTATATTAATGATCTTAAATTGAGGTTTAGGTTTAATCTTCTTTTCTTCGAGAAAATGAACACTCAAACTATAACCTCAATACAATCAATACCTCAATAATTACATTTATTGTGACGTCACATAAAAAAATATGCATAAAGTCAAAAGTATTATTTTATATTAGTTTTCAATAAACACTGCTGATTACCGATACTTATAATAAGTGGGTATTAACTATCAACAATAATTATTATATTTATTTATTTACTAAGGTTCACCTACAGCACATACATACACTTACATAAACTAAATCATACGGTAATATTCTAATATATATGCCAATTACAGGTAAACACAACATTGACAACAAAGACGCCCAATTACCGCTTAGTTGCTAACTGTACAATCAATTATTAAACGAAAATGGGATATAAATGTTATAAAGAAAATGAAAATGAAAACAGAGTAATTCATTCAACAGTACAGTACAATAAACAACAGTAAAATAAATTTTGACTACGTTTCATTGGTGTGTAGGGAGGCCAAGATTCTTGATTTCAACTTCACCTTACGGTCATTAAATATATCTGCTTCGGGTACGGACTTATTAAATGAATTAAGGTTGCCACACTTCTTAACAAGTGGTGAGTTGAGACCTGTGTTTGTAGAGGTAGTAGGAATTGTGGTTATGGGAAAGCGTGGAATTCTAAGCGGAACTTCCAATAGAATGCGCGATAGCAGTATAATTATATAGCATCTTATAGAAACTCAGACGCTGTTGATAGGGACACCTATGGGATAGGCCATGGGATATAAATGCGAGGTGTCTGATCAGCTATATCATTAATAAACAGCAAGAACAAGATTGGTGCTATATGGGATCCTTGCGGTACTCCCGAGATAGAAACATATGGATGTGATGTGTAACCATTCAAAACAACAGTCTGTGACCGTTGTTGTAAGTAAGATGTCTATGTCCATCTCTCTCTCAAAAGTGATCCGTGAACACCGTTGGCTGCTAGTTTTGACAAAAGTAGTGAGTGACTCACTTTATCAAAAGCACTGCTGAAGTCTGTGTATACAGCATCTACCTCCAATCATTTATCTAGAGATTCAGATATGTCGGACACAAACTGAATCAGATTGCTTTCCACTGAACGACCTGCTTTGAAACCATGTTGGCTGCGTGAAATGTTTGATTCGAGGTGATGTGATTATGATTATGGGACAGATAAGCGATTCAAATATTTTAGGTAAACACGACAGTATTGAAATTGGACGATAGTTCTTTACATCTGCAGAATCGTCTTTTTTGTAAATTGGATCTATTTTTGCCCATTTCCATGCCTCAGGAAAAACGCCTTCAGCCAATGAGCGATTAAAGATAATGCAAAAAGGAAATGCAAGCGCGTTGCAACATCGTTTTATAAAAATAGAAGGGATGCAATCTGGACCGGGACCTTTCGAGGAGTCAAACTTCCTTAGCTTAATACGAACTTCTCTTTCTGTGAAATGTATTTTACTGATCACTTTTTGTACGGTAGAAGATAGTTCAGGATTAGTTATGACTACATGGTTGGAGTTATAGACTGAAGAGAATTGCTGGGCAAACAAGTCGGTGATTTCTGTGCCAGTTTCCGCAACTGATCCTTCCAACCGCATTCTGGATGGAAATTTTGACTGTTCCTTACGTTTGTTCTCTAAAAAACTCCAAAAAGCCCTTGTTTTTAGGGTTCCGTACCCAAAGGAACCCTATTACTAAGACTTCGTTGTCTGTCCGTCTGTCCGTCTGTCCGTCTGTCCATCTGTCCGTCTGTCTGTCACCAGGCTGTATCTCATGAACCGTGACAGCTAGACAGTTGAAATTTTCACAGATGATGTATTTCTGTTGCCGCTATAACAACAAATACTAAAAACAGAATAAAAATAATATTTAAGGGGGGCTCCCATACAACAAACGTGATTTTTTTATAATAATTGGTACGGAACCCTTCGTGCGCGAGTCCGACTCGCACTTGGCCGGTTTTTCTATTGTTTCGGATTCAATTTTTTGTTTATATGAACGATAACATGATCTTACAAGTTTATGAAATTGACCACGCAGCATCTCGAAATCTAACATAAATCACGAGGGTTTTGAAATTTGCAACATCTTTGCCTAATCTTTTCCTTCTGTTGAAGCAATTTGATTAACCTAAATGAGAACCAAGCTGGATATTATTTTGCTTTCGACGATTATATTTCGGTACAGACGTGTCAAGTCACGACGACGACGTGTATATTTGATAAAATACTGTAAAAGTGAGAGATCATTTCATTCACGTCATGATATTTAGAGAACATGCTAATCCAGTCTACCTCTATCAGTAATGGAATAATTTTACAATAATCGGCCTTAAAGAAGTTATAACCTAGTTTATAGTTGGTTTTTAGTGTCTCGGAGATGGCGTCAGATATATTTATTAGTAAACTAGGGTGTAGAGGGTCGAGCTTACTTAGTTTATCTGGAGGAGCGGTAACCGTAATGTTATCCAAGTTACTTATTACCAGATCCAAAATGCGATTGTCAATATTTGTTACACAATTGAACTGAAAGAGAGTATTTAATGAAATAAAGTCGGTTACTGAATAGCCCAAAGAGTTGCTGTAGTTCTCAGGAAGTGTGTGTTGAAAACCTTTATTCACTTGAGTCCACTTTATAAAACCCAAATTAAAATCACCAAGAATTATGACATCAACTACCTTAGCAATTATATTATTTGCATTGTCTAAGGATGGGG
Organism: Xestia xanthographa; assembly: GCA_905147715.2. NCBI lineage: Eukaryota > Metazoa > Arthropoda > Insecta > Lepidoptera > Noctuidae > Xestia > Xestia xanthographa. Next base: position 31,558,848 of record LR990644.1, read on the forward strand.
CTAGATTTTCCTTCTTGATAAGAGGCGGAAGGTATACTATACATATAGCAGTTTTTTTATAGTTTTATGGGCTTTAATTTCTATAGTTATCCACAAGTCTTCAGAACTGGTCTCCCAGTTCTGCATACGTGTAGATTTAATATCCTTTGAAACAGCAAGCAACACTCCGCCTCCATCTTTTTTAGAAGTTACAGTACAGATTCGATCTCGTAAGTATCTGTTATCAACAATTTCGCTGCTAGATATACTTGAGTTTAACCATGTTTCTGTGAAGGCAATTAGATCGTAGTTATTTAACAATATATTATGGTGTATACAATTCGTTTTAGTTCTAGTACCCCGCACATTTTGATAATATAATTATGTTAAGCATTTTTAATTTTAAGCACCAAAAAATATTTCCAACTATAGTTGCATTATAGTGCAAAGAAAAGTTTTACTCACTTCTCATTCTTTTTAATGTATCTACATTACGAATAAAAATGGAGTCATGATTAACGTCCTTTCGAACAATGATTCTACCGTTATGCATATCATGCGTTGGCTGCGTGTTTAGCAAAAGATACGGAAATATATTTTTATGTTTGGTGGAGTTTGACGCGCGACATGCGATTGGGCGAACTCTGTGGCTGTGGTGTGCGTACTGTATTGCGACCACTTACACATACAGACGTACGCACGCTCGACCGTGCGTTCACAGCAATACAATCCTTAGCGTGCTTAAGCACTTATGAACGCTTACTGTACCGTACCTGGCTCTAGGCCAGTTTCCACCTATTTATTCTGTAACGTCAAAAATACACAGCACAATCTATATAGACCAGTTAACAATATAAACTTATTTTGCAGCTACGACAACTTAGGCTGCAATGGAGGTACTCTGGATGGGGCTATGAAATATGTGCTGGCACACGGCATCCCAACTGAGGAGGAGTACGGTCTCTACTCGGCTAATGTAAGTCTAAGATGGGTTTGTCTTCATCGATCGCGGTATCAGTTTGAATCTCGGCGAGTCGTATCCACTGATACCATGATCCATTTCTCTCAAACGTAAGATACGGTTACTGTTAGCCTGCTTCATCCCACTGATTGGCAGAGGCCTCTCCCCCTCTCCTCTTCCCCTTCCAATTTTTTCGATTTAGGGCCAATGTTCACCACTGATCATTGTTTCGTCCAGATTGCTCACATCAAATCGTGGTTATCTTTTGGCTCACAACCCATCGTGCATACGGCAGATATGGCCTAAGATAATCATTTAAAATCTGCTGTGACTAATACGCATTCCTTAAATGAATTTCAAATATAACATGGGAATACAGTAGTTGGTGTGCCCACACCAACCCCAGATGTTATTCGAAACCAGTTTTAAATATAACTCCGTGAAAGTGGCAAATACGAATCCGTTTTACGAAGTTCATCAGAAATATTGTTGAATTATGAGATAATTCTCTTTCAAAGAGTTAGACACATAATTTAAACTACATTTAGGAATGTTGATTCTATGACATTTTATATAATCCCAGGATGGCTACTGTGAAATCCAGAACATGACAAATACGTACAAGATCCGTGGGTTCTCCCGAGTGACCCCTCGCAATCCTAATGCCTTGAAACTGACCATCTTCAAGTATGGTCCTGTCACCGTCGCCATCCATGCCGGAAGGATGATGAAGTACTACTCCAGTGGACTGTTCTACGACTATTACTGGTAAGATTTCATCAATATCATCATCAACGTAGCTCTCTTCATGTATGACGTTCTTTTTATTTACTATCTAAGTATTAAATAAACTAAAATAAATAAACTAACAACTGTATGACTCAGTCACAGTTTACATCCACGTCGTCGGTAGACTGATGTATCATCACATTCTATGATTTCTCCTTGTAAGCCATTATCAATATTTTTTTGACAATCATCATAGCTCTCTTCAAGTACGGACTAGTCACTGTCAGCATCCATGCAGGCAGACTCATGAAGCACTACTCCAGTGGACTGCTCTATGACTTCCTTTGGAAAGTATTCTGTACTTTTATGCAGTTGACCTATCAAACTACGAGACTTAGGGAAGAGAGAGTGCACCTCTGTCTGCGTACACACTGGCTTATGTTCTATAAAGTAGTGTTAGTGTCCAGTTCAGTGCAGGTGGAGTGCGGGAGGCAAGGCGAAATGAGTCGAGTTCATCCCATCACATCCTTCTGGGCGTGTTTCTTAACAATTTTTCCATTTCCAGCGAGCATGAAGACCCGAACCACGGCGTGACAGTCGTCGGCTACGGCGTCCGCGACGGAGAGGACTACTGGCTGGTGAAGAACTCCTGGGGAGAGAGCTGGGGAGAAGATGGTTACATCCTCATGTCCGCCAAGAACAACAACTGCTTTGTGCTCGACTCTCCTTACTATCCCATCGCTTAAGTTTAGATTAGACAAATACATTCCACGTGCTTTTGATACTTATCTTTTATTACCTTCTTAAATGATTTTTGCATCTTAAGGGTTATTATATCCCTCAAATGGCTTAGCATGATCCTCCGTTACGCTTAAAATACTGCAGCATAATCAAAAAACATTGCATTGCATTGCATTTTGAAATAAATATATGGTAAAGTTGAGGATTAATGCTAAGTCCTATGTGTGTCGAAAACACGATTCCATATACACACATCAAAAGTGTCTAGGGATCAAGCATTTTTATGCGGATTTCTTGAGATTGAGATGTGGCTTTGTAATAAATTTATGATTTTATAAATTTATATGGATCCTTTTTGGTGCATTTCATAATTTGAATCAGGAACTCTCAATCAAATTCGAGTAAAAGATGAAAATAAGCTGTCAATATTTTCCCTATAAAAACATACAACGCATTGAAGACATTATTAGTGCTACTGTTTCCCTACTACTGATTAAAACCAACGTTATTATGGAGCGGCGACGTCATTTAAGCAGGGAAGAAATGCTCAGAGCCGTGGGAATGATAGAAGCTGGTTCCCGGCAACGTACTGTAGCTTTAGCTCTGAATACAAGTCAGAGTGTTATCAGTCGACTTTGGACACGTTACCGAAGCACTGGTACCGTGGCTGAGTGCCATGGAGGACGGTATCGCTGCACCACACGGAGACAAGACCGATACATTCAAATCTTAACTCGAAGAGCTCCAACAATAACCGCCATGATGTTAGCCGTGAGGCTTCATCACTCTTCAGGGAACTTAATTAGCGACCAAACAGTCAGAAACCGCTTGCATGAAGTGAACCTTCATTCCCGAAGACCGCTACGGGTACCACCTATAGCAATGCACAATCGTAGGATTCGATATCAATGGGCTCTTGAACACAGAAATTGGGCAGAAGAGCAATGGCGTTTCGTGTGCTTTTCTGATGAGTCTCGTTTTGGTATGAGACCGGATACAAGACGTATACGACACTGGAGAACCCCTGGACGCCAACAGCGATTAAAATCCTGCCAGGAAGTCCATCCTTATAGTGGTGGAACCATCATGGTATGGGCGGGTATTTGGATCGGCGGAAGAACTGAGTTGATTTGGATCAGAGGCAACCTCAACGCTCAAATTTATGCTGAGACGATTGTATCAGACGTCATCGTTCCTCTACAAGTGCAAATCGGTCCCTTATTTCAGTTAATGCATGATAATGCACGACCGCACACCGCAAGAGTTGTAAGACAGACTCTCGCCGCAGCTAACATCAATGTCCTGCCCTGGCCTGCTCAGTCGCCAGACTTGAACCCGATTGAGCATGCATGGGATATGCTACAGAGAAGAGCTCTGCCGAATATGGAGGGTATCCAGTCGCAAGAAGACCTTTTTTTTGTTGTTGCAACGAACATGGGCGGCCATTCCACAGCGTGATTTGGATGAACTCATTTTGAGTATGCCAAACCGATGTTCTTGTGTTGTTAGTGTTCGCGGTAGAAACACGGATTATTAATTGTTTAAGTTACCCAATAAAATTTTAAAGAAAACTGTGTTTTCAGTCATTTTTTCGAACTTTAATGTTAGTGGTTCAAATGTCAAAAATCCCTTTATTAGGAAAATGGCAAATTTCTTTATTAATGCAAAGGTGACTTGGTTTATCGTTACTGTGACAAACGAAAACACTTTATTTGATGAATCCTTAAAGAAAATTTTAATTAATATCAATCAGGAGAAAAGTTATTGCAAAAATATATGTTGATCCCTAGATACTTTTGATGTGTGTACATTGCTCGACAGAAAAAAAATCCAAAGTTATCTCCAAATCGAACAATAAACAGCTGTTATTCAAAAAGTGCTTAAAATTAGATCATGAAACTTTGCGTACTAGCTGAACTAAGGATAAAGCAGGTCTTATGTGTTTTATTTTTTTAGTCCAATCAATAGATTTTTTGTAAATCGCAATAAACCACTAATTGCGCACTATTCGGCCGCAGTTACTGACGTAACAACCGCTTTGTAGTGCAAGCTGATTAGAACTTTATTCTAACAGTATTCCAAACGAAGTTTGAATCATCACAAATAGAGTTGCTAATTTTAGGGTTAGAAGGGCTTTAAACTGATTAAAATAGGGTGGGTAACATTATATTCTATTTTATTTGTCTGTGAGACAACAAACTTGGCTTGTAAAATGGAATTAAACATATTGGTTTGATATAGGAGCGCCTACCTTTGGCGACAAATTTCGACTTATTAGCGACTAATTTTTTGTGTTATTAAAATCCCTGATGGTGGCCAAGGCAGTGTCAATGACACCGAAGGGTTAGGTATTTTGTGCTTGAGTCCCATGTTCTATGGAGCGAGCTTTTTGCCATCTTTCGGGCACATATACAGACATATAGACACCGTGGCTGCTACTAATGGAAAAAACTAATAACACATTGTCCGTCTTGGGAATCCAGGGTCTCATCCTTAGGCAGTCTAAAGAGTGACAGTATTCGGCTACGGCGTCCGCGACAGAGAGGACTACTAGCCGGAGAACTTCTTGGGAGAGAGCTAGAGAGAAGACGGCCTCATCCTCATGTCTGCCAAGACAGCAACTGCTTCATGCAAAAAAACACGTGTAGTTGATGCTGATTTTTTATTCATTCTTAAAGTGGCTTTAACACCTCAAAAATAGGAATTAATTCGTAAGGATATAATGAGTTGAAAAATATGAAAAAAACGTTACAATTTATGTTTTTATATCTACGTATATATATATATGTTACGGGCAATTTGATAAGTCCGGGCACTATTAATAATGGCCGGTCTGTATTCATAATGCCCGACTCAATTGGGCAATGTGATTAAAACAGCATGATTAGCTATTTCCCGAGCATTATGAATAATGCCCACCCTATCTTGGGCAAAGTAATAAAATAGGTGAACTGTAGTGTTTTTAGTTTATTAAATGAAATTAAACTTGCAAAATTTTCATGAAAAGTTAACAAAAAATAAACTATTGAACTTAGTAGTTAAAAAATAAACAGTTAAAAATGTAATAAAATCAGTAGTTACCTACTTTTATTTTGATAAAAATATTAATTATCAAACACTATGTCATCATGTAAAAATAGAAATTACACTAAACAGGTGGTCGTATCGGGCGGTCTAAAAAAAAAGCTGCCGCCCTATCTCCCGTCTGACATGTCGTCGGAGCTCCGCCGGCCTTCGGCCTACGCTCCTCATGTCCCAAATTCGGACTTCTGGGACATAAAGTTGTAATACTAATTCGGACCAATCATGGTGGTCAACCTATGCAGGGCAAGTATTAAAGAAAACAACTTTTAAACTTTAAAATTTAGACCTATGATGTTATCTCAAACACTGACTTATTACATGGACCACGGGCCGTCGGTCATTATTAATAATGGCCGGTCAAAGTGATTAATAATGAAAATATTAAATTAATCACTTTGCCCATGCATTGCTCTTGAGCATTATTAATAATGGCCGGTCCTTATTAATGCCCAGTTAATCACGTTGCCCGTAACATATATATATAGAAGAGAACCACACACTATCCCTGCAATGTTACGCCCCGTTCACGAGCTCGGGTGATGGGACACGCGCGTGTTATCTTTCGCGCGAGCATGTCGCGTTGCGAGTCTCGCTGCGGTGATTCATGGAGTCATGGTACAGGTCGTGGCACGAAACTCTACCGTTGACCGTTATTGCGCAGCAGTAAAAAATAAGAATGTCTTGGGGCGTGCGTTGCGCCGATTGGCTCTCCAGTCGTATAACATGCGCAGATATCCCCTCCACGTTTCGTTCAGCGCTAGAGTTTCGTGCCGCGACCTGTATGCTCTAGCTAGACAAATGCGTTACTCCACAGTTGTCGCAACACGCTAGTCGTTTGAACATCAAGCTCGTTGTTAAAAGTTTAAGATGTGGCCACACTAGGCTGGAGAAAATATAATTGTTTGATTATTATTATGTATACCAATCCGCACTGGGCCAGCGTGGTGGATTATAATCCACCATCCTCTCTATGATAGGGAATGGGCAAGATGTGATATGACATTATTTTTAGTACATGCGAAACCTGAATACAGTTTGTTCAGAATAAGCAACTGAATCGATTGCAATAATTTTTACACCATGTTAAATGTTGTCCCAAAACTATTTACAAAAAGATACAAGTTGGACACCACGCGACACTAAGTACCTAAGTACCAAAGTGCGGGCGGCGCGGGGGGGCGCTCGCCGTGTGGTGACCACGTTTTTTTTTACGGACAACCAGGTTTAACATTGATATAACTTTGTGATTTTTCATGATACAGTTTTGAAATTTTGTACATAGATTCTTTACATAAAATACTAGACACGTGTTGCGGGTTTCGCATATACTAAAACTAATGTTTTATACAGGTCGCGGCACGTAAGTCGCTAGCGCTGAATGAAACGTGGAGGGGATAGCGCATGTTATACGACTGGAGAGCCAATCGGCGCAACGCACGCCCCAAGACATTCTTATTTTTTACCTCTGCGCAATAACGGTCACCGCTAGACTTTCGTGCCGCACAGGGTGAGTTTTCAATGAATGGCCAAATTTTCAGAGATGGTGATGGAATCGATAACATTTCCGATATAAAGAAAATAAAACATTTTTTTTAAATAAAATTACATTAAAATGACATTGCAACAGCAAAATTCATATCAACAACCCAGATAGGTAGCAGTCAGCACACACATAAATTTGGCAGTGTATGCACGCACAAAAGTGCATTGATTCCCACAGGGCTTATGATTTAGAAAATTTTTAGGACATTTTCAAATGAATGCTATTATTTTATTTTAAATTTTTCGACCATAATATTTAAAACGCACTTTTGGTTTGATATCTAGATCTTAATTTTAAATTTTGGCTGGTCATCCCTGGGCTGCATAATTTATTGGCTTTTTATTTGGTTCACATAATAAAATGGGTTTGCTTGGTTCAATATTGATTGGAAGTAATCAATACAAGCATTAAACCAATTAATTTAATAACCCTACTGCACGTCGTGACTGTGACAAACAGGTTCCACTCAGCATGATGCTACGCTATGGGAGGCCACAGCACGGCGCTCTGAGTAAAAAAGTTTACAGAGGTGTCGATTCTGGTTGTGCACAAACTAAACTTAATTTAAGCTATTATTATCTTTTTCTCTCTAATAAAACGAGAAAGAGACGGGCGTAATTTAGAGCTGTCAAATTAAGTTGGAACTAATATTTCTATACAAACGAAGGGTGCACGTAAAAACATGTCGACTAGAAACACGGGGAAGCGCAATAGCGCTAGCCTAGCTAGATAGCTATAGCCGTCCTTTTCTCGCACTGTCTTTTAGTAAAATATAGCAATAGCTTAAATTAAGTTGTTTGTTCACAACAGAATCGATACCAGAGTCAGTCACAAGTTATTGTTACGAGCTGGGTATGGGATAAATCAATTACTACCGATGAAACAACTGAATAACTTTAATAATCACAAAACACTTCAAACTCAATCACAAGTACACTACTGATCACTATTCGCTTAGATATTCGCACTCACTAGTTCACTTCGATTCGTCCCGTACTGTAGCCAAAATAATACTGCCCGCTCCCGCAAACACGTCGACTATTTATATGACGACCGAACGTTTGAGAAAGATCCAGAATCTTCTAGACAATTCATACTAGGTCATTGTCCTACGAGAAACTTCCACAACTATTGTACAAAGGAAAGAAATAGGTACTTTATGCCCTGGGCGTACGGTCGAAATTACAATGACAACTTCCTGATGTATTTTATAGGTAGTTTGCGAATTTGTACCTACATCATTCGATACATACCTACTACTACCTACCTACTTACTTAGTTGTAGGTACCTACAATTAGAAGCTACTTATATTGTAGGTATGGCTACGACGTAACATTATGCAACATGGTAGTGTAGTGTCTCTACAGAAAGCTCAATTTACCCTGTTTTAAAAGTCTGATTACTTCTGGAAAGAATGTTTGAGAGCTTTTGTAAAGAAAAATGTCAAGCTGTTATTTATTTTTCAGATAAAAGTATCTGAACCTGAATAAAAAAAAGTAAATCAGTCCAAAAAGGGCTTGTTTGTTAAACGATGAACTAAAAATGCCTGAGATTGATATTGTCTGATTAAGCGATAATGTGGCCCAGCCCTAATATGGAACTGGGAAACATCAAACAAAGAGTGAGCCAGGTTTAACTAAACAAAACATTGAATTAGTACCTACTAATTCAATGTTTTGTTTAGTTGAACCTGGCCGTCCGTCCGTCTCCTTTTAGAAGTCGGTTAAAAATGAGCAGGCGCTGATTTAGAAAGGTATCTAGGTAGATACCTATACCTAAATCAGCGCCTGCTCATTTTTAACCGACTTCAAAAAGGAGACGGACTAAAATGAGCAGGCGCTGATTTAGAAAGGTATCTACCTAGATACCTTTCTAAATCAGCGCCTGCTCATTTTTAACCGACTTCAAAAAGGAGATGGTTGTCAGTCCCGACTGTTGCAGTCAATATGTCCTGTCTCCTGAACTTGTTTCATTCTTTTCAGTTTTTATTTAAAGTTATTAGTTATTTGTTACGCAGTCGGATTTTTAGGATTCCGTAGTCCTGACAAGGAACTCTCATAGTTTCATGTCCGTCTGTCTGTCTGTCCGAGGTTTTGCTAAGAGACCGTTAGTACTAGAAAGTTGTAATTTTTGTAGGGGTATACAATGTACCTATATCAATAACACCGACAATGTGGTAAAATAAAATTTGGGAAAATATTTTTTTTTTGGGGTTTTTTTTCATCGTCTTCCCCATCGTGTGGGATATCGTTGAATAGGTATTTTAAGATGATTAAGGGCGTTGCTAATACTACTTTTCGATGTAATGCTCCATTTACGAAATATTAAACATTAAATTGCAAATTTTTGTTTCAGTAGGGGGCGTCCTCTAAAACCTAAACTGCTGGCTTGAAAAATCTGGAAAAATTCATGATGATAGTGCATTTCATGGACTTTAAAGAAAAACTATAGCGGTTAAGATAACTTTATCAGTTTAACAGTAATAGCCGTTGAACTTGGGTGTTGGATAATTTTGTACCAAATACAAAATCGGAATCCTTAGAATAAATCCTTTAAAATGACTAAGATAAAGTTATTGCTTGTTTATAAGGGGTAAAGACTTGCATTGAAAAACAAAATATAAAATAAAAAAAAACTAAAACCCATAATACATTATTATAAGTTTCACAAAGCTGCCGCTAGATGGCGCTGTACCAACGGGTTCGTTCTATATTGTGATAACGGTCTACTACAGAACCCTACACTGTGCGTGGCCCAACGCGCAGTTGGCCAGTTTTTTTTTTATTTATTTTTTTACACTGTTTAGTTACTTAGATAAATTATTTTAAAATCCTCATGATGAGTCCTTTATCGAGCCTTTCACACCACAGAGCATGCCAAACAATTATACATACATACTCTCGAAAAACATAACCCACCTTCTGACGCAGTCGGGTAAAAATGAATCCCTATTTTCCTTGGTCACGGCATCACGGCTGGACCGATTTCGCTAATTCTTTTTTTTTTGTATTCGTAATTGTTAGGAAAAGGTTTCTAAAAAAATTTAAAAAATGGTTGTCTGTAAAGTCGGTTTACGGACGATAATTTTACGTGATAACGTCATTTTTCATAATATTAGTGATTTTAACTTAAAAAACAAAATTTTATCCCCCTTTTCACCCCCTTAAGGATTGAAATTCTAATAACACCGTTGCATTAGCTTCCAACCGTATGCCTAGATATAAAATATTGTGATTTTTACTTCGCAAATTAAAGACTTTCCATTCACAACTTCATCCTTTTTTTAACCCTTTGGGGGTGGAATTATAAAAAAAAAAAAAAAAAAAAAAAAAAAAAAAAAAAAAAAAAAATTTTTTTTTTTTTTTTTTTTTTTTTTTTTTTTTTTTTTTTTTTTTTTTTTTTTTTTTTTTTTTTTTTTTTTTTTTAACCCTTTGGGGGTGGAATTATGCCGCCGCGGGAGACGCCCCGGGCGTCGGGGGCCACCACCACGTAGCCCCCGGCCACCGTAGGCGCGGGCCTGTGGACGGTGAGCTATGGGCTAGCTCGCCGTCCGTCCGTCTCATGACATGACGACAGGCCGTGTCGACGGCGCGTTCGTGTTCCACGCGCGCCTCAAAGAGAGTCAGCAAAAAGGAAGGGGTCCGTAAGGACCGATGCCTGCCGGGGTTGCGGGACTATTCGAAAGAGATACCGTGGCCCCGGAACACAAAGGGCGATGAAGGAACATGGATGGGTTTTAGTCAGTAAAAGTCTGACACTCCCTCCTGCTCCGCCCAGAGCGGGAGGGGTTATTTGATGATTTCCCATCCGAAAAAAAAAAAAAAAAAAAAAAAAGGGGGTGGAATTATCAAAAACGCTGAGACACTGTAACAAATCTACTTGCTCCTATTTAAAATAAAAGGATAAGCAGACTTGTTCAAATACAATTTTAATTTAGGAAAGATAAAAAATACAGCTAGTTATAAAAAACTACCTAGCACGCACTCAGTTTTAAAGTTTATGCACTTAGATGGACAATAATGAGTTTACCACACTGTAAGAACGGGAACAAGCGTCAGGGTAGCAGGTCGATACCGGAGTAACCTTGAAGCTGTGCTCTGAAGCAGTAGAAACGGCGGCAGCGCAGATCTCAGAGTTCACTAGGACAGCTCAGCAGCAAGAAAGTGCAGAACTCAGGGCCAGACGTAGGACAGCCCTGCGAGACCAGTAGACGGACAGGCACGTAGTGGGAGTGGGGTACGTGGGAGTAGAAGTCCCAGGAGACACTTTCGTTGGATCCCCTGGACAGTTTAAGAATCTCACCGCCAAAACCAAGCTGCTCTCTGATACTCCTCAAATCAGATTCCAGAGTAGACTTTTCAGCCGTCCGACAGCTCGTTTTCTCCCAAAGTAGTCTTCCTTTTTCAAATCTTAGTTTTCTTAGTGTGGCTATCATCTCAACTGACAAGTGTAGTCAGCCAGGACATATCCATGAGTGCGTAAAGAATTTTATAATATAATTTAATATTAAGTTATTTAGTAAACAATCGTAATAATCTACAAAATATAATGGCTAAACACATATTGATAAAAATAATTTAAATTTTACAAACCAAAAAGAGAAATCATAGAACTAGACCATAGACTGAGCAGAAAGAGAATTAAAAAACTAACTGACAGTTTGACAATTTGACGCTTGACGTAAATATCACAACATGAAAATTATAATAATATTTTATTTCAGCTATTTCCAAGTTAAAGAATCGTATTTAAATCGATTTGCTGAGTGTAGATATATAAACAAATAAAATGCATGATAAATAGTATTATGAATGGTGAATATGAAGCGTAAGTATAGCATAATACTATATTTCCCCAACGACCCCGAGAAAATTTTTGGCCTAGAACAAAAATTTTGCTAAGGTTAAAGTATTACAGCATTCACAAAACTTACATAATTCATTCAAACACACCGACATCTTACGAAGTTAGGTCAGGTAGGATTCACATTCAATGATCACTACTCAACCTGATAAATCAATAATTTTAAGGCTTATTTTAGGAGTTGTAATCCGCTCGCGTCTAAAACCACTAATGAGATGAAAATAGAAAGATTTTAACAAAGGCTTGTTTTTAATGGAGTTGTCATCCGCTCCTAATCAACTTTAGTTGATAGTTAACAAGGGCTTATTTTTATGGAGTTGTCAGCCGCTCCAATCGACTTTTAGAGTCAATAGTTAACAAGGGCTTATTTTTATGGAGTTGTCATCCGCTCCAATCAACTTTTAGAGTTGATAGTTAACAAGGGCTTATTTTTATGGAGTTGTCAGCCGCTCCAATCGACTTTTAGAGTCAATAGTTAACATGGGCTTATTTTTATGGAGTTGTCATCCGCTCCAATCAACTTTTAGAGTTGATAGAAAGAAACAAGTTAGTCATATTAACCTGTAGAAACGAAAAGAATAGATCTATAGGAAGATTAAAAATAATCTTATAATAGTTTATGAACCGATGAATGAATTAGAAAATAAATAGAGTTTTAATAAATCGAAATTAACTCTATTATAGAGGAAGGAAAGAAGAAAGAGATGAGTTATGAGTAAGTATAATAAAAAAATAGCAAAAGTACGAGTATAGGGATAGCAAAAGAGTGTAAAAGAACATAAACTTGGAGTATATAGGATCTGAGTTCTGAAATAGGATTCTAAAGTAGCCTACTTGTAGTGGATGAAGGGATTCAAGTACCTATGGAGTTTAAGAGAGAAGGAGGGAAAGAGGAGTCAGGTCAGAACCACAACACCGCAGACAGTAAACTCCGAGTAGACGTCAGGGCAGCTCCCGTTATACAGTAGTCGGTAAGCTCCGAGTTAAACGTCAAGGGCAGCAGTAAGTAAGCTCCGAGTAAACGTAAGGGCAGCTCCCGCAATACAGTAGCCGGTAAGCTCCGAGTAAAACGTCAAGAGAGTCTGAGTGTTGGACACGGTCCAAAAGTGTTTAAAAATTTAAGAGTAAGACATTAAAGTCTAAAGAGGATCGATTTAATGATAATACAAGAAAAGAAAATTAAAAATCGTAAACCAAGAAAAACTTATTTGTGTTGGTGGTAAAATTCGGAACTAAAGCATAAAGTGTAGTACACATGATTGCCACCGTAAAGTTTGTTATACTTTAGTACCTATTTTTGCCACCGCGCAAAAAAGACTAGTACTCCATGCCCATAATACTCCATGGCCCGTTTGTTACCTAGCAACCAATGACAAATAACAAGTTGATATAAATATTTTGAGAGCCCACGTAACTAAACTTGTTTTGGTATGATTCCCAGATGAAATATGTATAAATATATATAATAAGTGTTTAGGAGGATAGTGAAGTATTTGTCCTAAGAGGCCAAAAGGGTGCCAATTATCTTTCGATAACGATAAGTGTGTAGGGGTAAAGAATACCTAGATGATGTTTAGTACTGTTGTAGAAGAATTGAGTCGAATAGAGGAGAGCTGAAGAAGAAAAATAAGTTAGTTAGTGTTCATAAGACTAGGCCAAATAAGAAGTCCAAAAAGAAATACTAGTGCTAGTTTTTTTTAGAATTTTGAAAATAAATGAGTGGGTTCGAGTTGATTTTACGGGGGGCGCCAATTTGTAACAAATCTACTTGCTCCTATTTAAAATAAAAGGATAAGCAGACTTGTTCAAATACAATTTTAATTTAGGAAAGATAAAAAATACAGCTAGTTATAAAAAACTACCTAGCACGCACTCAGTTTTAAAGTTTATGCACTTAGATGGACAATAATGAGTTTACCACACTGTAAGAACGGGAACAAGCGTCAGGGTAGCAGGTCGATACCGGAGTAACCTTGAAGCTGTGCTCTGAAGCAGTAGAAACGGCGGCAGCGCAGATCTCAGAGTTCACTAGGACAGCTCAGCAGCAAGAAAGTGCAGAACTCAGGGCCAGACGTAGGACAGCCCTGCGAGACCAGTAGACGGACAGGCACGTAGTGGGAGTGGGGTACGTGGGAGTAGAAGTCCCAGGAGACACTTTCGTTGGATCCCCTGGACAGTTTAAGAATCTCACCGCCAAAACCAAGCTGCTCTCTGATACTCCTCAAATCAGATTCCAGAGTAGACTTTTCAGCCGTCCGACAGCTCGTTTTCTCCCAAAGTAGTCTTCCTTTTTCAAATCTTAGTTTTCTTAGTGTGGCTATCATCTCAACTGACAAGTGTAGTCAGCCAGGACATATCCATGAGTGCGTAAAGAATTTTATAATATAATTTAATATTAAGTTATTTAGTAAACAATCGTAATAATCTACAAAATATAATGGCTAAACACATATTGATAAAAATAATTTAAATTTTACAAACCAAAAAGAGAAATCATAGAACTAGACCATAGACTGAGCAGAAAGAGAATTAAAAAACTAACTGACAGTTTGACAATTTGACGCTTGACGTAAATATCACAACATGAAAATTATAATAATATTTTATTTCAGCTATTTCCAAGTTAAAGAATCGTATTTAAATCGATTTGCTGAGTGTAGATATATAAACAAATAAAATGCATGATAAATAGTATTATGAATGGTGAATATGAAGCGTAAGTATAGCATAATACTATAACACATATAAATTAATTTTTAATCGTCAGCCTAAACACAAAATTTAAAGATCCTAACTTTAAAACAGACGGACTTTTATACAAACTTTCATTCCCTATTTAACTCCCATAGGGGTTGAATTTCGAAAAATCCTTCCTTATTCCTTGTCTACATTATAAAGGAAACCACTGTGCAAATTTTCAGTTTTCTAGGTCCAAGTGTTTGGGCTGGGCGTTGATCGCAGCGCACGGAACGGTATGACACTTTTTCGTGCGTGCAGCCGGTGTTCATTGATTTATAAGACGTTGTCACGTCAAAAAAGCTTGTAAAAAAGTTGGAACTTTGAACCCCAATATCTCCGTAACTAATATCAAAATCAAAGCATTTATTTCAAGTAGGCCAGTTACAGGCACTTTTGCATTGTCGAAACAAAGATGAAAATTAAATGTAGCTACAGTCCCAGTCACAAGACATAAAAACTGTGAAAGTACTATAGTTGCCCATTCCCTAGCGTATATCTCTATGGAAAAGAACGGGCAAGAAACTCCATGGACATTCTTTTAAATCAAAATGCTGTTACCAAATCTTGGTTACATCATTCATGTTAAGATGGTATATTATGTGAGAACAATGTAGCAAGATGTGCACGTTAAAAGTGTCCATAGTAAAAACAAAAAAATACAATTCAAAAATAAACATTCAAATAAGCCATGGCAACTAAGAGATGAACAGTCACAACTGACAGCGCCCGTTCACGAACATGACGCATGGATCAGCACCATTCAACTCAACCATTTTGAAGGGAACTAAATGATCCGAGACATGCGCCACCATCAGCGAGACATTAGAGTGAGCATGACATACTCTCAACCGCCAGGGCACATTCAAGTCGAGAAAAAAATTTAGGATTTCAGTGAATGATAGCTTTCTAGTACATATTACTCACACAATATGGGCTATGCGATTATATAATACTAGAGATTGATTCTATACAATGCAAAGATAGTTGTACAATCTTCAGCAGCTCTAACAATTCAATTTAATGCTATCAATTTACGCGCCCCTGTCCATGTGGAGCAGGACCAGCATCGAGCCACGCATTTGTATCAGCGATATAATCGCCCAACTTGTAATAAGCTTGCTTACATAGTGTGTGTTTGATGCATGTTTTAAATTTCGTCTCATTCAGTTCAAGAATACTTTGTGGAATTTTATTATAGCATCTCAAACAGTACCCCATGAAAGATGAGTCTACTTTAGCGAGTCTGAAGCCTGGCTGAACGAGTTGGTCCCTATTTCTAGTACTGTAATTATGTCTATCACCTCTTTTACCAAAAAGATGCAGATTGTTTCTGACGTACATTATGTTTTCGTAGATGTACTGACAATGTACCGTCATGATGCCAATATCCTTAAACAGTTCCCTTAGAGAATCGCGCCTACGAAGATTATATATATGGCTCTGATGGCTCTTTTTTGCAGAATAAATATAGACTCAATATCTGCAGCCCGTCCCCATAGCAAAATGCCATAAGACATTATACTATGAAAGTAACTAAAATAGACCAGTGTAGCGGTATCTACATCAGTAAATTGACGAATTTTTCTAATAGCATATGCCGCTGAACTTAGCCGCGCCGTAAGGGATGTTAAATGAGAACCCCATTGTAGCCTTGAATCAAGCGTAATCCCCAGGAAAACCGTTTTATCTACGAATTCAAGTTTCTCTTTATTCAATATTATTTCACAATCACTACTTCTAACATTGGGTAAAGCAAATCTTATACATTTTGTTCTTTTTTTCATTTAATACTAAATTGTTTGCTGTGAACCAATTATCTATCTATCTAGATTTTGGGCCCGTCTATTTATCTTAAAATTAGGGAAGTGTCATCAGCAAACAACACCATATTTTGAGGTTGGTTTTTCAATAAATAGGGTAGATAATTTATATACACGAGAAAGAGGAAAAGACCCAATATTGAGCCTTGTGGAACCCCCATTTTTATTTTTAAACCCTGTGAATTAACTCCATTTATTTTAACATGTTGTTGTCTATCACTCTAAAATGATTTTACCAAACTAAGTGCTAGTTGACTTAGTCCGTAATGCTCAAGTTTCAAAAGTAATGTATCGTGATTTACGCAATCAAATGCTTTGGAAAGGTCACAAAATATTCCTATGGCGTCTTGAGACTCTTCCCACGCGGTAAATATGTGCTTTAATAAGGTTACACCGGCGTCAGCCGTACAACGTCCCTTGGTGAAACCATACAATTAAAATGATTGAGCATTTGATTCAGCATTACTTTTTCAAACACCTTGCTAAAAACTGGCAACACGGATACAGGTCTATAATTATTAGTATCTTTACTGTCCCCGGATTTGAAAAGAGGTATGACTTTACTGTATTTCATTAGATCAGGGAAAACTCGTTGGTCTACACACAAATTAAAAATTAAAGCTAAGTAGTATGGGGCTATAGTCTCAAGTATGAATGTACAAACTTTGATAGACATTCCCCATAGATCTTCGGTCAGTTTGATTTTTATTTGCCGGAAAGCTTTAATAACTATCATAGGGTTTATGTGTTTTAATTTAAATTTAACCGTGCAGCCAGATACATTCGCCTTTAATAAAGCAATTGAGACTTCAGGTGAGGAATTAAGAGCCTCTGTAGTTTTTAATGGTATATCGGTAAAGAAATTTACAAATTCTTGAGCTACTTCCAGATTAGAGCTTTTAGGACCACATGCTGAATCTAATGTGTAGCTAGTGTTACGTATTTTATTCTTGTTGGTCTCATTATTTATGACTTTCCAAACTGTCTTTATTTTGTTTTCTGCTGTTTTGATCTTGTTGCTAATCTGCAGGGCTTTAGCAACTTTGCAAGTATTTCTAAAAATTTTTGAATACTTAGCAACATACTTGTTAAAAGTTAGTATTTCCCTACTTTTTCTGATACCTCTAGTTGCCCAATCACTAAATATGAATTTAGGGCTAATACTTTTTGTCTTCTTTTCAAAAGTTTTGTTGAATTCCTTGTGAATTATTGAAAAGAAACGATCATACAATTGATTTATATTAATATCGACATAACACCTAACTTGTTCTGTAGGGAAATATTATACCTATTTAATTAGCTAGAAGTTATAGGTCTAAATATGATCTGAACTTTTCGCAATGGTGTATTACATCTAAAAGTTACAGTTTGTCCGCTATGGTCAGACGGTAGACAATTTACTATGTCTTTATCTAAGTAATCACAATCGTAGAAAACATTATCTATACAAGTAGCTGAAGATGGAGTGACTCTAGTAGGTTCTAAAAAAGTGTTGGTCAAGTCAAATGACTTAAAAAGATTTAATAACCGACTGCTATTTGAACTTTCTTCTAAAATATTGATATTGAAATCACCACAAATAATTGTAGATTTATTATTACTGGCATTATATGTATATTACTGGCTGCAAGGTTTGCCAGAACATCTTCCATTATTGATTCAAATAAGGAAAAGTTTTGATAGTTTGGGGGTCTGTACACACACACAATTACATGCTTATCTAGTTCAACACAGGACAGTTCGACGCAATGTTCAACCGAGAGACCTACTATGTCATTACGTTGCTTATATTTAAAACATGTTTTTATTAATATTAGGGAACCTCCACGAAGCATAGTTTTACGATTAAAGCAGCTACCCACCATATAGTTCTCATAATTAATAAGCATTTGGTAATCCTTTAGCCAATGTTCAGTAAAACAAATAATGTCAAACTTATTATTTTCTAAAAACAATTCAATTTCTAATAATTTGGAAGAAATGCCTTGGATATTTTGGTGGAATAATTTTAAAGTGTTCTGCTGAGGCCCTTTTTTACTAACTAATTGAGTGCAATAAGATACCTTGCTGTTGGTAGGATTAACAATATTGTTAATGGTACCTTGTTGTCTCACATTCTAGTTTAAATTAATATTTCGAGTGAGGCCGGAGACTCCCGTGCCATCCTCAGACAACAAGACCCTATCACTATCATTCATTTCATTCATCATTTCAGCCGAAAGACGTCCACTGCTGGACATAGGCCTCCCCCAAGTGTCGCCACATTGACCGGTCCCGTGCGACTCGCATCCAGCGGATTCCCGCAACTTTCTCCAGGTCATCGGTCCACCTAGTGGGAGGCTTTCCAACGCAACGTCTTCTGGTTCGCAGTCGCCACTCAAGAACTTTTCGGCCCCATCGGCCATCCGTTCTGCGAGCAATGTGCCCTGCCCACTGCCTCAGTATTATATATAACATCATTGGCCCACTGCCACTTAAGTTTGGCAATTCTTCGGGCTACGTCGGTAACCTTGGTTCTCTTGTGGATGTCTTCATTTCTGATTCGATCGCGCAAGGAAACTCCGAGCATAGCTCTCTGCATTGCCCTTTGGGTGACTAAGCCTTCTGAGGTCCATTGTGAGCGACCACGTTTCGGTCCCGTATGTAATCACTGGCAACACACACTGGTCATAGACTTTCGTCTTGAGACACTGCAGTAGGTTGGACGAGAATATACCGCGCGATTTCCCGAACGCTGCCCAACCGAGTCGGATTCGACGATTGGCCTTTTTCTCGAAGTTAGACCTACCTAACTGGACCGTTTGTCCCAGGTACACATAATCGTCCACAACTTCGAGTGTAGAGTCTCCGATCTTGATAGGAGTGGGTGTGACATGGGAATTCAATGGAACCTTAGTCTTGTCCATGTTCATTTTTAGAACCACTCTTCCGGAAGCTCTATTGATGTCATCGAGCATTGTACTGAGGTCCGCCATGGTCTCAGCCATTACCACTATATCATCGGCAAACCAAAGGTGCGTGATGTACTCGCCATTGACATTGATGCCTAGCCCTCTCCAGTCCAGAACCTTGAAGACATCCTCCAGTAAAGCGGTGAACAGTTTCGGAGATATGACGTCTCCCTGTCTCACACCTCGATGCAGGAGGATAGGTTTCGAGGCTTGGTCCTGAAGTCGGACTGACATGGTGGCGTTTTTGTACAAACACTTCAACACCTCGATGTACCGATAGTCGATTTGGCACCGTTGGAGAGACTGCAGTACAGCCCAGGTCTTAATCGAATCGAAGGCTTTCTCGTAGTCCACAAACGCTAAACAGAGAGGCAGGTTATACTCTTTGGTCTTCTGTATAACGTGCCGCAGCGTATGTATGTGGTCCACGGTGCTAAAGCCTTTTCGGAAACCGGCTTGTTCGGGTGGCTGGAAATCGTCAAACCTGCGCGCGAGACGATTCGTCATGACTCTAGAAAACAACTTGTAGACATGGCTTAGAAGTGAGATGGGCCTATAATTCTTCAAAGTCAAAGATTTATTTGCAGTTAAATATGGTTACAGAAGTTCTTACAATTGTATTACAGTAGCTTAACATATCATAGCTTTACGTGATGTACCATATTTACTGCGTGGGAAGAGTCTCAAGACGCCATAGGAATATTTTGTGACCTTTCCAAAGCATTTGATTGCGTAAATCACGACACATTACTTTTGAAACTTGAGCATTACGGACTAGGTCAACTTGCACTTAGTTTGGTGAAATCATATTTGAGTGATAGACAATAACTTGTTCAAATAAATGGTGTTAATTCAAAGGGTTTAAAAGTAAAAATGGGGGTTCCGCAAGGCTCAATATTGGGTCCTTTCCTCTTTCTCGTGTATATAAATGATCTACCCTATTTATTGAAAAACCAACCTCAAAATATGGTGTTGTTTGCTGATGACACTTCCCTAATTTTTAAGATAAATAGACGGGCCCAAAATCTAGATGACCTGAATAATGCCCTACTTCAGGTTCAAAATTGGTTCACAGCAAACAATTTGGTATTAAATGAAAAAAAAACTAAATGCATAAGATTTGCTTTACCCAATGTTAAGAGTAGTGATTGTGAAATAATATTGAATAAAGAGAAACTTGAATTCGTAGATAAAACGGTTTTCCTGGGGATTACGCTTGATTCAAGGCTACAATGGGGTTCACATATAACATCCCTTGCGGGGCGGCTAAGTTCAGCAGCATACGCTATTAGAAAAATTCGTCAATTTACTGATGTAGATACCGCTAGACTGGTCTATTTTAGTTACTTTCATAGTATAATGTCTTATGGCATTTTGCTATGGGGACGGGCTGCAGATATTGAGTCTATATTTATTCTGCAAAAAAGAGCCATCAGAGCCATATATAATCTTCGTAGGCGCGATTCTCTAAGGGAACTGTTTAAAGATATTGGCATCATGACGGTACATTGTCAGTATATCTACGAAAACATAATGTACGTCAGAAAAAATCTGCATCTTTTTGGTAAAAGAGGTGACAGACATAATTACAGTACTAGAAATAGGGACCAACTAGTTCAGCCAGGCTTCAGACTCGCTAAAGTAGACTCATCTTTCATGGGGTACTGTTTGAGATGCTATAATAAAATTCCACAAAGTATTCTTGAACTGAATGAGACGAAATTTAAAACATGCATCAAACGCACACTATGTAAGCAAGCTTATTACAAGTTGGGCGATTATATCGCTGATAAAAATGCGTGGCTCAATGCTGGTCCTGCTCCACATGGACAGGGGCGCATAAATTAGATAGCATTACATATAATTGTTGGAGCTGCTGAAGATTGTACAACTATCTTTGCATTGTATAGATTCAATCTCTAGTATTATATAATCGCATAGCCCATATTGTGTGAGTACTATGTAAAGCTATCATTCACTGGAATCCTACGTGTTTTCTTGACTTGAATGTGCCCAGGCAGTTGAGAGTATGTCATGCTCACTCTAATGTCTCGCTGATGGTGGCGCGTGTGTCCGATCATTTGGTTCCCTACAAAATGGTTGAGTTAAATGGTGCTGATCCATGCGTCATGTTCGTGAACGGGCGCTGTCAGTTGTGACTGGTCATCTCTTAGTTGCCGTGGCTTATTTTAATGTTATTTTTTAATTGTATTTTTTGTTTTTACTATGGACACTTTTAAGGTGCACATCTTGCTACATTGTTCTCACATAATATACCATCTCAACACGAATGATGTAACCAAGATTTTGTAACAATTTTATGATTTAAAAGAGTGTCCATGGAGTTTCTTGCCCGTTCTTCTCCATAGAGATCTACGCTAGGGAACGGGCAACTACAGTACTTTCACAGTTTTTATGTCTTGTGACTGGGACTGTAGCTACATTTAATTTTCATCTTTGTTTCGACAATTTAAAAGTGCCTGCAACTGGCCTACTTGAAATAAATGATTTGATTTTGATTTTGATTTTGATGCGAGTCTAAGCGGACGTGTTTTTCTGTACTTGCTTAAATAAAATATCTATAAACAATTACGACAAATATATGAATAATTATTGCGGCGTCAGTTTAAATCAAAGTAAAGTGTGTCACCAGTGACGTGAGTGCCATAGCAATTTTTATTGCAAGATGAACTAAATTATATTTATCTTCTATTGACAATTAAATAAAGTGTTGCGGATAAGATGTCTAACCCAGGATCCAGCCCATTTGGGGCCCGTAGCCAATTACTACGACGAAGTCCTCCGCCAACGCCTACCGGAGAATTGCCCCCGAGTGAACCAAATCCACAACCACCTGTAGCAGCACCTGAGGAGAATTTTTTGCCGAGTGAGATAGTCAGCACCCCAGAGATACAGAAATGGATGTTATCTATTGACGGCATTCTGACCGAGGTCTGCAGTATTGTTGGTGAAGGGAAAATGAACTCGGACCAGAAGCAACGTGTTGTAAATCTTTGCCGTAAGGTCCAAAGTGGGACTTCTCAGATGGCTGTCCTTTACCAATCTATAAAGCAGAAAATGATCCAGTCCCACAGCACCGTTCAGCACCTACAGCTTCAGAAGAACATGGCGAACTCTCTGGACCAGTTTAAAGAGGTTATTGAGTCGAAGCTGAATACGTCCAGCAATTCTTATGCTAACATGGTGAAAAAAGGCTCCGACAATTTCATTCGTCCTGCAAACTTGAGTGCAATCGCCATCTATCCCAGCGACAAAACTAAAACAAGTGACGACACCAAGTCACTTGTTCAAAAGTTAATATCTCCCGAGCAACTGAAGCTCCAAGTACGTGGCCTAAAAAAAGTTAAGAATGGGGGTGTACTGATTAGCACTGAAAGTAAGGGCGATATAGACAAATTGAAAAATTCGGAGAAGATAGTCACCTCGGGCCTTACAATAGAAGAACCTACTAAACGACGCCCTAGGGTTACTGTCATTGGTGTTCCCGTAGCCCTTACTGAGAAGGAGGTATTCGACTGCATTTACGAGCAAAACCTATCCGATAAATTGCCGAATACAACTCGTGAATCCTTCCTTGAGACCATTAAACTGAGCCATAAATCGGGGAAGAAAGGCCTTCCTACCTGCAACTACATCTTGGAGGTACCCGCTGGCATAAGAAAAATGCTGGTCAACCAAAGCAGAATTTTTATCAATTGGACTTCATGCCCGGTGAGAGATTTTACGATAGTCACCAGGTGCTACAATTGCCAGCAGTTTGGCCACGCAGCTAAGTTTTGCCGTGAAACGAGTCCTACATGCAACCACTGTGCAGAGACGGGACACTCCGTGAAGGAATGCATTAGCAAATCTTCTCCCTCCCAGTGTGCGACGTGCAAAAGATTCAAGAGGAAATGTGACCATCCAACCGGTGATGTAAGTTGCCCGGCACGTAAATATGCAGAGACCAACTACATCAACTCAATAGACTATGAGGGCGCCTAAGAGCGCCACAGTATATTATATTTAGTAGGCACACAAACAGGTAGCTCATCCCTTATTTGTATTTCATCTTAGTTTTTAATTATCATGAGCAATCAGCTAATTAGTGATCTAGATAGTTTTACTGTGTCTGATTCAAAAATTTGTAATGTTGAGGACTGTAAATACCTTCTTCGTTCTGGCGACAAATCGCTTACCTTGCTTACACAAAATATTCGCAGCATAAACCGAAACATGGACGGTTTTGAAGTTTTTTTACAAAGTCTTGACATAAGCTGTGATATTTGTCAAATTATCTGTGTTGGCTGTCAAAACAAACAGTCAACTTACCGTCTCTGAACGGTTTTTATTCATATAAAACAGAGAAAAACACCAACCAAAACGACGGAGTTGTAGTTTATGTTAAAAATAATCTACGAACTATCAAAGAAGAACCACTATCCCAAGATAGTAATTGCTTATTCATTAAAATTATTCCCGATACAGTAGTCATGGCTATTTATAGGCCTCCCTCTCTTAATATCGACAGTTTTCTCGACTCACTTGACACTAACTTAAAAAACATAAGTACTTTCAAAAATGTAATACTTGTGGGAGATATCAACATAAACATTTCCTCCGAGAAACCCGATACCCACACACATAATTATCTAAATATTTGTGCATTTCATGGACTTTTACCAGCTCACTATTACCCCACACATCAAAGCGGTTCTTGCTTAGACCATATCATTCTAAAATCAAAAAATCCATCCAAAACATTGGTTACTAACTCTGCGCTAACCGATCATCAAGCTGTTTTACTAACAATGCAAATAAGTTCACCTAGAAAAAACTGCGAGCGTAGCTACACTAAAGTCAATATGACAAACCTTGAATGTGACATACGCGGCATTAATTTTAACCCTATTTACGTTTCTGCTGATGCAAATATCTCTTTACAATATTTCATCAATTCTTTACAATACGTAATAAGAAAAAACACTTTCACTAAGATAATCCCTAGAAAATATAGTTGTATAAAACCGTGGATCACACCTGGTCTCGTTCGTTGTATAAGACACAGAGACAAACTCCACCTAAAATCCAAACTTGCACCTGATGACGTAATACTTTCTGTTACATATAAAAGATATCGGAATTTCTGTAATAATCTTTTGAAAAAGCTAAAAAACCAGCACGATAAAAATGAACTCGAGAAGGCGGGAAAAAATAGTAAACTTGTGTGGAAATTTATAAAAACCAATACATTGAGGTGTAAAAATTCCGAACCTCCGATTGATTTACTATCAACAGAAATAAACCCATCCGAAGCAATTAATAAGATAAACCACTACTTTGTCAATGTTGGTAAAAACTTGGCTGAAAAATCCATAAATATTAGCCGTCCCCCCACTCAAAACCCAACTAGGACATCCTCCACGTTAAATTCTTTTGTTTTATTAGATACGGACCTCAACGAAGTAATTAGAATAATAAACGGCTTAAAGGATGTCTGCGCAACTGGGTGGGATGATATACCCAATAATGTACTTAAAAGATTTAAACACATACTGGCCCCTCCGCTCACTCACATTTTTCAGCTATGTTTATCTAAAGGGATATTTCCAAAAGTTCTAAAAAAGTCTGTGATCACACCTATTTTCAAGTCTGGAGACAAAATGAGTGTGATTAACTACAGACCCATTTCAGTACTAACGGGCCTATCAAAAATTTTAGAAAAAATCATAAATAGTAGACTAATAAAATATCTGGAAGATAACAAACTACTTTCAGATAATCAATTTGGGTTTAGGCCTAAAAAATCTACTAGCCAAGCAGTAAACAAATTGGTTAATTACATTTCTACGAATCTGGATAGTGGAATGCATACAGTTGGTATCTTTCTAGACCTTGCCAAGGCCTTTGATACGATTTCTTGCGCTACTCTTTTGCTGAAGCTTGAAACACTTGGGATAAGAGGAGCGCAGCTTCAACTATTATCTGATTATCTTAGCGATCGACAGCAATGTGTTAAAATTGGTCCGAATACAAGTTCTGATCTTTCTAATACTCGTTTTGGAATACCACAAGGCAGCATATTAGGTCCTACATTATTTTTGATATATATTAATGACCTTTGCAGCCTGCCACTCGAAAATGGAGTTGTAATGTCCTATGCGGATGATACTGCCCTGTTGTTTTCAGCTAAATCAAGAGTTGAGGCCTATGAACATGCTCAGAATGGTTTCAACATTGTATCTAATTGGCTCCAGAATAATCTTCTAACACTGAATGCTGACAAAACAAAATACATTTCATTTACAATGAGAAATACTAACACACCGCTTACTAACCTAATCATTTACGCGCATACCTGTAGCACGTCACTGCATATGTTCTTGCCCTACTTTAGAAAGAGCTGACCATTTGAAATATCTTGGTGTCACTATTGACTCGAATCTAAATTTCCGTAAACATATCGAGTTGCTATGTGCTAGAGTGCGCAAACTAATATTTGTTTTTAAGTATTTACGTAATGTAGCCGACTATAAATTAATAAAACAGGTTTATTTAACGTTGTGTCAGTCTATTCTAACCTATTGCGTAACGTCGTGGGGGGGGGCGGGAAATTCGATTCTTCTCCCTCTAGCACGTTCTCAAAGAGCAATTCTAAAGGTTGCTACCTTTCGTCCGTTTAGATTTCCTACACACCTGCTCTATAGAGCATGTAATGTGCTCACAGTGCGGCAATTATTTATTCTTCAAATCATACTACAGCAGCACTCTACACTTCCCTATGACCCAGTCCCTGACGATAGGAGAAGGAAGGACCTGGTTTGCACAAAGCCTCAGACTAGACATGCTATTGCTAGTCGATTTTATGTGTTTTTAGGACCCTTTCTGTAAAATAGACTCAACAAGAATCTAAACTTCTACAGTCTTAGTTATAGGAAATGTAGTTTTGTTATATCGGATTATTTAGCGATACTTAATTACACGGACACAGAAAAACTGCTAGAAGTCCTGGTTTGATTATGTTATTCCCTGGTATCTAATTGTACATAGGTATTTTACTTAATTTAGTTTTAATGTTTATTGATTTTTGTACCACTTAGATTATTCTTATAGTTGTTAATAGATTTATTTTATTTTATAACATTTACTGACCTAATTATTTTTGTGCTATGTAAAGTGATGGCCTGAAACACAGGTTTAAATAAACCTAGATCGGGCAGGTCGCTAGCAAACATTTGTGAATTCCACATTATCGTTTCTTGCAACTGTTAAATATATTTTTAGTTATAGTTTACTATTATGCATTAATTATACCATCGTTTTAGAAATAACACTACTGCACATAAATGTACATTTTTGTAATACTTTTATAAATAAATTATTCTTATTCTTATTCTTATATTCAATCATAAAATAATGACATGCAATTTTTGTTACAATTAGATTATTTTAATTTAAACTGAAGGAATTATTTTATATTATAGAAGGGATTCTCAATTAACCATCTGTGTAAAGCCCTTCTAAAGCGGACCATTGGTAGTTCTTTAATTTGGTTAGGAATCTTGTTATATATCTGAATACACATAGGATAGCAGCGCCGTCTATATAGTTCAGTTTTCGTTCCAGGAATAATTAATCTATTAGGGTATCTAGTTTTGAACTTACATTTATGTCCCAGTTTTTCAAACATATCCGGGTGAGATTTGGTAAATTTACATATTTTCTCAATATAAATGCCTGTTATTGTAAGTATTTTAAGTTTTCTAAATAATGGTTTACAGGATGTTAATGGGTCTACATTACAAATCGCACGTATACATCTCTTTTGTGCCACGAAAGCTCTTTCGAGATGCACCGAGTTTCCCCATACCAGTATACCATAATGCAATATTGAACCCACATATGCATGATAAGCCTGCAATGTGGCTTGTCTACTTGTTAGGTTAGATAAACGCCATAGGACATCAGCAAACTTACTGAGTTTTCTACATATCATATCAATATCATTCAACCGGGCATTGTCACCTTTTTTGAAGAGGAGTACCACCACACCCCTACACCATGCCTGTGGCGTTTTTCCCTCAAGTATGACGGAATTAAACAGTTTCTGAAGGGCCTTAAGTACCGGTTTTCCACCCGCCTTCAGGAGTTCGGCCGTAATTCCGTCATCACCTGGGGCCTTGTTGTTTTTGAGCTGCTTCAGAGCCATCCTAATCTCGTACAGGCTGACGTCCGGGATGTCTTCGGTATAGTGTCGGGTCAGTCTAGCTCGTGGGTCGTTTGCTAGATCTACGACGGGTTCACAGGTTGACGTGTACAACTGTCCATAGAAGCTCTCTATCTCCCTCAGAAGCTCCGGTTTGGCGGATAAGATCCTACCATCGTCGGTCTTCAGTTTCGTGAGCTGACTCACCCTATCACTATATACACCCTAATTGAGAATTCCCCACGGTGACTACAAAGGTTTCCAGGTAAGTTCTAGATTCTATTTGTCCTATAAAAAATGATCGCAATGACGAGGAGAACATGTGCCTCTCGGCTTCGTTAAGAGCCTTTTTCTGGAGTGTCTTTTTTACTGAGTCAGGCTAGAACTTAGCTAAAAATCTTCAATTCCCGAATGTGCACGCAGCATATCAGGGCACGCAGGACACGATATATTCAGGTAACCCATTGTTTGCACCAATAGAAAAGCACTCCATTGCACTCCATGCCAAAAAAATCTTCTTCAAAATCTACATAAATATCTACACTATCTACACAGACTAGTATTATAGAGGGGAAAGATTTAAATTTTTGTGTGTGTATGTTTGTAATGAATAAACTCAAAAACTACTGCGCCGATTTCAAAAACTCTTTCACCATTAGAAAGTCACGTCTTTACTGAGTAACATAGGCTATATTTTATCCCCGTAATCCCACGGGAACGGGAACTACGCGGGTAAAACCGCGTGACGACTGCTAGTAATCTATAACATTTTGGCATAATCTGGGTTCAGCAGAGCAATAATTTTTAATTAATTGAATCATTAATTAGAGTACCTACCCACTCTGCTCAAACTGTTTTGAAAAACAACGCGATAATAAGAAATCGTGCTTATCTGCCATTGATTTAATTAAAATAATCAGTTTAAATTATTATAATACATATCACTAACTAGGCCTAAACTAGCCGAAATACTGTTAATTATTGTGAGTTTTATCTAATTAAAATATAGTTAGATTGATGAAGTAAAGGTGCACGCTCAGTAATACGCAACAAACAAAAATGTATCCACTAATAGATTCCTTTGTAGTTCCTTTTACCTATTTCTAGGAGTTGAACATGAGGTTCTGGGTTCGGTTTTTTTTAATGGGTTTTCCATCAGGAATTTCTCAATAGCAACCACGGCGTCTGGATTTGTGCCCGGTTGATGGCAATAGGCGCATCCCCTATTAAGTCCCATGACTTAAATATGACTGGTGAAATGTGGTTGTATTGTGTATTTTAAACCGATTTTACTTTAGCTTTTCTTGCCTATCTACTTTTCATTGACATTTCAGTGTGCACGCGCCTTAATTGGAACTTTTTTGCTATAAAATGTGATTTTTTTCAATAATTGTGTCAATCCATCATCAGAGATTCAAGATGGCGGCCTTTCCCGCCACTTTAGTTTTGTTTCTATACATCACTTTGGCTTCTGGGTATACTCTACTACGTAAGTTTTCTTTTATATTATTGCTTGTTTTGTTTTTCTGGATATTTGTAACTTTCTAAGATCTATTTTTTTGTTCTATAATACCATTTTGTTAAAACTAGGTGCCTGATAGGATCACTCCTGAGGCAGAAACTTATACGCAGTTATAAATAACAATCTTACATCTAATCCCTTAGTTAACTTCATTTAGGGTATGAATTTTCAAAAATCCTATAAAAGTTCACTTTTGGTGTGAACTATTTTGTAAGCTGTTATGGTTCTAAATTCTAGCTAGCACATAAAAGACTAGCTCAATTCCCCCCAATTTTACTAGCTAATTCCTGTCCGGGGCGATGCCGTTTCTCTTCCTTCTCTTTTTTTCTCATGGCTATAATCCCAATTTATTTGGTCTCAGCCCCTTCTAGTACTTTTTGTGTCTCTTTTGTTGTGTTGTTTGCTATCATGGCATTTGTTATCGTTCCATTCCAGTTCCGTTGTTAGTAGCCAGTCCATTACAAACTTGAATAGTAGAGGGCTCAAGGTCGAGCCTTGATGAACACCAAATGTTTTACTTGTTCCTGCTGGGCTGACTACTCTTGTAGAAACATTGTGTTACATATTTTTACGGATGACGTCACCGTGCTTATATAATAACTAAAAGTAGTAAATTTCAGTTTCACAGAAATAATCTCGTATGGTTCAATTTAAGGCGACTCTGTTAAAGGGCAACGCATGGTTGAAATGTATACTGAATGGGAAATTAAAATTCTACTTATGCATGGTCATCACTCATCAGTCAAGTCTTCTTAGTTTGCCTTGGTTTTGCATTGAACTATTATCTACTGCCTTTATTTATCCTTATTTTTTCATTATAATTATAAATATTATTATTTTCACAGGAGATGACGATAATGAAATCGTATGGCCGAGCGAATACCACTTCAAGGCGGAAAAGCTCAATTTTAAATCGTCGCTGAAAGAAACCTTCGAAATCTGGTAAGTTTTTTGGTGACTTTAAAAATTAACTTAGAGCTGTTTTGAATGAATGAGCTGCAATGAATAATAATTTAAGTTCATTTCATGAGCCAGTTGTTGGTGATCATACAGGAAATGGTTTCACTGAATTGCTTCTTCTACATGGTCCAGGTACAGTGCCGACATGAACCGCTCTCGCATTGACTTCAACGACGGCACTGTGCAGAAGTGGTACTACGGAGACACCGGAGAAGCTTTCGTTGTAAGACCATCCTATTCTTATTCTTTAACGCACACAAAATGAAAATAAATACTCACAAAATTACAACTTGCAGAGCCACCCGTGTCTCGATTTGTAGGGACGATGACACGAATATAGTCAACGCACCTAACTAACCACTTCCGATTTTTAAAGGAAAAATAAAGCAACATCATAATTTCAGAAACATCCAGTCACCACGGAAGAGATCACTAACCGAATTGTGTGCCAATTGAGGACCACCGAAGATGAACAGGTCGAATTTCTTCCTGACGTGTCTGAGCTTACTTACACAGGTATGGAAGAATGATTTAATTTCAAATGTTTTAAATATACTACGTAGCTGGTCCAGAGGCTAACCGTTGTTATGCAACGTGGCAATGCCGTCAGTCTCTTGGGCACATTACCGGTTGACAGCGATGAGGAGTAGTAGTTTTTTGATGCTGCGAGTATAATTTTAGCTTTGGTTTTTTATTGTTTTTATTTTCTATTGTATGAAGCTTTTGCTGGCAGCTTCGCTCCCGTTTCGTACAAAAATTGACCCACGGGAAAGTTTTAGATGTAGCTTATGACGCTGGGATAATGTAGCTTCCCGTTAGTGAAATAATTTTCGGGATCGGATCAGTAGTTCCGAAGATTACCCCCTTCATACAAATATCCAAACAAATTTTGCCTCACTGCAAGTGTCACTTAAGGGATATCTTCCGTGATTATTTTTTATTTTTGAGCTCCCGATATTTCGACGCTGTTGCAAGCGCCATGATCGCGGGTTAACGGCGGGCATTTGTACTATAGTTATGAACCGTGAAAGCTTAAAACAGTGTTTAAATTTTGCCTCTTTATAGTATTCGTATGGAAGATATACTTATTCTTAATTAATCTTATTGAGTTTCCATAAACCATAACAAAAAAAACTGAGCAGTCTTTGGGGACTGCCGATAGAAGTGAAAACAAAAAGTACATAGGCCAGGTTGTGCCCCGCGCACGCCTAAGTGGTGCTACGCTGTAGCAGTTCGGTTACATGTGTTACGAAAATCGTACTTGACGGTCACGCTAGTTTCATGATTTTTGTTCACCCAAAAAGTACTCAACACGCCTAAAGAAGTTTTCACTTAAAAAAAATAAAAAGTTGCCATTATGTAAAGTAAGGAAAGTCATTATTGACCATCTTCTTCCGCTGCAGATAAAGATGAATACCTTTCGAATGCAATATTTACCGATATTAGAATTACAGTCACGATCACTAATATTAAGACACAGCAATTTAAAAAAAATGTTTTTCTCTGACAGATTTGATCATAATTTTCTGTTGTTCAAACCAATTCTATTATAAAATAGGTTTTATCCAGAAGTCACAATCGTTATTCCTGAAGAAAATTTCTTATGAATTTAGCTAATAATTTAATCAATATATTTCGTGTGTGGGGGCCTTTGTAAGTTTCATAGACGACTGGAGTCGTGTTTTCTGTATGTCGGATTCACTAGAGCGCAATGTGTGGCCATCAAAATATATGGGGAATATACACTTACACGCACTTTAAAAATACTTTTTCACATTTTAACATGTTTTAGCTTTAAAAAACAATTTAATGAACTATAAAAATAATGGTTTCCATTATAAATATGCTTAGCTTTTAAATTGATTGAATAAACTATAAAAATAATGGATGGTAATATTACCAGGAGAACTTAAGATGCAAAAGTGAGCGAAGCAAGCTCTGGACTTGGGGCACCACGACGTTAGGTTATGTTAGGTTACTTCAAACCCTGCAGACATAAATAGGAGCCTCGTGTAGCAAAGTCTACGCTACATGCGACTACAGAGGAAACTCGGTATGTAATAGATGGTCACCCATCCACAAACCGACCTAGGCAAGCGCGGCTTAACCTTGAAGATCCCCCAGCGGCTGTTTTTATTTATTAGAGATATTACGCCCCCAGGTCAGACAATGACTCTGTACGACAAGGTGGTGGACGTCTGGTCTAGCACTGAGGAGTATGAAAAGAAGGTTGACCGGGAGACGACGCTGTACATCTTCAAGACTGACTCCGGCATCGATCTGCCTGTCCAGTAAGTAGTTATGTTAATTATTAAGGAGGTTATCTGACCAGATGTACAAAAGTGGACGGAGCAAAAGCTTGCATGCTCAAGCAAGGATAGCTCTGTAATTCCTGCGTCGTTCCCCAAGGGAATAGACCTGATTTAATGTATGTGTTAACCAGTTATGCCCCGCTAGAATCATAAATTATCCCAATTAATTTCTGGTTCGTCATCTCACCAGGCACCTCCTTACTTGCCATATCATCCTTCACACAGTCCGTCCATCGTTTAATACACTATGCAAAACAATCGACGAAAGCATAAATCTAAAGGCTCTCTCTCCCTCATCAGGAGCATTCGCTTGTAATGTAATGCCAGCTGTACACTCTCGCCGTGACAGTCCGAGGCTGGGCGAGCGCGAGAGTGTTGATGGTAGCGCTCGCCCGCCTCGGCCTGTCTCGGTGTTCATCGCTAGCTCTCCGTCCCGAGTCGGTTTTTACGCGCGAGTCAGAGGTTCTCGCGCCGCCTCGCGCGAACTGCGAGCGCGTCGCTGTACACTCTCGTTTCTCCCAGTTGCGATGCCGATATATTTATCAATTGAGAAGTAAAATTAATTAAAATCTACGTACCATGTTCTATTACGATGAATTGTGACCATCCACCATCTTCGTTTACGCCACTTTTTTTTTGCATAATATATACGTAATACGTAAGTAACGGTAATACTAATAAGTGATGGCACATAGTGTAACAGCAGCAGCAACTTCTGTTTCATCCATTCCCTCGGCGTCCACAATTGAAAATGACGAGGGACCTCGCTCGGCGACAGTGTACATGGTCACTCGTTTCGGCCGAGGCTCTCGTGCGAGGCACAGGGGTGTGTAACGGTTGATATAATAACAAACAATCTAACGTTCACTTGACCTAATTTCAGTTAATATACTTTTGTTTAATATAACGATCAGTTGAGATAATGAATTGTTGATATAATTTCATTTTATCTAATTTCTTATGATATAATAAACATTTCCTATAATGCACATTTGACATAATATTCATGTAGTATATTACTCAACTATTATTATTATCTCAACTATTGTAACCAGTAGAAATTGGATGCAATCTGGACTTTAGGGCACCCCGACTCGGACAGGTTAGGTTAGAAGGGGATGGCGGGGTCGTGTGAGCGAGCGAGCGAAGCGAGCGAATAGACCCCGCCATCCCCTTCGTGGTTATTTTTTTATAAACCATCCAGAAGTAGGAGCCCCGCGAAGCGGGGCTCCGTCGATCAAGCCCACCCTCAACCATGCATTGAATATTTTAAGATTTGGTTAGGTGCCATTTGAGTTAGGTTAGAACTGTGACCATTAAACATGAAAATTAGGTCAAAAGAAAATTATATAAAATGAACGCTAGGTATACTAAATGTTTTATATTAAATGAAAATTATATCATATGAAACATTAGGTCATATGAAATTAGGTTATATGATTTTATAGCATATGAAAATTATATTATATGAACGTTATTTCAAGTGAAATTAGAGCATTTGTTATTATATCATACATTACACACCCGAGGCACAGCGAGTGCTGTCGGGCGAGAGTGTACAGCCGGCATAACAGTTCAGATTCGAGCATTTACACCATGTAGAGAACCGAGCATTACAGTGCGCAACCTGTAACGATACAATTTGTAACAATCACTAGTTTACACTTAAAGTACTTACGGGATAATAGCCGAGGTTTTCTTTATTAATGAGCTCCCGATATTTCGACGCTAGAAACACAAACAAAACACGACTGAACCACTAATTTCTTTACATAATCGAATCTTAGATTGTTACATTACAATATTTACAAGCGAATGCTACACCCGGGTGCGTCTATTAGTAACGTAATGCTCAAATTCGAATTTCAGATTGTTGTACTACAGGTGTGGGAGTAATTCGTAAAATTTCAAGTTTCTGGGAATTGTGTGTGTGTTTAGTTTTTTTGCTCGGAACCCTAATGGTTTTTTCTAAAATAAAAATAGACTGTTACTCCTTATTACATCAGCTATCTCCCAGTAAATGCTAAGTCGGTCCAGACATTTCGGAGATTAGTGGTAACTAAGTTCAACAGACAGACTGACACAATTTTTTTTTTTTGAAGTGAAAATATCTTTAGGCGCGTTGAGCACTTTTTGGGTGAAGGAAAAACATTGAACTCATCGTCACGTAACGTAACGTGCGGTGACGCTTCGTAGCCGTTCGTAGCACTCGTAGCATCCGCTACAGCGTAGCACCACATAGGCATGCGCGGGGCATAACCAGTGCTACGACTGGGGCGGGGCCTGTGTACTTTTTGTTTTCATTTCTATTGGCAGTCCCCAAAGACTGCTCTGATTTTTTGTGATAAGTTTCGTATCATATATATCTATACATATTCAGTAAAAAGTTATTATTTTGAAATAGATATTTAAATTTTATTTACATAATCAACTGTAAGTAACAAATTTTTCTGTAGGCAAGTGACCAAGATGTACAACTACGACAAGGGTGAACTGCAGTCACACGTCATCGTCAACTACTTCGACTACTCCGATACCGTCTCCGAGGAGGACGTCACTGTCGAAGATCGTAAGGATACCAGGGGGTCTAAAATGGCCCCTTTAGCAGAATCATAATAGGATATTAATATGAATTACGTAACAATTCGTAAATTGATTGCAAAGTGACAATTCATAATATTAACTGCGTCTGTGATAGTTTTTAAGAATTATGAGGTGATTCGGATTGAAAGCAGCCATTTTAGACCCCCAGTTTTATACAAGGCACTAACTGTTAATACGCACGGATTTAATGCATGATTCTAGACCTCTTCTTTCAACTATTTGGGGTCGGCCTTTAGTCTAACCGAATAATGGAGCGACTGACTATCTGACCTCCACAACCCAGTTACTAAGATACATGATTTCCCTTGGTAAGACTGGCTGATAGACTTTCAGGACTGTGACTACCAGTAACGACTGTCAAAAATCCTCAAATGACAGCTGGGACCAACAGCTTAACATTTCGAGGCACGTAGGTGTTTCAGGTATTTAGGTATGATCAGCATCTGCGATGGAACGGCCTCACAACTAAAGCTTAGTTTAGGCAAAGCACCGATTTCACTAAAATTTTATTGGCTCAGTTAGTCCAGCTAAGGATACATTGAAATTATTTTAATTATGAAGAAAGGCACTAACTAGCCGATTAAATACCACCTTTGTATTAAACCAGTCATGATATTTAGATTATATTATTCCCACTGCTGGGACAATGGCAATAGATCTTGGAGAGGGCTACAACCAAGCGAGCCAGTGCGGGTTGGTAGATGTCACATGTCTTCTAGGTTGAAAGACATACCAATTTCCTCACGATGTTTTCCTTCGCCGTTGTGAGAGCAGTGATGAAATAAATGGCACAAAATAATACGCCTGCTTGGGTTCGAACCCACGTCTTTCCACTCGTAAGTCGAAGTCACTATCACTTAGCCACCACTGCTCACTAACCCAAAACTGTTCCAACCAGGCATTTACTTAACCCTTTTATCAAAATTCCAGAGGACGACTGCCAAGAGTACGGTCTGGGCAAGGACTTTCACAGGGATATAAAGTTCTTCCACCCGGATCTGCCCTCTGAGCTGGACCAGGCCTTCGAGCTGTACACCAACCACCACGGCAAGCAGTACCAGGACAAGGATCATCAGATGAGGAAGAAGATCTTTGAGGAGAACTGGAGGTTAGGCTTTTAAACTTTGTTTTTGACAAATCTTTCTAATCAAGCTATATTATATTGGATGAAAATGGCAGTGATCTAGCCTCTTACCAACCACTACAGAATTGACTGGAAGTAACAAGTCTTCTTTATTCCTGATACCCACTAAAATATCACTAATTTTTTCTTAAAATTCAGGATGATCGAGGACCACAACCGCAAGAACCTAGGCTTCAGAGTCGAGCTGAACGACTTCTCCGACAAGACCGATGATGAGCTGAATTACTTGACTGGCACCTACACCTCCACGCACGAGTACCCCGATATGATGCCTTTCCCTCACACTCTAGATGAGATCGATGAGCTGGTAGATGAGCTGCCCGAGAGCTTCGACCTGAGGATGGAGGGTGCTGTTACTCCTGTTAAGAGTAAGTTTGTACAACGTTTTATAAGACTGTTTCCTTCTTCTTCTTTACGTGTCGATTTCACGACCGCTATTTTACTGCTGCTACTTCGTTTAAATCTTAGAAGATCTACCTTCTTGCTGGATATCAGGATGGGCTGGAACGGAGGTGGAGCATATCCTGCTAGAAGCTCCATCTCTGGAACTGTGTTTGGGATAGGCCAGATTGTTTCTACAGTACAATTTAGGCCCATAGCAATGGTATATTTTTTGCCGTATTGGTGTGGAGGCCGTCTCATTCCCCATCATTGCAATATACATACACCGGTGACAACTAGAAATGCTTAGACGTCTGATTTAGGCTTTAGACTGAATACGATAGCTTCTATGTTGTACAGTTGTATTAATGTTGTTATATGTTTAGACCAGGGTCACTGCGGGTCTTGTTGGGCCTTCTGCACCACGGCTGCCGTCGAGGGCGCCATCGCCAGAACCAACGGTGACAGGCTACTAGACTTGAGCGAGCAGTCTCTTGTGGACTGTGCTTGGGGGTGAGTGAGAATAAATGGTTGGGGTTGGGTTCGTTTTTTTCCGAGACTAGTTTAGAAATTAGCATTTTGAAGTGTTCTCTGTTTAATTGGTGATCTGTAACCCAGGATCTTCCCACTTCAGACACTTTTCTTTATATAAGATTGGGCATATTATTATACCGGTTCTGTTATTTATGATGTCGAGATAAATTAAATAAATATTTATGAGTATGATTATAGTTTGCTATACCGTTAATTAAACTGTACAAAGATTAATACCAAATAACAATGAAGGTTTGTTAAAAAAATTCTCAGTATTTTTTCAATGGCATTCTGGTTTTTAATAGGTTGCAACAATTATCATCTTCCTGCACTTGTTTATTTTGGGGTCGTTGCACGTGGTTAACTTCTATTCTCCCCAATTAGTCGTCATGTACTTTATCATTCACTCCTTGACCAAAGCTGCAAGCAGTGCAAATGCATTGCGTGTTGCAAATAATCTGTACCCAGCTCTTGACCAGTTTCCACTGATTCATTAAAATAATTAACGTCAAAAATACATAAAGCGATCTATTTAGTTAACAATACAACATGCGTTCGCAAGCGCGACAGCTGACTGACTGAGGTCATGACTCATGGACCAACAGGACGACGACGACAACACTCCGGAAGTGACTGGGGTAGACCTGAGAGTGCCGCCCCGGGACCCGACGGCTTGCCTGGCAAAGCCTGGGTCTCGGGTCACTCGCACTCATCTGCAGACGTGACGCCAACGCCTTCAACTCCATGCCCTGGAGCTGCATTAGGGAGGCACTCCAGTATCACCGGGTGCCGACCTACCTTCGTCGTGTAGTCGGGGACTACCTGACGGATAGGGCCGTCATCTACCCCGGTTGCAGCGGAGATTGGAATCGGCGAGAGATGTCGTGCGGTGTTCCACAGGGATCGGTTCTAGGGCCGTCCTTGTGGAACATTGGGTACGACTGGGTGCTGCGCGCCGACCTCCCTATTGGCGTCAGCGTGGTCTGCTATGCAGACGACACGCTGGTGCTGGCACAGGGGGGGTCGCACGAGGCGGCGGCCGAAGTCATGACACGCGGGGTTGCGATAGTCGTTGAGAGGATCCGGCAACTGGGTTTCGAGGTGGCATTGCACAAGTCCGAGGCCATATGCTTTCATGGGCCTCGGAATGCGCCACCGCCGGGATCCTCAAGTCAACGTTGAAGTACCTGGGACTTGTCCTCGACAGCCGGTGGAACTTCGTGGAACATTTTCGACGTTTGGCCCCCAAACTGGAACGGACCGGGGCTGCCTTTAGGCGGATCCTGCCCAACCTGGGGGGGCCGAACGCCTCCTGCCGGAGGCTCTACGCGGGAGTCGTGCGGTTCTTGGGCCTTTACGGGGCCTCTGTGTAGGCGCGTTCATTGAGGCGGCGAGCCGCCCACTACCTGAACGCGCCCCAAAAGGTGGTAGCCGTAAGGCTGCCCTCTCCTCCTTGCCGGATTGCCGCCATGGGATCTGGAGGTGATAGTCCTCGCGCGCCTGCATGAATGGCGCGTGGAGGCGCGCCGCTGGGGTGAAACTCCACTGCCGCAACAAATTGTCACTCAGCGGACAGACTTCCGGCGGGATCTCATGGTGACATGGAGAGAGCGACTGTCGCAACCCCGTGCAGGGCACGCCACGATAGTGGTGATAAGTCCCCTCTTTGAGGAGTGGCTTGAGCGACGCCACGGCGTCCTCTCCTTCCGCCTGAGGCAGGTCCTCACCGGACACGGTGTTTTCGGGAGGTTCCTGCACCGAATCGGGTGGGAAACCCGCCCGGGTGTTACCACTGCGAGGATCGACTGGAGGACACGGTGGAGAACACGGTGGAGGTGTGCCTCGCGTGGGCTGAGCACCGCCGTGTTCTCGTAGCGGTGACCTCTCGCGTCCGGCCCTGGTGCAAGCCATGGTCCGGAGCGAGACGGAATGGACGCCGTCAACTCCTTCTGCGAAGCAGTAATGCTAGAGAAGGAGGTGGCGGAACGGGAGAGGGAGAGAACCTCTCAGCGTCCGGCCACCGCGTCGTGTTCCACGCGCGCCTCATAGAGAGTCAGCAAAAAGGAATGGGTCCGTAAGGACCGATGCCTGCCGGGGTTGCGGGACTGTTCGAAAGAGATACCGTGGCCCCGGTACACAAAGGGCGATGAAGGAACAAGGATGGGTTTTAGTCAGTAAAAGTCGACACTCCCTCCTGCTCCGCCCAGAGCGGGAGGAGTCGTTAAAAGGTCATGACTCATGGCTAGCTTGTTCATTGCGCGGGCGCAGGCGGCACGGTCGAATAGGTATGTATGACCGCGATTGCCCGCCGGCCAGCCGTCAGCTGTTGCCGCTCGCATTAGGGTGAAATGATCTTGAGGAAAATAGTGGAATTACTTTAAAAAAAAATTGCTTTTTTTCATTGGTTTTAGGTTCTATTAATGAAACCAAACCAATTCAAGGATAACGGTGTTCACGCTAACACCCTGTATAAACTTATTTGCAGCTACGACAACACAGGCTGCAGTGGAGGTATTCTGGATGGTGCTATGAAATACGTGGTGGCACACGGCATCCCAACTGAGGAGGAGTACGGCCTTTACTCAGCTAATGTAAGTCCTAAGATAGGTTTGTCTCCACTAATCGCGGTATCAGTTTGAATTAGCCACGGATCACGGCGAGTCATGTCCACTGATATCGTGATCCGTTTCAATAAAAAAATGAAAGATATTTATACTGTTAGTCTGCTTCATCCCATTGATTGGCAAAGACCTCTCCCCCTCTCCTCTTCCCCTTCTATTTTTTTCGATCTATGGCCAATATTGACTACTGATCGTTGTTCGAAATGGAACTAGTGATAATAAAAACAACAGTAGTTCCATCATGAAACTGTTAATCTTACTAGTGGAACTAGTGATAAAAAAAATCAACACTAGTTCCATTATTTTCAGATTCTTTCAAAATGGAACTAGTGATTATAAAAAAACAACAGTAGTTCCATCATGGAACTGTTAATCTTACTAGTGGAACTAGTGATAAAAAAAATCAACACTATTTCCATTATTTTCAAATTCTTTAAAAATGGAACTAGTGGATATAAAAAACAACACTAGTTCCATCATGGAACTGTTAATGGTACTAGTGACAATGAAGGGTTTTGTCCAGCTCGTCACACAAACTCCTACGATTTTTACCGCGTCGTTGTGTCAAGGCTCCACATCGTGGTTATTTTTGGCTCACAATCCACCGTGTATACGGTAGATGTGGTCTAAGATAATAATTTTGAAACTGCTGTAACTTATACCCATGTAGTTCATATAACTTGGAAATACAAAAGTTGGTATTGGCAGATGTAATTCAAAACCAGTTTTAAATATAACTCCTTGAAAGATGGCAAATACGAATCCGTTTTTACGAAGTTCATAAGAAATATTGTTGAATTTTGAAAAACATCTCTTTCATTCGGGAATGTTGGTTCTAATACATTATATCTATTCCCAGAATGGCTACTGTGAAATCCAGAACATGACAAATACGTACAAGATTCGAGGGTTCTCCCAAGTGACCCCACACAACCCTAACGCCTTGAAACTGACCATCTTCAAGTATGGCCCTGTCACCGTCGCCATCCGTGCCAGCGGGCTGATGAAGCACTACTCCAGTGGACTCTTCTATGATTTCTCCTGGTAAGCCATTATCAATATTCCTTTGGCAATCATCATCATAGCTTTCTTCAAGTACGGACTAGTCACTGTCAGCATCTAGTAGGCTGCTCTATGACTTCCTTTGGAAAGTATTCTGTACTTTTAAGCAGTTGACGTCCGATCAGATTACGAGACTTAGGGAAGAGAGAGTGCACCTATGTCTGCGTGCACACTGGTATGTTCTATAAATTACATGTGTTAGTCTGCAGTCCAGTGCAGCAAAAGGCGAAATCAGTCGAGCTAATCCCATCATCTCCATCTGGGGCTGCTTCCTAACTATTTTCCATTTCCAGCGACTTTTATGAAAGCCCGAACCACGGCGTGACAGTCGTTGGCTACGGCGTCCGCGATGGAGAGGACTACTGGCTGGTGAAGAACTCCTGGGGAGAGAGCTGGGGAGAAGACGGCTACATCCTCATGTCCGCCAAGAACAACAATTGCTTCCTGCTCGACTCTCCTTACTATCCCATCGTTTAAGTTTAGATTAGACAAATAAATTCCACGTGCTTTTGATACTAGTCTTTTATTACCTTCCTAAATGCTTTTTAAATCTTAAACTGATTCAAAAACCAAAACTTGGTTTACAAAATGGTTTTAAACATATTGGTGTGATATAGGAGCACCTGCTACGTTCCCTTACCTTTGAGCAGGCTCTCTCTACTCATCCATTCGAAAATTGCAAGTCTGCTGTTGTAAAATGTAATATAAAAATACCTGAATACCCTGCATGTTATACTTAAGCCCCGTGTAATATGGGGCGAGTCTATTGCCACATTGCCATCAGTCGGGTACATATCTAGTCCCATGGCTGCTACTGAGAAGTTCCTAACGGAAAAAGCTACTATCACATGGCCCGACCTGGGAATCCGACTGTCTCCAGAGTGACAGTTTTCGGCTCCGGCTTCCGCCACGGAGAGGGCTACTGGCCGGAGAACTCCTCGGAAGAGATCTGAGGAGAAGACGGCTACATCCTCATGTCCACCAAGACAACTGTTTCGTGCTCGATACGTACTATCTTATCGTTTAACTCTCACTTCTAGAATATAGAATAGAATTCCGCGTGCTTCTTTTTAGGGTTCCGTACCCAAAGGGTAAAAACGGAACCCTATTACTAAGATTTCGCTGTCTGTCCGTCTGTCCATCTGTCCGTCTGTCTATCACCAGGCTGTATCTCATGAACCGTGACAGCTAGACAGTTGAAATTTTCACAGATAATGTATTTCTGTTGCCGCTATAACAACAAATACTAAAAACAGAATAAAATTAATATTTAAGGGGGGCTCCCATACAACAAACGTGATTTTTTTTGCCGTTTTGTAATGTATAGATAATGGTACGGAACCCTTCGTGCGCGAGTCCGACTCGCACTTGGCCGGTTGTTTATATTTACACCGCAGTAATAGGAATAAGAAACATTAATTCGCAAAGATATAAATATTCAGGTAATAAGTAAAAAAGGATCATTCCCACTAGTGTAAAACTAGTGGGAATGATCCTTGTTCAAGACTTTAAGTACTTATCCTTGTTACTCATTTCTACTTATCTATGCCAATTTCCTACTACGTAATCTTCCTGAGGCTATTCGTGCCAATAAACTACTAGCAAACCCAAAGCGTGGTAAATTCGCATTTGTGCGAGTTTTGCGCAGTGTGGATGCACGACCTACGCCAAAACGTAGTACTAGTGACAACAAAAACCTCATTAGGTTTGTGTAATAGAACAGTAGAACTAATGGGACTTTTTGTTCCCACTAGATGATTTTGTATCACCTTAAAACGTAGGACTAGTGGGAAAAAAATCCCACTAGTTCTACCGTAGAACTGTGTAGTAAAACTAGTTGGAATGATAAAAAAATGGATATTCTTGCACCTTTCCGCGATCAGGGCTAAAAAAATACAAACTACTGCTTTTATTTTCTCCCCTAGCTTTTCTAGTATCTTTATGTTGCAAAAGTGTGTTGACTGGTGGTTGTTATTATTTATTCGATCAAATATAGACGGTTGTACAAAATAAAATTAAACATTCTAATAAACATCATTATAGTTACGACATCTCTCGACATTTTCCTGAACCATAACCGTCATGTTGTGCACACTTACCAATAATTTAAAACAACGCCATCTAGCGGACTTTTCCCGAACTACTCAAAGCAATAAACACCATAACGGCTGCTATAAACGCGTTTATGTCTTCGTTTGGTCTCATTTTATTTGAACGCATTAATTTTATTATAACAGCATCTTTATTACATGTTGGGTTACGTGAATGTGTTTACAGAATAATGGGACAGTTTAATTACACCGTACGCGTGGTAATAACACGATCTAATATGAAAATAGGAACAGAATCTCATATTTTAATTAAACATAACGTGACGCCTGTGATCCTAGAAGGATTAGGCAGATGTGTACCTAATAGTACAATCACGAGCAATAAAAGGTGTTGTCTTATCAACATTCAAAAGCAATTTTCACGTGAAATAACGGTTTCTACTTTACATAAGACCTATTTTGTAATAGCATTGGCTTCCAAAATACTATGTTTGTGAAAAAGTAGACCGTTAATCTATGCAGTAGGAGGAAAACAATTTTAAAAGTTGCTTTGTTTAAACATGTTAGAGCTCGTGATTATACACCCAAACAATAGTTTAGTTTGAGTCCAAGTATCTAATACTTGGACTTAAACTCCAAAGCAAACTCCGGGCAAGCACAAATCCAGACTCCGTGGCTGCTATCAAGAAATGGTGGTGGAAAAATCCAGTAACACACTTTGCCCGCCCTTTTTTTATCGGATGGGAAATCATCAAATGACTCCTCCCGCTCTGGGCGGAGCAGGAGGGAGTGTCAGACGGGAATCAAACCAGGACCTCATGCTGAACTGTCCAACACTACCTACACCGACGAAGAATTTCCAATTAAACATATGAGATTTGAGTGATTGTTTAGTCTGTTGAACGTGGGTCTAACTTCCTGGAACAAAGTTTGAGACCTCAGTAGGCCAACGCGTTAATTTCTATTAGGAGATTCTCAGTATCCACTTGATCCTGTCTGTATTTGTGTATATTCAATATTTGCTAACCCTCTATTTGATGGAACTTCAACATTACCAGCTAAAGGTGGATGAAGCTCTATTTGGTCTGCGGGTGGATGTGCGAAGAATACTTTGTGAAATTACTTATTTATTAGTTGGTAGATAATTTTGCCTTAAATAAGTTTGCTATCACAGCATAAGGATATCGTGTTTTAAAACGAGATTGAATTGGAAGGCTCACTCCACTTTCAAGCATTATGCTGCATTCGAATTTCGAACTACTATTTTTTGAATCTCTAGAAACCTACGTCATTTTTGACATCTGTTAAAGTAATATGTTTTTTTTTTATCGCGCAGGCGTAATCGGAACTAATGTCACCATCTTGTTTTTAATACAAATTCCACAGACAATTTACAAAATGTTTACCAACAGTGACTGGCTGACAATGACATTCATCATCATCTTTCAGCCCTTGTTTCTTGT
This sequence comes from Xestia xanthographa, assembly GCA_905147715.2. NCBI lineage: Eukaryota > Metazoa > Arthropoda > Insecta > Lepidoptera > Noctuidae > Xestia > Xestia xanthographa. The sequence goes on from LR990644.1 coordinate 31,603,119, forward strand.
AACTTGCGATCGGCGCAACGCGTTTTTTTTTCTTCCATTCTATGTCAACCGTCACGGTATCATTCACTCCTTTACTGCCAATTTCATTCAATCGTCAATGCAGCACTGTCAACTTATTTTTTATGTCATTTTTGACAGTTTACCTATTAAAACAATATTATAGATGTCGCTAGTTTCCCTCTAAGTTCCCAGACATTTGATTTTATGGGCACTAACCGACAATGCGTCGTACGGGCGCAGCTGTGCCCGACATAGTCACTTACTTACGCTTTACGACCCAGGTAAGGGTAGTTTATTCCTAGGCACAATATAAACTAGCCATTTGTATGTGTACCTAAGGATATAAACATTTTATATCTATTACGTTGTAGGCATACCACTTTGTGGCCTCGTCGAGTCTAGACAAATTAATTTTGGAGCTAACATTGTTTTTTTTTTGGGTCGACATTTGTCATGTCTGTAGCTCGTGGCTAAATAATAACAGCCGCTCTGGTCGGTTATCTTTAGGTTAAGCCGTGCTTGCCTAGGTTGGTCTGTGGATGGGTGACCACCCTTATATACCGAGTTTCCTCCGTGCCTCGGAAAGCACGTTAAGCTGTTCGTCCCGGCTGTTATTTGTAGATCTTTGATAGTCGTTACAGGTAGTCAGTGGCCCAAAAAGTCTAACAACCAGTCTTACCAAAGGGTATGGTATCACCCAGTACTAACTGGGTTGTGGAGGTTCACCAGGCAGTCGCTCCATGTCAAATACTGGTATTCAGCTGCATCCTGAAAAGGCTAGGCAGACGATGATCGTTGTCTTGACAATCATGCCTGTATTTTTTATAAAGCTAGGCAGAGGTGAGCAATGTACACCCTAAATTTTCCAGTTATGTTAATAAACCCATGAAAGAAGGGGCCACCTTATCACTATCAAGCGGGAACAAATTCAAACCTCGGACTGCTACCTGCTCGAAAAACCCAATAACACTTGGATAGGACCTCATTTAACCTTGACATCTTTTAACCTATTGACAGTCTTTACAGCTTGTCAGTGGCACGACAATCTGACAACCATTCTTAATATTCATCACGTGTTGATGGAATGTGACCGGAACATACACGTAAGACAAGATATACCTGGTATGGGATTTGAAGTGGGAGCATGTAACAGCATTCTAGCGTCCCCTTTGTCGGAGGAGGCTAGAATGTTGTGTCGGTTGTTGTATGAATACGAATAGGTCATGATTATAATAAGAACTGTGCATTACACATTGTTTAGTGTTAAGTTGTTTAATGTAGTTGTTACGGGGGTGACATTATCACTGAGTGATAAAACCCCTTAAAATAAATATGATTTAAAAAAAAAAAAAAAAAAAAACCATTCTTACCAAAGGGTATCGTCAAAGAGATTTAAAAGAAATAAGTAGGTATAGAGCGGACATTGAGAATAATGTCAAACAAAAATTTTGATCCCGAACATTTTTAATTTTGACACGGGAATGCTACCTGACAAGCGGGCGTATGACACTAGACAGAACGATTTATTACTAAGTAGTAACAAGTTTTTGGCTTACGAGTTTCTTCGTCTTGTCCCGTCTATCGCTCATAAATATTTGAATGTCTTTGGGTATCGTATTTCCGGGGTTGCGGGACTGTTCGAAAGAGATACCGTGGCCCCGGAACACAAAGGGCGATGAAGGAACATCGATGGGGTTTAGTCAGTAAAAGTCTGACACTCCCTCCTGCTCCACCCAGAGCGGGAGGAGTCAATTGATGATTTACCATCCGAAAAAAAAAAAGGTTATCGTATTTCCCAATACCTACTAACGTGGAGGTCAGATAGGCAGTCACTCCATGTAAAATAATGATATTTAGCTGCATCCGGTTAGACTGGAAGCCGACCCCAACATAGTTGGGAAAAGGCTAGGCAGATGATGAGGTACTTAATATGGATATTCTATGGCGTAGTACATATTAGTATACGCCATTAAATTATTCACTTTGTATTCTTATCGTCAGTATTTTTGAGAGGTTTTCTTTTTGAGGTATTAAAGAAACCGGGGTTGCGGGACTGTTCGAAAGAGATACCGTGGCCCCGGAACACAAAGGGCGATGAAGGAACATGGATGGGTTTTATTCAGTAAAAGTCTGACACTCCCTCCTGCTCCGCCCAGAGCGGGAGGAGTTATTTGATGATTTCCCATCCGAAAAAAAAAAGGTAAAAAAACTTAGTTTCCAAGAACTCTATAGATGGCGTTGAACTTACTATGATAGTTGGTGCCAAAGAAAGTTGGTGCTAAATAATAAATAAAGCCAAAACGCTTGGAAAAAAAAACATTGTGTCACGTCACATACTCTCGTTGACTGACAATTTCATTTGCTTATCCTTCCGAATATAACCTAGTTTTCTCGCGCTTTGTTAAAATCAGTTTTTTTAGGTTCCGTTCCTTGCATTATCATACTAACTCCTAGCGCCACCTATCCAGCAACTAGGGAAGAGCTAAAAAGAAAATCCCTCATTACCATTTCATTATTTACATTAAGAATTCGAAATAAACATCAAAACAAACAAAAAAATAACTGTCTGTCATTAATTTTCTAGACGGTGCTTATTATTTTGGGCAAATCTTTCAAAGTCGTCTCGCTAAGACCATTATTATTCAACAAGCATTTTTTAGGGTTCCCTGTTAAGATATTTAGGTTGAGGTGTTTGCCTCGTTGGGCTAGTGGTCCATGGTCATGAGGTCCTGGGTTTGATTCCCGGGTCGGGCAATTTGTAATTGGGTCTTTCCATCAGGAATTTCTCAGTAGCAGCCACGGAGTCTGGATTTGTGCCCGGTTGATGGCAATAGGCTCACCCCCTATTACATGGGATTTACACATAACTGGCTAAATATTGTTAACTGTTCTGTAAATGAATACTGTAAATGTCATTATAGTCTGCGTCCGATAAGTAGGAATTAAAGGTCATTGCTCTTTCCTTAATTTCTCTGCGTAGGTAAAAAAATACATTATGAATCGTTTTTTATTACTAGAAAAAGTCAAGGATCACGATAAAGGTAGTTTCGGGACAAGTTTATGTCATTATTTCTGTTTTCGGAATTATGTATTTGAATAAATGTATGCGGGTTAATGACCTTTACTTCCTACTTATCTGGCGCAGACTATAGTACTAAGCTAGCGCTGTGCTAGTGCTAGAATAAGTCAAATAAGTAATTTTTCATAAGGAAATCCTTAATATTTGGGTAAAGTATTTTTTGTGTATTGGATGAGGCTGGGAAAAGAGCGTGGAGCATGGTACAACAAACAGAGATAAACCTATCCCAGCAGTGGGTTAAGTTGGGCTGTGAGTGGTTGGTGATGATGATAATGAAAGTGTTTTCCAAGCCTTATACCTATTTCTGACTGTATTATGTAGGTACTATCGAGGACACTTCCGCCAGTTCACCACTAAGCAAATTTTTGCTTGTACTCGCAACATAGAAACGCTCTCTAGCCCCGTCCCGTTGACTTTGTATAGAAATAATGAATGAAAGACAATACCGATCGCCCGAGCGCACTGACGACGCACGCCAAACGAGAGTTATTGTTATTTTGCGCGCCAAATTGACGCTTTCCTAATAGGCCTAAACTTTATGGGGGCGTGGCTCGGCACCTCCGCTTGATTTAAGCGAAAAAATGTTTAACAGATCAGGCGGAAAAGACAACGACTGTACCTAAATACTTAAATAGCAGACTGTTTATTAAAACACAAAGCCAGTTCTCCAAATGAGATAGATTAAAGTATTGTCCACCGTGAAAACAAAAAGAAAACTGAATGAGGAAACACAATTTCATAAAAACAAACGTAATAAAAGGTAAATCCTACGCTATAATAATTCCATTTTCCTTCCGTATTTACAAACGAAAACAGACGGAAAGCTTTTACCAGAGTTTGTTTTGTACTTAGGTACATAATTTGATACAGAACCCGGAATTTGGAACTTTTGTAAACTTTCGAGAGCGAAATTTGAAATGAATGATTTGAAAGTGGCAACGTAAGTGTCGTGTTCAATTCTAATTATTTTATTTCACTTGAAAAGTGTGTTCGATTTGGTCATTTCATTAGACAACAATTTACTGAATTCCACTATGTGTACTTAGGTGATAACGTAAACTACAATGAGATCATAATAAACTGTCGAGCACAACAAAAATAGTAGAAGAAAGGAAGCTTTTCTATCTTGAAGATAAAAAAGCTTGGGATTAAGCTGCTCCAATTAAATTTGCTCTGTGAATGTCGAAATTTCGGACTTCACCTGTTTATTATATACACTCTGACATTAAATGTTTTGACACGTATTTTATTATTTTTAACTTTTTTATTATTTTATGTGACATTTACTGATTTGACATGAATGCTTATTTTATTAAGTATTTTACCTTTTTATTTTATTATCATTGCGACATTTAATGATTTTTGTGGGGACCATGTGGGTCACGTTTTTATTTTTTGTTTGTTTTTTTCCCACAACTGTCTGGCAGTTTGAGTACTATAAGCGACGTACCCAAATGTCCTTTCTTTGGTATTCTTCGTCGTTTCGTTGAGCTCCTTGAGTTATAAGTCGAGCTACACGTTAACTGACAAATGCTTGCACTGACTGGACAGGTCCACTCAAATCTGTATGGTTCTTTCTTCAAAAGACCATCTCAGGCACTAATCTGCATAGTCTGAATTGAGCAAGATTATGTCTGGACTTTAAAAGAGACTACGACCTCTGAGTTTGTTTCGGCTGTTTCTTCTCAGAGTAGTCAGGTACGAAACACCGGCCCCATCTAGTTTTAAAAAATGACGTGAAAAAGTGTTTGTAAAAACCTACTTGCAAAATAAACATCATTTATTATTTTAAAACTTAAGTGTCTTTAGAGAAGAGTTAAAACTTCAAAGTTAGAGTGAATGGTTTGTTCTAGGCAAGCGTGGTCCCGAGTCCTGGGGATCTGCTTCAGTTGGCATTGGACAAACGTGCCGCCGTATCTGAAAATGGGCAGCTGCTGTGATGGCTTACTGCTACTACTAAGTTCTAACGTCGACTGGATATTAAAAAGGCGCAAATGTAATGAGGAATACGGTAATCTGACAAAAGACACTGTTTTAAGCTTTCACGGTTTATAAATAAACTTACACTCTCACTTACGCGATATCTTCCGTGATTTACAACTTTAATTGTGAGCTCAAAACAATTAAAAATCACGGAAGATATCGCGTAAGTGAGAGTGTAAGTATATGCAGGTAAAAGTTAACATGCTAACCCCTTACACCCTTTGCATGGGGTCAAATTGAATTACCTAGTGAAACTACACATAGATATTGGCTTGATGTACTATCGGGGTCTTTTCCGCCTGACCATTTTATTTTTTTTTCGCTTAAATCATTCGGAGGCGCCGAGCCACACCCCCTTAAAGTTTGGGCCTATTAGGAAAGCGTCTACTTTGGCGCGCAAAGTAACAATAACTTTCGATTGGCGTGCGTCGTCAATGCGCTCGGCCGATTCGGTATCTGTTCATTCATTTTTTCTACACAAAGTCAACGGGGCGGGGCTAGAGAGAGTTTTTATGTTGCGAGTGCAAGCAAAAATGAGCTTAGTGGTGGTCAGGCGGGAGTGTCCTCGATAGTACCTTTAGAGGCAGTGGTTCCCAACCTTTCTTGGACGAGGGACCACTTTAGTGTCTTTATTGTTAGTAGGGACCATTGGTCCTAGATAAACATGGGCACCGACAGGATTATATCTAGGGGGGTGAATCTTTAACTCACACAATGCAAAAATTGGAAAATGTGATGAGAAACTTTAGAAAGTGAAAGATACAAGAGCGAACGAAGTGAGCTTAAAAAAACCGGCCAAGAGCGTGTCGGGCCACGCTCAGTGTAGGGTTCCGTAGTTTCCCGTCCGTCACAATAAGTATTCCCACTTATGAGTTTAAAGGTGGGTATCCATTATGTAAAAATGCTTGCATATACGAAGATACTACAAACTTAGTCCAGAAATTATTTTGTACAACTTTTTGTCTTTTTTGTACAAAAACTGTTGTTTCCATCAAGTTCAAAATGATTTTCCTAGAAAGTCCTTATAAAGTTCTACTTTTCAGATTTTTTTCATATTTTCTAAACTTATGGTTCAAAGGTTAGAGGGACACACACACATTGTTTTTTACTTTTGAAGCGATTATTTTCGAAATTATTGACATTATCAAAAAATTATTTTAGAAAACCCCTATTCATTTTTAAACACCTTTCCAACAATATATCACACGTTAGGGTTGAAATTAAAAAAAAAATCACTTCCCACTTTACATATAGGGCGGCTACCCTAATAAAACATTTTTTCCCAATTTTTATTTTACCACTTTGTCGGCGTGATTGATATACATATTGGTACTACATTTCAGCTTTCTAGTGCTAACGGTCACAGAGATTAATCGAGGACGGACGGACGGACAGACATGGCGAAACTATAAGGGTTCCTAGTTGACTACGGAACTCTAAAAATAGCAATCATTCATACAAAAATAGGAATAAATAAGTAGATTTTTGCAGAAATGCTTATGAATCTAGCAAGAGCGAGCGGAGCAAGCTCGAAATAATTTAGAACCTTGCCTCTGATAGGTTTTTAATTAGGTTGGGTTGAGCTTGCATCTTCTATGCAAGTTAAAAAGTTCGAATAACATTTAAACCTTTCGTAGACCATATTCAAAGCTCTTGTGGACCATAGGTGGTCCGCGGCCCATAGGTTGGGAACCACTGCTTTAGGGAGACACAAGTCATCATCTGCCTAGCCTTTTCCCAACTATGTTTGGGTCGGTTTCTAGTCTACTCAAAGCAGCTGAATACCAGTATTTTACATGGAGTGACTGCCTATCTAACCTCCACAGTCTAGTTAGCTCTGGGTAACACAATACGATGCCCTGTGGTAAGACTGGTTGTCACATTTTCGGGCCAATGACTACCTGTAACGATCCAAAGATCTACAAATGACAGCCGGGACCAACGGCTTAACGTGCTTTCCGAGGTACGAAGGAAACTCGGTATGTAATGGGTGGTCACCCATCCACAGACCAACCTAGGCAAGCACGGCTTAACCTAAAGAGCGACCCGAGCGGCTGTTATTATTTAGCCACGAGCTCCTCCTAGTCTGAAGCATCTGGTTTTAAAAGAAAAAACTCAGCAGATTTCGTGGTAAAATACTGTTTTAAGCTATCGCGGTTTATAACCAAACTTACACGGTCACTTACAGGGTAAAAGTTTACATACCGCATACACCTTGTTAACGGGGTCAAATTGAATTACCTAGCGAAACTAAACATTGATGAGGCTTGATGTTCCTCTACGGAGACACAAGCGTCATGTTATATTCTTGTAAATTTAGGGCAACATCTCCAGGGCTATCCCAAACATCCACATAGCTCTAACTAGAGTAATCATCATCATCATCAACCTATTAATGTTCCCACTGCTGGGAAACAGGCCTCTCTCTATGAGAGGGAATGGGCTATAATCTACCACGCGGGCCCATTGCGGATTGGTAGATGTCACATATCTTAGAATATTTTGGTTCTAGGACATGCCGGTTTCCTCACGATGTTTTCCTTCACCGTTTTGAGAGCAGTGGTGATGAAATAAATAACACAAAGTAATGCGCCTGTCTGGGTTCGAACCCGCGACTTACTGTTTGTAAGTCGGGGCCGCCACCACTGGGCCACCACTATTCTCCGGAGTACTTTAATGCCATAATTATATTAAGTGGCTCATTAAACCCGATACGGCTAATGTCTGTCGCCTGAACTTCTGCTTATCACGTGAGGGTGTACGCGTGTTCGATACACACGGCCCGCGGTAGTGTAGAAAGCAAAATTGAATTATGTTGCTTGGTTTACTTTCACTAGAACGTAATAGGTATTCGCGAATCGCTGCGAAATATGATTGTGTTTTGTTTCTTTTTATACTAAGAACCATCGGCTCTTCAGTAAATTGATCCCGCTCATTTGGATCCCGCGGGATCAGTTTACTAAATTATTCTACATCATTATCCTGCCTTTATACCAATTCATTTGGGTTCAGCGCAGCATGTTCTTCATTCATTCTTGAGTTTTGTTTCTTCTTATACTAAGAACCATCGGCTCTTCAGTAAATTGATCCCGCTCATTTGGATGCCGCGGGATCAGTTTACTAAATTATTCTACATCATTATCCTGCCTTTATACCAATTCATTTGGGTTCACCGCAGCATGTTCTTCATTCATTATTGCTTCTTCTTCTTCTTTCTTCTTCTTCATGCTTCTTCTTCATGCATTCTTCTTTCACACTTCTCTATTTGGTACTCGTCGTCGCATCAGACACCTCCTTTTTGCCATATCATCCTTCACACAGTTCATCTATTAATCCATCTAAGAACCATCTTCATGGAACGATAATTGCTTTAGAAGAATTAACAATTCTTCTTCACTCGTAGTTATATTATATGCGAAGATTTATCGAATCAAGAATTATTTGCGAGGGTTTAGAGAGGTTCTTGACGCTTGATGCATAGAAGAACTGCCCTGGTCCTTTTAAAGTTGTTTATCTGGTTGATAACGTTGTTATAACCATCAGTTTTGTATTATTGTCAGTCAGTATAAACGTTTATCTATTAGTTTCAGTAATGTAATGTTTTTTTTCGGATGGCCAATAGGGCCGAAAAGTTCTGGAGTGGCGACCGCGAACCGGAAGACGTTACGTTGGAATGTCTCCAACTAGGTGGACCGATGACCTGGTGAAGGCTGCAGGGATCCGCTGCAACTCTTGGGAGACACTTGGGGGAGGCCTATGTCCAGCAGTGGACGTCTTTCAGCTGAAATGATGATGACGATGATGATGAATGATTTTTTCACAAGACTTCTACGTAATGATTATGGCTAGATGGCTTCTCTATCGAGACAGCTAAGTGATGAGACAAGTAGTAACCTGAATTATAATACACAAATAATATGTAAACACGAATTTTACCTTTAATATTATAAGCCTGACGTTTCGACCGGATTGCACCAGCCGTGGTCGCGGGAAGACTGAAGTATTGGAGGTACCGCCACAGCAAAGCTAAGGTGTTTATTCAACTCCCCTCACTTGATCTTCATAAATGTTAATTAGGGCCGGTTCACACTAGGACAGCACACTACACTAACAGCGTCCGCATACTGAGATGATCTCACTTGACGAGTACACTTAGTGATCACTGGATTCCAAGCGGGAGAGAGTCTGAAGCCGGTTTCGCGATTGAAATTAGGATACTTCTTAATATTAATTCTTCTAGTAGCCTGAAGACACAGAGTTCTACTCACTAAGAAAAGTTTTTCTTTGGCAACTGAAGAAAATCTCGCAACAATTTCCACGCCCCGCTTTCCAGCTTCCCCGTCCGTATGTCTCTAGTCCCAGGGCTGTAGCAGGGAGGGGATCAGGGGACAGTACCTCAGATCGCGTCGCACCACCGCGAAGGACGGACGCGTTTATAAAATGGTCCTGTAATCCCGTGTCGGAACAATGGTGAAATACAACGTATTATTTGCTGTGACAATCGCCATCTCCTTGGCAGTCGGTAAGTGCTAGATTTATTACGTTCTGATTTCAAATGTTAATGGAACGGTTTTTTTGTCGTCAGATTCGTGTTTTTGGTTCATTTGTTTTTTTTTTCTGTTTCGTGTTTTGTCAAAGGGCAATTAAATGTTTTTTCTTTTATTTGTACCGGATTGTTTTTGTGTCGTTTTTAGACGTGTTTAATTTAACATTAGGGATAATTGCTGTGATCTACATTATTTATTTTCTGCGTAAAAGCAGAAGCCGTTTGAAGTCGGTTGTCCTTATACCATGTGATTTTCAATTAAAAAGTACCAATTCAAATAATTTCAAAAAAAGAACATGCGATTTTTGTCAAATTCTTCAATTAACTACGCGTTGTTTTTACGAAAATTAAGAAAATGTTTGATATCAGTTGTTTTCTATTTATGTGATTTTCAAGTGACATGTATACCAATTTATGTTTAAAAAAATGAGAATTCAACCCTTCACCTTATCCTGAAATTAATAGTTAGATAGTTATACAATACTTACCGTGATTAAAACTATTCGACAATATGTAATAAAGTAAATCGCCTAATAAATATTATCAGCTGTTGCTACTGATTGTAGACCCTTCTATAAATGTGTATTTAGTATGTTTATTGGGCAAATAGGTTTTACACACGTCATTTTTTAAAAACTAGATGAAGCCTGTCTTTCGTAGAAACAGCTGTAACAAACTCAGAGTTCATGTCTCTTTAGTCTCATTCATTTCTAGTCTCTAAGTTAGACATAATATCTAGGTAAAAGTCTATTACAGAAATGGGGTTCCACATATCGTCCTAGATTAGGGGTGACCACCTTATTCTTTTCTATCTACTTTTATTACGGTTACCTTCATCTGTCAAATGTTTTTCCAATAATGTGTTTCGTTGACCAACCTTCGTTTGGTGAAAGCCTGATTTAGTCTCAATTCTACCATTAATATCATAATTTTCTGGAGGTTTATTTTTAGGTAGGTTCCATTGCAAAATTTTGTACTTAGGTACTATATATATAAAGTATATATAATATGGGCTTAGTAGTGGACGTTTCTGCATCCGCTGTACCTACGATGTATTATTGTGCTCTGTATAACTATAGGGCGTTAGGTAAAATAATAACTGTCACTAGGGTCGATCTTCAGGTTGGTCCGTGGATGGGTGACCACCTGAGTTTCCTCCGTACCACGGAAAGCAAGTTAAGCCGTTTGGTCCCAGTTGTCATTTCTAGATCTTTGACAGTCGTTACAGAGTCGTTGCCAGTGGCACGAAATGTGACAACCAGTCTTACTAAGAAGTATCGTAATATCCAGTACTAAATGGGTTGTGGTGGTCAGATAGACAGTCTTAACATGTAAAAAAATACTTTAATACAGGTCCGTCCGGTTAGACTGGAATACTGGATCCCGGAACCCAGATGATGGAATTTCATGATCTTAGCTATATGCTAAGAAGGGCGATAGGTACCGATGTTCATTTTGCAGTAGTGAGTCTCGTTGTGTTCTTGTTACAATAGATATTGGCGTTGGTGAAATTACAGGCACATGTGACTTCCCTCCCCTTTATATCTTAGCCAACTTTGACACCCATGGGAAAAGTGGGTACTATTTCTTGCTGAGACGAATTGTAGGTACTAGTTATATAGACAATACCCATGTATATAACTAATAGTTAGTTGTTAGTTACGCGCGACTGTTGAAAATGGGGTCCTAGGTTCGATTTCCAGGTTGGGTAAAGTGTTATTAGGGTTTTTTCTATCAGGAATTTGTCAGTAGCAGCCCGCTGACGGAATTTGTACCTAATTGATCGCAATAGGCTCGACCCCTATAACATGGGGCTTAAACAGGCGGAATGTGGGGTCTACTATTAGGTGCATACATCTCTGCCAAACCCTTCGGGAGTACAGGCGTGATGTTATTTTATAAATGAAAGTTTCTATTGAATGTAGAAAGTCAAAGTACAAAAGTAAATAAATATAAATTATTATGCTGTCTGCTCTACCTTTTGTAAAACTAATTAGACATTAAATCTTCATGCTTTCTCTCACATCTAAATTAGTATGTTTTTAGCACGAATAGGTGCTATTGGTGCCGATTCCCTTGTTTATTATAAACTAAACCAAATTTAAGTTCAGTGCATCTTTTTCTTTCTATTTCATTAAGAAAAGGACAGAAGATAAATTTTAGTTATGTTCTGTCAAATTAATCAGCGCCATACAAGTTTTAGACGCGATTAAAAAGTTGACTACTAAAATTACATCAAATTACGTCAGGTGCTGACTAATTTGACAGGATTAAACTAATATTTATCTTCTGTCCTTTTCATAATGAAATAGAAAGAAAAAGATGCATTCAACTTAAATTTAGTTTAGTTTGTGAACAAGGGAATCGGCACCATTGACTGCCGTTTTAGTTTAGTTATTAAAAATGCAACTGATGAACGAGAGGTCCTAGATTCGATTTAAAACTCGGGTAAAAAGCATTCAACCATGCAGGCCTAACCGGAGGAAGCGCCAAAAATAATTTATGCACGTGAATCAGTCTATTCAAAAACTCGAACACAAAAAAAACTGTATACCTACCTACTTTCTTTATTTCTTTTAATTCTTTGAAAAAGAACCCAAACCACAAATTATAAACCGGAATAAAGTGGCAAGAGAATGGTGATATTCTGTCTTCTTTCATCATATAACTAGTATTTTCCAACTATCTTGGGGTCAGCTTCCAATCTTACCGGATGCAGCTGATTTTACATAGAACGACTGCCTATCTGACCTCCAAAACCCAGTAAACTCTTTCTTATTCCTTATTTACTCAATTAAATTCAAGACTTTCAACATAGATATATAAAGTTACTCGTATCCGAGATTGCAAAACAAACAGTAAAATGATATTGCTGTCATCTGCTGTTATTGTAGAACAACTTAATTAACTTGCTTAATTAACAATAGTTGAGTCGAGTTGAGTTGTATGTTGTTGTCTAGTTTAGCTTGCAGGCTAACTAGTACTGGGAATGTAGAAGTATCTGGGTGATAGCTTGCATGATACTGAATAATAATTAAGACGAATTCAGGGCATTTTTTTGGTTTTTGAAAGATAGTAAAAGTCAAACTACGTAACTTTACGCAATTTACCGCAGTTTTATAAAAATCATCTGTCAACGACGCGAGATCGTAAAATATTACTTACCTGTGATCGAAACAGACGCGTTTCAACGTCGCTCTAAAATGTTAGTCAGTTTTCAGGACACATGAACGTGCGCTGAAAATAAATATCGAGAAAAATGTGAAACAAAACGAAAAGTTTAAGCGTGTGTGCACGAGTGTGTTAGAACATACTCACATACAGAAAGTATGTTTGGTATACCAGGTCCTATATAAAATGATATTGCTGTTATCTGCTGTTATTGTAGAACAACTTAATTAACTTGCTTAATTAACAATAGTTGAGTCGAGTTGAGTTGTATGTTGTTGTCTAGTTTAGCTTGCAGGCTAACTAGTACTGGGAATGTAGAAGTATCTGGGTGATAGCTTGCATGATACTGAATAATAATTAAGACGAATTCAGGGCATTTTTTTGGTTTTTGAAAGATAGTAAAAGTCAAACTACGTAACTTTACGCAATTTACCGCAGTTTTATAAAAATCATCTGTCAACGACGCGAGATCGTAAAATATTACTTACCTGTGATCGAAACAGACGCGTTTCAACGTCGCTCTAAAATGTTAGTCAGTTTTCAGGACACATGAACGTGCGCTGAAAATAAATATCGAGAAAAATGTGAAACAAAACGAAAAGTTTAAGCGTGTGTGCACGAGTGTGTTAGAACATACTCACATACAGAAAGTATGTTTGGTATACCAGGTCCTATACTATACAGAATGACTTTTTTATTACTTTCCAAAACAAAAATGGGTCTAAATAGGTAAACGGAGTAGAAGCAAATGGCATACTTAGTTTCTTTAAAAAAAAAATTAAATTCAAATCATACGCGATACGCGTATGATTTGAATTTAATTTTTTACATAATAACATTTAAATACGATATTTTTCATTTTTTTTTTTCAAAATGTCTCTTTCTTTGTTCTAATATGAAAAGTTTACTTGAAATTTGTAGCATTTTTTGACAATAGATAATTTTTTTCTAAGCTGTGGAAAAAGGAAAAAAAACTAGGTATAAGCAAGGTAAGCTTCTACTCCGTTCACCAAATATACCCATTTTTTTAAAGTGATAAAAAAGTCATAGTTTAACAAAACTACATTATTTGTCATAATTAAAACAACGATTGCGGGTTTTTCCTTCAGAAAATTCTCAGTAAAAGCCGCGGAGTCCGGATTTGTGCCCGGTTGATAGCAATAGGCTCGCCCCCTAAAGGGACTTAAACATAACGTGCGAAACGTGGAGAATTTCACATTCCCAACCGTAGGTCTCTATGTAAAAGAACCTAAGTACAGTGACGGAATACCTATCAATTTAAATCATTGCCTGTACCTACGCAACACCGCGATCAAAAATACAAGGTATATACAATAAAAGTTTTATTACCTTTAGGTACAACTAAAATCAATATTGCCAACACAACTTATACTCAAGGATATTGATTTATCTTGAGAACGATATCAATAACTTGTGTTGAACATGACGTGGGGTAGTCGATATTTCCCAAAGGATTCGTGTAGCTAGTTCGAACAGAATATAGGTATATAACGTTATGTTCGTGGCTTGGCTTTATGTATTATATAATACATAACATAATAAACTTGTGGTTAAATAATAACAGCCGCTCAGATCAATCTTCAGGTTAAGGCGGTGGAATCTGCTAACGTGAGGTTTTCTCTATGTAACTCCTCTTTGATGAGTGAATATAAATTTGCAAAAAAAATGTACAATGGAAATAATTCTAACTTTTTTAACACTATATGAAAAAAAAGCAGAGAGCAGCGGAGAGCAGCGGTGGCCCAGTGGTGGCGGCCCCGACTTACGAACAGTCGTGGGTTCGAACCCAGACAGGCACATTACTTTGTGTAATTTATTTCATCACCGCTGCTCTCAATACGGTGAAGGAAAACATCGTGAGGAAACCGGCATGTCCTAGAACCAAAAAATTTGAAGACCTGTGACATCTACCAATCCGCACTGGGCCCGCGTGCTGGATTATAGCCCACTCCCTCTCATAGAGAGGAGGCCTGTGTCCCAGCAGTAGGAACATTAATAGGCTGATGATGATGCTGATATGAAAAAAATATTCAATGAGAAGCATTTTTTCTATGAAATTTCATAACTACTCATAAACGGCATTAAGTTTTAGTACTTTTTTAGTAGTTTTGGTAGTTTTTTAGTAGTTTTCAGTAGTTTTTTAGTCGTTTTTTAGTCGTTTTTTAGTCGTTTTTTAGTCGTTTTTTAGTAGTGTCACTTTTTTCTTCACAAAGTGTACAATTGGCATTTTGATTTAAGCTACAATTAAATAAAAACCACTCATTTCACACTATTCGGCCCGCAGTGACTGACATAACAACCACTTTGTAGTGCAAGCCGATTAGAACTTTATTCTAACAGTATTTTAAACGGAGTTTGAACTATCACAAATAGAGTTGCTAATTTAGCAGATACCCCAGCCTTAAGACGCACGCGTGAACACCCATTACATACCGAGTTTCCTCCGTGCCTTGAAAAACACGTTATTCCGTTGGTCCCGGATGTTATTTTTAGATCTTTGACAGTCGTTACAGGTTGTCAGTGGCCCAAAAGTCTGACAACCTGTCATAAGGTGCTTACAGAAAAAAGTAGGTTTCCGGTACGGGCGGGTCGGTACCGATCGGTGCAGGTATTAACCAATTGGAGGGTCGAAAGGTTGGAATCGCGCCACAACTTTAAGTCATTCGTGGTACGAGTTCCAAACTACCATCTACAGACCTGCTTGAAAGAGGACTTTTGGCCGAAGGGTGTCGTATATCGATGTTCCCGAGGACGGTTACGCGACACCACGCAGCGAAACACGACGCCGGCAACGTTACGTGAATGTTTTAAATATGTATTAGTTTATTATTGTTAAATGTTATTTTGTGTATTTTATCAGTGGGCCTTAGTTGCCTAATAATAAAATGATTATTATCTCCTTTATTCATCTCATTAATAAGATGTTACATTTTTAAATATTTATTTAAAAAAAAAACATATAAAAACATTTAACAATATGAAAAAATAAGTACTTAGTAGTCCGCCTGTGTGGGTATTATGATTATTATTATATATGTTATCTTATGCGCTCACTTATGAAGAAACAGTTTTAAACAATATGCAAATAACCCTGCAGCAATCGGTACCAACCTGCCTTTGTCTGTACCGGAAACCTGCTTCTTTATGTAAACACCCCAAGTATTGTATTAACCAGTACTAATTGGCTTGTGGATTGCAGAGGTCAGATAGGCAGTCGCTCCATTATTCGGTTAGACTGGAAGCCGACCTCAAATAATTGAAAAAAGACCATTGGAATTATCTTACCCTCTTAACCTCTACGAGAGTAAAGCCATGGGCAAAACTAGATCAATATTTGAATGAGGAGGACGATGCGAAAAAACGAAAACACGACGACGACACGTCAAAAACGAATCGTCGTCGACGTCGTCGTCGTCGTCACGTTAAAACGATGCGTCGTTACGTACGTTTTGTTGTACTACATAATAAAACCTCATAAAATTCTCTTTTCCAAATTTTTTATCTATCTCTTATCGTTGAATTGCTATGAGCTCCGAAAAACGATAAATTTTTAAAAAATTGTCCAATTATTCTCTGTCCCGTTCGTTGTTTTTGGTTTGCATCTCGAAAACGGTGTGTCGCACGAATACTTGTTGTACTACACAATAAAATCTGATAAAATTCTCTACAACTTAGTAATTTTTATTTTTATTTTATTTTTATAATATTGGAGATAGATAAAAAGTGTGACAAACAAAGTTGTAGAGAATTTTATGAGGTTTTATTATGTAGTACAACAAAATTTTATACGACGCATCCTTTTCGAGATATAAGCAAAAAACCAAAAAACGGGACCTTCTTTGCCCCCCCCCTCCCCCTCGGGCTCACCTTGGAGGGGTCAGGACTTTTAATATGTTTATCTTCTAACTAGTCCAAACGAAGTTCATAAGTCAGATTTTCTGCTTTCGACTTTTCAACCACACACCCCTTTTGAGCACTCATTTACCAGACTAATTAGAATGAAGTCGACTAGTTTTTGTTTAATTTGCAAATTCACATGAATTCGAAATTGGAGCAGAAGATTTTGTTTTTTTTTTCCGAGGGAGGCCTAAAATTCGAAGATTGAAAAATAAAACATGAATTGATTCGCTCTATTTTTAAAGGTTCTTACTTTTTAATTAATTTTGCTTTTTTTTTCTGCATGTCTGTCTTACTCATAGACTATTTCAAGTTTTTTATTTTTGTCTACACTAATATTATAAAGAGAAAAAAAATGTATTTTTGTGTGTATGTTTGTAAAGACAAAACTCAAAAACCACTGCGCCGATTTCAAAAATTCTTTCACCATTAGAAAGCTACATTCACCTTGAGTAACATATGCTATATTTTATCCCCGTACTCCCTAACTACGCGGGTGAAACCGCGTGTCGTCCTCTAGTGTGATAATAAATACATAGTTCATTATTTCCTTTACTGGTCGCAAGCACTACTGTTGCGCATAAGTTCCTGGTTTCGATTCCCAGGTTGGGCAAAATGTTATTGGGTTTTTCCTTTTTCCACCAGGAATTTCGAAGTAGAAGCCACACGGAGTTCAGATCAGTGCCTAATGGCATTAGGCTTGCCTCTATTACATGGGACTTAAATATAACTGGCAAAATGTGGGTTTACTATAACGTACAACTCTACCTCCAGCCTAAACCCTTCGGGGATTCCAAACATATGTTTAAGTTTTTTTTTTTTTGGACAAGCCCGTCACACTATTCCCAAACCACTGTAACTCCTGAAAGCCAGAATCAAAAGTGGCGACCACCAGAAAAGCGCCGAGACAGTGAAGCTCGACGAAGTCCCAGAGAATGAATTTAAATGTCTTGGATCCCGCAACGAAATTAATCAGAAAAGTATAGCGGAGGAGTAGGAAAAAAAACCGTAATTTCCACTGCTATGTTTATGTTATCATCATCATCATCAGCCTGTTAACGTTCCCATTGCTGGAACATAGGCCTCTCTATGAGAGGGAATGGGATATAATCCACCACGCGGGCCCAGTGCGGATATGTCACATGTCATCAATTTTTTTGGGTTTCGAGGACATGCCGGTTTCCTCACGATGTTTTCTGTCACCGTTTTTGAGAGCAGTGGTGATGGAATACATTACACAAAGTAATGCGCCTCTCTGGGTTCGAACCCACGACTTACTGTTCGTAAGTCGGGGCCACCACCACTGGGCCACCGCTGCTCGCGGTGCTTTAATTTATTATCAATTAAAAACATAAAAACCGGCCAAGTGCGAGTCGGACTCGCGCACGAAGGGTTCCGTACCATTATCTATACACTAGACAAAACGGCAAAAAAATCACGTTTGTTGTATGGGAGCCCCCCTTAAATATTAATTTTATTCTGTTTTTAGTATTTGTTGTTATAGCGGCAACAGAAATACATAATCTGTGAAAATTTCAACTGTCTAGCTGTCCCTGACAGCTAGACAGTTGAAATTTTCACAGATTCATGAGATACAGCCTGGTGACAGACAGACGGACAGACGGACAGACGGACAGACAGCGAAGTCTTAGTAATAGGGTTCCGTTTTTACCCTTTGGGTACGGAACCCTAAAAAGGATCAAAATAATTAAGGTTTTAAATCAAACCAACAAAAATATAAAAGACACCATAATTATAGGTCCCGTCACTTAAGAAGAACGCAGGCCGCTCAAATAAACATTATCTATTTCTTTAGTTCTAGCCTATTTCATAGTACTAAGTAGCTAGTAAAGTATCTATTATGTTATGATGCTACAATAAGACAATAAAACTTATATTATAAAACAAAAGTCCTATAGTCTGCGCCAGAAAAGTAGGAATTAAAGGTCATTGCTCTTTCCTTAATTTATCTGTGTAGGTACCCCGACAATACATTATGAATCGTGTTTTATTACTAGAAAAAGTCAAGGATCACGATAATGGTACTTTTGGGACAAGTTTATGTCATTATTTTTGTTTTCGGAATGACGTATTTGAATAAATGTATGCGGGTTAATGGCCTTTATTTCCTACTAGCGGACGTCCCGCGGTTTAGTAGTTTAGCGGCGTAGTTCCCGTTCCCGTGAGAGTACGCGGATAAAATATAGCCTATGTTACTCGGGGTGAATGTAGCTTTCTAATGGTGAAAGAATTTTTGAAATCGGTTCATTACTTCCGGAGATTACCCCCTACAAACAAACTTACAAACAAATTTTACCTCTTTATAATATTAGTATAGACTTACCTGGCGCAGACTATAGTACTTTAGAACGGGGTTGTATAATATGTGTAGACAAATTCCCTCCACTGCGTTCTTTTTACATAACGGGACCAGTGTGTGTATTTTAATACAATTTAAAACTTTAAAAAAAATCAAAGAAAACTCTTTAAAACTCTCCCAAAGGTAATTGATTCGATACTAACAAGTCAATTTGAGTCACGCAGTCACAAAAAGGCTTCTTCCTAAAAATAGCTCCATTCATAGTTCAAAGCGTTTTCCGGACTCGGGGATCTAATAAAAAAAGTTGAGCAAACTGAAAATGAAAATAGAATGTCATCCAGCCTTTTTCATGCAAACTGGTAGGAATTCTTGTTCATATTTAGAATTTTTCTGGGTTGCCAGCTGATAAAAATATTAAAGCTCTTGTTTATCGAACAAAATTTTAAACGAGTGACTATAAATTAATGTTTGTGACAAAATAATTAATTATTGTGATTTATTTGGTTTTTGGATTGGATTTTTTATTATAATAATATGTAGAATAGCCCCAGCGATGTATGATTATTATCTTATCCCTGTTTACACCCGTATTCATGGTCAAATTAAAGTAATTACTTTAGATCAAGTAATTACATAAACAAACATTTTTATGCAATAGACCAGAATTCAAACGAAGTAACAACTGTCAAAGAAAGCCAACTTAAGAATTCTTCCATAAAACAGTTCTAAATTAAAAAAATTCCTAAACTATAGAATACATTCAAAGGAGAAGACGAACTTCTTCTTAACTGAAGTAATCACTTTGATTTGTAAGAATTGGGTGTAAGAGACATTTAATTAAATAGGTACTTAAATATTTTACAGTATAATTTAGATTCAAACACAAACTAAAGGCTGAATTTGAACACAAAGGGCGATGAAGGAACATGGATGGGTTTTAGTCAGTAAAAGTCTGACACTCCCTCCTGCTCCGCCCAGAGCGGGAGGGGTTATTTGATGATTTCCCATCCGAAAAAAAAAAAAAAAAAAAAAGGCTGAATTTCATGGAGACCAGTTATTAGCACTTGTAAAAAATGTATCTACAGTCTAGGTACCTACAGGCGTAATTACTACCAATGGACTGCCAAAATATAATATAATAGTAATTCTAAAGCGATCACTATTTTGAATAGGTCCTAAAATAATATTTAAATTCCGTTTCTTAAATAATTAATACATTGAAAACGTTTCAGACTTCAGACTAATAAATCATGTCAAAATACAGAATATTTAATCAGTGCGCACAAAGGAACGTATAACAATGGGTGTTGCCATAAAAGAATATTCTCAGGTCACTTAGTGCAGTGTATTGAATTAGTTTTCTATAGGTCAGGCGTGAAATTTTTGTTGTATTTAATGTATAGTGTTCAAAAACTATGCAAAAACTACATACTACTTACTTATATGATTTTATTCTTTGAAAAAAAAACGTGTTCTATTTCCGCGAATCAAATTTTGAAATTGTATTTTTTCTGCAATAATATTCTCTAGAAAAGAAAGAAAAGCATAGCTGCAGGATTGGATTTCTTATTTCAAATCCTTGTTTTTTTTAAAGTAAGTACCTAACCTGGCAGTTAGGTACAGAGCAACAGTGTTCCTATTAAAAAAAAACTTTTGCTGCCAGTTACTCTAGCGAAATGTTTGAAATCGACTTGCTTGCTGCAAAGTTACTTCTTCTAAAGCAGAAAGTAAATAATCTTATCTTTTTTTTTTTTTAATTTTAATTAGTTAGTAAAATTACATCATACGTTTTTCTTTTCTTTTTTTTAATAATAATATAAATTTTTAATTTTAATCTCTCACATGCTAACACTTATTTTTGTGAATGCTGGTTAACCTGTAATTGGCAACTGTGTTAGTCCAAGACTGTAAAACCAATGTATACCTAAATGTTATACACAGAAGCTGTTGGTGAACCTTTACTAATAAATAAATAAAGTAAATGCACTCAATTCTCTATAAATTTTCCTTCACAAAAGTCCAGATTGAAATGAAATAGGAACCAGTCCTTTATTTTTCAGGACCATATGCAAATGACGTATGCCTGTGAGGTTTACGTTTTCATATCGCGGGTGAAGGTTTATTCTAATGTAAGGTACGGTTGACTAAAACATGAAGTTTATGTGAGTTTAATGATCCATGTTTTATTCTGAAGAGCAGGGATGTTAGTTCTGGGTGGAGATTTTAATAGCTGAAATACTATGACGGTCTAGTGAGTTTTATTGGGCTATCTTATTTAAATTATAATCTGGCCTTTATTTTTGGTCAAAGATTCAGCATTGACATCTAACGTAGCAATGCTGCCAGCCTTCTGGCCACTTTTCCTATTGACAGCAATGTAGACGAATTTTTTAACGCTCTTTAATTGTTTTCCCATTTTGACAGTACATAATTATTTTAGCCACAGCGACCGCTGTTGCGGGCGATCCCTCATGACCACGACCACTCTGTTAAGAGTGAACGACCAAGAAGAAGATTATTTTAGATTTACTTGTAGTTTGTAAATAACCTGTGTTTAGTAATAAATAAATAAATACAAAATTACATTTCAAACTACGTATACGTTACATTACAAACTGCTTTTAGAACATCCACTCTAAAAAAAAAGGAAAAAACCGGCCAAGAGCGTGTCGGGCCACGCTCAGTGTAGGGTTCCGTAGTTTCCCGTCCGTCACAATAAGTGTTCCCACTTATGAGTTTAAAGGTGGGTATCCATTATGTAAAAATGCTTGCATATACGAATATACTACAAACTTGGTCCAGAAATTATTTTGTACAACTTTTTGTCTTTTTTGTACAAAACCTGTTGTTTCCATCAAGTTCAAAATGATTTTCCTGGAAAGTCCTTATAAAGTTCTACTTTTCAGTTTTTTTTCATATTTTCTAAACTTATGGTTTCTATAGTTAGAGGGGGGGGACACATTGTTTTTTACTTTTGGAGCGATTATTTCCGAAATTATTGACATTATCAAAAAATGGTTTTAGGAAACCCCTATTCATTTTTAAATACCTCTCCAACAATATATCACACGTTAGGGTTGAAATTACCCTAATAAAACATTTTTACCACTTTGTCGGCGTGATTGATATACATATTGGTACCAAATTTCAGCTTTCTAGTGCTAACGGTCACAGAGATTAAGCGAGGACGGACAGACGGACGGACAGACATGGCGAAACTAGAAGGGTTAGGAACCCTTATAGTTTGCTACGGAACCCTAAAAAGGGCCTTAAGGTTAATATTCCAATAGGGAGAATGGGGGGGGGGGGGTGCAAAGTCAGACTTGGGACTACTAAGGAATTTCTGAAACTCAATAACACTTAGGCCACTCGGCAGTCACTTCGACCTAGACAACGATGCGGTCTGAATATACAATGAATCTATTACCTATTGAGACCTATTGTTACTTCAGTAACAGAAAGTCAGCTTCATACAACTAATTGAAACAACTGAATATCAGTATTTTACACAGAGCAACGGCCTATCCGACCTCCATAACTTCAACTGGGTTGATACCTCTTGGTAAACGTGTTCGTCAGATCTTCCGGAGTCTGACTTCCCGAAAGGCCGCGTTCTCACTTTGTCGTGACGCGTGACAACAGATAATCGTGTAGTTTTAAGTGTCGTGGCTTGTTAAGTGAAGGTGTTCACATAATAGGACGACACGATTACTGTCGTCCACCACTTTTGCCAACTAAACACCAACGATAAATTAATCGTCACGACATATTGGGGACTGGTATCGCGGCCTAACGACTGTAAAATATCCTCGAATTCAGATATTTTATTTTCTCCCACAAAGTATAATTACAAATATAGGAGGTAAAAAAGTTTGTGGAAGTCAGGAATCCAAACTAGGATACCTTGTACTTAGAGTACTTACGGGATACTTAATATCCGTGATTTTTTTAATCTATGAGCTCCCGATATTTCGACACTGTTGCAAGCATCATGATCGCGGGAATACTGAAGAGGTATGCGGATGAGACAGTATCCCCGCGACCATGATGCTTGCAACAGCGTCGAAATAATTGGGAGCTCATAGATAAAGAAAATCACGGATATTAACCCGTAAGTACTCTAAGTGTAGTGAAAAACCATGACAGTCTAAAACAGTGCATTAGGATACCTTGTGCCATGTGGTCCCCCTCCAAACTGCCTGAATTACAGTAGCGACAGACTGCTACATACTCTCCGAGCTATCCGTAAATGGACCTCAACAAGCTTTGTTTAACCTTCAACTTGTGTAGCTCTTTTTTTATCCATGTGCCCGTCATACACAACCCAGTGCACTTAAACAACAAAATTGTACCGTACGAATACACTGCCACATAATCTTGGTATGACCTTAGACGCAAAGCTTCTCTGGAAAGCCCATGTCAAAAAACAACGAGAAGAATTCGAAATTCGTTACAGAAGCATGAACTACTACGAAGGCATTCCGCGTTATCAGTTCCTAACAAAATCCTGCTCTACA